>CM040744.1:30061550-31384883 GCA_022829145.1 Albula goreensis | reverse complement strand
AATGAGATCATAGAACAAGATGTCAGATCTGTCTGAGAGACAGGGACATAATTGTGTAGGCCATGCTGGCAAATGAAGGCAATCTAATTAACCTGAGTGGAGGCAGGCAATGCAGAGTGTAGGTGTAGCATTCCGCCTCCAAAGGTCCAAAAAACGTGGCACACTTTGCTGTGCTACTTGATTATTCCACATGGACTTCTGCTGACTACGGTGAACCCAGGGGCCAGAGCAAGACGGTGATCTTTCCTATGGATTGTTTTTGATGCTGAGGGGAGCTGATGCATCACTGGTTTGTGGCTGTTTCTGACAGCTCTCTCCTTTGATTGACTCATGACTATGGAACACAGTAGTTCTGCATTGACCTGGCAAAGCAAGGCATGTTATGGGGATCTGGTGTTTTGCACAAACTTGTTTACTTTTGTTCTTTTGATCCGAATGACAACACTTTTGCAGGGCTCATCTTCAGAGGGTTCACTGGCATGATTGAGTTCTTGTCATTGTTTGCCAGCTTCTCTGGTGTCCTCATCCGCAGCATCATCTGGATTGCCTTGAACCAGGGATTGCTTACATACTGGTGGCTTGGCTGCTGTCAAAAACTGGAGGGCAGAGATTTGTATTTTGGGCTTCAGGAGATGCTTGAAGTGTTGTTGATGTAAGCAATAAAATAAACTTGTTGGGAAGGAGATAAGGGAAGGGGTCAATGAACTCCTTCAGAAGTGACAAGGGTACTTGAGATGGCTGAAAGTGATTTCCTGACCTTGTGGTCTGAATTTACAGCAGCAGCAGTGAGAGGGACACCAATCCACCTTTCAGTGGCTGAAGATACCCTCTATGAATACATTCCCTAGTGGCATATGTACCCTCCCCTGTTTTTACTTTTGCACTGGGCATTGGAAGCCTTTCTTCAGGTGGAGAATTGAAAATGTGTATTGCTTCTAGCAAGGTACAATTCTGGCCTGTATTAGAGTGTAGAGGAAGCAGTGGGGTCTCTGGTTTTGGAAAATGGCACCTGAAAAAGGTCAGCTCTGGGAGAGATATGTTGTGCAGTTCATGGAACTGTAAGTCCCCATACTAACAGATGGGGAACAGATTTAAGGATCCAAACCAGTCTGAGCCAAATTGTGAGTGTTCAATATTCAAAACATAATATCTCCAACAGTAATCAGTCACATGGAATTATCTTATTGCCATTCCTGCATCTGCACAATCACACCCTGGTCAGGCATGGTAGAGAGGACTGCTTTCTCCCAGTGCCTCAGTGCCTCAGTGCATCATGGCTGTTCTGCAGCTCCGTATGACATATGCGGACACTCAGAAGATTGGGTCATGCGTCCACTCTGTAGCAATGCAGAGGAGCACATTATGAGGCCAATGACAATGCACAGGGAAAAGTCAGCCATGTCAAGTGATGCTGATAATAATCTATGCTCTGATGAACCCCAGAAAAAAGTTTGCCTGTAGTTTGTGGTGCAGTCAGGGTTTTCAGTTATTTGCAGGTTACTGCTCATGGTCTAAGTGATCTTCACATCTCTGTGAAAATCTGTTTTGCATGGATAAGCAAAGACCAGCAGTGAAAATCAGTGCCCGACTCAGGAGCCATATGTGTAGTCTTCCACTTACTGCAGCTGTGGATGTTTGCAGTCAAAGCACAGATTCAAAGTTTGCTGTGGATCCTTGTAGTGTTCAGAGATTATTATTTGAGATTGTGTTATTTGATCAAGTGTTGGGTTGACTGCAACAAAAGAAAAGGAAAATACCTGTTTAAAACAATTATACAAATCTGTTATCTGTTTTAATACTGGGTCTCACCTTTTGAACAACAGCAACAGTCTTTGACCTAAACACACCATTTTTGAGAATCATGGCTCCACCACCTCATGGGTCCAGTGTTAATTTGTCCCATGACTGAAAACTGCAAAATGTGTCACCTCCAGTCAAGAAACTAGAACATTATTGGATGTTGTTAGGTCAACCACTAAGATGGTTGTGTGCTCACTAGTATTACATTTTAGTATTGTTATTGCCCTTTTTTATCTTTGAGCTTTAATATTAATGATTAAGTCTTAACTCTTGGAAGACAGTCTTCCTTATTTCACAATTCATGTGTGTACATATTTTGTCAATATCAATTTAAATACTATGCTTGTGGTTTATATTAAGAAGAATTCGGTGGTTTTTAACCCTTTCCTTTTTATCTGCAAATGCACTTTGGTATCTCATCCAAACATCATCCTGTCTGATTAATTGTGCCTTTAGACATCCTTTTAAACATGTGAAGTTACTTTCTCCTGCTTTAAATATGGAGTATTCCCCACAGTGCTGTATTATTTTGGTGAAGTTGCTCATCTTCCAAACAAGAATCTGCACAACACTCTTACTAATACAGCATCTTTAACATCACATGTGGTAACTCAGTGCATGTACACTGTAGTAACTGATTTTGCTGAAGAGACTTAATATCAAGCTGCAGAACAGTGTTTTGCCAACATCCATCATGCTTTGCAACCTTAAAACAGGACAGAGGAAGAGAATGCAATGTAAGCAAATAGTTTGTGGTGAAGGATATTATTGCTGGTAATGGCATTTGATTGTGGTTTGACCTGGTGATGATACAAGAGTTGCTATTACCCTGTGGGCTACAGGCATCTCTGGACTGTGGAGTGGAGTCCAAAAAACCTAGCTGACAGTTGGAGTATTTGATACTGTAAACGTATGCAACTATGTATACCCACTGAGCCATGGTGAGTTTGGTCGGCTAAATTGCTGTATGCCTCTGGAGTTGTAGCTTCATCCATGTATAGGCTGAGAGATCAGATGTTTGTGGAGAGGTGCTGCTGCTGTATGTGGTTTTCTCAGGCAGTATTGTCTGTTCATGTGGAGTTTCCTTTTCAAATGTCTTGGGGGTTGAAGATATTTGACCACCCCTTTTCTACCTCTGGATATTATAAGGCATATTTTCTAGGTCTGGTAGACATTTTCAAATGAAAGAAAGTTAATGGAGTTGAATATTCTTTTCCGAAAGACGTTGCAAAAGGCAGGCCGTAGGCTAGAGGTGGAGTAACCCTGAAGAGTTCATTATGTCGGCTTCCATCTTTCAAACAAACCATTTTGGTTTGTGGTCTGCAAAAAATGGGATGACACCAGCCATAGTTTAGCTAGCTGTAATAGAGCTCTTGTCTCCTTCTGCTTCATATTATTTCAGTCAGCCCAGTCGTGCCCCTGTGTGGCTCATGCCTGTCTGTCAGACTTCACCAGAAAGAATAAAGGGCTGCGTTTGTATAAAGACCACTCTTTATTGTGGTTGTGTGTCAACGTTTCCTTTAATAAAACGTATTTTAGGATGAAGCGGGGGTAGAGGGTTTTGCGTGAGACTCTTGTTAATAGTGGTTATATCGGGTGCAGTGCATAACGATGATGCTCTTTGACGACAAAGAGGGAGATGGACCCCTTTCTTCTTCTGCTCCCTCAAAAAGTACCCAGAATTTCAGTCCTGCCCTCCATCTTATAGGACCAAGGATTTGGCTCCAGGAAGGGAAGATGGAGTAATCCTAGTGTTGAAGGCTAGTACTTAGGCTGAGTTAAGAGAATTAAGTCAAAGACAAAGTATGTTTCATGAAGCCTTCACAGAAACAAGCTAAGAACTCTCAGACTGCTGTCTCTTAACTGAGCAGCTACCTCTCGACAAGTACCAGGAACCCAAGAGAGAAATTGTTGGACACCCCTGTTTATAGGGATAGTGTCCAGAGGAAAGAGCGCCGTCCTTACCTTACCCTGAGGCATCGCCTAACTAAATCAGTCTGCTAATGCAGTACTGTTGAAGGGAGATTACTTGTAGTGGTCTAAGTGGCCACCCCCTTTCCCTGGTACTGTTTGCCTATGATCTTAATAACATGAACAGAAAATGAAGGCTTCATGAAAAAAGGGGGAAATTTTGTTTGTTGTGCAACACAAGAAATAAAACTCCTTTGTTCTAAAGTGGCACTATTTGGAGGGGTTTTAATTCTTACTCATCAAAAGGCAAACAGACAGTTTGCTTAGCGCTCTGCATGTAGCCTAATGTGTATTCATGTTTCCTTTTGTTTCATCTAACAGCACAGCAACCCACCTGTTATGTGACATACCTTAGTGTCCATGTTGCTCATCCTAAAGACAGATGGGTAATATCAGCAAAAGGAAAGGTGGATTCTGAAACCTTTGTTGGTCTTAGGCAGTAGTGGACAAATGATTAATCTAAGCTACATCTTATTTTTTGGCCTTTAAGCTTTTTAATGGGCCGACATTATAGCTGAGGTCTGTGGCTTCTGTAGCCTGGGTAGGAACATGAGCTTCAAAAAGTCAAATTAATTGTGTGAATGGAAGGTGATTATCAGCCAAACCTAACTGCTGGCTGTTCTCATTACTTTTCCGTTTTCTCATTTTCAGTGTGGAACACGTCAGAGTTGTGTATCTGATTTAAAGGGGCAAACAGAACACAAATGTGTTATGCAAAGTTCAAGTATGTATTTGAAGTCTGCTGTCAGTACATTAATAACTGTTACACAGGTGTAACATATGTAGATTATTAATCTGGATCAATACGAAATACAGTGTGTTGAGAACTGAAACATACATGTTTCGAAGCATACATCATTGCCAAGAAGGATCTGACCTGATTTTGTTAGCAGAACTTAATTAGATAGCTGTGCTTTTTTTAACAGTAAATGATCTGTTAACTCCTAAGATCATCCATTTTAGCATTTATTTCAGCTATGCTGCATCTGCTGTCTTCATCTTAAAATGTGTTTGTAAATCAAGCTATTCAGGCAGTTTGCAAAAATACAATAAAACAGAGACATTTTCACAAAAGTATAATATGTACATTTTTCATCAGTGAAAACATTGTATAGTACTGGAGATGCCCTGGCACTTGCAGGTCTTTTCATGTAATCTCTTGTTCAGATCGATTGTTCATTGATTGTATCATCTGCTTTCTCTAGTGTTCAGGTGGTGCTTAAGATGACATTCTGAGCACTTGAGGATTTTAACATTCAGGCAAACATGATCCCTAACACCTGTGCTCTTAGCAGGTAAAACTGATGAAGACAGGATGAGCATGTCCTAAAGGAAATTAATTCCTTTTAAATAGGGCTATTACCATAATGACTAATACACCCATACTGACAAATAGCCTACATGATAATGCTAGAAACCATATGCATTAGTGGTAGAGTTCAGTGTGGGGAACATGGATAAATAATGGATTCCTCTGAAACGTAATAGAAAAATCCTGGAAGAATAAACATAGGCAACATAATTACTGTAAAATGGTGTTGAAATCAAAGAATGCACATCATTATAATGTTCTTGAACAAGTTAATTATTAAACTGCGATATTGGTCACAGAATTGCCACAGAATTCATTCCGATGTTTTAAAAAAAAAGCATGGATTCTATTCTGCATGAATTTGAAGGAAAATGTCAATAGCCTATGATGAAATGGCAGAAAGTACATTTAATTTTTATTAAATATTATTTAGAAAACATTTGATATTGATATCAATTGATATTTGTGTTGGGAGAGAAAAAAAGAAATCTGAAATCAGAAAAAAAGCATTTTTTATGTAAATCATTTCAGTGGTTCTAATACTTTGCTCATAGGTTTTTCCATGCTATCATATCCTTATTGTTCACATGTGTACATGTACTTTCATTTTTGGACATTAAACAATGAAAGGAAATTGTGTAACAAGCATATTTAACAAACATATTATCAATATTACAAGTAATATTACAAGTATTAAGTCCATTTTCTATCATGACATGACATGTAATATTGCACAGAAAATAACTGCATCAGTGTCAGTTGTAATATTGAAAACATGCCAGCTGACATAAGTGTTACATTGATATACAGTATGACATGGCTGATATATTTACAGTACGTTGTTAATTTATTAAACAGCCAAAGTAAACATTTTTGCCCCATTTAAGATATGTATTAAAAATAACCTGCATCCTCTGAAATAGTGACAGTTTACTTAACAGAAGTAGAATGGAGCCTTTGCTGATGTGACCTAGTGATGTGCTTCGTGGACTTTTACACTGTACATGTGCATGTGTAAGCACATGCTCAGGTTAGCTTGATGCTGCTCCATTATGTTCAGTCATCAAATCTTTGACTGAATAAAACATTCTGCATGCAGTTAGACAATCTCTCCCTGCAAGAGCTGGGAGAATAAGAACTGTTCCTGCTTTTCTGTCGAGACACAAGCACAAAAGCGGCACTGTATGTGCTCTCATGTGTGTGTGCTTGTGTGAATTTGTCAGACGGAGAATGAGAGAGGGGCTAGCAGCGTGTTGTACCCTTTGCATCACACATGCAGCTGACGTCCACAAAGAGCTCCCACTCAGTGTAATTATTTAATTGAAGTGAGTAATCTCTTCTGTGATTAGAGCAATTTGGGTGCGACCACATAATGGCACATTGCACAGCATTTCCATTTCAGCGTGTCTGCTGTGCACTTCCTCTTCACTGCAGGGGACAGGACTGGGGCTTCCCTTGTGTGCCGCACCGTCGTGAAACTGTCCCACTGTTTGAAGGTGTGAGAGTGTGTGGAGTCCGGGTTCCATTTTTTGGAAAATAAATATTCTCTTCAAGATGTTCTCTAACAAATGGAACAACTCGTTCCACAGATCTGGTTTATTACTCCACGTTTTACCACACAGCATGACACATGAGCTCACATGGCAGCTTGTTTCTTTGAACGGCATCGATTTATTTGATCTGTTTGAGTGCTGATTCAACATTTATTTTGCTTGCTAACCACAGGCTGACACAGGCTTGTCACATTATTACATAGTGTTTTCTATCAAACTGTTTTCTTTCCAGTCTATGTGGTTGCTTAAAAAGCAGTTCATTATATTTAAAACTGTCCAGTTCTTTATGAAATTTGACTTTTCTTGAGTATCTTGTGGATAATTTGGTGATTCAGGCATGGCTGCACCTTCATGGAAAATTATGGATTTGAGCTATCCCAACACAACAAACATGTTCTTTAAATGGGCAAAATTTGTATTTCATTTAGTTTTCATGTGGACATATAGTGCTGAAGTCAGATGTTGTGGGACAGCTTTAATGCTTGTTATGTTGTCAGGCAGGGCTCTCTCAGGGGTGATGGCAGTTGATGTGATCGCAGTCATGGTCATAGTGAAGTCATGCAGCATGTTACAGATGGTGCGTCAGGTAGGAAAGCATCCCAACCTCCTGCATCAGCGGGTGTGCTGTTCTTCACCCAGCGAGATCCCTGAATGTTTCAGTCACAGGGTGCTCTCCCCAGTAGTACACATCCCAATGTATCGATTTGGATTTCCCAGTAAATGCAATGCAGATACTCCCCTAGGCTTAACTGAATTCCTGGTCTGATGAATTGAGTGGTATCAGCCCTTGCCTGCTTGTGGAGGACAACTCTCTTGTCAGTTTGTCAGTTTTGTGGAAACTTTAGCTCTGCAGGAAAAACAAGTATTTTCCTTCCTCTTTTCAAGCTAGAGGAGTGCTCTGTACGTGGCTTGATTTGTGTACACTTATGTATGTGACTGTCTGCTTGCCTGTCTGCACCCCTGTGTGCATCCCTGTGTGCATGTGTGCCTGTAAGCTTTGAGGTCTGAGTGGTGGCTGTCTGTACATGTCCTGTGTAGGCTAGGACCTCTGTCAGGCCCTGCGGCTGGGCTGCATGGTTCAGCGGACCCTGATGCTAATGAGCTCATCAGCACACAGGGGAGCAAACAATATGTGAGCAATTAAGTCATGAATGAGATCAATGCAGTGGTCTGAAGATTCAAGGCAAATGACAGAGACACAGATTGGCAGGACAGTCAGTTCGGTCTTTATCAGTGCCTTTTATCAGAGCTATGTCAGCAGTTGATGGAATAGCTTATGCAGAGCGTTTTTATGTAGTCCTACTCTTATTTCCTGCTCCCAGTGTGCAGAGGCAGGAAATGCCTGGAGTCTTTTGTGGGACAAGCCATCACCATTTTCTCTTGGTTGGATGGATGTATTGCAAGGCAGGAGAATAAGAGTGTCCTTGGGCAATTTTGTTCATGAAATATGATTATTTCTGTTATGTATTTGCTCAGGAGACGCCCTTATCTGGGGTAGCTTTCATAGCTCACATTCTTTTCGCGAGATCCACCCATACAGGAGTGGACCAAGATCCACATGGCAGTGGACCAAGAATTTGTGCTGGATATCTCTTGCATTTAAGTTAATATTTAGGTGCTGGAAACATTTAAGGAATGATCTAACTGTCATCTTTTAGGCTAGGTGTCTGGCTGGATTCTAAGACCACCTGAAAAGTTTAACGCTTAGGCGTACACACATTTTACTTCAGAAACTATGGTTTTGGACCTGCAACTGGTCTTGTGTAACTAAAGTCAGTAAATGCAAAGGATGCCAGTGACTGAAGCCTCTTTCGACACATTGGTCTTTGGGCTCATAGGCTCTTGTCTCTGAAATGAGATGTCATTCAAACATCATGATACATGATAATGGTTATACAAGCCAGCTCAGGTTGGGCCAGGCTCCAAGATCTATACTCTTTGAGTTCATAATCTATGACTGCAGTCCAGGGTCTTTACTTCTCACTTCCACCTTAATGCCACCCAAGCTTGCACTGTTCCTGGAAGTTGGATCATTGATCTGTTATGAATCCTCCTTCGAAGGTACTGGGAAGAGAGGAGACACGTGTGGTCCTCTCTGGCTTCATGTTGTACAGATGCTGGACTGACTTTGAGAGAGGCCTCCTGAAGCCCATATGCAATCTGTGGTATTAGGGAGTTCTGCTTTGAGAGTGCCATGGGAATCTTTCACGTCACTGCTGGGCAGACCCAGTGGTGTTCCCGGACCCCGTGTGTCCATCCACCCAGCCTCCCGTGCCATTGAACCTCTGGGAGCTTCTCAGCCCTGGGTCCTCAGGCCTTAAATAAACAGTCTCTGAGCCTGGAATCCCAGGCTAATAGAGGCTTTGCCTAATCTCCTCATCTTAGCGCTCGTACACAGCTTACAGACCCTTTCACAGCCCTGCCTTGCAGTTCGAGGGAGCGCTTACCGTTTATTTATACCGCGCTTGTCAGAGCATAACAGCTTGTCCTGATCAGTGGCTGGCCCAGCAAGAGCGTTTGCCTGGGGCCTGGGGTGCTGGCCAGGTGTGTGCCAGTAACCCATATTCCCCCCACCAACCCACAGGGGGCCCAGACTCCTCCCACAGCCAGCTGGCAGGACACCCACAGGAAGTAGAGACTGGACTAACTGGTGGGCGCCACCTTAGAACAAGGCCTTGTGGAAGCACAACAGCATTTAGCAGCCTGAGCTTGTGTTATTGGGTTGCTTATAGAGCTGGGGAAAACAATCATTTTTACGATGCAACGCCATGCCAAAGTGAAAGATTCTGCATTGATGCAGGAAAAGAACAATAATCAATTTTTGAAAATCGTAATTACCATTCCAGTAATTGGAAAACATAGGATTTCACTTCCTTCTCCATACCTTGGAGCAAAGATACAGAATTCCATCTTATTTTCACAGGCACCACTATACCTGCTCTGTACAGTGACACAAAAGCCAAAGTGATGGGCTTTCATCTTTTTATAGCAGTCAAATGCAGGTTTTAAGAAACATTCTATGGTCTACATTCTAAATACACGTTCCACAACAATCTGCTGTTTTTTTACAGAAGCACATTACATTCACAAAAGAAAAAAATTAGACATAATTGTCTCGTTAGTATGAGGAAAGATCTTGTAAACTGTTTTCGGTGACCGAATAAGGACAGTCAGCAATGATTGTGCTATTAAAAAAAAACATGGAGGACAAGATGCATCAAGATGCATTGAGATTTGTTTTATAATTGAATTGCTACCCTTTGAATCATAATCGCAAAGATTCACACCTCTAGTTGCTTACAGCCTGTCCAGTGGCAGTGTCTCACTCTCTGGCTTCCTCCTTGAGTGCCCCCCCTAAGGTAATGACAATATCATTTTTACCTCTATATGGGGAAAAAGGTACTCACGAAAGTGCCAAGGCCATTGTAGAATAATACTATTTTGTCTTTTTTTTTTCTTCACTGTGCAGCCCACTGGAGCTTGGTTTTCCCCTCCAGCTGCTTTGCGACATGGCACTAATGCATTGAATACATTGCCTCAGTGCTATATGTTGAAAAAAAAAAAAATTGACAACTGCATCACCCTTTTAATGCAAGGCTGAAACATAAATTAAACTGACCATATGAAATGTAAAGGCAAAAAAAAAGAAAAAGGAGAGATATAGTCAGGTATTGAATCCCCAGTGCTAGCGACCGCTACTCACAATGGAAGCCTTTTAGGTAGAAAATGACAGTGTATCACAAAGAGAAGCCAAGCCCCCAAACTGGAGCAGCAGACAGCCCAGATTAGAACCCTGCTTCTGTCTGTTCCTTCCTCTCTGTTCCTTCTCTCTGCCCTTGGAAGAGACGGCCGCTCAGCAGGTGAGTGTGTCGTCTCCTGCCTTGTCCTTTCGCATCACTCAGCCATCAAGCCACCCACCAGGCACAGGGGTCTCCACACCACATTAAAGGGAAAATTTGGCCTGTTTGCTGTGGTGCTTTTGAAAAAGGGAGAAAGCTCGGGTTGCTCCCATGAGGGGAACTCAAACCTCAGCACTCTCCCTCCCACCCCGTGGCCATTGTCTGCAACACACCTTCAAAGCAGCAGCTCCATTCGCCAGACCGGCCTGTCATTAGTGCGAGCTGGCAGGACCCTGGTTCTCTGATTACTTGTCCCTTATGATGTGGCTGTTATGACACAGTGTTTTCCTGTAAGGCCTGGATGATCCCCTCCAGCGCAGCATGCCCCATGTCCATGAACCCAGCTGGAAATGTAAACGCCAAAGCGTGCAATTTTCAACTCAAACGTGCCTCGGCCGTAAAACCATGGGAGAAATGCATCATCCAGCTTGGCAAGGCAGCCATCTGTCTTTAATAGAACTCATTTTCTTTTCTTTTTTTTTTTTTTTAATAAACAGTGGCTCATTACTAATGTCTAAAACTATCAGGGCTAACCAACAAAATGCATACTCCAGTGTTTTCAATGTTTCTCCTCAAATTGTGCTCAATATGCTTCCATAATTTGTGCGCTAGCCTGAGACTCTTCATGTTGTATATCTCACTCCACTCATGAAACTGGAGATCAGGAAAGAAGTAGTATTTTGTACTGGAAACCACTGTGTATAGCTTAAAAATAACCTCTCCCACACTTATGCAAGATGATTGAGAAATTGCATGGGGTAATTTTTCACACAAAGGGCATCTGTGAGAGATGGCTGACATGTTGTTGCACCCTGTAATGCATAAGCCAGTGTAATGACTGGCTCCAGTGTGTGCTCTCAGGACCAATACTGCAGTCCAGCTTGGACTGTGGCCCTGGGGGATGTTTTGGCAGCCGTCCCCCGCTAGAATATGCTGTGAATGTTTCTCTGTGCGTGAGGGTAATTGGAACCTCTTGTTGCTGTGTTTGGGGAATCCTTGGATTTCACTGGGAATCTGAAAGAATGCAATTCTCTCTTTTTCTTTCTCTCTGTCCCCATGTCTCTGAAAATCTCTTTCTCTATCTTTCCCTGTATCTTTCTGTCTTTCTCTTTGCTTCCCCCTTCTCTCTTTTGAGAAAATTTGGTTTTCCATTTTGATTGTGGGATTTTTATACCAGACACACACTGCCTTAACTTTATGTGCAAGATCAGTATTGTGTCATTTAGAAAGACATTTTGAGATGCTTGTTCAAGTTGTACAGTCATGCAGATCAATTAGACTTTTCATTGAAATGATGCTTTAATCCCTAGTTCAATTTTCGGAAAGCATAAATAGCAATTTGTGAAAAATTGAGATTTGCAGCAGAATGAGCAATCTGCTGTGGTGGTCCTTTCTGTTTTCTCTCACAGACTCGTGTATACAGATTGCATCGCACATCTCTGACCACATTTAATGTGAACATCGGCTTATTGTAAAAGGGTGAGAATTCACACCTTGCTGTTAACTTCTGAGTCCTAAACTACTGCAGGTTTTCATGTGAGCACAGTCTTTCACATTGTGTGTGTCATCCCTGTAGAGTTGAACTACAGCACTAATCAGCTCTTGATGTGGCCATCGCTCTGAATAATATGCAAGTGGGCCAGTAGTACAATTAAGTGGGCCAGTAGTATCATAGCCTGATTTTTGTCCACACCAAGACCTGTAATACCAGCTTTGATAGCTAGTCTATTTATGAGCAGATTTATGCCCCTGCAGAGCTGTTGAGCCAGGCTGGCTCACTTATCTGAGGTTGTGGGTTGTATGCTCTCCCCTCTGCAGTGTCTGAGTGAGGGCTTCTGGTCAGAGTGAGGTACGGTGCCTGCAGGGAGTGGGCAGTTTGGGGTTGGCGGGAGAGTGAAGGGGCCTGCTTTGGTATGGAGGAAGCGTGCCTTGCAGGCGTCACTCATGCTGGGCTTGCTGCAGCCTTCCTCGGTCTGGCATTTTGAGCAGGCTGGAGGGGGGAACAGGTGTATGGAGCAGGGCAGTGTGCACGCACATGTGCCTGTCATAAGAACACTGCTGTGGCCCCTGATATACAGCCTCTTATTCTCTCTGCTTTGAGTTATTTCACCATCCTCCTCATAGATCAATTCTGTCTGAGAGCACAAATAAAATTAGACCTTTCATGACCATGTAATACAGTCCAATTCTGTGTATAGACATATGGGGCTTTGCCAGACATGCATGCTGTTTGGATAGTGGGTGCTGTGCAGGAATGTTGGAAGACTAGTCATGAGGTCAGGAGATGTGACCACATCTGCTTTTTCAGATCTTTTGTCATTTTATCTATCCAGGCCCATCAATCAAAAGTCAGTCATCTTGTGCGCCCACACAGATGCACACAGGCACACACACAAGCACAGATGCACGCAGACACACAAACGCACGCAGACATACACACACAGATACATATGTACACATGCACACAGACACCCACAGGCCTATACACACAGCCATGAACACATTATGATACTTCAAAAAAAAGGAAAGACTGGAATACTTGGCACAGTACAGTCATTGCAGGTTGTGAAACATCCTCAGTATCTTGGGCAGTGTTGTGTGCAGTGTGCTGCTGCAGGAATCTGAAGTGGCTTGCTACATGACAGCGAGCGCATGCAAATGACCGGCCTCTGCACTGATAGGCCAAAATACTGCGCCAACAGGAAATGCAGGGGCTGTATCTTCCCGGCTGCTTCCTGATGCTGTGCTGCCCTTCCCTGCCCTGCCAAGCACCCTTTGCTGCTGTCCACCACATCAGCCTCCCAACTGCCGCGCAGCATGAAGACCACAAGTGAAACCTGCACTTTTTTTTTTTTCTTCTAAAATAAGAACTAGGATCATGGTAAACTTTAAATAGCCCACTGTGTTCAAAAGTGTCCTGGTGTCTTCTGTCTGTCATTGTGTAAGACAAACATTTAAACTAGCACAGAGAAGAGGTACACACAGACATATATAGTTTTCATCATTCTTAATTGCAAGATACAAGATAAAAGAAATTGCCATATCATAATATTGGATAAGGGTGTTAATTTGCAGTGTAATCATTTGCATGTCTACAATGTTTATCAGGCACAAGTTCTCTCATGTACACATGCTCTCTCTCACACACACTACTTTGACCACGCCTATCAATTGTTGTCGTGTCAGGTGTCCTGATAGCTGAAAGTGGAAGAAAATGGCGAAGATCAGGCTGCTAGAGCTGAAGAAGACCTAATTCCGAAAAAGAACAGTCACAGGTCTCTTGTATGGAAGTGTTTAGGATTCAGGATAGAACACGTTCACTCTTAGAGTACACTCTTCTGCAAATTATGCCAAAAAAGATTGCAACTAAAAGCAGCAGTACCACAAATTCATGGCACCACCTCAAACAGCATAACCCCGTGCAGTATGACGAATCGGTCAAACACTCTGAGGCTAGTACTGCTAACGTTACTGTTATAAGAGAGATGCTGTTTTTGCGCAGTTATCTTGTTTGAACTGTTTATTTGAACTTTACAGCAACTATTAAATATATGGTGTGTGCAGTTGTCATGTTTAATTTTTTTCTAGTGAGATATAAATTGTATATCTCCATTTTTCGAAAAAAAAAAAAAAAATATTGAGGTATTGTTTTTAAACCATATCACCCAGCCCTACTGGAAACAAACGGGTACTTGTTTTGCTGCTCTTAAAACAACAAGCACAAGAGAAGTAAATTGATTCTTACTGTTTTTTTATTACTGGTCTACAGTAGAATTTCCTATTAGTTCCCACAGGTCTGCAAATATGCGAGTGTTCCTGTATGCTATAATGTCCAGGGTTGTTATGTTTTATTAAATCACTTTTTTGTAGGTGGGCATTTATAAGTGATCTCTAATGTGTCCTTTGACATCATTCCATGTGGGATTTTCTGTACGGTGTGCTTCAGGTTTTAAGATGGTGGAGCTGCTTGCTGTCATAAGCCTTGCTTTGTGCTTATTTAGCTGTTCTGGCTGGTCAGTTGAAGTGATGTGGTATTGTATGAGATCCATCTGACTGCTGTAATTGCTTAAATTTGTATGCGTTATTAAGTTGCCATTGCTCAACAGAGCTGTGAATTAGGGGTCATTTTTTCCTCTAGCGTCACAGTTCAGCACAACCTTTGATATTCTTTGTTAGAATTCACCTAATTCAAAAGCCTTATGAGTTATACAGAAATGCTTTTTACCAATGTACAGTGTAGTTAGGATGGAGGAGCTGTTGTATAATCATGTGAGAAAGAGAGGTGTGTGCTGAATGTGTTGGAGCTGTGTATGTTATATAACGCTCACCCATTTCAGCTATGGCACTTAACATTATTTGGTAGGCTTATGTAATGACTGCTACTATCAGTTGTGGCATTGATTACTTGTGCTGTCTGTGCTCTTTGCCTAACCCTTTTTGAAGGTCTTTTGTGAAGTCTCTGTGGTCTGCCCATGCGATGTGACTGTAATGATTTTGCTGTCCCTGTAGCGGTACCGTTCCCGCCCCACCAGCGCCTCTCCATGAAGGAGCTGTTTGAGGACGGCAAGCCCAAGGTGGAGCTGCTAAAGAGCCACCTGGTAAAGGAGGGCCGACTGGAGGAGGAAGTGGCACTGCGCATCATCAACGATGGGGCCAACATCCTGCGCCAGGAGAAGTGCATGCTGGAGGTGGAGGCGCCGATCACAGGTAAACGCAGTGCCCTCAAGCTGCTCCAGGTTACAGGGGGCTTTTCAGGTTAATGTTCAGACTTCAGCTACAATCGAACAATTCTTCCTTCTGTTCAAACAGAGATTCAATCTTTGTTTGAACTAAAGCTTTAAAAGTTGCATTCATTTGAAATTTCCCTGAATCTAAGAGAAGTTCTTTGATACAACTATGTTTTGACTGATAGCCAAGACCCAGCCTCTCTGAAGATTACCACTCCAGTGATTAATCATTTGGAAATCCAGAGCAGCAAACTGTACATATCACTCATGTGAGTTTGAAGAGAAAAATTCACCAAATTGATTCTTCAATTCTGTATTTAAACATGTAAACATATATTAAACATTTCAGCATTCAAATTTGTTTGACGTGTTGCAACTCTCAAATTTATACTGCTGTTAACAGCCCTAATCAGTCACAGACATTACACCCATCAGTCATATCCACCTATCACAGACGCACATCTCGGTTTTAGGCTATAAACACCCCACTCATGCATTAGCCACAGCTATTGCAGGGCGCTGAATTTATTGGTGACAGACAGCACTCAATCACAGGCACTGTAAACATCAACTGCAATCATCTAATTGTATGTGCAGCAAATACAAGTTGTTATTATACAGTTGTGGTCAAAAGTTTACATATACTTGTAAAGAACATGTATATTATGGCAGTCTTAAGTTTCCAATGATTTCTACAACTCTTAATTTTCTATGAAGGAATGATTGAAACGCATACATCTTTGTAAAAAAAAAAAAAAAAAAATAAAAAAAATAGTCATGCATTTTGGTTCTTTTATGAATTTATTATGGGTCTTCTGAAAATGTGACCTAATCTGCTAGGTCAAAAATATACATACAGCAATGCTAATATTTTGTTACATGTCCCTTGGCCATCTTCACTTCAGTTAGGTGCTTTTGGTAGCCATCCACAAGCTTCTGGCAAGCTTCAGGTTGAATGTTTGACCACACCGCTTGACAGAATTGGTGCAGTTCAACTAAATTTTTTGGCTCTCTGACACTGACTTGTTTCTTCAGCACAGTCCACAAGTCATGAGTTTGTGAAGGCCATTCTAAAACCTTAATTCGAGCCTGATTTATCCATTCCATTACTTCTGATGTGTTTCCCCTGAAGAATTGGTTGGTAATCCTCCTTTTTCATTATTGCATTTACTTACTGTAAAGTCCCAGTTCCACTGGCAGCAAAATGGCCCCAGAGCATAATACTACCACCACCATGCTTGAGGGTATGGTGTTCTTGGGTCAAAGGCCTCCGCTTCTTTCCTCCAAACATATTTCTGGTCATTGTGACCAAATAGCTCAATTTTTGTTTCATCTGACCACAGAACTCCAGAAGGCCTTTTCTTTGTCCATGTGATTAGCAGCAAACTTCAGTCGAGCCTCAAGGTGCCGCTTCTGGAGCAAGGGCTTCCTTCATGCACGACAGCCTCTCAGCCCATGGCGATGTAAAACACGCTTGACTGTGGACACTGACACCTATGTTCTAGCAGCTTCTAACTCTTTGCAGATTTGCTTTTTGGTGGTTCTTCGCTGACTTTTGACCATCCTGACCAGTTGTCTCTCAGCAGCAGGTGATAGGTTGCATTTTCTTCCTGAAAGTGGCAGTGACACAACTGTGCCATGCACTTTATACTTATGAGCAATTGTTTGCACAGTTGATTTTGGGACCTGTAGCTGCTTTGAAATGGCTCCAAGTGACTTGTTCAAGTCAATGATGTGCTTTTTCAGATCCGTGCTGAGTTCCGTAGACTTTCCCAACATAGCATTTGTGGCTGGGTCTAATGAGTGTATCAAATGGGCCCTATTTAAATTGGCTCAGAGAAGTCACCAGCTGCAGTCAATTACAAATAATCACTCACAAGAAGTTAACAGGCCATGCCACATAGCAAATTTGATTGACACAACTTTCTGCATCACCAAAACTGATACTTTAAGTTGCTGTATGTATATTTTTGACCCAGCATATTTTGTCATATGTCCAGAAGACCTATAATAAATCTATAAAAGAACCAAAATGCATGATTGTTATTTTTGTGACAAAGACGTATGTGTTCAAATCATTTCCATCATAGACAATTGAGAGTTGTAGAAATAATTGGAAACTAAAGACTGCCATGATATACATGTTCTTTACAAGTGTATGAAATCTTTTGACACAACTGTATATCGAAGCTATCTGCATGCTAATCCTAGGTACTGTGCACACCAATCAGAGGGACTTCACTAACCATGACTACTGTCAGCTACGATCTCTTTGCCCTCTTTGACTGCTCTGTGCTGTCATTAAAACTAAAACTACCCTATCCATAAAACTTCTCAAATTTATGGGTATTGTAACCACCCTAAAGTAGCTCAGATAAAATGAATAAATCTTCTGTTTTGTTGTCTGTACTGTATCAAGTATTTACGTGTCAAATTTCAAGAATACTTTTCAAGGAACATCCGCTGTTTCTGTGGGTAGCTCTCTGATCAACAAATGTCAAAAAATCTTTTGAGTGAATCAATGTGATGTTTGGGTGCGGTGACAGTTCCAGTATTTAGAGGCTGAGTGACAGTCTAGACGAGCAAGTGAAAATAAAACAGAGCTAGACCTGACACTTAAGAATCTTCTCAGTGAATTGAAAAACCAGGCTCTCTTTTCATCAAGTTTCTGCTGAACAATGAATTTCCATTATATGTGGGTTTTATATCTCCCTGCTCATGCTAATGGAGGGCTCAGACTCTGCCATTCATTGGACAAGGGTCATTTGAGTATAAGTTTGCAGGACACTGTTCAGAACAATTAATTGTGCATGTAATTCCCATAAAAGTCATGAGACATATCAGATTTATATACTTTGATCTTTAATATGGTTTAATTCATCAAGCCATGAGATTGGTGTTCAGTCATCCCAGTAGCAGAAAGTCCAATGGATCCGAATCCTTTTCTGAAATCGAGTGCTGAACTCCCACACTATGAGACAGAGAAAGAGATTGTGGTTTCCCTTGAGGGTGACGTCAGACATCAATGACATGCACTGCTGAGTGAGCATGAGTTGATTGTGTCGCCTGTCCATGACTCCTGAGGCAGTCCGTCCCCTAGATTAATCTCCATAGAGGATGATATCCCTCCTTTAGCAGGACTTACTCAAGCCACAGTGCATTTATATGTGTACGCCCATGCTAGCCACATCACTGCACCCCGGGCCAATGCAGAGTACGTTATTCCTTTTGTTTTTTCACTGTGCTAAAAAATTAAGGCAAGTGAAGAATGATGAGAGGTACTTTGTGTAGTTGGTCAAACAGAGGAATGAATCACCCACGCCTATTTACTGTTCGACATCCCATTTGTCTGGTCTCAAAGCGTGGGGCTAATGTATCCGAGGTGGCGGAGCTCCACTTGGACGCCCAGTGAATTTCCGAGCCACGCTACCTCTGCCCCCGGTGACTCAGTTTTTCTGATGAAACGCCCCCATCCCTATACCGAAACCGTGTGGAAACACAGGAGCTGTAATGGGGAATAGAAACGAAGCGGCTCAGGAACAATGATTAAGACATCTGCTGGCAAAGAAAGGCCGGTGAGTCAGCCCACTGTGAATCTGTTTCAAGGCCGGCAACATTTTCGAAAGGGTTATTGCATTCGCAGAGAGTGAGAAAAAACAACATCAGTAATCCTGGAGTTCCTAGCAGCCTCATTGAACAAGCAGTAAGAATATGCTGTCAGTTCTGCTTTCTCACTGGTCTGAGACACTGAAGTCTTCACTTTTTTGTTAATAACATTCATCTATCCATAATAGAAAAAATAATATTTTCAGCTATTTTAAGGAAATATGTCAGGTTACCAAATAAAGGGTTCCTGTTGATTCATAGTTGAGATTTGACTGTAACTGATTTAAACTTGTTTTAGAGACATATAAATATGGCAGAAGTGAGTGAGCAGATGTTGAACAGATTGACCCTGAAACTTTTCCACTACACCAACTTAATATTTTAAATGTATAATAGTCTTTAATTAGTGTATGTTCAGTTCATTCAGCTTTGAGAAAGAACCGGCCTGAATAATGAAACCTGGTGGCCTTGCTTCCACAGTATTCATTAAGGTTTTTTTTGTATCTGTGTCTGATGTGTCAAGCATTATTAGTTATGGACTGTATGTTACAGGTCTGATGGGGCTGCATTGTGCAGTGTTCAGTGTTAGGTTTTAGCTGCCTTTGGTACCCAGACATTCAAGATCTCAGCTTAGCCATTGGTTAGTGTCTCAGAGGGGTGGTTCATTCAAGCTTGGCTTTTTGACACATTCCCTCTGTATGGTTTATTTAGCTGAATTGACTCCTTAATCTAGACCCTGTTTACTGAATAGATTAGAACATATTAGCCGAGCCTTGAAAAGCTGACGGGTTTATCACTCTAAACCACACTGCTTTCTTTTGCTGGGTTTAAAAATGAGAAGTGCGAGCCTGGCGCGCGAGGCAAGATATCAATGCGTGTTCTTTCCTCTGATTGGCAGCGCTCTGAGGCCCAGCCAGCGCAGCTCCATGTTTACCCTCAGCCTGCGGTTGAGCGCCGGTCCTGGGCACAATTGTTTACATCTTTTGACAGCAGCTATTCCTGCATGCATTTGCTCTCCTCACAAAAGCATGGGAAGCTGGTGGCATCAAACTCTGCTGAACCGGTTATAGAATCCACACACACACATACACACATGCTAAAAGTCTGGGTTTCAGGCTTATTAGCACTAAAGTGGGGGCATGTGCTAAATGATGCTCCTCCTTTTAGTTAGTATTATGTTACCTGCTGCATCGCTCCATCCTGTGTCATTTTCACTCAGATTAACAAAATGTGGAAAAAAACCTAGTAAAAAATTTCAAGAGCACTTTAGTTATCTTTTTTACACTCTGCCCACACTGTTGCTGTGTAAATGTATTTCCCTTGTAGCTTGGTTAGATCAATGAATAGCTTGTCATCATTCATTATTATCAGCCATCCCAAAATCGTTTGCAATTCTGGTTTGAATGCATGATCTGGAAAATCACCTTCATGAATAAAGTGTGGCTGGGAGACTTTTGGTAGGCAATCTGCATGGTCTGCACACTATGCACTCCATGCACTGTACTCAGGTGTCTCTTCCTGTCCTTCCTCAGTGTGTGGCGACGTCCATGGGCAATTCTTTGACCTGATGAAGCTGTTTGAAGTTGGGGGCTCACCCAATAACACACGCTATCTCTTCCTGGGAGACTACGTAGATCGAGGTTACTTCAGCATCGAGGTGAGTACATCTGGGCCTGACTGCTCTGATACCACTCGGCATCCTCAGCTTGTTCTCTGGGAGAGAGAGGGAAGGAAAGAGTACAGGAGAGCAAGTGCTAGAGGTGAGAGAGAGCGGGAGCTAGACAGGAAAAGCCAGAGAGAGAGAGATGGAGATCTGTAGAATCAGAGTTGTCGTGTGTTTCCCATCTGGACTGATTTGCCATGTTTAATCAATCATGAACCTCTACCTTCTTTTCTTCTGGGCAGACTCTCAGTTGGAATTGTGATTTTTTTTTTTTATTATAGATTTAGGGTTTGGGTTATGAGTTTGGTATTTTCATACCTGGATATAGTTTCAAAGTTACTGTCTACAATTTATTATTGGGAATATGAGACTGAAAATTTCCACTGTGATACTATATCCACTGTGATTGAGGTCAGATAGGGTTTATTGTCCTGGCTTGAGATGTGTTGAAGGGAGATACATATTTTTTTATTTATTTTTTTTTTTTAAGTGGGTACTGATATCTCTCTGGGCCTGAACGTGAACAACAAGGTATTGAGGCTTCCTTCCTCTCAACTCACGGTCTTGAGTCTTTTTTGTGGTTGACCCATGGAATCAAAAACTTGCTTCATCAATTTTAAATACCAACGCTCGAGATATCAGTGAAAAAACCCTGTGGTTAAAACTTGTCAAATGCAATAAAACATTTTTTCTTCTCATTTCCTGATAAGTTCTGTATTCAGAGTGTTTTTTATGGTGCTGTTGATATGTTGATGGCTGTCTCTACAGAACAACCACATCTTAGCCTCCATCTTATTTTTAGAAGTGTACTTTTACACCAAGCCCAGCACAAGAGGGTTTAAGTCAACCTTGCCTGCTGCAATGTGATTGATACCACACCAGCAACATGCAGACATTTTGGAGGTATCAATCATTGCTGGAAAGGGTGACAAGAGGGAGAAGCCAACTTTTTAATGCTGGCAAATTTCCAGCTTGCTTGGTGTTGTTTGATCTGAAACAGGCCATAGAAAGTGAAAGAGATTAAATGATTATGCTACTGCTTGTCCAAATCATGTTTCATGTTCTGGCTGGGGTTTTGTCTTTATAGGTTGCACTGCTTAAATTCTGTCGTTAAATCGCATGTAATTTGTTGTAATGTAGTTTACAAATGGTAAGTTTGAAGTGTTTTTTTTAGGAAGTCAAGGGTTTTACTTTTTAGTGATCAGCTTTGTCCATGTGCATCTGTCCGTGATGCATCTGTCCGCCAACTACAAAGCAGTACAGCAAAAGAATAGCTGCCTCAACTGGTAGCTTATTTCTAAAGATAAGCTGACAGAGATCATGCTAGCATTGAAGTGTACATATAGAGAGTGTGATATTATCCCCAGCTATGTTAAAATGCAGCTGATTCACGCCTCACTCCTATAATAGATGCAAGCACATTGGCTTCAGCTGTTGATTGAATTCCCCTCTGTTGTGCTGTTGCACTTCTGTAGAGTTGCTCCTTTAAGTTAGTTTGTGTGTCAACTAAACAACTAGTTCATGATTAGAGTCAAGAACCAGCAGATTGTTCTCACAAGACACCAAATAAGAGAAACTGTAGTGGTCCCCAATGGCACATCCTTGTCCTTTTCTGTC
The DNA here is from genome assembly GCA_022829145.1 of Albula goreensis. NCBI lineage: Eukaryota > Metazoa > Chordata > Actinopteri > Albuliformes > Albulidae > Albula > Albula goreensis. The sequence continues at coordinate 31,362,735 of CM040744.1, read as the reverse complement.
AGAATGAGATCTATACCAAATTTGGGTTTAGCCTCTGAAGAAATTGCCTTGTCTTGTTTCGCAGAATAGATTTCTGAACAGTGTACAGCCTTTTTTTTTTTTTTTTTTACTCAATCCCCCCATCCATCCCAGCCTTCCAGCACAATTTTCTATGTACTCTGGGTTGCTAGGCAACGCAGAGGAATTGCTGGCAACCTTGCAAGCTGTGGTAGTCGAGCAGTAGGAGTTGTTTAGTTGGAAAGTGGTCAACTGGCTCAGAGTACATATACCTCTGTGTGTCTGTGTGCATGTCTGCGTGCGTGCGTGTGTTTGTACGAATGTGTGTGTGCCTACAATTGTATGAGTTTAAGATGATTTAAGAACCAGTTTAAGTTGAACTGAGTTCTGCAGTTTCATTCAGTCCAGGAATTGCTAAATTAATGTTGGATTGGGCTGTGTGGTTCAGGATCAGAGATGGAGTTTGTCCAAATCCAAACCTACTCATTGTAAGCTAAAGGGCACAACCTTATCCCTGTATTCATAAATTCCAACTCTTGAGATGGTAGTGATATAGTCCAGAAGGAATACAAACTCAGAACAAAGGCAGAGCATCTTTCTTTCTGTGTGTTTAAGTGTGTACGTGGTTGGCCTTACTTTGTGAATTGAGACATATTATTTATAGACCAAACAGCAGCTCATGCTCCCTCAGAAGGTGAGGGTTTATCACGGCGGGGTGGCTGGAACGTGCAGATGTGTGGACTGAATGAAAGGGCCAGCGGGAAGTGTCGGGCTCTAAGGGCATCCGTCCCTATGTCACTTGGAGTGGGAAGGGGGCAGACTTTTGATGGCAGAGCACGGGGGTCTGGCCAAATGTCACAGATGAAAGAGACAGCACGAAAGAGCAAGGGGGCACGGCTGGTAGAGTGAAGCTCATGGACGGATTTGGTGGTGATCAAACCGTTTTCCCCCTCTGCTCATCCCAGCTTGCCTGCAGCTGCAGAATCCACGGGCTGTGTGAGAATGTGTCGGGCAAGGCCCTCCCTCACCTTGCTGTCACCCGGGCAGCAGGTAGGCCTCGTCCCCCTCTGTGAAACCTGCTCCAAGCACATTTCTCCAGCTTGCACCCACAGAGATGGAATCTGCCTCTGAGCAAAGGGTGGAGGGAAGCATGAGACCAGATAGCAAATGCTGCTTTGGCTTGCTCTCAGTGTGTTCTGTTGCTGTGTCCATATATTTTTCCAAATACAGTGGACCCTTGAGATACGATTGCCCTAACATACGTATGTTTTGAGTTACGTTTTGAAATTTCGCAGAATTTTTGTGTTGAAATAGGACGGGAATTTTGAGATACGACACGAATCATCCTTTCGAATTGTCCACGCACAGGCTGCCAGGGGCAAATCAGGCTGCCAACCTGCACACAAACCCTCTTTCGCCCGTACGCGCCACTTCACATACAGCACAGCATCTTTTGTACTTGTTACTTCTCAGGCCACTTGCGCGTGTTTGTAGCAGCATCCATTCGTACATGTACTGTCTTTCGTTGAGTTGTGCCTTTTTTGGAATTAATACCGCAATTTCCTTAACTTTTCCTTTTCCTTAAAAGTTTCGTTTTGTTATGTTTAAAAAAAAAAAAGCAATAAAAATATTAAGTGTTTAAGTACGGTAGGTACTGTACCGTACGTACAGTAGCAAGTTCAGGCCTCCCCCCTCCTCCTCCGCCACCTACCTCCGTTTGCCAGCCACCTCCGTTAGCTGTGACGTTTGTTTCCAAGGTAAGTGTTATTGTCAACAAGGTGTAACGGATGAAATTTTTTCCATTATTTTAAATGGAGAAAATTATTTTGAGCTACGAATTTTTTGGGTTACGAATTGGGTCTTTTAACGAATTAAATTTGTATGTCGAGGTTCCACTGTGTACTGTATTCTAATATTTATGCAGAATTTTTCTGCTATGAAAAATCTGTTTATTATTGTATCAGGTATGTCTTACCTTTGACATTTTACTGTCATTGTAAATATGTAATATGTAAATATGTATTTGCAGCTATCTATTGCTTCAGGTGTATCATGAAATGAATGGTGATTTATGTTCGCCATTCTGGGGGTCGTCAAACAGAATCTTTACATCTCAAAATTTTGCATGTCACATTAGAATATGCATTGTATTGAGTCACCTGGGTTCACATCAGACAAGGGTGTAGGAATATGAGGCAGATTGATGAAAAGCAAGAGGTTGCATATAAAGTCTGGTCATTGCCATATGTCTCTGAACTTATACATAGATTCAATCTATGGTGGTAAAGGTAGCTTTCCACCATAGCACGGTGAGATGCTGACTGCAGTGGGACTAAAATGCCGCTGAGAAAGCTGATGTCACATCGTCTGCTTAGATGTCAAACAGGGACTTGGCAGCCGCTTCTGAGGCGGTTGGAAACGGCGTGGTCACACGCAGCCTCTGTGAAGAGAGGCTAACCACACCTCACTGTGACACTGAAAGCACTGCCCAGCTCCTCCAGCGGGATGGTCCACTCCACCTGAAGCACCGTGGTACTGAAATAGATATCCAGGTTAAGCTAATCATGTGATGTAAGTGTTAAAGCCGGGCGTGGGCTGGGAGCAGGGGGTGAGGCAGAAAGAAACTGAAGTAGGCTGGGAGTTTAAGGTAGAGGCAGGGAGATCAGATCAATGGAGTGCACTTTGAACACAAAGTCCATCTTAATCAAATTATGCTATGGTAAAACAACTGCCATCTGCTGTGCATCCTCACCAGTGACCTAAGTGTGAGGTTGCATAAGCAACATACTGAGTGAAGCTACAGTGAAATGTTGACCATCACCTTATTTTAACCAATTGTACGATTTTGCCCTCTGCAAGCAAACAACTGATTCAAATCATTTTGCTGCTGATAGAATAAGTTGGTTCACCTATTTTCTGATTCATGGAACCTCATTCTCCATTCAACAGTTCTGATACTCCTGCACAAAGAAGAAATGTCCAGCGTCTGTGCCTGTTCCAGTCATCCAGAAAGTCTGGCCTTAGGCTCACCAGTAGGGCATGTTAGCAAAATGTGCTCAAAATATGTTCAATTCAACAGATCAACAATTCAGTTTGGTGCATTACGGATATGTTCTGTGATGTTTAAGCTGAAGGTTTGATTGGAAGGGGACATCTTTGAAGCCACCTATCGCCCCTCTCCTGCAGATAATGATGGGTAGGTTCACTGTGTGCCAAACTGCTCTCAGGCGAGCGCTGAAGTGTTTATCAGGGGGCAGCTGTATTTGTCTGAAATAGTCTTGTCTGCCATTCCATTTCGATCACCTGCTCAAGGTTTTCCGCATGTCTACCAGGAGAACAAAAGGATGAGAGAAACCGAAGAGCTGGCTGGCCAACTCCCACACTCCTCTCTGCTCCTCATTAACGTCAGCATTAATCAGACTGACGCACGCATAACCACTGGTAAGAGGCCTGTGGCCTGTCCAGTGCCAGCTGCAGGGTTTTCCCTCGCTTGTAAGAAAGTCTGGATGCTGGGCCACTTAGGAGTGGGGGAGGGTTGGGGCTTGATGGGCAAAGGGAGAATGGCTAATTAATGGAGATTTTTTCCTTTTTCAAAGTATTATAAAAGATGCAGCTTATAAAACAGATTTAGAGTACTCATTTAGCAAGCTCTGAAAAACACTCATGTTTTTGTTCTGAATTCAGTAGCTTTTAAGGTGAAATTAGCATTTGTGCCAGCTGATTGAAACAACCCTCAATCTCTTTTTTTCCTCTATAAAAAAGGCAGGTATTTAATATCCTCCTCTTGCTTGTGAAAGTTGGGTTGTGTATTTTTGGGTGGCATCATGCGTCATACAAGGTGTCTGAATGGGAAGGAGCATACTACTTCCTTTAGATTCTTATCATCCTTGTCAGTAAAATGATTTTATTTCACTTTTTTTATTTCTCACATTTAAGCAGCACAAATGTGATTTTTAAAAAATCTAATATGTGTTAAATTTGAAATATGCATGTTACATTTTTTGTAATGTTATAGCGAGAGAGTGAGGTACAAAATTGTCTGTCCTTTTCATCACTGAACTACATTAAGGTGAAAATGAACAAGGCTGGGCAGTAATATGTCAATGTTGTAATGTAAGTTGTTATCATACTGGACTTCCAAATAAGACTTTGAATGAGGAAATGTTTACTGAATGATTTAAGGCGGTGATTCATACGGAGTGGCAGGCACCATCATTTTCCGTTTATGTGCATGCTCCCGCATCTCTGTCTCTCTAGATTGGCTAGAAAAGTTGAAATACTCCCCACTTGGACATGGATGTGTGCACAGTTAGGCTTGCACACTTCCCCTGCTGGTGAAACACCGTCACTGAGCCAAAAACAGACTTCCTGCCCAGTAACAATCTATGAATTTTCAGACATGAGAGAATTACATGACTGTAGGTGGTGTTCTTTCAGTCATTTTCACAGCAGGTGGTGGAGGGGGGAAAACCTCTTTGGTGGCCAGGCAAGGACAAAATTCTGAACAGAGATGGATCCAGTGTTAACAGCCCTTTCCTAAGGCCTGTACTGATTATCCTGTTACCTGCAATTTTCTGATCATTCTTTATGCGTGGGCTGAAATGTTTGCAAAGGTTCCTTTTTTCTCTCTCTCCTCTATTATTTCAACTTGCTGTCCTTGGTTACCTTGGCATTTTGTTGATGGGGCTTATAGGTGCGCTTGATGCTGTCATTTTTCACCAGTAAATTGAAAAGTGAGTGAGAAGTGGGTAGCCAATGTAATCTAGTAGATTCAGAAATTACTGAAAGGCACACACTCTACCTTGCTTCTGTGATGAGTAATTTATCATATGATCATGTTTAGTTGGCATAGTTAATTCACTGACCAACTCACCAGAACCCAAATCTAACCACCTAGAATAAATAACTAGAATTCATAATGACTTATGAGATAAAGCAGAAGGATGGAATTTTTCAACAAATATACTTGATTAGAAAATTTGTTGGTGACTTTTCAATGGCTTGACTCAAAGGCATTTTCACTTGTAAGTGAATGTTGTTTCACCACTCATTCTTTGTATTTACTGAAATTTAAAATTCATCAGTATTTACCAAACTTTTAAAAGGCAACACTAACTTTGACTGGCCTTTGTATCAGTGGTTGAAGTTTATTGACCTTGTCCCCCAGCCCTGTTCTACTTTGTAAGCACTGGCTGGGCCACTTCATTAACTGAGTACTGGAGAGAAACGCATCCATCCTCATCAATCTGTCACCAGCGCTGAACTCACCTATGCATATTTACAGGCACTATTAAAATTCAAGGAGATTTTAGCACAGCTGCTACTCAGGGAGTGTTCAGGCACCTCAGGAGGGCCCCCATGGACAGAAGCAGTGTACAAGCTGAGTAATACCCTGATAGGCCGCAATCAATGTGCTGTGTTTCCTACCACAGGTGTTCTCTTGGTTTTTTTTTTTTTTTTTTGTCAGTGTGGTTCTCAAAACATTTTCTTGCTTTTCTATGCTTATTGACTTATTTAGGTTTTCCAAACTGCCTCAGTTGAGATTTTTGCAAACAGACAAGTGTTTATAGTGAAAGAACAGGCCCTGTACTCCCTGCCTTACTCTCAGTTTTTAGGCTGGACATCCAGGCAGCAGTGACAACACTAGTCAGTGGAGGCCTTCTTGCTAAGATGTTAGGAGACTGGACAATTTAGTGTGTTCATTTTAATAAGTAGCCCAGAGCCATTCTAAGTGATAATGGTGATTAAGGGTACTTTCAAGTTCCCTCACATGGCTTAACATTGCCAAGGAAACAAGCACAATAACAAGCAAAATAAATGGATTACTGCAGGACTGACCACAGAGGAGGAAGTAGTGAAAGGCGCACCCATTGCACATTGACAGTCACACTCCTGGTCTTTTAGACTGAGTAACTAGATTTGAATAACATAGATACATCTGAGGTAGAGTGTTAAACTGGACATTATAAGCATCTATAAATTAACCATGTCAGGGTTATTAACTTTGAATGAGCATGCAACATTAATTATCATGCACTTGTAGTTAAAGAATTTGAATGTTCCATCCATCAGGTGGATATTAAATTTTAAAGTTGTATAAAGATGGCTGTGAAGAGGACAGTCTCAGGGTGCCCTTCAGAGATCTGGTAAAATATTTATTAAATTTATGGATTGGTTCTTAAATTTCTCATTTGGGTCGAATTAGATTGTACTAAAATATGTGTTCCTGTTCAAATAAATGAACAGTCATGGTGCAAGATGCAGAAATCTTAGGACAACGATAAAAAGGAAAAACAAACTCAGTTGTAGTACCCTAACTTTACAGTTATTGCTGATTAGTAATGTGTATGTGATTTACATTGTGTAATCATACAATGGAGTGATGTGAAATGTGTAGGCGGGAATATACAGCATATATGAGCCCACAAGTGGTGGGTCCTCTGTCTCAGACCTGACAAAGACATTATGTCAGAACTACCCTCAGCATTGTCTACTACCCTCCTACCTGTTCCATTAACAAGTTTGTTTACATCATTGCCCTAACCCTCAGTCTTTCTGAAGTTGCCTCTGTAACATTAACATTAATTTTTCCCTCCCCTCTGTTCCTTTTCGTGCAGTGTGTGCTGTACCTGTGGGCCCTGAAGATCAACCACCCCACCACTCTGTTCCTCCTCAGAGGCAACCACGAGTGCCGGCACCTGACTGAGTACTTCACCTTCAAACAGGAGTGTAAGTGCAGCTCGAAATGCTACGGGAGCGCCCATCCATGTGATCGTGATCGTCGAGTGCCGTGTGTCTGTTGTCAGGGAGATGCAGAGGAGCCCTGCTTGTGAAAAATCAGAAGGCCTTGATGTGGAGGTAGTGTGATGATGACAAAGGCTGAGGCGGAGCCAGCTCATGCTTGTGTGTGTGCGCGCATGTGTGTGGGTTTGACTGACTGAGTTTGGTCATGAGTACCCGCTGGCGCTTGCATGTGTTTGTAGAACACTGATGTGATATCTTCAGCCCACTCTGTGTTACAAGCAGAGCTGTTGCAAGACAAAGCTAAATATTATGTTACAGTGTGATGCCACATTGATAGAAAACCCCACGCCGCTTGATTTCTTAAACCGGTAGAAAAACAAAGTGCGATACCAGTGTTAGTCTATGTATTTATAAGGAGCTAGAATGAAATTTTATGCCAAAATTATCTCCCAGCCACATCTAATAAAGTCATTCAGCCAAGAAATTCGAAATTGTTGCATTGACATACAGGTTTGAGAATTTTACCCGAGGGGGAATTAGACTCCAGTGGTGTTGGACAATGGTGATAATGATATTTGGTGGGTATAGAGTCAATGTATAGCAAATTGCTAATAACTCTTCTTTGAAGGCATGAGTACATTTAAGTGAATGGGAAAAGGAAATTTGCATCACTCTTAGGGGAACAATCATTTTGAAGGTACAAAAATTGACATGCATTGCTGCACAAAAAAAAATACTATAACTTCCATGTGCTAACACACAGGCAGGGTGGGGAGCTGACAACCCGTCATGCCTCCTGCTACTGCCCTCCCACTGTCGAACACTTCACAGACACCCATCTCCAGAGCAGTGGAGAGCCAATACAGAGCCAGGCCCAGAAACACACATTGCAATCCCAGCAATGTGGTCTCAGTGCAAAGGTCACCTTTGGTGTGGGGTTTAGCTGCTGTCTGCTGGGCTCCTCTTTCAGAGTGTCTCACTCCCCCCTTCGCCCAGAACAACTGGAAGCTTGTGCAGTGTCCTGCGTTTCACACACATCTTCAGAATTCTCTCAAATGCTTCAGAAGTAGATACAATGACTCATGGCTCAGCGAGAGAATGCCAGCTGTGCTCTGCTCTTGAGATTGTAATAGATGTAAAAGTCCCTATTTGGTGCTTATATTGTCAGATGTAGGGCCAGTGTGGTCAGAAAGCCTGCATGGGTAACACCTCATGCCTTTACTGCAATGCTGGGAGAGCAGGATCCTGCTATTCCCGCACCTTAACAATCAGGATGACAGCCACTATGTTTAACCACTGTGCATTTATGAGTTGTAGTTGCACTCCAGGTTTTTGGCTCCCACAAAGACTCTCCTTTCCCCTTTTCTTTCTTTCCTCTGTTTTTTCTCTTTGCTCTTGTATTTTCTCGTTTCTCTCCCCCTTGTAAGTTTTCCTTTTTAATTGTATTGAGCAGTGGCGGTTCATTAATCAGCACAGATGTCTGGGCTGGGCCATTGCATGCATCAGGCTGCAGAGTGCATTGATCTGAGTGCTACCCTGTGCCGGCCGAGGTGTGAAACATTTGTATGCAAAGCGAGGAGATGCACCATTTTGACAGACAGATGGGACTGCCATAGTATTAGTTAATAGGATGTGTGAGCTAAATATAAACTTTCATCATAAAAAAAACAGTTGAAACTGATGCTTTATGTAAATGATCTTCTAATGAAAACAGTCATTAGCATGTATAGGGACCAATTAAGTACAACTGTCTGAATCTTTAGTGTTTTACACTCTGTGAGGTGACCCTACATTGAACAGATTGCAGAGCAATTGAATTGAGCATGGTTGGAGGTTGGAGCTGAGAAACATCGAAGTTCCATGGACCTACAAAAAGATAAAGCTTACTTGTACTTGTGATATAAATATATACATCTATATTCTATTACTCCTTAATACAGCTCAGTGAAAAGATTCATTTATGATATGGTTACGCAGGAGGAAACAGAATTGGGGGAGTAGCTACAAGAAGATCAAATGATAAACCGCTTGTCGGGTGTTGAGAATTTTTTGTTTGCTGTTTTCTGTTCTTTCTTTTAAAGCCCGTAATTAGCCAGTAAGCGCAGTTCAGCCCACGGAGACTGCAGGCTCTGTTTTTGACTCTTTGCCCTTTTAACCTGTAGCTGTGCTTGTGGCGCTGATCCATCTGACCCATCTGCCAGAAGGATCTTAACTCTCACACACAGCCCACTCAGTCACATGACCTACAGGGTATTTTGAACAGCACTGGTCAAACACCTCGAAGACAGACAGCTCTTACGTGGTGGTATTTTTACATTGCTGGTGGCAGGTCCTTGGGTAAACCTCTGGTCCACAAAGTACATAAAACCCTTCAACTCAAGAGACTGACTTTTTAAGAGAAGCCCTAAGACCTGCACGTTTGCATTCAATCTAGGGATTGTATCCATTGATATCTAATCCAGGGATTATGTTGTTCCCATTACCATGCTACAACCAGATTTCACATAACCCAAGGCTGGGAAATGTTCACAGACTCCAACCCTTGTCCTGTGTTGCCCCATTTTGTTGACCACAAGACAAGATTGGGGGAATTACCTCCTTTTGCACAACAACAGTGTGCCTAGCACAGAAAATCAGAGAGTGCTTCTCTCCCTTCTCCTCCAATTGGCTGTGAGTGGGAAGGCTGTCAAGGTTACAGTCAGGAAGAAAGTAAGTCCTTCTCAAGGAAAAGCTGAGGCAGTGGCAAGCCTTTGTATATTATCAATATGTCAGAGAAGTGCTTTAATAGCCCAGCTCTGTGTGTGAATGAGTATACTTAATTCAGCTTGGTGAAAGCATTTACTCTGCGGCTAGAGAGGGAACTCTAAAGCAATACATGGCTTATTGGAAGCTAATCTCTTTTGAGAAAATTGTAGAAGAGCCCGTCTAGCAAATGAATGTTTGCAATGGTTGTTCTGTGTGCTGAGGAAATGAAAAGCACAAAAGAGCCACATTAAAACATTAAATTAAAGTGGAACCAAAGATCCCTACCTTGTCTATTTTTCTTTATCCCCTTTTTGAAAGTTGGTTATGGGGGGTAGGGGGTAGGTGGCGTAGGGTAGGGATTGGCATTGACATTTCTACATGTGTTGTTGCCCTGTACGTGTGTGTGTGTGTGTGTGTACATATTAAAGGAATAGTTCATCCTCAAATAAAGGCTGTTCTTCTATTCTCTTAAATTAAGTAATGCCTTTTTTCCCCAAAAATGAAATCTCTGCAGCACCTTTGTCCATAGTCCATGACACAGACCACTTCATAATAAATGCAAGTATCTGGAATGTTTCATCTCTTACCACATTTAAAATATGTTAACTACAATAATCACACTGTCATTGTGACAATTCAAAACAAAGGATTCTAATTCTTTAAATTGGTTTATTTTGACATGACTTTCAGAGTTATGAACATTTCAGAATTCCGAAAGACCTCCATTCCCAGTGTGTGCATGTCTCTAAGGTTCTTCTGTAGTTAGTCTTTTTTTTTCCTCCCCATCTCAAGAAGACTTAATGAACAAGTCAGGGACTTTACTCCTTGTGATTTATAAAGTAATTTGTATTCAGTCCCACCAAATTGACTCTGCCTCCCGCTAAGCCCAATTCCTCCCACTGTCCCAATTAGTGTTCTCTCTATTTGCCAAAGAAGGCCCACTCTCCCTCAGCTGCTTTTTATGGACCAGTGCTGTGTATGTGAAGGAAGTATGGGGTTTGGCAAAGAGGCTGTCTTACTTTCTTGCTGTCTTGTTTAATGAGGATTCTTCTATCCCTTTTTATTAACTGCATTATGATTAAAAACTGTGTCTTGAGTTTGGTGTATTTCTAAATATATTTTTCTCTTATTTGACAGTCCAGACTCATGGTGAAATGACCAAAAAATAACTTTATTATGTTGAATAATTGGTGCATCATTTCTTTGAAAACCCAGATTTGTGTTATGTCTGTCAGGGTAGTGTAAATTGATTTCAGTTTAGAATGTATCTATTGTAGCCATGAAACTGTTACATTCTGATTGTGTAAAAATTCCACCATAAAGTTTTGGCATAAACATAGCAGCAATTACGCAAGGTAATGCACTCTGTTTTGGCCATGGTGTGATGTGATTTGACCATTAAAACAAGGAGCTTAATCAGTTTTCTGCACCGTGGTCAAATTCGTCATCTGTCTGCAGGTAAAATCAAGTATTCCGAGCGAGTATACGATGCCTGCATGGATGCGTTTGACTGCCTGCCCCTCGCTGCCCTCCTCAATCAGCAGTTCCTGTGTGTGCACGGCGGCCTGTCGCCAGAGATCAACTGCCTAGATGACATCAGGAAAGTGAGTATCCTGCAGAGATGAAGGCCACATCTGCAGTGATTCCTGCAAAACACAAGCTGCCTTATATGCAGCACAACATGCTTCTGCGTTGGAACTGCTGTGCTCTTTCCCTGCCATTCTTGTTACGATATAAAAGATGAACAAAATAATAAATAAATGCATATGTCAAGGTTTGGCATATTTTATCTGATGTGTCTCGCAGCCTTACCGGCCTTTTTTTACTTGAATATCAGTGATTATTGGTGTCAGACATCATGGTCATTTTTTTCAAAGACATTGAAAGACATTTGTATTCACCAATAAATTAATTTCGCTCCTATCCAGTATCAATCTGGCTGTGGCACAGCTCAGAGATTATCTAGCGTGTCCAGTGTCATTATTGTACGTCTGTGATGATGAGCAGTGTCTTGAGGCCGATTTATAGAGGAGTCATCCTTAGGGTGGCTGTGCCATTCTGTGTTCTACAGTTAGACAGGTTCAAGGAGCCGCCGGCCTTTGGTCCCATGTGCGACCTGCTGTGGTCAGACCCTGGGGAGGACTATGGCAGTGAGAAAACAGCAGAACACTTCAACCACAACTCGGTGCGAGGCTGCTCCTATTTTTACAGGTACAGACCATGACCAATGAGTTCCATGAATCTGGGCCAGTACACTTCTTTCAAAGCTGACTCTTGGATGGCCACCAAAGAGAAAATATAGAACTTTGTGCAGGACTGTTAAATTCTGACAACTGGAAAATTTCTCTCTGAGCTTTTTTTGACCAATTGCTGCAGGTATGATTTGGTATTGTTGTTGTATATTGTCTGTTTGTCAATTTTTGTTTGTGTATGAACACCTTCTGGATGTTTTTGGCTCCTGGAGAAACCTATGGCCCTCATTAGCTGCAGTATTTCATAGGAGAGCCGTTCAAGTGGAAATCCTCTCCCCTCAGGGTGGTTTGTACGAGTCTGGGAAACCCACTGACCAGCTGGGTTGCCATATACACCGCACACTTGACCAGCTGGATTTCATTTGCTCCACCTTAACCAATCTCACGTGGTCCGTGAATTGCTGGAGCCGTCTGCGGGGTGGTGCAAGTCGGTTTAGGGGGGGCGTAGAAAGTCCTGAAATGCCAGCAGCCACATCAAGAACTCTCTTTGCTGTTAGCTGCAGCCTCTCACCGCAGAAGCTCCCATCAAACCCGGTCATTAGCCGGGCTCCGTCTCCTCATTCCCAATCATTAAACCTTACCCCCCCTAGAAAAGGAAAATAAAAGTATATTTCAAAAAGCAAAATCAGCAAGAAAAAAAACATTAATTGGTACTTGTGTCATAAAGGGTCCTTGTTATGTACCAGGTGGCAATGAGGAAAATGCAAAACACATGAACATAAAGTCCAGGCTAGTTCAGTTCTTCACCCCTGGCCAGTCTGCGCCACTAAATTTCCTCTTCCTTTTGCCTTGCAGTTACCCAGCGATATGTGACTTTTTGCTAAACAATAACCTGTTGTCAGTAATAAGAGCACATGAGGCACAGGATGCAGGGTAAGTGGAGTAGTAGTTTTGTTTTTAAAAAATCTTGAATTCCTTTTCCGTGCTGCTGCTTCCTTTAGTCAGTTGTTTGCATATAGACTGTACTTGTGATTTACTGAAAAATGTCAGTGGAAGCCACCGTAGTTCTGTCTCCCATTTTAAATCATTGTGCGGGAACAGCGGAGGCTGGGATATCTGTCAGCATTAGTCATACATACCTTTGGATCACAGTTGCATGGAGGCGTAGCGCCTGATGTGTTTTGGGAGGCTCTTGGTCCCACCAGCAGAGTGAATTTTGAGAATGCTGTTGTGTTATGTCTGCCTTTTTTCTCATTCTGTGTTCCCCTCACAGGTACCGAATGTACAGAAAAAGCCAGACGACAGGTTTCCCCTCATTAATTACGATCTTTTCAGCACCAAACTACCTAGACGTCTACAACAACAAAGGTTAGTCATTGCATGCAAGGGCGTTCTCTCGTTAACATCATTTTTTTAACCTTGCCTGTACCCTTGAAGAGTAATGAGAGAAAGGGAGTGTGTGCAAGGGATTGAGTGTGTGTGCTTGTGCGTGCATGTGTGTGTGTGTAAGTGAGAGAAAGGAGACAAAGAAAGAGGGAGAGGGAGAATTATGTGGCCGTTTCCTAAATTTGTCTGCCTTTATTAGCATGAGGGAGAAAATGGTATGCTGCTTGGCAGTGTAGGCGAGCTCTCTCTGTGAGTGATGTTTTCTTGGCTGGACAGTACCTCTGGGTTCTGGGCGTGTGAACTGGCTGTCTCACAAACCCAGGTCAGGTTTCATAACACTCTGGAACTAACAAGGCTGTTTCCCCCCTGCCCATCCTTCACCCCTCCAACTCCAGCCTACTTCTCTACTGCCCATGCTTAACTCCCTCCTGGTCTGGCCTATGTTATCACCATCTACCCTCCCATCCCTCCTACTGCATTCTACCTCCCTATTGTCCTCCCTTTCCCTTCCACCCTTCGCCATAGCCCACTCTTCACTTGTCCTGCTAGATTTTACTGTTGTCCTCCTTAACCCCTTCTGATCCACCCTACCTCGCCATTAGCAGCTCTTCCTGGTACATCCTACCTTACTATCGTTCTGACCTCAAAAGAACCATAACTTCTTCTCCAACCTTGCCTTCCTACTGCTGTGCATTATCTCATAGGAGCTTGACCAGTCTTCCTAATTTCTCTCTGAGGAATCATTATCTTCTTTTGCCTGTGGACATTGATTTGTTAAACTTTTCTTCTGTGCTGCATTCTTCTGTGTTATGTCATTAATAATCTTGTATCAATGATGCATTCAGTAAGACTGTTTCCTAACATCCTGTGAGTATTGTCCCATGGCCATGAACGATAACTGAGAGCATAATGGCTGTAATCATTGCACAATTGGTGATGTGAGCATGGTCAAGGCTGGCCTCAGTTTTTCTTTCTCTTTGTAGCTGCTGTGTTGAAATACGAGAACAATGTTATGAACATCCGACAATTCAACTGCTCTCCCCATCCGTACTGGCTGCCCAACTTCATGGATGTCTTCACATGGTCCCTGCCATTTGTGGGGGAAAAAGGTGAGGGCAATACATTATGGGTGCTCTTTTTTGCTCAGACCTTATTGTTTTTGTAAATGTAATGAATAATACATTAGCATACTTTTGCATGACCCTTTTATTGTAGTGTACACTAATGCAGAGTTTCATCATGTATGAGGTCGCTGTCCAGTCATATTAACCTGAGTGCTGGCGATGTTGTACACAGTGACAGAGATGCTGGTGAACGTGCTGAACATCTGCTCCGACGACGAGCTCATGTCTGAAGGAGACGACACATGTGAAGGTAAGAGGAGTGTCACCCCTACCACACTCTTCATCAGCCATTTTTGAGATGAGCATGCAAATCTGTGAGCAAGAACTCCCTTTGCAAACTGTAGCACAGTAGCTGCTTGTGACGTAGCAAAGGGGAAAAGCCGTGTTACTATTGATATTGTCGTCCTTTCAAAAAATTCCCACTATATTTATTGTTAACATTGCCAGATCTTGTTCATCTAGTTAACAAGGTGTTGGGTTGCATCTAACTATACGTTTAAGCATGATGCATGTGATGTAGCAGAAGTGCTCTGAGTACTTTGTGTTTTTTTTTTTTTTTATACCTCAAAATAACTCATCGTGCTTTGTGTACCAAGAGTGCGATGTACGGATATTTATGTCTTGCACATTGCCAGTGCATCTGTTTTTACCATGTATTGCAAACACACTTGCTGCTTGTGTGCCAGCCTGCCACTTCTGCTGGCATGGCACCAGCATGGAAGTGTTGCTGAAAGTTAGCAGCCTTGCCTCATCTGTACCTGTTTCCCAGCACCTCCCACACCAGGCCCGTGGTAGAATGGAGCCCCGATCTTCCTGGGGCTTTCCACCAGTGTTCGTTAACGGTCACGGAATCGATTTAGTTTCCCCTAAATTTATTTTCAGTTGTTGCATTGCCTTCATAAGCGCTTACAAATCAAAATGCGCAGGCAGAGATCAAGTGCAAATTGAGGCAAGTGGGGAGCAATCAGTACCTTGCCGTCTACCCACTGGACTCGATCATTGCACTGGTTAGAGCACCTCTTGTACCAATCAATAGGAGAAACACTACACAAGCACTTGCCAAATCTGTACCCACTTTGGCAGCACTCAGGTCCTCAGTCCTCCTCTGTTGTTGTTTAATGATACTGCTATTAAATGTAAGTATACATTTGGAGTAGGATTTTGCCATTCTCCCTTTTTCCGTATTTGTAGATAGTGTAGGACCATGGGCCAGTTCTTGATAACTGATTTCTTGATGGTCTGATTCAGTGAAATGCAGAATGAGGCCAGTGACAGTGGAACTCACATTTTTGTAGACTTTGTATTTGTTGCAGGTCCTGTTGAAGGACTAATCCCTAACCTCTAACACAGTGTGCGGTGACATTCAGCAGAGAGGCTGCCAGTTTTTTTTTTTTTTTTTTTTTTTTTTTTTGATTTCCAGATAAATATTTAAGGAAGCATACTGAAAAAACAAACCTTGCCTTTACATTTGCTGGCTTTGAGTTGAACCCTGTAACATCTGTTGGATTTCATGCTCTGATAAATTTCAAGATCTGCCTCCTGCATGCTATCTTTTCACAGAACAAACATGTGCTGATTTAATTAACAAAGCCATTACTTTTTTCTAAATTGTATGATCTTTTTTTAAAGCTGACACATATCCCCCAAGCCTTGTGGTGATCTTTGTTATGCAAGGAGTATATGCTTTAAAGGAGTCTTTAATAAACAGTGTTTTGCTTTGTGGGAGTGCTTGTTCATATGCCTGGATGTGTCAAAGGCTTTGCCTCTGCATGGTGTGTTTGGTTGGTAATGCCCAAAAGCGGACATCTTTACTGGTGGCTGAAAACAGGACTGCAGGCAAAAAGTCTTATCTTCCTGTCCCTGTCCAAAACTACAGATTCTCTCCCCTGAGGCTGTAAGCTTCTGAACAGGGACGCCAAGTGGATTGTGGGAGTTCTGATTTAGCCCACTTAAAAGCAGATCGATGTTATAGCTCAACCTGACACAGTTCCTCATACGTGATTGTAGGCCTCAGAGTTTCATCAAGGAGGTTTCAAGACACTCCCTGGAGACCAGCGGCACTCAAAGCCTCGCCACTTTGCCGGCAGTCTATTTCAGGCAGAAGCAGCTCGTTGCGTGACATAATTCCACATGCTTCAGGACTGGCTGTCAAATGTTGAAGGGACCAGAGGTTTTTTTTGTTTGTTTGTTTGTTTGTTTAAAAAAAACTCCAAAAAAGTATGCCCCAGTTTGCACTGAAATAGAACAAAGTCACGAACTTCATCGAGAAACGCATTAGCCAGATCGCAGGGGTGATTGGGGGGTGAGGGAAGTTGCCCCTGGTGATTGTGTCCCTGGAGACCTCAATCGAATGGAGGCTGTGCTCTTGTTTGACAGGAGGTGCCCCAGCAGTGCGGAAGGAGGTGATCCGGAATAAGATCCGTGCCATTGGGAAGATGGCCCGAGTCTTCTCTGTGCTCAGGTGAGCCTCTGCTGAGTTACTCCAGTCTCAACAGTCACCATGTTGAAGGGGACATTTGCTGTGCTGAAGTCAGACATGGAGTTGAAGTATATATTTTGGTTGCATTTTAAATCAATAAATGTGGTGTGCTGCAAAATTTAGCCTCCTCCTGCAAACACAGCGAGACTCCATTAGGCGAAACAAGCTGGCATCAGTGAGTCATGATGCTGTTTGATGGTGTAATTACATTCAACATTATTCCAGATTAATGGCATTGCCTCTGCCCTTTCACAAGGAGTGTGCTGGAGATGATGGGGCTTTTTGTGTACTTTCTGGAGATATTTTGCTATACATATGTTCTGGACTCCACTAGCACAGGTTACTTGATGGAGGCGTATGTGTCACACTCACATGTGTTTCTTTTTCTGTCTGTATGTGTTTGGATGACTGTGCACACCTGTGTGTGTGTTTTCCCTTTAGAGAGGAGAGTGAGAGCGTGCTGCAGCTGAAGGGGCTGACCCCCACTGGGACCCTTCCCTTGGGAGTGCTGTCAGGCGGCCGGCAGACACTGCAGAGCGGTGAGTGTCCCCATCTTACTCTCATTTCCTCTCCTCCTTTCCTCTCCGTCTTGCCGTTCCTCACGCCAACACTTTACTGGTCCAGTCCCATGCTGCACGGACTCCAGATGCAGAACCCATTACCCCTACTGATCATATATAGTGGCTACACAGGTTCAGAAAGACCTTCATATATGCCACATACGCTGAGGTCATTTCTCAGTACCAGTATTATACTCTGTTAGACAAGTTATATTTTATGAGCTATGCATGGTCAAGAAATGCTTTCTCCTTTTGGTGTGCATTGTTTATTTGCCACTGTGATAACTGGCAAAATCTGCCATTTTGTTTTTAATCAAATCTCTTTTCAATGGGTGCTGCTCACCTTGACATAAAAGTTAATCTCTACAAACATGTGTAAAACATGCAGGTGCCAGCTGTCACACTGGAGGTCTGCCTGTCCTTGCAGATCTTTACATTAATTCAAAAGCTTTATTGTTCGGGTACAATGGGTTATTTATTCCCACACAATCCTGGCCTGCATCTTCACCCCAGAAGTCCCTGTCGACCTCCCGGGCTGATGTAACGTGTAAGCTGCAGTCAGCAGTGTAATTCCATCAGCCCTGCCTTAAGAAGTCAGACAGCAGGAACCAGACGCATGCTCCTCCCGTTTGCCAGAGGAAGAATAAAGTTCACCTGTGTCTGGGCTGTAGGCCAGGGCCCTTAGCACCAGGAGAAGAGAACTGTTAAGAGGATACGCCCATGAGTGTTCTGGATGCAGTAGTGCTCAGGCTGTTAATAGTTTCCTAATCTATTTACATTTTTTGAGGAAAGTTCCTCTGAAGTTCTAACAAAACCAAATCAAATTCAGATGGTTAAGGTTGATCTATAAAAATCAACGGCGTGCTCTCCTTTTAGAGTATCCTTCAGAGAGATATTGCATTCAATGATTATTTAAAATTCATTCAGGCTGTGCGCTACACTATGCATCCTTGTGAAGTTTGTTGCATGAAATAGCTTCAGCTTTATCGGCCTCTTGAGGTATTTCTGGCAGTCTTTACAGTGCATTTTGAGGCTCTTTGGTATGTCTTTATGCCATGCACGCAAGCATGCCCCACTTCCTCTCTGGCCCTCACCAGCTGGTCGCTTCCTGCCCGCCACACACTAACACGTTCCTCAGTTCATCACGCTAACGTGGTCAATGTTTATCCCTGCAGAAAACACAATCCCAATGGAGCTCATTTGAATCCCTCCTGTTGAATGGGCTGATTAATTTGACGTGGTCGGGCAGAGCTTTAAAGGCGTGCCACACTTTCAGCCTCAGGGGGTCGATGGCAGCTGCTCACCGTGCGGGCTCACCAGGCGCCCCATCGATCGGTCTGCCCCCAGTGCAAATGGTGTTGACGTTCACCCCTTGCATTCTGGACGGTCCTGTCTGGGAGAAGGCCAGACCGTAGTAGAGTAACAGGACTGGTGGTGACAGGATTTTTTTGATGGCTGAGGTTGAGTGAGACAGTGGGGTATTGGGAAAGACAGTCAGTGTGACCTTTTGAAGAAGTACTTTGTCTCCACGTAACCTCTTCAGCAAAGTGGGGTCACCTGTCAGCTAATCCGTAACCTCCAACAGCCCCTTAGCAGGTTACAGATACTATCTAGACCAATAATGAAAAATGCATGCTGCTCCCATTTTTACTTTCAGACCTTCATCAATGTTTTTTTTTTTTTTTTCCCCCAAAAATGTCATACCCCAGATGCCACTGTTTTAGTTCTTAATAATTAGCATATAGTACATAGAGTTTTGCATGTAATGCATATAACATAATTTTGTCTGGGAATACATTCAAATCTGTATCCAAAAAACATTGTACATAACAAAGTCATTGCACAACCACTGACAGAATAAGGAATGAGACATTCTTTATGATTGCACTAATCAGCTACTGAGATGCTCAAGTTTGCCAAGTTCATGGATTCGCTAGCTGCCAAATGTTCATCCTGAGATTCTCAGAAAGAATCTCTCTGGGAATACATCACCACTGGCCTCGTTTCAGTGGCCTACTTTGACATGCATATTTTTATGTGATTATCTTGATTTTCTGTAACTTTTCTGCTTTTTTTTCGGTAACATATGCCATCCTCCATTTCTTTAAAAATTGTTTGGTAGCCTATACAGTCCCAGTATTTATATGGAAGTTTTTTCCTATCAACCCTCAGTCACTGGGCAAAGGGTGCCCTCTGTAGAACTTTCCCCTCTGTACAACTCTGTAGAGGTAATTACTTTGAGGACACACATTGTTGGTGGATAGTGTTGGGGAAATGTAGCCTGAATAAACAGACTCATGACTCCATAGCAACAGAGAGCAGTGTGATATGGGTCACATCTCGCAATTGCCTATGCGGAAAATGATTAGTATTGATTGAACTCTAAAGATGACCTGTTTAACCCTAGTCCTGTCCCCTACCTCAGATCACCAAATCACTGAAGTGAAAACCCTTCTCAGGGTAGACTGACTTTGCGATCAGCTGCCTTCAGAATCCCTTGTGTCGCTGTGTGGAGGGATACTTTACTTTCCTGGTCTTCAGAAGCCACAAACATGTTTCATTGAGGAAATTTCCCATGCATTAAAGTTAACCCCCAAACCCCCCACACACACACACACACAGAAGGCGAGAGCCAAGCCTTCATAATTTTGTATCTTATGACATGTGCAGTGTTTCAGAGGCTTCAAGCAGCTATGTGTGCTATGCTTGTCTTTGCCATCATATCAATCATGATTTTCCCCTCAACGTTCAAAATACTGAGTCTACTGTGTACCTCAAACCAGACCGTACCAAACCCCTGGCTTAGATATTTCCAGAGGATCTGTTTCTGGTGAATGTAATGTGGGGTAGTGTGGGAGGGGTAATAGAGTGGTAAGGATGTCTGGTTGCATTGATAATTTAACCCACTCTTTCTCCATTCGTTTTTGGGCATGGCGCTACTACTCACGCTTACACAGCCACCATAGAAGCAGAAGAAGCACGAGGTATGCAAAGGGTCTGTTGAACCCTGTCAGTGTTGTGTGTTGTGTGACCCTCCCCAGCTGTGGGCTTTCCTGTCTTTGTACAAACCTTTTTTCGCTGTTGTTTTTTGGTTCCCTTCTTTGTTTTGTCTTTTTATTTTTTATTTTGTGTGTATCCGTCATAGTTTAGACGGGGCTATGTTGACACTACTGTTTGGAAAAGGGCTACTCTTGCACCACCAGTGACTGCAAAATGAAAGGGAACTCCATGCATTACAGTTGGAGCGAGCACAGACCAAACCATCATGCCCTGCAATTCCATTCTTGCTTTTTAGCCTTGTCAAACAGAGAGATATGATCTACACTAGGAAGACCAGGAGAGACTGAAGAACCCAGTGTCACCAACAAAGTTTTTCTTTTTCCTTTGCAAAGAGTGATTTATGAACATCCTGGACTTTTTCCCTTTGTTTTTTAAAGAGACGTTTTCTCATAAGAAATGACGTCGCTTGAGCTACATTACTGTTTTTCTAAACTGGAGAAAGAAAGCTGGATTTAATAAGTGTAAGGTTTGCCCTCATTCTATCATCCAAGTTAGCAACTGATGCTATGTCTCACTGTTCTTTGAATACGTCATTGTCCTGGTTTTTGTAGGCTTTTTATTCAGTTATTTCAGTCAGTATGGGAACTCCATTGTAAACAGGTACTCAACAGAAGGTGCTGAGTTGGTTAGTTCATGATGCTGCCCTGAGAGTCCAGCTTTTGAAAACCAGTTTGTCTCCCCCTGTGTAACTGACATGTTGTTAACCTTCTTTTGTCCCAGTGACAAAGTTTGTATCTAAATCTAATTATGCACAGGAACGTTTACCAGAAGTTTGCAGCAATGTTTTTTCTTCCTTGCTCACTCCAGAATATGAACTCAGTAGCTTCCTGGGTCTCCCCTCTTCAAGACTGCCTTAGTTCTGTGTATGCAAGTCACATATACCAGGCCAACTGAAAATAGATTATGTTTACACTTAAATCATGTACAGCACAGCAAGAAAATATTATTCAGGATCTTATTCAGAGTTACATTTGAGTGCATGACTGGGAGTTACTCAGACTGAGGTATAGCTAATGGAATTTCTTGTAGCAAGCTAGGTATCAATTACTCATAATTTTTTTTTTCACCAAGTACGGTTTCTGTAAAAGGTGAAGTGTATCATATATAAATAGTGAACTCCGCTTACATCAAAGATGATGTAGATCTGGGAGTGTACCCACCTCTGGACCTATGTAGCATTCACAGGTCTGATAAACTGGGAAGATCCAGGGCCAAAGGCAAACCCAGGAAAAATCCAGGAGCCTTTGTAGAAAATAGAGTCTAGTCTCATGAGAAAAGCATGCAAAGACATTCATTAATCACAGGCATGATTGGGGTCCTAAACCCCTACCCCCATCACAGTCCGTCTGGCAAATACTTTCAGTTCCAAATCTGGTTACGTGGCTCGGCACTTAGTGCTGTGTTTGTTTATCATAAAAAGTAACACTCTGCCTGTGACTGCTCTGTTCTGCTGCATGAGGCATCAAGCTGCTGCATTTAACACAAACAGACTGGCAGGATGAGTGCATGTGGTGAATGTGAAGCATGATGCCAGACTTACAAACCGTTGCGCTCCCCTCTGACGTGTTCAGGATTACTGGCCATCCTAGCCCCTTTCTGCAGGACCCCTGGTTGTGCAAGAATAAGCCATTTTCTGTGTTTGCCTGCCCATGCCTGTCTGTCACGTTCCAGTGCTAGTTGGTTGTGGTTTGGGTGAGGACAGTCACTGTATTTTTGTTTGGCTGGTTTTATTTTTGTTTTATTTTTTTTTTCTGCTGTTGTTGTTGGTTTGCTTTTGTATTTGTTGTAATTGTGTTGTAGTTTGGAGTATTGTATGTCCTGTTTATAATTGAAAGCACCTGTCTGCTTAAAAGCATTCGTATCAGCTCCAGGGTCAATTGACCGGGTCACACGTTCAACAATGAAGCTTAACTGTGTGTGTAATTTGTATTGTGTTGATCTACAGCCAGGAGATCCTCAGCCCACACATCTTTGTGGTCAGTACGTTTTGTACCGTTCTCAGGCTGTATTTGCAGCTGCTATTGTCGTTTCACATTCCTTTAACATTTACATTACATTTATTCATCTGGCAGATTCTTTTGTCTGAAGTGACTGAAAAGGCCGGATTGGCAAGCAGTGCAAAGTGAAAACAGCAAGGGTATCTAAAAACACCCCATTAGTGGACAATAACTCGAATGATATTGGCTGAACAGCTGATTAAGTTACATAACATCTAATTATTCGTTGGAATGCCTTTGCCCAAGATTGCAAAGATAATGTGGAGACCAATATAAGGGCAGACTGCAAGTGTGACCTCAAACACTGCATCCGAGAGCAGTGCATTACATTTATATGTGCATTCAGGCATTTGTCAGATCTGCTTATTCAGAATGCATCCGATAGGTTTAAGTAACATGAGTATACCAAATTGGCGCTTTCGTGGCCAGTAGTACCAGTAATCATCAACGATAGATTATGTGCCATAAGAGCAGTCACAAGGGAACTGAGGTAAAATTGGGTTTGAGGACATAGTTGTAAAGGTGGACAGAACAAATATCATTAAGTCAGAAGAGCAAAGAAATAGCACAAGGCTGTCTCTTACTTTAAGGAAAGACAATGATCCGCCAGGGGTGTTAAAGGCTTGCGTGCTACAGTCAGTGTGCTTTGTTATCAAGACCAGGACCATCCTGACCACCTCTATGAATCATTTTCTTTTTTATTTAAAAACGAAATTAGCTGTAATAATTCAAGTACTGATTCATTTTCTCATGTCAGCTGACCCTAGCCTGACTTTATCTTAATCTGCTTTTATAGCAGGTGCTTTGAAATGTTATGTGAATATGTCTTCTCTGTGCATCAGAGGTTACTCTGCCTGTGCTGAACACAGATACTGTACTGTTAACAGTGTAAAGAGAGGCTGTGAAGCAAACTGCTCAGAGATTTTAATGTTCCCCAGCATGCCCCTACTTTCCACAGTTCTTTGGCCTCCCTAATAATTCTACACATCACATTCAAACTTTGCTGCTCTCCAGTTAAATTGGTGGTTAAATATGGTATGTCTGAGGAAGCCGTTGTGTCAGTTTTAACCAATATTTTATTTGAGCATTGTTAAAAAGCTTGTCTTATTCTCTATCACTGGAATACAATACAGTGCTGATTTAATAATGTCAGTGCAACATGACTGTCAATGAACATGACTATCTTCCTCAGTTGGTGTAATTTAGATGCATTTGAATGCCCTTGTTTGATTGGGAGGAGAGGGGTGGGTATGTATTGCATGTTGCGGACCAACATTAGAATCCCAGAGCCTTTGGCCACTTCACCTCTTGTCACTGACCTGTTTTTGCTGTCGTTCTGTGTCATTCAAGTCATTGTTGTTTTGGTGCTGCCCAAACCTCTGCAGTAACCATTCAACTCAGTTACTTCTTCTGTTTGACGAAAACAACCGGAGCAAATGAGACTGTGGAAGAGCATGTGTGACGTAAAGAATACTGTACCCTCTTTCGACATTTGACAAATCCCATCTTTCATCTCTCGCATTGGTGCACCCTTACATGTCCATTTTAGCTGTAGCTTCCCACAATACTTGAGTAAAAGTCTGTGTGATCCACAGTTTCAATCCTGTGGTTTTTTTGCCTTCAGTCGCTGATGCAACACAACTCTCCAGCCCAGCTCTCTCTTGTGCTGTGAAGGAGAACAAGAGTCATGTTCCAGCTGAATGATGCACTAACCTGTAATGTGTGGTTGTGTACGTTAGGAGAACTGAATGTCAGGACTGCCTAACCTTGATGCGGGGCATACTGTACTCTGTCAGTGTGTGGGAGCTGGATGTCCATGTGCTAACACTGTTTGAGAAGGGACTTGAGGCGGAACCTGCTTTCAGAAGTATTACTGATGCCTCACTGAACACTGGGCTTTGGCTGCAGTGCCATAAATTCAGTCTGAGAATGAAATTGTCCTTGAATTGGCCACAACTGAGTAAATCTCCCAACTTTGAGCAACTCTCCCAAATCTATAACATAAAGAGAAGCCCAGTGTTATGCATTGTGGTAGCATTTGCAGGTTTTTCCTGAAGCTCTCCATGGGGAGATGGTATCGCTCAGTCATACTTGAGGAGCACTGTTTCCCACGCCAACATGGTACCCTCACATATTTCTTATCGTTCTCTTTGTCTCTCTTCTATCTCCCTTTCCTCCACTTTTGTGGGTTCTCTGGCAGCCATCCAGGGCTTCTCTCCCCAGCACAAGATCCGCAGTTTCGAGGAGGCACGTGGTCTCGACCGGATAAACGAACGGATGCCCCCACGCAAAGACGGCCAGCAGCTGGATGGAACCACCCTCAATTCCCTCAATGCAGCCAACTCCCCGGACAAGAACGGCACAGACACCCCAGCGCAGTAATGCTGCCTCACCACTGTGTCCTCTTTGCCCTGTCTCTCTCTCTCTCTCTCTCTTTTTTCCTCTCTCTTCCCCTCCCTCCCTCCCTCCCTCACTTTCTTTCAGTCTCTTTCCCTCCCTCTCTCTTTCTTTCAGTCTCTTTCATGCCTTTACTCTGATAGAGGCATTTCCCCCAGCCACGAACTGCAATGAAGCAGGCAAAGGACAGGTGGATAAAACACAAACCACAACAATGGCAATATGAAATCAGTGAGGACAACGTCCAAAAAAAAACACATCATGATTTTATTTATTAAATAAAATATATTAGATATATGTCATAGTTTAAAAAATGAACAATGTTAAGATATACATAAGTGTGGTCAACTTTTACCATGGCCACTGTAAACGTCAATTGAAAATTAAAATGAAAAACATACCATTTTGTAAATTTATGTTAATGTATGAGGTAAAATTAAGGACACCTTTTTATTATTCAGGAGTTCTAGTTCATCAGAATTCTAGTGTTGTCTTTCATGTGCTTGGCGAGGGAACATTTGACTGAATATATGTATGTATGTATGTGTGAGTATGTATACATATTTACATGTATAGTTTGACACAAGCACACATGCATATATACACATATGTATGTATGTGTATAGATATTCTTTTGTGTGTCTATTAAAAAAGCAAGGGACATGTAGAGGGTAAGATAATGAAGGGAACTTGTCAGTGAACGTCATCTTTGAAAATCATTGCACCTCCAGAAGCATTGGTTCAGCTTTTGTTGAGGTAATGCGTATTGGTTGAGTGACGAGCAACTGAATGAACGTGTTTGTCGCAGCTACTTTGTGTACAATATAGACACATTTATATATGTATATTTCTGAGTGTTCCCTTATTTAAATGTGAGAATTTATATATAAATATATTTTATTTTTGCATCCTATTAAATCAGTCAATCTTAGAACAGCTGCCCAGAATTGTCAATGAAAATTATGAAATCCTTGTCGGCGGGAAGCAATGGAGGAGTGGATGCCTGATATCTGAGATTTGGCTTGAGTGATGGTCATGTTGGTTTTGGTGTGTTTTTCCCTCTTTTATTTTCTTAATTTTTTGCATGTGTTTGTGGCCATGTCCAGGTGATAGGCCAGCAATGGGATCACATGTTCTGGATTGTATAGGGCATGTCTGCTGTTGGATTCATTTCTTCCAATGGCAGGTTAGAAGTGGAGCATGTGGTGTGCTTGACTAAACCAAAGCAAGATGCAGAGGGAGGGATAAGGGAGTTGTTGCTCAATGGAGGTTCAGCTTCCGGAACTTGAGGTGCTGATATTTAACTTCAGCCTCTGGGAAGGACTTTGAAGAGGGAGGAAGCTAATCTGATTAATATGGTATATGGGAGAGTGCTAGAAGTGTGTTGATTAAAAGCACATGTCGGAAAAACCATACCAAAATGGCATGAAAAAAATAAAGTGTCTCGTCTCCTCTTAAAACATCCTCCATGCCAAAATGAAGAGGAGAAATATTTTCCATTCTTTAGGGTGGGGTAGTGACAGGAGAGGAAAAAGAGGTATTTTCCAGATGTAATTGCTAAGTAACTTGTGTCTAGAATATGAGGTTGGGGGAGGGGGGCACCCTGAATTTTTTTTCTTTTTACAATGTTTTTCTTTTATTCTGTAACACACTACAGAAAGACAGTGCTATGGCTGCTGATTCAGGTAGTTAGAAACCAAAGTCTCGTCTCCAAATCTGCTGTTGATTTCATCCAAAATGGTTTCTCTCCAATCTCTCTGTTCGTTTCCATTCAGAAGAAAGATTACAGGAAAACCTGGCTTCCAGAAACAAACGTGTGCATGGATGAACTGCGGGCTTTAATGGAAGCCAGCCTTACAAAAGCTGCCTCATGATCATGAATAAGAGCTGGAAAGTGATAAACTGGCTTCACCAGTGTGAGACGGGATGACAGACACCTCACACATGATGGTGCAAACGAGCACCATTCCTCACAGGCAACTGATCCACCCATCAATTCAACCATTTCAGCTTGCTATCCGTGGACAGGTGGACTCAAAAGCAAAACCTGCTTGTACCCCCAATGGACCTAAACCCTGTGGGGTTGTATATTGTTTTTTCCCCATTATTTTCAATCGCTCATGGCAATCCTGCTGCTCTGAATGAAGCTTGGCGTATTCGCTCTACGGCTCAGTGCCCCTTCACCTGTTCCCGTTGTCAGACTCTGCAAACCCACTGATTCAGAAACATTGGTTTCTCCCTATGGGTTGGGAGGGTGACTGGGGAACCAACCCCACAGTCAGATTAAAGAGATTATTCTCTGTACAATTGTTTTTTTTTTTTTTTCTTTTGTAAAAATGTCTTCTGTTTAACATATTATAGTTTCTTTGATTGTACTGGTCTGTCAGCTGGTCCTGCTATAATGGTTCTGTTTGGAACAGGTCACATTTTTTTTTTTAATTCTCAAGGGTTGGTATTCAAAATTTGAGCGACAATTCCCAGCAAAAAAATGATGTAAAAACTGGTATTGTCACAGGTTTTGCAGCAAATTGTAAAACCAAAACTTGAATTTTAATTTCTTTTTGGGATCGAAGTACAGGGGTGAGAAATGTGTGCGCGTAATCAAATTAGTACAATAGGGAGTCCTCATCAAGTGGTTTTACAGATTATTTTATTTCCCTTTTTCCTGATTATTCCATCGAGGTTCATGTCATATGATTACCTGCTCTTTGGTTTTCACTCCTGTTGCTCATGCTTGTTTCTGTCAATCATGTGCAAGTTTGTCACATTCATCAGCAGTGTTTGAATAATAGAGATTAATCGGGAGGTTTGACTCTACAGCACACAGTTTTTCCCTCTAATCGCATGTTTATCTCTAATGGTGCATGGGTACCAGTGTGCTGGGTAAAGAGGGTTAACTATGGCTCTGTTTCAGCTTGACCAGAGTGCAGGATCATGTTGCAGTACAGATAGTACTTTTTTTTTTTTTTTTTTTTTTTTTTTTTTTTTTAAATTCTGGATTTGTTTGTCTTTGCAGGGTGTGTTCTCTGTACTTTTTAAAGAGGCTCTGCAGACTAAAGGTTTTTATTTTCTTTCACGTTTAATTTAAAAGAAAATCTACTGTGGTATGAAAGTTAGGGGAAAGCCAAGCCCTCTGGCAGGCTTGTTTCTGACTTCTGTCAAAGTTTCTAAACATATCCTGCAGAATGTACAGAAATATAGTTTATTAAGAATTTCTGAATAGCTATAAAAAAGGAAGAAATTGGGGAAAAAAACTTTTTTGTTAAGTACTTGTATTGCAAGGCCTCTATAAAACCTGATTTATGTAGATGTATCACATTTCAAAAAATAAAAAAAGTCATTGAAAATGCCTTGCGTCTTTATTGCACGTGCCTAGTTTCCCACAGTTCAGCTGAGGAGAAACATTGGCATCGGAACATCCATGAGGAGAGTGTGGGGGTAGAATTTATGCATTAAAAGATTAAGCTTCACTCCGGGACACATTCAAGCCCTCCCACGTTTAGCCTTCAAAGGGCATTTTACAGTGTCTTCTGTGCTTTCATTCTCTAAATTGCTTGCAAGTTCAATTACACAGAATTCATTCAAACGAAACCATTCAGAAATGTCATTGCCCTGCTAAAGAATGTTCACACAAAGCTCATTTCCCAAAAGCCATTCTTGCTTGGCCTGTCTTTTTAATTGGCCCCGTTTTATTTGGACCTGATTATGACATTAACATTGTCACAATCCAGTTTGCTTTTACCAGCCATTGAACTGCACTGAAATATAAAGAAAATCCTTCCAGTTCACATGGTGAAGAGCTTCCAGAAAGCATTCGAATTCTTCACACAAAATACTATCAACATACAAATGGATTTTTGAGGTTTATTATGAAAAAAACATTTCTTTTGTATAGCATTTCTCAGGCGATACACTGCTTAGGTACACACTACTGTGTACTGGGCACAACTCCCAGTGCTGTCTCTCAGTGTCTTACACTCCCAGCTGTTTCCAAGGTTGCCATTCATTGTATATCTCCATTCAGGTGTGCTAGCTTGAAAAGAAGGCAGATTCCACAAATCTCTGAAATAGTGCAAAATATGCCTCCTTTTCTGGGAAAAGCTAATGAGCAATATTTCCAGTATCATTGTATGTTTCAATTACAAAAGAGAAATACTAGGATGGTATTTTTAAGTAAGTTTTGAAATTATTTTGTGCAATATGGCTGGTGAAAATTAAGCAGTGTAACATTGCACATACAGATCAATGTGTACAATACATATAGGCTGTTCTGACTGCCCAAACGTCATATTTGATTATATGGATTATATACTTCTGCAATTGAAATGAATGAACATTTAGCAATACACTAACAGAATTGAAATCAATTAACCAAAATTTATTGGAAAAGTCATCAGTTCATATGAACAATTCATCCAACATAAACAATAAAAAATCAATATAATGTGAACAATGTAAAATGCATTTACAAAATACATTTCCAAAATATAGTTTACATAATTTAAATACTTGTGTCAGTACACTGTACAATGTAGTGACAAACTCGTGATATTTCTGCATAGAGTTCTGGTCAACAGCATAAGTAAAATACACTAACAAATGTGTTAACATGTCCACCCATTTTGAGCTGGTTGACATCAAATCCTTCCTGAAACTTGTTAAGTTTGTGCCTTTTTATGAGAAAACATTTCAATGTAATAAAAAATATGACAGCAATG
This sequence comes from Albula goreensis, assembly GCA_022829145.1. Taxonomy (NCBI): domain Eukaryota; kingdom Metazoa; phylum Chordata; class Actinopteri; order Albuliformes; family Albulidae; genus Albula; species Albula goreensis. The sequence goes on along the minus strand of CM040744.1, from coordinate 31,333,336 downwards.
CAAATAAGCTCATAGACCCTACCATTATACACAGTCACACAAAATTTCAGTTAGCTTTCTACAAATAAAGTGCTCTTTTTAAGAAAGTGTGTGCAAGATTGTCTGTGCAGGCTAGAGCCATCCAAGGCAGTGTACAATAACTCCTGCCCTGAATCTACCTCAGTGTGCTACTTTCCATTGGCTCACGCATTATAGTTATGGCATTCCATAGACTGGCAGGAGGAACACTATCACTTGGTGTGAAACCTGGTTAATGAATTTGGCACACCACAGGTTGGTCAGCTTTGGATTCACGTTGTCTGAAATGCAGTCTGCCAGTACAACTCTGTAATCTTCTGGGACAGAGGTGTGAAGGTTCATCACTGAGCCAAAGCCCACCCTGTTGCACTGTGGGACATGTTAGACTCGGCGGGGAGGTGGTCTCAAAGCCTGTGAGGAAGAAGGATTGTGATTCATTAGTCCTGTTAGACAGTATTTGTTCATACATCTTCCTCCATTACTTTCTTCTTTAGTCTCCACCCTGATGTCAGCCCCTCCATTCCATAGTTGAGGCAAGTGTAGACAACCAGAATTCTATAGGTGCCAGAGCAGAGCTCCAGCTTCCTTCAGCACAAATTAAATGTTTTTAGTTGCACTGCAGTTGATTGATGGTGGTGGCAGACACTGGGTTTGTCTCTGCAGGTCAGTTGTGATTATTACCTGACGGGCAGCAGCAAGGTTAATAGCAGGCTGGCGGGTCTGAATGGAAACAGGGGGTGGGGGTGGAGGTGCCTTTGGACGCTTGGGCTGAAATAGATTCACAGCACTACTGTCACAATACATAAATCATTATCAAATGGTGCTATAGTCAAAACTGGTACACGGTATATTAGTTGCTATGGCTTATTATGTGAACTTAGGTGACATTATCAACCCTACTAGAATGATCATAAGGACAGACCCCACAGTATCTATTTGAAGAGTAACTTACTTAAATATTGAGTTCCTTCCTGTACAAAAAATCAGTACAAGAGCTTGTAGGATACTGGCTTCCTTTTCCAATGTGAGGCAGATTTCCATGAAAAAGTAGACCAAACAATTTGCCTTAATGTTTTACAGACTGAAACAATCATGTAGACTGATAGTGGTGGTGTAGTGCACAATACCGTTGTGTTTGCCTGATGGGGAGCTGGTGCACTGGGGTGGGTGAAGGTTGGATTGTTCAGACCAGGGCTTTTCTTCTGAAACGGTACACTGAGGTGGAGAAAACAGAGAGGGAGAGTCATGCTGGAAGAATGTGTGTAGGTGATTGTGTGCACATGTGTACATGCATATGTTGTGTATGTATGTGTGCCTGTGTGCATGTATGCATTTATGTCTGTATTATGCTAATATTTATGCTTGTGTGCATGCACGTGTTTGTGTAAGCTTTTGCACAAATGTGTATGTGTTTGTGCATGTGTGTGTGTCACATACCTGCGAGAACTTGTACTTCTCCGTCTGCGCTTGATGAGGAAAAAGCCAACCCCAGCAACAATGATCACAATCAGCAGAGCTACTGCCAGTACGATGCCAATGATTGCTCCTGGAACGAGACAAAGTGCACATGGTCAGTGTTCTCAGCACCTCCAATCAAGCGCAGCAGACCACTGGGAAAAAGTAACTGGTCAAGGGGAAAAATGTATTGTTTTATTGACTTTGGTAGAAAATAGTTCATGTGAATGCATTTTGAGCATCTGTAATGTCTACTCATTTCCTGGTTTCTATTGAGCTCAGAAGACTGTCAATTCAGTCCCTCCATGCTACAGGGTGATACATGTTCCTATCCTGCCCTCACTTGAGGAAAGCAAAAATGTGCAGGAGGGATGTGATGTTGCTTGCCAAATTTATAGTCCTCAAATGAACAGATTTGAGATCATTACCTGTATGATGTCAGAAATAGAAACAATTAAGAAAATAACTGAAGGCCATTCAACTGGATGTTTGTTCTTTTGATTGTTGCACTACAAACCAAACAATTTTCCTGAGCTTACATTTCAAATAATGAATTGCCCTTTTTTCTGAGTACTTCAAATGAAATTATGTTTAATGATGATATAAAGTTTGTGATCATTTCTTATTGAACAACTCTACTTCCCTTTAACAATGATAATGACTGCACAAAAGATGTTCATCACAAACTCAGTTTGAAATCACTCAGGCTGCCTACCCACATTAATGTGTTGTGTATCAGACCAGTGAGAGTCAGACCACAGGCACAGTTCTTACCTGGGGACAGCCTTGAGCCACTTTCATCTTTAATGTCACAATTTGGTGGTAACCAACCCGGCAAACACTGGCACTCCTTTCTGTGGTTGCACACCTGAGGGGGACACAATACTGCATCACACAAATGAATGGAAACATATAGTCGTCACCAATGACCTTCCTCAATGGTGGAGTCAGAATTTTATAGTCATGTATTTCTTTCTGTCTTTAGTTGGTATGTTTATTCTGATCAACTGCACTTCAGCTCTGTAACTGTCTCCTGGTTTCCACAGTGGGTGGAGAGGCACGTGGGCACTAAAATGTGTTGGAAGGTAGAGTACTCAGAACACATGGAGGGTAGGAAAAGCACATTAGTGTGCGTGCTTCACACAGCCCCTCGCCTGCGGCAGCAGTAGAGGATTTGTTGAACTCGTTAGCGTGTGTGGGAGTATGGCTCTCTCCTTGTCTTCCACTAAAGTACATCTTTAATGTTAAACAGCACTGCCTTTTTAATTGGATGGTGCTCCTAGGAGGCTTGCCTGTAGCCTCTGGCAACTGGTAGTTTCTCACAGAAAATAGGATGTGAAAGTCGAGGACCCTCTGGAGAGCAAAGAGCTCTGTTACCCACAGTGAATTAGGCTTACCGCGTGGCCTCTGCACCGCGCTGAGCAGTTGGTCGCTCCGTAGGCTGTCTCCAGATCCACACACTCGTAATTGCTGCACACCTAGGAATTGAGAGATGGGAGACAGAGGTCACCATGTCTTGCAGGTGAAACGAACCACAATGACCCTTATTGACCCACAATGCATCACAGTACACTACGGTGAAGCTCTGTAAAATGCAGCTACCCCAATTCAGTGAAATGTTTTTCCTTATCCTGAGTCTGATCCAGCATTAAGAATCTGAATGAACTTTAGCCTGCCATTATGTTCCAGAGGATTTAACAAAATAAACTGCTTTGTGAAATGCATTTATGGTCCTGTATGGCTCATAATAACTTTCCCTCTGTGTCTTTTATTGTGCATGAACAGCTCACTATCAGAAGGTTAATGCAAGGACAGGTCTTGTGCTAGTAACAGTCTCCTTACCATTTCGTCCCCACACTTTGTCCCAGTATCCACTTGGCCATAGTCAGAATCCGGGTTACTGTAGAATGTGGCTTTACAGTTACCAACCTGCACCAGTCGGCCATAGTTTGGGCTGCCATTGCCTTTAATGCAAAAGAGTTTCCCACACATCTTGTCCCTGCAACCAAAAAGAGACAGTGTGCTCACAAGCCCCTCTGGTGGTCAGTGAACTGTACCCTTGGAAATAGCAGGGGAATGTCCTTCTGTGGAGTAATGCTTAGGTCATCTCTGGGCCTTACTCTTTCTGGCATGGTATGTACTGTGTTGCCGATGGACGCTTGCAGTAGCCATAGTACACTCCTCTGGTGTTTTGGTCGTAGCAGCTTCCTCCTGCCACCTCAGCCGCTAAAAAGGAAAAGAGAAGAATTGGAGTTCATGAATGGAGCATATATTTTGTATTCCAGTGTGTGCACTTAGGAATCTTTGATCTTGGTGTGTTACTGTTGTGTTTGTAGACATGGATGTTCCTGCTAATGTCAATTTTTATTAAAAATAGTTCTGCAAAACAATAAGAATTACTGAACTGGGCAGTACAAGGACAGAGGTTTTGTTGTGTTTATATATCATTCTGTAAGATAATATTGTTTTCACAAAAAAGTTACTTATGAAAAATCAGCAAGCAGATCTCAAGTTTTTAAAAAAAATAGTTTTATTTTTTTTTAATGAAGTCCTTCAGGAACTTTGTTCATGATGCCAAAATGTCATTACAAGTTTTTCTGAAGAAACCCAATTAATAATTTCTGTGTCAGTTATTGAAATGCTCAGCATCATAAAGGTGTTGAGTTAAAATTGTCCTTACTGCTCCCCCACATCTTGACACACTGATTGTCGCGGCGCGGACACTCTCCATTGTGACAGTATCCCTGCTCATTTTTGCAGGGTATCCCATTGACAGAGAAGACATCCTCTGGGCATTCGGCCGACTTCCCCGTGCAGTACTCAGCCAAATCACATTCATCCTGTTGCTGTCTGCACATATGTGATGTTGGCAAGAGCTGCACATAGAATTTTGGTAAGATGGGTATTCTCATTATTGAGCCTGACCAGAGTCACACTATAAAGAAAGATAAACTTGCCAAACTTCCTAAAATTGGAGAACTTCCTGTGATTCCTGAGAACTTCCTGTGATTAGAGGCAGCCATTCAAGTCAACTTGACCTCTGACTTTTAGCTTCCCTGACATGTAACTAATTTCCCTTTCCTAACACTCTTGAGACAGTCTGACATTATAGGATACCACAGGTTTCTGCCACACACATTCTATCACTTAAAATAATATCCTATTTTGGTTTAACATAGATGGCACTGTCTCAATTTGAAAATGTAAGTAATAACATTAAAGTTATACATAACTTTTGAAATACATAACTAAATGAATTGCTTTTTCATTTTCTGACGCTTATACCATGCCACCTGCTGGTAAAAAGAATGTACCTATATAAACCCCTTGCAGTTTAAGTTTGAGTAATCATATTCAGTAGATCAATAGTATAATAATCATACAAATATATTTGTGAGAATAAACTATGTACGTTTGCATACTGCAGATTACTTATTCAAAAAATATATACTGCACATTAAAATCTGAAATTACATGTTTTATTAATGGCCACTAGATGGCGGTATGATTGAAGCCATCAGGCACATACAATGTAGAACAAGATCTCTCTCTGCGCCTCTGTAGTCTTTTGCACGCTTTGACACTTTGGCAGCCATAAAAAAAAAAAAAAAAAAAAATTAAAGATTTGCCTCTGGGTTACTTTTTAAGCTTAATGTGCGTCATTGTAATGTTGATAGACACATATTGACATTCAACAATATGTTCAAATGATACTGGCAGTGTTTATCTCAGGCAGCTGGAATGAGCCCTTGTTGTTTAAGCAGATATTACTTGGCCACATTACAATGCTTTAGAGGAACTGTGCCCTGCCTTACCTTACAGTTGCCACAGCACTCTCCATCCGCACACTTTGCGCCTTTGGACAGCGTACAGGAGGTGGCATTGCAGCATGGGTTTTTACATTCCTGCAAGCACAACTCAAGCATTGAGCGTACATTCTCTTATCCAGAGAAGCTTAAAGTACATTTGTACATTCAATATGTCTACAAAAGCAGCAGAAAGGATGCGTAAATTAGAGCCAGTGACAGTGCAACAAGTTCTGTAGTCAAAATCATAGTCAACATAGTTAGTTGGCATGTCATGCAGAAAGTAATTAGTTATGATACTCAGTTACAGGTCTCAAGCCTTCTTCCCAAATTCACGTCTTACTGCATGAGACACCGGAGGCTTCTTCCCCAGTTTAAAACAGGCCTCTGCCTTTGCTGCACTAGAACACACCAATATGACTTTGACTGTCCACCCACCCTACAATATGTTACAGAGGACTTTATTCACGCATAAAACAGCTGGATCCCTGGGACAGGGTAGGAACCACCAGGATATAATACACAGCACAGATCCTGTGTCATGTTAGAACAGGATTACCCCCTGCAAAAAGACAAGCCTTTTACTTACTAGTTTTTTTTACTTGATTGTCACAACAATTACCAAATACAGACCACAAAAATGTGTATTACTAAATACCCAGTTTCAGCTTTGTGCTGGGTCTTGTTTTTGAGAATTTGCGTAGCAATAATGCAAGATTAATTTATACACAATTTTTCCTATTGCAGAATGTTGGTAATGCTGTATGGATAGTTTTGAATTACAGATCAATACTACTCTTTCATAAATTCCAAATGATTTATGGTACTCTGCCTTATTTGTTTTACTAACAACTCTCTTCCTGTTAGCCAAACTGCAGTGATATTTTAAATTTAGTGAAACATTTTTGAGATTCTGAATGTGATGAAGATTAGGCATCAGTTCATCAGTTGCTCCTCTCTTTGTATCTTTATAGCCCATCTGTGTTTTAACCCATCAGTTCTTCGACTGTCAGGGCTTTTAGGTAATACAGTCCTGAAAAGATGTTGTAATTCAGAGTGCCTTTCACCCTACTTACTGGCTGAATTGTGTAAGCACTTGGAAAGATGACTGGCAAGTGGTTTTCCTGTGCCTGTCAAAGGCACGCTCAACCACAGAAAGTCACACCCAAAGGTCAATTTAAAGCTCAAGTACAGTAAGACTGCAGATATTTTTATGTGTAAAAAATCAACATGGTGGGTGACAAAGCCTGCTATCTGAAAATGAATAAAGATGGTTTCAATTACCCCTTTAAAATCCCCTCTGCCTTTAGTATAGCCACCATTAATATGTTATTTTTCTGGAGTGTAAAAAGAGTTGGGTTGTCAAATCGTATCTGTACTAGGCTTGCATGGCTGCAGGTCTTTGTTCTAACTGAGAAGGAACATACCTGATACAACTAATTAATCATGTGACAACTAAGATCAGTAGATTAAATTAATGGACTGGTCCTGCTTGGCTGGCCTGAAAACCTGAAGCCAGACTGGCCCATTCAACACCCCTGCTATTAGAAAAAACTGTTTTATATTTTTATTTTTTCATGGAATTTCAAAGATACATACACTGAGCCTGCTTTAAATTATTTTAAATCAAGTAAAGAAAAAAATGAAATAACAAACTGTTGATACTATGTGACATTTTTGTGTGGCTTGAATAGCTCCAGCTTCCCCACCCTCACACTATGGGAGCATGTCTTAGATGGTGAGCTGTGTTCAGCAATTACCTCCACTGTGCCACAGTCACACTGCTCCCCCCTCTCCAGGAAGCCGTTCCCACACACAGGTGCTGTCTGGACTGCCATGTAGTCCGGCTTGTTGAAGAGACACTCGGGGTTACGGGCTGTGAGGAACTGCTCGTAGTTCCCATCACTGCAGCTGCTGAAGTACTTGGGAACGTTGTAGCTAAAAGAACACTTTGATTACATAATTTGCTAAATTTACACTGTACATGGAACAATTGTCTGGGTTTTGGATTTGGATGGATATACCAAACTCTTTTAAATCAATTTTGTGAGTGCATTGAGCATGTGCAGCTGTATTTCAATAAAGGAATCCTTTTCCAGAAAACTTCACTAGGATTAATGCAAAAAAAAAAGCAGGAACACAGAGATGGCCTAAAGCACACCTTGATCCTTTCTTGAAATATACACTATACATTTTCTGTGCAGGATGTGGTGCACAGAAAGCCTGTTTGGGCGGGTGTTCTCTCGGTTTGAACATGTCACCTGCAGCACAGACAGTCTGGCTCTTCCACGGGCAGACCTTACCTCAGGGCCGGGGCCATAATGCAGCTGTCTGCAGAGCAGATGCAGGAGCTGGAGTCATGGTTCATGCCCAGGTTGTGGCCCATCTCATGGGCTAACGTCGCCCCCACAGCAATGGCATTTGAGTTGTGGTCCTGGAAGACACTGTGGTGTGAATATCAAAGATATCTACCCTCCCCACTGACCATATATCACACTGCCACAGTAGATATGAAATCCAGTATATAATTTGTGTCCTCTGGAAACCTGGGAGCTTTAATGTCTGTGCTCTTAGGTAGAGGGTGGCCTCTTCTTTAAATTCAGCAAACAGCATCTGAGATCAGTTGCTCTCTCAATTCCTTTTCTCACTTTACAGATTTCCACTTCCACTCATGTCTTTCTTTTTGATTGCATCTAAGGTTAGGTGAGTAAGACTGACAATCTGGATGGATTTCTGCTGTAAATGATATTGAAATCTGAAGCAGAATTGTATATTAAACATAAATTCACACACCAAGCTACTTCTATTTAGCTGGTGAGATTTTGATGAAGCTGTGTTGAAACAGAGGACCATATGTGTGCTTGGCATTTGGTGTGGCTTCATGCTATTCCAACAGCAGTACTGAAACATCTGGAAAGCTTATACTGTACCTGGACAACCCCAGAGGAGTGACCGGAACACAGGGTTCCTATGTAGGCCAGCCCCACTGTTGCTCCTTCAAAATCTATACCTCTGAAAGACAGAAAGTACAGCCTAAGTATTCAGCACTTGTACCAATAGCTAAATAAGCTGCAGCCCACACAGTAAGGGAACCTGCTGAGCTGTACTGCCCCATTGTATGTGTATCTGATCCACACCAATAGGGCATTATGAAGCATGTGCTACATCTTCATGTACAAACATTTTACTTCAGTGATGGTTAAATTTACATAGCATGGGATTTGTGTTTTTTTGTTGGTATTACTTTTATGGTTAGATGTATGATATCATCATATATTTGATTAGATGTGTGTTATCATGTGAGCATCAGAAATGTTGCAGTAAATGGGGATAATTGGAAAATACAGATGAAGAACATTTCCCGGCACAGCGTTTTCCTGTCAGAGAATTTTCCCCTCAAAGCATTTTCCTGCCGTTAGATGTTATCAGATGGGTGTGATGGATGTATATTCGCCTTACAGAGTGTGGTAATGGTGAGGTGGCCACAAAGTTGTGTTGAACACATGGGTTATGTGAGCACTCTGTCTCTGTGGTGAAACATACGTGATTAGTTGGGCGTTGTCATTTGGTTTTCTCTGAACGTTCGAGTTCCTCCAGGTGTTAAAGGCACCAAGTGTTGCCCCAGCAGGGGGTGTAACTGAGATCTTGTCTGCATCCGTCCACACCTCCAAACCGATGACAGCGACAAATGTGTTGAGAGGCTTGTATACCTGAATACAGACACAGGGCATGAAGGTAATGAGTCTATATTTCTATATTTCTAAGTGGTATGGTACACTGTCCTCATGGGGGCAGCATGGAGACTGACTAAGCTATCAGTCAGTTTCTGTTAGGAGACCCACTCCCCCCCTTCATTGTGTCCTGTGAATGACTTCATAAAGAAGTATGTCCACAACTTACCAAGTTGACATAATTGATTACTTCAAATATCCTCTTCCTGGTCTTGACTAAATTGTTCTGCATTTTCTTGTACTGAAACAGCAAGTGGACACTGCAGAGTTAACACATACCAAAGAACATGCACTGCATGTCTATGCTTGTTGAGACTGGCTTTCAATTCACATTCCAAGCTTCAGTATCAGATCAACTCATATTTCTGATTCACTCATGAACACACATGTACTTGTCCCTATGGATGTCCTTTTCTCAGTCAGAAATTCTTCCAGAGACATAAAAAATGTTATCCTTTACACTTTAGACATTGATTTTTTGGTATACCCCAACGACCAATGTAACCAAGACTGAGAAAAACATTCAATTAATTATTTTAATAAAGCATATTAGAAGTGCTTTTGCAGTACTTCCTCTTGTTACAGTTTTACTGTTGACATTTTGCATTTGTCTTATGACATAACTTAAATTGAATGGGGCAGAGTCCTTACCATCCTGTTATCAGCTACCAGGTAAAGCTCCACATATTTCTGCTGCTGAAGGAGAGATGGCCCTTGGGGGAAACATAGTGCAATGGGACCAATGAGAGTAAAGTCTGACTCCAACAGAACATAAAAATACATGTCACACTTTCAGTGGTTGGCATATCAGATGTAACTTGTGGATGTGTGCTCACAGACCTGTTCACTGAAAAATGATCAGTAGTCGCTCCATCATCTGGTAGTCTACCACTTTACAGTTACAATTTGCAATGCTTAATTGTTTTTAGAGTTTATTTAGGTTTACAGTGAGTCAATTGGTTCATAAAATGGTTTATTTCAATAATATAATACAATTTTTACTCGTTGTATTGGTTTATTGTAGGGAAAATGCTTTTTGGTGAGCAACACAATACATACAGAAAACACATACATACAGAACATATAATAGATGGTAACATCACGACCCATATGCTGTATAGTACTTTCATGAAATTGGCAAAACTGACATGCTTGCTCCTAACATTCCCCAGTGATGCTATCTTGACACAGTGGACCTCGAACCTCCTGATTGCTTACAGAACGAGCGTCTTTACAACATGAGCCATCTGGAGGCTTCCTCCCAGCAATCATGTTTTGTTTTTATCCAGCTCTGTTTGAAACTGGTTTGTCAGTGTCGTTTAAAAGAATCAATGTTTACTAATCTCTCTGAATGACCATGAAAGAAATCCTCATCTGTTCAGAAACATAAAAGGTCCACCAATAGAAAACATACATGAATCACTTGTGGCAGCTCAGTTCTTGTGAAAACCAATCATTCTCTCAAAGATTTACAGAAAACCACAAACAAAGGAAGAGTTCTAGAGACTGTGATGCTATTACATGTTGGACACAGTATCCCAAAAAGACCAGAAGAACTAAATTTTTCTGTAAATCTTTCTTTGGCCATTTTTAGTATATTTTAAACAACATTTATATTGGATTTATTGAATGCAATATACTATGTATGTCCATTTTGTTATTATAATATGTGCTTGGATTAGCTATTTCTTTTGTGGACATTACATACAGTGGTTAAAATTTGTAAACATTCATGTTAAACAGGGTGGACCACAAGCAGCATGCTGCAGTACTGGCTTAGTCCCACAATCCCTCAGTGCTGCCTGAACAAGACTAAGGCCAAATGTGTACACACGCCTGAATACAAATATCATGAGTCATGTCCTCTGTGTTTATTTAAAATTTTCATGGGTTTTTTGCATCCTGCATAATAACCGACTCACTTGTACCATTAAGGGTGCTCACTTGTAGGGTGTAAAGGTGCCTTGTAATGTAGGATTTAGGAGGGAGTCTGGTTGACGGTGTGTCTTACCGAGCCCCGAGAGCGTGCTTTGCTGGTGAAGGGTGGGTAGTCAGGCTCCCAGCTGGTGTTGGTGACTCCACATAAAGGTGGGTCCTCATTTAGGCTCTCATACTTGAGCAAGGCATGGTCCCCATTGCCATCTGCAGACAGGGGCTCGATCAGATACCTCTGTGCAGCCGTCTTTATATAACCCCTGAACCCAAAAAGCAGACAGCAATGTTACTCAAGCAATAAGACTACTTACTAATAGATCACAAACTGAGGTAAAAAAATGTTTTTTTGTGTAGTGTGTCCACTTTTAACCTGGATATTGGACAGCCCTCCAATGTTCAGATTAAAAGCCTTGTTCCTGTAAATGGGGTTTCGTGCCAAACAGTTTGTTTTAATTTATACCCATTAGTAATTCAATATCTACAACTCTTATCAATGCCTTACTTCTGAACTGTATTTTATCATTGCATGTAAATAATTCCTTATATCCATTGTTCTTATTAGCATTGTGTATTTTATACTCACATTTCCCCTTTCCCTCTATGATGCAGGTAAAATGTGTGAAGTTGCTGTTCTTACCTCAGTCCATCACAGGTGCTCATGCTGGCTGCTGACTCATTGTCATCCACGATCCTGCCATGATAGTAGCAGTGATCCTGTGGGAGCATCACATTACATTACGGTGCATTACATCCATGAGCAGATACTCCTTTCCACGTGCAATGTGGGAAAATATAAATGCAGTCATCCAATGACTATGTGCAACAGTGCCAGATCTAGCTAATGGCGATCCTAGACTGACTTGCTTCATATATGTAACATTACCAGAGAACTAATGCAAGTTAACTGTGTTAACCAGGACAAAGAGAATTCCTAAGTAAAATACATTTGTTTAAAATAATCCTCAATAAAAAAAATCAATCATCAGTACCATGACCAAAATCATTACATACCATAATCTCTGTTGAAATAAGACCATACAAACATTAATGAAAAGAACAGACCATTCAATCCAAATAGACTTAACATGGTGCTTTGCACTGTATATTGCTTCACAAAAAACAACACATAAATTGCACCATGAGTGCATGGGAACTTGACACAAGACAACAGCAATATAATGTTGATGCAGTCTAAAGAGAACTACTAAATGAGCCAGTGCATTTTCACTCACCAGATCCTGGGGCGTGGAGGTGACCTGGGTTCCGTCCTCAGTGTAGTGGGTCTCAGTGTAACCTTTTGTCAATAATTCACTGTGAAGGAGATGTGAATGAGAATATAACATTTAATTTCATAGAGAATCACTTACTTAACTGCTATGTACATCATTTTAAGTACATTAATACTGAAAGGCAAATAGACAACATCAAAAAATGGATAGTAGACAATAAAACAGGTAGTTGTTGCAGATATATCCATAATATTTACATTGTGAAACATTAGTAAATTTGTAAAGTATATTTAACATATTTTTAAAGGAATATAATAAATATATAATTATTTTAACAGTTAAAGTTTTGTGTGTTCATTGCTTTAGTATTATTTACTGTGATAAAAAATTGAATCAAGATTGCAATGTCGTAACAGGTGAAGAGTGACCTCTCCAAAGGAATCTACAGTGTTTTCCTGTTAAGGCAAGCAATGAGGGGAACTGTTAAAATCCCCAAATTTCAACATCAGACGTTTGGTTACAGATAGACTTGAGTGATAACCCATTCGTCTGATTTCAGCAACAGCTCTCTGTACTATAAAACAAATGAACTGTGTGTAAAATGATTCTTGTTTCTGTCAGTCCAGCATTGAGAAAGACAGGGGGCATAAAAAAAAAACTTTTGGCTTACTTGTTCCTCTCTAGTTGCAGTACGACATCCTTCCCTTCCACTTGCATCCTGTACTTCAGTGTGTCTGGACGGAGGGGCTGAGAATGCTTCATTGAATAAACACAAACAAGTATTTTCTTTACAAGGCTATACACAGAACATGTTTGTGATTGCATCTCGCTTGATCATTTCAGGTAAGCAAGATGATATTCTCAGGATATCGTATTGACACAAACAAACATCTTTGTCAATACTACATTAATTAGCTACACAATCACTTGCTGGCCCAACTCATGTTGATTCCTGGGGTTATTGCTGCAGAAGTGAATTGAGTTCTTAGTTGACCTACATTGGTAAAGTGAATAAATAAAAACCTTTCCTCTATTTTGTTAAATGAACAGATTATCACTGTTGTAGCCTGCAAAGACATCATAGGGCAAGCTGTAGTAGGGGAAGCTCACCTCTGTGTCTCTCTTATGCAGAGAGTGCAGTCTGACTGGCCTCACCACCTCATACTCTTTCAGCCCGTCCAGACCAGAATACAGGCCCACTGGAAAAAGAGGAAACATCTAGGGCATTACTTATTTGTATTTCTGGTCACTCATTTATTTGTTTAACAGAAACCTTTATCTGTGATTTAAACAATAGAGATTTTCACATCCCATCAATTTTTAATTAAGATATTAAGGGAGGAAATTCAGATTAAACTCAAGGGTACAGTGTGCTCAGTCTCCCAGCTATTACACTGTTATGCTGACCGTTTCACCCATAACAGTTTAATTCTGGGGATTCCCCCAGCTGTGTTTAAAACTGGCTTGTCAAGGTCATTTAAATCCAGAATCAATGCTGGCAGGCTGTGTGTCTTAACTACCTGGAAATATGTGTCTGCACAGAAAATGAGAATGTCTCAGTTTTCAAAAAGGAACTTTGTTGGGTCTCTGCTATGGTCAATTTGACACTAAAATGAGAATGGATCCTCCTCCTACGCAGTCTCCACAGAAGGCTTCTGCAGGTCCTGTGCATTCCTTGGGCTCTGCACTTGCAGGCTGTTACTTGCAAGCTCAGATTTTCCTACACATTCTTCATTACCTGCTTCATTACTCTCCCCCAGACCTCAGGAAAGAAATTCTGTAGACATGTGGCTGTCTTAAATCATGAAAATAATTATAGACTCACATAATAAATAAATAAATAAATAAATAAATACATACATACATACATAAATAAATAAATAAATAAATAAATATTCATATCACTGTATAGCACTGCTGTCATGCAGAGTTTTCTCAAATCATTGGATCTCATTATTAGATCAATCACTCATTAATGTACACCAGTTTTTTCATGGCGTTACAAATGAAATAAGTGAATTTAAAGTAAAAATTTAGATTACATTGTTTCTTCTGTTATAACCACCCTCAGATACATTTCTGTTGGCAAGTTAATTTTTCCATTGCCAGTCTTGAATGTTGTTTTGAGATTTGGTTTATCAGTCTGATTTGTTTTTTTGGTAAGGTCCTTCTTTGAGACAGGCTCATTACTGCCTGGTCTTGGACACACTTTCTGTGGTCTGTATCTGTAGTCTTTCTCTCTAGCCTGGCTTACCAACTTAATTAATCTTTGGTGCTCGGACAAATTACGTTTCTTAAAATTGACATTTTCTTCTTGAGATAAATGCATGTGAAAACCATTGCAGGATGTATTAAACATATGTGGACTCTCAATTCTGTGCTTACTAATGTGTATCTAACAATGAATGTCAGTTGCTATCAAACGGTAAGTGGACTTCAAAACTTTGTGAGAATAAACTGCATTAAAAGGCATATGGATGTATTGCTGTCCAAAGTCAATCAAAGACCCAGTCAAAGGAAGGAAGGAAGCATTTCTGCTGTAAGTGCACTTCCTGGGGACTACTTTACCTTTTATGACGTCAAAATAAATGGCTTGACATTAAAGATCAAAAAGATGCTTAACCTTGAACAGACAAAGATGATGGGAAGGAAGACAGACCAATCTGCTGGCACAGTGTACTGTGGCATAGCTGACCTCAACAGAACCAGACACAGAGCCATTATATGAAAGGTCTGAACTTTTTGAAATTTCAAAGATGTGGCTTACATAAATTCAACATGTAACCATGCAAAAACGAACAAACTATTTAAGTGGGCTAATTTATTTCCAAAACATTTTATTTCAGCATGATGTATTTAAATAAAATATGATGTCTGTCATTTACCATTTTTCAAGTCTTAAGGAAAGTTTAAATAATTACATTTGAACATAGGCCAGCTCAGATAGCATCTAGTCAGAAACAATTTTAGCTTGGAAATGTTAGCACATCAGTCACTTGACTGGCAGGCTAGGTAGCTTATTTAGTAATAATTTCAGTCTCAATGTCTCGCTCCTTGTGTGACAATGCATAATATTGCACTCTGGGTAAATTTCCGAAATTTGTCATTGTTTCCACTCATAGAAAATCAAGTCTTCAAAAAGTAGACTTCATTTTTTGTTCAAAAACATTTCACAAAATATTGAACAAGCATAACCAAACTTGTAAGCCTATGAGTGGTTCCTGAGTAAATGTCACTGTTTCCAATGAACAAATACCAACTAAGAAAATATTGATAAATGCAGGTATGTCTTGCTCATTCAACAGTGTGTGTCTTCAGAAACTCAGTGTGTGTGTGTTTGTGTTTGTGTTTGTGCGTGCGTATGTGTGTGTGTGTACACAGCAGGACAGTCATTAAGGTCTACACTTTCAGCCTGGAAAGTGAGAGTAACTGCCCCATAGGCCCATCAACAGAGGCCAGGCTGTTTAGTTTTTAGTTAGACACATTTTAATATAGCTTAACATATTGTCCTCAGTCCACCTCCAGCTGATGACCTAGGCTGGGTGAGAATGATGTCATCAGCTTGTTGAACAGGGATTAGATTAATCTGGTTTCATAAGATGGACCTCGTTGGACTTGGATCCTTGTTAACTTTAAATAATTGCATAATTGCCAAAGACTGTAGGTCTGGCTTTGGACTTGGCCTCGGCCATTTCTGTGCATCTGGTGAGAGGAAAACTGATCCAAGATTAAAAATAACCAATTTCTACAGTCAGGTCATTAGTTGTGTATTGGTTATAGTGGTAAATGTTAGTTTCTCTGCTCTGGAGTGGAACATGCCTTTCTGAGGTGCCTTATCTCCGACTCCCTGTTTCTCCCCGTCTAACCACTCACCTCCATTCGCAATGATGATTTCCAAAAAAAGACCAAGAGGGTGTTATGTTGCAACCATGTTTCTAAGAGTGAGAAGTCTTGCGTTAGTTGTTCTCACGCTCATAGGACATTAATGGCCTTGTTATTGCGGGGTTTTGCCTACACAGAGAGCAGTAACACTGCTAAGGTGATATATGCACACTTTCTAAGCGGTAATGAGGTATCTGTTGAAACAATATTTCCAAATGACAGTTGTGAAAATGATCACTGGCTAGCAGTGGAATGTATTGTACTCTAAATTATAGGTGGAGAAACAAAATGTGACCCTTGGCTAGTACTGTGTAGCTCACAAAAGTCAGTTTGAGCTGCAACCACAGAGTTCAACAACAGCTTGCCTACATAAAGCGATACAGACCATTTGAAAGAAAGGCAGAAATGTTGAAGAACAATCCTTCTCATTTTTAAAATGACTTCTTCATCCATCCATTGGTATAAACATGGATGACATATACATTGACTATGATAACAAATGCTGAAAAGTCTTAGCTGACCTGCTAACTGAATGACCCTGATTGTCACTTTAAATGAACTGAATAATAGGAAGTTACACTCCAGCCTTCTTGTTCCCCAAAAATAAGACTGAACTGATGCCTGGAAAGAAGCAGGACTTGGACATCAGTTATGAAGGGACCAGAGGCACTGTATACTGTAATTACACTGTAACCAGCCTTCTCTCTTCTCTAAAGAAGTTCAGTTGGCCATAAGGGGGCTATGGCATTGCGAGGGAGAGAGGGGCATTTAAAAATGTGTGTCTTTTCAAACCATCAGTGAAACAGACTGCCCTGAAATCTTTTTGTTACTCTAGTGTTATTTGTAACAATTGATATTTCCCTTTACTCATAAAAACCAGAATCAAACCCAACATCAAAACTTAACAGAAGCCTATTGTGTTAAACATCTAAACTAAATATGTCATTGTGATTATTCATAGTGTGTCTTCCTGATATGGAGCAATACAAAGCTTTTCACACTTCCGATGATGTCAGATGAATGAATGTGTGTCACACTGTTATAGAATACAGCATTGCAAAAAAGAGTAATAGATAATTACTTTATCAGAAAAAAAACTAATCAGCAGTTAAAGTAATAAGTTAAGTGTGTGTTAAAGGTTATACAAATTTAATCTAAAGAATAGATTCCCCATTTTCCAGTAACCAGCGCAAAGATATGTAAGAACATCAGAAAAACTAAATATCACATACAATCATATTACTAAGGCTCTCAATGGTATTTTAATATGATTTAACTACTATTGAAATACACTTTCATACTCTCTAGCAATAGGTCAAAAAGTTAACAGGGCAGTCTCCCATTGCACTGTACTCCAAAGCAACACGTGTTTCAGACCTGAATGTGAATGTGCATTTGAAAATGCTGATATAGCAACATTTCAAATGTCTTCAGTAGTGGAATGCAATAGTTTTGAGGCTTTTAACTTCCCCAAAGATGCATTCCGAGACATGCTTTTAAAAGGAACAAAGATATTGAAAAGGAAGTTTGCCATCAAATCAAAACATATCCACTTGTCTCAAAACTTTTTCATTCTTATACCACTTGAAATTTAATTAAAAAGGCTGATGTTTTGGCAATAACATGCAACAGAAACAACACTAATTTAAAATATTTCTCATTTCAACCACTTATACGTTTACAGCAACATTAAAATGTTAAAATACAGCAACACTCTCAAACGTGATTGTGGTCTCAACCTGGCCAGAGATGGGAGAGCATACTCACTCTGCTTTTACAAATTGAGAAAGTGAAGCTCTCTGAAGTCATAGCCGACTGGAATTGAGTTACTCTTGCATTAGAGGAAAGGGTATCCTGTGACCTACCTGAGGGATTGAATGAGGCGGACAGTGTTAAGATCCACAATAGGAGAAGTTTGCTCGTCATTGTCGTGGTGCAGACAGCTACTGAAACCAGAGAGATTGGAGGCCTCTTTATAGATCAACCACATTCCCTCATGGTTCAGCCCCCAGGCCGCTCCTTTATTTGGCCTCAGCTTGCAGTTTCAACCTGTGGCTCTACCTTAACTTCCGTATTGCCCTACACATGGCGCAACTTGTGTGATTACACCACCCCCAGCTGTCTGTAAAGAATACAGAAAAATAGGGCTTGTGTGACGAGGACTCAATCCAGCTGTGAGTTCTGCAAATGAAGTGCTGTCTGTATCTCTCTCTGTATTACCTCTCTTAGCCTTTATTGCAGTGTGTCTGGTGTCAAGGGTTACATGAGGACACAGGTGGCTCACATACTTTAACCATTTTCTATTGAACTTCATTGACAAGTCCACTGAATACATTCCGTGCCTCAGTGGAAAACATAGTAAACTAAATGAATATGAACCTTGTCATTAATTCCCATTTCCCCTCGAAAAAGACTCTGTTCTGTTTTTTTCTAACCACTTGTACATCACATACAACTCTCCAAGTTTTTATCACTCTGGATAAGACAAACCACAGAACTTGCTTTATACAAGATTAACAAACTGCAGTAACTTTTCATGTCATAATTCATTAAATCTCACTAGATCAAAGATGGCCAGCACAGAGAAAACTATTTAAATAGTAAATATTAATGTTGCATTCAAAAAGACAACATTATAACAAGGCACATTGTTTGAAATAGCCTATTTTTATGTCGCAAGAACATACACACTAAATAGATATTTAATATCTATTAATAGATAGCAAGAAATACACACTATACATGCAGACATAATACAGGCTGGTGGTACCAATGAAGTTCAGCTCTGATGATGTAGTAGAACTAGAATAACTTCAGCCGTGAGTAAGATTCAGCCAGTAAAAATGCAGATCACACACACACACACACACACACACACACACACACGTGCACACACACACACACACACACACACACACACACACACACACACACACACACACACACACACACACACACACACACACACACACACACACACACACACAACACCCTCAAACCAGTATAAAAGTGTCTAATTGCATGGAGCATGTCACAAGGTCACTTAGAAGGACATGTACTGATCCCTTCAGGTAAAGTGCTTGTTTATCCCTGTGTTCTGGGGTTGCCCTATTCATTCCCATGCCAAAGTTTTTTTAAAAAACATTTTTTTATCTTCAAAATAGACAAACTTTGACAGTAGAGAAAGGCATGTTTTACAAAAATTCCCACAGTAACACCTGAATAGTTCTAATAATTTTATTGAAAATATACCTAAAGTGCTCAGTTTTGTTAATCATGTAAATAAGCAAAGGTTTTTTTCCAAGAAGCAATTTTAATTAAAAAAGCCAAGATGTATCTGTAGAGAAAGGGAAATCTTTTGGAAAATTTCCTGCAATTACATATTATTTTATTGAAAACTCTGTCTACCTTGACTGTTTTATTCTTCAATCAAGGACAAGCTAATTTTAAAGGCAATTTTATGCTTTAAAAGAAAGACATTTTGGAAGAAATGTTTTAAAAAGAAAGATATTTTGGAAAATATCCTGCAGTTACTCCATGGGAAAAACCTCCACTGTGCTCCGTGTATTGATTCAGAACTTGGGTATACCAGAAATAAACAGGAAGGAATGCAAACAGAAGGAGCTGCTTGGACTGATGTGTGCTTTGGGTAATTGAGATACTCTCAGTCCGCCATTAGCATGGAGCCAGGGGAAACAATCCTTGAAGAGATCTGGAAGTGCAAATAACTCCTGCATCGACATGACACCCTCTCTCGAGACACAATCGTTCACACATTCAGTGTCTGCCAATTCAACCTTGACTCATAAATGTGTTGATTGCGAATAGTGTGTCATTAGGTGACTCTTCACATTACAATTTTGTATTATTGTATTGTATTGTGATACTTTTTTATTTTCATATTGTAAGTTTTAGCAGGTCTAAATGTACTGTACTTCATCAAAACATGGATCAAAATCATCAAAACATGGATATAAAATTTATTCAGTACATTTGAAGAGCAAGTACAGCAAATTGTATCATATTTCTCAAACCCTCTGTATGCAATAAATAATGAACCTGCAGTAGCAGGACAGCTCTGATTTGGGTGAACCCAGGAGCTAAAAAGCTGATTCTCCAGAAAGTGGTTATTGATTTTGAATTTCTGATTGTTCCATAACTTACGCCAGTGCAACAGACCCACTGGAAGTGAGTCATGTGACTAAGCAGGTGGATCATGGTGCCTCATTGCACCGATTGTGAGAGGTGACCATCTAGGTGTGTCTCCTTCACATACAGACGAAAAGCCAGCTGAGCCTTTTCTTTGTTTTTGTTTGGCGATTAACACCGTTGGCCTGCAGTAGGACATTGGCAAGTAGAAGTGCATTTAATACCCCCTGAATAACTTTTCCCTACATTAAAATACTAAAAACAGCACTAGCATACAGCCAGAAATGTAGTTAATTGTAATTAGTCATGCCTTTCTTCCCACACGATCTTTTCTGCCACGGTTATTTTAGAGTCTTCCTGTCTCTGCTTTGGTGGTACAGTTGAGTACTTGTATCAAGCTATGACGTTAGTCATTTTAATCAATACCAAATAAAGCAAAGTGTGACATGAACAACACAGGAAATGAGCGTCCTGTGAGGTGATGAATGACCATGTCTATGTGCTGAAAATCCCATCAGCAAGCATTTTGTCTGTTTAGTTTACAACATACTGACTTTTCAAGGGCAGTAAGCTTCAAGAGACATATTGCCTAATACGGGTCTGTCACAAGGTTTTGCTGTAGTGAAGACCGCAAAACACTGAAAATACTGTGATGACACACTGCTTATGTGGAAGTGATTAGCCCATTGCTTTCCCCTATTTTTCGTCTGGGTGCACGTAAGCCTTCCTTTGCTGGACACATCCACTTCAACAATCTACAATCTGCTCCCCTTCTGACCTTTTCATCGCCCTCAAAAAGCGATGCCAACCTCCCTCTGGTTAAGCTGTCTGTGATTGATCATACTGTGGATGGAGAGCATCTGCTGTGGCCCAGTGCATCTGTTATAACACAATTACACAATACAGAAAACATACAAGATTTGCTCTTAGTTTATTTTTGGTTGTCATTATGATACAAATTTTCCACTATCCTTTTCCCTGAGACAAACACACACACACACTTTGTCGCAGTGGCAGGTGTGGCCACTGAGGCAATTGGTGAATGGAAGGAAACACGGCAAAAATTTAAACCAAAAGTGGCCCAATGCCTTTTATTTATCCTTTTTGGGGGCAAAAGGAACAACAAAACAAGAATGTATTACAAAACAAGTTTAAACTCAAAAACAGCACAGGCGCACATGCACGTAAATAATAAATATTAATGTTGCATTCAAAAAGACAACATTACAACAAGGCACATTGTTTGAAATAGCCTATTTTTATTTCACAAGAACATACAAACTAAATAGATATTTAACATCTATTAACAGATAGCAAAAATACACACTGTACATGCAGACATAATACAGGCTGGTGGTGCCAATGAAGTTCAGCTCTGATGATGTAGTGGATCTGGCATAACTTCAGCCGTGAGTGAGATTCAGTCAGTAAAAATTCAGATTGCACACACGCGCACACACACACACACACACACACACACACACACACACACACACACACACACACACACACACACACACACACACACACACACACACACACACACACACACACACACAAACTTCCTGAACTCCCTCAGGCAGGCCTGGGTGACATGCAAGCAGCCCCCAGTCCAATGGCAGCCCTCCTTCAGTACTCTGTTTCCGGTGACATCTCTACATATTACAGCTTCCTGAACAGGAATCCTGGGGAAATTTCCATTATTTACTACAATTCACATGTTTCATAAGCTCATGAATGATTTCCATGGTGTTACACAGTTCTGGTAATAAAATAGAGCAATAAAACAATTGCAGTGAAAAATTCTGCATTATGTACAAGTGACTGGACCAGAGCAAATTCCTTATTCACTTATACATTTGGTGTTTAACTTCATATCAGAATGACATTACTGAAGCTGGTTGTGGCACCTCAACACATCACAAACAGAACTGACCATGTATTGTGCCTAATGCAGAACTGGCCCAGCCATTCTGAAAAATCTGCCAGTGTATGCTGACTTCATTTTCATAAAAAGTACATTGTCCATAAATTTGATTAGGAGCAACACTGAAGAAATGGGAACCAAAAGCACAAGCACTGCCACCACAGACTCTTTGTCTGGAGAGATTCATTACCAGGAAGAGATAAAAGAAACCGATACTAATGGAAATTTGTGAAAATGACAAATGAGACTATAATAAGTACTGTATATGTAATTATGTGCTCTCAATCACAAAAAATCTCATTTTCCTTGTTGTGATATTAACACATTTTATTCACTGGCAAAGGCACCTGATTGGTCAGATGTTATTTTGATGTCCACTGGGCTCAACAAGAACTCTTTCTTTTGGGCATGCATTTGGCCATGACATATGCTTTTTATGCTGTTTGTTTTTGTAGTGAATTATTATTAAGACCAATTGGATTGGTCTGTCCTGCCAAGTGAAAGTAACAGCGAAGTACAATACAAAAGTTTTATATGCCAAACAATATTTGACTATTTGATACAGTGCAACGTCATTGTTAATAATTAACATATAACAACACTGATGTCTTTTTTTAAAAGGGGGTTTGTGTTTCTCAAGTGAAATTAAATTCTTTTAAACATTTCATATTCTTTAAGGAGAAAGCTAACTTGATTGTTTGAGCAACCAACATTCCTATCAAGTTGGAAGTACATTCAATAAAAATCTCAGAGATACACAAGCTTCACCCAAATGTTCAAAAGCCCCAAAATAGCGTTCGATTATGCCATTTTAAATTCAAATTAGGTAAAGAAGGGTAACAGTTTTGCATGGTAAATTTTTGCAGTTCCAAAAAAACACCCTGTTTCCTGTTTTATACAAACCTATTTGCAAGTACAGTACAATGGCTTATCCTGAATTCTACATAGCCAGTGATACAATGCAAATCATGTATTGATCAAATCTTGCTGTTTAGTGAGTTTAAGGTATCAAACATAGAGCTGGGATTAATATGTTGTTGTGCCATAATGACCATTGTAATGTAACTTATTCAGATGAAGGCAAAGCAGGTAGATGTGTAGTGAAAATGGACTTTCTCAGCTAAGTCCACTGAAATCTTGGCTTTATCTTATCTCTGTTAATGACAGAACAGAGCAAGTAACCTGTCAGCCACTTTTTCAGGTAAACATTTTTAGTTCTGCATTATTGTATAACACATTATTGCATATTTATTTATGTATTTAATTTCAGAACTGTCCCGCATCAATACTGTGCCACAAAATATGTGTCGTGGTTAAGAAATGTCTTTGCCCCAAACCTGTCTCACAGACCCCCACCAAAACAGCCAAACAAACAAACAAAAAAGGACATACATGTCCAGCCCTGTTATTAATTCCTTTTCATTCCAAAATGAAACAGTGAATTTCTGAAGTGTGAGTTGTTTTTTTTTTCTTTTTTTTAATGGAGAGACTGCAGTGATGAAGGCTGAGGGGTATGTCTGATCAGGTAACTTTGAACATAATACTTTCTATACATTGTTTTTTTTATATGTATTTAACTACTGTCAATCTTTAAGCTCAATGCTGTTTTACTAGTACTTCTATCCTCTTTACATAGGCCATTGGTTTACCACCTGACTTTACTAAATACTTATGTGAACTTGTTTTTAGGTCTTTACTTGTTTCCCTTTGTAGGTACCTGTGTTTAGGTGTCATGTCTTATGTGGTAATGGTTTGGGATATAGCGTCCTCTAGTGGCTACAAATATACAAATAATGACTAAACAATACTGTTCAGACCTGAATATGACCCATAAACCTCAATATATAAAAAGCAAGACTGTATAATAATGATGCATGCAAGATATCCATAAGATATACAACTCTCAACATTACCATGGATATCAGAGAATAAAAAAATCATGAATCATCATAAATTACATTAGTTAACATAGTTAATAATAGCTGGAAGAATTGAGATACTGGTTTTGCATGTTTGGAGGCTGTGTCTGTATGATTTACTGAGAAGTTGATGCTGAGAGTCTCTGATGATCCATAAGCATATGGAAGCATATTTTGAAGCATAAAAGACAATTTCATATTCAATGTATAAATTATATGTATGTGAAGTTAAGCCTAGTATACTAAATAGAGCATACCAGAATGATTTCAATCTTGCATTTCACCTACAGTCAATTCTTATCATTCCTAAAACACTAAACAGTGAACTGAAAATATTCTTTATTAGCAACAGTTTTAACACAAAATGTAAATTTCAATAATGTTATAATGTTTCAAAATATTGGCTCAATTTCTGAAAGAGGAAAACTTACAGCATACAGAGACATGCAAGAAGTAAATAGACACCCTTAGATTTATCAAACACAGTTGGTGTCTTTTTACTTTGTGCATGTCTCTGTACATATATAGTGTAATGCTACAATTCACCCACAAGAGGGTCCTCTGCTCACATGTGGTAGGATCTGCTCACAGGCTTCACTGCAGTTTCAGCTCACATGTGCCCTGTCTGCCAGTGGCTGATGTATTCACTTCATTTTGAGGACAGCTGGAGAGCATGTGCAGCCCTCTGTATGACAATGCAGCTGGACTCATTTCAAAATAGATAGTTCTGCAGCATCAACCGTCTGTTACTTTGGCAAGAGCTCTGCTTGCCAAATGAAAATCTGTTTCTCTGGCCAGTTTGTCCTTCATATGAGAGAGCACAAATGAAAGGCAGCTAGCTGGGTTTGTCCTTCATTTTACTGTGCATGTTTGTTCCAGATGGCAAAGCAGATGAAAAACATATTTTCCTGTTGCAAGATGTTGCTCTTTGAACATGTTAATATGGGGTTATTTGAAAATTACTTAATTTTAAGGAGGACATTTTTGACAAATGTTGAGCTATTATATGTTTTGTGTGGAGTAGTACTTTTCTGCTACTTTAATGGTAACAAGGAAGGTGTTGGAATCTGTTATTGAACACTTAGGTTTGCCCTATTATCCTTTATGAGTGCTGAAAACAGTTGTAATTATGTCTACAACAATCCCCATGACCTTCACATGAATTTGACCACTTAGTCTGAATGTATCATTGGTAACTTAATTCATCTAGGTGACAACTGACAAAGAAACTAATGTACCTGAGAAAATGACCTGATCCTGATGACACTTTACATAAGAAGTTATTTAGGGATTTTCCCTCTGACTGCACACTCTCAGGTATTTGTCCATTCTGTATAGTTTTTTTTTTTCCCTGTGGTGTTCCAGTTTCCCAAGTTGGTCATCCGCACTAATGCACTTAAATTATGGGGACATCTGAGAGCTGCACAATCAGAGCATGAAACCAGTGGATAGATGGAGTTAATATCCTTACAGAAGGTTATCTCTTTACTTACCGACTGAGAGACCTGAGTTTTACACATAGCTCTTTACTTACTGACTGTGAGACCTGAGTTTTACACACAGCTTGTTACTTATTGTGAGAGACCTGAGTTTACCATGGATTAAGTGATATTTGGGAATTTGCACCCATGGCATTCAGTGTACTTATAGTGGAATCACCTTAACAGTATGCACTGCAAGTAGGTTGATGAAACAGAATGGCTGGAGTGATCTATTTAAATAGATAATTATTGAAGTATAGCAGCTCCTCACATGAACACACAAACAGAGATGGACACTGTTGGAATGGTATGAGACAGTTTTTTGTAACATCTCATTTAATCTTCGAACATCTTCTCCCAATGAGCTGTATTTAGAAACCTCTAAAGGCAAGCATACACTTAAATCCATACAGAAATTGGCTGTGAGTTGCTGTTGGCTATATATTCTACTATCCCTCTGCCAGAGTTGAAAACACACAGAAGTCTGGGTCAGGCTTCTGTAGTTGCTCAACTTTGTGGTTCTTCTGAAAATCTGGGGAAAAATTTGATTTGGGCAGCCTTTTTTTAAATATCTCCTGATATCTGTACATCAGCTTTTTAAATATCATCTTAAATCACAACTTATCTTGTTTGAAATTTTAAAAAATATTATCATTATGTTATATAAGATTTTTAGTCAAATGGTGTTTTGTATTTATGGAGGCATCTATTTATGCATCAGAAAAAATGAAATACATTTTTTTTTATTATTATTATGACTCAATGATATATTGTTTTGAAAGTGGACCCAACACAAGATGATATGGAGTCAGGTTCGGTAAATTAATTGTTTATTACTATTACGTTTCAATTAAGCTTGATTGCTGTAACAGACATTATCAACAAAGCAGCATTCCCCTACACCCTGCAGTCTTTGTTGCTGGTATCAAATTTGCATGGCCTGCTTTTCGCATTGTGTGGCTCGCTGAATGAAATCCAGGGCCCCTGTAATCGCGGAGCGTTAAGTCACCCGCAGGATTGACTTTCTTTCTTCATGTAACCGGTTAGAACCAGCTGAGAACCACAGGCCTGCTTTTCCAGCGAGCGCACTAGCGCGTGCTCTAAGCAGCCACATTAAATGCAATTAAACGTATCTTGTTTGAAGTACACACAGACAGTAGGAAGTTTGTGCAGTAGTCTGGCTTCTAAAACACTGGAATGACATTGCCTGTTATTTTAGGCTTTTTTCATATTGTCAGATTTCCAGGTAGTTTGATTTTTTGTCTTTGAGTTTTGGTTTGTAATATGTTGCCATGGAATGCAGTATCGTAGCCACCACTTATTGAGAAATACACATGACTAAGCTTTCCTGTGTGGGAAGGAACGCATGCTTGATGTTGTACCGATCACGGCTTATGATATTTTCAAGATTTAGGTCACTTTTAGAATAGTTCATTTATTTACGGTTTTAACGTGCAAGCGGATTCAGCCCAAGATGTCATCATTTGGAGTCGCTTAACTACCATCCCACGATGTTGCTTCTATTCTGTTCTCAGCAGAGTGTTTAAATAAATCTTCTTGTCTACAGTGCGCTATTTCTGCACAATCACTACAATTGCTTGACATCTTTCTTGAGGGATTATCGAAATTATAAACATTCGCCGATTCTGCAGTCGTCAAATACAAACAGTTTAGCTTGTATGTATAAATGGTGACTTATCAAGAGAAAATGTTTGTGACCCACAGGCTATGGAATTGACTCAACAGTGGTATGAACTGACCATTTGAGACAGCAAGGTTTTCCAGAGTATGGGTCACGCTCACTCCATGCAGAATCAGTGGAAGTCTCATGGTGCAATTATAGGAAACGATGTTCAAGCGCAAGTTCGTCAAATAGCAACTGATGCGTGAGTGCGATTGCTAACATTTACCCTGCTGATGCTGTATTACGCACCAGGTCTCGGTACAAATTGCATTAATCTTTTTTACACACGGTCCTCTGGGACTGTGGAGGCTGTCGGAAGGTTAAGGAGAGGGACACGGCAGGGAACAGAGGCGGGTGTGTCTGTCGCACAGCCCGGGACAGGGAGCTCCTTCCTGCGTTGACCTTGTTCTCCTGCCAGGGGGAACAATGGGAGTCCTGGCTATGACACTTTCTTCACCTGGCCAGCATCCAAATGCAAACTGGCCGCCCGGTCAGGGGGCAGAAGAGGATTTCGAGGGTCCTGCATTTCACTACCTCGCGGATTGTCTGTAGTTGTATCCTGCCTGGTCTTTTTCAAACGGATTATAGAATTTATTTCAGTGGATTTTTTTTCCTCAATCAGAAACTTGCTACTACTTCTGTCTATACTTAAAGCCTGAAATTAGTCAGCCCACAGTTCTGTGTGGCCTGTATTGAAAATCTATTTTTAATTTTGAAATACTGTTGTCGACATGTGAAGCGTGTGCGGTGCTTTTTTTGGTGAAGCCATAGAATACTCTTCGCTGCCATTTAAAAAGATTTCACTAAGACTAAACCAAGGACTTGAGCTGGTGCCTAATTACATAATCAGGGTTGTGATAAACAGAGGCCAAAGCCGCTCCCTCTCTGACGTGTTAACCACGCCATATCTTTCACCTCGCTGACAGAATCTCAGAAGCACGGCGTGAGCCTCTGTCTGGCGTGGGCCAACGGTGAGCTCCTATTTACTCACGCCTATGATTAATTCCTCGTTTATGGCAACGTATGCACAGCAAGGCAATCCACTCAGATATGCTGCTAGTGTAGCTCCATGCTCTCCCGTTATTTTGCAATCGATGCGAAAACACACTCACCTGAAACTCGCAACTGTGAGGACAACCACCGGTAAACTCCTACAGAATTCAAGCTAGCAATTACTGCACCCGAATTTCAGGCAACTGCAAACACCACGAATAATAGACTAGGTATAAAATGCACAGTATCGGCAGGGAACCTTGTCAATTTAATTCTTTAATGAACACTGCGCTGTATATTTTTGACAAGACATTCTTCTAAGGTTTTAGAAGTTCACATTCCTGAAGAAAACAGCAACCATAAAACATAATTTGAATAATAAGAACAACTTTGTGACTGTAGCACAGAAAATGAGAATATAGTTAAAAGTCCCCAGATTTAGTTCAAAGCAGATGCAGTTTAAATAATGCTTTCTATTCGGTTTGATATAAGAAGAAAAACCTCTAATAACAATCTGCACAGAGAATATTGGGAGTCAGCAGGATCTGCTCCAGCCTTTACCACTAACTCTCATGTGAACTCAGCCTTTAATATCAAACAGCCATGGGGCCAAGAGAGGAGAATAAACCATTACAGCCAAGGGAGGTGTGTAAGATGAGGGCAGCACATTGGGAGGTTAATTGGCTTTGGTAACAGTGGCCCTTGGAATGAGACACTCTGACCCCCCTCTTCCCTCTCAGATGAGTGGCCCTAACGTGTTCCACCTGATAGTGTGTGCCTTGATCCCCTGCCAGGGCTTACGGCTCAGATGAGAGTGAGGAGACAGATGCAGCCGCAGCCCTTCAGCCGTCTTAGCGCTGCAAGTCCCTGATCAGAGCACGGCATCCAGTTTAGGCCGGTTCTGTGTAATACTGCCTGCCTCAGCGCCTGTGTGGGTGCAGTGATGAGTCACTTAAGCCTCACGGTCGGGACTCCCTACACCCATCCCCCACCCCTCCTCCCTCCCCCTCCCTCCCTTACCCGAGGGCAAAAGAGGAAGTGCGAGAGCTCTCTCTCTCTCTGCAGTCGCCAGCTCCACAGACGCCAGGCCTTTGTTGACTCAGTCACCGGTGAGGTGGCCACCACCTGTGCAGGGTTCAAGAGAGGCTCACGCTCATCCGAAAGGGGGATTATTTTCTTTTGGTTTCACTCTGCAAAGCCCTCCCGGTTTGGTTTCCCATAAACACAGAGACCTGTTCTCACGCAAACATGTACTGATGAATAATTCACAGTTTATACCACACATACTTTCCCGGAACTCAAGGGACACTACACAAGACACATTTCAAAAAGCAGTTTCAGCTCGGTGGTTCTGGCTACACAATACAACAGTAGATCTGTTTTTAATCTCTCTAATCAAAGGTTTAGGCTGCACTGTTCCCTGGACAATCTCTCTGCAAGATGCACTGTGTTGACAAACGATTCAGTCATTTCCTTGTAACAGATGGAGGACGGTAATCTGTCTTGTAGATATTTTCTGTAATAAAGATTTCCTTCAGCCAAAAGAGCTGTAGAGTCAAACATAACATTTTCATATGCCTCAGCAGTATTTCCGTATTCTCTCCCAGACACTGAACTGTTGTTGTTTACGCCCATGCATTCTTGCGCCCATGAGCTGTGGGCCAGATTTCCAGAGCAGAAGAATGCAAAAGGTATTTTCACTCAGGTTTGGAATCCACAGGCCCTGGGCGTCGCTGGAGAGATGCCCATGGGTCTGTACATAAACCCCAGGGAGCTTTCCCACCACAACAACTCTTTGCCCAGTGTTGCGTAAACTGTCAGAGGGTCCAGGAATCTAGCAGTCATAAAGACAGACTCCTGCCCTATGCGCAGATTCCTGTAAGAGGTCCTCAACTGGGCTCCACAATAATGGCGTGACAAAGCACCGTCTCAGTGTGAACGCATGCCGTCGGGCTCATTGTTGTCTGCTGCGTTGGCAGCTCTGGCTTTTTCGTCATTAGAATTCCATAAGTCAACACACGGTCTGGCTATTAGCACTATGCTTAGTCAACGCCCCTAATAGGAAACAGTCGAAGGGATTTAGCGTTATGAGAGACTTTACTGGAGAGAGCTGTGCGTTCTATTTACTGTGAAGACAAACGGGTTGCTCCTAACGACAAACTGTTTAAAAGTTGTTTTTCAGTGTATTCACAACATTAAAGTCAAATGCTTCCACAGAAGGAGGTTTTCAATTGCCCTCACCTGTTTTTCATTTTATATGCTTTGGATCCAATTGATTAAGATTGATTACTTGGTATTTATTCGTCATGGTTAAAATACCAATGAAGCTTGTCTCAAAAAACCAAACAAGGATGAGAAGCAAACTGCACTAAAGTCAAGATGTGCCAAAAAGCATCGCTGGCAGCCACTGTTAAATGACAGGTTTTTGAAAATTTCATAGTGCCTTTTTAGATTAAAGCACCATTTCCACAAATAACACTGTTCTTCATACAAGTTTAAACAGTTTTCTTTTCATATAAATTTTTGAGTCACACTCCTGTTCTTTTCCCTTTAATAAAATGTTTATCTCTTGATGTTCACATTGCATTTGTTATTTAGATAAATACACACAATAATGTAAACATGCTCTCTTGACAACATACAAAAACAGTAAAAGTTCAAATGTAACATAATTCACAGCATTCAGTCTACCTGAAAACACATACTCGCCATTCATTTCATAAGTTTTCTTTTTTTTTTTTGTCTGGTTACATTTTTATGCACAGAAAACACAGTCGGCTCTTGACTAGAATGCTGAAAGATGGCCTCTTCCATATTCCAGGTTCACACAGTTTTGAACAAAAACAGACACTCATTTTGATGTCGCTTGCTTCATCACACATAAGTCAAACAAGCAACACAACACAGTAAAGTTACAAAACACTCAGCTGGGGGACTGGGCTCAGTGGTGCTTCCTGGCTTTGCTATATCTCCTTGAGGCAAATGTGCTATGGTAGTGTAGTCTCACACTACCTATAACTCATTAACATCTGATGCAATAGTGCTGTCTTACTCATGGGGAGAAGATAACAACATGTTATGACACTTATTGATTAATCCTCAGCCTTCTATAGCAACCAGTAGGTGTGACTTTGACAGGAGCTCAATATCACCGCCTCGATAACCTACATACATATTGAACTGTTGTGAATTGAGTTTCAACGAAAACATATTCTGTTAGCTACTACTCAGGATGGATAAAAGAGAGACAAATGATTGGTATTTCCATAGTCCAGTTGCAGAAGCAGTTGACGTCATCGGCCGTTGAATTAAAAAAAGTCCTGATTAAATTTTTTTCGGTGTTTGTTTTGATAATTGTTGATTTCAGTGTTGCTTATTGCTACTGTTTCCAACATTCTGAGACATTCTTTCTTGTTTCCAAATATGACTCTCAGTTCTGAAGGTATTTCAAATAAACATATCAGACTACTTAATTAAGAAAATAATTAATTTCATGTATTAGGTAATTCTGCTTCCATTGTAACATGTATTATGGCATAGAACTGGAAGGAGTTGTTTATATTGCATGAGCTCATTTGTCTTGCATGCAAACCTAAACCTTGACCCCATTTGTGCATACATCAGCAAATTCAAAAACTGCCAGTCTGAAACGTGGCTGCTTTCATTTAGAGTTTCAGGAAAATACGCACATCAATACTTCAACCAACCAAGTTCAGTTATCATACAATTTAGATCCTTTGGGAACAGTGTTCCATCATGGAGAGGGGGTAGGATAGGTTTCAATAGGAGTTTCTATTTTACAGTAATGGGGTTTTTAGAAATGTTATATATTGCTGGAAACCATTGAAATTTTCTGGAGTCAAACTAAATTTTCATTTTTGGGAAGCTTGTGATCCTAGAAAAGAGCCACATGTGAAGAAGAAAGCAAAACTTCTACTTGATGTAGATATCAGTGTAGAAAGCTTTAACCACATTAACTGCATTGCTTCTGCTATCAATCTCCTAAATATGCGTCTGATGAACTGATTACAGTGCCCTAATCAGTGTTCTTCTCCCTATCAACAAAGATTGGCTGTAAACATCTAAAATACAGCCTTCCTTTTATGTAACACAAACCCAGACAGTTCTATCATAAACTAAAATAGGGGCAGGTTACATATTGTTAGAATATTTGATTCAGCAAAAATAAACCAAAACTCCTGCATACTTAAATTCATACACAGATTTCCCCTTTGACTAAAAATTAAATCAATCTTTGAACCAAAAACAACTGTCACATTTAACAAACACAGACGAATTCAGTAGGGAAATGTCTTGCATAAATGAGGTAGCTTAGGTGAGAATTGCTTTTTAGAAACAACTGTATGAAACATTTCCTTTTCAACAGTCCTACAACTAGAGATACTGACAGATTATGTGTTAAAAGTGGGTAAACGGGAGTATGGTTATGTTAAAAAATAGGATAAAACAATTGTACAATCTTGTACTTTGGAGGACATAATGCTAAACATTCTTTTGTTCTTGGGTCCATTACTTTGTACTTTTTAGTTCCATTACTTGGAACTCCCTAATATGATTACCATTGATCTGGAAACCAGGTCTCACAAGATTCCTGAACCGTAGACTTATGACATGCCACTAGCGGTACATGCCTTCATAGAGTACATATAAAGATTATGGTGTGGAATTTGGGACAGATCGGCACGCAGAAATAAGTCTAACATTCCTCAGAGGAGTTACAGTCACTTGAGATCCCATCACAATTTTGTAGCTTTTCACCCGATTAAATCAATTGATGAACGAAAGAGGCCAGTATATTACATTTTTCAATCCAAGAACACTTTATTAATAAAGATATGCAATCAAATGCGTACTTTGTGGCTCAGTGGGATTCCTGTTAAAGATATGGATCTGACATATTTCTGAGCTGAAATGCTGAGAATGTCTGCTCTGAGAGGGAGAAATATGGCAAATGGCTCCATGGGTCTGTGAGGGAGCAAGTCTTCTGTCTCCTGTGGGGTCGGCTGTAGAGGAAATGATGACAGCACCTTTGACCCCCCGCTAAATGCTGCTGCCCTTTTGTGATGGTTATTAATGCGTGCTGGCTTGTTCCACAGGGCCCGGCCCACTGCTTGGAGCCAACACTTCCTTTTCCTTGCTGAGATAGCATCATGTGAACCTCCCGTGCGGCTGCACTCTGAAGTCCATCTCAGGTCATAAACATGCCACCCGCCAGACTCCTCTTCTTCGGCCTTGCCCGCTGTCTGCTCGTGGTTGTCATGCCAGCAAGACACAAGCAGGTATCCTGTGCAGAGACAATGTCCACATTGCCAAGGCGAGAATGACATTTTCAATCGGCCTGCTTTGTTCAGCTGTGCCCAACACTGAGGATGTTACAATAGAAGGCTTTCCATTCCATTGTCACAGACTGGACTCCAGGGATTAAAGAATTACATAATGGCAAAATTCCGAATCCAATTGCGGAATAGCAGATGCATTCTTGCATCACTTAACCCATTTTAATTAGGCCAGATTTTACACATATATAAACATTTGCGTACTGTTTCAGTTATTTAACTTTTCATAATGTATTAATCAGCTCTACTTCTAGTGCCCCATTGATGCTCTGCACCATCCTGAACTTTGACTGAACCTTGATAAATTTAAAGTTGTTTTCACTGCATTGGCATAATCTGTAAATATACCCATTATATTCTGTTCTACTTGTATGCAAAGCAGATTAGATGTTAAACTTGAGATACTAACAAAGACTTGCCTTAACACTAATCATTCTTTGTCACAAGTCTAATACATAACTCCAGTTTCTGAGGAATATCATGTTTCAAGATGAAGAAAACAGCTGTGTCCATGGCGTTTGTTCACAGGATATGCGTGTTGGAGATGTTGGGTGTTTTGTTTATATTCCGTTTAAAAACTGGAGCCAGCAGGAACGCCTTTCTCCCTTATCAACACACATCACCAGAAAGGGGATACAGCTATCCCTACTGTCCCCGGAGACAAAGTGTCCTCCAGGTCTGGGATTGAGTGACACAGATGCCAACCTCACCTGCACCCCAAAAAACAGGGATTATCAGAATTTGATCTATTTATTCGGAGAGCAAACAGTCACCATGAGCCTAGCATGAGGTCACATATGAACACCTCTTGGGTTGAAATTTGTAAGGTGTTTGACAGTTTGATATAGAAATACAACACAGTACATTGAACCAATTGATCTGTAACATTTTGGAACAATGCAAACCATCATGCTATATGATGAATTAAAAGATAATGCTGACATTAACATAAAACTCAGTTAGGATTTATTCTGATGTTATACAACAAAGTGCTTTAAAGATTGATTGGTATTTGATGTTTTGAATTTAAAATTTTGTTTTAAATTCAAGTGTTTTAAAAGCAGGTTTCAAGACCTCACAACCCATGTGCACACACACACTCACACACACACACACACACACACACATGCGCGTGCACTCACACACACACACACACACACACACACACACACACACACACACACACACACACACACACACACACACACACACACACACACTGTTTCAATAATTTTTTTCGCACCACAACCAAAGCGTCAGTTTGTATTTACATTTATTCATTATATTAAATACCCAGAAGGTGTACAATAAATTTGCCGTGTGATTTTCGCGCTCTGGCACCACACAATACATTAATGGACTCTAATACATTATTATCGGCGTTTCACACTTCCAGCCCCACACTGCCGACAGATCGCCAAGCTCAAAGCACAGATAGGCGTTCCCAGTGGGAGTGTTGCAAGAAGTGATGTCATTTCTGTAAGTGGGTCCTGACAGCCTAAGCGTTCCTGGCAACCCTTTATATTGCGCAGCTAGAGCAGCTACACTTCACTTCAGCCCATGACAAGCAGAGAGACTGTCCTGGCTCAGACTTTCCAAAGGAGTCGGTGAAGCAGTTTCGCAGCCTTTAGCCTATACCGGCAAAGAAAACAAAGGCAACGGAGATGTCTTCCTACACATACTCGGACTCCCACCGCGTCAGCCCCTCGGTTCACGGGAACAAGTTCGACACGGCACACCGCAAAAAAGCCGTGGCTAACATCTTCGAGAATGTCAACCAGGATGCACTGACGAGACTGTTCCAGAAAACGGGAGACATGAAGGCAGAGGAGAGGGTGAGAAGCATCTTCTCTTTCGCTCATGACCCCGAGGAAACGTCGAAGGCTCTGATGGCCCTAAAACAGAGGAAGAAGGACAAGTTCATGCAGATTGCCGGCATGG
The DNA here is from genome assembly GCA_022829145.1 of Albula goreensis. Classification (NCBI taxonomy): domain Eukaryota; kingdom Metazoa; phylum Chordata; class Actinopteri; order Albuliformes; family Albulidae; genus Albula; species Albula goreensis. The sequence goes on along the minus strand of CM040744.1, from coordinate 31,297,829 downwards.
TGAGACAGCTACTGAAACTACATTGACTCTCATAGCCGGCTCAGTCTGAGCTGTACTGAAGTTTTGAGACCAAATGCGAGTGAGTCGAAGTCGACAGCTGAGGATGCGGCTTTGACGACAGATCAGTGCTGGAGACTGTTAGAACAGTGGCAAACGATTGATGAACTGTTACAACGCAGTTTCCTTACGGTGCTACTGGGGAAGAGGACAAGATGGACCTGCATGTACGGATCCTGCATACTCAGAGGGAGAGAACAGATGGCAGGAACGTTGAGCTTTAAATACGGGTCATTTTCCCGAAAACACTGCACGAGGAGACATGCACAAAGTAACCAGCCTCACGGTTTCTCCTGAACTTTATGCATTCGTTTGAATGCGTGACTGAAATTTGCGCCTCATAGGTGTATCAAGCTTCGCCGGTGCACAACAAATATGAGACTGGTGCCGAATAAATCGCCTGAAAAAATGCCTCATTACTTTGAAATTGTTTGATGCCTTGTCTCTGAACCAGTTTAAAATTGTGATACCTGCTTTAACACTAATTAGTGGCCACTAATTTATTTGTCAACAAATGTTATGATAAAAAATATCATGCATTTCATTGTTTTGCAATTTCTTTAATAAATTATTATTTTACTGAAGAATTCTGTCTGTCTTTTCATTTTCCTGTTCCCACATTTAAATTGGTATGATAAAACTCATATTAATTCAAAATACAAATTACAGTAAGACAGTAAATGGAAAGACTTATAAGTTATATTGCATCCATGTAGCTTCAGGAACACATTTTACAGTTTAAAACCACTGCAACACGTTACATTTGCAGCTTCACATTTAAAATCCATAACCTCATTCTGGCCAGTGTAAATGTATTAATTCAATTAGAAATTCAATTATGAAACTGTTGTAATATTTACTGATAGATTTATGATATAGAATCTCTATCCTGTCTCCTGACATTCAGTCACTTCATGTTTTCCAGTACTTATTCATTTCAAAACAAAGCGTCCCTCTGCTATGGCAGCACTATGTTCTGCTTCTCATACATTTATGTTTATAACTGTTATGTAATACAAAATATCTTTCACAATTATTTTGGCCATCCATTACAGTTCTGTCATCTAAACATATAATATTAAACAAAGAAAAGACAAAAAATTGTTATTGTAGAAAATAATGTCGTATCTGTGATTTATGTAATCAAGTGTAATATTTCATATGGGATTCATTCTTTCATTTAATATTTTAAATAAAAATAAGGCTGTCCCTGACTGTCACCCACACACATATTAAATATCTCTCTCATTTCCTGGTGTTTGCATTCACTGCAAGTAATACTAAATCAAATGCCCTTGCAATGTCAGTTTAGAACGGCTAACTGACGATGAAGCTTAAATAAATGAATGTGAACTGAAAACACCTGATTGGATTATTTATATGTTGGTGGATTACATCCATCATAGATGATGTCTTTATGTTCAAGGGATCATTTTTTCTCCCTTTATTCAGTGCTGAAATAAGGGCATGTGAAGGGGATCTTGTGTCTCAGACAGCTTGCGGTCATTCACCTTCATCGTGTTTCCCTGCTGCTTATCCAGCCGGTGCAAACCGGTTTGCTGGATGAAACCAGCAGCTCAGCCTTGTTTGAGGAAGGTGTATGTACCACACCAACCCCCACCCACAGATAAGAGTTCTGCCTCTGCCAATAATTCCACCAAGACAGAGGCTTTGGATATGTAACAAAGTGATGTTAAATTAGAGCTTTTAAAGCTTTTAAAATGAACCCTGTTTTGTTTAGGAGTCAAGAAACAGAGAAACAATTTTATTTCTATACTCAGCCAGAAAGCTTTTGAATTAACTCTAAAGGATACCCTTTACAGCCACTGCTTGTAATGACAGAGTACAGAAACTAAAAACAAGATGTTATTTCATCTGTATGAACCCATAATAACATTTTATTGGAAGTTAATTAGAGAGCTCCTTTGGCATTGTGACTGACTGTAGCCATCTGCATCCTTAGCGAGCAAGGTGAAAGATCAGTCAATGTCTTATCTCATTGCTTTGATAGGCTACTACCAGCTCAAACCAGTTCTAGGGGAGGTTGCCTGGGACAAACCACCTGACTCCAAGTGTACCTGGCTCCAGCGTGCGCTCTAGACAAAGGAAACCCAGCCTCAGTCCTGAGGCAGGGAAATTCTCAGGTGTGTATCTCCTGAATAACAATAAAAGCAGGCTGCACTCTGTTGTGGAATACAAGAAAACCACACATAATATAACACACTTACAAAGACACACACACACACACACACACACACACATAATAACCAAATGCACAACCATAATAATCTAATATACGCAGACACAGACAAACAAAGGCATGCACACACACGCCACACACATAGAGACCCAGAGCCCACATCACACAACTGCCACACACACTGCCACTCAGATATAGTGAGATCACCCTCCCTCCCCTTTGCTTTACAACCACAAAAAAGACTGGTGGTTTGGACTGAAACTGAAGTCTTAGAAAGTGTTACATATAATCTACTTTGAGAATATTAAGGGGAGAAAAGCTCACTTCATAGGACAAAGAAAATCCCTTTGTTGCTCCTTTGTGCCTATTCAATTCAATACACTGGGCAGAACATTTATTAACTTCTGTGCCTTTTATGGCCATCTCATTGTTTAGGAACAGAAAGCTAAATATTTTTGGAGGTGATTGTGCTAGCTGTCTTCCCTGTTGTCTGATATGCTTGGCCCAGGCCTGTCTGTCCCACCCTCTTCCTGTCCTTCACAGTGCATAGCGTTGGTTGCTTTGATGTCAACAGACAGCATGGCAGCAGACTGTCCATTCCTTGTGTTTGGGACATTACCATAGTGACAGGAAGAGAGACTATACAGCTTTGAAAAAAGACGGAGAGTTTCCTTTAAAAAAAGCCTGTGCCTGGTTCCAGTACAAACCGGTTCAAAGACTAATGGCTGAAAGGGGAATTAAAAGTGAACTATGAGTAGTGTGTTAGTCATAGTGAGTTAGTACCCATTGATGGTTGAGCTTGAACTACAAGTGGGCCCTCATGACAGGACTTTCCTTCTTAACACTGACAAAGACCATATTCCTTCCAAAACACTTGCAAAATAGTAGATTTATACTCAAACAAAATAAATCCCTTATGTAAGCTCGTCCCTAATTTTGGAAACCACTGCAGGGACTTGAACATTTACCAAAAATGCCAAAACTTTGTCAGTCTCTGCTTCTGTTCTCTCCAGAGCATTCTAAAACCAACAGATGCACTTTGGAATTATGTTATTAAAACTGCTGTTCTATTTTCCAACAAAAAAATAATGTGTTTGGTCAAAATGCCACATGAACTGTTCCCAGAAACCATTATCTTACAACTGAGGGATGTCTTTGTCAGTGTTCAGGAGTAAACAATCACTGAACTGAAGTGAACTGAGTGAACCTACTGTCTGTTATTAGAATACATGTTGACTATTGTATTTGTTTTCAGCTGCAAAAAGTACAAAAAGCCACACAATCTTCTGTAAATAAATATGAGAGAATTACATCACAGTGTAAAGGCCTACCTTAAATGTTTAATGCAGATCTACTGCTGCTTTATGCATTAGAGTACATGCAAAATACGTTGTTAATATGCAGAAAATACTCCCCACATCACAGCAATTAATCATTTATTAGTCTTGTCTGTACCACAAACGAGTAAAAATGGTTTCACATGCTCAATTGAGGCGATGAAAAGAGACCGCATCTAAATGACTCCCCAATGTGGGAGCACACAAAAGCTCAAGGACTCTCTCTCTGTGCTGATTCAGATGTTCAGCCTTCGCACGTGTGCTGCGTTTGAAGGCTGGTTTCGCAGGCGGCCCTTAATTGCCATGCCCTGGTTTCCTCAACACTGGGCTTTTATGTCAGTGACAAGAGCAGCCGGCCCTCGCATGTGTGGCCCTCTTCCAAAAAGGTCATGGAAAAAGGGACAAGACACAAAGGCAGCATTAGTTACCTCTCTCTTATGTGTACAAAGAAACAATCTCTTTTCCCAGAAGTTGTCCCCCCCTCCCCCTGCGAAAGGGTATTTTTCTGAAAAGGCATGAAATCAAGAAATGAGCAGATGGCAGAGACTGCTCTGAAGGCTCCGTAGTGCTTCTAGTGGTGAAATGTCGTAACTAAGGGAACTCACTCCAATTCAGTCAATCAGAGATAGTCAGGGTCATTGAACAGATGACTAAGTAAGGGACATGACCATTCCTGGGTATACCTATCCCATCTGTCATCACAAAGAAACAAAAAATAAAGAAAAGACAAAGCTTTGAAACCCCCTGAGATGAATTCCTGATACAGAGAACATTCCTTTGCTGTTAATCACTGGCATATGCCACTTCCTGCGGAATGAATTCTGGCATTGTCACAGCGTCTCTGTCAGTTGTTTTTGGATGAATATGCGCATTGTTGTGATGGTACAGTTTATGTGAATGGTTTGAACTAGCCTTTTGCTAATACCGCTGAGCACTGCGTCACCGGACTCTTGTTTTGATTTGACCCCTGCTCCTTGGACTGTGCGCAGAGGGAGAAAGTGGCGACACATTGACGCTCATGTCCTCTCTGTGGCCAAACATCTTGGGCGTTTCAGCTGTAATCACATCCAATCGGGACAGCCGTAATGACAGCCATATGGAAAAAAAGTGCGCCAGACTGACGCAGGAGGACAAATTTTTCCTAGAAAGGGAATCTAATGAACTGGCCACCAAAGAGATAGAGGAAACAGGCAGATGTAGCTGGGTCCACATGGAAACGTGATCATCCAAAGTGCTGATTGGATTTTGACACCTATCGTGCCATCTCATTTCTGTTTCTCCACATGTTGAATGGTATTGGCCTAAAGCTGGAAGCCTTTCAAAGTAGTGCCCTGATTCGGTTCTGGTGTCCTGAACTGTAGTGACCCTCCTGAATGGCCGCTGGGGCTGCCTTTTCTTTTGGGCTGCGTGTGTTTGGTCCCCAGTGGCCGTGTCAAGTTCAGGGCTTGCCGGAGTGGGGGGCCCCCATTGTTCTTGTTGTCTGTGCCGCGCTATGCAGCCCAGAGAAGAGTCTTCCTGTGTGGCGCTGGGGTTCCCCCCAGGCTGGGCGTCCAGCGCGTCGCGCAGACTGGCTGTCTCGCACTGGCTCTGCAGAGCGGCCCTGCCATTGTTCTCCCCTACGCTCCTTCATCCTGTCCTCTTCCTCCCTCAGACTGCAGGTGCAGCTGACCAGGGCAGTGGAGGAAACCCCAGCTCTGGACAATGGCAGGCGTTTCTCCCCTAAATAGCCACACTCAATAGTCTCATTTCTGTTCTTATTTATTTATTTTCTTTTGTCATAAATAGATCTTGACCTGAGTGTTTGAAATATACCAGATGGATTATTACTGGATTATAACTCCTGACTTTGCACTTTTTGTTTTTATTTTAGGACAGTGTGTTTTTTATTAATCAATCAAGATAACATTTATCAAACCATAGACAAAACTGCCAGGTGGTTGTAAATCACAAAGTTATTGTGTAATATCTATTTAAACAATTCATATATAAATGTAGTAACACACAACAAACATTCTGGGGTCAGATAGCACAATTTTTGGGCACTTTAGTTAATGACACAGGGCAGGGACTCCATACATTCAAAAACAGAGACCACAACACGATTTACATGCGTAGAACTTTGTGTTATTTTCCCCTACGTCTCAGATGGAATTCTTTGAGGAATGTGACATTGTGCAAGATGTGGATGATGTTTGCCACTGTAATCCCAGAGGGCCAAGCAGCACCAGCAACCCCCTGCAACAACACTGATACATGAGCTGTGGTCACCGTACAGCTGTTTCCCTCTGTTCTGCGTCATTCATGGCCTGTGGAAAGGAAGTGGTCACATTAGACAGCTATGTGAGACCCAAAGCAGTCTTTTCCACAAACAACAGGGATACCGTCTCACAGCAGAGCCTGCCTCCACTGCTTTGCTGTCTGTAAAATCTCTTCTCCACAGATGTTTCTGGCTGAAATGGTGTTTATGGAACAGATGCCATGATAATGTAATTTTATTTACCTGTAGGTATGAATGAGCAAAACCTGTCGACAGCGGTAGGATTTGACTTGTGAGCCAAGGGTCTGTGGCCTGTACTTGACTCTGTTGCTTGGGAATTACAGGGTTCAGTTGAGGTTTTCAGTGCAGGAGGGTTGAAAAGCCTACTGTTGTGTGCAATGAAAACAGACCGACAATTTTAAGTTGCTCCCTCATAAAAGGGCTGTAGGGCTGTTGTAGACTCTGGTAACATGAAAGTTCAAAATGGCTGGGTCATTCCCTCCACGATGGAGATGATTAGACATGAGGGCAGCAAGTACAGCTTGCCTTGGGGTCCCTCACTGCACTCTGGACTGTCATTAGGTGATTACGAGGTTGCCACATCTGCGTGTCTATCTCAATGGATATAAGCACACTGTGCCCTAATTAACATGCTGTCATATCTTGTGATGCATTAGCACTACATGCAGGCTTCTGAGATCTCTTTCCAGGTATGGCTGAGTCAAGGTTTGCAGATTATTGATAACCTGTGCACCTGCACCGCAGAAGCTGCAACACAAAACACTTTCACTAAACTTTGCTTGCACTATACAATACATAATAACATTGGTTTAAACCTGGTTTGTCCATACCAGAATCATAAAAGGCAAATAAGCATTTAAGATAGGAGATTAAATTGGGGGGTAGGTGGGGGTGATATGGTTCCACTGCTTGTGTTTGTTTTTTGACCAATCAAAAAACCTTATATCTACAGAAACCCAACAATAACACTGCATGACTTGACCCACCGCAATTTCAAGGAGCTGGCCTTTACCATTATAAAGCACATGGTTTGTTGTTACATTGAAACCACTCCTCATTCAACAGTTAATTTCCTTCAGCAGATTTACACCCTTGCGTCAGTGCAGACAGGAAGTTGATAAAGGACTGGGAAACAGATAAGCTGCTATTGCTGGGCGGTTTGATTCATATCGGGCCCTGCAAACGTCAGGCCACATGCCAATATTGTACACCAGTGCAGATATTTAGTTAGGCTTTGTCACATTTGCCAAGTTGAATCAATGTTTGGGTCTGTATTTTGCCTTTGTTTCCACACACATTGCACAGAGTGGTAAATCAATGTACAACTCCAGTATTGTAGAAATACAATGTGTGTCTTAACCTTTTTTTTTTCAGTTTGTTATTTTTTAATGGATCCATGGCTATGAAGAGGTTACTTTATCTGAGAGGCATGTGAGAGCTTTGTAATCATCCGCAACATTTTTGCACACAGAGAAACTTGTGAAAATGGAAATACACACATCCTCAGAGCATGTTTTCTCTGTAGGGTAGCATATTTTATCCATGTATTTGTGCAGAACGCCCTTGTTCATTTATTGTATGGGCTTGATTGCTATAGAACACACTGTTAGTTGTCCCTGCAACGTGAGCTCAGGGAGGGTTGCCACAGGCTCTCAGGCTGCTCTCTGGTGATTGGACTTAAATCCAGCTAAACACATACAGATTAGTGGTGGCATACTGAAACTTTACATTGTGTTATTTTATAGAGCACTCTGTGTCTGCAGTTTCTAGCAGCTCCTCTAGCACCCTATCCAAATCACGGATCTAAATTGAAGCAAGATAGTGTACAGGAGAGTATTTATACAAGAAAACTGTTGTATAGATTTGCCACTGTGTGCTAAAAGCTGCTTTGGCAGCTCCTAGGAGACAGCTGCGATTAGAACTTATTATGAGCATCCAAAATATGAATTATTTTGTAATAGGATAGGGCCGTTCTCAATGGGTATTATGAGTTGTATTGAACAAATGATACTGGCTGTGTTGTATATTTGCACTTCTATTTTTTTCTCTCCCAACAGACATATCCAGTTAGGGATAATGCAATTGACCTGAAATAAAAAAGAGCTTAAATAAAAAATATATTCAAAAAAGAAACAGAAAATAACACAAACATTAAGTTTATGTTGTAGCATCATCCTCTTGGTTCAATGCACATTCATGTCATTATTAGCTAACTCAGACACCGAAGGGTGGGATTTCCATTTGTCCATTTGTGCCTCAGGATTTGGCTCCTGTACAATACTCAACAAATAAATTGTGATGTCATACACCTTGGATGGAGTGTAGAGGGGAAGAGGGCAGATCTGATAACTCCTCCTCAGTTCATCAAATGAATTCCCCTCCTGTTAGAATCACACGACTTCACCGACTCAGTCTCAATCATTGTCAACCTAAAATTTGACAGGAAAGAGCAGGATTCCGGGTCCAGCTGTATCCTCTGAATCAATTTATTCCATGGAAATAGAGGACATTTTTGGCAGGTCGATGCAACCTCATGATTAAAGTATGACTTGATGTGACCAGTGAGATTAAGATGGGCAAAGATTGGGAAAGCAACCAAGTTAAACTACAAGGTCAATGCTAATGAGGAGCATAATCCATCTGTGCAGCTGCCAGTCTTTGATGGCTCTTGCTGACAGTTCTACAGAGTTATTCAAAATATCAGCAAAATGAACATCAGGAAACAATACATATTCATACTTATATAACAATTTATATAGTGTATATAATATACACAAGAAAAAAGTTGTGCCTTATCCCCATTTTGGAAAGAAAAGAATAGAGTAGGCTTTATCTGGTAAAAGACAGAATGCAGCATGAAATTTCATATTAGGGAAAGATAAAATACTAGCAGTCTCTGCTTGCAGTGCTAACCCATGCTAATCACAAGCATTTGGTTAGTCTATGAAATCTGTTGCTCCAAGACATGCTTGCCATATGCAAGTGATTAATGTTTCAAGCATGCATTTTCCTGGAGCTCTTGAGACCAATGCATGATTTTGGTGTGCTTCTTTCCCTCAAGCACTGTGGAGAGGTTTTGACTTTGGGAGTGATCATGGCGCAACTATGCAAGCAGACATTGTCTTTTTCTTTCTTGCTGTATATAGGCTTTGCTAAACCCCCTCTAACCTATTCACATATGGAAAGATCAAGATTGGTGTGTGCATGTTTGCAGACCTGCATTAATTGAAAAAAGGGATTGTAACAATGCTCCACGCTAAAACGCGCAGACAGAACCCATAGTATTTGCACACAGTTTTTGTAATGAAGAAACAAAAGTGCGCTTTTGAACCAAGCTTAATAATGACCAAAAAACAACCAAAGCCGAAGAATATAATGTATTAGTTTGTCTTAGGGAGATAACCTAAATGGTGACCCTGTGGATAGATAGGAGTTCGATGTGGCCTTATTGGCAAAAAGCACTGGAGATGCACAGGCCTGAGTACAGCAGCGTCACCATGCAGTGGTGTATGATCTCAACTGATTATTCCAAAAAATATCGTTGAGTTTATAGTGGGCTGCATGGTTAAGTTGTTGAATCATGTTTGAAAAACCAATTGGACAGGCATCGCTGAAGCTGAAATAAATTGATGTTTATCACCTCGTAGTCTCAGCCTGTCACAGAACCAGTTTGGATCCGGTTTGGCTTAACGCAGTAGGTCATGTCAGAGCAAGGGAGAGAGAGCACTGAAAAGCATGCCGGCTTAATACGGCACACTGGCATCTAAAGCTTTTAAGCTTCTCTTCTGTCAATCAGCCAAGGGCAGCCCGCACCCAGGCCGAAACCTCAGCCACTGGTGACACATCCAACTGTCCCGTGAATCTGTTATGGTGAGTTTTGGTCTGGTCTTTGCCTGCTTACCTTCTTACCTTCCTCTATCTCAGTACTGTTGTGTGGTTTTGGACAATGATCACATCCTCCTCCATTAGAAATTTTGGATAGGAATTGGCCATACCCTGGGGGAAATATACCACTTAGAGCCTTGTGCAACAAACAAACCCCTCCCTACGATTGCCCTTAAATTCACAGGAGTAAATGTCAATGATGATTGGTATTAGATTCTAATCAGAATGTATATGAGAGCATATGCCAGCTATTTGGACCATTGAGCTGCTTATCTGTCATGATGATGCTGTCTGAGGTGTGGGATTATGTGACAAAGCTGAGTTTACGATGGCATACAGGCCTTCAGCATCTACTCCCAATCAGATTATATAGTATAGAGGTCACTCTGCTAGCCAATATAATACATACATATGTTTCTGCAATGGCTTCTGCTTAGGGCTCTGAGATGTAGAGTCTACCAGTGGTTGTTTTTCTGCTCTACAATCCTGGACCGCCACTGCTATTTTAAAACAAGGGAGGACATGATTCAAACTTTTTTAAGAGGGGTTACTCAAGACACAACTCTCTAAACACAGACTAAAATAGCCTCAGATCCTTTTCTGGAACTTATCGCTGTTGCAGTTTGCTTGATAAACTCATGTTTTCCTGGCAGATTGTGGCAATTAGTCTCCAAATAGCTGCACTTGACCTCCCTGAAGTTCAGCCAAGTTCCAAGTACACTACACTTCTCGTAACTTGTTTCTTGGGCCCTCAGGCAGTTTACAGCTATGAGATTTACTCTCCCTTACATGGTGTCTGTATGTGTGTATGTGTGTGTGATCATATATGTAAAAAGTGTACGTGTGTGAGCAAATGAAAGAGAGTAAGATAGAGCAAAAACAACATGATGAGATTTTAAAGTGTGTGAGGGGACAGTGCATGTGTGTGTGTGTGTGTATGGGTAGACTTTGCATGTAAACACCCAGGCTGACTGTCACAGTGAGGGTGGCAGCTCTGTGCTGGCTGCTCCCAGGGCTGACTCATGAGGCCGTGTTTACTGCCACTAACAGACAAACACATTCCACTCACCTCCTCACCTGTCTGCTCCAAACAGCTGAAGGGCAGGAAAGCAGCAGCAATACACAGACTAGCCTGCATTTGCGTCAAACCAAGCAACTAGTTTGTTTTTGTGCTCATTTATGTCAGTGAATTGGAAATTTGTGATCAGTGTCAACTTGGGGAAACAGAAACAAGAGGTTCTCTGTCAATGCTTTGGTCTGTGCTAAATCGCCATCTAGTGGACATAGCAAGTTGGAATATCCCCCCTTTAAATTGCAATAGATTTCCTTCTTTCCTCTATTGATACTCTCTTCTGTGGTAGCAAAAAATTGCTTTGTTTTTAGAATATTTTGTTAGCTTTCAATATTAAATCACAAAACTAAATATGTTTGATTGTTACCTGGTTATTCGCTGAGATTACTAAAGTCTGATCCCTCAGGGGGTGATAAAATGGTGATGAAAAAATGAGGAAAATGAAAACTATTATGTAAAACATATACATTTATTTGTCTCTGGAGGTTGTTAGGGATATTATATAAAGCTCTGTTTGTATACCTTGCAAGACATACCCCAGCCCTGATTGAATTAGAATTACAATTTATAAATCAGAGATGTAAGAATTACCCTTCTTTAAGTTTACATTCATTTTCTGTGCATGCTCAACAGCATGCAGTAGTACCCCATTTTGCTCAAATATATTTAAGAAATCAATTACCATCAGCTTGATTAACTTTCTGAATCCCCAGTAGAGTCCAACATTATTTGTTTGTTTAAATTATATCACTGCACCCTGTATTATACGTTTTATGGAATGCATAAATATAAAAAATAGTTTCATACAATAAAAACTATTTTTCAGTTGTTTGAAAATACTTAACATGCCGTCAATAAGCATTCCAAGAAACTATGTCTCTATCTAGTGGCCAAATGTAAAACTGCAATTTTATGAAAGCATTGGAGTTCTCTTGTGTTCTTAAGTTATTGCGCGCTATCGTGTGGACATATTTGTAATAGCATCTATGCACTTTAATACATATATTTTTACTTTATTTATTATCACTTGTAATACCTCACAGCCATGCGTACACGTACACATGTGCGTATCACCTTTTTGATTTGTAAAATTGTAACAACTCAAAAAACTTCCAATTGGTATTCACAACAAGAAGCTGATAGGTCGCAAGTCAGATAAGGTAACGGCGTGTAAAACGTAGTTACTTGAAGGACGCTAATCAGGTTACCATTACTCTTAGAAATGGACCCAATGATTCTGCATCAAATGCTGCTGTTTTATAGGTGTTGTATCTGTACTCAAAATCTAAATCGCTACGATAATCTGGACGAATTTTGATTCCACGCATACGTAACAGACAGCGCCTGTTCCTGTTCATTCTGCTTGGTTATGCAGAGAGGATACAATTCTCCTTTAATTTCCTCCGAACACGACTCCCTCCACCTGCTTTGGCAAGCAGATGCTTGGTGTATCCTACCTGGGCATGGAAACGAAGCTTGAGCGCGTAAGCACATTTTTATGATATGATAGTGATATTTATTAACGAAACTGCGCATGTGTGTTGTAAGCACCTTGACAAATGTCAAGTTTTTCATACGCGGAACTATTGATTTCAATGCAAGTTCGTATTTAGACGGAAATACCAATTTTGATAAACGAGGCCTAAGATAAATACAATTCGAATACTGTTTGGATCCTCCTGTCATATTCTGTTTTCTAGTAGAGAAACTGTACTGAATGCAATTTGAAACATTGTCCAAAACTGTATATGTTTGCAAGAATTACAGTTAACTTGTATTTGACTGAATGTATTACACATAATGTAAAATGTTTGTATCACATTTCCTTCAATCACATTAAAACAATCAAGCCAAACTGAAATGTTGCTTATAGACAATCCACTCAATGGCATATCATGTGCAGTTGAGTTCTGCAGGGTGGTCCCTCTGTGGACATTCAAAAGGAGAGTGACTGTTGACAAGGATTAGTCACACATCCAGCTCAGCCCCTCCTCTGCTTCACATCCCATGACCGTTCTGTCTCGTTCCCTGCATTCTGTCTCAGTATTGGAGAGGAAATGCCTTTCGCTTTGGGCGGCTAGCAGCTGCCACATCACTGGATCGAGAAGCATGAGCATTTTAGCGACTTGATGACAGTGGCCTGCCATCCTCCCGCATGTGCAGATGGTACTGGACAGATGAGTGGAGAAAACGAGTGGTGGTTGATTGAGGTGCATTAAGAAACGGGGATCTGATGTTCAGCATGCCCCTGAACGATCCAGCCTGCCCACCGAGGCACGTCTGGGCGCTCTTGTCGACATGCTGTACGTGGCTTTGCTCAACAACTGAATGTGAGGACCGACCACGTCTCCTGTCCTGCCTTAATGGCTTTGCCCTAGAATAAAAAGTGATGTTTACGTGGATACAAGGTGACCAAAGTCCTGGGGCATTTCCTCCGCCCAATCTGAGAGCAACAGGTGTTTATCATTGCATAAGAGAGACATGTGGGCTTTGTGCATCTGCAGAGAGAAAAAGGCATACCCTTCAATTCAAGCACTTTAAATATACTGAACAAGGCCTGCTTTTTAAAACCTACAAATTCAGGCGATGTGACTTATTGAAATGGTATGTCCCAACACAATTTTGAGCCTTCTCTTATAATTATGTTTTCCCAGTCATCTCTGACCGGTGTTGATTTGTAAATCGCTGAAGCTTTCAAAGAACAATTGAGGTTAAGTGTGTTTCAACAGCAGGATAACAGCTATGTTGTAACCAGGGAGTCTAACCCACAGCTCTGAGGCCCAGAGATAAGTGTTACATGCCCCACTTTTGTCTCAACAGCAGCCATACCACCCGCAACCCTTCCATAGCACAGCAACTAAGCAGGTGTGGGGTTGGTTACTGCTTGTATGGGAGACCTCCATAGGAAAACGCACAGTGGCCATTAATGGTTAACCCCAGTGTCATGATCTAATTCCCATTGGCTGTCTACAACTAGCCACCTAAATAACCTCTATATTTGATTTGTTGTATAACCCCTTCAAATCCCTACCCATGCACATTCCCCTGGTCATCACTGCAAAAGGAAATTGAATTCTCAGTTGAACAAACCTAGTTAATTAAATTATAAATAATACACTGTATTCCGGTCTGGATTAACTAGTGGCACATTCATGTGGCCCAATATTGATGAAAAGCTGTTCTCTTCTGCTGTGTTGGGTAATTTGTTGCAGCAAATGGGATAACAACATCACACTGTGATTATGTCTATTTCTGTCATCCTTTTGCTGGTCCAGGCCTTGTCATGTTATTTTCTCCCTTTTTTCTCTCATGTCACAACATGCATGGAGCGCTCACTCTCATTTTGTCCACCTACTCTACGTGTGTGCCTGCAGTCATCTCTGAGTGTGACTCCTGTCTACATTACTCCTGCCATTTGCCATGAATCCTGTGGTGTAACAGTAAATCACAAGTCACTATGTATTAGATAACCACAGCCTTAGATATTACTAGACATTGACTGAAAGATTTTATGCTGTGTATATGAAGTGTCATGCTGTGAAATGAATATTTCATATAGTTGTGACATTTCTGGCAATTGTGCATACAAAATACAGTTATTGGCCCGGGCTCAGTCAAATAAACTTTAGTTAGGGTGTATGCAGCTCAACCAAAGCACATTTTCAGTACAACACAAGTATTATTTCTGTTTTCCTGGAGACAAGGTAGTATTAGCTGTACTTTTTATTATAAAATAGAATGGCACGTGACCCCAAAGAGAATAAGTGAATTTTATTGAATATATGGGATTGTAATCATATTTATGGGAACTGGGCATCATGCCAGCACAGAATATATCTGTTGGATAAATTCTATAGTTACTGTAGACCTATGATATGAATTGTATTTATTCCAAGGTATTATGCCTGTGAATTCCATGTGTGAGTGCCCCTAGGGAAAAACAGGAAGTAATTAAGAACTTCCCTAACTTGGTGGTGACGGCATTCTGCAGAAAACGCACCATGGTATGACTCAGAGGAAATGAGTTTAAAAATGTACACCTGGGAATTTTTCATGATTAATAGAAAACTGAACAGAATTATGTCTTTATTTGGGCCATTGTCAGAAAAAATACAAAAACAGCCCCCCACCCACATATCATAGCATAGTTACGCTTCCTTCACAATGATTGAAACAAACCAACATGAAGACAAACACACCCTTCAAAGGGTTTCAGCTCAAACCTCAGACCTGTGTTATTGTTACAAAGCAAAATAATTCAAGATGAGCTTGCATGTTATGTGTAATCAGTGACTCCTCTTGGCCATGGTCAATAAGAAAGCTTCCTTATGCAGCAGATTTCCTGGCCTGCAGTGAAGGTTTGTTCACCCTTCATTACACAACTTTCTGGTAGATGTGATACACTTCCCTTGGAATCTGCTTTGCTTTGCCATTAAATGAGAGTGTGAACCTTTGTAAACCAGAGCCCCTCTCTGTATCCATGCTTGAGACCACGGAACTCTGCCCTGTCAGGGAGGTAGACATGGCAATGATAATCAAGGTCAACAGAAGCCAGCCATTGCATTTGTTGTGGTTGTTTTCCCCCATAACTGTTGCCGGGACTGCCTGGAGGTGGGCCTGCCTGGTGGGGGCAGGGTTAAATCAATATGGAGGGAAAACAGATGTCTGCAGAGCAAATAAAGCCATCTGTGTGGAGAGAACAGCCGATACGGTTGAGCTTCAGAGGCATGGCGATAAACAAAGCTCCACTCATGGAGAAACAATACTGTGTCTCTCCTTGATGTAACTGTACAAAATTCACAGCTCAGGCACCTGACAGCTCTCAGAAATACGAGGAGGTATGTGGCAGAAAAAGTGAGGATTATTATTTTTATTTTAAGGTTGCACTGATGATAGTTAACATTCTTAAGAGATGTACATTTGCTGAATGAATGAATTTTCCTCTAAGCTGCGTTAAATCTTTTTAATTTTATTCCTTAGTCACACTGTTGCTGTAAATAATGACTGATACTTTGTGTAACATGTAAATGTTCTATGTTTCAAAAACCCTTTTTGGTGGGTTTGTACTCTTAAAATAGTTTGCATATATGTGCAATACGATGGCTATTAAACATCATAAAATACAGGTTTCTATTCATAATCATACTTGTATAGCTCAGAGTCTATCATGAAAAGTATTATTCTTTGTTCAGCCACATGGGGTATGCTTGGAAGATGCTGGTGAATATCTGCCTCCTGTGAAAATGACAGAGGCTTGACCAATTAATCTTTCCCCGGTGGGTCAAAAGATCATGTTGTGGTCATTGAGCCATTCGACCATTTTGTTGGCCCTCAGGGAGGATGATGTCATGGGACCCCCACACACACACACACACACACACACACTTTGACCTCAACCTATCTTCAATACATCCTCATCTCCTCAATTTCCAATGTAATCATTAATCAACCAGGGTCAGTTTACCAGGCCTTGCTCTATGGGCCCTCATTCTGAATGTGACTCATACCACAGGCCTGTTTCCTCACCCTGACAGTCTGGTGCCCCAGTGAATGGTGGCAATATACACAGTGTTTCCATTTCTAAGGTCTTGTCTACAATCAGTTTTCGGAGACTGCATTTCCACAATCCATCTGTTTGTCCATCAGGCGGTGCACTTATATTTAATACAAGATACTGAGACCAACAGATGAGTGGAGACTTTTAACAAAATGGTGGAGATATGGAAAGTCTTAAATCGGGGATAGAGGGAGGAGGGGAGTGGTGAGTTGGTGGGGGGCCCGAAATCCTCCTGACAAAAGGCTGGATGGAGCTAACATGGTGTCATCGCTGGTACTTCCTTTGATCAGCTTCAAGGAAGAATAACCAGAGGGGGAATGAGTGCAGTGAGAGTGCTGCTAATTCTCAAAGGCATTATGAATGACACTTTAAATCCAGGAGGGAGACCAAGCGCACACCTCCAAGTTAGACATCGCATGACAAATCGCATGAATTTTCAATGCCCAGATCTGCTGGGAGGGGTGGAGTTGTGGGTGTGGGGGTGGGGGCGGGGATGTACACGCAAGGGACGGTACAGCTCAATGAAGAAAATGTCAAATCCCAGATCTTATATTAGGAAACTAACTCCATGAAGACAGTTGGAGCCTGTCACCATTACGTAGTCAAGGCGTAGCTTATGGCCATGGCCATTAGAAAGCTTTGATATATTCATGAATATCTGGTGTGCAACATGGCCCCATGAGTGACATTCTGAAAGGTATCACAGTCAATGAGCCACCAGGCTCCATGTGTGTTCACTGAGATCTAACCATCTGTGTAGTCGTCTTCAATAAAAATGTAATATACTGCAGTATACTGCAGATCAATTACAAACATATTCCACATTATATTCACAATCCATTATTGATAGAGCTAATGGTATATTGCTTCTTGCCTTCCTGAAGGGCAGAACTGAATATTGAAGGGCTGACGCTGCTAGTTTCCCAGGGTGATGTACAGTATATAGCCTTGCCAATAGAGGCAAGGTTGCAGTCCACAGGATATCCCCACCTCATTGCACAAAAGGAACTCCAGTTGTGTATAGATTGGATTTACCAGCTGTATAAATAGTTTGGTCTCTTGGTGCAATGGCAGCTCTTGCAATGGTGGACAACTCATTAGAGCAGAAGAGCTAAGAGACAGCTGCTGCTCCTTTAATGAGCAGAGCAGGTGTAATGCAGTGAAAGGAAGCAATGACTGGCTGGAGACATTTTAGAGGATGTGCAGGATAAGGTGGGCCTTCCTGGCTCAATGGAGGATGTTGCAGTGATGGGACAGGCTCACAATATTGTCAGGGAAGAGAGGATTTAACAAAAATAATGATTCTCTGAATCCAAGGTGTTCTAATAATTAAAGCCCTTGTTTAACGTCTGGCACTCTGAATACTGAACACGAGTGACACTAACTACTAAAACTTCTCACCTAACCAGCTGGTAATAAGTTAAAGTTGGTTTACTTAAATAATTACTATTCAAAAAAATAAATATTAATTAAATAACCAAGTTTGTTTATAGAAATGAACAGTCTGGTGGATCAGCTTTTATCAGAAATATGTATATACTTGCAAGTTATATAGATTAAAACATTATTTAATGATTACAACACTAAACAAGGATAAACAAGAATATTCAGGATCACAGATGAATGAAATGAAGATTACCCAGCCAATGCTTGCCTCTCTTGAGGAATAACACAGGAGCTACTCCCAACTGCAGCCAAACCAAAAAAAAAGTAAATCCCAAAGTGCAATCGTTCCAGCGGTGATGGTAGATAGGCTGGGCAAGCGATGAAGCAAGAAGACTAAGCAATTAACTAACCAATTTAAGTATGGTCTCTCTCTAATTCTATGGTGGAGGAGTGCCTGAAGTTTTGTCCAGGACTTCATCTTGTATTGAAACTTTAACAACTGGAAAACACAAAGCATCCCTTCAGTATTAAAAATTTTGTGATCATCTCTTTACGAGCATCACAATGACACAAAACATGAACATATGCAAATTTAGGGTAGAGAGTTCACAGAGAAAAACAGGCTGTTCTGCACATGAATGGCAGTTATATTGAGACACACTCCTGTTGTTACATGACTTTATTAATGTGAAGAAGGTGGATATTATCGGGGCATAGAAGGGGAAAGAGTCCCCAAAGTACACAAACACACACACACACGCACGCATGCACACACACAAAAATGCTCCAGAAGGGGAAGGAGCCGGCGGGAGAGAGAGAGGTGATGCCCCCCTGTGGTTGAGCATGTTTGTCAAAGGATTGTACATTTGGGGGGCACCTTATCAAGAACAAAGAGGGGAGTACCACGCCCAATTCCACTTTTAACTGGTAACCCCAAATGTAGATCCAAATTGGCCATCATAAGTGGTTTGTCTTAATTTCTGAATTCATTTCTTAAGGTCTACTCCTTGCCATGCTTGAAAAGCCTGTTGCTCCCTTGAACACCAGCTTGGAGGTGTTTATGAAGGAGAGGGTCCACTTGTCCCTCTCTGACTGTGTCTGGGTGCATGGCAATGACCATAAAAGAAGAGAGCAGGGTAAATAACTATAAAATGCATGTTGCTCTCCAGACAATATGTATATTAGTCGGTATTTCCAATAATTCCCTATCATTCTCCATGAGCAAGTCTTCTATCATGGACAATGCACATGCAATCTGGTAGCACACAGTGTTGGTCCATCAGGTTTGATATGGCATCATGCAGATGAGGTTAACATACTGTACATCTTCAATGCGCACAGGATCAAGTGGGGACAATTTTTTGTCTGTCAGGAGAAAAAAAATGAGACGTGATTTAATTTTCCTCTTGTAAAAACATTGCCTCTGCTTTAATCCCATAAACACTTTTAAGATTAATAACTCTGTAGGAAGCTTACTTAGTGTAATTTAATAACTGGATGCTTTATTCAACATCCCTTGGTTTTTGGTGCTGAAATATGTCAGGAGGAGCAGGGGAGATTCATTTGTCATTTGAGGCATGTGTTCTCTTATTCGGGGATGTGTTTACCCATTCGGCTCTCAGGGGTGACACCGTGCCACAGGGGCCCAGGGGATGGCATTCAAACTTAATGCCACTCTTTGCTGTGGATTAGGACGAAGTCCCTCGCTGATTCATTGTTAAAGTGAATGAATTCTGTTTCAGTGATGAAAGTGGAGCGCAAATTCAAATGAAAAATCTAACAAATATTTCCCAACTATGAGATAGATATGCAGAGGAATGTCACAAAGCAGAAAAAAGGAAAGGGAGCCTGAACACAGCTCTTTGTTGTTGCAATCTGATCTGCGTAACAGTACAGTAATGAGGCCAGTGCTAAATAACTGTCAGAAAATGTTTGCTTTAGTGTACATGTTTATTGCACTGGATCACATGCAATGATTTTATGATTTTATTAGGCCTAATTCATAAAACATACAACCCTATTACAGAAATTGAGACAGTGGCTGTGTATCTATTCGTCAGGGGAAGATGTGTTTTAACCTCAAAAAATGAACTATAAAGGTACAAATCAGTACCCTGAATGAATTCATCCATTCATTATATTACAATTATATATTTTCTCCACAGCAAACTGGCATACAGTGGCCCAGTACTTACTGTCAATTTGACACTACAGCTCTACAGCCATCTAGTGCTCACCAACTACTTAGCCTTCTCTTAATAAGTCATTGGTGTCAATTAACAGCTAATCTTCACCTGATCTGGTTCACCTTGACTGTCCATTAGCTGACAGACGTAGTGCCGATGGCAAAGTGCTGGTGGAGCTGTGGGTCTGCCAGTGGCAGACCATCAGTGGGCTGCTGCGCAGTATTTCATACTTCGTTATGCAAAAAGTCTTGTCCATACACGCATTCCGTATTTCAAGCTAGCAACTTATTTTTTACTCACTAAACTGCAAAACCCATGTGGGCCACAATTTTGCAGTTTATTGTAAATATTTTGTGCCCCCTATGTTGTGCCCAGCAATAGCTGTATGTGACTGGGCATAAATGTCATAGGTCATTGAGTATCCTTTGCACAATGAATTCCCACCCTTCCAAAGGAATCAGTTGAACATGTACCCTTGATACAGTCTTTCTCTGTATGCAGTAATTCCAGTTTCCCTGGGCTGAGCCTGTTGAGCTCTAGGCAGACATGAAGCTGTCACGCCTAGTGCACAATACAATGTCTGGCCACCCTTCAGTCTGGCGACCCTTCAGTCTGGCGTTAAAGCCATCAGCATGCCTATGGTCTGTCCCCTGCTATTTTCTGGCAGTCATGGTTGTGGTTTAAGTTCCCAAAGTGAGCGAGTTTTTCTCAGGCTTTTTACACTCATGATCAACCATGCATAAAGAAAAAAAGAGAGCTCTCTCCAGCTTCGATATGTGTGTGACAGAAGGACAGCATCAATACTCAACAGTGAGTAGAGTTTATGAGGCATCCAGTACTGAGATTGACTTGCATGACTTATTTGTGAATATATATGATCAGCAGAAGGACAGGCTCAACTGTAAAAATGCATTTTTAATTCCTTTCAGTCTATGTACTTTTTTCATTCATGATATTGTCACATGCTAGCGGTCTAAGGAATTTGATATGTGTTTATAACACCATCAATATAAGAGCTTAGACAATATGATTCAATTTGATATTTTCGCCAAAACATTTTAAAAAAAAAGAATAGATCTTTTGTAGTTTTTTTTGTACAAAAGGAACATATGAAACTATTTTAAGCATTACAAAGATGTAAAGCAATCTTGTGAGACTAACAATCTGAAACCGTCATCTGCTGATAGAACACAGTAGTTCTATTCAACAAGCAAGTAGTTTGTGAGATTCATCACACTATCATGCTGTCCATGAAAGTCAGAATGCAAGGGGATTTGCAAGGGGAAGGATGAATGGAAGGAAAGAGAGATATCACGCCAACAGGGAAGGAGAATTTCTCTGTTGATGGAGGATCCTCTAACTTGCGACATGCTCTGATCCTTGTCCTCATCTGGGATGCTTGCATTGATGCTCTGATGTTACTACTACAAATGTCTTCCTCCAGGCCTACAGCCTCCTCTCCTTTTCATCACCATCACCATTTACTTTAACTTTGTGAAAAAAGGTTGAACCAGATACATTTTTTTGGTCCAGGTTGACAGCATGGAGGCACGCCTAACCGATGATTCTGTCTACAGGTGCATTTTTCTGTTTTGTAGAGAGTTATAAAGTTATGTATTAGGGAGTTATGAAAAATCTCAGATGAATGTTTAAGAAGACAAATGTAAGAGCAATGGGAGAGAAGTCTTGAAAATGTAAGTTTAGTCTATGAAAGGTGGTGTATCATAGAGATATTTTAGGGGTGAAAATGGCAGAAATGACTTCATCATCTCACAGGTATTACTTTCACATAAGTGGAAGAGAGATCAATTTGTCCCTCTCAAACGCCTTCATCTCTGAATTCATTTCCTTTGAAAACCACAACAATAACTTGACATTTTAAAATTTGTCATAAAATTATATCTTTAAAAAAATATACCACTGTATGAATTCGCAAAATGATACTTTCTAACGACAAAGGGCAAAGCATTTGTAAAATGAACAGAGACAAAACATTGCGAGTGTGATTTTCAATTAAGGTTAGATATGACTGAAAAAAATACTTCCTGCTTTTCTTAATTTGAAAAAGGTCACATCAGTTCTTAATGTTCAGAAACCCTACAAGCTTCCCATAAGGATGGCAGACAATGGAAAAAATGGCACATTATATCCTATTCTCATTCATGAAAGAAACAGCAGGTGCCTTGTCATAATTCTCTAATGGCGCCATTGCTGATGAATGTGTAAATTGCTTTCGCCGCAGGGAGTGGATTTTGAGTGAGAGCTCAGGAAGGTGGAGAGGAGAAGAACGAGACCAGAACAATAGAGCTGTATTTTCTGGAAGATGAAGACAAGAAAACAATGCTTTCAAATTTTGTTTCTCACAGCTTGGTATTATTTCATAATTTCCACTTTCCCATGATTCTGTGTTATTTCCCCTCCTGAAAAAAAAAAATCTGTGGGGAAATATCATTTTCAAGGCTATGGAATCAGTATAATTAGGGCAGTGCTTACCAGAAGTGAAAATTCTTTTTCACACGTACTGAAATAGACTGAAATAAAACCCAGAATTCCTTATGTTGTCACAGTTGAGCAAGGATGAAATTGAAAATGCACTGTATATGTAAATGTAAACTTAGTGCCAGAATTCACTTAAGCAAGAGAGGTATGTGTGTGTTGGAGGGGTTAGGGGGTGGGTGGGATTGCAGAGCTATTACACTTTATGAAATAGCTATTTAAAGGTATATTTTCATCCTCTGGCAGCTTTAATTCATTGTTTCTATTTTTAAATTTTTAAATGTGACTCTGGAATCAAGATGTTCATGTCTGGGGAAAATTTCACAATACTTCTTTGCATGCAACCTAGTATTAGCAAGGTGCGATCCTTTTTCCCTTTGTGCGTACTGCTTTCCTAAAGTTAGCTAAGAAAGAATAACTGCAAGATTTTCTTTATGTTTTCAATGAATCATGAAAATTTTCATATATCAAGTTCACCTCGTTTCAGTTTACTGACAGGAAATGTGTCAGAAGACACCCGTCTTCCAGTACTGAAAGGCAAAGGTTGAAAGATGACAGCTTTCCCTCACTGAGCACTGAGAATGGCTCATTGTCTCCCTCTAGTGGTGATGTCACATCAGAGAAACCCTTCACCGTGTCCGTCTGTTGGAGTGAAAACCTTTGACCTCATTCTCACTGACCAATCTGAGGATCAGATATGCCACCCCAACAGATTTAACAAGGAAGGCGCATGTAATGATTCTTGCAAATGATCCTTGTATACAAGATCACAGCTTTGACCAATTGTGTTTGCTGTACTGATGCTGTTGAAGATTAAAAATCTCTACTGTAAAATGCATGTACCTCTCTGTGAGTATGTGAACATTCACAAGGAGTTGGATTTATATGTACAGAATAGAATTTTAGTTCATATTTTAAGGTTGCAGTTACCATCTGAGGGCAACTACTCAGAATGTTCGTAAGATTTATGTTTTGGGGCACACTTTTCCACTGACTACAAATCAATGAATGATTCAATATGCTGACACCCAACAGTAATCACTTGTGGCTTTAACTTTATGTTCTCAGACTGGACTGTCTCTCCTTCAATTACAGAGTATCTGGCCGGTGTGCTGCTTGGCTCATTAAACTGAAAATGAGTGACATCGGTCACCTTGCCCCGAGTGATTTGCTGTGCAATGCTGACATTTTGTTGCAGATTTATGTAACAAAATCAGCATTCTATATCTGTAAAATAAACATCAACAAAAAACATCCACATATGAGCCAAACTAAAGTGTTTACCCCTGGTGGTTTACAAACAGCACCTGCAAAATGTGCATTATTGAAATATTGAAGAAGGGGGATTGATATCATTTGCGGTTTTGGCACTTTGAATTTTCCCCCATGAAGTATTAATACAGCAGGATTATGGTAACAAAGAAGCTTTTCAACAGTGATATGAAACAGCAAGGCAGACTGATATGACTTCACCTATTATGTGGGGGTCAGGCGACAAACACAACAAAGAAGTGGTCCAGGTCTTCTCGAGTGTCCCACGCCACATGGGCACCGAACTGCTCTCCGGTATCCAGTGACTGTGACTGGGTAGGGTTTCATATACTGTATTGCATTTGGATGAGGAAAAGGTCTGGAAACATAATATTGATGCTTAAGATTGCATTCTAAAGGGCACTTTTGTGATATTACATAAGAACTGTGAAATACCTTCACCAGTCAGGGGTAAGGGCCCAGATACAGCTCCTGTCATAATTTGATGAATTCCTTAGTTAGCAAGTCCCTCATTCAGGTGAAATTTCACCTCTATTGTTTCAGGTTTGGATCATGATTGTCAGGAAAATATGATATCTGATTCCATGTTCTTGGATGGT
Organism: Albula goreensis; assembly: GCA_022829145.1. Classification (NCBI taxonomy): domain Eukaryota; kingdom Metazoa; phylum Chordata; class Actinopteri; order Albuliformes; family Albulidae; genus Albula; species Albula goreensis. Next base: position 31,273,504 of record CM040744.1, on the reverse strand, counting down.
CACCTAATACAGTCAACCTAACTCAATTATAAATGGTGGTTAGAAACAAAGCCTTTTCAAGATTACACACCCAGGGCAAGGCCAGACATTAAGTGGTGTTAATAAGGGAGCTTACATTAATATCTTGGCAATAATGACCATTGTTGCCTTCCATTCAATCAGGGACATAGCATTTTATTAAAATATTTTATTTCACGTATAGGGTGTAAAAGCTTGCACTCAAACAACACCACTTTGCAACTGGTCACATCTGTTCTTAGTGTTACCTTTCTTTTGCTAAGCATAGTTCATACAATAAATTGTACACATTCTCCTTTAGTTATTAAATTCCTTTTAACCTAAATTTTGGAAGATGGGTCTTTCTTCACAAGATGGAGAAACCCTATACAATAATCAGCAACATACAAATTTGTAATATTGTGATGTACCAAATCTTTCAAGCTATTTTGGTTCTCCCTTAAAGGGTTACCTGACACCCTCTAAATGCGCAGCAGTCCTTGAATACTGTCCTTGGATTGAATTTATGGAAGTTTTATGCTTAACAATAATTTTAATTGCCTTTGATGAAGACACACCAAACTCATTTCTGCTTGTTATAATGTGATATACTTTGCAAAACATCTGTCCCATTGAGAATAGTTTATGCTCCAGGCTTTAAAGGATATATGGAAATAAACATAAGCTGCAAATATACAAGGAGAGGGGTTTAATGTAACTCCATGAGGATAGATATTATATTTCTTGAACAGATATTTAGCTCTGCATTCTGTTTACTCTCTGCAGGTAGGATATGTCTCTATGAGGTTGCTAATAGGAGGTGCATGTTCTGTTTATGACCACACCTGTTCCTTTATATTTACAATGAGGCAGTGAATCACCACGCACCAGGTCCTATAAGAAGAGATAGAATTATTAAGGACACTCAGCTGAGTAACTGTTCAGCTCTCATCTCTAATAAGAATATTTCCTGAGAGATCTTAAATCTGAGGAAAGCACAGAGACAGGCACATATAAATCGCATGCATAGGAACTGAATAAATTACACCAGACAGCAGTAATAAAAAACCATAGGTAGACTTATTCCGCAAAGCGATTCACTTGAAAGGGATCCATAAATCTGAAGTGTGCTTAAAATTTGAGCAGCCAAATATGACACTATGAGATGACACAATACAAGCCCATTATTATTCCTTGGATCAGACTATCATAAGCTGTTCTTCTGGATTTCATATACTGTATAACATCGTACACATCTGCTAAATGTCCATTTGAACTTCATCAATAATGAAGGAGACAGGGCAAACTGAATGCCTGAAATTATGTTCTGTGGTCTTTCACTTGCTGCTGGGCTTGAAGAGGCTGTAGACCAACGCTTGACCAGTAACCACAACACAATTCCCATGAATTCCATTATATACCAAGGTTACCACCTCAAAAATAATGCATTTCTCAAAATTCCTATGGCTGCTTTGGCATGGATGATTGGAATTGGCTTTGTGTCAGTAAACCTTGAAAGCAGACTGACATGTGTGCTCTATATGCACTGAGGTGACCAACCCCCACTCTGCCACTTTCACATAAAAATCACCATAAAAGATTCCTTGTGTCAAGGGGGAGATGAGCCTTTCAATCTTTTTGATGTGCATACCATATCCATGTGTTTTATCACCACATTACAAAGCCAAGACATATAATACAGCTGGGTTCCAATGATACAGTGATGCTCACTAATACTCAGTAATAATTCAGTTGCTGACAAATGAATGTTGGGTGAATATATAACTGGAGGAATAAGACTGGCTTAAAATAAATAATTCAAAGGAAGGCAATTGTACAGTTATAGAAGGCAATAATCATACATTTGCAGTCATTTGGTTCACTTTACATTGCAAAGTGAGATGTGCAGGTGAATGCTACAGACAAACATAGGTTCTTTTTCCACATAATTGTTTTAAAACATTTTCTCCTTTAATTCTCATCAGTAGTTGTCAGTGGGTCATATGAGGATACATGTCTTTTTAAGGCATGACAAACTTTATAGTTCAAGTGACAGGTCCATCTCAAATCAGTAGATGAGTCCTGAAGTTCAAAGCTAAATGAAAACATAATTCTAGATAGCAATTTCAGAAATTTGCACAGTGTCAATGAGAAACCCTTCATGCAGAAACAAACCCGTTTCATCAAAGGCAAAAAGAAGAGAGGCAAAATATAATGGAGAGCAAATGTCAACATTTCCATTCTCTATTAGGTTTCCATCTCATTTCTCTCTGTGGCTGGATAGTGCTGAGTCTTCAAAGCTTGATTAATGCACCCATGACACCTTTCTGCTGCCTGGCTTTGACTGACGTCCCAATCCCCCCTATTTTCAATAATTACATTCACTGATCTCCCAGCAGCTCTGTGAGATGAAGGGATGTCTCTCTGTTCCCCAAAGTCACAGGTCACTTTAGCGTAGCGCTGTAGCATGTTCCTTCCATATTTATAAATGCCCTCATAAATGTTATGCTTCATCTCATTTTCCCACATTTTCTGTGTATATAATAACCCTTACTCAGATTATTATTCTTTTTTTTTTATCTTAGGTCAGATTCCATAGTGGCCTAACTGATGAAGTTCAACTAAAATGTTTCTGTGTTTGTCTGTTTATTAGCCTATCAAACATTAAGTGTGTATGTTTCAACATAACTCCCTCACCACTCCGCACACAGCCTGAGAGCAATAGCCCAATGCTTGTACAAAACAGCTATGATTTAAACAATTCAGATTGACCTTGAAAATTCCAGCAATATCTATAATAAATCCATATTTGTTGAAAACACACAAATTATCTTTTTCTAAAATAACAACAAGGCTCATTTTGAATGGCTTTATCCTTCGCAGGCATTAGCACATTAGCACTGGAAATAGTCATGTTTATTCAGCTTTGTTTGGAATGCTGTGCAAACACAGCCATCAATTGGGACAGTATCACAAGTCCATGTCTCCAACAGTTTCCAAACAGTGTACGTGTAAGCTGTCTGAAGTCCAAAGACATCTGCGATCTGTTTCCAGAGGAACCACACCTGGAGACAAGAAGAATCACTTTGTCATGTCTGTCATCCATGAAAAAGACAGACGATCTCTGCTGACCTTACTCCTGTATGTGCTTAAGTGAAACAGAGAGATATTTCCCTGTCTTTGTCCAAATAAGCCACCATGTCCCACAGCAGTGGAACATTTTCTGTAAGGTTTTTTAAAGAAAGGATGTAGGTCTACAATGAAAGCAGAGTTAAAAAAAATGCCTGTGCTCAAAAAGGCCTCTGCTTTATTCAGCTTTCACATTCCATAATGTTTGTATTATAGAGGACTGAAATCAATAGAGAAGTGTTTTAAATTGTAGGCTTTGAAGTGCGACTACAGGTATATAACTTCTTGCTCTGCTTTTTTAAATTTAATGATCTTTTTCTGCCATACAACAAAGGAAAGCTTGAACTCTCTATGATCAATGGAAATGCTATGAATGCAAAGCTGGATTAATACGGTTCCCTGTTATAAATAGCAGGAACATAAAGAGGCGACAGAAGTCATGTTGAACCTCCATCGTTCAGAAAAAAATGTGTCATATGAGTAATGGGAAAATAAGGAAAAGTTATGAATCTGAATCCCTTATTGATTGGAATTGAAGTTTCACTTTTGCCTAAGATTTAAAAATGCTTCTTTCATTTTGAAGCAGAATTTTACCCTAATAATAACCCTTAAGTTTAAATGAACAATGAATAACCACAATTGGCCATGGGGTCTCATTAAATTAAATAAAAAATTCAATGCATGCATTTTGAATGATGCATCTTTTTAATTGTGTTTGTGACTTGGACTTGTGTTTGTGTTTTGACTAGTATTTGTGAATTGTTTGATCTTGACATCACCCTTCTTTATATCAAAACTATTGTTTTCTACATTGTATCCTTTAGTAATGATGCTAAAATATTTAGTACCTCAATATCATCACCTCAATATTTCATCATTGGAAAATGTGACTCATGTTTAATTTAATACTCACCTTTTGCATTGGTGATATGCACAACAGTTTGATATGGAGGAATTTTATTATGCTTCTTCCCATGTCAGACTCTTTTTGATGACAGTGCAGTCTGTAACTCAAATCCCAGAGGGTTTATTGTCTGTTGTGGAAACTGGGAAACCTTTTAAACCTTTTCCCAGATTAAAGAAGGCAACACATGTGGGTTGGAGAAACAGAGAAAAGATTAAACATGCAATTAAAAATTCAAAATGGCTGTTTTGGTGAAAGTTCTCACCACGGGCACAGATTAAGCCCAACATCTTAGGCAGAGCTATTTAATGTCAGGGCTAAGCAATCAGTCAATAACAGCCAGGAGTTCACAGTGATGTTACACAGGGACACACTTTGTCCTGCTGATTTAGTTTGGTCTTATGCCAATCAGGGCTCCATAGCTGCTATCAGTTAAAGAAGTGCTTCTGCTCTAACTAGTATAAGCTCTCCTTTAGTATGTTGTGAGAACCTGTGGTGGTTATAGCTGATGGCATTGGTATAGTGCACACATTTCACCAGCAGGGTACTCAAACTGGGTGCAGTTTGCAACAGAGATGATTAGGCCAAATGGTGATTCTAACAAAAACTGTTGAAAAATCAGGGAAAATATGCTTAAATTTGAATTTTAAACCTAAGTCCCTTCGTGCTGAACTCTATCCCACCAAAAATTGGAGCCTTTATACATTGCTTTTATCTGGAAAAGAAGAGATTGGCTCTAATGAAGTGGTAACAGGATTTATTCTACTGCGACACTTTTAAAGGTCAGCAGAAGTTATGAAATGAAAGGTCTGAAACCTGGCTGAGAATAGTCTCTAAGGTGTTCTTAAGCTGTGGCCACTGCTGTGCTTGACTTATATAGGAGAAGAAAAGTCAAATACATTTATAATTTGTGAAATTCCCAAAGTTGAAAGGATATGATTATATTTTCACATTTACTATATATGCAACTTACAAATATGGAAAATATGAATCTTTTGCCTTTCTTGTCTGTATGTCAAGCCATACCTAGCAATGTCTTTCATATGTCTTTTTATGTGTGCATATTAAGTTAGACTATATACTCCCCAATGGTTTTGCTTTTCCAAAACTAGATTTGTATATGCCTTGAACAAAATACCATTGTTGTTCCTCAGTTTAAAATAATCACCAAAGTTTTAATTGTATATACTGTATGAAACACTATCCATTTCTGTTAAAATAGGAAGTCCACATGGAGGGCAGTCTATAGACTTGAAGAATGAAGTAAATTGCTCACTTAAGTATGGCTTCCCTCCCCAGAAAGGCACCTCATCTCCCCATAGGAAAAGTGAAGCGCTAACCACACACAATGACTTCTCTTTGCGTGAACATTCTGTCTGCTGCATCACTGAGTCCCACGTTTCTCAATGACTGTGCTGAGGACATTTTCCAAATCTGCCTGTTTGCAAGGTTGTCAATCAGAGTCCCTTGCTAGACACCTGTAAAAGGAATTAAAAGCCAATTGCAGGATTTTTGGATTTCCATTGCCAGATGGAAGAACAGCAGAAGTTTCTGAAGACCTTCAAAACTTATTTAGTTATTTCCTGTCGGTCAAGCTATCTAATCAGTGTTGTATGATTGTTTTTCTTTGTCTAAAATACTGTTGTTTTAAATTTCTTGAAAACATGGGCAGTAAGATACATTGGTTAATTCAAAACAGAACAAATGCTGTTGGAGAGGTTTCTCACAGATAACATCTACATAGTACAATCGTGGTTTGTTTGCTTTCTTGCATCACCTCTCATTTGTAGCTGCTTTTACCAAAGACACTTTGGATTTCACACACACTCCGATACAGAAGAACAGAAGGGTCCATTGAAGTGTGGGTAGAAAGCCAAGGAACATTTGTAGCTTTAGGAAAGGGGCTTAAGTGTTTCAGAGGGGCCTGTGTAACTCATAGACTCTTTGATACATCTGTCTTTGTTTCTGCCTCTGATAATTTATCTCACTCCTCTGTGTAATTTCCTTTCCCCTTCCGCTGTTTGTAGCGCATGTTTCTCTGTCAGGCATTTAAGAATTTCCAAGTCCTATTGCATTGCATTGTTACACCTGTTTTATGCCTGCTGAAAACATTTAGAGTTTCAATTGTCTGGATTAGCCTGCAAATCGAGAGCTTCATTCACTTACCTCTTGCCCAGCAAATAAACTTCACCATTATGAAAAGCTGCAGTATAATTAGATTGCTTCTTCACCCACAAGAACCTTTAATTTGAATTAAAGGCCTACATGATCCATCCTGACATCCTTTGGTTAGAAAATTTTGTTGCCCAATGATCAAGGTCAGAAAATGAATATGTCAATACAAGTATGGGAATTCTGGTTTTAAAGGTAAATGTTCTGAATTCCTCCTAGAGCAATTCCCCATGTGCCATGACACACAATCTTACATTATGTTATAAATGTGATATTGCATTCCTGTTGATAAGGTTACTGGGCAAATTAGGTGACTTATCTAAATAGTTGCATGAACTCCAAAATCACCACTCTCTGCTTCCATTTTATGAGTATTTCGGAAGTAAATTTAGGAACTAAGTTTGGATGGAGTGGGCTTGATGGTTTTCAGATTGCTGAATTGCATCTAAGTAAATTTCTTTGATAAATGAGAATGATCACAATCTTCAGCCACAGTGTGCAACTGCAGTTCAGGTTACTTTTTTCAGGAGAATGCCAGTCATCCAGCCAAATATCACTTGGAAACCAAGCGTAGCATTTTATGCAATGCACTTTCTGAACTGGAATTGTCACAGATGGTGGAAGCATAAGAATTTATGTGCATTTATTTTAGACTGTTATTTCCACAGTTAAAGAGATGCTCTTTTTGCTCTGTGAAAAAAATTAATTATTTTAGAAATGGGCATATTTTCAATGCCTATATCACAAATGTCTGCTTCTTCAGAGGTTTTCCCTTATGCAAGGGTTTCAGAGTGAGAAAAATTCAAAGAGCGGGACACTTTGCACACCTCTTGGGTTTTTAAAGTAACTACCCTATTTAGATATACATCATCAGAAAATGCAAGAGCCACAGAATGCTGGGCTGTGAAATATAAGCGAGTAAGCAGATAAAAAACAAATTTGCCAGAGATACATTTTTATAGCTCCCTCTTTGGAACCTTTTCAGAGTTTTGATGTTTTGGTCAGGGTCTTTTTTATTTTAGCCAGCTAAATGAAGCATGTTGGGCTCAGCTGACAAGGCTAATGCTATTTATTCTCACCAGCTAGCTTCAAGGGTTAGTTGGCTATACTGTGCTCACACTGGTCAAAACAGGGGCTTTTTTGTAAATTTATATTGGCATCAATAGAAAGAATGCCCTCACACACTGAAAACTTGCAGTGGGTATGTACTGTATTTTATGCACTAATTTATAAGTTACACAATTATTTGTCATTAAATAAATATGTGTTCTGTCACAAGTTCACATCAAGAAAAAGCTTTATTTTGTATTGATTTTACTGTACTCTTCGTGTGTCTGAAATTACCTTATTGACTTGTGAATAGGTACACATTTCTAATCCCTATTTTTCCTCTTTTGGTATTCCTCACCTCATTTTAGCAACACCAGACTGGCCGTAATGCCTGGACACTAGGAGTTAATATAGTGAGTGGAACCTGTGAAATTATATAATGTCTCTGCCTCCCATTCATTTTTATTTGTTTGGAAGCCAACTTGAAACCTAATGAACCATATAAAGTGAGGAAGATGAGTGATTATAATACTGTTTATCTCCATTGTTTTCATACATTTATGAGTGGTGTTTTGTCTTGGATGATTACTACTACAGTACTCGTATTTTAGCTATTACTAGTCAAGTTGGCAGAAATTAATGTATAATTAGCATTTGAGTGTACTTTGACAATAATACGTTCATCTGGAATGTATTTAATTCAGCTCCTCAACATTATATTCAATAACTTTGCTGCTAGCATTCAAACCCCTTCATTGCGGAAGTAAAGTGTAGAGTTTAATTCTCGGCAATTTGCAATATCAATAATTTGATGAATGACCTTTCCACAACCATGTGAGCATAAATATCAGTCACTACAATGCTTGCCTACACCCTGCAGAAACCTCACTTCTTCATATAATACACACATTTTTGCTTATTGAATTGGCATCTTGGTCTACACAGATGTGGATGGGCTGTACCATCTCACCATTAATTTAATGTAAATATCACTACAGTACTTATAACCTGCCTCTTGAATAACAACACACAGCTTCAGAATATATTCTAAATACATACGTCGATGTATTTTAGTACTGGAGTACTGCAATAAAAGGGAAAGAAAAGACAGTTTCCCACACTCTTTATGGGTGACTGGAATGACTGTGAATATCCTGATTCCTCTTTCCTTTATACTGAATTAAGCGCCCGGACATATTGACAAACATATTAATCTAAATAAAGTGATCTAAAATCAGTTTTGGCCCATTACCTGGACCCGCACAGTATGTGCACGACAATACATTTATCTGACACTGAGATGTACAGATTGCTATATACTGTTAATGCTGATTTTACTGTCTGTGACACGGTATCTATAAAAACTATTTAATTGTTATATAAGACATGAAACATTGTTGCCAAATCCCTGATTTTATTTTTCAAGAATTGTATTTAGATTTGCACACCAAAGCAAAATAGTTTTTAATATTTGTTCTTCGTTACTGTTTACTCTTCTTTTGTTTATTCTAGCATGCAATTCAAGCATGCACTTGAATTTGTATGAGTGAGGAGTAAAGTTTAATGTAGCATATATATTACCTTCCTTGGTCCTTCTCTTGTTCTGTTCTCTATCTCTTTCTGTGCAGATGGGTAAGCCCATTTGATGCAGCAGATTACTTTGAGAAGAGCGCAGTACCAGTTGAAATGAAATGTGAGAATTCATAGTACACTGTACAGAACTCTAGCCCATTTTTATTATAACAGAGATTCTGCAGAGGTGAAGCAGAATCTATGCCCATCAAAATAGACTGATACAGGCATAGTAGGTCACTCAATTTCCTACTTATTACTATTATATGCGAAGACGTAATGCCACATCATCAAGACTACTGCAGATTGGGAATGAGCAAAGTTGTTTACAGTCTTCAACAAGTATTTAAACAACTCTAGGTCTGTGAGCTGAACAGTTAAATTCCAATGACATACAGTATGACATTTAACATCTATATTCCTAAACTGAATTAGAGAAAAAGCCTGTGTGAGGAAAATGGCCAAATGGAAATTTTAGAGATGTCTTTGGAGTGCTGTTTAAGAAAACAGTGAAAGCTAGTCATTAAATCCAAACAAGGCTGTCTTTGGTTTCAAGGTACTTGCTGAAAAGAATAAGGATGAAATACAGGGCACTGAATGGTGGAACGGTTCATTTAAAATGAAATGGAGAGCATGCATGCCAAGAGGCAGAGCCAGAGGAGGGAGGATTTAAATCAGTTGACACATAAAATTCCACAGGATCTACCTGTCTATCCAAAGTCATAGTCACTCTGTTAGGCTTTAGGTAATGATGTATAAAATCTGAACATACTTTTCTTCTTCTGTGAAAGCATACCTTCCCTCCCACCCCTTATTTTGCCAACTATTGTAACTTGTTTTTGAAAGACCTCGTTGTATTTCAGTTTGTATTTGGCAAGTTTATTAAACAAAAAAAAAACATCTCCATTAGTCTGATTTGCAGCTAACAGGCATGTTATGTTTAGTATTGTACTTATGGTAAAAGTACTTATGAGTAGTTGTGTGTGAGATTTTGATTTCTTTAGCTTGGAATACTGCTAAATAAAACAGAAAGCCAAATACATTTCTTGTCTTTCTAATAATAAAGATGTTGGGCACTTGCATAGCTCACAAATTGAGAAAGGATATATTGTCTGCTGTCCAGAGAGAAAATTGCAAAGCCATCTGTGTCTTGTAAATACAGTGCCCAGCAAATGAAAATGATTCCAGAGAGCTAATTAAGCAGAGGTAATCACTGTGGCTGAGCTTACACCAGCAGGGTGAATCTGATCTGCATTTGTATTAACAGCGCATTTGGCAGTTAAAACTGTGCTGGGCAGAAGAAGGCTGCTTCTTCACACCTTTCTTGTTTCTGCTTAATGGATATTGTTCCTTAAAAAGAGCAATTAGCAGGGGCCACTTTTTGTTCAATATCAGCAGTTAAGGTTTCAGTTAAAATAAGACCTCAGCAAAGCAGGATGCTTTCAGCAGGCTGTTTTAGGTTACAGTTCTCTTTTTTTGTTTCCACACACAAACCTCCAGTATATTGAATACATCCCTTTGCTTTCATAACAGCATCAGTACTCTTCTAAATGCTGTTATACACATTTTTAACTGTTTCAAGCAGGGTGTTGGTCCACTCTTTAAGAAGAAATGGCTCCATCACTTTAGAGATAAAAGAGGTGTAAATCTACTCTGTAGTCTATGTTCCACATGCACATTTTTTGGTTACGTTGCAAAATACATACTTCCATGATTTTCAATACATGTATTTGAAACACTGTTCATCCCTGATCAGCTGTCATGTACACTGAAGTCATTTGTCCACTGCTGTGCAATGGCATGGCAGCAAAGCATGTTTAAGATGGACAGAGGTCAATGGCTTCAACTGGATGCTGGTCTCACAGCTGGCCATTGCACAGATGTATGTGTGTGTGTGTGTGTGTGTGTGTGTGTGTGTGTGTGTGTGTGTGTGTATCAATGTGCTGTACTGGGGCTGTTCCGCTTCACCAGGCGGTCCCTCAACTGGAAACATGGCACGTGATTTGAAATGATTTTACGAGACACGTGCATTACCAGCTGCTTCTCAGCTTGTATGCTTCCAAAATACATGCAAGCCTTGACACAAGAAATCAATTACGCTACTAACTACATCACCACATATACATACATTAACCAGAATCCTATTGATGTTTGGCATCGTTTTTCACTCGAACTGAAATTTTCCTGCTTGAAACAACAGATGAAAGACAGAAAAGTGGGCGAAAAAATTAAACCTTTAAAGCCTTTGAGATATCTTCCCTTTTGAAAAGACACAAAAATCATTTGTGGTGTGGTATTCCTGAGGTTTTGATTTGACAACCCAAACACACAGTGAAAATAGATGGTGGAGCAAGAAAGAGCACCTTCTGCTTCCATTTTGTAAGGTAGTATGCAACTCCGTTTTTTTGGTCAAGATATCATGGATGTTGAGTTTTCAAAATTGTCTCTTTGACAAAAACACATTACTGTACTACTTTTGGACAATACAGTATTCAGCACGGGCATTGCAGCCATGGAGGACATGTCCTCACACTTCTTCTGGATCATCATGTAACCCAGCCTACGCCTGTACAGCTGTCTTGCTAACACTCTGTCTACATTGGGATTCAAACCTGCATAGCCGGGTTGAGGGGTCGGACACACTGACCACTGAGCTAAAATTGTGAAGCACTGTTTGTTGGCTAGTGTGATCCTTGCAGTGTCACGACAGAGGTTTACAGCTGTACCTGTGGACCACTGTAAAGGACCATATTACACCATTATGTTGAATTTTGACCAGATATGGTTATATCGTCAACATATTTGAATAAATAAAATAATTAACAAAAGCAATTAATGAAGTGTTACAGATCTGTATCACAATAACATAATTTTTGAGAGGTGACTGAAACATCACCACCCCACTATTACTGACGTCCACGAGCCGCCAATGACTCCAGATTAAATATCCTATTTTCATATTTTAAACACACTTTTTCTCCTTTTGCAAACCTGTGGCCTATCAACACATATTTACACACATTATAGGCCTATATGAGAATAATAGTCAGGCTGCACTATATTTGTCTCCGTGAACTTGAAGTGGTGAAATATGAAAATCTTACAATTTATTTCTATGAATAAGGGAGAGGGCAGTCAACAGGTTTATTAGAGCAATGTCTAATCATAATATAGCAGGCTACATATTTTTGTACTAATATTTCTTCTTTCAGAAAGCTCAGTTACTTTATTTCCAAAACGATTGTAATACTTGCACAATTCCTGACACCTTTTATAACATGTACGCTAGGCTACTTATAGCATTCCTGTCTATGTGGATCAAATATACACAGAGTCAGAGAACAGTGAGCTACTCACAGCTTTGTCCCCCCCCCCCACTTTAAGAATGCTTGATAAAACCATTTTATTTTGGGTGTTGTATAGCATACCTCATCACTAAGCTTTAAATTTATATGATCTAAGGGGTAATGCAAATTTTTCTCTGAAGTGTGTTTTGAATCATCAAGAAATGAAACCCTGAAAACCAAGACAAATGTCCTTCATGGTGAGTTGAGTGCAGTAGGTATCCCAGCATCCCTTCCATTTAGACTAATAATTGAAAAAACATTTTAAGGAAGTGAAATTTTCATTTTATGCAATCAAATAAACGAGCATTGTCTTGACAAACACTGTTCCAAAAGCAAAGAGAAGGAATAAAAACCTTTCTTGCGTTCATCTCTGACTACCTCAGCGCTGAATTCCACATAGAAACATGATAATGTGTGGCTCCCTCATGCATTTCTTATGCTCACAGATGCATGTAACACCAGGGTTGTCCTTCAGAGATATTCTGCATGTGGTCCATCATGAATTTTTGATGCAATTGTCTCTCTTCACATGAGGCCTGCAGAGGGATTGTCCAGGTTTAAAAGCCAAATGATACGAATCTGAACATGATACCTTCGAGTGTGAGATATCTGCTGGAGCACGAGGAGAGCTCCCAGAATGGAATATCTACTCCAAAGCCAGAACATTCTCCAACATAATGCATATCTGATAACTATACATAGAGCTCAGGCCTTAAACTAGCTGGAATATTTTCAGATGGTTTTTTAAAAATACTCCTGTCACTTTAAACATTGAAAAGCACAATTTGCAAAAGTTACACATATTTTGTAGCTAGTATAAAAACACTGTATATGGTTTTTAATAGAAACTTGTAATGAAAGTGTTTAAGATGATGATAAACTTTGCATTGCTTGAGGCATGCTCCATTGTATATAATGTGTTACTGAAATTTATGGAAGTATGAATGGTGTTCCACTTTCTACCTGATCTACTTTAATATTAATGTACCAGTTACTAGTATCTAATTATAATATAGGCCTAGGACATCCACAGATGAAACTTGATCATAACAATCATGAATAAAAACACACATATGTACATTATATATATAACCGTTTCTAATCCACAGAAAATGTGAAACTGAAGTGTGAAATTCCCTCTCATGGTCTCCTGATTAGTCACTTTCTTCACTTTGCAAGTGGCATAGTAACTATTTTAGTGCAAGTCTTTGCAAATTAGTAGCAAAACTTGATGATCCAAGGGTTTTGCATTTGGAAAATTACAGACATAGAATATATCATTACAAGAGGAACATGGTTATACAATTTACAGCCAGCATCTTGACAATGACCCACAGAGAGTGTTTTGGGAATCAACATCCTTTCTTACAATATGTGACCATTATGCTGTTGCAAAAGAAGGAAAACTCATTTGAGGGGTTTAATTTAAAAAAGCATTCCATTTCCACAAAGCCCATATCACACCATGGAGACAAAAATGACTTATGCATTAATATAATGTATGATCTATGATGTTTTTACAGAAATGTGCTCAGTTGAAAGAATTGTTAGTTTACAAAATATCCACAAGATACAGATTGGATATTACTCTCTTCATTGATAGGGTTCACCTTCACCCAGTGGTAACGCTGGCAACTGAGTGTTGTTGCCGATCATAGGAAGGAGATAAGCGACATCCAATTTGTTAGCCTGATGTGCCATAAAGGCAATTTATCCAGACCAACGCAATGAAGAATTCAGCCCGCTGTTTGATATGGGACTGCTCCCCGAATGCTGATTGATTGCAGGTATGAATAATGGAATCATCTTCCTACAAATAAAGTGCCTGCTCAGCCAGCTCCATTCATTACCCCGCTGTGCCTGAGCCCACACTGGAGCATACACAGCACATCTGAAGGTCATTAAGGGTAATAAATCAGTCAGTGTTTACTACGCCCACTAAATCTATCACAAATAATTGTGTGATTATAAAAGCATCAATTTATTTAAGTTACTCCCCCTCAACCTGGTTTGTAGAGTCCCTATTTGAGATGAACTAATTTCTTTACTGTCCCTTAAAAATGATAATACAGAACAGCTTAAAGGATGCGAGTTGTTCAAATGTCATTGATATCATGTCACATCACATACTGTGCTACCATAACTGAGTTGCTAATATTCACTACTGATGATGTGAAGTGTTTGTAAAACCTATAAATATAATTTTGTTTGTGTTGACCAGAACTGAATGCTTCAGTACATAAATTAGTTGCAGGTCTGGGTTAAAGCATCATTGCATAAGAGTGTAGTACTACTTCTGTTGCCACTGCTGGGTTGAAAATCATCATTGCATGGGAAGGTGGTACAACCCTGTTAATTTCCCTCGGCTCAATGTACCTAAAGAACTTCATGATACCAGACAAGGACAACAAGTTCACACAGATGTATGCACAGATGCTGATAACCATCTGCTCTGCCAAATTGGCCAAATTATCTTCAGTGATTCATTGGTTCATTCCATTAGCACCCATATGTTTACATCAGTAGCAGATATTTTTTTAATGATTTTCTTCCCCGATCTCCCTTTTCCCCAACCTGAAATGCAACCAAACCAACAGCTCTCCCGCAGCAACCATGTCTCAACTTCATGGGGAGGCAGCTGTATGTGACTCCTCCAATCCCTTTATAGTTTACACACTGCTGACATACCACCAATCACATATCACCCATGTTGCTGGAGAATTACGAGGCCAGCATGCTCTCGGTTCATACATCTGCTGGCTCCCAGTCTGGCAAAGCATAGTTGCTAGACAGAGATGAGACTAGAGAGCCAAAGAGTGATGAAACTAGCCAGCTTACCCACAACATTTCTCGGCGAGACTGGGCCTGTCTTTGCCTAACCAATGCAGCTCAATGGAGCGACCAAGGAATCAAATCCTTGAAAGGCTCACACTTTTCTTTCAGAACAAGTGACAGAGACTGTAACAAATATCCATTGAGCCACTTTGTACTGTAAAACTTCAGATCAGGGGTCAATAAAGATAATTACTAATGATTACTTGTGCATCTTTGCCATGACAGTAAGCCTGGTAAGACATGAAGATAATTTTCAGGTAAATGAATCACCACTCTGAGCCATCACTGTGTAATCCCCCCCATCTCAGCTAAAGCCTTTCCAACTGAAAGAAAGGGAGGATTTTTTGTGGGTGCAAGAGAAATTTACAAAAGAAAAAGTTACTGGCTATTCAAGATGCCATGTTTTTGCAAACAGGCTTCACCGCTGTTGTCACGGAGAACTGTTTATTTATGGCGGGAGGCTATGACCGCCAGCTGGTGTCTTTTATTGGGGAACACAGTCTGTGATATGACAGTCATGGCAGTAATGAGGAGTGGGCTCTTGTGCTGGTGCCAATGTGCCAGCACAGCCCGTGACTCTGTCAGTACAGGCAGGGATCCGCAAAGCCTCCGGCTGACAGGTACTCCCTCCCATCTATTTTGGCTAACAAAGCTGCTGTTGACACCTGCCATGCATTCTGCCAGTATCCACCTATCACAAGGAGTACAAAACAGAACAGGCACAGCAATGGAGGCTCATAAGCTCAAAGTGGGGAAGGAACAGTGGCATATGTGAAAGCTGGGCATCCTGAAATGAAGGAAAATATTACTTCCATTAAACTCTGCTGTTTTGAGTTTGTTGAGGATCAAGTTAGGTTACAGTGGACCTCAGAAACATTGTAGGTTACTTTGTGAAAATGTCACCAAAATGTGACATCCTGTCACTTACAGGATCAATCTATCCTCAAAAAAAGAAGTGTTAAAATATAAGTGATACATTTATGGAGACTTTAAAAATATGTAAAATGAATATTTAAATCCCTCATATTTATTGATAAGAAATGGTGAAATTGGATGGTTAAGTTTCAAAACCATGACAAAATTTTGCATGCTGTGAAATCCTTCCAAAAACCTTTTTAGCTTGATGTGCAGAGCATGAAAAAAAGAAAGAACGTTAACTGGGTTTCGTTTTTCTCTCTGTCACACTGTCCCTGAACCGAAAAGGCACTGCACCACAGTGGAATGACTCACACGATGCAGACTTCATCTCCATATCGAATTAAGTTCACTTCAGGAGCACTTGGCCTGTAACACGCAGCTAATGTGCATCACATGATGGCACCATCCCATCAATTATCCCCTCTGCCCACACCTACACACCCCTCTGTACCCTCTGTATTACCTTACCATGACAGAAAAACCCCTCTGATGTGCACATCCCTCTGCACTGAGGAAAGTCATTCTCACTGGATCCCTGTCAAAGACAAAGAGGCACTCTCTCCTGAATCTTAATTTGATTTCTCCCTCTGAGACACACAGAGTGATGGCTAGGCAAACTTTGGATGTCATTGCCTTGTGTGTAATGTGTCTACCAAAACACGTTAATAAATCCCCTTGTCAAGGAGACTATGGATGGGGGATGGGGATAGTGGGGAAGGAGAGGGGGTCGTAGTGAAAGTTAGAGGCCAGTGTTTCTGCCTGTTTCATAATTGAAAAAAGCGAGCTCTCTGATCTCCCAGTCCTCATGAATCTGTCTTGGGAGACAGACAGGTGCTATATGAGCAAAAACCGTCCTCATCTATCACCAGTGTCGTGAGGGTTGCAAAAACCTCTTCAGAGGAGAAAATCCTCTCCACAATGCCAGCACTGAATGCAAAGTCTCCCTTTGCTAGCAGTTGAAATTGTTTTCCATTTCCTCAAATTATTATCAAGAGAACTGAAAGTGAAAAACATTGCAATGCCTATCATTTTTCAAATGTGATTCCACACAGCATGTTAAATCCCTTAAAAATGGTTGGTGTAATTCATAGCTATGTCTAAAACATTTCCTGGGGGAACATGGCTCATCAAAGCATATCTGCTCTATCAGGCTTCATATTGTTGACAGTGTTTATAATATATAAAATTCATTGTATGAGATCAATATGGCTTGTGTGTGCAAATTTAATATGAAGCCTCTTTAAGACCTCACATAACAGCAATTTTGGAACAGTGAAAAAATAGATTTGAAGCATACCCAGAAAATATAGTTGACAGAATATGTGCAATCATCGATCTGTTCATGGAAGAATCAAGCACTTTATAAATTGTTATTGGACTAGCACTCATGGCATTCTACCCATTAGAGGAAATGTATGTGATCAGCAACTGGTCCACAGACAGAAGTGGTAATGCTCAGCATTACTGATACTCTTTAGAACATGGAGGGGCACAAGACAGGACAAATCTGTGGTAAAAAAAAAAACTTCATATCTCATCCAAGACACACTATGATCCAATCAATGAGACTATAATAATAATTGTATCTGCAGCCTGGGCATAGTGCAAGCACTCTTTCCATATTCCTCCTTTTTAACCAAATACCATTTCCTCTACTCTCATTGCCTCCTCTCTCAACTTGCCTCTCTTAATCCTCTTTCCCATCTTCTAAAACTGCAATCATTTTGAAAAACTGTAAAGTGGTAGCTGAAACATGTGCCTCTGTTTGTATTGATTTCTTTTTTCTTCATCCATTATAAAAGGAACAACCTCCAATATTTTTCTTGTCATCCTATTACTCTCTGGTCTGTCCAGAAAACCAATTAAATTAAGTGACTCAAAGATTTTCAGTACTTGGTGTAAGATTCTCAACTATTTTTCTTGATAAGTTCACAAAATAAACAATTTAAAATGGTTACATTGAATTATTTATTTCATGTTTAACCAATGAAACTCCTCTTGGTCCCTAAGATTCATGAATGTCAACAGTGTAAAATAGCTGGCAAAACAACACACTAATAAGACTAACATTTTCTTTGAACTGTCACATGATACAGGTGGAGGGCCCTGAGTGTAAACCATGAGTCAGAGGGTGTTTAAAGTGAGATGCTGTTCTCCACTTCAGTCTGTTCTGTTGATGAGGACAACCTGATATTTAGTTGATGGTGACAGTTGATACCTGCTGTCCAGCGTTTGAACTTCAGTGGAGAGCCAGATGAGAATGTGCTGACACCAGTACTGACATAAGCTTTCACAGCTCTCTGGGAGGGCCGGGTCCCTCAGGTTGGTCGTTGCCTGTCACCACACACCTGGTCAATGTCCAATTTGATGCTGAGAAAATTACTAAAGGAATCCTTAAATTAGTGCTTGTCTTTGGTAGACTATATTTAAAAAGGTATTGAGTCAAGAATAGCTATCATGTAGAATTTGTATTCCTCTGTACCCTTTTAATGCATCTGTCGAGATGTAGACAGATTCACATCAGTGACTCATGAGTGCAAGTGCCCAATTAAGAACTTAAGAGTAATATGAGGCCACAGACTGATTGCACAAGCATCAGGCAACTTGGGGTCAATTTGTACCAAATCTGTCCACATTATCTACATTATCTTTTCTGTAGATAATGTGTTTTCTGATCAAGTGTTTTGTTTTTGACTGTCTTTATTTAGCCTGGCACACAAAAATAGAAGACAAAGTGTTTATTTCTTTCTTGTGCACCAAGTGTCAAGAATTTTACGAAGTATCAGATATAGAAAGATTCCACCAGACACAGCTCTGCTTCTTGTTTTACACAGGTCTCTGTGTCATTAACATGAATTGAATGGTCTTTTTTCTCAGAGTAAATCCCATTGCCTGTTCTGTAAACCCAGATGAATATTGCTGGTGCACACAGCGAAACTAAGAAATCTATTTTACAATTATGTATTGAAGCACTATATTGTAGGTTAAGTACTTTTCCTGAGAACATTATTATTGTCCAAATTTTTAATCTGACTTGAAAAATCTGATCATAAACCATGTTTACTCAATGATTCTCCACACTGTCTCCATCAACACTTTTAAAAGCTGCATTCTTTTTATGAAAAGTGCCAAGACTGAAGTAATGAAAAAGTCACCCGCCATATGTAATATAGTAGATACCAATGTGTGTTACTGGAAGAGTCTCAGAGAAAAAAATGGTAACTGAAAATAGAGGAATGAAATAACATTGAAAAAAACATGTCCCGATTTATTTTCATCTTTCCATTTCTATTAGTTTCTAATGGAACTTACAGTATGTTGACACGTTTAGTTTTAGATGTCTTAATATCCTCACTGAATGCTTTGCAGGAAATGTGTGGAAAAGTGATAGAGTATCTACTCTTAAATCCGATTAGAGAGCAATACCCATGATAGGACGGTTATTCTCCAGGCTTTCACCCAGCACAGATAAACACCAGTGGCCACATGCAACAATAATGATCTCTGCTCTCATTACAGCTCAATAGAAATATTACAGCTGTGATAAAGAGTCCCCAGAGAGAGGTCCAAGCCAGTTAAATGCCATCGGAGGAGCAGTAAATTAAAACACACACTCTACCATTTCATTTATTCTGGGCAATTATATTTATTGTGGCGCTCTTTCTGTAGAGAGATAGCTTGAGGCAACAATGCCTCTTTGGGAATTGGCACCTGTTTCATTGCCCTTAGAGATTATTATCACAAAGACAGTGAGTGAGTGAGCAGATTTGCTCTTTTTAAAAACTCTGTCCTAATGAAAATGTGAATGACCCATTCCATTTTCAGTGCCCGTTTGGACCTAATCATTTACTGTTTCAAGGTGGATCTTGGCAGCTCACTATTCTTGGGTTAACAGAAATCAAATTGCAGCTAACCAATGTATCTGCAGCAGGGCACCATTAAAACCCCCTTGAGCGCATGCTAGGGGATTCATTTATCGTGATACAAAGTCTTGTTAAGATTTTTCTGTTATAGGTTCTGCTTGCCTTTGCTAAAACTTGTTATAATGTCAATATTGCTATCAACAAATTCATCTACAAGCTATTCCTTCAATGGATTTATTTTCTATTTAGGTGAACACCAAGTTATACTTTGATACTCATTTTCATACTGTTAGTAATTATTTTATTAACATGTACCTTCTAAAATACATGCACCTGACTTGATAATTGCTTTTGAATGATGCCGACCTGAATAGAAGAACGTGCTCACTTCATTGGTTGAGTTTACACAATAACTCAACACAAACACAAACCTGAACACAAATACATTACAGTGCCACCCTGTGGTTTTGAGTTATGTCCAGATGAAAGCTTACAGCTTAAATATGTCGGTATTGGTTTGTCTCAGCCTCTTTGCTGATTTTAAATAGTATCCCAAATAAATGCAATCATAAATAGATTTCTATTTTCCATCAACCCTCTATTTCACTTATATTTACTATTGTTGTTTTCTCCAATGTGCTGCCTACAGCAGAGGTGGGTGGGAGCACTATTTTTCACTTGGGAAGAGCTCTCTTTCCCAGACTTAGGGTCATATTTGCAAGAATGCATTGCTAAAGCATATTTCAGTTCTTGATTGACTCGGTATTGCAATCAGAAATAAGAAAGACCAATTCACAGTAGTAAGTAGCTTAATCTAAAAAATGTGTTATGGACTTGCATAGTGAAAAGGAATTCTAATGTTAATGAGTCTCAAACAAAGCATCATCTGTCCCCCAGTCCTGATCCACCAAATGAAACAGGGTCACATGACTGCAAAAGGAAGCATCACATGTACAAAAGCAAAGTTTTTTAGTGAGGTGATATAAAGTATTACCATAGGAAGCTTTGCAGTTTGAGTGTCAGCTGGTTAAAGAAATCATAATGTGGTAAAAAAACTGATGTAATTCAACAATTAATGCTTTAATATTTACGAATGGTTTTCACTGGCACCACTGGGGGCCAGGTTTTTATGCTCCCAATCGTTTTCTATGGAAAGGGCTTGAAGTGGCTACACAGTGTTTGATGCTGACGATGGTATCATGACGGCACATTAGAACTAGTTACGTGCGAAGCACCCTCAAGCATTACAGATGGTGTCAGTGGAAGCATCGCATAATAAGATGATCAGTGGGAAATGTAAAGAAGAAAAAGCTTAACAGAGAGTCAATGAAAGACTTTTATCGTTTACAAAACAGTGCAAGCATGAAAAACAGGTGGGATTCACCTACGGTGTGGTCAGAATTCAAGCAATGAGTTCCACTGCTGGAGAAAGCACAGTGAGTGATGGACGACACAAACAGCTGAAATGTAATTAGTTTTTCACTCAGCTAGAAAATAATAATTAAAAAAACATATTGACTCAAATATGCTCTCTCTGTTTCCTGATTTGTTGACAATGTTTAACTCTTGCTGTAACTACAGCTGCCTAATGCAAGGGCATATCTCCAGATTGGATTAGCTAAAAAAATCCTGACATAAATTAATGCTTGTTTTTGAACAAGCATTAATCATTCTCCATAATTAATATGACTCCTGCCTGAATCAACTGTTCATGCACATACAAGAAAAAATGGTTAAAAAAATGGATCAATACATACTGCAACTTTGTGATGAGAAAAAAATGATATTTGACCTCACTATAAGAGTTCTCTGAACCCAATATTTAGCAATCAAACCTCTTCATTCAGGAATTTACCAGATGCTCTTATTCAGAGTGACTCACCCATCTTCCAGCTGGTTATTCTCTGAAGTAGTTCAGGCGATGAACCTTACTCAAATTTACAATAGAAGTGACTCACCTGGGAATAAAACCTGCAAGTTCTCAGTTGGAAGTTCAGTTCCAGAACCATTATGCACTGTGACACTCATTACATTGCTTGTATTAACATTTGCAAATACAGCCATAAGGTAGGAGTACCACTACTGTTTGTCATTGGTGATTACGTGGTCATGGAACATTCAAGCCTTTTCTTATGAAATTCTGTGAACATGGCTCACAACTGTAACATTGCTACTATAATTGACAGAACTCTAAATGAAATGGATAATCAGACAATAAAAATTAAATTTCATAGAGATTATATGGGAAATTAAAAGGTAACAGTGAAATTCTGTGCAGCAACAATCTCATTCAAAGCCACTGGGATGTAACAGCAGCTGGTAATCACTGTGCTGAAAGAACCGTATAATTTATATAATGGCTTGAAATGACAATCAAAACAGAGAAAATTGTTTGTGTCGCTAAAAGTGTGTTGCTAGTTGTATTGGACTGTAGATCTGTACAGATTTTTCAGAAAATGCCAGGTTATGCACTTGGGGTTTGTGCTCTACACTGTGGGAACTCACTAGAGGTGCATTATGACATTCACACCAGCAAACACTAGCTTCCAGAAAGACTGGACAACTCTCCTTTTCAATTTGTTGAAGTTTAGTGTTAAAGCAGGAATATCCCCTCCAGACAAGTCTGTAAATCAGTGCTGTTTTTTTACTGTGGGCATGATTTGAGAATTAACATGATAATGCTAAAAAATCCAACATTGTGGTACAAGTTTAAGGGTATAAGTTACAATGTGATTGATCATCAGTTCTTAGTATATAATAATTACAAATAATTCATTTATTATATACAACCTTATCATCATTAAAATCAAACATATGAAATCTGTTTCATTTCATGAAATGAAAGGATATGCAAAGTTGATATTAGAAAATAAACCCATTGTAGCAGATCATTTAATGTTGTTATGATGGAATTCCTATACGAGAAGGAAGAAGACAGTGTATGAGTTTTTATATACACTTTCCTGTTCATAAATAAAACATTTACTAATATTTATGAATGTTATATTATGCATCAATATTGTAGTTGTTATTATACAGGTATCAATGCTTTATTATGAATTTAAAAAGTAAACCTTTCTAGTATCATAACAGGGTAAGTTTTTAGGATATGCATATTGTAAATCCCCAGGACAAATGATTATCACACAACATCCAATGTTTCAATATTTAATTTGAGTAGGCCATATATCATAGACCTGCTCTTTGTGTTCAATGTAACACTCTTGCACATACTTTGCTGTTTCCACAAAGAACAATGGAAGGAAAGAGGTTACTGCTGATCACACATCATATTTTTCAAGCAAATAATTTCTAATGAGTATATTATAGGTTAATGACATATTTAATTCAGTGATTGTATCATTTGAGGGACCTTACACTCCTGGCCACATCGTCAGTGAAATTATAGATGTAAGCTCCTGTGCAGTTATCAGGATTTTGGCTGGCAAGAGTGGCCTCCATGCCTCTCTACTGTCTCTCTGCTATTTAAATTATCATCTGGAGAAATGTAGGAGGAGGATGTTACTGAAATAAAACATAATTATGTAATTAAACAAGCTCCTTGTTCCAGACTCCATGCTGAGCTAATATGATGTACTGTTATGCACATCCGTTTTTCTATTCTGACTACAGCTGTATCCAACAGTTTTACAAATAATGGATATGAATACAACGCAATGATTACAACAAGGTTGAAAACATCATAATGTTTACATAACTGATAGGTACATACCTGTAAAAACCACTCTCTCAGTCTCTCATTCAGCCCTGGAGTGTGTATAATTGAACTTTCACCTTGTAATCTCATGCCAGAGAATGAAACAAGAGAGAAGTGATTAACCCACCAGGAAACATTCAAATAAACAATAGCCAGAATTCAAATAATGTAGTAAATTAAAACCAAGCAGTAAAATTTTTTAGATTGATGAATTAGATCATTGTTAAATGGTCGTTGTTAAAAGAATGATGGAGCTGTGGTATTATATTTCAAGATTAATAAACTTGCTCATTTTTTATATATTGAATAGCTTGTGGATTCTACTCTGTAAAAGGTTCATGTTAAATCAACTCTGATACAGAGTACATTTTGAGCATACCCTAATGGAATCATCCTTTTTACACAGCCTGTTGTTGTTAAATTAGTCATGGTCATCATTGAATTACCAGTGAAGATTTACTATGCACAGTGGCTATGGACAGTGTAGCTCTGCACACTGCATAATGAGAGAACAGGAATGAGATACAATCATAATCTCTATCATTGTTTTATCTGTACACACACTTAGTAAGAAAAGCACCAGAACAAGGATTATTTGCAATTCAGATTCTTATAAGGATTGCGTTTGTATGTTGTGCCAGGAATACAATCTTCAGAGAGGTCCAAATACAGCTTAAAAGACATGTATCTTAAGTTGAATTAGTCAGAGCTATAACTAATTAGAAATGTGCTAAAAACATTTGTCCAATATATAAATTGGCTCTATAATTAACGGCATTCAAATGCAGATAAATGGTTTCCTTTCATTGATGGTGGTGTTCAATGCATAAACACTGGCAGTACAATCTATAGTTAACAACATTCATAAGAGCATAGTTATGTTTAATGGTGAGAATAGACCGTTCAACCCATCTTGTTTCATACAGTCTGAAGGACATCCATCACTGCACAAAGTCTATTTGAACATCCCAAACCACTTCATGACCTGGCAAGCTTTTTGTCAATTCATGCATTTAAGAGCCCTGAGATTCTGGCTTTGAAAAAAACTCCTAAGTATATTTCTTCATGCATTCCTTCAGTGACACATAATAGTCACCAAAAGGATGGGAAAGGGCAGGTAGACCTTCCATTACTCACAATACAAGTTCTGGAACACTGTCAAATTAGAACAAAGTGTAAAGTGTGTAAAGAGGTCTGTGACTCAGCCATTTCTGTTGTGGTAAATAGGCCATATCTCCTGTGAAAATGAATAGGGAAGCATGACATTATTTGTTATTTTGGAGTAGGTCTCAAAGGGATACACTTTGATGTTCTTTTCAATTATGCCCCTTTGTCTACTTGAACAGAGTAGAGCAACCCATTGGTATGGTTTTAATTTCTGTGTGCAATAAGGAGGTATACTGCACACAGAGAATTAACATGGCTACCGGGGGCTTTTCCAGCTCTGGGCACCTAGACAACGGGGCATAATTGGAAATAACACTTCAGAGCACTACCCCTTTAAGACCCACTCCAAAACATGGTATCTCATACTTTACCAAGAAAGTAAATGAAACCCTTGTTGTGGAAGTGGAGCAGCAGTGAGGAATTGAGAGGTTCCTGTCTTAATGAAGCCCAATGCTGGGCAGACTGCTCTGCTTGCATGGCTCAAACCAGTCTTTTCCCCAGGACCTGCAGCAAAGCACAATGCTTCTCTTGGCCTCTTAGTTCTTTGAAGCTAAAAATCCCACACAGTGTACTTCAACCGTTGTATGGTTTGACTACAGCAGCTTTTTTTTATACTATTACATGGGAATTGACCCAATGACCAGGATGCTAATTTATGTGACTTTGTTACAAAATCATACTTTGATCATGTTTTTATTGAGTTAGTTTAATTTTATACAACATTATTCATTTTAAGCTATGGCTACAAGTCCTGGTAGTGATCACATTGCATCTTTGAATGGAAGAGCTGTATTTTCAGCCATAAGATATCTTATGTCCCTTAGGAAGGAATCAATGCTCATTCTTGATTTTCGAACAAGAATATCTACTGGCAATCCATCAGCTAACACAAGAAATTACAATACTTACAATGATTTACATGCACATTCCAACATCTAACCATCCATGCCTATGTTTGAAACACCCCACCAAGTGTATCTTTTTTCTACTCTTTCTTTTGTTTGAGCCTATTGAAGTCTTTGCCCTGTCATTACTTTATTGACTTTATTACCATACGTTTAGGCGCTTAGGAACGTTGCTGCAAGGGGGTCGTCATTCTTTGCCGCCTCATTATCAGGGCTTTCACGCTGCTGAAATGGGTCCCTGCTAATTAGTACGCCTTTCAGTCTGTCAGTGATAGCGATTCTCATTATTTGGAGGAGTCCCCAAAGTATTCGCAGGGAGAGGAAATATAATTGTGTTTTAACACCCCGCAAAAGAAAAACTGAATGATGGGAGCCAAAGTCAAGCAGGTGACCATCAGCAAGATTCCCTCGATCGCACATACATGCTCACTCTTCAGACGCAAGTAAATTAATTTAAATGGAAAAACCCATTTATTGAAAACTAGAACTGTCACAATCTATCACAAACAAAAAAAATACAGAAAGGTTTCATGGTTCTGAAACCAAAATGTCCACCAAAAAGCTCTTTAGCTCACTTGGTAGCTTACTTTCTCAATATGCCTGAAAAGTGCAAAGATGGAGGACAAAGTATTACTCTAGAGCCCCCAACCTCCACAATCTTACCATTATTACATCACTGGGCTTTGGGTGGAGATGTCCCTCAGGGAATTCAAAATGAACTCCTTAGCAAATAAGCTTTACAATGCAAGTCTGGGATAATCTGGGACAAAATCAATGAGATTTGCTAAATGTTAAATCTTTATTGGTTACTCTTTATATGTTAATTTTTATTAGACTTTTGGATTTCACCTCCAGTTAATGAGACACTCAGAAACTCTGACACTCTTGATTTGATAGCATTTGTTGAAATAAACTTCAGCTGACAGGAGCAAATGTGTTATTTTAAATAGATCAAGGGGAAGAGATGTATGAAGATCGATGGTACAACTTAACATTTTTAACAAGTGTATAACATGCATGTATCTTTTATATATATGTATGTATCGTACATGTATAAATGTATAAGGAATGTATAACATACAGAAAGTGGTAACATTTGAAAATTTATTTATATCATGCTCCATTCATACATGTTTTATTATGACAGTCAGCAGCCTATTTTTGGAGCATATTAAGTTCCCCAGATTGAGAAGAAAATCAAACCTGCCACCATTACAAGGCTGTAAAAGTCTACAGTGAAACACAGTGGAAAGAGCTGGGAAAGTATAGCTCTCAAAATGACACTTTTTCATGAATAGACAGCCATGAGATGGCAGATCACTTCTGTGGTGCCATTGAAATTTTTAGAGCATTGCTAGCTGAAGGGTTAAAAAAGGAAAACTTTCAAAATGACTGGCACTAGTGTTAATGGCAGCTCTAGTGTTAATTTGCAGTGCTGAATGGTGCCAATGTCTTCCTGTTTCTGCAGTGTTTCAGATTCTACTGCCTTTATTTGTCTCTTGAAATATATTTGGAGAAAAAAATGGGAGTGCAGAAAGCTTAACTTTATTTGGCAAAACTGCTTTCTGTTAAATATAATTTCAAGATACATTTTTTTGGCCTCTTGAGAAATTCTTAGCTGCAAGAATCCAATTTTGGATATGCAATTTATAGAGTGTATTTTACATTCCATAGCTTCCTGCAAGTCATCGTTCAGCTTTAAGAATGTAGTGATTCACTCACCAAGGTTCCCTTGCAGAAGAATTTTTGTCACTCTGTCTAACTCACCTAGTTAAATAAAGAATATATATGATGGAAACGAAAATTTCCATGATTTTGGAGGGGAATAATGAAGGTAATGACATGCCTATTTAACTTGTGCTATCACCTGCACTTGCATTGAGCTGTACAATTGGCTCAGTTCATGGAAACATACATACAACGGTTAGACTTGATTTTGTGACTTTGTTAGTGGTGAAGCAGTAACATGCAAACACACACACACACACACACACACACACACACACACACACACACACACACACACACACACACACACACACACACACACACACACACACACACACACACACACACACACACACAGCCTCTTGAGCACTTTACACCTTAAGCCAGTCTTTACTCATTCAATGATATGGGACTTTCACTCTCAGACACAATGTTTATGCAACAACATACATTATTGAAAAACACCCCCTTGTGTATTTAAGGTAACAATGTTTACAATCAATAAGACAGTCTTAGATAATTTACTGAACGATCAACACCGTCCAAAGAATATGCAAGCTTTATAATGCAATATATTTTGAATGGACCACACTGAATCATTGGTCTTCTGGGGAAAATATTTCCCTTGGAATTAAAGGCTCCAAATCATATCCCATTCATATTAGAATTCAATTTTGCAGAAGGCAATATTGATAGGGGGGATATTATATTACCAAATAAAGCAATTAAATGGGATATACGTTTTATATTACGAATTCAGTTTTATTATGCTGGAAGTGCATTTACAAATTATTACAGTAGTTAGCATAGTTGATAACCACACTAATAACTACCCTGAATTGTATAATCTATTTAAAAAGTTTTGGTGGTTTAAAATGTACTTAAATTTCAACACTATTTTTATTGAAATATTAATATTTGAAAAACCTACTCATTTTCAATTTTCAATTAGTCTGCTTAAAACGTAGAGGGATGACTGAGTTCAAGTAAAGGCGATATCAATCTCCTTATATTAAACAAACTCAACTTTGTTTCACATTGTTTGTATCATACAAAAATCCTCTTAGTGGTTCTTATTCTGTTGCACAAAAGGGCTATGGATGACTGTATCAGCAACACTGCACATTTATGATAGCATATAATGCCACTTTCACAAAGCTTACATATCACAACATTGCTATTGCACTGTGGGATTTATTCCTGAGCTAACTTGTGTGTTTGGAACCAAGTGTTAGACTGTATACGCATCACATTCCTATCATTAAAAGATAAAAACTATGCTGAAAGGTAATAATATGTACAATGTTTCTACAATGCACTTCTGTAAAATTCCTGAAAGATCCATAGCGATCCCAAGAGTATTGTTGTAAACACAAGCTTTGTAATGTAGTTTAGGAAGATTAATTTGAATTGATTTTTGGCCCCCTGGAGGACACACTGTTCTCTGAATATATATGTGCATCCCTTCGTGCTTATATCTTATCTACATGTTAACAATAATTTATGCAAGCGGCCACCGATAAGAAAAAAGGGGTCAATTATCCACTTCAGGTACTACAAATAAAAAGGTAATGCCTGCAATATTCCAGTTCTATTGTTTTGAAATTGCACTTTATTGCAAATTATTGAAATAGTATATAATGTTTATTGAAACAGGAATTACCACCCTGAAATAAAGATTTATTTATGGATCATGTTCCTTTACCAAGAAAAAAGTTTAAAATGTGCCTATCAGCACTTAGAACATCACATATTTTAAAATATAAACAAGAAAGAAAATATCATTACATAGCCTTTTCAAGCACAGCACTCTGACAGTATTAAAACATGATGCAAGCTACTCTTTTGGTCATAATGCTTGTTTAATTTGTTTCGAATTAATATACCGTGCAACAGAATTGGTTCTATACGGAGGTGTGAAGTCAGTGTTCGTTCAGTGCTACAAACACATGCACAACATGAAGGATTCAACTAACACTCTTTCCCTACTAATGTTATATGCAATTCATGAGGGGGGATTTGTGATCACCCCTTCGGCAAATCATACATGAGCACATATATGATTATTTGCTTGTCTCTTCTATGCTGCACAAGCCTTGCAGCCTTACAAAAGGGACTGATATTTTACAGAGAACAATCTAGAACATTCCAATGAACTCTTTGTATAACTGTTTTTGTAGTTTCTGTCAATGACTATTTATAAATCATCACAAAACTGTTCGTGACAGTCTAAATTAATTTTACCAAATCTCTATGGCTCTCACTAAGCAGTGCTGCAGGAAAAAAAAGCACAGATGATTTTTTCAATGCTTGGGACACTAGGGTCAGTTGGAGGACTAAGACATAGTTTTAGATAAAAATTCATATAAGGCATGTGGGCAATCTTAACGCTAAGCTTTATATGCAAAGCTTCCTGCAGCTCTTCAAATCTGTGTAGGAACCGAATGAGTCCCACTACTTGTTCAGAGATTAAAAGGCTCCTCTAGCTTATTTCACCTTCTGATGTTCTGGAAAAATGTGCAAAAACAAAAATAATTGTAAAAGCAATGGCCCCTCATTTACTTAATAACAGGACACCTATATTACATCTATGAAGTTTGTATAAAGCATGCACTAATATATTACAGTACAAAGGAGGAAGTAATAGAATTACATTTGCCAACCAAAATGCTCATACTTTCCCAAACTTCAGTTATTGTAGGCTATGTGTTACATCAGCTGAAAATACCAAAATGAGTCAAGTGGACACCTATGGGTATCTATGCATTGGCACCTATATGTTACCATGGGGTGCCATCTGCTCTACAGAGACTCAACAGTGCTTTAAGAAATTTTGCGTCAAAACCAGTCGTTTACCAAGCTTTAATTATCATGAACCTATCAAAGAGATGTAAAAGAAAGTGATAAACTGTCTCCAGGGTGGGTAATGAGGTCAATTTCTATCCATTCATTAAAAAACAGCAGCAAATTATGAGGGAACCTGGAAAAAATGAATATATATGCAGACTTCTTTGTGTGCAAAAAATGAATATAAACAAGGAAATGCTTCTATTCACTAATCATACACCAGTATTTCCATCCTGAGTAGCCTTCCTCAACCCATCGGCTTAAGATGCAAATTGAAATTCTTGCAGCCCTCTTCCATATGACGAAGAGTCATGTGAGCAGAAGATAACAGGCTCCATAAATCTCCCCTGCGAATCTGAGAGCTCTCAGAGCTGTAATTATGTTGGGCTGATGCGGAGGTCTCCTGGGACTGCACTCCCATGGCTGGGTGTCGCTGCTGCACATTTCTGCTTCATCAGTGCAAATTCAGGGTTGGAATGCAAAAACCATAATAACTTATGGTTACCCTCAGTAACTTATTAATGATAAGTAAGAGAGAAAGGATTTTGCAACTGGTCAGTTTGTGTGACCTGTATTTTGCATGTTGATTTTTTTGACAATCTGGTGCCAAACCCTCTACTAGTTAACTGTTAGTGTTTACTAGCCAGCTTGTTAATGTTACCAAACACTAATGTTTTGAAATAGTGCTAAATGCCAAGATATCATTTTGATACTATTTTGTGTTTTATTTTGTCCGTGTGATAACATTTTTGTTTAATGCTGACCTTGTTGCACCGGAGTTTGAAACTGGTAAGGCATAATTATATTTATATTTCTGAGTTCACTGAGGTTTTTCAGCATTTCTGAAGTTACAATGTTTAAAATATACTTGGATGCTCCAGACTTGAAACTGTTCTGGATATTCATTTGACTGCAGATAAATGGTGAGGTTAAAGCCACTTCTCATCACTAAACATTATTATGGTCTTATCTTAGTATGTAGGTCAACACTAAAGCAAGTTCTGAAAATGATGAGTATGTATATGCACAAATATTTCACATGCCTTCCATTGCTTTATTATGTCACAGCGGTTTGGAAGTATTCCATAACCTGGTTGGTACAATGAGGGACATGACTGCCCTACAGGTCTCTCAGTGTAACAAAAAAACCAAGTCTCATAAATGTACATGGGAAAAAGCATGTGAAAAGAAAACTTATTGACAGTGATATTCAAATCTTTCTCATTCAAGTGCATAGATAATGTATTTATAAATGTATTATAATTGGTTTCCCAGGGGCAAAGAAATGAGTTCAACCTGACAAAGCAGAATGCAGTGTTGTTTACTGGTCGCAATGAAAACAGTCTTAATTGAAACAGATAATTTAATTTAATTATGCAGTACATTGCTTCATTAAATGAAATAAATACAGAAATGTGCTACACTGTTTCAAAGTACAACAGATTAATATATATTATACATAAAATATATATTTCACATGGCGTTTTGACATGGCAGTGTTATAGCAAATTGATAAAAGGGTTGAATTAACCTTGCTTACTGAAAGTCAGGCTTAGAAACCCATTATTAAATACTGAGTTCACATTTTGACCTTCCCACTCCTTCTCATTTTTTAACAAGTTATAAAGGAGAAGGATTGAAATATTAAAGAAAATGGGGTCTCAGCGCTAAAGGATATACTAATTAAAAATACATGGTTTGGCATATGGAAAAGACTTTGTATTTGCATACATTAGCATGTTCCCTGTAGGTATATGTGACACTTGAAAGCCGCATGCTTCATGCAGTGCAATTATAACGCTTGTCAAAACGTTGTAGCCTTCACAATTCTTGTAAACAACACACACCCATGAATCTTATTCAGAAACTGAGCTTTTATTACAAGCTTTTCATGGAACTTAACCAAGTATTGTAATTCCACAAAATATGACCTGGTTGGTTTGTGGAAATTTATTTATTGGGTCAAGTCAATTAGGTCAGCCAAATCAATCCATCAATCCTGGCATCACCATTCATTCAGCATATGTATAAAATGTTTGCATTATGTTGGAAAATAGTTAAAGTATTATTTCTACCCTCTGCATATAAATACAGGCTATAGCCAGTTCAAGCATATTCACCATGCTTTAGTGTCATTGTAAATGTAGGGCTGGCTAGCTGGCTGTGTCAGTTTCTCAAATGTTTGATAGTGCTAGTATTTGGTAGTAAAACTTGGTGATAGCTGTTCAATTTGGAACTGGTTTGGTTACCTCGTAATCAGTGAATGCCTACCAATAAGAAGCCACCATTAATTCATCTGTGTTACATTACAATTGCCAAACAATCATGCACTAGTCAGCTGCCAATGTTGCCAATTACATTAGCTTGTATTTAACTGGTCCTGCAGTACATCAGCTGCTCGTCCACAGAAGATGACTTATAGTTGGCCAGAAATGTCTCATATTTCTCCTGTAATTTAAGTTTTTATCTTATTGGATCCCTCATTATTATACTGGCCTATTATTAGAATCCAAAAAGATGCAAAAAGGAAGATTAACACCTACCTCATGCATGATATGTACAATACTGGGTCAAACTGGCCTTGCATGCAATGCTTTAGCTACTGAGGCAGAATACTTCAGGGAAAGGAAAAACTCATCCATTCATAGAATGTTTGAAGGACTTCAAATTATTTTCCGGAATCCAGTGACGATTTGTTGCAGGGAATGAATGCAGATCATCAAATAGCGATCCCGGGAGAAGAAAATAAAATGCTGACTAGAGAAATCTAAACATGCTGTCCATAATTAGACTGTATCAGCTGAGCAGGGGGATCCATTTTGTGGCAATTAATCTTATCAGCAGCATGTGAGGGATTAAATCCCAGACACTCGCACAGTGGAGCAGCTTCCACTTTTAAAAAATACAGAGGTGATGAGGAACCTTCCTCCTTGATGACTATATTTAGCCAGCAGATCACGGGGGCCTGGGAAAGGGAAACATTTCTTAGCAGCCATCCTGCAGCCCAAAAAAGTGCCGGTGCTGAACTGAATTAAGGGAATAATATTTCTGTTGTCATGATCTGATCTGAGTATTTATTGCTTTATCTTCCTGGGGCTGTGCCAATCTAAGATGATAACAGTGACTGACATGTTTTTCTACCTGCAGTGATGAAGTAAATATGTGTGTTGTGTGTGTGTGTGTGTGTGTGTGTGTGTGTGTGTGTGTGTGTGTGTGTGTGTGTGTGTGTGTGTGTGTGTGTGTGTGTGTGTGTGTGTGTGTGTGTGTGTAGATATGTGTTTGGAAGAGTGGGGAAAATATTGCCCTCCCAGGATTTAGCTGAGATCGATCACAACGAGGGAGAACACAACACTTGCTGCTGGCCTTTAGCTTCCTGAATAATGAATGCTTGCCATTTGTTGCAGACAGCAGACTGTAGGAGACCACTTGCAAATGGGTTTCCTGGGTTTGGGCAACAAATCTCAGGCCCATTGAGGGAATAATAATCATCAGTGGCACAGATTTCCTCCTGAGCAATTATACCTGACGATTAAAAGAGCGGAAAGGAACATATTTTAGGTACCAGTAAAAACTGATTATTTATCCATGTCACTATCTTAAACCTGCAAGGGAAATGAATAAATATATAAACAACCCTATATAAATTTGGCCTAAATGTCAAATTCATAACTAAAACCCTGTTAACACTTTGGCAGCAATTCAGTTTTTTAAGCATGCATTTCCTAGTTCATCTAAACACATTCATGAAGGCTTTTCTGACTGGCAATGGAAAGCCTTTGCAGGGATTTCCATGCCCGAGGGCCCGGGTCAGCCTGCACAGTCCTGATTGTGTGACAATGAGTGGCACATTTCTCTATTTTCTCCTCCTGACTCGTGGACCTGTCTACCAATATGCAAATGAACAGTGACAGCAGTGGTGGCCCCGAATAAGGGGATCACACTGCTTCCAGGGGTAGGAGGAGCCATAGCTGTTTTACCAAACAAAATACACAAACACACACACACACACACACACACACACACACACACACACACACACACACACACACACACACACACACACACACACACACACACACACACACATACACAGAGTATCCAAGGGGAGAGAATCCGACTGGTACAAAGATATACCTTGACAACCAGGACACTCCCACAGGGCAGAATTGGGAAGTCAAACCAAGCAGAGGCAAATAGATTCAGACACCAGAAATGACTCACATTCAGTTAAATAGATATTTCAGATTGAATGAATAACTATGAAAAGATTTACCATATCACAAATACATAAAAAGGGACAGTTACAGCATTACAGAATTAACACCATAATTATAAAATGTTCAAAATTCCTCCAGAGAAGTGATTTAATTATTTGCGTGACTGCTAAATAGGGACTTGGGATATGTTTTCACTGTCATTGTTTGTGCTTGTATCATTATCATAATATATTATAAATGTTTTAGTGCCATTTTCAGTACATGTATATTTATTTGTATTTTTATGATTATGTCAGTATTATACACACATTAAACATTTTATGGCCGTCAATTAATATATCTCTCATATTCATCCCCAATGAATTGTTATATGGCAGTATGTATGACAATCCCATTCTTTAACAGTGTATGTCACAAACATTTCTACAACTTAAGATTTTCCCAACACTTAGACAAATGTATGTATAAATCACCTTTGACTTGACATTTCATATCTATGCTATTAGAGCCAATGTGATGATCACTAATCTGAAAGTATATGCATATGACAAGTATATGACAAGTTTGGTGTAAAAATGTACTTTTTGCAGAGTACACTTTTACACTAGTGGAATTTTTCATTTTCGCTTCAGATATTTGCAGATCCCCTGAAAGGTCTAAGTGTCACAGTGAATTTGAACCTCCAACAATCTGCAATAACCTGTATAGCTATGACAACCAATATCTGAGCGTTGACTGTGCTGAGCATATGAGCTCCAAACAAAACACAAAGCTACAGTTTCACATCAATTTTAAATGTAATTTTCTCCACATTATCAGCAGGCTAAAAGCCATTCATTTTCAGCTAGTATGTGTGTGTGTGTGTGTGTGTGTGTGTGTGAGAGAGAGAGAGAGAGAGAGAGAGAGAGAGAGAGAGAGAGAGAAAGAGAGAGAGAAAGAGAGAGTGTGTGTGTGTGTGTGTATTACATGCATGTACATAAGAACATGCAATTCTTTCCTGTAAATCATCTCTCAAACATGCTTAAGCAATGAGACCGAATGTGTCATCTGCTCTTGGACATTTTGGAAGCTGCTTTTCTGCCTCTAGAAATGCAAAAAAATATTTTATTAATGCACCATTAAAAATTTATTCATATTCATTACTTCCTCTGATGACACTCCTCTACTTTGTATGCAGGGCAAGAATTTCATCTCCACAAAGAGGAGGTATTAGAACAGCAATAAACACACAGTCTCTTTCGTTGCAGTGATAATCAGGGCTTGACCTGAATAACAATAGACTGATCAAGCAATTAGACTCCAGACATATTTACCAATTAAGTTTAAGTGTGATATGACCACATGGGCTGTCAAAATAATTCACAGTGATATTAATTCCATCACTGATAAGTGGCATGTCATTGTTCTCATGAATTACCTTCTTGCCAACAGACTTATTGCAGCTTTTAAATTTGGCCTTGAATCTGCTTGAATAACCTAGTGCTGAATCTCGTATTGGTTCCAAGTGGTACCAAACGGACAGCTTAACATTCCCCCTGGCTGCTCATTTAGGCCTTGACGTTTTAACTTAAATATTCAAGTGCTTCATTTGTAAAACCTTTGTTAAGGGAGATGTTCAGCAGAGGTCAAATGTGGCATGCTGAGAGCGAAGAAAGAATGAACTCATGATGATTACTTTGAATTTTTTTTCCTCGTGTTTCTGGAATGGATTAAAGTGGTGTGGTGTGGGGCTGTGTGGGGGAGGGACGCTTGAAAACCTCACAGTGTAAGGAGACTGTAAGCAGCCTCAGACACTTTTCTGAAGAATTCGCAGGCTTGCTTTTTAAATCTTACTTTAATTCTCCTGGCCTTGCAAAAAAGGTTAATTATTCCTCTTACTTAGTGGTTCTGGATGGCAGCATCTTTATGGGGTTGTAGTGGATTAACTGTTTGCCACTGAGAAGAAAGACCAGGGGCTGAATTCAAAGGCATTGGACTTGTCCTTCAGTGTTAATATTTTTGCTGTCAGATGGGATTACCCTCAGGAAAATATTGAGTCGTGAGCTGGAAACTCAGGAAACATTAACACATTGGCCTCAGCCTTCAGAGCCACTTATTATAGCTAATCCACAAACGGGGACACCTTGTCCTGTTCTGGGCAGGTCTCCCTGTTCCAGCTCCACACAGTGTGCCTGTATTTACTGGTGGATCTAGGTGACCCATATGTACACTGTCTGAGCACCAAATAAACAGTACTACCTGCAGGATTTTCGTGCATCCCAAGTAGACAAACAACTATATTGAGCATGGAACTCTAGTGTAGTACACTGACCAGGCCTGGTGCTACCCCCATCACACTGGTTCTTGAACTGTATGAGGCCAGTAAAATGCTGAAATTATTTTTAAGATGCAGCCTCTATAAGAGTTTATACCGATCACTCTGAAAAAGATTTGTTGAAAAAATATGAATGCAAGTGCATAATTGATTGTAAGGCAGCAGTAGCGCAATTGTAGGGCACTTTGAGCTAGATCATGTGTGTTATGGGTTTTACATTCAATGGTAAATGTGTAAACCTAGCCCCATCATATTTTGTTAACTGATTTTGCTCAGTTAATGTATGTGGTTTGGACAGACAATGTGGAAAACAACAGTTCATTTTATGAAAGGGAGACAATAAAACCATGCTGCGGTTTATGAGGTAGAACATTGTTTTGGGAGAGTTGTCGCTAGAGGGAAAAACATTATTCATACTCTCGTCAACAATTGATAATTGTATTGAAACAGTTTTCCCTTTTGAGTGTAAAATGAAAATGGAACATTACCAGTAATCTGATGGTCTGTTAAACTAGAGTTTTAATAAACATCACGTTAAGTAGATGTAATGCTGTCTGATGCAACCGATTCTTGGAAGACAGATTAAATACTCAAGTCTCAGAGAAAAATAAATGAACCCCACACATTCACACCTGAACATATCAACACCTTATTAAAACTTATAAAATCCTGCATGAAAGTTTTCCCTTTTACTTTATATTACTTAGGTTTTGCAGACTGTGAATGGATGACTGTGCCCTCCCAAAGAGACAGTACTGCAGGCATTAGAGTTAATTAGAAAGATCTATCTCCATAGGCTAGAAAGCATCATGCTGAGGGGGCGAGAGGAATGTTTCATTAGTGAAAGTTCATCATCAAATAAATAGCAGTTATGACTTCCTGGGGAGCAGAGGAGAAATTTTTACCAGCACATTGCTGGCATTTTTCTCTCTCCCTGTCTTGGGCCTCCAGACACCCGACCCTTTCTCACAGGTGAGCACACTTTGTGACCGTCTGCACAAAGCCAGAGTGCTCTCGCACAAAAACGGGGCAATGACGATGACTCTGCTGGCAGCAGTGTTATTGTTTAAATTCTTCTGCACAGATAGAAGGGCAACTTATCCACTGTTTGAACACCACAACCGCCTATGCAAAATGACTCATATTCAATCGAGCGGCTCAGAATATCCAGTGGCTGGAGCTGTGCGGTGCATAGAGTAATGATAGCATGATATAAGGGAGAACAGTGAGGTCTTTCGGGAAACACTTGCATTGAACTCATTCTCCTGTGCTCTCTCCTACGCTTTCACTCTCACCCTCAGTCCTACTATATATGCTACATTTAATGTGGGTATGTTAATAACAGACGCTGTGAAAGTGCATCTCTTAGTCATAAATATGATTAACCGATCTAATTCCAATTTTAGTAGGCAGAGCAATTTACTACCATGTTCAGTGAAAAAGAATCAGATGCGCCAAATTATCCCTCTTTAAATGCCTATCGCAGGCAGTAAATTCAGCACCAACTTCATGATGATTTATTAGTGTTAAAAAGGTACAAGAAGCCATCAATTAACCCTACACATAAAAACATCACTGTAAATTAAAGGAGGTATAAAAAACAAGATATTTGAATGTATAGGATATGTATTGTAAATAAATAAACAATTGCAAGCTTCTGCTATGTTTACTATGCATTCATTGTACTCACCATGACTCATATGTACTAATTATTTGATAGCAGAATTAACAGCCTCTTAAACTAAAGAAAAAAACATACTATTAATGTTTGTTAAATGCCTGACTGGGAAAGCAGCAGAGCAGTAATGACTATCACAATAAGACCTGAGCAACTCTTTAGGGCACTTGCATTATGCATTAGAGCTCCTAGTTAAATTAATGTTCCAAAGGATTAATTCAAGTATCTGCTAAACATTAAAAAACATCTTTAAAACATTACATTCATTTTACAAGTTAAGACAAGTTTACTTATACTAGCACATTAGGTAGTCTGTCGGTATTTACAGACAGTTTTTGTAAACATTTTGATAATTTCCAGTGCCAACGTTTGGTGCACATCAACAAACACAATCATGTGATTTAGTACAGCGACAAGGTGTTTGAGTGCCTCAGAGGACCTCTCTGAGGAGGTCAATCCATCTGGAGAATACCACAACAGCAGTCATGTGACTAAGAGTATGACTAACTCCCGAGATGGTGTGATCACAAAGTTGATGAACAAGATGGTCTGACCTCCTGCGATTATTTATGGTTCCTTTTTTTATTGTACCAGTCTCTCAGATACCACACGGGCGATTTTGACTGCACATCAAGCACTGGGTTTTTATACAATGCAGCTATCACACTTTTACATAGCTCCTATATACACTTCTGCACACTCACAACTCACACATGTAAGTTTACTTCATACCTCCAAGAGATTAATATAGTTATGTGTGGGATAACACAATTATTATTATCTAGAGGTCCAAGCCCTGTAGATCAGCCTGAGCATAAGTCTAATTAGGGTGGAGCAAGATGTTCCGTTATATAAACTTTTTTCAGAATTGCACTTGAGAAAGAAATTGGATTTTCCATTTGAAAATGCTGGGCCACCAACTGTAGGTGTATACTTACAAATGCTCTAGCATCCAAATATGTGAGGGCAGTGGAATTTTCAGCCTAGGTATATTAGTGAAAAAGGTTGACATCCCAGTAAAGGTGGTGTCAAGCTAGCTATCTGGAAGGTACCCCTTTTGACATCTGTACTTTAAGATGAATAGAATAAGACTAGCACAATTTCACAAGTAGCAAGTGTCTTTTATTGTCAATAAGACGCAGTACAGTACATAGCCCAGAATACAAAGAGGGAGAGGATGTAGTAAGGGTCATTATGGATGCCATGGTTTGGGAGAGGGAGAACACACACTTTCTAATAAGATGGCCCAGCGGTAGGAACAAATACGGTAGCTTGGAATTAACAGAGCATTTCAGTGAACTGAGTTTGAAAATCAATCCGTGCACAGAATCCTTATTATTTTGAACTATTAATAAAAATATTTACAATGGATTTTGGCCTGTAGCACCACCCAGGCCGATGGCTCTGAAAATGCAGTCCTTTTCCCATCTTTTTCAAAATGGTTTAACTTTTTTGCTTGCAAACTTGAGCCAAATCCAGTTTTTCTCCACTCCAAAAACTGTATTGTTTTCTCTCCCCGGCTCTCTCTCAAGTGAAAAAAAAATCTTTGATGGAGTTTTGCCAAGTTGAGAAAAAATAACTGCAAAAAGTCTTCTCACATGTCAAAAAATAAAAGAAAAGTTTTCATTGGAGAGTTCTTCCCAGTAATTGCTTGTTTTAAAACAAACAGATGAGCAACAAATTATGACGAACATGATACAAATACTTTTGTAAATGCTATTGATAAAACACAACATTCTGATTTCAACATAGTACTGTAGTGACAGCCAAATAAATATGTCATGTTCATTCATGTCCCTTTCCAATTATAAATGATCTGAATCAACAAGATAAACAATTCACTAAATATCACTGATAGAACAAGAACTATCATTTTCCAACCTCTCACCTGAATGAGTCAAATCCCAGGAAACACTCATTATAACTGCACCATTGCTGTAATGTAGCAAGCCAATACACTGCAGAAATGGTGTGAGGACTTTGTGAGTTAGCTGGGACAGCTTGCCAAGTATTTGTATATATTCAATGGCATTCTATTGCACCAGTTTTGACCCAGACATTCTGACACTAATTCAACATCTAAGTTAGTATGCTAGTTGGTCCTAAAAGGCTTTTCTGAAGTTCAATGAAAATGAACATAACAAATGGTTCAGGTGAAATAAGGAAACGGTCTATAATCAACATGGACCTCCCTGAGACAAAGAACACATCGCTGCTGTCATCTCAAAACCACATGGACAGGCTGAGCAAAAAACACCTCATAATTAGAAATTCTAATGGATATACCCCTGTAGAAGCTACATAGTGGCCCAATGAAAATCTACCAGACGTTACACATTCTTCTTAGGTCAACTCACAAACTGCAATAGTTTAATAAAACATAATCATATATCACACTTTCAGCACCATTAACAAAATAAAAACTACTACTTAGATATTTCCCAATAAATCTTTTTTTAATCTAATAAAAATAAAGTGCCTATCCATTATCTGCAATTGCTCATACTGTAAATGTACGTTTTACCAATATGATTTAAAATACAGATGTTGCACGATACAGATCAAACCCATAAATTCTGACAGAATTATTGACAGGTTTAAAGTCACTCCTCTTAAGCAGTTAATTTCATTTATTAAAGTACTCCAACAGTATTGTCACTGCTAATCTGTACAAGTGTCCAATCTGTACAATCTGCACTTAGTGACAATCATTACTGGGATTTGAAAGACAGGTAGTAATAACTGAAAGTAATAATTTAAAGGTAGTAAAAGGGTGGTTTTAGTAAAGTACAGGCAGTTGCAGGGATGATAGAATGTATTTCGAGCAGGGTGGGCATTCACCAGGCAGGTCCTCTGCTTCCCTCCTGGACCAGAGGTACATGGACGAGAGAGTCCAGACATATGACCTGCACACTGAGGACTAATGCAGAATGCTTAATAATTCCTGTGCTCACATCCTTGTATCGTTGTCTATCTGGCTCTTTCCTCAGGAGCATTATGAAAGTGGGGAGGTGAAAAAATCTGAGAGAAACTGAGAGAAAGAGGATAAAAGCATGAGAGAGAGAGAGAGAGAGAGAGAGAGAGAGAGAGAGAGAGAGAGAGAGAGAGAGAGAGAGAGAGAGAGAGAGAGAGAGAGAGTGAGAGAGAGTCAAAGAGACAGAGAGAGACTAAGAAAAAGTGGGACAAGCTGACCACAGCTTGTCTGACATCAATCTGATGGTTTGTTTCTTGTTTCTTGATTCACTGGACGCACAATTGATTCTTTAGGCTGAAAGGGAGAAGGAGAGACAGAGAGAGAGAAAGTCAGCTTGGATAAATGTCACCAGGATAACATGCCTTAATTGAAATGCACACACATGGCATTGATGATAAGAATCCATTACTCTCTCAACCAACACAGTCTATTGTTGTTAAGCTGTTGACACCTGAAACCCCATATTGGAAACAGCTTAACTCGATTGTACAGCAGAACTGACATAAAGTCAACATACAGATGGCACTCCAGATATTTCATGTGAGTGGTGGAATTTCAATTAAGCCCTAATGGACACATAAGCACAATACAGGAACACTTTTTACAATCTCATTAAGACTGACAACAAAATGCATTCCATGGCAAAACACTGGCATTGATCAGGACTTGTTACCTGATCTCTGCTCCATCCCTGTGACCCTTCAAAAATATGGACTTTGGAATAATAGCAGTTTGTGTGTCCACGCTAAGCTTTAGACTTAATATTTAGACTTAATGATTACACCAAAAGTGGGCTATTTGAT
Source organism: Albula goreensis (assembly GCA_022829145.1). Taxonomy (NCBI): domain Eukaryota; kingdom Metazoa; phylum Chordata; class Actinopteri; order Albuliformes; family Albulidae; genus Albula; species Albula goreensis. The sequence goes on along the minus strand of CM040744.1, from coordinate 31,231,366 downwards.
GGCCACACTAATGTTGATGCCAGGTTAGAGGGTAACAAAGCTGGGTTACTCCACGTGCTTGGCATGTAGCCAGACTGAAGATTCATATCTACCCCTTCATCATCAGACAATCAGGGCGTGACATGAGGGCACTTCTTTAGAGAAATGATAACTATGTACACATATTTCTGAAAGGGTGCGACTTTTCAGAGTGCAAGAAGAAAGCCATTGCCAAAACAGATAGCTACAAAGAGCTCATCTTTCTTCACTTTCTCAGATGTAGGAAAAAGATACAGTCAAGGAATAGAAGGAATCTGCCCTTAACCAACAAATGTAACATTACAGATGACATTCAATTTATAAAAAAAGTGTTCACTCTACTCTTCCTGAAAATGACGGCAAGGTACACTGACTTCTCAATGGGAGGTCTCTTTTAACTTTGGTGTTCAAGACTGGCATTATTTCAGCAATGTTTATCTGGCATTTTACACACGGGTCACTGGAAATCAAGTCTATCTTTGGAATGTCAGACCCTGAAAGCAGGCCTTAAAGGAAACCATTTCCCTTCCCTTCTATTTGTGTATGTTTACTTTTGATTTGATCATAATCTAACCAAAATAGATTGGTTCCCCTTCATAAAACATAAAAGCAATATTTTAAAAATGATCTTATTCTCTACAAAATTTATTTTAGCAATTGAAATACAATACCAATGAAAAATGTCACCTTCATTTCACAAACGTATGAAATGACTTTTCAATGAATGATTAAAGCTTGAGGCTAGGTAAGAGACTTTGAGATTTAGAACACCAAAATGGCTATACATACATTCTCTTTAAAGTTTAAGATAAAAGAACATTTTCTTATGACATTTAATTACTTAACACAGGAAATGTACCTGCGCATGTATGGATGATTAATTGTAAAACTCCAAAGTTTTTAATGCATGCTTTACAACTATGGATACTTTGCAGACATGCTTTACAACTATGGAGGTACCTGCTTGAGCTGCAGATACACTATGCTAATCTAACCCCTCAACTCTTCTGATTTGGTCATGATGTTGGAATAAAATCCATCAGAGAAGGGCTAGGGTTTGAAGGTTAGCTTTGGAATGAGGGAATTTTGTGGATGGAATCCAGGGGTTTGAATGTGGGTGGTGGAATGAGGTTTTTATGACATACAGTGGAAGGAGAGAGTTCTCACTTTGGAGTGAAGCAGTTTTGTTGCTAGGCTGAGGAATTGCTGAAGGTGGAATGAAGATGCCCTAAAATGCTTTCTGCCTTCATCATCTGGTGCAATTTGTCTAAATCTGAGGAATGCTCTCTTGTATTATCATCTGCAGATCTGTGAACCATGCAATAACACCAGATGAATACTTTATGTGGCTGTGATGTCATTCCTATGTACTTTTCACTGAATAAAACTGCTCATTCTGTAAGCAAAGTGTGAACCCTGAGATCGTTGGGGTTGAATCATGGTTGTGCCATGGGCTGGTGGTCTGCATTAGCGAGGCGAGACAGGGAGGTTAGCTCTGTTGGTCTCATCACTAGCACCTACAGATGCACGAATAGTGCCCTCCACAAATATCGGCACCCCTGGTGAACATGAGCAAAACGGGCAGTACGGAAAAAAGGGGTAAAACAAAAAATGACAAAAAATCAGTCTCTTTCATCTAATCAGTAAGGACTGATCCTGTAGAATTTAAGGATTACAGTGGTTTCATGACTCCTCTTCAGGTGAAAGTCAGGGTAAAGGAAGCAGTCAACATTAGTGTAAAATGCATCCTGGTGTGTCTCTCTATGGAGCAGGCTGAAGTGTAGGTAATGGGACTGTAACACATTATCTCTGGGGTAACAGCTCTCTTAGCCCCCTCTCCACCCATCCGTGAACATGGTTTATCTCCCTCCACTAAACACTGCTCAAATCACACTCACACCTCACACAGAGGATACACACCACCTGCATGGAACACACCCATACATGTGTACTAATACTCTCGCACACACACACACACACACACACACACACACACACACACACACGCACACGCACAGGGGAGTCTATTTGACGAAAATGCATTACAAATTCTGTGCAGAGTGCAGAGAAAGAGCAACCTTGAAATCCTTCTTTAGATTGAGAGAGACCTTTTCTACAGGTGTGACACAGAAGGAAGAGAGAGAGCAGGGATGCATTGCCCTCCTTCAAGGCCTCATTTATTATAGCATTTTATTTTCATCTAAGGAGCTCTGCCACTTTACCATGCCTCAAAAGTATGACAACACCAGCTGTTGCAGGAAATTGAGATGCCTTGTGTTCTTGACACAGTGGCCCTTACTGATTGGAAATATGATTAAATGTATCCTATGCAGAAATCCATTATCTGAACATTCTAATTGTATTATTTTTCCTCCATTCAGTGTTTAAAAGTTTATTTCCATGTTGTTGTTTTTTCTCTATGTGCATCACCCTAACAATAAATCAATAACATACAATAAAGCGATAATCACAGTACAGTATGGCCTCTTGTATGTTATTGCTTTAATAGACCTACGAAGACAGTAAGTGCACATAGAGTTATGCTTCCAGAAATGTGGTTGATAACTGCTTGATTTGTCCAATACTGTACATAATTGCAATAATTATTTGACTGGGAGAGTAAATGTGAACATCAGGCTTGTATGGAAGACCTCCCCATCCTTGTTTGAAAAAGATATGAAACGCTGCAAACTTCACTTGTGCAGATAAAGCAATCACAATCTTATTTGCTCTGTCATTACAAGGATTTTTATGTTGTTTGTTTTGAGATCAATGGGTAATTTTGTAAACTAATTCCAATAAACGCATATATGTGAGTATATATTATCACTCTCCTGTTTGTGGCTTCATCTGTACCGCCCCATTGAGAACCTATTTTTGCTTGACCTTAGCAGAATGACACCGGCTAAGGTACAACTTAGATTGGGATTGTGCTTTTGTCTGTGCTCACCCCTTTTTTTGCACTGATTATTTTTGTACAGCATCCCGACAGCCATCCTTTCAAAGACCACATTAACACAGGAAATCAACCATGACACTTAATAATTGCCGCAGTCAATACTGCATCTAACCACATTCCTCTGTGCCATTATGAGGTGCACTGCCAAGCTGTTTTGAGTAGCACATATGCTGGAGCTCTTGATCGAGGCTGCCAGTTACACCACAAGAGAAGAAGAAGAAAGGAGGTAAAAAAACACTCTCGTTGCCCTTGACAGGACGACACCTCCCACTGTTCTTAAAAAGTTCCATTTGCATCTCTGCCCCTGATGCTACCAACCCAACATCAAATAAACGCTGGCCCTGAAAGGTTTGCCTCCCCTGCGCTGACAGCAGGGCAGCCCTTTCAAACACTGCCAGCACAGAGACTTTCCCCTTGCTGCCGCTCCCTTCAAGTCGCAGGAAAGTGAAATTTCAACCACAACATCAAGGCCCCCCTTTTCCTCTCAAGGCAAACTGCCTCATAATTAATTCACCATGCAGTGGGTGTACATTACACAATTTTACTGGGTGCAACCGCTACAGAAATTAAACCACCTGGATACACCACTCCTGTGCCTTGTGAATACTATGCATTCATTAATAAATGACAAATTGTGCCTTCATATTACTCTGGTGAATCAGCTATGTGTGGGAATTGTTTACATTTCTTATTTAAAAGTTATGCATTTGTAACTGTGAAAACATTCATGTATCCAGTTATCAGAACTCCTCACATTTTACAAATAACACCCTATTACCCATTTCTAATGTGACCCAGCTGCTAAAATGTTGCATGTATCCTCACATTCTTTGAGTCACTCTCTGTGATAAGTTTGCATGCATGAGCTAACAATAACATGCAAATGGTGTGTGCTCAAGATCAAACGGAAGAAGCAAGCCTCTTGACTCTGCTCATCTTGCTAATAGCTGATGGCTTTGTGCAAGATACTCAGGAATAGAGTCATAATTAACAAATGAATTATGGATGGAGAATAAGAAAAAATTAAGTTCTTTAACAGATAATGCAAAGGCCTGCATATACAGCTTGTTAAAAAATGCTACATTCCTGGTGTTATCTAATGTTTAATTTTACAAATTGCATGCAATGTAAAGAAACTAACCACACACATGTCAGATTTAAGCTAAGTTCAAAAAATGTAATTGATTTTCAATCTCAACATTTTCTCCTCCATTTTTTACATGCTATTTTCGAACAGGGTTCAAACTTGGTCTGATAAGGCTGAAATATTGCTGGTTTTGTGGAACTTCACCACTGACTTGTGTAACACCGTGCCACACATGCACACTGCCTCTGAGATCCATCTTTGAAAAGCATGCTTTAAGGAACGTCTCTGGCAGCTGTGGTTCACCTCACATATGAAGGATTTCAATCAGAAGCAGCCTAAAAGGGGGGAGACCCTGGGGACCTGGGTTTACTTCCAGATGTATTTGAGACCTCTCAAGAGAAGGGCTTACAGATTAGGAGGACAGGAGGAATGGGGGAGGGAACTGAAATCACTGGAGTGAGCAGGTGGAACAGGTATTGCGGACATACAAGTTAGCAGCACTGAATCCTTCCAATTTACCCAGCTACTAACCTGATCTGGAGCCTGTTGGTTTTGTATGTCACATCCTGAAGCTAGTCCAGAGAACACAGGAAATTAACAAATCATTAAATAAAGGATGGAGTTGAACTTGTGCAACAGACAATTTAACCATCTCCACTCCCATTTGTGATGATCTTGCTTTGACTCTCTGCCTTAAAGTGGTTGGTTTGTAATGTCTATTCAGCTAGCCTTTATGCTTATTTTTAAGTTTCGACCTGACTTAGCCATTAAATGGGCATGTAATCCACCACCAGCAAGGCCTGATAGTAATTCTTCCAAGCCATTACTGAGCCATTGAGTCCTTGTACAAGAAAAGCAGTCTTTTAAAAGAGACCCCTCCAGGCCCAGCCCACATCCTCCCTTACCACTTCAAGACATTTTGCAGTCTGACTAATAATTTAAAATTGGGACAATTTTTGAAAAAAAAAAAAAAAAATAAAAATAAAAAAAGGTTAAAAAAATACCCAGCCCCCAGCTACAGTAGGCCCAAAAGGCATAAAGGCTTTGGAGTGCCCTTTCAATGCAACTTCTCAATCAATTACCACTGCCACCCCACGAGACCTCCATACTGACGGCCAGGCTGATGTTCGATACAATCACCAGATTTATCCCCATAAAGTGCTCTCTCCAGGAGTCTCCATATGTTCATTTGTGCTGCAGTTGAGGCAGGATCAGCTGCCTTCTAATGGTATCCACAAATAAAGCTTTGCTCTCATTTTCCCTCCTTCTTTCACCTCAGCTGCAGCGGGCAGAGAGCAAATGCACGAGTGCAAAGAATAAAGGAGGGTAGTACTATGCCTAAACGCCTGCTCTGCAATTCACCCTATCCACAATAAAACTGCAGCTGTTTATGGAATTGCATTATAATTAAATGGAACAATAACACTAAGTAAGAACAGTTTATTTGCGTAGACTGCATGCAATGCATGTGCAAAATGCAAAATGCTTTGTAAAGAAGTGTGACATTAATCTGTCACTGTGACTCTCTCACAGATTATAGACTTGAACAGTATAGCATTACACCTCATGGTAAGTGTGTGTGCCAAGAAGATAAAAGAAGACCACCCTGTTCAAGTGGAACTGAGGAGTGGCTACAGACATCCATCATTCTGCTTGTATTTGCATGCTGTGCCCACCATACAGGGAAATGGCTGCACTGAGGAGACAGGAGACAGTATGTCCCCAGCACAGCACTGACAAATCACCTCTATTATGGGACAAGATAAAGAAAGCATTTTGTAACCCTAAAGAAATAACGTGGTATTGTATAAATGAAAAGTATTGTTTTGGTTTATCTTATTCTTTCTCTCATGAATGTGGACACACAAGCCCATTTTTGAACAACATAATAGCCTGTAAAACCTTTTTTTTATCAGCAACACAAAAAAGCCAAACTTCACCAAGTCTCCCAAATTTGACTTCTTTTAAGATTGTTCTGAAAAGCCGTGAAGGACACAGCTCTTACTTACAAGAGTACAGCTCACGATTTCTCTGCGAAAGAACAACTCTACAAGACAGATAAGCCTCCCCCCAGTATTCATTCTGGGCATCCCTCTCACAGCCAAGCCTAAGCTGTCTTGACAGAAATGTTAATGACTCCAAGGTGATACAAGAGAATAGGGTAAAAAAAACATACAATCTCTCATGACTACAGGCTCCAGCATTCGTCAGCTTTGTAAACAGTGACATTTCCTATGACAAAGCTTCTCTCCCCAGCAGTGACTGGATTTAAAAACAAATGTAAATGTCACAGAACAGAAAATAGGTCCTACACTGTGGAAATGGCCATCAATGGGTCAACAATAGTTAGTATAATGTCAAAGCTACATGGATTTGAATGTAGTGAATGTACAAAAAATTACTATGTATGGTTTATATATAATTGTGTCAGGCTGCCCTGTAATGCCTTGCTGGAAGCTTCTAGCGGTGAACATCACTGATGGTGAAGTGAATTACTGAGTTGCTCCAGAAAAGCATATACCGATGTTACTCTAGTATCTAAATGGTTATAACGTTAGAACCATTGATTAATGGAACAAAGTTACATTATGTGGGAACTTTCCTGAGAGTGCTCCCACTACAGCACAAATACACATGAAAAATATTTCCATTAATACATTGCTCACTTTATGAGCTAGCCGATAGATTAATTCATTTAAGTTCCCTGATAGAATTTATATTTAGGGGAGGCAAAAGGTATCTCTGTATGCAGTGATATTCTTGCTACTTAGCAAACATACCTATCAAAATATCAGAAATATGTAAATTATTTTGCTTCTCAATTGTTGGAACCTGCTAGCTCCTTTATGTAGTTTGTTTTCTTCACTTTGATCAAGATTGATATTTAACAGGCTAAACTGCCTCGTCACCTGCGATGATTAATGAGGTGACGTAGTGGTAATGCAACAGTAAATAAAACATTATTGGCAGAGGAACATAATGAATGATCAATTCATCAAACCGATGGCGAACACATTCATCTAAAATCCAAAAATGCCATATTTCATCCTCACTACAACATGCCTGCATAAATACAGTGATGCTCAGTGGAACTGCTGTGGCCTCACACCACAAGCTTCCCCCCAACCCCCCAAACCCCCCACAACCTGCTGTCCCCTCGGTGACGCAGCATGATGGCGGCAGGTGTGTGGAATGTCCGGGGAGAGGAGAAGGATCCCTTTGTTCCCAGAGAGGGGGCATAGTGTGTGGCTGGATGGGAGTGTAGAGGACTGAGCTTGGGGGACTTCCCTGGTGCAGAAGCAGCATTCTCATTACATCATTCTGTTTCATGTACAGGCTTAGCACGCCACCAGGAGCTCACATAAACAGAATAAATCAGTTCATCTTTGTCTGGCAGGTTTACCAACTGAAATCGAGCTGTGCATACATTACAGATGCACTTCCGTTGCACGTTTATTCAATTGGACAAAATTAGATGCAGAGTCCACTGGGGACATGCATGGGTTCAACACTCAACACGCAAATACAGAATATGTTTCGGCCTTAACAGCTGAGAGAAACAGTTTATGTCATTTAGAAAGAGCAGTACTGTGCTTTCTTAGCGTACTGGTTTAAAGGCACACTGCAAAAGTGATAAGATTTTTGGTTTGAAAAATATTAATGACATGTCATTCCAGTTTCAACACCCAGACACACTGTTAACTCTGTTGAATATTGAAAATTGAATACTGAACTGCATTTTTTCCCACATACCTACGGTGGAAAATTTATGACCTGAGATGATGAGTCACACCTGCAACACTGCACAGGAATTCTCACCAAGAGCAAAACAACATGCGGGCAAAAGGCTGTTATGTTGTCACATTCTGAAATTAGTCCCATCTCAGAGAGTCACTGAAAATATCAGCAGCAGCATATTCATGAGCTTTCAGCATGACAGACACACTGCGGTGAAAATGAAACACAACAAATCACTGCAACACACTGGCTGTCAAACTGCCTCAGACACATAAGGGGTATTGGGAAGGAGAGGGGAGCTAATGTATTTCTGTGGCAAATTAGCATACGCGGTCGGATGCGGGTGGAGAGCGGGGCGGCGGCATGCTTGGGCGTTGATGGATGGTTGTGCGGGACACTGGTGATGGCATGGTAATGAGCCTGTCGGCCTGACTTGACCCATCAATAATGGAGGAGCGGGCTGAGAAAAGGGCTCTGCCTCCCCTGACCCTCATCACCTCGCCCGCCCACCCCCTCCATTTTAATCACAGAGACACACACACTGGCCAGCTCCTCTGGCCCCTTACTACTGAGCTTCCTCTCACGAGTGATGGATGACATCACTTCCTTTGGAGGATGTAACCTCCATTTCTTAAAATGATGCCGGTGTCAGCTCAGGGTGTACAGCAGCCATGGTGGGACATTTAGAGTGATCATCTTGCTTAAAAGACGAAAGCCTGTGGATTTTTGAGAGAAATACAGATCTGTCTGTCTCTGAATTGAACCTGGTCTATCAGTTTTGCAGGAATCAGAACACACTCACTCTTCTTTTGAGACAGGTGAAAAAGTCAGGAGCCCCGAAACCTGGTTTTACTGAGACAAGCTGATACAAAGAGATTTGGTGGAGTTTTTAATTGGCGCAATCCCTCATTTGGGCTCCAGTGAAGACTGAACTCCTCAGAGGCTCTCTTTCCTGCTGGTCTGACCTTCTCAGCTCTCCAGGTGTTCAGGTCATTGTGCTCTGGGTTTCAAATCGGCTGCTCATGTGCTCAGCACAAAAAATGGAACACCCAGAACAAGGGACGTCCGTTATTTTTGTCACATAGAGTGGCAGCCTGAAAGACACCTCACTTCAGTGCTGCCACCAGCATGCATTTATAACCTAGCCTCCACACTACTCTGACCTGAAGAGAAGGGCTGTGCTCCATACAACAAAGAGTCATGACAAACAAGGGTAAAATATAAATCCATACATAAATCCATAAAGGTATTCTTTTAATTTTGGCCAAGGATCTTTATTAAGATGTTGATAGCACAGTCTTAGATTAAAGCATCGGAAAGAGGCTGTTGGGTGTGTTTTACTGAGCTGGCTTGTTAGCTCGGTATTGATTAGACACCTCCTCAGTATTCTCCTCATTACTGGGCAATTAGTTTTTCCGCCTCCCCCCCAGCACTTAAACTGAATTTCTTCATTGAACTAACTGACATAAAATACACTTCCAGGGGAGCTTGTGTGTGTATATGTGTGTGTATGTGTTTACGTGTGTGTATGTGTGATGGAACATGGTTTTGTTGTCAATATAACTTGCAGCTCTGCTATCTTCCTGACTTTCAACCTAATAAACTATTCTGCTAGGGGAACCAAACACTGAACAGTGAACCACTGACATTAAAGTAAGTGTTTTGCACTGTTCAGCTTCTGTATACGTGCTCCTATTCACTGAAATTTAATACATATTAACTTAACTGCTAGAGTAACAATTTTGCTTTTCCCATTCCTTTAACCAGAAGCAAAAGACTTTCGAACAGATTGTTTCCTGGTATATAAAACATGGCAATAAAATCTCTCTCCCTCCTCAGCTGAGGCTAAGCTGGGGAAAATGCGCCTTTATTATATCCAGCTCAACTGGCATGAAATGACCTAAATACACCCGTCAGAGGGAGTGCAGAGTTCGGCCCAGACCTGCTGCAAGCATCTGTGTGTGTGGGTGTGTGTGTGTGTCATTTCCCATGGGGCAGGCCTGGGGATATCTAGCCCACTGTCCTTGTGTGAGGACTAGAGGCAGAAGAAGTTGGAGCTGCAGGCACACCACCGGCTGCCCTAAACACATTGGGGGACCCTTGGGGGAGTTCCGCACGGAACCTTTCTTGGTCTGTGGGGCTTGGTGCGGCTAAGTGTAGCTGGGCTAAGTGTAGGGGGCTCCTCTGGTGTGCTGGTCCCTGTTTGTGCAAGTGTAGCAGGATGCTACACAAACAATGCAGGCAGTTGAACTTGCCAGGGATATCTGATGGGTGGGTTAGCATGCATGCATTTGTAAGCGTTGCCTGCTGCCTGCTGCCTCTGAATAAGACAAGGAGAGAACCCAGTCCTGTAGGCACCACTGCTTCCAATTAGTGGCTTTCGAGGGCTGTGAAAAACGGCACAATTAGACAAATTAAAGAAACAATTTCCTCCAATATGGTGGAGTGAAAAGGAAGCCAGAGTTTGCAGCTGGCAGGGCTGCCCTCTCCCTCACATGTTGCACTCACGCTCCCTCGTCCATGTAAATAGCTGTCCATCTCTCACTTAAGTTCATAATATCCTTCCATACCTTGCAGTATCCACAAAGATCTCCAGAGAGTAAAAGCTTCACGGATCCAGTGACTCATATTCTGCACACATCAAAACTGATTCAACCTTTTAACATCTATATAGCATTTTTAGCCATCTGGGTCATTTCTCTGACTCTTAAAGGGTCACATTCAACCGAATGCACTCTTTAGTGGCATGGCAAATTCAATAAAAATGGACTTTAATTTCTTTGAGGGCAGTTACATTTTAGAATGAAAAAAAAATAACTGGAAAGGACATGTTTGCTTGTCTCCAATAAAATATAGCATACTCAAAGACAATGATGTTATAAAGTCACTTTATAATTTAAACAGACTAAATGCCTAAGACTGAATCTAGACCCAAGTATTTTAGATAAAACAGAATCACATTTAGACAGAGGTCAAATAGACTCAGTTCATGGAGAGAAATATTGCATCTACCATTTTAACTTCAATTTGAAATACAATTTCAGCTAAATTTTATTTACATTTCTTTACGAGTTTAATTTTATTGTAAATGGTCATACTCCAGAGGTTCACTTATGAATTAACCTTAAATTAACCATATGCTATTGCAGGTAATAAATGGTTAAAAATGTTACCAAAGTAATTTTTCCAAGTTCGTTCCACCTTGGTATTTTCAAATTACATAAATGTAATTGGTGAAGAAAAAATACCAATAATGCAGATAAATGGACTATATCATATTGGCTTCCTTGAGATTGTGCATATTGAACTGAATTATTCATATAGGTTTCTCACCAAATGTTACGAAAGATCCTATTAACAAGTCTTGAAATCAAACAAAAGCTTGAGGAGGTCTTTTTCAAACAATATCTGACAGTTGGATATTTGCCAATTGAGCTTCTGTGGTTCAGTTGCCTGGACATAATATATGCATTCAATCTTTACTTAAGATTATATTTGATCAATGAATGACTGATTGAGAAATTATGTTATTTGTAATATATGCTTTTGTGCACTGTAGTACATTTTGATTGCACATGCTTAATTAGTAATTTATTATATATGTATTAGATGGCATATAAAGACTATGCTCTAAGTTTGTAAGAATTTGTGCTATTTTTGCATTCTTATAGTTTCATTGTACAGGGGCCCTGAGTGGCATCACTCCTCACATAATTTGTGATAAAATCAGCACTTAGCCTATTAAAAGAAAATTCTGCATACTGTATATGCATAAATAAAATTGCGATTCAGTGTCAGTTCCATGAAAAGAACTGCAGAAGCTCAACTGTTCACACCAGCATGGGGTTAAATGCAATGTATTCTCATCTAAGAGTGACATTCACAAAGGTTACTTTAAGAGTCTCCTTAAATCAGCTTTTGTGTACACTACATGTATTGTACATGAATGCCATTATGTGTCACACATCAAACTGCATGCTTGACTGATATATAGGTTACCCCTGGCACAATGACATATGCTTGTTATGTGACCTAATTAATCACTGTTCTTTATAATAATCAAATATGTCAGGTGGAAATATTGTTGTACTATTGCCCCATAGAATGAATAAATGTATTCCTAATTACTTTTTTCTATTTCAATTTTTCAGTTAGGCCCGAAAGTAAAACACAACAGGAATGATTAAGTAATATGGTGAGTGGACAGGGATAATGACAGAGAATAAGCTGATTTACAAGGAGAACTCTGAACCAACAGGCCATTTATTCACTTTAACTGCTGTTGTTGCACACACAAACAGGCCATGACTAATCTATGATAGCTCTTTTAAAGGACACGGAGGGAAAAAAAAATTATGTCGAAATTATGTCTCACAATCCCATCCGAAGATAGGGAACAATGTCCCTTGTCAGTCAGGAAAATACAATCTGGCCACAAAGAGCTTTGGCAGGGAGGGGGGGCAGTCTTTATCTCAAAGAAGCCAAGATGGGCTAACAATGTCTCTCTTACTGCTGAACTGATTATCATTAAAACACAATCATTTGCTGTCTGATAATTGGATTTTGACACTAGGTTCACAAATGAGGGCATCTCGGCGGCAAAGTAATCTTCTCCATTCACCATCATAATGCTGTTTTGCTGGCTTCAGCACAGTGTTGTTGGTTGCACTGATGCTGTAGCATTAGGAGCGAACGCTAGCACTCACTTGTTTTGGTGCTTGGAGCCCTGCAGGTGTGCGTGATATTGCGCCACAGAGTTAAGCGTGACGGTACAGACGTCACAGGTGTAGCTGCGCTTCAGACCTGGGGAGACAAACCAGACAAACACATAGAGTAAACAAAAAATTTTGGTATATATAAAGAAACAGAAAATAATGAGAGTACATAAACAAAACAGGGCATAATGATACTGAAAAGAGACAAATTTTGACCGCTGTATTTCCTCAGCTTGTTGATTTGTGCTTTGACTTCCACTCGCACATGGTGCCAGCGTGTGGTCTTTATCTCTGTAGAAACTCATTTGACATGGTTTGAGAGTGAACGACAGCAACAACAGCATGATTTGAACAGCAATGGGTCCTGTTATTCTATGGAAAAAAATTAACCTGCATTTGGTGTCTGGAAGCTCTACTACCATAATTAAGCTACAAATGTAGTTCAAAAAGCATAACTTTGAAGTGTGTGGCATAAGATAATATTCTTACAAGCATGTCTGCACTGATTCTGTTCACATTATATTTAATTGCTTTTTTTCCTTCTATTTTGTTGATCTACATGGCAGCATGACAGGAGCCTGTATTCAAAAAATATTTATCCGTATCTCTTTCTGACTAGCAATGAATACCTTTTTGTGAATACCAATGACTCTTAGTGATGACTGAATTTACCAACCTGTGTTCATGAAGAGAATTAACTGTATGCTGGAGCTAAGAAGGACTATTCTGGCCAATTTTTCCAAACACATCTTCCCCTGGGTTATTAATATGAACATCATGACTGATCTGAGCATTACAAACCTACGGGTGCTGTATTTCCCCCTTTAAAATGGCTGCCAGTCTACCAGGACTACATTTGACAGATTTCCCAGTCTCAGTTGATTGTTCCTAGGGGAAAAATGCTTGCCTGATTGCAGGCCTCTTAAAGAGCAGCAGGTGCCCCTTATTAAACAGTTATAAAAGCACCTAAAAGAATGGACTGGGATCATTGAGCAAGGGAGAGAAAAAGAGGAAGACAGAGAGAGCTGCATGAGCAATTTTTTTTTTGCTATTTAATTTTTAAAACTGTAACTTGAGAAAAACCTTTTTTTTTAAGTTGTACATTTGAATTAAGATAATAAATATACAGCCATAGTGTCTTTTTTTCTTTCATCTCTGTTGGGCAATACTCCCCCATGGTGGTTCAGTGCAAAAACATATTTTACAGAGAATTGTTTGTATGATCGACGGAGTTCAGCATCCATAAAGTCCTTCATAATGAATCACGCTAAGGAATTTTTAGCGTTTTTTTTTTTTCAATTCCTCATCCATAACTAATATTTCTGTACAAATATTATGTAACTGAAAATGGACTGAAATAAAATCAGTGAATCAATATCAAATTGCAATATTTAGTCACATTTAACTAGAATGGTGACAGTATGTTGAGAAACAGATCAGAGCTCTCTGACCAGCGCTTTTGACAATTCAGAAAAGTGGAAGGACACAGATAAACCAGTCTCTTTTAGAACCCAGCAGCATTTTCAAAATCCATAAGTGCTCTTCATTTCAAGTTCCCCTTATGAACCCAGCTGATTGTTGCTTCCAGGGAGGGTGGAAAGAATTAATTAAAGAGATACAGGGGAGTCACACATCATAAAATGTCTAAATAATGATTGTGGATTGTACAATTTAATAAAATATGTATGTATGAATAGGCCACACAGAAGGATGCATTTCGGTTTTACTCTCATGAGTAGTCAGGGCTCTGTGCATACAAAGATTTATGCTGACTGAGCTGAGTGGAACTGTGATTACCTGGGTAGGCGGACACATGGCATGGCTGTTATGAAGCATCGTAGAAACTAAAAGATGGAGAGAGAAGAACTTGGGAGCAAAGCTAATATTTCTTTGGCTTGCCCTTCTGTGTGTCTTTGGTGACTTTGGACATCCTGGGATCCAGTGACTAATGGAGTGATAAAACAAACAATTTGTCAATACCAGCATGAGTTTTGCCTGGGCATCATTCTGGGAAAGAGCAGGTGCCCCATGTAATTGCTGTCATGTTATGCTAATGATACGGCGCAGTGAAAAACGGCCAGTGCAATTTGGTCTCACGAATTGAGTTAAGCTCATAAACAAATCTCCTGAACAAAAAGGGCAGTGTAAAATTAATTTCTTAATATTGCCATTGCATCATGCAGTCTGACTTTCAAAATTTCAATATGACTTCATGCTGATTTTGTTTTTAATTGATGGGCTCTCACTTCAGATTAAAGCAGGAAATCGCCACAAGAGGGGAGGAAAACTTTGGCAGAATGATGAAAAATGCAGTCTGTTTTTACAGGCCACTGTGTCTCACTTGCACTTGATATTGCAGTATAGCTAAACAAAGGCCCAGATACTAAAACAGATTGCAAGAATAATTTGATCTGACACAAATACTCTATCACGGTTATGTGAGTGGGATGAAAAAAAGCTATTCTTGATTGTAAAAGTGTCTTAACCAGAATAAAAGTGAAACATAACCACACTGTTATTCTTTACCCTTTACTTTTTAGTTGATATGAAGTGACGGAGAAATGGTGGTAATGCCTCGTGCTGTCGTCTTTTCTGAAAACTTGTGCTGAGAAGCAAAGGAGCGTGTCAGACAATCGCCGAGGTGGTTTGAGATTTCACTCCCCATGCACTCTCGTGACACATTTACAGTACTCTCCGTCGCTGAGACGCACCACTGAGGCCGGCTGTGTGTGACAGCGGCCTTTCCGACAGCCGAGCCCAAAACTATTTTTTGAGAAGGTAAGGCAGTGTGCCGTAGACCTGGCATCCATCAATGCCAGCCACCTGAGGCGTTTCCGTGGCGATAACCTGCAAGAGCGATGGGCTGCAGGCAGCACTGTTGCATGCCAGGAGACTGCATGAAAACCTAATCTCTCCATCACTCTCAATTTCAGCTTGTTCATTCAGAAGTTCTTTCCACTATCATGAAGGAAAACTGATGTACAGATTTTTTTAAATAAAAATCCTCAGCTTTGCTAAAAATGTAATTATGTCCTATATAACTTGAAGTTAATTATTGCCTTTCTGGAAAAAAAGTGCAGCAAGTACTAAATGAACACCTATAAAGGTACTATGGTGCAGTGGCAGGTGTGGTCCCTGAGATGGATGGTGAGTGGAGAAAGAAAAATGCTAACAAAGAGCCCATGGCTACTTTATTGTCCCCTTTCCTTGTGAGAAAATGAAACAAAAGTACTCCAGGAAAACAATAGCATCCAAAAATATAGAAGGAACAACAAAGCCCAGTAGCACAGCCTAAAGAAATAGATCCACCCATGAAAACCAAAAAAAAGTCCCATCTAGCCTAACAGACTGTGTTTAAATAGAAGGCCTAAATGAGGGCGAGGGCTGTCAACAGGTTTGAGTAGAAAACCTCAGGTGAGCCTGTCTGTTTGCAAGGCCAGCACTGTTGGAAGCTCTTGTCATCTCTCTGGGCTGAAACAGGGGAAAAGGAACTTCAGTGGGAGTCCATTTTCAATGTGAGTTCAATGGGAGGAGCAGAAGAGCTTGCTCCTCTCTCCACCTCTCCCTGCACCACAACCTACATTTACATGGATATATCAAATGTATCTAAAAGAGAATAATTTTTTCCACACCAGCTACGCAGAATGTAGGCTATACTACTTTGTCAAAACTTCTGCATTATCAGGGGCTGATTCATGGTATCCTTCTATAGTCCTGCATCACTGAAATTGGTTCTGTCTTCGTGGTCGCATCATACACATATTTACTTGATTTAGCAGTGAGTGCCTTACAAGCTGAAGCAGCATATGAAGCAGCTCTGGCACTGTCATCCCTAGCCCATATGAAATAATTAGCCCATGGACAGCAGAGCGGAAACCGGCTTGATCACATCTGCCACACTGGCATGTGTTTCCTTAAGCCTTATCTAGACCAGACCATCGGAGAATTGGTTATGGACAGGGGCTTTTCGGCTTCACTGGCTCACAATCAACACTCGTCAAGGCCAGGTCTCCCTCTCTCTGATGTGGGGGTGGGGGGGGGGAGCTATGTAACAATCACAGTTGTGGGGCTCTCGCTCCGCTGGTAATGTACAGGTCTAGCAGTTGTCATGGAAATTGAAGAACAAGGTGATGCCGGCGTGAGCTGTCTGTCTGGTTCAAGTTGGTCTGACTCCTGCCAAAATGGAGGCTGAATAGGCTGAAGCAGAGCAACCAAGCAGAAGTAACATATGCTGGTTCTCAACAGTGGCCATAGCAGAGACCATCCTTTTGAAAATTAGTGAAACCGTGACTGCTCTTGGCTCAAGGCATGTCGACGAAGCAAACTCTGTAAGACAAAACTGTGGCAGGAAGGGCATACTTATGCACCACAGATTTTATACAAGATCTGTACCAGGTAAACCAACAATACAATGGCCCTCAGCGCAATCCTGAACAAATGAGTAGTGACAGGAACAGCAGTAATATGACAGACAACTCAAACAGATTATTAAATTGCTTGGATTCATTTATAGATCAGAGAAGCTGCAGGCGCTTGTGTAATCTAAAGCCAGACTCCAGATCTGCATACCTGAATTTAAGAAAATGTCAACGGCAGATGTGAAGTTTTGTACCAACATAGTCGATTCTTGACACATCAATACAGCGTTCAGCAGATCCAGAACCTAATTAATCCTCATTTTAAACTAGAAGTCTGACATGTAATTAGGTCTGGGTTGAAACTTTGAACCGGGTATTTTCACTTGTCATATGTTTAACTATTTAAAAGTCATATCATTTGCCCTCTCTTCTTCCAAGAGCCTCACTAATTACAGCAATTAGATATTGCAACCACACATCATCATGTACTACAGAGGCAATCACTTGTTAACAAGCAAAAATCAAGGAAACCATATTATGACACAACATCTGTAACCTAGAGAACAGATTGCATCATTGTGTCCTTATAGCATTGCTTTGCATGCCAGCTAGCACGTTGACGGCAACTAATAGAGAAACCGACAGCTACCACGTCCACTAATGTGCTGACGCTGTTCGAATATTGATGGTAATGAGGATAAAATGTGGAATTTCAATCACAACCCAAAAGGCTGCTGTATGCGTAGATACATATTATGCAGCAGATCACAGAGACTGTTTAATGAAACAACAAAGGCGCAAAGAGAAGGCCCTTGAGTCATCGGATGGGAGTGGGAAACATCAAAGTCTTGTCACATGGTCAGTACGAGCCAATGAGTGGATGGATAGCTGATACCTTCTCCACAGTGGTGACAGCCAAGCTACAGAGACGTGGACACCTCATTTAGTCAAGCTGAACCCCCTCTCAGGTAACATGTTATATACCATAATGTATTCTGAGTAAGGAAGCTAAAATTAAAACCAAAATTATTATGGTAATGAGGCATCATAGAGATAAAATCAAGATTGATTCCTTGACTCTTGAAAACAATGAGGAACATAGGAGTCTTAGTGAGACTGATAATTATAAAATGGAGTGCATTTTGGGCCATATCTGACCAGAGGGCCATACAGTTGAAAGCGGTAATGCAGTCAATTTTCTGGACTCTTTATATAAAAATGTGACACACTGAGCAATTCCCCAGTCCAAGACCACAGTCAGCACGGTGATAGATCAATTCCAGGGTCAGGAAGGCTGCCTGAAATGGCATACAGACAGGGCCTCTGAAAAGTGATTGCTTGATCTCGAGACGAACCGGCAGAAAAGACGTGCCAAATTGGATCTCTTGGTCACGTCTCAACAATTAATAACCGGGATGGCATGTGCAGAAAAAAAATGCAATTTGTCCCTGGTCATGATTGACAGCCCAGCCTATGCTCTAAATTAAATGATTCGGAAGGAGTCATAATCACCCGGTGCAATTACATCAGCTCTCATTATATCACCAGGCAGCGCCTTAACAGGAAATATAAACGGACTGATTGATAAACACAATGAGATGGGGACAGGCGTTTTGAATGTGTGAGGGAAAAACAGCTGGGCTCATGCATTACAGTGGACTGATTCACCGAAGCCAGCCCACGCTCAGGGCTCTGTGTTCTGGGGGCACTCCTCTACACTAACATGGGATAGCGTACAGATCAACGGGCCCTGGTGTAATTAGCTAATGTGGCAACATTGAAAAAACAGCGTCTCCGTCAAAGTCCAGAAGTCTCCGTTTCTGCTCTGTATGCATTCCCTGCAGAGAAATGAGCAGCAGGTGAATAAATTGTCTCAGAATAGCAAAGGCATGGGGCACAGGGCGCGGGGCCGGGAGGGGGGGGGCAGGGGGTGGCTATGATAGAGACAAGTTTCTCTGCACCCTTTGAGATACAGTGGTCAATGCAGGGTGGCACACGTGATGATCACCCACAGTCCGAGCTTGGCATATCTCATCAGAACAGACCTGAAGGCTGGCAGCTCCAGAAACCCAGGAGTACTGCCCTTATCTGACTCAGCCATGAAAACAGAGGGAAAAAAATCATGCTACTGCTTTTATTCCCTTCTCTACAAAGGACTGTGGTCTGAGGGGTCAGATGTCTTGTCTCATGTTTTCACATTATGGGCACCGGGTGAGGCTCTCAGCACTGGGGCGGAATCTAAATTCCTCTGGCTCCATTTAAAAAGGGATAAAAAAATGAATCCCACCCTCTGTTTTACATGGAGTCAAGGCCTAACGGTTGGGTGGGGGCCGTTCATCTGCCTGTGCAAGGTCAGCAAATCCGCCCCAAACAATTACTATACAAAACTTATACACTAGTTTTGAAAAGGATTAATAACAGGCTGAGGAAAAAACAAGTATAAATGTGCAGCGTAAGCTGTTTTCAAAGGAAAAAAAGATATCTGTGTGAGGAGGCAGTCAGAAAAAAGTTCACCTGACTCAGAGGAGAGTAAAAGCTTGGTTGCTTTCAGCTGGATATCTCCCTAGCCTGCTAACAGCGCTTAAAATTTCCAGTTAGAGTAACAGGATGGAGAGACATAGAACAGTCAGTGCTCTGAGGCAGGATAGAAGGCTATGGGATTAAAATGTGTCCAGTCTAGCACTCATACCCCTCTCCCGGGTGTCAGAGAGGCACAGTCTCGGAAGCCTGGAGCATTGCTGGGGATTTTCTGGCAGGGTAGGTCCCCATTGGTGCTGACTGCAGGCTGGTCTCCAAGAAAGAAACTGGAGCAGAAATCAAAGGCCTCCATCCCCTTAATTCTGCCTCCAAATCCTGGTATGACTCCAACTATTGAGTTTGGGCACCTCTTTACACTGAAAATCACCCAAACACCCAGAGAGATCTTCAGCTGAGCCAATAGCAGCTGAGCAAGCAAATCCAATATACTATTGTTGTCTTAGGGAAATAAAGAACTCTTTTGCAACAGCTTTTGTTCAGCAGTAATGACCTGTTATTTAAGTCTTAAACTGTCCCTGTTGGAAAGTGTAATTAAGGTTAAGTAAATAGGACCCTAAGGAAGTCTCTGGAATTAGTAGAAAGACCACAAAAATCCATGCTACACAGGCATCAGAAAATTGTTTTTTTCTGAGCTTCACTTGGGTATAAAAGATGCTTCCTGGAAAAATATGTTAGCTCTGTTAGTGCTATTGGATTAATTATCAAAGCACATATTATTTCCTTATCCATTTCCATCAAAAAAATCTGACAGATAATTGAGGACAAAGAATCAAAGAGACAAATCTAGTCAACCAACATTTCTCTTATATTTTAACATCTCTTTTATTCACAGCAAATTTCAGCCACCCACTCAGTGGCTCTGAATAAGATCCTGCATAAAGAGTAATAGCATTTATCAAAAACAATATCTAGCAAGCTGACCAAAATATTACACCAGAATTATATTTAAGCAGCTCTTCAGATTTTTTTTTTTATTTTGACAAGTGTAGACTGATGTCTTACATCACTTGGATTTTGAATGCATTTTATGTTTTTTTAGACATTTAGTAGCTGTCATGACATTCTAATTTAAAATTGAGTAACATTATTTACTTTTACCATCAATGATTGAGATTAACATACATTTTTTGTACATGAAGTTTTAGCAATGTCAGCTTCTTCTGAATACTACCCTGTTGGTAATGATTTGGCTAATTTTAACACAGTTGTCTAAACACACCTATGCATCTATACATACCAAAGAAGTAATTTATTTTCCAACAGAAGCAAACTAGCAATAATAGTTGTATCAACAATGCCAAAGTATTTAAAGCACTGCCACAGAACTTGGCAGTTCACAATGAGGACAAATTTGGCAGGCCTGTCACATGTGAGCTGCAAATCCGGAACTAGAATGGTCTCGTATTAATGGGAGAGCCTAAAAAAGATTTTGATTCACAGTCCAGTGTGAACTGGGCAGAAGCTATAAAAAACCCATTCCAATTGCGGGTAAATGCCAGGTTTCAGTGTAAAAGTGGCTTTAAAAAGGCCACTTAATAAGTAGCTAAAACTGTGCAGTGGACTGTGGGGGAGTGAGAGAGTCCTCATGTATCAGTTGCCAACCTGAGAAGACTATTTCCAAAGCATCACTTGCCATCCATCGTTTCTGTCAAAGGGCAAAAAGTGAGTAGAAAATACTTATGTGTGTGTGTGTGTATGTATATATATATATATATATATAGAGAGAGAGAGAGAGAGCAAGAGAAAGTGAGAGTGAAAAGATACGCAGTACTGCATCAGTTTGACAAACAGATAATCACTACACTGCAAAAAATTATACACCTACCCTGTTTACTGCTACACATGACAACATGGCTAGACAATGTGAACTGTAAGATCTATGCCAGTTTCTCTGAACGTTGATCCTGTAGGCCCACTGTATATGCTGGTTTTTGTTCCAACCACAACTGCAACCCCAGAATCTTCACAAGCTGTTCATTGTTCATAATTAGGTGCTTTTCATGATTAGAGAGATAATTTGCAAGTCATTAAAAAGCCACAGTATTCACATTGTGTTTATGTGATTTTGCAAACAATTACACAAAAAGAGTTCCTTTTTTATATCTGATCAAATTATAGACAGGGGTGAATCAATAGGCTCCATAAGTCATTGAACACGTAATTAAGCTCTTAATTTTTTTCCTTATGCTAACTAACACAATGTAGGTGAGGCTCATTATAATTAGGTTTATCTTTGAATCCTTCACTGTCTGCCAAATGATTAGTTTTAGTGGTCATGTGTCCACAGTCTTTACAATTAAGTGCCCATTGATTCACTCCGGTCTTTCATATCTGTTAAAACATTTTACTTGTAACTGTTTGTAATATGACACAATGTGAATACAGGACATTTATTCTTCATAGCATTCATATATATTTCAGACATAACATGGCTTAGAATGGTAAATAATCCCTATACTTTCGTAGCACATAATTAAGAAGCTTGTTTAGATTCTGGAATTGCAGTTGTGGTTGGAACAAAAACCAGCATACACAGTGGGCCCCCAGGACCGATGTTGGGAGCTACTGCTCTATGCTATCTGGTAGGCTGGCACTTCTTGTGTCTATAACAGAGCAGTTACATCAAGTCCCTAGAGCTGTCTAGAAATACTGTCACAAAGGACAGTAAACTGCATGGATACACTGGACGCTCAATGTGTGCGGATTAATATTTTATAATTTGTCTGTTTTCAGAGCTACATGGCCGGTTTTAATTTTAGACTGTTTTCAAACGTGGGCCTTTGTGTTAGGATGGAGGCGGGGGAAGAAAAAGTGCAACCACTTTAAGCTTGAGCAAAAACTGCACATATTTTTAGACTGGAAGCAGCTTCGCTGTTTGTTTAATGCTACCTCTTTGTGTGAAAGATGGCTCTGCCAACACCTCCTGCAGCCCCATGAATTAAGCAGCCTCGTCCTGGCTGAGCTCAGATCCTCATCTGCCATAGCACAATGCTATTTCTGCCAGTTAGGATGATTTGCCTCTTCATTACTAATTGATAATCACCAGAGAGGAACGCTCATTAGGCGACTGATGAATACTGCAACTCTACACTGACGTTTCCTTCTCTGCAATGACTGTGTGACGGTCTCGAAACCCTCAGTTGGGCACAGCGCAAGAAAATCCTGGTAATGGGGACAAAATATCTTTAGTATATACCGCATCTATTTCTGGGAGAGGAGAAGGACAAATACTGGCCGATTTCCCCGGAAACATAATGGCGTATTTTAAAGACGTCTGCATCATGCTGCGTGAATGCATTTCCAATACCTGCAACTCTAACAGTCGATGAAATCAAACTCCAAGCAAACAAAACGTAATCTATTCAGAGAAAAAAGGCCATCTCTCCACAAGGTGTTGACAGCAAATCCCTTGTTATATGGAAACTCAGATCTGCGTCTGCCCGGAACCAGGACACAGAGAGACGGTAAGATAAAGACAGGATGACACGTTAATAGGTTGCACCTCAATCGGGCCTCGTCATCTGGAAACACATATATGCGTTGAGCTGTCTCAAAAGCGCTGGCCGCATCTTCCTGGCCTGGGCGCTCCTGTTATCCTGGCCGATCCATCAGCAGCTGAGGGGGAGGATTCTGGGAGACAGCTCTTTCCTCACACATTCTAACACTGTGAACAGATTATGACTAAGCATGCACCGCTTAACTTAACGGCCATTCCAGGTGCCCAGGAACATTTAGCGCTTCAGATTTGTAATTGCTATTGACATAAATTTGGTCAGGAGGTGATCTAATAGCACACTCTCCCACACCCCTAATTTAACAGTCTGAGACGCACCAGGGCTCACACTTAGAAGAGATCCGGCTATCAACTACCAAAAGGGGAGGACCGTTTGGCTTAAGGAGGAGGACAGGGATGAAAGGGAGGAAAGGTGTGATAATGTGATGATAACCTAAAGTCACCCCGATCCTGGGGACATTAGCTCTTCTCTCCAGCAACTGAGAACATTTGTCAGAGCACCAGTGGAGGAATCACACAAAGAAATCAAAATTCTTAACCAAAGTCAACTTTAGATTATTTCTGACAGCATTTGCTTTTGAGTTACACAAGGAACAATTTGTGAATGTTGCTGACAAGCAAAGTCCCGTTTTTCCATTTTACTGGGAAATGTATCCCTGATGATAACGTTCTGATATAAAATGTACACCCATTTGAAAAGTGCCTGGCGCTGTTGCCAACTTCCCTGTATAGTGCATCCTCCCACTCTCTACTCTCTTACCCCTCCACATTGACTCATGCAGTATATACTTTTTGTCTTGTCTTTTCTTTTAAGTGTGCTCTGTAGGTGAAACGCTCAACTCTGGACAAGCTCTTATGGCATTATATAACCTCATTTACTCACACACTTGTGTTTTGGTTCACATATTTTGATGCTACTGCGGTATTCTATGTGTAGGGCATTCACAGTAAAATTACATTTGTACATTACAGCAGAGGATACAGCGAAATACGAATGTGTGCTGTAAGAATCCCAGTCAACAGTTTAATATCTAGCGTTACTTAAAATCTATGAGAGTATCTGAGTCAAATATGAATATGTGTGAAAGGGCAATCGGATTTCCAAATAAAAATACTCTGTAACAGTAAACTGCACTCTATTAGAGTAGACTTTATACCAGGCATCTTCCTGTGAGGCCACCCCTTTCGTCCCTCTTTACCTTTCATCTCTCCCATGTCCAGTGTTTTCCCCAGCTGCTCGAGCAGGTCAGCACGGGCGGCGTTCTTCTTGTGCTTCTTGCCATCATAGTGCTGCTGCGCCATGCCTGGATTGTTGAACCAGGCGTTGCACAGCTGGCAGTAGCGGTCTGAGTCCCGCCGCTGCCGGGGTGAGGTCACAAGGGACATCTCCGGGGCCGACTTCACCGGATTGGGTGGCACCTCTGCAAGGACATACAGAGCATAGGTCAAAGGTCACATGGCATGCCACATCTTTAACAATTGTGACAGGGAGGAGACATTTGTGTTTTGAAACTAAGACTACATATATAGTTCCTCCACAACTGGCTTGTAAAAATGGGCATGGTAGCTGACAGTACAGGAATCATTCAGCAAATATGGAACCGTGCTGATCGATGAGCAAAGCTGTGGTCTCACTCCAGCTTTAGCTACATGACTACGGCCCATGAATAATGAGCTGTTATCTCCATCAGAGGCCTGGAGAAGATTGCCTACATTGCTCTTGACAATGAGGGGGCCCTGATACAGGATCTGAGCCCTGCTCTACTTACTGCTGCCCACTTAAACCCTCATGCATGGGTTGCTGCCATTAGCATGGATCCTAATCGCATGACAGTGCGGGGACTTCATCAATTTTAACACTTGAGTGCTCTGCCCACCCTTACAAAGACAATGTTTACCAAGACCCAGTTAAAAGGACTCATTTCCTTTAAGTTGCTAAGGGGGACACTAGGGGTAGTAAGATGGTCAAGAGCGGAACGTAGCAGGTCCATGAAAGTCACAGTGGAACAGCATCAAAGCAGGTGGTATATATGGAGTGCAGCACTTGTTGACCACATTCCCTTTTACATATCTTATAAGGGTATTCCACTCCTCAAAGTCAGATCTCCTTTCCTCTATCTGCAACACCTTAAATTAAATGGAATGAGAATGTGATGAAGCACCTCTTGGACTGCTTAATGAGCGAATGCAAAATTTGCTCCACTTTGCTGTCAAATAAAAGCAAGGTCCAAAGTCTCCTAAAGGTTAAAGTGAGAATGGAATTGTGCTTCATTGTGCTTTAAACTGAGTGGCAGATGAGCAAGGAGTGCTACAAACGTGAATTCTGCTGAACTATTGTTCTTCTTGTTTCATGCTTTTTTGGGACAAAGCAACATTTCACTGTACACTGTACTGTTACCCCTTATACAATACAAATTGAACTCAGTGATCCTGTGTTTTACACATAAACGGATGCACTGCTGATATTTTGCCAAGACAACACATACCAAACTCTGGGATATATTTCTTTCCTGCTGTGTTCCGTGGTATTATGCAGTGAGGTTATTCAAGCAAAGCACATTCATGCTGCATGTTTAAAAACATTAGGAAAGGCAGAATACAAATATTGTATTGTAAAATGGATTTCTGGAATGGAAAGGTGTACGTCGGCAGGTGTAGGTTGTTCCTCATTTTTGTTTTGACTGGGTAGGGACGGGTGATATTACAGTTTAACTGATACAATTGACAGGATCTGATGGGGACAACTAACTACTGCTGCTAAAACTGCAGTAGAAATGTAAAGTGACTGTAGGAATTAAGTGGTTGTAGGAGTTGGAATCAAAGGGTGTGAAGTGTACAGATTTTGTGGAGGAAGACAATAAGTGGGGCTGGACCTCAGCTGAAAAGTAGATGATTAATCACGAGATGAAGAGGTAATTATATAAACATGCATCTTTTCTATTTCCGTGCCCGAGCAAGACTGGTTTGGCGCATACACACTGGTCCAAAATGCGTTGCTAATTGAAGTTTTCTAGGTTCCACAAAGTGTAAATGAGAAAAATGTCCCTGGAAGCAATGAAATTAATTAGATGTGCTTCAAGAAGCACTAACATAATGCAATATATAATCTTCATCTGCAAAAAGTACAAGGTGATTTGTTTCTAATTTGCTAGTGCATTACCAAAGTGTGTATCCCGTATGTATATGTACAGGAAAACAGACAGATTAATTGCACTTCGATTGGATAACAAGGACACATCTTAAGTGGTGACTCTCTGGCAGGGTATGTTGAAACTGTACCTCCTGCTGAGGAAAGCACATTAAAATGCAACAAAAGCCTTTCATTATCAGAAGAAAGAATATTGCCAAATTCAAGCAGTTATCATGCGTCACAAAGCCCTTTCAACAGAAGAAAATCACCAAATGGGAGAGCTTCTACGTCAGCGGATGAGTCTTTACCTCAAGAGCATTTGTCTATTAATAGTTCATAACATGTAATGCTGGAAATAACATCATATGGGGTTCTTTGTTCTATCAGAAGCACTAAAAACATAGACGTTATTGATCTGATAAGAGGTCTGGCACAGGTCTCTGAAAAAAATTGTGATACAATATGACAGCTTGTGTGGTTGTATGGTGCATTTCCTCACTTATGAGGAAAGCATATATGTATAAATACACATACAATTTACATATTTTTCTTCCCAACCTAATGTCTATTGTTTTGTAAAAATGCTGTGACTGTTTCAACATTTACTTTTCAGACTGGTTAGAGATAAAACAACATCACCAACGTCAACATTGATTAAGGTATGTATGAAGTTCATAACATATGGCCATAACAGGTCCAGCAGCATTAGATAAATGGCAGAAATCTAAAATCAAACTTACATTCTTTGCCATAGTACAGATGAAAACTACAGTGATGGACATATCTGTAATACAACATGTATGTTTTTACAAACTCTAGCATACAGCGTTGCAATCAGGTAATGTATTCGCAAGAGGTTAAAAGTAAAAGTTTGTTTCTCATAAAAGAGACACATTTTTGTGGGCAGAACTTTGCACTGAGCCAACAATTCCCTCAGGGCTCAACCTGCACAGAACTATCTACTATATCTTTTTTTCTTCTTCTTTCATTCTTCTTCTGTCTTCACCTTTTTTCTTTATTCTCATTATTGCTATTTAAATTACAAATCACAACTTAATACTAAATAATATTTACAACAGTGGTACCATGTTACCAAGCAACCTATGTGTTACCTAAGGGACTAATGGACTGACAGATTACTATAGTTTTCTGTAATAGGGTTGTATCGTGGGCTCACGGTTTAATCATGTTCGTAAATAGTGACACATAGAGGGTTTACTTGGTATGACTTCTGGGTATTCTCAGTATGTGCCTTACTACCTTTAATATGAAGAAAAGTACTACTGGCCAAAACCAGTACATCAAGAACAAAACAAGAGACTGTTGTAGAAGTAGTGCAATAGGCCTGTATACAGATTTTAGAAACTGCATTGTTTTTTTAACATTTATCATTGTGCTGGGACAATGGGTATTTATACTCTCCTCAAACTGAGAAATGAAGGATTCTGAGGTAATAAATATCTATACAGAAGGGACCTAATTTGTCTTTATTGTCAGTACATACAGTCAGTCACTTATCATGTTGAATGTTATATCCAAAAAGGAATGGTATGACTATTACAAGATACATTAATTCATGATAAATAATAGCTGGACCTGGAATTAAGAAGTGTAATTACATAACTAAGCCACCTTCGAATGGAAAGCATTCACATATTGACCATGCCTTGCAGAATAATCCTCTCCAGATTTTCCTATTCTTAATTAATTGCTCAAATGGAAAAATAAATATTTGTGAAAATTCATGCAGTGATTTGCAACAAAACACATATAAAACTGTGAGTGGTTTGTATTGTCAGTCAGCTTTGGAACATGATGGCAGACTTTAATAGAAGCTAGCAGTGAAGTATGGCAGTATTGATTTGAAAGCTCAGGGATTTGAACCAAAGCATCTATCAATATATCTCCTGGGAGAGTTTGTAGTTTCTAGGAAACAAAAGCATGACTGTGTGACATTTTTTCTAATATAGGTCAGTCATCCTTTATTAGGTACTGTTTACTTTTTTCAGTATTTTTTTAATTTAGAGTTTAAATCCTACTTGAAAGGGGGCGATGGCAAGAAGAGAAGATGCTGAAATATCATATACACAGTTGACTTTCTGGAATAAGCTGCCTACAGGACTGTGCCTTCTCAGGAAGGAGAAAAAATGAAGAGGGATAAATCGAGTGGCTCTCCTGTGGAAATTTTGCTCAAACCAGACCTGAGACTCCCCAAAAACAGATCGACTGCATATTGTAGTGAGAACGTGAAGCAAAGCCAAAACTCACAACAGCTCTATTTTCCAGAGTGATTCAAAACATTCTGCCTGAGGTAGCACTGATAGCGACAGTGCACCTGAGCCGCTCGCTGGCGTTGTTCGAGCATTCGCAAATCGTACAACAGCATAGCACGTAACAACACTGTCAGAGGACAGCACATGCCCGAGGTTCAGGGACCTGACCCGCGTGATTGCAGCCAGTCCTTCGGTCATGGCAGGGAGCCGAGCATACGATTTCCTGTGTCTCACTGCAGCATGCCTAAAATCCTCCAATACAGCAGAGCAGCAGCACTCAGTCTCTCACTGGAGGGATTTGTTCCACTTGCCTGGGTGGAAAAGCCCCATTTAGTGCAAGTGTCTGCTGCAGTATGGGGCACACTCATGCCCATTTGGCCATCCTCTCCAGTGTGCCTTCTGCTTTCCCTGTGAAGTTCTTTTAGAGAGTGAGCAGGGCTTTGAGTAC
The DNA here is from genome assembly GCA_022829145.1 of Albula goreensis. NCBI lineage: Eukaryota > Metazoa > Chordata > Actinopteri > Albuliformes > Albulidae > Albula > Albula goreensis. The sequence continues at coordinate 31,202,588 of CM040744.1, read as the reverse complement.
AGTTCTGGATACAAAATTAGCACTTGAGTTAGTATCGTAAATCGCTATTTTTGCATGCATGTTTCATTGTAGATTTGAAGCTTTCTTAAAATTTAACATCTGAACATGAACCTAAGGGGAAAATATGCATTTACATAAACAAATATGCATATCAGATCAGAAGCACTCAATAGCATGCAATGCTGATATATAAATACTTCAGGCTGTCCATGCAAAAATTCCTCAGTTGCCTAGAAGGCACCTCTCTAGTTCCGATGCTCGATGTTCCAGCTCGCCACAAGTGCAAACCAGGCCCTGGGACTGCAGGCCCAAGCTTTACCCTATACCCTCAGCTAATTATGACCAAAGCCACAGTGGTGAGATTTTGGACACAAATACCATTTTTTATTTAACATTTCAGCCGAATAAATGTAATGTTAATCGACAGGTTGATAGTCATATCTGCATTATGTCATTAATTAGCCACCCAAGTGATTAATGCTAGCACTCCTTCTCAGTGGCAACCAATGAGCTTATTGTCAACAGAAGCTGTTAGAAGCAATAATCTGAAAAATCTGCAAAGCTGATAAATGGAAAGGAAACGATCAATCAGGCATTGTTTTCTGTCAGCAGTTTTGCTCATGGAGAAAATGAACTAGGCAGCAGCATTTTACACACAGTAACACAAAAATGGCTGAAATCGAGGGCTGAAGAAATTAAACCATGGAAAAATTTGTGTACAGCCACACAACACTTCCAGGGACCATTAGTCATAATCAATATAATTTCACTGTAGGGTGTACTATCTGTTACAATGTAATTATAGCTGAAAAAGTGGTACCATAATAGCCCTATCGCACTACACAAATTAAGTTGTAAGTCTTTGGTTTCTGCACACTGTGCTGCCAAATTCATTCATCACAAAGTTGCCCACTTTTACGTAATCTGTTTACATTTGCCACAGTAGCCAAATGCGTATATATCAGAGTTTATGCCTTTCCCCCAGATAACATTTCCCCCTTAAGCATCGTTTCACAGTGGGAGGCAGGGCCTTCCTCTGTTTTGGAGAGGTATTATTGTTCCGCACTTTACGACGAGGCATGGCTTTCATTTAGGAGAGGGAGTTTGATCCCCCACATTGATTCCCAGGGACCTTGCGCCCAACATCTCTCAGTCATATGATGCCCATGAAATGATGCATATTTAAAAAGCACTTTGAAATCACTTAGCAGGCACTGTGGCCATTGCAAGGCATTATGACGGAGATATTCATAGATATTATATCACTTCTAGCCAAGAGAAGAGTACCTATACAATTTGGAAAAAAGGAAAAAAAAACATTACCAAGGGAGGGAAAACTCTTCCCAAAGGATCAGAGTACTTAAACCCTTACATTCCAATTGCAAACAGTATGATGATGATTCAGGACCAACTTCTGTATACACAGTTTCAAATAATAGCACAGGACAAAAAAAGATGCAAAACAACACTGTGACACAAATAACATAGTAATTTGAATTAGGGGTTTAACATAGAATATAACTTTCTGTCTTTGTGAGTTATTGACTGCAATAAACAAAAAGTACATCAGTATACAATTTGGTCAATAAATTTCCACCATTGAAAGGCACTGAAGACAATACACTTACAATTATTGTGATTATAGTAAGTACTTAATTGGTTTACATTTGTAATATGCAAATCACAGAATGCAATTATTAATTGTTTTGTTTTGAGTTGGATTTGACTTTAGGCTACTACATGGTAATGCAACAATTGGGATGATTTAGTACACATCTGAAGAGTAATTTCAGCAAAATATAGCAAACAACATAGCCCAAGTAAGAAATTCATCTCTGCTGTTACATTATCATGCAAGTGCCCACAGTAAAAGTGGACTCATTTGCATTTAACAAATGGACTAGTGATTTTTGAACACTGATTTTCCAAGCGGCTTATCTGTCCGGAAATAATTCAAATCCCTGTAAGAGTTTGCATATAGCAAGGTTTGGGAAACTTTATTATCAATGTTATTTTATGGTTTTTAATTTACTTAGTAACAAGCAATACTCATGGACAGTGACATATGCACAAATGGGATCTGAACAGCTAATGTGTTTTCAAAAAAAACAGTGAAGTGAGCATTTTTAGGAAATCAGAATGCCCACGAAGTCACGGAAGCAAAATGGCTAATGCTGTGATGAAGCAGCCTGACATTTATAAAATAAACCTTATTGATCACAAAGGTTGATGCACACAAGGGCTGTAATGGTTGCCATCCCAGTCTTGTGCATTTAAGTGCTTTCTTTCATTGCTTGCAATAACGGACAAAGGCAAATATCTTTTGGCCAAAATGTTTCATCAAACGTGAAAATACATTACTGAGTCACACGATGGGTGGCTAGGAACAGAAATAAAAGAGTCTCAAAGGGAACCTCATCCTATGCCATACCTTTCCCCAAATGGAAAGCAGCTTTATTTAAGCCACTATAGGTAAATGATGCATACAGCCTCTCACAACCAGAGTGAAGGTATTACAACAGACAAAAAACATTTGCTAGATCCAGGTGCTTTGTATCCATGCATTTATCTGTACCAAGAACTTGTTCCTTTTTTGGTTGCCATTCTTTATTGTCTCCTCTCTGAGCAGCAGAATATAAACATTTTCTCAAAGCTAAACTGCTGCATTTGTGTGTGTGTGAGAGAGAGAGAGAGAGAGAGAGAGAGAGAGAGAGAGAGAGAGAGAGAGAGAGAGAGAGAGAGAGAGAGAGAGAGAGCAACTGCATGCCATGAAGTCTGGGAAAAGACTAATCTCTCCAAATTCCCTGAACAACCCCTCAGATAAGAGTGTTGGTGCAGCAGGCCTGGGCGTGTTATTTTATGTTATTTCTACTACTGCTGCAGTGAGGGATAGTCTATTGTAGCATGATAACACAGGCAGCTCAAGGTTGTGCAAAGGATTCTGGGTCTTAGGGGCGTGAGTGATACCTTGCATTGTGTCTGTTTGTGTCTTGCCGCTTGCATATCTATGTTTGACTTCCACACGTGTCACTTGATTGATGTCTTATGTAATTTGAGTGTGTAGAAAAGACAGCAGACACAAATAAATACAGCAGGTCTAAACAGCCCCAAAAGAATCATCTGTATCGCTATGTGCTCAAAACCATATCTCCTCATTTATTCCTTTTCTTCTCCTCAATATCAATAATCAATTGATAACAATAATAATAATAATAATAATAATAATAATAATAATATGGATTTCATTGTTGTTCCATCAGTGTTGTTCCATATTTAGGCAGTTGGTTTGTCATCCTTTAAGTATCAAGCAAACATTGTTATTATCATTAAATACCTTGGATATTACAACGGTAAGAACTAAGGTAATGAACTGAATGTTCATCTTATGAATAATCACAGTGGGGAATTAAATAACAACTATGGAGTGTGCTTGCAAATATGCAAAAAAGTCTATTTCTGATTAATGCTGTAGTTATTATAGAGCAATGACTTTCACAGCTATTGTGCTAAAACTGGAAATTGGAAGCAAGCCAACTAATTCCAACAGGACCTGGCAACAGTGCTTAAACTAGCTAGCAAATCATTTGTGGAATTATATATAGGAGCCAGTATGTAGTTAAAAATAAAAATCCCTATGCTAAATGAGCAATGGAATCAGAACCATCAACACACAACCAAACAGCATGTTAAAAATAATGTATGTGAACAACATGCATATTTTGATATGACTTGTGGATACAGGATGCAGTCATGTTAAAAATGTTTGTATCATGTAACAATACCTGCGATGGCTAATGATTGGGATTTGCATTACTGCAGCAATTTATGTTGCACTCATGCTTGTGAGAACAATGGGCTGTAGGCTAAAAGTACACAGACATAAATATAAATTATTACTATTTCCATTAAAACACGTCAGTGTGGAAGAGCTTGTGTGACAACCTCTCTTTGCACTGTCTGCTCTTACTGTACTGTCAGAAGCCACTCTTTGGTGCATGTGGAAACAAAATCCTTTCTTCTCAGTTATTGACCAAACTCATCTGAAACAACAGGATCCCTGCGGAGACGGCCGATTCTACAGCCGCACTCCGCCACTCCACTAACCCCCCTTATGCAGAAATCAATAGCTCAACTCCACAGACAGCGCCAATACCTGCCGGATTTATCTTCCTGACATCCCCCATTCAGCACCGATAGATCACCTGCTCATACACCAGAACAGCAAAATCGTAATCGTGTTGGAAATAAAACAAGTTCCATTAACAGCACTTAGCTACGAGGGCAAAGAGGGGTGGGATGGGGCAGGGGAAGACCTCTTTTTGCATCGGCAAATTCATCTGTGCTGATTACATTTTCTGAAAGACCATCAGTTTTATTTTTATACTTACGTATAATACAACGTACCAAGATCAAAATAAACCAAATAAGGCAAATTGTATGTAAGTTAAGCATTTTAGATTTGGGGTGCTCTGGCCTCCTGTCAACATTTTGGGACAGCCATCTTGCCTGATGTGTGCAGGGTGTCGCAGAGATTGATGGCTGTGTCTCCACTCCCCCAAAGGGCTTTGGCGTTCCCTGTTACCAACCGTCAGAGACAGATGGCGTAGCTAATGAACGAATCCATCAGCACTGTGTAAGAAGGGGAGGCAACCACCAAAGTGTCTAAGTTAAACACTTTTTAAGAATCCCGGGAAAGTCAGGGCCTGCATCTGAACCACCAAATCATGACCAAACCCTCAGACTCCTGATGAGGACAACGAACGCTCATCCAAGAGTTCTCTACATAATTTCAATCAGGCCAAACACTTATTCCAGGGGCCCTGATTAGGGTACACATCATAATTAGGTAAGACACTTGTCCTTCCTAATTTCACAACTTGTATCACAGCAAGCACCCTAGCTATAATGATAACAATACCCTAGAGACTATCATGATCAAAAGTTTTCAACCGCTTTGTTTTGAATGCAGTTTATAGCAAAGCAATCTGGCTATATAGCACCTACCTGGAGGATTTTAACTATAGCAGCTCCTGTACATTATACTGTACTGATAACAGTGCAGTGCTGCAAGTATCTAATACAAGAAAGAAGATATCCATAACAATCAAAATGTGCATTTTCCAATTCAACAGCAACTGATGATGAAACATATTGATGCCAATACAGTTTTTAATACCCTGCTAGCTTTCAAGTGACTGTTGAAAAACGCACGCCCGCAGACTGGAGATGGCCAGGGAAAGGGCTGATGACTGTAATGGGTAGTGTCAGCAAATGAGGGGCATCACTTTGGGCCAGCACTCTGTACCATCCTCTTTGTCCCTTCTTTTGGATGATATGGCTTTGAGAGGTTTCCACTGCCCAAATGCATCATCCTGACACCACATGGTTAAAGGGATGCTCTCCTCGGATAGAGCCCTCTGATCTCTAAAATAGAAGTGGGCTTTTATTCTACTCTCACTCTTGAAGCTGATAGAGTTTCAGACGGAAAAAAGGAAGTCACCTATGTTCCCAGAAGGCAGATATCTAATGCAGACTGATACTGATGAGGCCATTTCAGCAGTGAGAACATACATGTTAAAATGAAAGATTAAACATTCTTATCGTAGGGATGGGAAAGATCTAGTGACTTGGTCACTCTGCTGGTGAAATGCATGCATACATGCACGCATGCACGCACACACACATACGCACACACACAAATACGGGTATGCACGTCCACGCAGGCAACTAAACATATGTACACATGCACAGAAAGCACACACACACACATACACATGCATGTACTCTCTTTCTCCCCCAAAACACACGCACACATATATATACACACCCCACACACACAGACGGACATACACACATCTCCATCACCCAAGTCATTATTCCCCAAAACTGAAAGCTTCTAGCCAGTCACTTTTTTGTTTTTCTTCCAACCTTTTCTCTCTCCTTCTCCTTTTTTTATTCAGCCTCGGTCTCCACTATGGCAACAGTCTTTCTATGAGGCTCTTGGCTCTTCTTTTTTGGGTCAATTATCACCTGGGGCGGGTTGACAGTAGACACTAATGTGCAATGAAAGGGTGACGCAGCATGGGTCCTGCATGGGTTTGCCCCTGATGGCACAACCCTGTCATGTGAAATGACATTAGAAAAAAGGGTAGGACCATATCCCTCAAACACAAACCCCGGGAGAAAAACCAGGCCACTTCCCAGGGTTACAAAGGTCTCTTGTGCAAATTCTCCAGGCTAATGATGTGAAGAAAGATATTTTGCATTTGAACAACTCATTAGTTTTATGCTGTACACACATGCATGCACACATAAACATGCACACACAAACACAGCACATACATTTACATGTTATTATGTTATTATTCTGCCTTTTCCTTTCTTCAGTTTTTTTCCATTCAAGATGCATCATCTTTTACAAAGGGGATTTGACACTCAGCTAGAGATAAAAAAAATATATAAAAAAGTTATTTCTAGGAAGGTCGCCACCCTGGTGATTCTGGAGAAAATTACAGTGTTGTATCACATACCAAACCATTCCATTAATAACTTTTATAGCAGGGTATTGCAACAGTAAGAGCTGGCTGGCTGGCACACATTAATTTGCATGAATACAATTTGAGCATAACTGCATAGTTAGTAATAGGGTTTCATTTTTAAGAGAGGGTGAGGAGTAGACATGCTCACATTCAGATATGAACCATACAAAGTGCATACCTTCAAATGCACATTTCTACTGCTGGAATACCATGCTTTATCAAGCCTGTTACTGTCAGTGCTGAAAATGGAATTTAAGATGGCAAGGAATTCCCTCCATAACTGCTTTGTTGTCACTATGTTTTATGTTTTATGAGCATTTGAATGTAAGTTTTATGCATGTTCAATAGTTTACCCTTTGTGCTTATTGAAGAGATGGAATAACATCTGCAAACACAACAATACAATTCTGCAGATGACAGCATTAAAGACCCACTGATCTGGAATACAGCATTCACCAAATATTACCACATCTAAAACAATTTGCTGACATACGATATAATAAAATGCTTTCTAACCATTTCATAATGGAACTGCAGATTTGTGAAGGTTGTATCCAGACTACTGAATGAATTACCTCACCCTTACAGGTGGGCCCTAAGAACAGATCTTAATGTTTGTTTTTGAAAACTGTTGCAGGCCCTCAATGGTCTTACCCTATGATCTTGAAGGTGACAGTTTGACATTACATTACAGTTTCATTCATAGAGGCTGTCTGAAGTATTTTAACTTTCTTTAAGTTTAACCTCATGCAAGAGTCTCCCTATGGTGAAGCCCTGTTTTCTGCAGCTCTGCTTTTCTACAAAGGTAAATATAAAGCACAAAATGCTCAGAGGAACCAGATTTTTTTCTGTATGATGAGGGCCTGTTCATGTCTCACATACACATATTGAATAAAGTTTAATCGTTCAGGTGATGTATCTATAAATATGGCGCGAGTCTCAGGTGTGTAGCCGGATTGTGAATTGCTAATAAAGTTAAAGTGCTTTTCACTTCCAGAGTTCCCTCGTTGTTGGCTTTCATTACTCTCCGCGCTGCCAATTTGTTTACAGATTTTGGGGGTAGCAGCTGTTGCGGTTCACAATGGTGGCCAGCTTTCCTTTACCCTGAGGTATCCAGTACTGTAATTAAATCTAAATAAGCCACCCACAGATAGGATGAAACTCGCTTCTCCAGTCGACACAAGCTGTATCCCCCCAAAAGGCTCAGATTTGGCACCCTGAAGTCTGCCTGCACCTGCTGCTCTCTTCTCTGCCTGGCAGCCCGATCTATCCTGCCTCCCCAAAACTCCCTCCGAGGAGATGGTCCAAAAAGCTCCAAACGTCCATTCCTCTGCTGGGGTCAGGGCGCTGACAGTCGCTTCCATCTCTCTTTGGTGCATGGAGCCACAGTGACGAAAGCAGGGGGTTTTGAGAGCATGTGCAGATAATGGTTTGTCCCGGCGCTGCCTGTTTCCACTGATACAGCCACTAATTTGGCGAGTTTGCGAACTCCACTATAAGCACTCCAAGGTAGCTCAGGGGCAGACGTAATTCAGGAAGCACAGCAGACATAAGGGAAATGGCAGGCATTGCTGACCTTCAAAATGCATTGTGAGCTACAGCACTAAGACAGCCTGCTATACTGCACCAATCTCAATTCAGTTCAATTAAAACCAAGTCACAATGTGATTTATTTAGTATCAGGTTAACCACCATGAGAGTCTGACTGAACCCTCTCCTCCTCCCTCACACACAAAAACAAGATCCATATTCATAAAACATCTCAGTGTTGGAGGAGTGCTGACCAAGGATCAGGTCTTTCCTGTCCATTACCCATTATCCAATATGAACATAAAAACAGCTGTTGTGATGATGTAATTCGGACACGATATTTATGAATACGGGTTATTGTTCTTTAAAACAGATGATAGTACTGTTGATGCCCCCCCACCCCCAAAACCAACACACACCCACACCCTCACCCACACACTCAAATACACTCGCACACACACACACACATACAAAAAGACACACACACATAAACAAACGCAGACACAGTGTACCTTTGGCATTGATGGCGGGTGGTTCCCCCAGGAGAAGCTTTAGCCTCTTGGCGTGGATCTTGCCCTGGTAATGGGACTGAGCCACCACTGCAGAGGTGAAGGACATGTTGCACAGCGTGCAGCACTTGTTCTTATCCACGTCTCCCTCCTCACTGCCCTGAAGGAAAAAGCATGCAAACACAGTTAATTTAATGGCATAACAAAAGATACACAGCAAGACAACTCATGAAAACAGAACAAGTCTGTACTTTTTTCACACATCTTTTAGAGGTTTACGAGCCACCCACAATATCACAAAATGATTCAAAAATACAGATCATCAAAAGTTTTATATATAATATACATAGTTCTGAAAAACTGAAAAATGGGACAAAATGTTCAATGGGGCTCTTTGTATCAGCTCAGAAGAGTCATTGAGGTCATGTGACCAAGCACTACACCTCTTGGGACATGAACAGATTCCTTTTTAGGCAGTCAAAGGTGCACAGGGAGCTTAGAGGCACTGACAAGCTCAGCAGCCACAGCTCCATAGAAATGCATGGCTGTGACTTCCCACTGGATTTCTCATTTGGATCCTAGTGGGAAGCAAATGGGAGCAATTCCGCATTTAGAAAATAAAAAAAAGTGTTGAGCAGCGTGGAATGACTGCTGATTGGGCACGGCGATCCCTGCGATTCCATCTGTACTGGCGGCTGCTCTGGAGAACATTAGCCTTCAACAGCACAGGGTGAGTGGAGGGAACCTGCCACAGTAGATTGATGCAGCCATTTCGGTAGAGAAGAAACGATTTCACTGAGAACAACCAAATGCACCCATCGTGGCTTTCTTTGCAAGGCTGTGTCTTCGGATTGGCTAGCTGTGTTCATAAAACTCTGAGGCAAATTTACAGACAAACACTGAAAAAATATGAATGTTATGAACATTTCAGTGATATCAGGAGCCAAATGTACACAATGGATTTTCCTTCTTTTATGATGGAAAGCCAGAATGGCTGAAAGCATATTGCTTTGGTCCAATTTCTTTGTTTCTTTCTTTTTTGGTCTTTCAAGCCAGAATGGCTGAAAGCATATCATTTTTGGTTGGTTAGGTTTAATTTTTTCTTTTTGATATACTTCCAAGATATGCTTACTACAGAAAACATCACTGAATTTGGTTTGGAGACCACTCCAACAAAATTGTTTTTTCCTTACTTCCTTTATTTATTGCTGTTCTTCTATCAGGCAAATGTCTTGACAGAACTGTACAACACCATTTGACACACACATTATGGTAACAGCCCATACCTGTTTGTAAAACACTCAGGGTCAGATTTACTAAAGGATTGCAACTGCTTTGCAGGCGTAAAAGCAGCTGCTCAAACACCTCGGTAGTTACGTGCGAATTACTAAACAGTCGCAACGGGTGAAAATTGATATTAAAGAGGGATTTGCGGTGACTTCTTCACTTTGTGACTTTCCTCTTGATACATAATAGAATCTGTTTATGCATATGTATACCTGGGGTGAAGGCGCTAAAACGGTAGAAATTTTGCAAATGAGGCCAGTGAAGTATTCTGTCCAATTTTAAAAAACCTTGCAATAACTCCAACTCCTGTCTTTGTGTGGGAATTTTTACGACTTCTGAAACGAGGTGATAAATTCTATGCTGTCTGAGAGTTACCCTCTTTCAGTTAACTAACTGCAAATACTGACTGATATTACACAGGTCACATAGTCACATATCACAATCACATTACTGGAGGAATTTGAGCCACACATCCAAAGAAAATGTTCTGTCAGCTGTGGTGATGCTGTTAACTGTTAACTACATGTCCTCGCCTCCGGGTCTTTTCAGTAGCGTTGCATGGCTTACAGGTGCGTTTTTCCATCATATGCATAGGTCGCCTCTCCTCTCTTGTATGCTGCTTGGCTTTTGAATCACACAAATGAATTAACTTCAACATTGACTTACTACCATGTGACTGCAGTTGTCATTCAAGGCTCTTCTTATTGCATAAAGAACATGCTACAGGCATAATTTTATACTCTCTCATGGTAAAATAAGGGACCCCCTGACAAATTACCTGGGCTACAATGCACACACAAAAGAGTCTGAGAGGCAGTGCACCTCACTGCTCAAACACTGTGAGGGCATTGGTATTGTCTCTGAAATCTGTGGTCCTAAAGCAGACGATTGTGGACCTCACAGCCCCTGCATTGAGTTCTGAGCACTGAGGGCACGACCTGACACATGTCTGTGTGATGCAGAATGAGTCACTCAGTGACACACTCCTTCCTTTCTGACGACCTTGGACTGTCCTTCAGACCCACAGAGCACACTCTGTCCCTGTGCCTGCTCCTGAACTGGAGCTTAAACACACCCTCTGAACTGCCAATGTTTTTCTCCCTATACGAGAAGAGGATTGTGAGGCATGGAGCTGGTAATGAAATAAATACCAAAAGCCTAATCAAAGGTACTGTATCAGGGAGAGGCACTAACCACCTAACCTTAGAGCCAATATAAAAGAAAATTACCATTCCACAGATTCATCTACATCAGGAGGCTGGGAATGAATAATTAACAGAAATTCAATTGAGACATGAGAGACCACACAGAATTACTGAGCCAGGCCGTCTCTGGCAGCATGGAAATTGGTTACTGTCATTGGCCACGAGGGAGTGAGTAGCATTGCAACTTAAACAAAAGCACTATCATATGATTACAGATAGTAAAAGGGAAGTGTGTGCACATTTGTCGTTTCATGCTGGGGAATGGCTCTGTCACACTTTGAAACATTTAATACATCTCTTTTTTGGAGGTTCTTGATTGTGCCTGTACTGTACCTTTTTTGCTCTTTGAGCCAGATAATGACAAAGCGGAGCTGCACAAGCTTTCACAGGTCCTCTTGACACCTGTTGGGGGCAAATTTTTCACCTGACCATGTTTTTAACTTCAAAAACTTTCAAAATGTGCAAATAATAGTCAGGAAAATCACAGTGCTGAGCCCATTTCTTTCACTAAATGACATTTGTAGTTTTTCCTTGCTAGAAAACTCATGAGTCATCTGGAGCACAACAGATCTAATCGCCACCATATTTCAATGGACGTGTATACCCGGCGTTCAAATCTTGAAACCGCACTGAAAATAATTACAGTGCTGTATGGGGCAAAATATACAGCTGCAGTGCATTTTACAAATCTGTTACTGAGGGAGATACATTGCATTTCAGCAAACTGCTTCTCTCATTCTCATTTGTCTAAGGCATAATAAAATAATCGTTTTGATTTGCAAGCAGAAAATTCACTTTGCTGTCAGTATCAGCCTTGAACATTTTCATCTCTGCCTGAAAAAGGCTGCTCAAAAGTATATCCATGCTTGCTTGTATATCTAAGCTATAAAAGAAGACATACAAAGTGTTACTGCATCGGACTTGGCCTTTAATTTTTTTTCCACTGACGCATCTCAAACATCGCAGCCTGTTTATGATCTCGATTTACGCGGGACCCCGGTGAGCTTCGATGACGCTTTTGCCTTCTTGTAGATTTGGAAAGCCCTGATCCTGCTAACAATGATACGGCACTGGTTTCTCTGGGCCGGGGAATGCACTCTGCTTCTGTTGATCTCCCCTGAGGCACATGAAGGAAGTAGGACAGCAGAGTGGAAGAGTGGTTGTAAAAAAAGTTGTGCTTAATATAGAACAGGACACCGGAGTCTAATGCTGTTACAGGCCATGTCTGGGACATCTCAACAGCGCGGACACAATATTCAGGATTGCTTTCACATTCTGTCCATTACCTTATCTGACCCTTTACAGCTGTGATGCAGATGTACCAACTCAAACAACAGGGACAACAAAAATGTTGTGTGGCTTACATTTTTGCCACCTGAACCTCTCAAATTAAAACATATAACCAATAAGGTATCTGAGACAAAAAAGTCTGTTATAGAGACCAAATGAGCCAAACTGTAATGATGTAATTGCTTCTGCAAAAGGCAGTGATTTGCAGCCCCCATTTCAATCTCTTTAACAAGAGAATAAAATCTGAGCTCTTTGTCTTTAATGATAGAAGACTGACTTGCAATACCATCTTAGCTGGTTAGTTAATTAGATGAGCAAGCAATTGGCCAGATGAATTGCCATTGCTTAGAATGCGCTGGTATTTCATGTTAAATTAATGTACAGAGAAGCACAAAAGAAATCAATTGGAAATACTGCATTCAAGGAAAAATGGTATGGTATGGTAATGGTAAGCAAAAAACTGCTTACCATACCATACCATACCATACCATACCATACCATACCATACCATACCAAACCAAACCAAACCATACCATACCATATCAAAAAAAAATGATGACAGAAATTTCTTAGGGATGGAGAACAAAACACCCTGCTGGTAAAATGAGTTTTATTTTAATGCCATCCATAAATTGGGTTTTAAAGTGGCCATTGACTGAGAAGGTGGAACGTATTATATTTGCCTGCAGGAATAAAATTGACTTGACAAATATTCAGAGGGTAGTAAGAGTTTCTCTCAACTCCAAAAACAATGAGTAGAAAGACAGACAGCTCTGCTTCCAACTAAATATCTGTTTTCAGGATGCACACTACCACTCAAAGGTAAAGATTCACCCTGTTGTTCTGTGCTTCTGCTGTATATCTGAGCTAGAGAATTGAGTCAAACACAGTTTAGCTTCTGTGACAGGCTTGCCTTTGCTTTGTTAGATTTTCAAGTTTGTGCTTTCTTGTTGGCTACAAGTATTAATTATTCTACATGAGGGAGTACCAGCATCTGAAAAAGGACTGTGCATGACACACTTATTTATTCTCAGTAGTGCATGCTTTTGTGCCCTTGTTAGGCAGAGAATTCTGTTTACCCAAAAATATTTACATGAAGATATGTTTGTTTGTTTTTCATTGATGGCGAAGTGGTAAACATACTGTTCCACCAAATGCCAATGTTTTTGATGGTTTTTGTACCAGAAAGTATGCAGGGCATTATCTGTAAATTCTTCATTAAGCTGCTTAAAGCAGAAGAGGTGCCAATGTGCCCAGGGAGCTATTCCCATTTGAATTTAACAGGGCCGTATGACAGGACTCGCTGACTGTAGTCGTGCCAGCGGTCCAGTTAGGGACTGTCCTGAATCCAGCTCTAGCTTTATTTTGTTTTAAAAGGGGGGCATGTTTGAGAGCCTTTGAGAGTGTGTTTTTGTGAATGATGCTGCAAGGTCAAAAAGTACAACTGAAAAAGAATGGCAGACAAAGAAAATGGGTTATACAATGTAGAAACTGTATTCTGCAATGAACACAATGTTCCTTGCTTTATTGAGGTTGCATCTTACTTATTTAAAACACAGCAATTCATCTGCATAGCATATGGTTGCATTAAATTATCATTTAATACTGTAGTCCAAATCCCCACACTCAACACCACCTTTTTCTGAACAACACCCCTGAACCTGTTATTCTATCTGGAGAGAAGGATAGGTGAACATATTGCATTAAATTAAATTGCAACAAAGGGAGGCAAAAGCAGAGACAGATACAGATTACCCCTCGATGTGGGGGCATTCCATCAGAAAACACAAAGATATACAGTTCTGTTCAGTCACTGCAATGCAGATATGTTGTGCAGAGGAGGAGTTGTTTGCATGGGCATTATAACGAGGGAAGAGACTGTGCAACACCATCTATTTCACACCCTGCGATGCTGTGAAATGGCTCTGTAAAGTCAACTCATTCTTCCCCACCCTCCCACCCCAGCAGATTGCTAGAAACAGCTCATTATCCTCAGGATATTCGTGAAGAATCACCTATTATTCTCTGGGGCTACATTAATACCGAGAGGGAGGATGAGAGGATATTTTTAAAATGAAGAGTAGCAGCACATCAGCTTAGCTCAGTCATCCAAATTTAACCTTTTACTTTCAAGACAACACTTCTTGTTTTAGGCTTAGAGTATATAAAGGTTGTAGGTCTGCTAAGAATTACCATGAGGGTAGTGCTGAGAAGGAAACTTAAAGAATGCAGAAAAAGCACATTTACAGATGACTGTCCCAAAGATGCTCTCTCTTTTGCGTCAGAATGTGGAATGAGTGCTTTATTGAAAATTCATAAGCTCATGGACGAATCTATTTTTCTCTGTGTTTCAAAACTTGTGCTCACCCATACTCGCCTTACTCCTATGACTCGTTCGATATATATACCTCCTCTCAGTTCCCAGATATGTATAGTACAAAGCCCCTCAAGCTTTACGTAATTCTGCCTGCTCATTCAATAAAACAGTTTGGAACTGGGACTAGTCCTAAATCAGCATGTGAAGTGCCCACCTGTGTATCCTTAATGCCTGGTCGTGCATGACGTACGGAAGCCTTCCTAGCCAAGGTCCACCTACAGATACCCAGCAGCCTCTGGGGTTACCCTTAGCCAATCACAAGCCACCCGCTCAGTGTTACTGGTCAAGGTTATTCCATGCACTGGCTGAAGCAGTTGCTCTGTCAAATCTCATTCCAAAAGTGAAAAATCGTGATACAGATTTCCACTTTCTCTTTCACAATCCTTTTCCAATGGGCAATCATCGATTTTTGGCTTCAAATTTAGAGTTTAATTTAGATTTATTTCCTCTTTATCTGAGCAGTCTCAATCTTTTTCAAGACAATCTCTTTGCCACTGCTCCTTGAGAGCCACAGAGACAGGCTCTGTATGGGATTATTTATTATGAAACACATGCAGCTAATTGTGTGCTGTGCGAGTGTGATTTTTCTGTACAAATTGGATTTTTATGTGATGGATTTACCATTATAGAAATAATACACAAAACATAGGCTTTTTTAATTACTGTTAGGCACCTCTGGTTATTCTGCAGGATGGTGCATCTGGCAGCAAGAGGATTGTGGGGGAAGACTACCATGTGTCATCAGCACCTTTTCCACCCCTAACATGATGTTCATCTTCCCTTGTAAATGAAATCATTTTCCTGCAGGTCTTTATCATGACAGTGACCTTGAAAATGAAATGAGAGATGGTCACACCCACTAGGAACAATAAAAGGGCTGGGGGTTAGAGTGCCTCTTTTATTTCCGCCCCCCTGACCACCTCTGTGCCCAACCCCATCCCCCCATCTCCCTGCTCCTGCTGAATCACATATAGGGGGTCCCTCCTCTGCACGCCTGCTTCAGATTAACAGATGTGTATGCAGTCTGCTGCGTGTTGCTGCGGGAGGAGCCCAGGCCTCCGAGCATGAGACTGCAGTCACTTTCATGTTCAATCACACTAGCTCCCTCCACCTGTGCCATCTCAAATCAATGTACTGTATTCATAAACCATCACTCTGGAGGGATGCCATGGTTTAAATCAACAGTGCTCACATAGGCACACAGGCAGATACAAGCATGCTCACACTCAAATACTTGACATGACATAAACACAGCTTGACGGGCACACAGTAACAAACAATTCAATGTCAATGCATGCACAAGCATGTAGGAATAGTCTTCAGAAAATGAATAATGCAGGATAATCTATGCTTAAATCAATCTCCAGAGGATCTTAGAAGGAAATACATTTCCCCTCTCCTGTCCCAAACAACAACTCATTTTAGGGAAACATGCACCCATCCCCCATCCCAAACAGTCACACTGATGGGGTAAGACTGGATGAGCCTGCCCTGTGGTTTATAGTGGCGCTGACAGAATGAGTCAGGGCCCTGTTTGTGTAATCAGCCACCTGATAAGTGTCTAGTTAGCGATGCAGCCCTCTCCCCTGGGAGCACAGTGCAGGGCTGGCTGTTATTTAGGTGTCAGTGCAGGAGGCAGCCAAAATCACCCTGCAACCCAGTGCACCCCTGCAGTTTATCAGAGCATGGCATGGATCATGCGGCTCAGCTCCCGGCCCATGAGGTTGGCTGCTGATAGGGACATTCCCGGCCCGTGTAATGAAGCAGCAATTTTCATTTCACATATGTCTATCTATGCCATGCGAAACCAATCTAAAATTTTCTATCTGGGTATGGAAAGACACACAGATAGCCACACAGGCACAAACAGACACACACATAGATAATATAGATGGACAGATATACAGCTAGATAGATCGATATTTTAGTGATGCTCGTCTGTCTGCTCTCTGAAATAGAGATGGATATAAAATATGTGTGACTGCAGTGACTCATCTTACAAAGCAATCTCAGTTTAATATAAAAATGAGAAAAGTAAAAAAAAAAAAAAAACTGACAATAATTGGAGACAATGTCAAAACCACAAAGTTTCTTAACTCTGTGCTACGAGCCTCAAAATATGGTGAATATTATCAAGATTACATCATGTCTATGACTGCAATGCAGACAGTGCTAAAGCGTATTGAGATTACAAATTATCGTTTTTGTCCGTAGATGATGAACGCCTTAAGAATATGCGTTCTATGCACTGAAATTAATTCTACTGCACTAATTTCAAAAGAACAGAATGAAAGACTAATCTCTTCATCAGTTCAGCCTCCCTCTTCTGAAACAGCTCCAGAATAAATTATTTCTCATATTTTAAATGCGAATGTTTTATCATGACATCATTTCTGGCTCACACCAGCACCAACTCATTCTTTGTCTTACTAATATCAGCCCCATTTGTCAGAATCTGCTATGATGACCAAACGACATTCCTTTTCTTTGTGACATTATTGGTTGTGGAGGGGGGTGGAGGTAATGTTATAGTATGCACTTAAACATTTTCAGTCTATTTACGAGGAACATACGAGAATTTGGAGGGGGTTCAAGGACCTGTGTCAAATATCAAACCTGCAGCCTCTCCTTGCAGTTTCTAGAGGTTTTAATTAAATTTCAGTTTGTATTCTGTAAAATGCTGCTGAAGCACTGACATGCGGTCATACTGTAGTGTAATAATAAAAAAAAAAAAAAACAGAATTATCAAGGGTTGTATCAAATATGGGCTCAGACGTGAGGCGATGAAAACATCTGCTGTGGTCGCATGGAGCTGCAACTGCAGATAATGGTTCTGAAAAACGTTTTTTCAATCTTCCTTTAAGCCAAGTTATCTCTTTGAAGTTGCAAAGGAGAACACTTGAGCAACAACACAATAAGGAATAGGTTTGTTGCTGCTCTTATCACTTAACAGTACAGAATGTACCGAAAACTGCTCCATGATTGAACACTTGGATGGACAGTTTTTTTTTCCCACAAGCACTGTGAATATGTCCAGGTACATATTATGCAGATACCGCTGCAAAAACATATTACTAACGGATAAAAAGCCTTTTGGCTGAAAACACCTTCATATATCTTCTCTGCTTCATTTTTATTTAAGTAATATTATATTCATGAATTGTTATAAGATCTGTTTTTAAGGAGGAGGAGAGGAGGGTAAAGAGAGTGTTAAGTAGCTCATGAGCTGTGTAATTCAAAATGTTACATAAACACAAAAGTTTTATTCTTGCCAATCATGTCTGCAGCAAGGAGAGCCGTCCCTCAGATGCCCTCAGTCACAGCGGGGACAGCATCTCCTCTTCGTGTGATGAATGTGAGAAGAGAGAATTAATAGCAGACACTACACAGGTGGAGACAGGAGCAGCCAACTGCTGTGACAACAGCATCACAACAACATTGCGGTCCCCGTGTGAATTAAGCACTCCTGTCCCACACTACAATGTGCTTGTGTACAGATTGATGTAATTACAGAGGGAAGATCTGGAAGGGGCGTGGGGCGTTGTTTTTGCGTGCGTGCATGAGAGAAGCAGCCAGTCAGGAGCTGTCACCGGGTGGGTCTTGCTGACAGATTCTGAGCAGTGTAAACATTATCATTAGCTGGGGCTGATGGAATGACAGTGGGAGCATGTGGGCCAAAGGAGACCTGCCATAGTCCTGGGAAGGGGGGGGAGTCACTGACTCCACTGTCTGCACCCAACTTTTTGCCATTCTCAACGCTCACCATGGCAACCCCCACCACAATTTTCAAAGACAATATTTCATTACAGAAGAATGTCTTCTAAACAGTTAATTGTTCAGGTTCTTCTGGGGGTTACAAGCATTTTTTTGCTTTTTTCATTTATTACAGTAAAAGTGCAAACTCTATGGAAAAACTGACTTAATTTACCTTTAAGTGGATCAGTTGAATATCAGTTGCAAGATGTAAAGTATGAGAACTGCCTTCATAATTTAAGTTGCCTATCAAAGAAATGTCATTTATGTACTATGAATTTTTCAGAAGGTCAGCAGATTGAAATTCAGGCTAAATGAAATTCAGATACTATCCTTGCATAAATAAAAACATAACACTCAGTGTTGTTCAACAGAATGATTAGAGCATGGCCTTGATTTTACGTTCATGAAGAGACGGTCTGTGCACAAAGTGGAAGAATGTCCGTGAGAGGTCCACCATACATACAATCTGCCTTTGTGGAGAAGGCTCTATAAAAGGTGAGATAATTGGAGGTCTATATCCTGGGGTGTGTTCTGCTCTGTTTAAACTACCACTATACTCCAGCACATGGCCCCTGGCTCAGCCTCGTCAGGCAGATTGTTAATTACATTAATCGTGTTACGGAGAACATTCCGGATGTTGGTGCTATTTTCTGCCTCCTGTGGAAGATTTACAGTGCTATGGGCGTCTGAAACAATGTGATGCATTGGCAGGAGGTGTGGGGAGGGGGATGGGGTATGGGAGCTGGAGGGAGGGGGAGAGGTCGTTGAGCACACGAGCGTGTTGATAACAGGCTGTAGAATTCATTGTGATGCGCCATCGTGTGCATTGTCACGGGAACAGGTTACCGTGCCGACTATGGCTGGATTAGCCTCACACACTTGTCAGCTAGCATCAGCTCATCTGGGGCGAGGCGCGGCGAGGGGGCTTGGCTCTACACTTTGTGTCACCCCCACAGGGACGCTCCCTCGTATTTTTAGATGCCACCACCTTGCAGGCATGCTCTGGCTGTGGACTGCTGTCGTCGGATCTGTGAGTCACGGCAGATACACTGACAGCTAACCACAGCGGGGAGGGATGAACGAACCCTCGAAGAGCACAGTCCCCATCCCGTGTTCAGAACAAACATGACCGGGGCGGCTGTATACCAACCTATTGATGCAATACTCATAAATCAATGTTACACAAATGAGCTCCCTCTGACATTCAGTATTGTTGCCTCGTTGTGTGCAGCGACACAACAGCTGTCAGCCAAGAAGATGGAGTTTTGTTATACAACATAAAGCATGAAAAAAGGGCAGGCCCATAACAATGCTTGATGGACAGCAACGCATACTTGCCAACAAATGCTAACTTCCATGACCTGTTCAGTGGAGTTGTTATGTGTGATAACTCAAAGATCCAGGCTGATAATGCCACTGTGCCCTCCCCCAGCTATCTTGGACAATGAGAAGAAATAAGAACCCTCCTGTCCCTGGGAAGTCAAGGCACAGGCTTGATTTAAACACTGCTAATTAAACAGGAGTGGGGATCAGAGGGGATATTTAATCAGCGCAAAAGTCTTCCCCAGTTGCTAATTGTATCCACTCTAATGGCTTATGCATCGAGTTACAGCTTTAGAAGCTGGGGGAGTTTTTAAGTGTCCTTGGGGGGCCATGTACCTATTAGTAACCAATGCCATTGGCTGATTTGTACAGAGCAGATGTACGGGGTAATGTTCCTCTGTGCTGTTGCTCCATGCTACGCTAGCTACTGAGGTAGAGCAGCTCATTACACTAGTGCCCAGCCTGTCTCTGGCACCGTGACTCATGCCCAGTAGACTGTGTGAGGTACCTGCGTGAAACCAGTGGACCCCCTGCACAGGGAACTTAGCTACCACAGGCTAATTGGACTGCAGCTGTGTAGCAAACACCATGTGCTGCTACGGCGTTTGGGGAAAATCTCATACACTGATGTAGTGCTTTCTAATCATGCTCAATTAGTATCTGGCAATGTCATCTTGCTTGGCTAATGCTATTTGATAGCCGCTCGGTGACTATAGCGGTGATTGAAAGTTGACACTATTCGGCATTTGCGGCCTTATTACTCAACATGACAGACTGCAATAAATCAATCTCTGGTGCCATTCTCCAAAAATATCAAACCTGGCCGTAGGATATTAGGAGATGAAAACAAGTGTTGTTTCCTCTAAGAGAATTCAATATTCAAGTGTCTCTCTATTCATCAGAACAGCAGATGGTGTCACAGACTCCATTCCAGACTGAGCCAATAAGGCAGTCAGTGCTGCAGTGGACATGTCAGTTACCCAGGGCAGGAACCTTCAGGAATGGTGGAAGTGCAATGTAACCTTCAGTAAATTTGTCAATGTGTTCTAGTGGGGTGAACAGCAATAAACAGTGCAAACAGAAGCCCCATAAAATTGAGCTAGCACTTCAAATAAAAAGTACATATTTCAGGCCTCTTGTGGGAGGAACAACTCCCAAAAGATGAAACGGAAAATATCAGAAGAAATAAAACTGCCTGTGGGGACGTAATTAGCATCCAGAAAGCTGTGGCTGACACATTTGAACTTACGCTAGTGCCTCCCCCTTACTTGGTGACAGTTTAATGAACACAGACCCAAATGTGCCCCCCCAAAAACCCATCCCATTGATAAGGCTGCAGGAGAAAGCAACTCCTTCACGTGAGATGAGGGATGAAAGTCCAGGCGATGCAGTTGCTTTTGCAGCCCTGACAGTCTGATGCATTGCAGCCTTTTCCAATCCAGCATGGGCAGTGAGCGTGTAAGCACAACAGCTGCTATGGTGACCTGGCGTGGAGCTCTCCCTGACAGCGTCTGGGGGGTGGAAGAGGGCCACGGAGCCCAGGATGCACAAGACACACTGATTCCTCCTGACTGCGACTCATCACAACAGTAACCACGTGCTGCGCTTTGATCTTTAAGCTGTCCTAAAAGGTAGCGTACTGGAAAAATAATTGCTTCCACCTCCCCTCAATTCTGCCCAGCCCCCCTGTTTGGAAAAGTGCTGATTTACAGCAAGCCCAAAGAGCACATGAAGAGAAATAAACACAGTCTTTAGGCTAAACCCTGACTGAAGGTCATACGTTCAAAAACAATAACAATAAAAACAACAACAACAACAAAAACAACAACAACAAAATGCAATATTTAAAACTTCCACACAGCTACAGCACATCTTCATTGAGTGTTTTCATGCATACAAACAAACAGCAAACCACGTTAAAAAAATGACATGTTCAGGAGAAAGGACAGATTCACATGCAGAATAGCAATATTTAAATGAGATGCTCAAAAAGTGGGACAATCAGTTTGTTCAGCCTTGACAATGAAAGGTCAAACAAGACTCCCTACAAAGCATTGCCATGAAGAGAATGAATAGAAAAATGACTTGACATCCTAAACATTATGGATTTCCTCTGGAAGCTAGTGATCACTTTTGCGCATGGCACTATCAAATCAAAATGATGATTATTTGCTGCATGCAATATATCTTTCATTCCTAAATAAAGTTGCGTGAGACTCCTATGTGATGGTTTCGGATAAACAGAGGTGTTTCTTTTCCTTATTTGGCCTATGACCCCAGCTATCGACAGACAGGGTTTGCCGTGTCTCTCCGTGATGAACTCTAATCACTCTCTCTGATACTCCAGATGAAGTGGAGAGAGGACAGTTAGTGTGAGGGACTTCTCCCATGTGACAGCGAGGCCTTATCAGACCGGGGTGACATCTCAAAGATTGATAGATGGCAGGCTGAGATTAATTACAGCTGTGACCTGACACACAGTGCTGCTCCATCTCACTCCACCCAACTCCACATACCCACTCACCCACAGCGTTATTATAACGCACAACAGATGTTCAGACAGGACCTTTCCACCAACAATTTTAAAATAATGGAAAACAAAAAAATAAAACAAATTGAGTATCAAGACAGGAAGGACAATAAAAGGATATGCATGGAATATCTTAAGCGGACTTTGCCACAGTCTTTGAGATGTACGAGTGTAAGAATTCTCAAGGGACACAGTTTATTGAGATATTTAATTGTTGATGCAGAGAAAACTCACAACAGCCACACAGTCCAGAGGACACAACTCCATAACATTAAAAATTCTGTCCTCATTGTGCAGAAAAAAATCTAGCCTTTCATATGGAGAACCAACTTATTTTGAATTCTTGTAGTTACATCAATAAACTTCATTGCACAATGACCTCTGCTTTATATAGAAACAAAATGGCTAAAACAGAAGCCTCCCCCACCAATTTAAGTACCAGGAAATGCAGATGGCAGCCATTTAGGCTCTAAGGATGCAGCTGATTCTGATACAAGCCAAAGCCAGAGAGCCTTAATAAGTTGTCCTGCCAGTCACGAAACCTGCACGCTTCCAGAATGAATGGATTCTGAGCCTCATTCTGCCAATTCAGAAAGCGTGCAGGGCTGGTCAGATTGCCCTCCTGCACTCTACCTCAAATTCTCTTCATTCCCTCTCAGACAAGGGCTGAAGCACAAACACTGCATTCTGACCAGTTATTGACTGGGATCTGCCCGTGGAACATAATTGCGGCTGTCAACCGCAAAGAAAAAAGAAAAAACAGAGTTTACAGTAGTTTACATAAGCAAGGCGTATTCGCAATGTGAATTTTTCGCTTGAAAAGAACCCATTCCAACATGCCACTTCTTTGATTTTCATTGTCACTTCATAGTTCAGCAGTCTATAAAGAAGACAGTATTAAAGATTCTGACAGCGGGAGTAGGACAGCGCATTGCCACTGCGATCAATCGCAGAAAAGTCTATTAAAAAACAACTGAAGCGGTGGCCAGACCTGAAAACCCAATTTGTATTGAGCAATGCATTTTTTTAATGTGTTGTCTAAAGCCACTCACAGAAGATATGTGTTTGTTGCAATGTACAATTTAGAGGGGGAAAGAGAGTGGAAATGTGCTTACGTTATCTGTTCTGAGTTTCTTGGCAGGGCAACCTCCATCCACTGGATGCAACATGTAATACAGCCTCACTTTGTTTGCATGTTTCCGACTCTAGAAGGAAAGGGAAAGAGAAAAATAGATGTGATAAAATAGATGTGATATATTCTGAAGAATATCTGACTTTGAGCTGATTAATACACATTTTCACAAAACAACGGCACACCTGTATGGTATAACTGATTATTTCCGTCCAATATATGGATGTCGTACAAGATCACTTACTCAAAATAGAATACCATTATTATGATTCAAACCATAAATGTGTTGAATAAATAAATCACATCATAATAAATCATTGCATGGACATGATGTTCCCTGTATCTCCATACACTGTGCCAATGCAAAATGAAGGCTTGATATCTCAGATTGAACCAGCAGAGTTCACCATACATGTATAAAACATTCAGATTCAACAGTGGGCTGCAGAGAGATGCAGTAAAGACTTGCATAACCTCACCTACTATATCAGTCATAACATTCAATGACATTCAAACAGAGAAACAGACAGACAGACAGACAGGTAGAAATGGGTAATCACATGACCTCTGTTCTATCTACTGGTGGTGAAGGTAACAGCTTAGAGCACACAAGTGCACATCAGTGGAGCAGAGAGTGTTCACACTGCTGTGTACACCAGAGGCAAAGCATGCCCATTTAAAGCCAACAAACAATGACAGGCGCTGTCATTCAAGGAGCGGGAGCTATGCATCGCAAAACTGGGTACTGGAAAGCTCTGACAGCGCAAACAAGGAGGCAGTGGATGCTCATTTTTGTACATTTGAAAAACAGCGATCAGGGAAGAGGGGGTTTTAAGCCTAGGGTAAACCTAGATAAAGGAAAGGCATAACTTGGGAGGATAGGCTGTGCAATTCAGGCGATCACTGAGAAATCCTTTGCTTTCTTTTTGAGAGGGGTTAGATTTTCTCTCTCCTTTTTGCCTTCTTCTGGAGGGTCAACTCTCACTATAGGAATGTGTGAGCACGTGCCGAGTGGAGCGAGACATGGACCCTCTTCAGAGAGAGGCAGTGCACACACACACTTATTGCTTATTGGTAGGAGCCTGCTCCCCTCTCCCCTCTATTTTTTTCTGTTAGTGTTTGCGATGTACACAAAGCCTATTTTGATCTCTTCAACAAAAAGCATGAAAATAGAAAAACCTAATAAGTACAATTCTTTGAGAGCGACAGGCTATTGAAGGAAACAGACAATGGAGGGAAAATGAAACAATCATCCACGGGGCCTTTTCAATTTTCTGTTTTGAGAGGAAACTCTTTCCTTTTATTCCTACTCCTGAATCAAAAAGATATAGATAATAGGATATAGTTTCTCTTCTATCTGAATGCAGTATGTGGTAGCTAAAATACGGCTCTAAGGGGATAAAAACTTATATGAATAAATGTGCCTTACTGTGCACTGATGACTTACACAGACAAACCACTCCCCATAATGGGACATTTCTGTTACAACTAAAGGTAGTTCCAATTAGGAAGCATCCTATACTTATAATCTTTGGAACCCTGTTTACAGACACCAGGAGAACACAAAAATTGACTTTATGGCCAAAAATGTCATACAACATAGAAGCTGACAAAATGGTTTCAGGAATCTCATTTTCAGGTGTCAGTTTGACACAACTTAATGAGGTAGCTTAATTAGCCCTTGGGGAATCGGATATTCTGGTGATGCCAAGGATTGGGCAGAAATAAGTTTAGAGGGTCCACAGGGAAGTCACCCTGAAGGGAATAAAACCATAAAAAACGGAATGCCATCACTGGGCAGAGTGATCGGCAATACAGCTTCCAGTGGGGTGGAACTGCAGAGCTGGAAATGACGAAAATATATCATCTGAGTCCCATTGCGCAGTGGCTTCTCCTGAGCTGGCTCTAGGCTGTACCTGACTCAGGGCTTACGTAAGCTCCATGGGATGTTTTTAGTTTTGATACTTTGTTTTGACTATCCTCACACCAAGGACGCAACAACTGAGCTGGAGCTTTTTTCTTACCTGCCGTATCAATGGGCTAGCGGAAAAGACATGCTTCCTTTGCCCAAATCTATTTTTTTTGCTTTTATTCCATTTCTCAAAATGTGGAATGACCAATTATACTCACAATCCTTGTTCATTAATGTGACATCTAGTATCACAGAAGCATGATACAAGCATGCAATTGCCTCTGTATGTCAGCTTCCTCTTTTTCTACACCACAGTCCACAAGTTTTCACAGACTTCAGCTTGAGAAAGACACTTAATATGCAACTTAATAGATTGACAGCTCTTGACTGGACCAGCAGTGATTTTTGATAAGCAATGAGACATTGTCAAGCAAACCCCTCTAACTGAATGATGTTACAGCAAATTATACATTACAAGGCAGGCCTTCCAGCCATAGTGCTGGTGGTGTCATCTTCTGGATTTGATGCCGGATAAATGCCGGTATAGTGTCTTCAAAAAGATAAACACCCAGCAGCCTCAAGAGCCGGTTTTCAATCCAAACATTTCAACAAAGCTCTTAGATTTATGTTTGGACTAATCATGCTTGTACAGGAGCCAGCTTGATTCCTAAGCAGCTGATGATTTACTACATAACTACAACCTTCTGGACTCCATGCCTGGAGGAGTATGGCACAGTAGTGTTTATGTTAGGTGAAATAAGACCTGTCTGAACTGGAGTGGGTCAGACAAGCTCTGGGGATATGAAATGTACTTTAACCACAGACACTTTAGACTCACTAGCAACTTTGCACTGCATTCTTAACACTGGTTTTCTGTCTTTCTACCCTTGAAGCGTAACATTTTCAAATGTATCTTAAGAATATTTATGAAGGAACATGACGATGGACCAAAAGTAAACTCCTGTAATCAGGAAGAGGAAAGGGCAGACAGAAGTAATCTGTGGATAAAGCACCCTATCAGTGCTTCTAAAGCAGAATTTACACAGGACTCCCCAACAGAGGCTCCTAATACTTACTATACACCAGTGACTTACTCCACCCTTTTGTTTAGTACTGAGTCATGGCCGCCTCCTCCAGAGTCAACAGGAGAGGACTGCTGCATGAGATTTAACAATTCAGCTGTTTAACCTTGGATTAAACAGCTGAACTGGTGGCATAAAGGGGAAATTATAATAACAATAAAAAGTAAATGACAGGGCAAAATTTCCAAAATGTGGGCATATCCCTTTAAGTAACTGCTGACATCCTGTGACTCTGCAATCTGTAATCATCCTTATATTGATGAGAGTTGTGTCATCTTATGCTACCATTCCTCCTGTACTGCATTTAGGGAGGGACAAAAGACCATTTAAGGCTCACTATTTAAACTGCATGTCACTGGATTGGCTTTCGCACCTATTCTTGACAATTCATGTATCTGCCATGTCCGACAGTCATGCCTTGGGCTAGCAGTGAATGGGGTTCACACTAAGTAACCTTTTTTGAAAGCTACGATGGTAATCAAAGTCCCTCTGTGTATGCTGGGTGAAAAAGTCTGTTTTCACCAGACTGTTTTTAAAGTCTTTTTTTTTATTCTTTTAATTATGCACCAAATTGCTCCGGCTGTTGCTTGAATGGATTACTGTGGAGCATGCCATCAGGATGCTGAAATTAAGAACAGCGGTGGACTAATTGATGTGACTTGGGCTGCATCCTCCCATGCTGAGATCTAGTCAGAGGAGCTTAATCCGCCAGCACTACCTGCAGTCTCGTCTTAAAATTGTTGCCAGTGTTCATTTTGCTTGACTTATGTCTTGACAGTTACTGCTCATATACGATTTCCATTGCCATTATATTCCATCTCACACTGAAAAACCCCTGCTCTCTTTTATTACATCGGAACCGCAGACGCTATCTCACAGTGAGAGAGAGTGTCCCTCCTCACAATCCTGAGGAAATGGCTGTTATGGCCCCACTGGAACAGCTGCCAACAACGAGCCAACACTGAAGCATATTTTGGAAGCAAACCTTTTACACGTCCACAGTGCACATACAAAGAAAATGGGGAAAATACCTTTTAAAATTGCAATCTCAGATCAGTTTTTTTGTGTCAAACTTTTCCATTTCCCCTTCCCTCAGTGTCATGTCTCAGGGGAAATATGTTTTCTTGAAGTTTACAGTATCTTTCCACCACCTCTCCTTTAATCATTGGACAAGTGAAATAAACATGGAGGAAAGAGTAAAGATTTTGACAGCCTTTCTGTCAGTGTAGTTTTCATAGCTCTGTCAGGGGAAGGCACATACCATTTTTAATAATATTAATGTAACAATAAAGTGAAGCAGGGTTTGTGTGTGTGTGTGTGTGTGTGTGTGTGTGTGTGTGTGTGTGTGTGTGTGTGTGTGTGTGTGTGTGTGTGTGTGTGTGTGTGCATTTGTGTGCAAGCCCATGCATCTGTGTGTGTCTGTGTGTGTGTGTGTGGGAATGTATGGGTGTGTGTCCATGTGTGTTTGCATGAATATATATGTATGTGCCTGTTTATGTATGTATGCACTATATGTGCTTGTGTGTATGTATATGGGTGTGCCCATACCTATGTACGTGTGTGTACATATGTGCATTTATGTGTCTGTTTGTGTGTAAGTGTGTGAGTATGAGTATGTGTGTTGTGTGAGTGTGTGTCTGGCTGTGCATGTATGTAGCATTTCCTGCTACCAATGCCAGGCCACTGATACTCATTTAGGGCAGAATATAGATCAGCTCTTAAGTACATTTTCTGCAAAACTCATTATTATTGTGAGAATGAGAGACTTGCATGGGAAATACATTGAAGCACAGGTCTACATTTGGCCCTTAATGTTTGGTCACACTAAAATCTTTGCAGGCCACTTTTTGCATAACACTAACTCCAGTACTTTGTTAAAAGACTGAACCAAAAATGTGCTATGCCTGCTGACTAGGACTGTTCAGGTTTTCCCAATGAAAGCAGCTAATTCAAGATGGAGAAAAATAACTCAACTTAAATAGTGCCCACTGTCTCGAGCAAAGCCACAGTTAGTCTGTGTCCAGTAGTCTGTTTTTGGGCAAAAAATGCAAAATATGCATAAATCACCCAAAGCAAACCAGAGTGCAGCATGAACATGGCCATGGAACAACTGTGCTGACTGTTTCGCATTGATTTATACTACAAACATATGAAAATAATAAAAATCCTCTACATGCTGGTGGTGTTATGCAGCCTGAAATATTGAACTATTGAACACAGCAGTGTTCAGGATTTGTTTCAGATAAAAGTTTGTAGAAAGTAAAAATTGATATACAGTATGGGGAAACTCATGCAACCTCAGCATAGCAACTCAATGTATAATAGATTAGGATGCACACCCTCCAGCACACCATGACTTATAGAAAGCATGTCTAAATCCAGAGTAGCTCTCAAAGAATGCTATTTTTTCTATAACTGATCACACAATACATTGCACAGTGTATTTTTTGTACTTTGACCCTCAGGAAAAACCATACTCGTTTATTTACTCAGAAAAGGTTTATGTAAGGTACATATTGTTGTTAATGAATACTGAAGCAAGATAAAAAAAATGTTGCAAAATACATATGACAAGCTCTTATAAATCATTGCATCTTCTTGGTGAAAAAAAAAATCACTTGAATTGCATTGCCGGGACTACTTAGTCAAAAATATAATTACACAATTCATGATAGTGTAAAACAGGCAGGCAACAGCTCACACCACATAATAAGTGTATGGTCCAAAAACAGAAGACTTTCTTCTAATTTAAGACAGAACCATGTAAAAGAATCAGACTTGTCATTTTGAGCATGGTGGAGCCCACAGGGAGATATTTCCTGCTACTACCTGCATCTGCTTTTGGGAGAAAGTGGCTGTTCAAAAACACAAGAACTCTTATCGACGGAGCTCAACATGCCCATTCTGAGGCTCTCAAACTTTTATCCAATTTTCCAAATTTTATCCATTTTAAATGCAATTTAAAATGAAAGGAAATTCTTGACTTGGTTATCTCTGTAAACAGATCAGGACGATCCAAATAACTTTATTCCTCAAATTTATTTGGGCATTCAGAAAAGAGTTTCACCCGTCAACAAAATATCAGTGAATTTAAAACGATAAAAAAGTAACTTCAGTTGACAGGGTCTAGTGGTTGCGATAAAGCTGCAACTTCAAACCCACACCAAAACAAATTTCTTTCAGTCAGTACTGTTGTATAAAATAGTTTTTTTAATCTAGTCAAACGTCTTCCACTGACAAAAATATATTTCAAGCCATGCTACAGTAATTAATCAATCGTAACTGCTTGGAAAAATGCCAGTGTTTCGTTGGAGATAACACCGCATGCAAAATTTCTACAATGGCTTTCCAAAAAAAAAAAAAAAAAAAACAAGACTAGAGCTCCTCTTGATTGAAAACCCTGGTTCAGTTTCTTTTCACTGAAGTTCTTTACTTTTTTCGCTTCCCTGTAAGGAAGCGGTCTGACTGTGCTGAGTCGGCTTTCAGGCACGGGCCAAGAGCACTTGGCAGGAACAAGAAGATTGTGCTGCTTATACATCAGTGAACAATAGTGGACTGCTCTCCGGGACACCTGACAATCCTGCCTGAAAAACAGAGGGCACACAGACAGTGCAACTATGTACCATCAAACCCTGCCAATGTTTACAATGCAAGTGTCATATTACAATGAACCACCACCCCTTGCACGCACACACACACACACACACACACACACACACACACACACACACACACACACACACACACACACACACACACACACACACACACAAATGGTACACTTATTCCATCTTCACAATACACTCTAGCATTCTACATAGCTTCAAACCTTCACCTTTCTGTTAAAGTAAACCATCTGCCATAGGGCCTTGAACACAGAGATGGGTAGGTTCTGTGAAATGTTAGTCATTGACCTGTGAGGTGCACACTGCTGGTGTAAACCAGAAGGCATGCTGATATAGTACTGAACACATTTTTAAAAGTGGTCATTTGTACCAGGCTAATGATGCTCAGTTTAGGGCATATAGGGAACTGCAATGGGGTGCAGAGTCACTACCCATAAATACATTATACGAAACAGGCCATACTGATTGAAACCCCTCCCATCAATTTAGTTACTAGCATGGGAAGTCCAGGCAAAATAAATGCACTTTCTGAGTGGGCAGAATAAGGTTTTACACTTTACACAATGCAAATTTAGAAAGTCACCATATAGTTTTAAATATTCCAATGTGGTAGCTACAATTAAAAAGCTCTGCAATTCTCCTTTATTTCACCAGCATGATGACAATCAATTTTTCAATAACATTCAGTAACTTTTATTACATTAGGTTTTGAATCCAATGAGGAAATCTTGACTTGTCATGGCATCATGTCATAGGCAGAATAGTATGTAAAAGATGATTGTAATATCTGACAGCATGTAACTGCAGATAAATGGATTGGCTTGTGCAAGTCCAATTTCTGAGGCTAAGCATAAAAATCACAGGAATTATCTAAACCAAACAATCTCTTTAAAAACTACTGCAGGACCACTGCAATATACAATGGGGAATCCAATATATGAGGGGAAAAACACAAAACAACTCAGGCCATAAACTTGGTGCATTTTAAAAGCCAGGGTTTAAGCAGATGGGATGAATTTGTTAAGGCAGTTAATTTGATTATGCTCTCTAATACATGAGTCGCTAAGTACACACCGACCGTAAACACAGCTTATTACCACACATCATAACACCATGGCAATGGAGGTTCTCAATGTGCTGGAGGGGACTTCTGTCATAGGCTTGTCCTTTTCATTAGGCCCAGTAATGTTTAAAGTCATTAATGTAACACTGTTTCAGACAGAGAAAAACTGTCTTCCTCCCTCCATCCATGGCACTTGTGAAAAAAAAAAAAACATTCTGTACCATATCCATGGACTAAGCAAAGGTATTATGTCATTGTCATGTTTCAAATATTACTGAGAGCTTCAGTCTTCATTGAAAATAGACAGAAACTGGAAACAAGGATACACTTTATAAGGTATCTATAAGGTGCGGGCATGA
Source organism: Albula goreensis (assembly GCA_022829145.1). Lineage (NCBI taxonomy): Eukaryota > Metazoa > Chordata > Actinopteri > Albuliformes > Albulidae > Albula > Albula goreensis. Next base: position 31,171,068 of record CM040744.1, on the reverse strand, counting down.
AAAAGAAACTGCAAAGACAATTTTTGAACCTAACGGCCTTCAACAATTAAAAAAGGAGAATTACAGGCCTTGTAACCTTGAATATACAGAGGTTGAGAGTGAATGGTTAAACATATTATACAATTCTCATCAAAGCCCATTTAGCTATGTAGTTAGCCTCTGAAATATGGTACTCCTCACTGTGCCCTGGGGCTCCTTGAAAGTTATATAGTTCCTCTTTGACAGCCCTCCAGAATTCATCTAATTCTTATTCCCTTTGGCTTCAGTTTCCTTCGTTTTGCCCATTAGCTGTTTCTGAATGCAATTTGTTAGGATGTTATCGCTGATGGGGTTTCACATTTTTTTATTCAAAAGAAAGATCAATTATGAATTTAGAAATACTTTTTGTTCTTTTTACTCTTAACAATTCTTCTGAACATAAGCAAAAGGTGACACGATTTGTTTCAATATGCACAGCGAACCGACCCATTTCTGCTTCCCTGAATTAGAAAACTCATATTACACTTTCTCTCCCGTTAATCAATAGTGGAAGGTTTTGTGAAACTCATGATACAGCACAATATCAACAAATGCAAATATTCCAATATAACGAGGGCATGAAGCTACTGCACCGCTGAGATGCCTGTCATCAGAGCTGAAATTCATCATCTCCAAAAAAACAAAACAAAAAAAAAACAATTTCTTTTTGCAGATGAGGCTGGCATGATTCTAAGAGCTTGGGGCCTTTCATTCATTTTATATTGAAATAAAAACCTGCTGAAGTCCAAAGATTATGAGTTGAGTCATGCTGGAATCTTGAAAGAAATTCATCTGGGTGGGAGCCGGATCTGAACCTCATGCTATTTTGGTTCGCCTAGCATCACCAGCCGGTCTCTCACTTGTCATAATAATTTGAAGCTGTTACTAACTTGTTTCGTCTCTGTGCACGGACTGAAAATGTGCAAGCGCTCCCTTTATTTGGTGCCATTTTAAAAAGCTGAAAAACAAATGACGCATCAGACTCATTTTTCCATACTGGGAGCGCAGTCTTTGGTCCTCCTATACATATTGTATAAATGCTTCCTCCACTACCAGAACAAGGTAAAGGGAAAAGGTATTATGCAGGTCTAATTTGTTAAATGCAGAATACTTTTAACTGTTATGCAGTCACCTGAATCCCCCTGTAATCTGATATCCTCTGATACAGTCAGTACAAAAAACAACTTAGCAGCAGTTTTATAATTGTGACTTCAAAGGTTTGACATTTTTCTCAAAGCAAGAAATATGGATTTCAATAAGGTGTCTCCACATATCAGCAATACTCCAAAGCATGCTTTCCCCACTGTTAACTGACACTAAGTAAAATCTGTACTCCAGGGCCACAACCATGCAGGATACCAGTGAATATCAATTGGGGGATGAGCCAGCGTTTTGGAGCAGTGACAACCTGTTCTCCACACCAATGTTCCAGGCACATGACAAAATGTTAAAGAGTTGTTAAATGGTTAATATACAGGACAATGTAACATATCCAGTCTGGAGGGGAGGCACCACACTGGAGAACAATCAGCAGAGTCTGATTGAATATGATCTGAATAACTTAATTTAAATACCATTGTGACATTAGCAATCTTTAATCTCAAAGCAATTATCACAATAATTCCAGATATCAGAAACTAAAAATAACAGATATTCAGCTAAGAGCTCTAACCACTTCACAGCCTTGACATAAGAAGTGTAGTATTCCTTATGCAATAATTAAAATCTACATAAAGGTACAGCTGTGTACAGAAATGAACTGTTTCATTCATTACATTCGTCAACTAAATATCAACGTTTCTCCCTACTAAGTCATCATTGCAACACTGAAAACTTTCTCAAAAACTGTGTAGTCTATCAACTAAAACTATTTGCCCACATCTCAGCTCCTTGGAAATGAAAGTGACAGCCAGATTTACTGGAACAATTAAAAAACATTACTGGTCATCACTAGGGTAATGATACATGAGAAGCGATTAAGTGAAGCCTCCAAATAACAGACATTTTCGTTCTTTGTGTTGCTAATTAATTTAGATCAGGCTGCAAAGCTACTAACTGGGGAAAATGGGGTGGGAGCACCAAGAACAGACCTTTTCAAATTGCAGTTTCCCAACAAGCAAACACCAACATTCTCTTTGCTGCACCAGCTCGCTTTGTTAAGCTGTAGTTTAGAAATGATGGCCAAACAAAAAATAAAGATAGTCTGACTTTTTTGTTGTTGTTCTTTAACAAAAGATAAACACACTTGAGCTGACATGGCAGCACAAATTACACTTCAATTTTTTGGAGAACAGAAGAAAGAAGGGTAAAAAACACATGACAAGTGAGAAACCTATTTTGAGCATAGAGGATGTAGCTTTCAGAGAGAAGCACATTATTTTTCTTTTGACAATAGGAGCCGACGTGCTGCATGTCGCAAAAGGCACAAAAGACCATTCGAAGGCAGGAATCTTCACATAGCCCCACAATCAATTCTACAATGTCATTGGGGCGTTCTCATAATGCCTCTTTCATTTCCATCGATCGATGTCTATTTACCAGAATGAGGACGATCACAAACAACCATTACTGTGTCATCTCTTGTCAAAAATAAACATTTGCAATGGTGAGTCTTAGAGTAGCACGTGTAAAGGTTAGAGAAAGCAAGCATTTGGGAAGACAGTAGTTTTCAGATTCAGCTGTAAGAAAACTGTCACACTGCCAAAAAGAGGGAAGAAAAAAGTCAGCAATAACTGTGTGTGTCTCCCATCCCCTCATTTTCTTACTTAGCATTCACTAAGGGCAGAGATGTTGAAAGCAGCATTTGTGCTCCCCTGTGGAGACAGCCACATCAACGGACAGCCTCATGTGTGATGGTGTGCTGTCATTGAGAAGGCTTTTATGGTAAAGAAATGGGGGTGATGACAGAGCCCAGGGGGAAGAGAAGACATTTATTGCAGGCTTAAGAATGAAGATATCGAAGCAAAAACAGCTTACAAACATTTCCCTTGCACTATTACTATTTTTTATGTAATTACTTGTTTGTTTAGCCAATTGCCCTTAAATGAGACTTGTAACATTTACAATGTTAACATTCAGACACCCATTTGAGAAGCTTTTGGTGTAACAGTAAAATAGTACCCACCTAGAGGATAAAACAAATGAGTCTGAAATCAAATTAAGACATATGTAATATGTGAGTAGACATAATAAAATTACCAAGCACTTGCCTTCAGTGACACAAAGAGGTGAGAGGTCTTATTAATTACAAAGAGGGTCAATGTTGAGAAAGTCAGAGATGGCATCCTCCAACATGAGGCATGGTCAAACAAATGGAGCATGATCAGTATACAGAGGGGTAGTCTAAAAGAGACGGAAAGGCCTGAAGGTCGACAATATTACCATAGCCTAAGGGAAACATTGATCCCTGCGGTCCTGCAATTTTACTGCTCTTCCCTCATCCATATGTAAAAGCAGTAAAAAACACAGGAGACAGCCACAAGGCAGGGGCCAGAGGCAGCATGGGAACTGTATAGAGCCAGCAGGTTATACATTACTCATATTACTGAGGCCAAAGGTTGTGCACATGTGGGAGGTAAAAACAGAAAAACAAGTGTGCAGCTGAATCTATAGCAAATTCTATTGATAAAGAAAGAGACAATTAAGGGAATTTGCTTCAACAATTTGCTTTCTTACTATCTGTTCACAGACACTGTCTCCTACAGTGGCCAGGTCGAGCCCCTTGGCCTCTGACTTTTAACCCCTTCAACTGGCCAGACGGTTACTGACGAGCTTGCCTTTTGCATGGATATCAGATCAATGAGGATTTACATCTTTAATAGATGTGGTTCTCAAACTGCAGATACCACTGGGGGGCCATGAGAATGGATTGAGGAAGCCAATTAAATATTAAAAACAAAATTATTTACACTACATTATAGATTCTCCATTGAAATGTACCTAAATAAAACTGCATACTAGTGAAATCCATTCAATGTTCAGTTTTTTATGAAATATCTAATGGCTTTTATTCAGCATGCTTTGAACACATTTCAATAAGATTTTTAAAAATATGCACACAGAAGTAGTTCTCTTTAGGAGGGTCCTGGGATCAGAAAATCTGGAGACCTGTATTTTAGAGGTGTGGATGGATGTGCCAAAGTTCTGTCCCAGAGACACACACAGATGTCCATACTGCAGTATTTATTGCCACAACACAATTCTTCCCTTTCAGCTCCCACCCATGAGGAAATTACAGAGGCATAACGGCGGGACAGCAAACAAAGTGCAGATGAGAACTCTGTAGCATGAAAGAGATAAACATTAAGTCAGCACTGCATTCAAGTGTAAAACAAACTCATTTTCAAGACCTTCGCTATAATGGGGCCCAATCACCTGAGAAACGAAAAGGACAGAAGACTGGGGGGTAAAACTCAAGTAAAAGATGCACTCGATATGAGACGGTATTCAAAGGTATTCAAATGAGCCCTGAAAATGCTGGTGAACAGGGAAAACAATGCAGTGATGCTGTCCCAGAGTAATTATAGAATCCCAACCGGTCCAGTTTCAGGAACAATAAGAGTGAATCAGGCTTCAGATTCGATGCCAACCACGGGCGAGGTAGCTCTGCCATATGAAACAAAGCATGGCATTCGCCAAGACTTCAGAAAGTAAACTAAAACCTGAGCTTCTGAGTATAAAAATGCCTGCCATGGTCATTTCCTCTCTCTCCCCCAGCAACAATCCAAAATGAGATTAAATTAAGCACTGCCGCAGTGTGAGAGGGTGAAAGCTGATGATCGGTAAATGCATGCAAATTGAAGGTGAAAAGACCGAAGATGAATTAATCTCCGGGGTGAATATTCACATATTCAGCCTCCTGGTTTGGTTGTTCTACAGAGATAGTGGGCTGAAAAGAACAAGGTATCAGAGCTCTGAAGCAAACAATGGGACAGGAAGATGAAGGGTGAGCCAGGAATCATCAACTGAATGGCTTAATCTCTATCCTTTCCAAAAATTGCATAATATGCCCCTCATAATAGCAGTGACTCAAAAAATGTCACCTCTTTGTCACTGAATGTAGCAGATTTTGATTAATTGTTAAATATTCCACAAAACCATTTTACCACAAGATTAAAAACTTTCCTTGACCATAAATAGTAAGGTAGTGAGAATGTTGTTGAATGAGGACTCAAATTTGACAGGATAACTGGGCATTGCATCTCAAGGTGGTAGAGATGGCAAGAAAATGCATACCTTCTTTCATATGTATTTCACAAGAAATACATGACGTTGCCATACCAAGTGTGTAATGCTGCTTTTGAGCTCAGATTCTCACTCATTTCCACATCTGAACAGTTCTTTTGATTCTTCTGAAGCAGGGATTAATAGATCATTGCTTTGGAATGTGCCTTCAACCTTAATAGGGAAACATTAGCCTGAGAACAACTGATTAATTCTGTTATTTAAACTCTGATTAACCTCAGCAAAAATAATTCAGGCCCAACAAACTAACAATGTTCCTGTGCTTTGGATCTTTCTCTGAAAGAACAGATCACAAATCTGTGGGAATGTAATGTTTGCATTCACAGATCTCATTAAAGGGGTCTCTCATTAAAAAGGCATTTTTAAGCTCATTTTTAAACATCACTGCTAATGCATTATGAGCTCCATTAACAGTATATTTGTTCCATTTGTTGCACTGTATCTTCCACATTACAATTCTCAAATAACAGAAATACCATTATACTTCTACTGTACATAGGTTAATAAGATGGCAGCTCCACTGCATACTTTCTGTTTTTCATCATAAATATGTCATGAAGATTTCTTCAGTTACCAGCTAATGATAGTTAAATGTTTGATGAAGGGGCATAGACAAACTTTAACTAATCTGTTCGAGGTTGCTCCCTCTATCGAGTAACTGGTTCAGCTCACTGTTGTCACCAAGCTCCAGACAGCCAGACGGAATTAGTTACACAGAGACCGAAGCCACTCAGATACAAGACAGATAAACCCCAAATGTAGGCGGCAGAAGGCCAAATGGTGCAGTTGCCACAAACCAAACAAAAACAAAATGAATATTTTACACTGTGGGGGTACACCGACTTCCTGTTATCAGCAATGCCTGCCTGAACAAATTCATTATGTTACCATCCATGGCTGGGTCAGATTACTCTGCCAGCTGCACTGCATTTCAGATCGTCCAGTACCTATGATTCACCCCCACTGACCACCAGCACAAAACTATGCTCCAGTCTCTCTGACTGTGCGTAACAATAAATGGCCAGTAGACAAAAGTCAAGTTACACAGAAGAAAAGGTTCCAAAATTTCTTATCAATTTTTCAACAGCTGGTGGTCTGTGTGAAAAATATGACAAGAAATAAATTTGAACTGAGTTGGTGTAATAAAACAGTCTGTTTTTATGGACTGCTGCAATCTTTTTTTTATTTTATGAATTTTTATTAACTCATTTTTATGTGTAATGAAATTTCCAGTATCAGGTTAGAGGGCAGACCAGATACCGTTTTCATGATTATGACCAGAACTGTGGGGCATAGAGGAGGGGAAAAGCTCTGAGCTCTAAAAATATAAAATGTACAAAAAATAGCAGCAACCAGACAAAGGATGTGAAGCCCAAGGAGCTGGGGATTTTTGCTTATGGCAACAAGGTTCTGTAAGAGAGAGCTGGCTTCTGCTCTGGAATTTGACAGCTGATAACCTCTTACTGTTATTTCCTTTAACATGATCTCTGTATATCTCTGTGGAGCACTGCAGGGTGAGTCCAAAGAAGGGGAGAGGGGAGCACTACTCCGTACAGGTCATGAGATTGGAGGAAATTTCAGCTGCACGATTAGTGAGAAAAGGTTAGATGAAAGACAGAGTGCCTGCTGAGATCTGACAATGGTCAGAGTGCCGATGTATGACTGAACAAGGGGATGGGCATCACGCCACTTGGCCAATGCACAGGGTATGGCAGAGGCCATGTTGGACACATCATGCTTACGGTGATCGGTCCTCACCTCGTAGTGGGCCACTCTCTGGGACTCAGAGATGAGCTGGGCGCTGCAAACTCTGCAGTAGCTGTCGGTAAAAAGTCCCTGGTCCACTTCAGTAGACTTCATCTGCAGGAAGAGAGAAAGCAGACAATTCAGACAGGATGTGCTTCAATGGGAATGTATGGTAAGGAGTGCAGGGAATAATTACACAGCAGACACGATTTAAAACAACACGTATGTGTTGGCATTCAAGTGGCATGTGCACAGACAAAAATGAAATGTTAATAAGACAGTCCAATGATGATACTATTGATTCTTCATGACAGGATGTTAGTTCTGCCTCTCACCGATCCACATTAGCTAAACAAGGGCACCGTCTAATTACTAGGGGATATCTCCTGCCTCAAAAGCATTATGAAAAAAAAAGATAAATACTTTGGCCTCATTAAGTCTTTGGTAATTCATTCTTGCTTAAATTAAGTAAATTGCTAATAAACATTCCAGCATCCTACACTTTTATCAGCTCCTAAAGTGCTCCAATACAGAATGTTATTCAAATTAGAATCCATATAATTAAAGCAAGGTATGACTTCCTACCCTTTCCATGTCAGTGGGCTTTCGCTCAACCCAAACTTTTAGGACACCATGCGGAATGAGGTCTTAATTGAAAGCTTGTGTGAATCAGACATTCATGTGAACCAGGAATTTACATCTAATATTAATTTCATCCCCCAAACAATCAAGTCAGTTCTCAGGAAACTACTGATTTAATTTTATGTATTGGAGCCTTTTTTCCATGATTCCCCTCTCACTTTTTTCCAAATGTTAATGGATAATCTTATTTATAATCCATCCTCATTGCTGCAACCTCTGCTATCAATTCAATGCCAACAAGACCATGCTTTGTACATATGTGTGTGTGTGTGTGTGTGTGTGTGTGTGTGTGTGTGTGTGGGAGAGCCATTGGAGAGCTATGAGACATGGACATCCCAGCCAAATAAATTACTCCCTCCCTGGGTACCAATACTGCTTTACACAGACTGATCTGAACAACTGGATTGATTGACTGATTGAGCATTTTATTTACAGATCCACTGATCAATTAAATGAAAAACAGACAGACAGACAGACAGACAGACAGACAGACAGACAGATAGACAGATAGATAGATAGATAGACAGATAGATAGATAGATAGATAGATAGATAGATAGATAGATAGATAGATAGATAGATAGATAGACAGAATAAGTAGATAATAAGTTGAAGTTATAACAAGCCTATGTGCTGAGGCATTTTCAAAACTACCAAAAGTATGGTGAATGTCCTTACAATGCAATATATCCAGGCTGTGGGTTTCAACTATTTCTGCTCTTTACAACTAATTCAGCTCTGCATCCATTAGGGGCTTCATCACTTATTTGGGAACATTTAAGCTCTCTTCATCACATTTACAATGCCCATCAAAACTCAGAGAACAAATGTGGGCCTTAAGGGTACATAAGCTATAGGCTATCCAACTGTTCATATAAAACAGCAAGGTTTAGCTGAATGTTCTGAAAATGTCCTTGGGATTATCGTTCTCCTATTATTTTTAGGAATGTATTTCACTGAATCATCATGTGAAATAGAGTTAAGCTAACCTTTCTAAAGCATACCAAAAAAGGCCTTGTGAGCCTGTCAGAATGATAATGTATTATCATTACCATCATCATTACAGTGATTACACTCAATGTCAAACTGCGGTGCATTTGGTAAAAGTCCAGCAGAGACAATTATTCATGATCAAATGAGATAGCCCAGTATATAGTTTAGCTGAAACTGACTGCCATCCATTTGAATTGAACTGTGCACTATTGCTTAAACTCTGTGCTGTGGACAGCAGTCCTCCTTACAGGTGATAATGAGCTCTGAATCACAACTACACAGCACTTCACTGTCTGTCCTCTCAGATCTACTGCACTGTAAAGTGCTGTTGTAAATCTAACCACACACAAACACCCCCTAAGGTGGCCTAAGGACACAAGGACACAGTACAAACATGAAAATGGCAAGCAGAGTATCCAACAATCTAAGTGAATAAAAAAGTAGAACTGAAAAAAGTAGTCACTGGGAATTTTCATAAACAAACAAACAAATAAGTATATTATTTTATATTCATAGCATTATAAAGGGCCAACAAATTACTTGCATGTGGAACTGTAACTTTGATGTTGATGAATGACATCATTTTTAATGAAGACAGACACAGCAGATAATTATTGTGGGTACTAGATAAACCTAGTCAGTAAAACATTCAGGGAGAATCAAAAGTGGAAAAAATAGAAAGACAGTAGAATAGATTAATAGAAGATTGGACTAAAATAAACTAATAACATACTGTATTTACTATAAAACATTTTTTTCTGACTCTTGTGTGTTCAATTCATTATGTTATGTTGTTTTTTTTTTCCAGAGGGTTGACGAAAATGGTACAGGTAGAGAAAAGCAGATTTAAAATTGCAGAGAAAATCAATGGGTGAGGGGGTAGAGTGGGGGTTGGGGGTTGGTCTCATTGGCAGGTTGGGGTGGGTTAGAGGGAAAAATACTTTAACAAAACAACAAATATGATGGAACAGTTGGTGCTTTTAGCTGCTCCTTGTCAAGATGGGAAATTGACAGCCCAATACAAATCACTTTGTGGAAAAAAGGGCTTTTAAATGGCAGGCTGTATCTTGGGTTTTTGAATAAATCATGAGTGAAGGGGGCCTTCCCAGATACCATGGATTATTCGTTTCTGTGGCCCAAAGCCTTGACACCACATATACATCCTTTCCCCTTATCTATTTATTTTCAATTCTCACCACCCATGGCTAGCTAATATTGCATCAAGTGGCCCATGATGTGGCAAGTGAAGTCAGGGGGGAAGAAATGGTTTACTAACTTGAGGAGAAAATGGTATTTCCCAGGAGATTCAAGGGTTTTTGCTGTTAAAATTTGTGTTCACAGGCATGGATTGTTTACACAGTCAAACCATTACTCTTATTTCAAAAACTACATGCCATTACTGATCGAAACTTGGACTCTTTGAACAAATTAACCAAATGTTTGCTTGCACTGTATGATTTTTTGATTTGCGTGAAGGCAAGTTTCCGAATTTCTAAATTCTTAAAGTTTCAAAAGTACAAAAGCACATGGATTCAAACTGCTCCTGGGTCAAGCTAAAAAGCCATCAGAGCAATCCAAATCTTGTTTATATAGATTGTTTATATATTTTTTAACTGGTTGCCTTAACTGTTTGGCATTTTCTACCTCTGATTACAAAATAACTGGGATATGTGCCCTTGCAATTAATTTTTCAATGGAAAAATGACCTCAAGTTGTTGCATTCAATTTTAGCATGGGAAAACTAAAAAGGACACAGCGGCTGTGTGTGTTTGTGGGGGGAGGGGGTGATGATAAACCTGTCAATCAGAGTACGTCTGCCACTAAACTGGGGAATGGAGGAACTGAGGAAATTTTAAAAGTGGAAGAGCTCAGCGAGTCTTTAGGCCATTAATCGGCTGAGAGGAGCACCGCTTCCAGGGAGAAAACAAAGCACAAATTCCACAGGACAAGCGCCTTAAATAAGGGGCTTTAAAAGCTGTATCTTTCTCCTTCAGCTTTGAGCCCTCACCACAGTCCCGGTTAAGCTTGGGAGAACGCTGAATTATTAATCAACCCAAATCCCGTTCGGAAGCAGCGGTTAAATCAGGAGTCGGCTTCACACTCTCTTCTGCAGCAGCTCTGGGCAAGTGGGCTCCAGCCTCTGACTGTTCCCAAAAACCTCTAAAAACCCATTAACTTTCCAAACGGAGCGCCTGTCCAGGAACCAGTCACAACGCAACCTGTGATCTGGCGTGAGAAACAATATCTCATTCTCTTAGAGTGCTTTGACTCTGCTCATTCCTCACTATTCAACAAAACCAATTAATCTGAAATGAAGATTGAAGAAATAAACTATGATACTGTCAAATTTGTACATAATTTCTTTTTTCCTCAGGCATTATTTATTTGAAGTTAGCATTATAGGCCCTAAGGGAAAAAAACATAGCGTGATGTGGCTCAATAAAGCATTCACTTCCAGCTGATCAGAAGAGACTATATTAGAGGCTGTTATATAGCGATGGGGACAGAAAATGTGTTTCCCTACCATCGTGAAATTCTTGTGAGCTCCCATAAGACCTATACAGACTCTTCACCCTTAATTGGTCACATGGAGCAAAGCAACCAAAAAAAAAAAACTCATACACTTCACGTTCCTTTTCAGACGGATTCCATTAATGCCTCATTGGTAGTGCATTTGAAGACTTCAGCATATTGAAAAATCCATCTTAGACAGGGTCAGACAACCATCATTTCTAATCTAGTGCCAGTGGGAGACGTGAAGAGAGCTAAGGGCTCTACTGTGCAGTGCGGATGGGTGAAAACTAAATTACTTCCCTCATTCATCCCTCCTTAGTACTGAGGAATGACAAAAACGGCAAACCCCTGTGGCAATACTCGAGATGTGAAAAATAATGCCCACTTTCAAGGGGAAGAGCACCTGCCACTGGCTCATAAAGGTTTCTGCTTTGCATGCTGACATGCTGCGGCACAGGCTGGAGCAATGATAAAATTGGAAACAGCTGTCAAAATAAACACAATGCTTCAGCTTCACAGTGGAACAAACCGTCTGAATCTGACCCCTTGGACTGCCAGTTCGGTGACTGCCAGTGAGAGTGACCTCACCCTGATTGGCCCCGTCATCTGGCAGTCACTCTGGCCTCTGAGATGCGCCTGGGCAGTGGAGGCAAATTTCCCGGCAGAAAATCATTGGCCATGTTGACTGGCTATCTCCGGCTCGGTGCAGCGGGGAGCGAGGGGTGGTTTGCTGAGATAACAGAAAGGGCGGCATGCCGGGAGACCCTGGCAGATGTTGAGGCTGTAAAGGTCTGTGGTAATTCATCAGGGGGAGGTGACGAGCTGTGAAGCTGGACAAGTGCCCATGTGGACATGTGCTGAGGCTACAGCCAGGGTGTTGTCAAGGTGCCCCTTTAGCTCAGGGAAGATCTGACGCAGCAAAAGATGTCACTCTTCTGTGACACCTATAGAAGCAGATAGACCTGCCTCACATTATACCAGGAGGGATGGGCAAGGAAACAGTATCCTTCAGAAAACATATTTCCCCTACATTACACATTCTGACATTCTGACACCAGCAAGTATAAACTTTTATTGAATTCTCACGATTAGGCATAAACAAATGGTACACTTACAGGAGCTATGTAGGTCACTTCATTTTTGCCTGTAAAAAATTCCCCAAAAACAAATTCATTAAATTGCAAAGCTAAGTTTAGAAAACTTTCTAAATACTCAAAGAATCCATACTCTGATTTTATTTACTTTATTTTTAGGCTTTCTAGCTTAATTTGTCACAGTCCATCAAGTTTACTCTAAAGAATGTCAGAATCAATAGATCTATTATGTCTGCATTTGTACTTTCCCGGTCTGAAACTGTCGAAAGGTACTGCCACCCAACAGTTAAAGTGACAGTATCAAATTAATATTGGATTGTACAGAGCCCACGGCTTGCAGTGACTGCTGACATGCACAGTATTTGAAGTTTCACCAAACTTTAGTGCAACAGAGCTTTGACTGCTACAAGCTGTTTGTCTTTTTCTTCTCTGGTTCAAAGAGAGAGAGGCACCCCCCAGGACTAGTCTGGCTCCATTCAATCTAGATGACACTTTCTCTAATAAACAGAATGCAATGGTATCTTTTCAATTGGGACATCCAGTATTTAGCTACGACTGAAAAAGAGATTGTCTGTGTGTATTTGTGAGAGAGAGAGAGAGAGAGAGAGAGAGAGAGAGAGAGAGAGAGAGAGAGAGTGAGAGTGTATTTGTGTGGGTGTGTGTGCATGTGTGCTATTACTTATGGAATATTTGCAGACAACTTTTCATTTTTCTTTTTTTTTCAAAGGAAGCAGGAAGGACCCAATTTTCATCAATCACATTCCCGTGAAAACTGTAAACATGGCAGGTCAAACACTGTCAATCATTTGTGTCAATCATCAGCATGTATGTAAATGTATGAGCAAGGCACCTAATCAAAGCAAGTTAGATTGGGTAGAGAGGGACAGAGAGAGAGAGAGAGAGAGAGAGAGAGAGAGAGAGAGAGAGAGAGAAAGAGAGCGAGAGTGCAAAACACGAAAATATAGTACAGAAAAACAGTGCTAATGCTTAGATTCAAGAGGAAAAATATTCAAGGAAAGTGTTCATAATTTATCAGCATCCTTACAAATTCAGAGAAGATGAGGAGCTGAATGTTGAATGAAAAAAGTGAGAGAGAGAGCGAGAGAGAGAGGAGGGGACCTTGAATATTCATGGCGCTCCTGTTGCACATAAAGCCAAATGGAAATCAGCTGCACTGCTCTGATTAGCATAATAGAGAGAGACGCCGTGTCAGATTGGCAGGCCGGCCAGGGGTTTGCAGAGCACTCTTGTGATGTGATCACTGGCGGTGACATTTTGGATCAGAGCTTTTGGAACGTCCCATTTGCTGCCTGGGCCGGTCTTGGAGACCTACGTCCCAGCTGAGCTAATTATCACAGCTGCAACAAGGCAGCGATTCAGTGGCAACACATCAGAGTGCACCAAGGGGCGAAAAACGGGACGAGGAGGAAGGGAACAAGAAAGAGAGAGCCTCTTATCCCAATCATGAGAATTACCATAGGCAGTGAGTATTAACCTGCCTGACAAATCCCCTGCTGAACCCAGCTTCAGCAGAGAAAAACGCTTCATGAAAACAAGATAAAACAGTGTGATTTTTGCAATGATGTACAAAGGAAATGAAATCTAAATAAATCACAGGATCGTGAAGACAAAATGAAAAGAATGAAAACAAATAAACCCAGACTTGGGAAATGAGGCAGAGAGACTCTTGGCTAGTGCATTTATGAATGTTGACAGATAAAGTGTGCCAAATCTGGGATCAACAAAGAGCACCACTCAAGACTGTATCTGTTTAAATGCCCAAATGCACTCTAATAAATATTTTGATAAAAGATTTTGGGATGAAATTTGCTAAGTGTTTGATCCTGAAGCCGGCTCTGTTGATTAAAATGAAGTATGTTGTTCTTCCCTGTGTTAGATACCCCCATTTTAGATACCCAGCTCTTTGTTTTAGTACTTAAGAACACAACCAAACTAAACTCAAAATTCGAGGCTCCATAACCTAATTTAAGCTGTCCCATAGGCACAGTAACACAGAAACACTTATCTTGCTCTCTGTGGATTGCAGCAATTATATTTACTGATTGCACTGTTACTTTAGAAAACATCTTCGCCACTTAAACACAGAAACAGACTCAAGCTCATTTTGCAATGGTAAAGTTACAACTTGTTCTTTGTGCTATGCTAGACTTGTTGTTGTCCATGCAGACTTCACAATTATATCCACTTTTGCCATGAGCTAGCCTCAGTCTAACAAGAAGGATGGCTCTGATCTGTTACACAGTGCAATCAGTGTACTACACATGGACTGCAACAAAGTACACCTCAAATGAAACTAATATGAACAAAAAACATTGTAATTAAAAAACTAATGGCTTTAAAACACTTGTGTCAGTGGCTGTCAAAAAATACTAATTTTGTGTATTTATTTTTTCAAAAAAATAAATATTATTTATTTTTTGACAGCCATTGATACAAGTGTTTAAAGCTTACACTAATTCAACCCTAATTTTGAGCCCACACATTTCTACAATTATGGCATCACAAACAAAATAATGGAATAAAAATCATTTCTATTAAAACATTTCTCTAGGTATTTAATTTAGTGATCAATCATGACTGACTGTGATATGCTGAAATGAATTTGTTGAAAAGGGCCGCGTCTCATTTTCAGAGAAATGTTTGGTCACAGGTGTTGAGCTAATCAATACAACAGATTGACAAATTATCATGCTCCATTATGTTGACCAATTAACCACTACCAGTGTCATTGTTACAGAAACAAAAGGTCATAAAAACTAATCAGGAAGCAGCTGCCAGTCAATTACAAACCAGATAGTTACATTTAGTAGAATTAAAACAAAATTGGTGAAAATGAATATTTAATTTCAGGGAGACCACTAAAAGGTGAAAAAAGTGAATTGATGAAAACTGCAGAAGAGTTCGAATAAGACCCAAATGTCCAAATGTACCAAAACAGAGTCTGAGACAGCAGAAAACATAAACAGCAGGGCAAAGCATACACAAGAGAGCTCAATCAACTATGTCTCAGCAAATGTCACATTTGATACTCTTCCTGAGTGTGTGTTTACAATATTCAATGATTATAAAAACAGGCAGCCCCAGCGTTATAGGCAAACCACCCAAAGACCACAGCCATTCTGTTTTGGAGATCACTCACTACAAGTTGTTTTTTACATACAGTATTACCATGGGGCTTCCCATTTCTAACTGACACAGCAGAAAAAGATGGTCCAAGCAACAATGCAAAAAATGGAGCCCAGCCCTCTTCAGCAGTGAACATCCAGACCACTCTAAATGATGATCTATGTAGTCTTTCCAAAAGATATGCAACCTGTTTACAGATCAGCTGATACAGAGTGCTGAGTATGATGTTCTGATCAGGTTAGAACATAAAAAATATCAATATCTATAATATGCACATGTTTTAAACATTCCTTTTCTTTTTCCATTTTGGGACAAAATTGTGGTAGTTGTGTCACTGCTACGCTACCCACAGCAGCACAGGAGAAGCTCTGCAGCTACAGCATACACTCTGCTCTGATGTCCTTGGCAAAGGGTCAGTGGCTATTTTACACCCTACAGGCCAAACAATACTATGACCTGGAGCCAGTGGATGGGCATGTCTCTCACTGATGAACTCTGGTTAACTCACGGCTCCCCAACCCCTGGCCATCTCCTGAACCTGTGATGATAGGGCCCTGCTAGCTACCTCGATGATCTGGATAGCCTACAGGCCTACAAGCAAATGCCCTACGCTTGAGGCAAAAGCATTTGGTGTGAAACTCCAGTCTTCTGCACCATAAGACATGTAGTAAGTGTTGTGACTGTTAGAACACCTGACAGACCACTTCATAATTTAGTGCACTCAAATGGGAATACATATCATCTCTGTCAAATACACTTACTGTATTAATGCAAGTGAGCAGTTAAAATGGACCCATAATGTATGAAATCTACACCTTTGCCATCAAATACCAATTCATGAGAGAGATGTCATTTTTGAAGAGGACGAGGATGATTGAAAGAGAATCTGTGAAGAAATGTAAAATTCAAACATTAGTTTGTGTTAACGGTCTTACATTCAATGTCCAAGTTTACATTTTTCACACATGGACATAGTCAAAAAGATATATTATTATTATCATCATTAATAATAATAATAATAATAATAATAATAATAATAATAATATTTAAGCACAACTACTTTACTCAAAAACACACACCATTCCATACATTCATCTCAATCTTGCCATTTCACATACCACAGTACAATGAACCCTCACTAATTGGGAGGAAAGAGAGTATGATATAACTAATAGTACGATATGACTGGGTGATAATAAAAAAACACACAGTACTCCCACCTAGGCTGTGTTACCAAGCCATATTTACTCAGAGTTCAGAGTACAACCATACTCAGATCGTGTCAATTTAATTAAGTTACCAAAGAATTCTTTGTGATATGATGTGGCACCACTGTAATAGCTACCAATAACAACAAATATGAAAAGAAAGAGGGGAGAGAGAGATGTAAAGAAAAAATACAGAGTAAGTAAAGGAAAGAGAGAACAGTGAAAGTAAATAAGAGGTAGAGGTAAGGGAGAAAGAGAGGAGAATAAAGAGAGGAAAAGAAGATGACAGAGGGAAAGAAAAAGGGTAATTTTAGCCAAAATTAACCAGAATAGACAACACATGTTGTTACAGCAGAAAAAGTCCATTATAACCGAAATCCATTTTAACGACGTCAGCTATAATGAGGGTTTACTGTAACACTTGTACACAACATAGCCAAATGACTTCTGCTGTTATTTGTTTATAACGTGGCACAGTTATCCATGATTGTTCATCAGCATAACTTTTACATTTTAAATTTAGAATATGAATGTCATGATTACATTCGTCACGTGATGAAAGTTAGGGTGTGAGTACCTGCATAAAGCAATCAGACTATCGCTTGTGCTCCTCTGCCACAAATAATGGCCCAATGCTTACCAAAATTAATCTCCTTAAACACCCTGATAAAAACACTCTGAAATCCATCCTTTCATGAACATTTATTTCGTCCATGTGAACTCTTTATTTTTACAAGCAAATGCACAATAATTCAACATATATGAAAGAAATGCATAGTAGACTTCTCAATCCCCAATCAACAGAAAGACATGCGTCTGATTTTAATTTGAAAAGCTCTCGATGCATATCGTCATGTGTTTTGATTGGTTGTTAGATGCTGATTAAAAACATCTTTGATGAAGGGGAAAATTTAAATGAGGAACACTACATCAATAAAGATTTTACTTTATGTGCTAAAGCACATGTGTCAGCAGGGCACATGACACACTGGAATTCGAATAATTATTTCAAAAAGGATTTATGATCTTAAAGAGAAGCAAGGGCATTTTCTGAGGAATTAAATGTGCATTCATCATTCCACTGATAAAAGTTTAATGGTATCAATCGAGCAAAACAAAGAAGTCACTATGCAGTTTTAGGTTGTGGGCTCAGTCTTGATGACAATGGCGACAATAACAGGAAAAGGCAATAAATCATAAACACATTACATCTTGCAAATGCATTGATTGATTGTCCCTAATACCAGCATCTATCAAATGCCAAAAGGGGTCCAGCATCTTGCAATCTTGGCTCAGTGAATGGCTAAGGGAGTAAGGGGGATAATGGAAATGCCTGCTTTGTAGCCTAATGCTTTAGCTGTTCCCTTCAAGCTGTCTGCTAAATCCAAGATGCTGTCTGCAAGCTGGGGCCTAAAAGGGATCATATAAACATGACAGGTTACACACACGCATTACAACCTCATGGGATAGAGGGCATTGGAAATTAAGTACCAGGCTACATTACATGCTGCAATTCATTATAACCCTCTCAAACTGCCTCCTCCAATAACACGCAAACCAATCATAGGACAACACCTCCTCAGCAAAAAGCCCAACCATCACTTCAGCAGTGTCTTTTCTAATCAGAGGGACTTATCTAAATTCAGATCACACGTAGCAGACCTCAGTTATACTGCTGTCCCAGAACAAATCAAGGTTGTAGTTTTCTAAAGGGTGTGACTGCATAAACAAAGCAGAAGACACCCCGCACAAAACTAACAGAAATAGCAGCCCTCACATCCTCGCAGCTCAATTCCAGCAGGCCCTCATTAAATAATCTCTCTCTAATGTTCCGCTGCTTTCCCTCACATCCTGACAGGGCTAAGTTTTTCAACTTGAAGCACCTCTTCAGAAGCAAGAGAGAATTCTTAAGGGCTGTTGATCTGCAGGCAAGGAAAAAAAAACAAATCCTTCTGGTTTTCAGCAAAAACTTATCTATGAGAGAAAAAGACTAGTTATAAACTCTGCCCAACAGAAATTATTTAGCACTGCTGAGATGGGTCAGGGACACTTGCGACATGGAACCCAAGCGCTTACCTCGCAATTTGAAAATGGGTGTCTTCCCTTACCCATCCTTGGCGAACGCAAGGGGAACAATGCACGTTTCTGTCTGGGGCTCATGAATTTTGGATGCCCCCCGGACATATGGCCCAGATATTTTCCATTAAATTTTGTGCCGCCATCATACAGGAGACAATGGTTTCACATGACAGTGGATTAAAAATTCACCTTTGTGTCATTTGGGCCCCTGGATCAATTCACCTTTGGACCGGTGGCACAGAACAGAGGGTTCCTGGACAAAGGCCACAATGATAACAAGGGCTCTGACATGGAGGACTGGAGGTTCACTGGACCAGAAGAAAGGTGACAGAAACACAGACAGGGCAATTACTGCAGAGCACTCACACAACCATGTTTTCCATTCACAAAGAACTGCACACTATCCCACAGAGAGAATAATCTACTATGAATGGGTCTACATTTTATTGAAAAAATCTGAGCAAAAATTTTGAACTGAGACTTTCTTTTCAGCAGAGATATGCAATGTCTTTTCCTCCAGTGTTTGAGTGCAAAACTCGTAATCGCAATGACTGGTTGTCTGTAGTAATCATGCCTTTTCCAGTGAAAAGTCCTCAGGTGATTCCCTCCTCTTTTCTAGTAATGGAAAGGATTCACTCGAAAAACAGGAATGGTAAAAAAAACCCACATCTTTAAAAAATAAATATAAATATACAGTTCCTCTAAAAGTATTCAAGGAAAGAAATAAGGAAATTAGATTTGTTTTTCAACTTAGTCCCAAGTCCTTAGTCAAAGTATTGCCACTGAACAAATGTAGCGGGAAAAAATTCCCAGACGGTGCCATATTTCTATTACTACAAAGAGGGATATTTTATGTTGTAAGAGCTGAAACTATTCTGCAGTCCTACCATGGTAAGCAACATTCACCTTTACAGTGAAGGACAAGAACTTCAACAGAATAAGGAATAGGGTGACTGTGTGATGTAGTCCTATGGGTGCAAAAATAATCACCATTTCATAAAAAACACACCACCATAATTTACCCCTCTGAAATGTACAATGTTTAAACAAACATCTGCTTAAAAGTACAGATCTTACCATTTACAATGTCATGAGGTCCCATCCATTTAAGTCCAATTGCAACCAAAGTGGTTTTTAATGAAAGCAGTGCTAGAAAGGTTACCTTGATTCCTTTTAGACCAATATAGTGTGGGGCATTGCTAATTGAAAGCACTTATAAATCTGGTTATGTTTAACAAACCTACTCTGGCTGGAGGAGTCCCCACAGCAATGGCATCCCACTTCGAACAGGTGCCGCCCATTATTTTATTTCCACAGGGGACAGTCAGTCTTAATGAAACCAGCTGTTTGTAACTTGGAGCAGCTTGGCTGCTGTCGATCAGTCCCTGTCCCAAACTGACCCAGGCTGGTGTTCTCTGAGCTGTACCAGAAAGCCTCCCCCTTTCATCCAGAATAACCAAAACCAACTGTCCAAATGGCTCTCAAGGGCCCCGGCGCCAGTTTATGTCGCTACAAATCTTCAGCCCACCTCCCACAAGGGGTGATGAAGTGGCCCAGAGAAATAGCAGATACATTGAACCTGACAATGAATCTCTTGGACATTACTCAGAACTGAAAGACCTCAGTGCCGTCAATATTGCTCCCTTGGCTATTTAGGGGGTTTTAAAAACACAGCTGCCAAGTACTGCTAAAATAAACAATGTAGTTTGAATGCCATGAAAAATTATAACTGAACATATTGTCTAAGCACCTGAAACACAAGGACTATATCCCCACACAGCATAACTACACTCGACCAGGTGTCATTTTTAAGACTGGCATTTCCACCCTCAGAATGCCTAGCAGTGTACACTCAGGGGGATGTGGCAGTGGGGGACTGTGATCAATAAGAGGTTATTACAGAGCTGAGCTGGTGGCTGCCATGATTCCAACACCCCATCTCTCTCATTCAATAATCTCATTCCTGGTGTAAGTCCATTACACAAAGGACAAGCTGCCAGGGACACTGACAGTCAGTCTGGCTGTCTTGGGATCTGACTGTTTGCTGCAGAGAAAAGCAAACACAAGAGGTGCCATGCTGCTGTTCTCTGTGCTGCATGGGAAAGCTTTTCCCCTGCATCAAAAGTAGGCAGATTAACGAAACAAGCCTTGCTGCCCTACCCCCCACCTTATTTCCATATTATAATGGCTACGATTAAAGTCCTGAGGTCACAGTAACCCTTGAGATAAATTCAAATTCAAGATAATTACAACAATTTCTACTGCTTGTATGCAGGATTTCATGAACCAGACTCAGCCACTTTGGTTGTTTATGAATTTGTGCATTCTATATGGAGAAAGTCCAGCTAGATTTGTACTCTTTCTCCACATGCACAATTATTCATTGTTTAATAACTTTAAACAATAACTTCATTGTTTAATAATTATATTTAATAATAGCAAACCTACAGTAATAGCAATGGGCCGTAAAAATAAATAACATTTGTACTGGATTTTGCAGTTGGGATTAAGAAATTTACTCACAGCGGGTTCATCAACTGTTTTTAAAGCTGTCCTTCATTTTTTCTTGAAAGCAGTGGTAGTGACATATATATATATATATATATATATATATATATATATATATATATATATATATATATATATATACTATACCTGAAGAGTCTAGATTCAATTTTCTTAAAAGCAATAAAAACTGTGATTACATGTAAATGAGATGTCTATTGTGGTGGAGCAAATGAGAATGCAAATTACTGAAGAGTTCACAGAAAAAACTTGAAAAGTGACCATTACCAAATGAAAAAAATGACCCTTCTCACTGCTCCTACAGAGAAAAGTGGAGGAGTTTCTGAGCACATACACACAAGCAAAAGGTGATCTACAGTCCCTGCAGTCTGAGGAACAGTGGAGGGAAGGCAATCATCACCGTTACATGGTGAGAAAACTGCCCACCCTTCTGCAAATTCATCTGATGGCAATTCTTCAACAGGGAGAGAGGGACTGGAATCAGCTGCCAAGTGAGTGACCCTGTCGATAACAAAATGAGAAATCTCAAGGATGTCTGTAGCATGTGTTACTTTGCCCTCATAAGATTTCACTTCCACCTTGAAAATGTCATCTCGAAGCAAGATTCCTTAACTGCATATGACCTGCAATAACAACAGGTCTATTTCATGTATTCATATGTTACATATTTCAAATAATTTTTCATATGTACTGTAAAACAGCATAATTATTGCAAACGGCACTGCATAACAGAAAGTAAATCCTATCGATAACTAAGGCTTGTTGATACATTGATAATTTCACTTTTTATTTTCTGCCTGTCTAATAGCTGAGGGTGGTCTGAGTCACAATGAATAAAAGAAAATATTAAATACACATTTACCCTATTTATCTTGCTTTCTGAAACATTAACAAAGCAAAGCAACAGCAGATGTGTGCAGAATGTTTCATAGGAGTCTGTAAAAACATTCATTGATGGGTTTACATATATACATAAATACGAAATTAAAAAACTAAAGACCTTACATCTGTTCAGCAGCATTGAACATAATTAATTATTGACCATCCATTAAATTTATTTGGTAAATTGGTTGGATTTGAATATACTGTAAAAGAGGCACTGGAGTTTTTAACCTTATTAACAGACACAAGCATACCTGGTGACACACTCACTTTCACATCACTTCCCATATTTTTTTCAAACTTTTGTCTCCTGTATGAAAAAGCTGCCCTCAAGCAAGTGAGGCAGCATTTTATTTTACATTTCATTTACTTCCCTTACATAGGTTTCTTAAACAATGTCAACCGGTGTACACCTTGGTATGAATTTCATCTTTGACAACCCAAATTGAAGTAGGTAGGGTACGCTGCAACAGATCGTGGCTAGAATACCAATGAGGTAGAAAAACTCCTCTTCAAATGTTTTTTTTTTTCCCACATGAAGAAATTATCCATGATAAATAATGAACAAAGACCTTTCAGCTCCACCACTGAAGATGTACTTTTCACTTATCAAATGAGGACAGATGGATGCAAAGATAAAGAGAAAGTAAAGACCTTCTGATGATTTTCCTGTTTAAATATAGAAGAAACTTTGCATCGCAAGGACAATGTGAGGAAAGGAACCTCAGGCTGTCTTCCTTTGAAACTAAATGAGTTCAAATTCAATATAGCCTAAAAGAACCATCTTCCAATTAACCAATCATCTGTATTGTTTGTGGTGTGGTTTTGGGTGAGGTTTATACTTTATTCATAACTGTATTTAGAATGTAATAATGATGTAGTAATTACATTGCAGATGAAATTTGATTTTAAATGCCTGGACAGGGGAGCAGTGGCAGAAAAAACTAACCTACTCAATCCACATAAACATGAATCAGTACATTTCACTGCCATAATCCAGTCATCAACCAGTAATCAATCACCATTTAACAAGAACGAGCTGTCACAGAGAGCTATTTGTCAAGTGCCTTACATCTCGACCGCTAATGAACTGCAAAGGTCACTAGGGATGAACAAAAAAAAAATTGTGGCATCAGAGGAAGTGAGATCTCAGGAAATACAGTTGAATGCATTAGTTTATTCTGTATAGCATATTTACACTAAGCACAAATAAATTGCCACAGTTTTGTAAAATTCAATATGATCAACTCCTTTCACGAAATTGCATTTGATGCAAAGTCAGTGGCAATTCAAACACGTGTCGTGGACATGAATTCGCACTGACTTATGGGGACTCCATTCTGCATTCTCTTGGGAGTAATCATGTTCAGATAATGTGGGTTATATAGTATAATTTCACTTTGAACCCTAGGTAAGGTTCATGTAATGAACCAATTTATCTGCTTCAACAAATCTGTTAGGTCAATAGCATTACTGTGCTATTACAACATATCTGCGAGAAATTGAAATGCAAAAATGTGATACCTGAAAGCCTCACAGTCCTTATACATGTGCAGTGCAAAAATTATTTTAGAAAGCCATCTGGCCTATGTGGTAAAGCAAACTACAACCCTTTCAAAAAACATGAATAAATCATTTGAAACAGGCCAGGCAAATTTGTGACAACATACTAGTTTCCCTCTTA
Source organism: Albula goreensis (assembly GCA_022829145.1). NCBI lineage: Eukaryota > Metazoa > Chordata > Actinopteri > Albuliformes > Albulidae > Albula > Albula goreensis. Next base: position 31,147,292 of record CM040744.1, on the reverse strand, counting down.
TATCAACACATACCTTGACACACCTGAAGACAACCCAGCTCTATGAATGAAGGTCAAGTTAGAAGCAGTACATAATAATATATATCTCAAGATTATATTTTCCCAGCAAAACAAGCATGTTTACAATGGGAGATGTGCAGTTGAAAGATTTTGAAAAAGATGCCTGATGCTGTGGGGAGGAAAACTCTGAAGCCTAATAAGTCTGTGCTTCTACATATCTGGTTCCTACCCAAACCAAAAGGTTAGAAAGGTGAGCATTAAAACAATTCTGCAGGTCATGCTCTATGCACAAACCATGGAAAACTCTAGTGACCATAAAACTATATACAATTGTATGTTACTTCAGATGTTACTTCAGACAGTACATTATAAATTGGTTGACAAATCTTTACAAATGGTAAGCAATATTTTAAAATGAGTAAGCTTTGAATGTAGCCTACTACACCATACACGATGAGAGGCTCATAGTGTGATATAACTGAAAGGAGTCTTTGTGCTACAGACTGATGAATTAACCTGTAAATGTGTAAATTGTATTGACAAGGTGGCAACATATTCCCCAAATTGCACACAATTGCAGCCAGTCCTCACAATGGACTTCTGATAGTAGAACAATTTCTAACCTTTCCTTTCTAACTGTAAAAGAACCATTACAAAAATGTTTTTGTTACAGGGCAGAAACTTCAGTCTGTAATCAAATGAAGGAACCTCCCAACAGACAGCGGATCATTTATTCAATCAGGCAAACAGGAAAGGAATCCCTTGTTATTCCTAATAAGAAATGTGACCAATATTGGACAAAGTAAGCACTCCTGAATGGCACACAACACTTTCAGTGTTGTCTAAGGTGTCCTGTTAATGGAAAACAATTTCCATCAGACAAACTGCAAATAGGACAGCTAATGAAGGAGAAAAATACACTTCAATTTATGTCATTGTGAAAGTCTTGCTTAAAAAATATTAAAAGGCAGGTGATCACCCTACTGAAGTTCTTGGTTTCAGTGTAATCATACACACACCAATTTGGTATACAGTCCTCCATGTGCCAGTAACCAGCTGTCCAGCAGGGCAGAGTACAGCTTGTCATATAATCACCCAGAGAGGGAGGGTTCCAATCACTATGGTTCTCCCCCTGCAACATATGGCTGTAACTCGTACATGTGACTGGATGCTTGACATCAGCAAGCAACAAATAAAAAAATGCACAAGAAGTGGATTCCTCCAATGCAGGGAAATTGCAGCAAAGCTGGTGGGCTGCAGTGAGAAAACAATGAGCGACTGACAACACTCTCTAAAAGAGGAAGGGCATTCCACTTGAATTAAATTAATTTGGAAACAAAAGTTTATGATACATTGATATAAAGCACACACAATAAACACTTGTCACATTGAAAGAGTAAAAATGTATGTACCATACCCTCAATACTCATGAAACAGTCAAGAAGGGTACAGCTTTTGACTAAAGAATAAATATTTGTGAATATATCATGTATTTTTTCTTCTTCCCTTTTCTTCTCAAATGTAAAATTACTGTGGGATTAAAGGAGAAGTGGATCTCTCACTGAAGACCACAAGTGCCTTGTAGCCTATATTGTTGAAAACTTTTTCAACTGTTTTCAGGATGAGACTAACTGTATCTGCTGCTGTATAGCCATGGTCAGAGTTGGTTTATGAAACAGCTTAGAAATGATCATGCCACTACGGGGTATATATAGCATTTGCAAAACAAACAAATCTAGAGCTCTCCATTTTCAGTGAGTTTTCACCGAAAATGTTTTGAGGATTTTTTCAGCTGAAAGGAGAAATAAACAAAGAAAGCTTTCACATTTGACTTCCTCTGAAATTAAATAAATCTGTGTATTGGTGAATTCATACACTAATTTTAATTAAGGTATATCTCTTTAGACTAATGACTCCAATGTGAATACCACTTATTTAAACTAATTGCAAAATCAAATAAGAAAGAACCACAAAAGGTTACCACAAGAGCTCAGTAATGAGGTAATACATCAAGCAGCCCAACTATAGTTTTACCAAAGGACAGTCTTTTTTGTCTTTTCCCCTTTGGCTTTCCCCAAAGGAAATAGGTGATTAGGAACCTAGCGAGCTGAGAACTTATGGAATCAAGGACCAGGCGCAGAGTTGGTTTCACACCAATTATGATGTGGGGGTCAGTGGGAGCTGTTGTGAAATTTCCCTGCTGTTCGAGTGCGGAAACAAAGGCTCAGAGCAGGGTACGAGTCAATCTTTTGGAGATGCAGTAAATACACGAAAAAAGAAGATTTTTCACTTGAAAATAGAACTGGAAGGTGTTGATAGTAACATGTTTTTTCATCCTTTTATCTCTTGAATTTGCCTATTAATGCAAGCTGTCACACATAATATAGCCATTAAGATTGAACTGATTCATATGCAATTACCTAAACAGAACACAGGGTGATGACAATATACTTAAAGGTAATTTGTTATTATTTCAAGCTAGCATACCAATTCTCAGAGCAGAAATCGACACCTGCTCTCTCTGGAAAACATCAACCGTCTATCACCGAGTGGGCCCAATATAATTTCAGACATGATAAAAACACCCCTTTTCCATCAACGAGAACAGACAAGTGCCGATTCCTCCGGAGACTGAATAACTTTCAGAAATGCCAGTGTAAGCAAATAGAGGACTCAGGCGGCAGAGCCAGAATGGCACAGACAGCTGTGTTAAAAATTGAATCAGACCAAGATACAAAACTCGATAGTGCACTAACAGGAACAATGAGCCACCTTGTGGTTTGTGCTGCAAGTCTTTCCTTTGCGATTAAGTGCAAGCCAACCTCTTCTCCTAACTTTGGCTGATCTATTTTAATGAGGGCTTCTTGGGCATCTTGTGGAAGGTAAAGGGAGGGAGCCAAAAGCCTGAGTGAAAAAATGAGGGAAAGTCAGGCGTTATTTAATGTGGTATCAGAAATGCAGATGCACATTTTTTTCCTCGCAGCCGTGAAGCAGTCTTCACAGAAATAGGCTTCGACTATGATGCATTCATTATGGATGAGGAGAACAGAACTGATCTTGTCATCCCCGAGATTCCCCTCTTCCACCACTGATTTACTTAAAACGATGGGTTAACTGCAAGGCCTTGCATGCTAATTTCTAAAACAATTCTGTTACAAGAAAACAAAGCACTATTTGCCCATATAGACTCGAAAACAATGCTTCAATAATTCATATTGCTTGTTCTCTGCAATTTCCACACTGTTGATTAGGCTACAACATAGAAAAACAAATGTTGACTGCCATGGATGAATAAACATAAAAATTCAGCATCTACAAACTTATTTCTGTTTATTATTCATTTTGTGGGCCTTAACCTAAAGCCTCTGAAACCAGCACGGCCATGTATGGTCTGTCAAACATTACTAATAAAACACAAGGAATGGATATCCAAACAGTTCTTAGATCTTAGAATTTCACATTCACTATTCATGTAAGAAAAGAATTTCACAAATAGCTTTGTCAAATATTAATGAAACGGAGGACAGTCTAAGTGGACTGAGGGTTCAGAAATATCTCCAGCAGACCACATGTCAATATTTCAACCAATGCCTGAACAAACAGATGTGGCCAAATTCTTTGAAACTATTACTAAAGATCGGATTTAACAACAAAACATAAATGATAAATACTGACAATACAATGTTAATTACTGTCATGCTACTCTTTGTAATTAAATTACAAAACAATCTCATAAATTGGAGTAGACTTCATGTGGTTTCAAGCATTTCCATGTCTTCAAGTTTCATTTTAAGACATGTTTGATGAAATGAGTTTTTTAATAGTAAAGCAGAAAGCTCAGCGCCTCAAACCTCAAAATGCCAAGTAAATTATGAATCATTTTTCAAGCAGCCAAGAGGCTCATTTTCTCATTGCTAAAACAAATGCACTATACATGTAGCAGGATCACCATACTAATTAATAAATTCTATAATTAATAACACAATTGAACTATAACTAGCTGCAGATCCGAACTGTTAAGTAAGTTTTGACCTTGATGATAAACATTTACACATCAATGCACTCAGTCCGTTATTATTAATAGATGACGTTAACATTTTGTATGAGTTGACCAAAACATACAAATAACGAGGATGCATGACTAAGATAGGTATAGATACTGATCTCTATGAGTAATTCAAGATTATTGCAAAGATGTTATTTGTGGATATTATAAAGTACAATTATCCCTCTAACTTTAATTAAAATAGGTGTACCATCAACACACAGCTTTCAGTATGATAAAATGTATTTTTCAGTTTTCTAAACTTTCATAAATTTCCCTTATTTGCCCGAAATGCTGTAAACTGGTTCACACAGATTGGTTGCATAGGTCATGCAAGTAAGAGCATACTATACGGAGATACTTGGAAGAATTACAGTTAAAAAGTAATAGATAGCCTGTTTTGGACTGAAATGGGCCTGGAGGAAAGAGACCGCCAGAGACAGCCAGAGACAGAACCTTGAAAAAATATTTTCAATGCTTTCACCTGAAAAGTCAAAACTAATTTATGTAATTTATGACCGTGAAACAAACAACAGGATAAGATAAAGACTGCTTACACAAACTTATACAGGTATAGGGTGGCCAGACTCTCGATTAATTAATTCGTATACTTGTTCCATTAGTGAAGGCACATTTACTGGACGATCTTTTGTTACCGCAAGCCTGCATTCAAACAGTTCCTTTACTTGAACAAGTCTGGGATGAGCAGGGCAAAATAATAAGTCAGGTCTGCATACAGTCGCAGGCGGAGTAGCTTATTTGCATAAGCATCACCAAAGCATCTGTTACTTTAGGGTCCAGTTAAGACTGGTGCAGTTGAACTGAAGAGAGTTGCTATACGTGCAGTTGTTAGAGTCAACATGATGTTGTTCTATGCAACTTCGTCGTTAGAAAAAAAAACATACCAGTAAGGATACATGTACTAACAAATGCAGCTGAGATAAAAGCGAGAAGCAATCACACATTAACTAATAGCTGTATCGAGTAATGATATGATAAACAATACATGTGAAATTCAAATCTAGACAGTAGATTCGAACCGCTGCAAAGAATTGTTAAATTATTGGTGCAATTATTCTAATAAACAAAACTGCTATATGCGAAAAATGCTATATTTCAAAATCTAGTTGAAATACGACAAACTAAAATAGGGCTTATGTACATTTTATTATGGTGTACGCAGAAAAAAAGAGACATATAGTCGCTACACATGTATCATGTGTTGCTTGACATAACGAAGCCCAAAAGAATGTCAGTGCAGACACTGTCACAAGCTCTCATATTATGTATGTTTGGAAAGAACCAAATCATTGCCCTAGTCTTGCCGACCCAATTGCCCAAACTTCCTGCAGCGCAACATTTCCTAAAAGTAGCTAATCCATTTGCGGATAGCGTGGTTTGATGCACAAAGACGTTGCACTATTCGTCTCCTGCATCCACTGATCTGGGTACAAATATAACCGCTGCAAACTGTACTAACACAAGCACACCATTTCAGCAGTGATATGCAATGCTTTGGAAAATCAAATCGGACACGCACTTTCTCCTTGTTGCCCCTCCTGTGGAAATCACGGATCAACTGCTCTCAACAATGTTTACAAACACTCATAATGAACAAGGTTAATTATCTTCACAGCGATCTAATTTATGAACAGGATGGAAAACCCACACATCATCCCAAAAGGCGCTGATACAAGAAAGACTGGACAGGAATTACAATCTCAATCTAGAACACGAGTACCGAAAAGCATCTCACATAACACTGCCTTACAGTAGACCTATTTACAGTGGAGTTTGAAAGAGAGGGTGACTTGGGTCCTGAACAACAGAAAAGATGGGAAAATGTTAACGTTACGCCACACATAAATAATGCATACAGAAGATGTACCTGTAACTCCAAACTGTAACCCTGGTATAAGTGGGTTGGAAACACCGTCAACTGATGTTGCACTTGAAGAGAAACGGTATAATCCATTGACTATCTCAGCGAAATGCTTGTAGCTTGTAGCTAATATAAGATGCTTCCACAGCTGCCTGCAGTACTGTAGTAACATTGCAGGCTGCTCTCCGCCCACCTCCCACCTCATTGGCCGGTTGATTATAGTAGTAGTATGGAGCTCCGCCACTGCCTCTCTAACGAGCATCAGTAAGCGAGGACCAGGCGGCTGGCAGGCAGGTGGCTCACTACAGTTCAGCACCTGGTACAGTAAATACTGCGCACCATAGATGAACGAATGTTAATTCTCCTTTAATGGACTTAAGGCAAATAATGTGAATGAATATCAATATAACGCAGTAATATAACTTTCTTCAAAAGCAAAATTCAGAATAACTGAGTAGGCTTGCACAGTGCCTGTATATTTTCCTATGTCAAAAGCTTAAAAAACTGTGTCGTCAGCCATTTTTATATTCATCGTCTATTCCCTGTCTGCATCTAGTGGAGTTGTACACTTGTAAACATGTATGTGCATATTCCTCTGGTGACCCATTACATCTTGCAATCCGTTTTACAATGTAAATTTATATAAGACATTACTGTAACTATTACTAAAGTAATTGTGGTTGTGCCAGTGTAATGGTGTATACTGGCACAAATGACATTTTCAGTATTAGAAAGAGTAATATACAACAATGCCTACCTCATATTTATTTATTTATTTGTTTGTTTGTTTGTTTGTTTGTTTGTTTTTGTTTGTTTGTAAAATATGTGCATCATTCGGCAGGTCCTCTGTTAATAGATGCTAGCATTGTTTGGAATACTTTGGTTGGAAGGAAAATTATGTATTGTGTATAAACCACATTTTTTTTTTACCACAGTACCATTATGTGAGATATTTTTTCATTTTGTTTATTTTCAAGGAAGACTTGTGTGAATGTATGTGCAGTGGTGGGTAAGGAAAACTGTGAGTGAGCTTTCTAGGTCAAGCAGCAGTGCTTCAAATCACAATGATTGTGCTGCATAGATGAATTTCTCTGACTTCAAACAGTCTCTTTAAAAGGAATTAATGTAAAAAAAGGTGGGGGGAATTCTTTTTCAAGAGCTGTGTGAAAATATTTCAAGGACAGATACTGCCCCCGAAGGAAAAAAAAAAACAGCTGCATTGGATCAAAGGTGAGACTACGAGACTACTTTACAAATATATGCTCAAACACAATGTGTTTGAGCATATACCCAGCGTGTGTTTGGGTGGACAGCAGATGAATTACAGATTGTTAATAAAGTGTAGGAATATTTCATATTTTATAAAAACACAATATGTACTTTTGGGACTTACTGCAGTCTTACTGCAGCACCCATGTAATCTCAACATTACAGAAAACCACATTGTCACACATATTATATGAAAAAGAAAGACCCAATGAAAACTCAATGCCTATAATGAAGACACACAATGCCCAGATTTATTGATTAATCTTTCTTTTAAAAGCCTTGCAAGTCATGTTTTGTCATACCATTGTAGGTCTGTATAATATAAAAAGAGAAAATGAAAAAAAAATGCAATCAGAGGTCAAATTCCATACAGTCAGTAACATACCAGTTCACATAAATATCAAACATCACTAATTCCTGGATATTCTCACTGAAAGTCTATTGCAATTGAAATGATAAAAACATGACACAGTTCAGAGGAAAGTCTCTTGACTGCAGAGAGAGAGAGAAAAAATAACTGAAAGGAACATCACCAACTAGTGGTCACGCTTAAAAAGGCACTCCAAAAGAAATGACAAAAGATGGGCCGCAACATTTTTTTTCTCATGCATTTGCCAAACAAAACACATTGGCACTATGTGCATTCTACAATGATAGAATGCCTTCTTTTTTTTTTATTTAATCAAATCAAGGGAGATGTGTTGAGAAATTTCAAAGATCTCATATCAAATTGCTGCAACGATGTGAAACTGCATTTTCACTGATTTATTCATTTTGCAAAGTCAGGGTCTATTAAACTTCAACCGCCAGCAGTAGATGACTTAAAAAATAACTTCTCACAGACCCATAAAGCATAAAGTATTGCCCAATTGTTCCCATGACATCTTTAGTGCTGTAAATTCTCGGGTGCCATACAACCCCCCCAACTCCCCTTCCTTTTGTCAAATAAATTTAGCCAAGATGGAGGTGACACACAGTGGGTTGTAAGATTATAAGAACATAGGACATTTTAGGAGGGCCAAGTCCCAAAGAGTGAATCAAAACAAGTTGAATCTCTGTGTTTGTTAAATTCCTAAGATGAAACTGAGCGAAAAATCTACTAATGAGGTGCAAACAACCGATTTTCAACGATTTATTCAACTGTCACTGAAAAATATTATTTATGCGAACATTATAATAAAAATAGGGAAAGTAAGCAATTACAAACTTCCCAGGAAGCCTCCATGTAGAAAAAATGAGTCTGTCTGATACATTTGCAATGGGCTGAAAGTACACCTGCATCTATATGTGCAGTTAGCATGAACACCTCAGATGAGATGACTAGCTTGTGACAAATATTGGAGCACTTTATTCTATCTTACTGTCTCCTCTGCCAGAACTTCAGCCCATCTTTATCTTAGGTTTCCATAGGTCTTGTGATAATTATTTACCATACACGGACATTAAACACTGTTCGAAAAAATAATAATTTCAAGATGATGGTTGGGATGTATTTTGAAAACAACAAATTCTGTAGGACATCATCAGTCCTACTATGCAATGCATTATTAAATATACTAGTAGTACCAGGAACAAGCCTTCTGTCAAAAATCAAAAAGGTATAGCGCATGCATGATCATTTATATAGCTTAGTTTTACTTTTTAATAACTGAAGTCTAGCTTTCATAATGCAGGCTTCCTGTTAAAGAATAGCCCAATTATTTTAAGAAATCATTATTCTGTACTTGCAAGAATGTGGCAAGCTGTACAGCTACAGTTACAGGATATTCCTGGTTGGCATGAATGTGCTGATGATGGGTTTAAGTCAAAGCTGAACAAAAAAATGCAATAAAATATCAAATGTGGTTTCTTTCCACAATTGTCCAGCCTGTGGCCTTATATAATCTGAGAGATGGTATTTTGCCAAGTGACTACAGCCAAGAGGCCGGTGACCTTTCCTATGACTTGATTTGATTTGAGGGACAAAAAGCCAGACTGAGGTGAAGAGACGAGTGTATTAAAATGTCAGATTAATTGACGTCCTGAGAGAGTATATGCCGATCTAAAAAAAAATCCCCTCAGCTGAAGCCAAGAACTGTATTGCCCTCACCAGTGGCTTTGTGTCACTCAACAACATATTAATTCCTGCCTGCTCAGAAATAAGCAGGCTTGTAAGGGGATGGACTTGTCACTTAAAGGCTGGAGATGTGGTTCCAGGGCAGAGCTCTGCCACAATAACCCTCAAGTAGTCCACTTGGAAGTCCTCAGTAAATATGCAACTACATGAATCAATTAACCCTTTTTCAACACCACAGATTTGATCAACATTTGTCCTTTACCCACAAATGTAGTCTAATATTTCTTGCTTTAGCAACATTAAAGCATATAAACTCATATGAGGCCCACATTACCGCATATGCAGGGATGGGACCTCATTAAAGGACACATTTGAATTGCTGATGTTAAATGCCAAACTTAAAAACTGAACTGACTCATTAAAATATTTGCTGATAGTTATGCTGGTAGCGATTTCACCACCTTCACTTTCAAAACAGCCAGATATAAAAAATGAAAGGGAACCAAAATAAACACTTAGCGTAGCATTCAGTAAAAATCTAGGTCAAGCTCATCCATCTTCATTTTATTAGCTGTTCCATTGATTGTGCTCTTGCCCTAATATGATAGCTAAATGGCATTTTAAGTCACATTATTTAAAGTTACACATTTTTCAGTCAAGGCGCACAAGTAACATTGGCAACTGTAGACACCATTAATATATGAAAATCACTTAAATACAATTAAACCTATACAGCATTAATCAAAGTTCAGCCACTGCTTCTAAATAAATTGATTCTCATTCCCCTGTGCCCAGTCTGTGACACTCAGATGAGTTCATTGCCAACACAGATTTCAGACACATCCACCCAGTTCTGTCTTTATTGCATGGCTGACAATATATTACAATTCCTGACAGTTATAGGTGACACACTTTCACTGATCACAAGAGAGAAATAAAATTGAATGTGGGATTGTGCTCTTTTTTGCATCATTGATTAGTACTCAGGCAAGTTTTTTATGGTGTTTTGTAATTTCACTTGATGTTTTAACCTAGTTGTCACAGTGCCATATTCAGTCGAGTGAAGCAAGGAGGCCAGGCAGTCGGCAGCAAACACAATTAACAACCTCGTTGATTAATTGCCTGGGCAGTGAGCTAGATTAAAATTGATCACTTTGTTGTTGGTTTGCCGCGCCCACGCAACTACCCTACCCATCACCTCCTTCCACTTCTGGTTTCTCCCGATTCTCCTGTTGTCTGTATCTTGGTGTGAGGCTCAGCTCGGTCTGTGCCAGTACATGGACATTGTCTTTGAGGTGGACCCTCACATGCATGGGGGAATGCCATCACCAGTAAAACCTCATACGGCCCTCTGTGCCATCCCCGCTTCCTCAGCTGGAGGGGGTTTCAGCTGAAAATAATTGTCAGGAGACATTAAGCTCCTGCAGAGCGGGGAGCCAGGTGCAGTGAGCTGTCATCCGGCATTGTTCCCGTGATGTGGAAATGTTTCAGCCCCATGCTGGAGATAGGCATCCCCTTGTGTGGGGGGCTCCCACCAAATACTGGGCAGCCTGTGCGCCATGGGGGGGGGGGTGCTCATGACATCACAGCCTTCCTGGAAGGAAGATGTGAGTCTTTGTGAAGGTCCCTTCAGCCTTACCGGTCCACTCTTATGCAGAAAGAGGGCTCTACATGGCTCTACAGACAAAAACAAGACAAAAGGAGGATCTATTTTTAGAATGGAAGGGACAATGGAAAACTTTCTTTTCAGCACTCTTTTCAATCAGTGAGGCGAGCACTTCATTGAATGAATGCTATGATATCTTGGGACATGTTTATAGACATTTATCACACTCCCGCTGCTTTACATAAAAAAGTTATTTTATTTCTTTCATATTGCATTACACTAGTGGTTAACAACAGTTAATTATATGGCATTGTTCCCCCTTCAAATTCCCCTGTCTAAAAAGTTTCCTTTTGAATGCACTATTCTGAAATGACACTGTTGATCAAAAGAGGGAGACATCAAGCACAGGCAGATGGCTCGCCCAAATGTAAGCAGGTCCAGGGGAATTGCATGATGGCTGATAGGGGTGACAGGCTCTGACAGGTAAGATATGAGCTATGCTGGGGTGAAGACGGGCAAATTGAGCCCAGCGAATTTGAAGCCATCAAACCTGTGTATTTTTTTGGCTCAACTGAAATCGCTTTACCTCTCATACGTCTGTCATGTGTCATACTCTGCATTTGACCTTCAGTCAGCTGCAGCAAATAAGCACCCCTGATATGTGTATGAATGGGCACTTGTCTTAGTTTCATGGTCCTGTCAAGGTTTTATCCTTTGTCAGATGGGCAGAAGCCATAGAAAAAGAAATGAAAGGTGAACAGAATCCATCATAAAAAAATGAGATGAATAATGTTCATGTTATAATCCTGTGTATGGCAGTAAACTCCTTCTTGATAAAAGCCTCTTGATAAAACTCATTAATGTGAGTGATATGGGGAATTTTTATCCAAATGGCCATTATGGACTGCACAAGTAGCTAGAAGCTGTGATATCAGTTTACTGAACCTGGGAGAGCCCCACACTGTCATATTGAAGGTAGGTCATGGTCATCCACTCTCTGTTACATAAAACAACAAAAGTTTCTGGGACAGAGCTCAGTTCATGGGTAAATAGAAGATGCTGCCGAACCAAAACAAACAAGGGAGAAATGGAAAGAGTAAGGAAATTCATAATGAACAGTATTTGAGCGTCCATGAGAACTCTACATGCAGATACACACACACACACACAAACACAGCAAAAGCAGAGTCCCAGCACGGGACCTGTGTGGCTCTTGTTAGGCTTGTGTAGCCCACTACGCAGCGCTCCTGAGTCAGCCCTCTCTCCGTCTCTCCCCCAGGCCTGTCTGTCTGGTGCAAGCTGACGCGGGCAATGGATAATCTGCTGCTGAGCTCCTTGCCCCAAGTGGGGGCATGTCACTGCATGCCCCCCTTCCCCAAAGTGTGCTCTGCAGAGAGACCACCAGAGAACCGATCACAGACATGCTCTCATGCGCAGTACACACCCCCAGGGCCTGTACCCCAGATCTCTCCAAATGCTCGTTCTTTCAGTCACGATCTCTCCAGCAGCACAAGGGCTCAGTACTCTGCCTCTGTGTTTGTTCTCAGTGTGAGATACAGCTGTGCAAATGAGCCTGCTTACTATTTTTGTATGTATGTTCTAGTGTTTAAAGGGAAAACCCAGGAAGAGGCAGGCACTTACAGTGGATAGAATTAAGATTGAAGAGGTCAAAAGTCTCTCTGTTTCTCTCTCTCTCACACACACACACACACACACACACACACACACACACACACACACACACACATACACCAAGGGCAGTTCCATTATGATTTCCTATCTGAAAGGCCACAGGCCAGGTGATTGCCACCCAAAAAGAATAAAATTCAGTACCACAATTGCAGAAACCCATTAGAAGTAGAAATGCAGGCACGTAATTCTCATAGTTGTTGGACTTAGGCTGTTGGCATGGTTCTGACATTTTGCAGAATTGGGGGAATAAATTACACTGTGTTCTCTTCTGCCATATAGTGATGCAATACGCACACCAAAGAATGTATTTCATTGCCTATTTGTGGAAGGGATGAGGAGATGTTGCCAGAAGGTTTTGAAGAAGGCAACACTTCTGCTTTTGCTTTATGGCCGGTGAGCAGACATACTAGTATAAACATGCATGCACTCACAGAGAAAAAACAACACCAAAGCTGACCAGCTCAAGGTCACATGCAGCATTAAGATTGACCCTCGAGCTTCACTGGAAAGACCACTCCCCCAACCCTGTGCTTTTCAAAAGGTTGGTTGATTTGGTTGGTACCTATCCATGAAACACTACTGTTTGAGATGTTTATTCTGTACACTGTATTTTTTCCGGGATACACCAGATGTATATACACTCTGGTGATAGGTGACACATGCTGCTGGGTGGTAGGGGACAGTGAAGTTGAGACACACAGCACAAAACATAAAGTGCAAAACATAAACACAAAATAAAATATTGCTATTCTAGCTACCCTAAATATGTTTCTGCTTGGAAATAGATTTAGGGTAAACCTTTGGTGGCAGAACGAAAGTGGCATTCCCTTTGAAAAAACATACACACAATGTTGCTTCAATATCCAAAGCCAAGGAAATTCAACACATGCACGCTGGTGCATGATTGCAAAAAAACATCCAATTGCGCTTCACTGAAATTTATGCATGCATGCAAGACTAAATGCATCACAACATGGAGGTATTCTTCGCCCTGCAGTGAGAGACAAACACAGTACCCTCAAAAAGATTTTAACTATCAAAGACAGATATTTTAACACAAGTTGAACAAAATGTAATTTTAACTGTATGGAAAGAGTGTTTTTTTCTATAACATGCTCTTTTGTGTCACTCTGTGGGCAGCACTGAGATAAGCACCTCATGGCTTGTTTAATATTAAATGCTGCAAGCTGCTCGGGATGCTCTGTCTTGCACAAAAAGGTAATGGCAATGCTGGAATGCGAGAATGCTAATTTTGGATGTGCACTGAAATCAGTGGGGTTGATTAATTAGAAGTTGTGTACAGAGGAGACTCTGCCCAGGCCTGTTTACCCTGCTCTATCTTGTGCCCACAGATACTCATTCATCACACTTTGCGGGACAACAAGCCATTCTCTGAGTGGACAATGCCACAGAGAAGGACAATAACAATAAAAGTAAGAGAGGCTGTTCGTTCAATGCTCAAGTACTGTGCTACACAAAGCTCCGCTCCTACTTTACCACCATTCCATTCTTATATCTGCATGGTCCTCATGTTCATTTGTTGGTATTTTTCTCATAATAGCAAAGCATAACTTAAGTTGGTTTTTTTAATTTATCATCAATCCACTAAAGCACACTCAATTAAGAAGCAATTGCATACCCCAATTGTTATATGAGCAGAAACTCTGTGTGTTTTTGAAATTACACTGCATAGCCTATTTGTCTTTTGTTAATTCAGCAAGCCAGTCCCCTGTGAAATTGGGGCCTTTAGCTGGAAGGTTCCATGTGATATGTACCCTGGAAAGAAGGGCAAAGAAATAAAGTTGCGCGAAGGGCTGGGCCTGTCCGCCCCCAGATTGTCTGATCTCTCTGATGGATGTCACAGTCTGTAGCAGTGATCCTCATACATGTGTCCGCAGGTACTTTCCTGCCCGCAAGGATCACTGACTACCTGTGAGGCATATAAAAACCAGCTGATACCATATATAAGCTTAAATTGTCTGTCCCAAATATAAAGCTTGGCTTCTCATGAAACATGAATGGCCACGATCATTTATAGCAAATGCAGCTATGCAAATGCTGAAGGGTTTCTCACTCGGTAATACATCATTACTCCTGCCATACTTTTGAGCATAATTTGATTTTAGCCTGTGCATTAATAAAGTACTACTACCCCATAGCCACTGTTGTCACAGCAGAGTGTCTTAACTGTTCATTCAATGGCATTGTCAAGGATAACAAACCTCTGTTTTGATCACTTTTATTTTAAGCTGCTTCCTCAAAATAACTGCAAAGTGATGCATATTATTGCTGAAAAGTTGGAACATTTGTACACAATTTGAAACAGAGATTGTCAATAATGATTGATTGGGTCACATTTCATCTTCCCCTGTGGAACTTGCCACTGAAAACTTACAATAAAATAAGCAAGAGGTGTGTCTTTCTCCTGAAGAGAAGAGATAAAACAGAGTGAGAGAGAGATTAAGGGAAGGGTTTGTGCCTGCATCCCCCCCCCCCTTTTTCATCTGACCACCTGAGTTTTGGTTCCTGCAGCTCTTATCTTTTCTTTGCAGCACTGGATGACAAAAATTAGAAGGTGTTTAAGAAAGAAAATAGAACTTATTAGTTTTTCTTGAAGGGGAAAAGGCCCCTCATCAGACAGAGTTTGGTGTTAGGAAACACCTTTCTGCCTCGGCATCACTAAAATCAGACAATGGAAAGCAGGGATCTACAGGGCAAGGCACATGTTTTTCCCTGTTTGTTCATTAACTGGCAACAGAATAAAATAGCCAAAGAGGTGCATTCAATTTGACAGAGCTCAGCAATATCTCAGCAATATATTTTGAAAAAACTGGTCTTCCTCAAACAAACTTCACCTGGGCCGTTTAGAGTTAACAATGGCCCAGGCAAGTGGTACATGGTCTTGAGTATCTGTTAGCTAGAAGCACAGTTCCCATGCAGACAATTCTCAAAGCATTACAATAATATGATATGAAGTTAGACATCTGCCCAAAATATGTTGACTTGGAAAGCATCATTGCAGCAACAATAAAAAATGACAATGAACACTGTCTAAAGTGGCTTAGACTCGCCATTCTCTCTCTTACCTCTAAGAAAGGTAAGCTATATCCCCAGATTCCATAGGCTTTTGAATCCAACTACACAGTTGTGTAAAGTTCAGAAGTCAACCGGGTGCTGGAACAAGTCTTATTTCAAATGTACATTGCTGGTCAATTATGGTGTATCACAAAACGTGTAGATAACAATAACATGTGGACAGCTGGAATTACTAATATTATTTATGAACTGAATTAATCTTTAATCCAAGTACTACAGTCAAAATCAGAGCTTTACGTGATGCATCGCTGTACCACACTATGGCTGGCATTTCAACATCTTGAGGTCTGCCACATACTTGTAGTCTTGTGTTAGCTTCCACAGCAATAGCTAGCTGGCAGCATGACTGAAGCAAACCTCAGCCTGCTTAGTTTGATCCTGGTACATTTCCATAATTATGGAGCAGATGGGCCAACTGGATGTGAGGCCTACTCAGCTCAATTGTTTCTACAGACGTTCAGCTCCCTGCTTCTTCAGGGTGAATGAGCTGGACCTGGAGCAGGATCAATACTTTTAACAAGGCTCCCCTTGCATGGTAGCTGACGCTAAGCTAACAGAAATGCTCTGCTGTTAGCCTCCTGTCCTCCAGTCCAGAAAAGCTCGTAGTATTCCATTCTCGTAGAGTAGATAAGTCAGAGCGGGTTTACTAAAATGTTCATATAATCACACTCATGCATTGTACACTGTTAATGCTGAAGGAAGAAATGGTGAAGGAAGAATGTTTTTTGGAAAGTATAATTTAAACAATAATTTAAAAAATAATTTGGATTCAACAGTGATTTTAGAGACATATGTAAAAACCTACAAATCACTGATGTTGCCCTTAAAGGCTGTGAATAAAATTTGATTATTTAATATAGACTATATGTGAAATTGGTGGATAAATTATGATCTCACAAAATTTGCTCTACTAAATAGATAAAACAGGCATTGATAAATGTCAGAATTAAGTGCAAACTCTCTGCTCATTGATTTTCATTCAAATATGACAGTATTAAACATTTAAATGTAGAACATTCAGGTTTTCCCCTAATTTTCACTTCCAGTCTGGTGCTCTTGGCTGGCCTTCAAACATTAAATTAAGGCTGAGGAGGCCCTTTGACTGTTAAACAAAATTTTAAAAAGCAGCCCACATCAAAGTAAAAAAGTAACCTCTACAAAGATCCACATCATTTTTTCTTACGTATTTTTCCAGATCAGTGGTTTGCGGCAATTGCAATTTCCCTTTGAGTTCTCATCAGCTTTTCTTCAGTTTTGTAGCCATGATATTTCTCAAAGAAACATGATATGATTGAACATGTATGCTAACCTGCATGTGAAAATGCCATGCTTCATCCCTCAACAAACAGACTTCCTTTTCAGGCTAGACCACACTGCATATTAGGTTTGTAACATAAACCATACCAGGGTCGACCTATGTAGTGTCCCTGGGAAGTAAAGTAAATCTGCAAATACAATGAAAATGCTGAGGTGTTGCTGAGCCCACAATAATGTGACAACAACACAACCTGATCGACTCAACAATATTAATAAAATCTGTAGACATACAGTACATTTCAAACATTATTAGTAAAAATTTACTTAGTGTAGTGAAGAATCAACACTATAAAGTGCACCATTGTGGTCCCGCAATGAAAAGGCACATATTACATTCACTGTAAAAGCTGCAGCTGTGAACAAGCCTTTAAATTCATTCCTCACTAGAACAATGCCAACAAAGGTACTCCCCTGCCAGAGATATTTCAATTTATCCTGATGCTAACAGACAGAACGCTTCCATTAATTACTTTAGAAAGACTAAAGGGATATAAGAGGTCTCTGGTAAGTCTCTCAGTCAAGCTACAGAAAAGGGTAAAAAAAAAGTGGAGCAGAAACACATCGTTTATCATGTTCACTACCAAAACTTGACATCGATGCAGCTATTTACTTTATTATCCAAAATATTTTTACTTTTTTCAATATGATTTACAGAATAGCTATGTATGAATACAAAAAGGGACTCTTTTATTTTCTCAAATATTACTGTAGAGTGTGAAATTGATCAAAACCTTCAACATCAGCACTGAAACTCAGTTCATGCGTTCAGATTTACAAAGACGTTCCTCAATTCTTAATCGCACAGTAAAATCTTGTGCTGGATCTTTGACTGAAGAAACATCTCATCTTTCAGATACTAACATTGATTTATTGGTGTGATGTTTATTACAAATGTTCTTGATTGTTTACAGAGTGGAACTGGCATTCTAATATCAGCTTTTATATTCCTTCTTGCACGTTTTATTTGTACTCAGTCAAACTGCACCCTCAGTCACCCTTTTGCAAAACACTTCACAATAAACTGTATTCAGCAGAATTTTCACAAGAAAATTGCTGTGCTCACATTGAAAACATATTTGAAAATGGTTAAAATCTAAAGCGAAAGAACAGGGAGGGGAAGATTAAGTGCATGAACAAGAGCCAAACAAGACAGATGAACAGAACAAAATCCACAACGCAAATGCTGGACATGTAGACAACACATCTGAGTATGCTGGAGGCTAGACAGTGGGCAGTGCTATATTTCACCCCCTTTACTGTGGCCTAAATAATCACAACATGTAGAAACTGGAATATGTAATTCAGACCTGCACTTTGTGAAAGTGCATTTTCCATGTAAATTGTCATTGTAAGACTGGGGAACTTATGTGAAAAATACACTTAAGCACAGGTCTGAATTCGGCCCTGAGTGACCATTATTTAACAAAGTGCTCGGCTCAACACTCCGCAGTAATGCAATCAACACAGTAAGAGGATTATTTTTCCATACTGTATGAAGTACACTATGGACATTACACTTGTAAATATATTTGATGTATGTATCCAGTTGGAAATAACATTACTCCCTCTAAATACTTTTATGAATGTAGATATAGTATATACATTTACAGAAGTAACGGACCAGGATAAATGGACACTGTGTAAAATATAAACTGTACAGATTGGTCTGGATAAGAGCATCTGCTAAATTCCTTATACATAAACATGAATGTAAATTTAAGACCCCCAGCTAGTGGCATCCCACCATGATGGAAAGTGGCATATTCCATATGCATTTCAAGTTGTCACAGAATTACTTTTGAACTTGTGCAAATGAGTACAGTGAAATTTAATGGTAGGGAAAATCTTTTTAGTCTCTGTTCAAATAGACCTAACCTAAATAGAATTCCCATGGTCACATGGACAAACAGTTCTGTATTGTGTAACATTTTTCACATCTTCTACACAAGGCCAGGCTGTGCTCTACAAGCTGTCCTCCATACTGAGTGTTAATGGCCTTACAGTCTCTCTGATACTATGATTCTGCCCCTTGATCTTGGCCTTGGTGATTTACACAGCTGCCTCTTACTCAATGATATTGTATCACTTTGTATGGTAGTCTTTGAACAGCATTCGCAAATAACAAGATGACAAGTTTCCTTAAGTGGAAGCATTAGTTTTATAAATAGCATCTTTTATCTCTGCAACTGCTGTCTTCATTTAAATTTGAATCACTGAGTGCCCTTGGTGTGAGCTGATTCCCTGTAATACTGCTCTCTCCCACAGCCCTGTGCAAAGAATAAATACATACAAATCAACAGCAATCCATCTGATTTTAATTGAGCAGTGAGCAGAAAATAGAACAGTTGTGCTTTCACATTATTCATCTGTAATATAAAATATAATATATAGGTCTTTCAAGTCATTAAAAAACAAATGAATCAAATGATATGCTGAAAATAATTGTGATTAATCACACTTTAATCACACATGCTTTGTAAAAATATATCTTAATCAAGGATAATAAATCTGGAATCAAATCAAATATGAAAATAAAGTAAAATTAACATAAAGGAAGGATATAATACTACAGTTAAAAGCATATTTTAATTGTGAAGGCAAAAATAGTACTCCTGTGACCTAAATGCAATCAAGTACAAAGACTAAGTGCAAACATATTTCAATAGTTTTGCAAACTGTGCTGATTACCTTTGTTTTGAAATGATAGTTTCCACTGACAAATCCATTTTTCTTTTCCTCCATCTCAGCTAGCAAGGTTTGGATGCTCTCAGACATAGGTACACACCAGCGGTTTGCCCAATGCTTTTACCGATGTGGGTGGCATGTCCTCCAAGGCCAACAAGTTGATTTGTAATGTTAGCTAAGCCTATGGTATTGCCATTTGTATATTTCAACTCAAATTTAACAAAAACGTTAAAAACGTCCTCACTTTCATTTTTAGGTATAGGTTTTTGCATATGTTCGCTGGTAAATTTCATGTTTAACTTTATCATCAATTGCTGCATTGTTGTTGTATTAATGTGTGAAGCTACATATAAGTTAACTTGTTCATTCTCAGTTTTTGCCAAATTATTTCCAAAGTGTTGCATAGTCAAATGTGGCATGTGTGGGTTAAGTATCACTGACTATGTCACAATTCACTACAGATACCCCTCCTTGTAGAGGCCTATTACAGCAAAATTATTTCAATCACAGTTCATCCGGGTAACAATAATATTTTGGACTCCTAAAATGTCAAGACGAAAAAGCTGCTGGGAACTATTCCACGAAGAACACATTATCTGTAATAGGCCAAAAGACGTCACTGATGAAATCTGATGGCAAGGATCTACCAACAAAGGAACAACACATAAGAAACCATCCCATGTACAACAATATTATGTCGATATCATTGGATACAGTAATGGGCATTTGACTTATGGTGGATGATCTTCTTTTCTTTTTTTGGGATAATGTTGTGTATTTAGAGGTTGCAATGCTTACTTGGGGAGCATTATTTTTCTGATACGATGTATCTGGATAATATAGGATTGTCACTCAAGCATATGCTTTATAAGGAGAATGTGCTGTGGGCAATCGTCAGATCTTAGAACATTAAGTGAATAAACTTTTTTAGACATTCCCCTGACTTTCCCCTATCCTGCTGACTGGCATATCCCACCAACCATTCCGGATAGCTTTTATGTATGTTCAACCTTACAGCTGATAACAGACTAGCACGGGCTAGAGGCACTGCTGGCTGACCCAGAATGGCATGATCACTGTTCTTTTGCATTATGGACAACCTGGGCTGCAGACAGGAATTCACACTAACTGCCGGCATCTGTCCAGATCCAGATGACTTCCTGCATTTTCTCTACAGACCAAGCTGTAGCAATTCCTTGCAAAATTGGAAATATTATTTCTGCTTGTTTGCAGAAATCTAAGTGATGGCGGTTCATTTCTTGCTTTGGTCTTAATCTGCTAAGGTTTCAGTACCAAAGAAAAACTGCACAGTTGCACAGCTTGTTGGCTGTGCCCAGAGCATGTTGGATGTAATTCCTGTTGGCTGAGCTGACTTGGGTCAGCATGACAAAAGAGATCACAGAAAACTGCCAAGAACCCGAACTAGGCAAGCCAGCTCATTTCCAGATCAATAGTATAAAAGAGCTAAGTGGTTAAATTCCTGCAGACACCATTTAAGTTGGCTTCTAACACAGATTGACAGTGTAGAGCAAAATAGTAGCCTATCTGTTCAGTTTACCTCTTTTGGATGGACAGTGAGTCTGGGAAAACTGTGTGTTTAGATTCATGTTTTCCTTTTGGCTATGGTTCTTGTTTGGCTATAACGTATTTGGATACATACATATACTGCAACATACATATGTGAATAATATAGTATGTCAATAAAAATATGTGTGTGTGTGTGTGTGTGTGTGTGTGTGTGTGTGTGTGTGTGTGTGTGTGTGTGTGTGTGTGTGTGTGTGTGTATAGTAAAATGTTTGACAGCTGCAAAATATATGCTGTGTGTTGAGGTGTTTGACAGTAGGAGAATGAAATACCCATGTAGAACAGTTAATGTCCCCAGTTATTCAGCTTTAATAGAGTACGCAGCACCATTTGTCATGTCCCCTTTGACACACATTAGACATCCCCTGGGTCACACCCTACATTAGCTCTCTTATGACTCCTCATGTCTGCTCATTGGAGTCTGATTTCTTTCTAATCAGACTCATGATATCCATTCTGAACAAGATGCATGACAAACCTTTGATCCTGCACAGAAATGAACCTTCTCAAGAACGCTACAAATATTCCTCTAAAAGTGAGAGATGCTGTTTAATCAATGACAGAAGCTAAATTCCATTTGGGGAAAAGACAAGAGTGCAATCTCTTCTCCATGTTTGATTAATGGAGAGTGTGGCTGGAATATGAGATTCTAAATAAACAAAATGAGAGCACAGCACAAAGTCAATGGAGTGTTTAACAACAGTTTAGTCGGTAATAACATATTATAATCTAACACACTAACCCCTGAGCTATGGTTCTCCCTGAATTCTGTTGTGGCCAACCTACAGCAAAGCTGTCTTAACATTCACCATGTGTTCCCTGTCCTAACTTTTGGACTCAGATCCAACAAAACGGAGGTCATGTTCAGCAAAAGGGCCCAAGCTGAAATCACCAACAAAGTGGCCCACAGGTAGCTGTACTCTTTGCATATAAAAATGGAAGTATATGTCTTGATAATGCACTCCACAGCATCTTCCCTGTATCACATAACCATGCTTCAAACCGAAATAAACTCTCAGCTTGGTTTTCCAAAGGCCTTTTCCCTATTCTTCTTACATGACTCTAGCACAGTTTACCATTCTCCCTTTGTTAGTCTATTGGAACCTTACCTATAGGACTGCAAACAAAAAAGCCCTTATAAGACTAAATATTCTATACCATTCAGTTGGCAGGGTTGCCACATGTGCCATTTCTAAACTGTTGTGATACCTAGCAATCACTACATACAAGTAGAAAAACCCACCACACTATTCTTGTCTACAAAGTCAGACTCTACCTCTGTATGGAATCATATCAAACATCTTCCCCTGTTTATGACACCAGTTCAGCCAATTATATTCCATTAAGGACTCCAAACCCAAACACTGCATTACACCTTTTTCAGTTTGTTGTTTTTTTGCAGTTTTCTGAGACTGGAACTGGCTGGAAAAACAACACTGCAGCTGGAAAGTTCTTTGTCTGTCTCTGGCTTGAATCACGATCACTTTTTGGCTCCTTTACTTGCTGTTTCATTTCTGTCCTTGATCATGTCTCTCCATGTCTCAAGGCATTACCTGCTAGTATGTCTTGTAGGTATTTTAAAACCTCTGCTGTATATAGGTCTGTGTTTTGTGAGACTGCTCTGTTTTGTTGTCTTGGCCAAGCTTTTGCTGTAAGTGGTAACTTTTTTAATGAAAGTTCCATGAGAAACCTCCTTGTACATGTGAAGACACAGATTCAATCCTTTTTAGACACATTTTTTTAGCAAGGGTATGTTGTTTCCATTTTTATAAGAACTGGACTGCCAATACAAGCTTTAAAAGGGGGCATTTCCAAGATGACATCAGTAGCCCAGGAAAAGTCTTGTCTCCTTAGTTACCTCGAAGAAAATGTAAGCTGATTTTTATGTTGATAATGTTCAATATGACATCTTAATTATGATGATAATGAGAAACTGAATATATCACAGCATGGTAATGTATCAAAATGCAAGTGCTATGGTACAGTAATTCAAGTGCACAAGTTCCTTGGCATTTTATAAGTACTAATGGGTCATTAGTTGGTAAAATTGTACCTTTTTTAAGAAAATATGTATTTTTTGTGTCTGCCCCTTCAACTTGAAGTAGTTTTTAGCTGATTTGCTACCCTTGTCAGCTACTATAATACAGCACCTCTGCCAGGGCACTGCTCTCAGATGATTTTTGCAACCAATATTAATAATTAACTGATTAAATCATGTTTTAGGCAGTTTTATATGGATATTTGTGTGGGTAACTGTAATATGTTTTTGGTTCATTGTAATTCACCAAATTTTATTTTGCCATAATTTTATACGTGGAATTATGTGTTAGTTATGCCTTGGAAAACATGATTATTCAGTATTTGAATGAATAGTAAGGACTTGTTGAATTTTTCCAGTGAATTCTTCATATGCTTCTATGAATTATTTAACATCTAATGAATTTTATCAAATCTCTGAATGTTAACCAGACCCTTTGTGGGCCGTATTTGTGGGTGGCTATCAAAAGTAACTCTTCACTTACCCTTGGAGTGTGAACTACAGTGCTTCCTACTCAGAATTAGTTTGCAACTGAATTAGCTCATCAAATTTTCTGAGCTATTAGCCTCAGTTATTTCACGCTCAGCTTCATGAGTATAAGCATAACACACATAATATCATAATATATTATGATACAAGCATTCAAATAATGAAATGTATCATAATAGTCTATTGTGTTAACAGAAAACATAATTCTAAAATACATGTCATAGCTGTTAGTCACAGTTTAGTTTTTAGATACAATTTAAATCACATATCATTGTTTATTCAGTGGTGAAAAATACCAATGAAAGAGGTTTCACTCACTCTTAAAATATTGCCTCACCTATGGGAAAAAGCCTTCAGTTCTGAAATACAGTTACATGTTTATGCTGCATACTGACACCCAGTGATCACAATAAGGTATTTTTTCTCCTAAATTCTCCACAAAAAGATGCATTTCCCTTAATATTAAACCGAAACACAACTGACATTAATTTGTTACCTGGATGCCCATATCCTAATAGAAGCAGACACTGCAATTACATTGATGGGGAAATAAAGAGTAGGGATTACAGTGAAGCTGTATTGTTTCACTGCAGTAATGTGCATCTCGGAAGAGATCGATGATGCACAGTCAAAATAAATCATCCATCAAACAGTCACTCGGGACCAGTCGCCCAGTGTGATTCTGAAGGCAGATCCATAATACTAAGTAAACAATGTCTGGGTGCTTTTTCAAGTAGAAGAGGCTGTGTCTTCTGTTACAGTACATAATACTAGATAACCTTGATCTCAGCTTTACAGCACAGGAGTAATGTCCATCATAATCACCAAGCGGCAACAGGTTTTTCTTTTTTTTTTTTCCAAAGAGACATTGATTTTTAATTAAAGATTGGTCTTTCTTTCTTATTTTAAAATCCAAATAAATAAGAAAATAATTTTTGCATCTCTATGATTTATCAATTTTAATTATTTATAATGTGACTAATTTACTGATGATGATTGGTACAAATGCTTTCCATAATAATCAATATCTGTCTTTACAAATGATTTACCGAAATGAAAACATTATTTAAAAAGCATGGTTTTAGGAAGAAACTTTTTACAAACACCCTCTCTATAGAGAATATGTGTCTGTTAATTTTTCAAGGATATTTCAATACCTCTTCTCTATTTTCAGTAACACCACACCCCCTTGTGGTATGTTAGTGCAAATTCAATACAAATACAATTCAACGTCTTAGCGGGACTATTTTGTGTTGATACAATTCATCCCAGTTAGAATAAAAGGCCATTGTTGAGCAATATAACAGCATCATACTGCATCTTCTGTACATGGATATATAGTCTTTAAAAATGGTCATATCAATGGGTATTTCAGGTAATATTTTAAATTAATTAGTACTAGAAGAGAGGTTCACTGGTGGTAAAGTGCTCAAATGTATGTTTTTCCAATAACCTTAAATTTAAAATTATGATTTACAGATGCAAACTGACAGTTGCATACCTCAAGATCAATGCATACTTCAGGAACTGCAAGGCTGAGTAAAAAGCCAGTTCAATCTGTCAGACTGTCACTGAATGCAGACTGTGAATGTGGTGATAGGTTTATAACTGGTCTCTGGCCTCTGAAGTAATATGAAAGTAAATAATAGTTTGACTTTCCAAGCCACTGCTGCCACCTGTTCCAAACCACACCTCAGGCCACAGAATTTTCCAAAAACCAATTCCTCTGAATCCCTTAGAAATGTGCTCTTTTTTATGGAAGCTGGATGTCAGTATCCCACATGATAATAAAATATGGTTTTATTGTGTTTGGTTGTTATGGGTATTAAAGAAATGAGCCAACCTTCATGAATATATTGCAGGTCTCACTTTCTATTTAATGTAACCTTTAAGCATAAGCCAGAATTCATACAAAAATACCCTATTATCTTTTAATCCTGTGAACAATACTGACTAAAGTCAAGAAACCATGGCTGTACTTCAATTGAATTTACTACTTTTGTTGAATGCCAAGGACCAGGTGGATTATCAAAGCAATTCTGAGTTTATAGTGAATTACAAAAAAAAATATTTTGTTGGGTTAAATTTAAAATTCAATTTATGTATTCAATAAAAATAGCTGTCCTGGAATATACCACACATATTGAAATGCTCAAACCATTTTTTTAACAGAATAGATTCCCCAAACTGTCACAATAGTAGAGCCATGCAATCAGTGCACATGTAAGTCTGGTTTTGCAAGGCACAGCTTGCAGAGCTATTGATGACTTTTGATGGATAAACAAACTGCAGAACATTCTATGACATTGGGGAGAGGAAATACAATTTTACAGGCCTTGCTGAAATGCCAGTAGAAGGTTCTCAATATCCCCCTTGCGGAAATGCAGTATATAAGCTGATAAGGATATATTTCGCTTCACAGTTTGAGGCATATTTCATAAATTAACCTCACATTGAATATAATCAGACCAGAAAGACACTGGCTACGTAGGGCGTTCGACCAATGATTTAAATGGTGGTCTATTTCTTGGTTAATTTGCGGTAGACATTCAAAGCAAGGGTGCCAGAGTCAACTGAAGACAAAGAGAAATTGACTGACTGTATGCATCCATTTTGCGTCCTTTGGAATACTTACTGTATTGCTCCCTGTCAAGATTGATCATTCTTGCCTCCACTAATATGTAGCCTTTAACATCAAGAGCCTCACATAGGCAGAATTTTGATGCTAAAGGCCATTAACATGGGCACATACTGTGAGAAAATTCACAATTGGTTCAATTAAGACTAATGGAATTCACATGGAGTATCAGCTGTTCAATAGCCTGCCATTACAGAGATAGGGAAAGTACCACAATGAGGTGAAAAATGAAGCACGGATAATTGAGTTCTGAATGAAAAAAGGCAGAACATAGAAGGGGAGGAAAGTGCTCAGTAAAGGCAAAATCCCACCGGTCCACTCCGATTTCATTACATTTTGCTCACTCTGCAGCCTCCTACTCAATTCCCCATTTCTGGACTATGTTTGACATAAAAGGTGGCATAGGAGAGAGGAGGGCAAAAAATCATGTGAAAAGAATTCTGGGAATGAGCTGCACCCTCTCCTTGAGAGCAGAGTGGACTGGCGATCACATGTCTGGAGAGAGCCAGGCTTGCCCACAGGCTTGGAGGGAGGCCACGTCTCAGGCTGTTTGTCTTGGAATCCTGCATACACAGGTTTGAGAAATGCACGACCCCAGCCAGAGGACCACATGTTGGTGTAAATGACCAACAGCCTTTCACCTTGCCCTCTTTAAGCAGCAGAAACACAATGTCTAAGATGAGAGAGAATTACCAATGTCAGCCCACTAAGCCTCCACTCTCAAACAGAAAACAGCTTCTGTGCTGTATGTTTTATAGGTTAGTGTGAGATGTTAGAAGAAATTAAGGCAGGCATTACTAATAAATAGTATTCTCTGTGAGTGTTGAGAACTGGGGTCACAATATTCTGAAATGTTGTTCATACTGGCAAACACTCTCAGAATAACATAATCTTAGCTTTTACCAGATGTGTTTTTGTTATAGATGTCTGCCAACGTGTGCTTTGCTATTACAAAGTTTTGCTTGTTGTGCTACAATCAAAAACTTAATTAGTTAAAATTTACAGGTAAATCATGGAATAATTTTGCCAAAAAGCAGCAGATAAAATATGCAGTGTTATGCAGTGTAATTAGCCCAAATAATCAATTCCAGTCTTAACTTACTTGTATTAAAAAAGATGTGCTTAATAATGCAGTAGTAATGCAGAGTAGAATAATAAAGCTGGTAGCTGGATGAGAAGATACAGTAATAGAAAGTCCTCCAAGTCATCCAAGTCCTGAAACAAATTCTGGAAATTCTGCTTCTGAAACAAAATCACAGAAAAGAAAGCATTTGTTTACACAACAAAGGAAAGACAAACATGTAAACTATGTAAATGTAAAGTATATATTCTATTTCACAGCAAATCAATGCACCAGAGCCAGAACCATGAATGACTGGCTAGCCTGATTGACTTATTTGATATTTTGAAAATCTGTGGTTGCATTGGTCCAGTGAATCACCACTGCGATTGCACTTTCATACTTTCATGTGGCAGGCTTGGATAGCAGCCTGGCCTGCCAACCACAAAACAGATTTTCTGATTTTCTGATTTATTGCCCTTGTTTTGGTGTTATATTTTATTTTCTCAGTTTCTGTATCTCCATACACAAGAACAGATTCTATGCTGGATTGCTATGAAAAAGGTGAAAAATGTAACACTGATATTTTTTTATTGAGACAGAGAAGCATAGATGCTGTGTTGCCAATGCAGGGAGGAAGTTATGCCAGCAGAGGGAGATCTGGAGCCATTTTTCACATAGCACACGAACGCTCAAGAGGCTCTATTTAAAAGGGTCTCTGAAGGAGAATCCGACGAAAAGTTATCTTTCTTCAAGAAGTTACCTATTCCCTCCACTACTCCACAATCCCTCACAATACAACCTCATATTTGTCCTTATATCATATGCCCTGTCTTTTCCACAGCTTCTTCACATGCCCTTACTACCTGTATGTTTTACTTGTCTTGCCAGAAGCCATGGGCATTTAGATAGATGATATTACCCCTATACAAAGAAGGAATGTCTTCAATGCAGAGTTGGGAAGGGGGTGGGGTGTGGGGGTATTAAGACAGGAAATACAGAGAGGATTTTTTAAAAATGACCATTAGACTTGCTTTATTTACTTCAACCCTCAATGGAGAGATCTTTAAAAGATGTGTTATACAAAATGAAGGCTGTACCTGACAAGAATCATTTCCTAGTACTCCTAATTTATTGTAGAAATGGTAGTAATCTACACAAACAAGCAGGAAATCTATACCAGCCTCAGAGAAAAGGCACCTTAAGCTGTGGCTCTCCAATGCTTTTTTTCTGGAGAAACTAAGTAGTGTGACAACTGCTGTCACTCTGGCCATTAAACAGCGGGCCTATTAGCTGATACTGCCTGAGCAGCAGAGGAAAACTGTGGTGTTCAGTATTTGTCCTGCAGGCATTTTCAAATAAGAGATCGATTTCCCATTCATGTCAGTGAAATATGAACAATGTGTCACATTGGTTTTTCTTTTATCAACTAAACTGCCCTGCCTATGTTCCCTTAGGTCAATAAGTTCCCTTAGGTCAATAAGTTCCCTTAGGTCAATCGTATGTTCCAAGGCATGAAAAGTGTGCAGATAAAACAAGTGTTGTTATAGGTTGCTTCACCTTGTTGTGTTGGCACGACTTCATCCTCATGTGCCAGTGTCATGACCACACCCCTTTTTTGACTGACAGGCATACATTAAGAGCATGTCAGGCTGAACACTTTTGTGGTGAGGAACAGCATTTTTTTTTATAGAATGTAATTCTGTTTGATTAAGAATTACAGTAATTACAGCTAAAAAAATCATTTTTATATTTCATTTCTGAAGGTAGTGTGCCAGCAATTTGTTTTTGTGACATGTCAACACTTTTGCTTCAAAAGGAATGAATTATCTGACAGATGGAGGCTGTTAAATCTGTTAAATTAAACGTTTGAGTTTGAATTCCAGGTGTTTAAATTCAGGTCACACTTGTACAATCATCATGGAACAAACCAATGTAAAAAAGGTATTGATTTAGTGAGGATAGATTAGTGGAAGCCTGTAAATACACAATAATAGCTTTCTCTTACAGATTATCATTTAAATATAGAGCCTGCAACACTATTTGCCATCCATTTCATGTCATATAACATTCCATACAGGTTCCACTTGTTTACTACTGTCTTCTCTGGCATATTCCTAAAATATAGAAAAATTAGTCCATACCAAAAAGACATTCAAGTTAAAGAAATAAAATGTTTTACTCATGTAAAATAGACTGATGACATATTAGGAATATTTGAGAAAATGCATATTAAGGGATCATTAGATGTACATTTTAAAGTACTTTGATGGCAAATGCTCAAGAATGTCATATTACATAAAAGTTTGAGAATGGTAAACATTGTTAATGTGTTACTTCCTTACAAAACCCATTTGCTCAAGGGTACAACAACAGTAACCCATCCAGTAAGAAGCCTGCTTCCCCCCATTGCTCTGCAGAGCGGCCTTTTTTCAGCCTGTTTCTTCTCTCTGCAATGTACAGTAGCTTCTGGATCACGGAACAATAACCCATTAAAGGTGTAGAGTGTCAGAAAGTCTGTGTTTACATTGGAGCAGCATATAAACTGGTCAGCTATATGGATTATGTGGAATTCAGGGATTTCATAACACCAGGTTTCCAAGAAACATCCATTAAGTCATTTGATCTTGAAACATTCCATATTTTTTCAGTTTTTTGGCACAGATGTTAATGATTGGCATGGGGTATTCAAACTGACGTGTGCACAAAATTCATATTACAACCCGCAAAAAGAACAAACGTGTTTCAGTTGACTATTACAAAGCCTGAGCAATTTAATACTATGAACGTCTGCCATGTTAATGGGAATCTATGTAATAAAGTTGCAAGGATATAAAAAAAGATTGTTGAACTTGTAT
The DNA here is from genome assembly GCA_022829145.1 of Albula goreensis. Classification (NCBI taxonomy): domain Eukaryota; kingdom Metazoa; phylum Chordata; class Actinopteri; order Albuliformes; family Albulidae; genus Albula; species Albula goreensis. Next base: position 31,116,977 of record CM040744.1, on the reverse strand, counting down.
GAACTGAAAAACTGGATGCTGGTAGAAAACAATAAACAGTGAGACTCAAGTGCTTTGTGCATACACCCTGCTGGCAGTCATGAAAGGTGTGTCATAAATCACCACACTGCATTATAGCCAGGTGTACAAACAATGCCTGGCTTTGCTAAAGTGTTCCAACTAACAGGCAAAGGCTTAGTCTACAGCTTGCAGTGGCAGCTCTGTGTATCCACAATTCACATTTTAGAATGTATTGTTATGACCATGAGAGAGAATACATCACTTCAACAGTCTTGTAATTGGTGCAGGGTCCAGAGGCTATACTTCAGTATTTTTTAAGCAATTCAACTAAGTAATCTTATGAACGTTAAGTAGCTTTGAACTCCAGCTGCTCTCTCATAAGAATGTGTGTGTGTATGTGAATAAAATAGTATCATACAGGAAATAAGAAAATATACATTATATAAACAGTGAGCTCCCTCTGGTAAAGTATCGCTCTGTCTCTTTTGCTGTGTATGTTTTGGTAATCTTTTATGAATGAATTAGTGTTCATACATTTCAGAGCCATGCCGGTGTAATGGATCTGCTCCAATGCTAATAGGAAAGCACTGGGAAACATTTTCAGTCTCATCTACTGTGTGGCCCTTAGGGGAAAAAGAGATATCGATTATTTTTACATTACAGTATGGGGGGCTGGATATGAAAGTAACTGTTGCAAAACAGTTGGGTTTAAGTTTGCCCAAATTCAAAGTATTCAATTCCAGTTCCTCTTCCACACATATATTATCCAGCTAAATTCCAAAGGTAAATTACATTTGTTCCAAATGCCAAATTTACATACACAGAAAAAGAACTACAAAGCGGAAAAAGAGAGCAGTCAGTAAATCACTACAATACAAGAACAATACAATCCAAGTTAAGTGATAAATAAACATCCAAAAGCAAAATGAGAATGTGGTTTGCATAGACCATTAAAATAATAGTCTTTCCATTCTTCCATCTCTACGTCCAGTTTAAAACAACAATGCAATGCAGAATGGTAACATAAATAAAAGGCATTTGCTATATTTAATTTTGTGTTTATTGCAACAATGTTATTTACATTTGGTTACAAGAATTTGTTTGTTTTAAATAAATCAACCAACTTTATTTCAAGGGTATCAGAATTTATGTTCCATTTGGTTGATCCTCATGTTAAAAAATAATCAAGTATTGCAGCTTCAGGCTTACCTTTCTTTTTTAACTTTCAGTGATCTTAGTTATTTCCTGTAGCAGTAAACACTCCATTGCTATATGTAAAGTTTATGGTGCATTTAGGGAAAGCCCCTCTCTAACATCTTAGATTGAAAAAAAGTGTTGTGCTGTAAATCATCATTGCAGATACGTTCCATTTGAGGGGGTTAAACCCAAAGGGATCCTGTAACAGCCTCAGTGCATGGCTCTGGCCTGTGGGCTGAAATTACAACACTAAGGAAATTCACTTTTGCACTATGAAATACACTTCAACGCGCTGCAACCATTCTGAAAATACTCTGCCACTGCCAAAAATGTGTCTTCAATTTAAGGGCTGTTTTGCCAGCAGCAGTTGTGTTTTATTATTTATTTTAAGATGTTGGAATGAGGACACTGAACAATGAGGAGTAAAATTAGGTGCCCTGACCGAGTGGAGCTGACAACTTGAGACTGCAGTCCCATTGTGTCTGCCTAGATACAGAGACTACATTACCCTGTGTGCAGTGCAGGAAAAGTATTGATGGGTTAATCATGTTCAAACTTGCCAAAGGGACATTCAGTGAACTTGCAATTGGTTTGATTACTCTCTGCAGAAGATCCGTTGAGGAACATACAAGATTCTAGGAGCTTCAGCTGTATTAGTTCAATCACATAACAATGCATCAACTTTAAAATTTCTGTATGCAGTGGGGTCCAAAAGTCTGAGACCACTAGTGGAAGTGCATTCGTTTATAATGTAGTAAAACATTTCTTATTACAAATTATACTAACAATATGAGTAAAAAGTTAGATTATGAAAAATGTATATGAATTTCTGAATCTCTTAGTTCTTGGTATTTCCTCCTTTTGCTTTAATGACAGTATGCACTGCAGCTGGCATGGACTCCGCAAGTTTGAGCAAAACTTGATGTTATTCCATGGTCTTTAAGTGACCAAAAACTTTCTTGTCCTTTAAGTGCCCCCGTATGTGTTTGATGGGGTCTGACCTTTTGTAAAAAGGAGTTAATCTGGTGGATGTCACAAATTTGTTTAAATATTATCCAGAAATAGTGCTGAATTTTAAATATTTCTTAAATTAATTTCTTTAATGAATATTTATTAAAGGTCATAACTTGTAAAACATATCTTGTTTTACATTTTTCAAAATCCTAAAACTTTCTGTTTATTTCCAGGATTACATGGGAAAAAAAATCATTCAATGTGGTCTCAGACTTTTGGACCCCACTACATATGCAGTTCCTCAGTACATATTCATGCACAAAAATTTTGCAAGGAGTGTTGACCTCTGTAAATTTTAGATTCTACTTGACAAACTCCAGAGTACATATATAAAATAATATAAAATAAATAATCATTAAAAACATAACATTAATAATAATGAAGTTGACAGAGACATGGCAGACCATATGAGTGATAAAAAATCTTCTGGCATATTCCCTGTTTTATTCTGCATTTACATTATTCAAAGTGGTTTGCTTTAATCAGCTGCAATATTAACTTTATCATTGTATTTCATTTACACACCCAGTACCAAGGGCAACTTTATATAAAATGCAGAATGTTTTTGACGACAAATGAGTTCTTTGCATTACCATAGGCTGACCCCTATAGCCAAAACATTGCAACTTTGAGTCAGTTCATTGTCAATAGCTGACTATGAATAGGGACAGTATACACTTGGATACACCCAAACAGTGGTATAATAGGATAGACTTAAGTTGGCCAGGCTTCCTTAGTTTAACTACTATATCATGTACCCAGATTCAGGAATGAGTCTTAGAAACACAGAATAAATAAATTAAAGAAGAAAGACAAGTAATGAACATTCTAAAATGTCCAATTTACTATTCATGAATATTAACAAATCAAGAAACAAGAGGAGGTCATCAATGGACTCAATTTTATTGTTTCATGGTCTGCAGTGGTATTTTTGTGGTCAACACTGGAATAAGAATTTCCACATTATTGTGCTGGAATGTGACAAGAAGAAAGGCTCAGTGAATAGAATAACCACAGTGAATTTATTTAAATGAAATTGATCATTCACTTTCACTATGAGACCACAGCATTCACCATGCAGTATGCAACTGAGAGTACAGTATCTAAAGTACATGTTTTGTTATGGCACAGATTCAATGTATTCACAATTTTTTTACTGTCAGTTTCCATGACAAAAATATAATTCCTTGAATTGAAATTTATGGAGGTTATACAGAGTACTTTTGGGTTGATTTGCCTCTTGTCTGAAACCAGACTTCTACCTCACATGATTTTTTTTTACAGTATTTTATTTTCCAAGTGGAAAGTTTGGATCAAACATGTTCATGATTACAAACACTGATTTCTCGTATTTTTAAAAGAGACCACCTATAAGATTATCTTTTCCAAAGGGATCACTGCCAGGAAAACTAAATAATAATATATACTGTTGTGAGTGAACATTCAAGAAGAAAAAAAACTATAAAGCTGTCTTTTTTGTGTGTAAATACATCAAGATAATATATGAAGTTCAAAGTTGAAAGGATATTTGAGCTGAGATTAAGGTAGCATAAACACATTCAGGCAGTTAATCATTCTGTGTGTCCTCCTACATGTCGAAAAGTAGGGTTATATGTAAGGCACTTAATGGGTGATACAGCACTATGGCAGGAAGGCAAACCCAGAAAACCAGGCCCAAGCAGTCTTTACATTACCTGCATATTCCATAACATTGTGCCAACATTAAAACAAGTTTTAAAAAAAGGGTTAATCTGAAAAAGTGCATGTTTATGCTTGTAATAATTTTTTTATTTGTTGATTCACATTCATCCAGAATCTGAGCTGTTTTTTATGAAACAGATTGCTAAAGTAAAAAAAAACTGATGACTATTTTTCCTCATATTAAAATATTCAGAAACGGAAATATTTTTCCTGATATTGCATCTTTCACTTCTGATTCTCAGTCCGACTGCAGCTCTCTGTGATACTTCATCATATTTATCATTTAGAACCAAGTAGCTTCACTGACCTATTAGTAAAATTTCTCCTCAGCCACTCTGAAGTCTGAAGCCACACATATTTAACTGCTGTTTATTGTTTTCATGCTAAGAGTTACACACACTATGTTGTGATGTTTACTTTATGATCACGTCACAGCTGTTACATTGTTATTTTGAGAGAAAATTATGCATAATGTAACCCTGGAGTAAGGGGAAAATAAGAAAGGATTCGACCTCTGGATCTGTTGACAGACCAGTCTGGAGTATATTACAGTACATGGATAGATACAAAAAGTTCGGTTCAGCTTGTGTGTCTTCCTGTTGTTGGACATGTACTGGTAGTTTTGTTTCAAAATTTAAGTTAGTGACCACTCCTTTTCTGAGTGCTCACAAAATCCATCATGCAATCAGTTTGTTTCAGTCCATGTAGGCATCTCCATCACTCTGATAACCTTATTGCAGAAATCACTGGGAAACACTGCATCCCGGGGACAGCAAATCCACCTAATCACTGGAAGTCTACTTCTGGCACCCTTTTGGCAAAAACATGATGTAAAAATCCCTTTTCCCTGGCCTTTTTGTGTTTGATTCAGGAGCAATAAAATGTAGGAAGTTGCACACAGCGTGGCTCATAAATCAGCAGCTGTTTGTGGCTTTTCTGCTGCAGGACAGGGTGGGAAGCGCTGTTTAACTATTGGCGTGTGACGCCACGGCGTGAGATTACCCAGCTTTTCCTACAGTGACACTGGAGGGTCGGCTTTCCACAGAGAATTTATTACTCTGAGCGAACCCTGTAGGCCTATATCTCCTTCTTTAGTTTTCTAGTTCTCCTTTAGTGATCACAAAAAAATGTGCCAGTATTACACTGTAGAAACAGAAAAGGCTGTTTATGCACAGTACTATAAAAAGTACAAAAAAGTAGCAACTGTAAATTTGTCTAACAATTTCAAGATTTCAAGACAAAGGCTGGTACAAAATGGAAAACCATGAGTATGGCTTTTTTGATGGTGCCGTTGCAGAGAAATTAAATGAAATTCCAAGGCATTTGAAACTTTAATTAATGCCTTATTAATTTTAACTTTTAACTGTCTTCTGCAACTATTAAATACAACAGCCATTTGCTTATTCTGTAAGAGGTTTGCTTTTTAGCCCTCTTCTCATATACTGTACTGTGTTATACAAACATAATACATTTAGTTACTATATGTTTGGATTCATTCATTCAAGTGATGTGTGGATGTGGATGTGTGGGGATATATATATACATATATATATATATATATATATATATATATATATATATATATATATATATATATATATAAATGACTGTGTCAAGCTAAGCCTGGCACAAGCCATTCTTGCCATAATAGACATCTGGGTCAGGGCTGCACAGAGAGGCACAGACGGTATAAGGGTTCTCACAGAGGGAATTGAAGAGACAGAACTCATCCATTTTCTTGGGGTACTGCAGCAAATAATTTGCTTTCTGAATTCAGAACTCATGTACAGGTTACCCCCACTGGAATGTAAGTTAAATAAAACACAACAACACTTCATCTTGAGTCAAATCAATAGAGTAGAGAAGGAAAAACATTAATAACCATAAAAGTAAAACTATCATGGCCGATGTCATGACAGAGCATTGTGAGCAGTCATACACAAACTCATACAGACATGACAAATTCGAGAGAAAAGTGTTTTGCTTGCATATTGCTCCTTTGTGTACAGCAATGAACATATACTGTAGTTTACAATTATGCTAAATAAATTATATAGTGACGATAATCCAAGCTCAATTAATAGGCTATGAAATTAAAATTCCAGAATAAAAAAAGGCTTTTGACATTAGGGTAGGAAGGATACTTTTATGAGTGAACTATGTATTTAATGATCTTGCGGTAAAAACCCAAAGGTTCTTGCTTAATAACAATCTGGTTTTCACAATCCAATTGAATAACTGTCATCCCCAGTGGGTTTAAATTCAAAATATCACACCATGATGAGCTGGTGGTATTTGTAAAAGAAACTAACTGAACTAACAACATGCATTTATTTGTAATTTAGAGTTAAAGACAAATGTTGATTGAATCCAGGCCTTCATTACAAGAACCTTGTACCCAAAGGCACCAAGGCAATTTGCTGACATTGAAATAAAAGCAATACTCTACACATTTATTATTGACCTAGCAGTGTCAGTGCATCATGGAAATAAAAAGAAAAGTTAAACTACATACACAAAAGGCTTCCAAAATGAAAAAATAAAATAAAATAAACACAGGGGTGGATTCACAAAAGGATTGTTTTCCTTTGCAAATGCAAGATAGCCACAAACACCCTCCAAAAAAGTAACAAAGGAATCAGATAGCAGTCACATATTGTTCAAAGTAGCAATGAATAGCCATTCTCCATTCTAAAATAATTCAATGAAAAAGAAAGCCAAATATACATAAATAAAAAGCAAAATATGATGAATTCATGATATGCTTATTAGTGAGTCACTATAGCACCCATCAATCTTAAATTAGGTTTTTAATCCTCCCTGAGGTCATTAAATCATATGTCTCTTACATAATGAGTTAGGGGTAAAATTTTGAGGTCATTGCTAAATAAAAACTTAGTTTTGTAATCTAACATTTAATTGGTGTCAGTTTTGCTTTGTACTTATCTTATCACTGCATACCATGACAAACAGATATGCATTCAACAAGGCTAAAGCCTGCTGATGTTCTGTAACATTGCATCATTTTTTACCATTTACCACAAAAGTTTACAATGGTCTGAAAAGGAAGCTGCTGAGAGGAAAGAAATGGAGGAAACAAAGACATCAATGATCATTTCGCCATAATATTTCAATATATTTTTTAATAATAAAGTACTTGTGACTAATTTTTTTAAATACATGCTGTAGATTTATCTTTGCTCTTTGTCATTTGTTCCAAATTAAATCCAGGCAATCATATAACAAAACAGCATATTCAATTTTAGGTAATTCAACACAAACTGATACAGAAGAACAGTTTTTCATGAATGTTCACCTTGATGAACACATGTCTGTGGTTGAGATACATGTTGGTGGTCTTGGACTGACATCCTTGATGAAAAGGAGCAGCACTCAGCTTTTAGTTGTACAGTTTCACACATGTAAACAGAACGCAGACAGGAGCTTAAAACTGCCGCAGGAAATGCGCAATGTAAGATGATGCTAGTGGACTTTCAAGTTCAGATTTTGTTTTGGTATGAGTCAGCTGAGCACCATTTGTATATAAACACAAACAAAAAGCACATTTCATAAGTTAGTGTTTTCAGAGAGGGGAAAGAGGGAAAAAATGATTAAATCACTATATAAAGCAGTTTGCTACAGTCTTGCTGGGAGGCTCAGAACCACCTGTTTGGCTAAAACGTTCCCCTTATTTTTCACTGAGGAGTTCAAATGCTAGCTCCTCTATGAGTGATGACTCAGATATGAGACGGACAACCACAGAGCACAACCGCATTTGTATTAGCCAGTACGATTCTGCATTGTGTCTTATGAATGGAATGCATTAAGAGTCATGCAATTGAGATATGAAGATGCATCCCAGATTACAGGCTTATGAGGGAGGTGGGTGGAGACACTTTATCATCCCCAAGTGCCTTGTAATAATGTCCCCTTGTAACATCAGCAATGTAAGCCAGCAATACAGGCTGTCCTCTGCAGATATAACTATCCTGTCATGTTTCTTTCAAATGTGGTAAAGATTTGATTGAGCACCTAAATTAGTATGAGCAGAGAGAACCAGGCTGCTTGCAAGCACGGTATTGTATAAGTTGCATCACAATTTCCTTTCCAAATAAACACATTAGTAATGTACTGCGGGCAAAGGACCTTCACCCAGCATTCTCTGCTACAAGAACATTGAGGAGACTGAGATGTGTTACCTCTGGATGTTACATTGCAGTTATGTTGATACATTTCAGTTAAAGTGAGTTCCCCTTAAATATGTCATACTGTGAAGAACTATCTATATGTCAACACTTTGACTGTTAAATGCTATGCACATCAGTGGTTCAATTTGGCCAAACTGCCACATTTATTTGCAATTCAAAGTCAAGTGACAGTTAAAAAAATAATGAAACAGCATATAAATAAATAAAAATCCCCAGGGACAGATTCATAGACAGGAAAAATTGCGAGAGGAAATTTCCCCCAAAATTTAATGCTGGATACATGTGTAATTGCATCTACCTACATATTGTATGGGATTCTGGAAGGACTGAGAAAAACCTGAAGGAAAAACTGTGTGAGTATGATTCATTAAAACATGCATTAGTTAATGACCACAGGGAGTCAGACATTTGATTTAGTTTCTCAGACACGAGTGCTGTTGTGACATACCAGTAATCACATCATTAATATATTTAGACTTTTTACTGAATGATTTCAAAATTGATGGAATAAATGTATGATTTTAAAGCATTCTCCAAACATTATCACTCATGACTAAAACAAAGTACAAACCTGCAGCCATTTTAAAGATAAAACTGTTGCTTTAAGAGTTTCATATGCATGTGGATACCAAGGCTCTGCACTGCTGTACATATTTCAAGGGCAATGTGCCTCTAAATATCGACAAGAGCCAATCTGTCTCCTAATAAAATATCGAAACAGCTCAGAAGTCATCTCTCGACTCTTGCTGAAATGATATTGTAATAATTACCATCTGGAGGCTGAATTTGAGGGAATGAGTTTCATCCTAATGTCTGGCAGTCTCACTGGAATCAAAAAAATGGTTATGACCATTCCAATATTCCCACATGATCAGAGCTGGCCACAGAGCAGCGTGCAAAGCATTGTCAGACAGCAACGGCTTCACAAGCACTTAAGCTTACAATGCAATTTTCTCTTTTCATATACTGATTCGAAATCATACACATATGCAGAAGACACGAAGAGCAAATCTGCATTCAGCAAGCTTCAGTAATAATTAGAGTAATTTGAGAGAGAGAAAATCACATTAAAAACATAAAATGAAAGGGTAAGAGAAATGTTGACACATTAGTCATGACAATAAGTATGAGAGGACGCTAACAGAATCCCTCAGGAGATGGAGAAATATTTGTGTTTATTACAACAGCATTAGGGTATAGCTTTTCAATTGTTGACTTAGATATGTGAGGTATAGGATCTCTGCTTAACTGAACTGTACACTATATAAGGGGCTGCATATACTGTAGGCACACCAGGTAAGGTGAACTATATATAGTGTCGTTCTCAGTTTTGATACCTCAGTACCATAACTGAAAATGAACAAGTACAAAAAAATTCAAATTTTGCCTTCGTTTGCCTGTCACTCATCGCTTAATTTCACAACTGATGTAAACGTTAACCCTCTAAAAATAATAGCAGGCTATTCCAGGCATCGCACATGCTCATAAAATCAAACAGAACAAATCTCAACGAAGAGACCGTGGCATCATTTATTATTTTAGTCACTATGTGACTCCATGAACAATGTTGTTTAATATACACCTACTGTACAGAGAGCAGAACTAACCCAGGTCGGTGTCAATTTAGAAAACCTATAGTAATATACAAACCTGTCAGGTATAATGCATTCTATGGATAAATAAACCAGTTCCATATTACAACAATATTTACACAAGCCTAAATTATTTGGCATCTAGGAAGCAGTTGGTGAATGACAAGGAACAGCTTCCAAAAACCACAGAGCACCGTTGACCTTGGCATTTCCAAACTTTACTTAGCGCTCCATATTTGTTTTCGCTTTTGCCTAGTTTCAGTGATGGAGCAGAATCAGGGAGGTGCTGCTATAAGTAGCTGCTCTTGCTGCATGTTCAGACTCAGAGGGCTACATAAATCATTCAGACATAACTGTGTCTCCCGCCAGAGCCTGGGCAGATCAGCCGAGAAGTTAAAGGTCATGAAATAAATGTAGGTGATGGAAAACACAGGTAGTCAACAATAATGAGTTAAAAGCATGAGGTAAAGACAACATAGGAGGAGTGGAACGGCTTGTTTTGGACAGTGTTAAAAAGGGGGAGGCATAATTGGATTTACGAGACAAAATATGTGCCTTAAAATCTTATCTGTGTCTGAAATGAGAGCTGTGCTGGCTCCTCACTCAAACCACCCATGTGCTTCAATGACATCTCAGATATTATCAAATGAGGCTGGAAGGGAGTCAAGTGACAATCAGAGGGATTATCTCTATAACAATAAGCATATTTTATGTTGGCTCACAGTGCACAATTGGCAATAATCAAAATGGTGTACTGGACTGGATTAAAGCAATCAGACAAAATCAGCATGACCAGGAAGATAAATATCAGCCGTGATATTTTACATCAACAACGACACACAGAAGAAGGGATCAAGTACAACTTGATGGTAAAATAGAAAGGAAAATAAGATTAAACCCAAGAGGAAACATTGGAAACACATGAGCTATTCAATAGTGTTTTTCTCACTCAGTCAAATAGTTAGATCATCTGCTGATGTGTCGTACAGATTTAGGACTAATTATGGGAACACATAATTTATTGACTCAGTGACCCAAACCACCCATATGCTGTAATGATAGAGACATCTCAAACATGATGACACTAAGCTAGAAGAGGATCAAGAGAAAATCCCTCCAACAATCAGTCACAGGATCATGATTGGAGTTGTTGCAGGAACACCATACACTGCTGTGTACGATTAGTGAAGCCTGCCATGGATTGCAGTTGTTTTGAGTGGAAATTTTTTGATAGGTTGAGAACTGTTTATCATTAAACTGCTACTTCCAGACCTGACCCCAGCGCTTTTCGCCTCTCTTACAGGTCCAGAGGAATGCCTCTCATGTCACTTCAGGGGTTTATATAGAACATCCATGGATGTCCCTGATAAAAAGAAAAGCTATGGCCTAACCTTCCAAAAGCAAACTTTACAAGCCCAGAGGAAAAAAAATGAACTAAATGAAAGAGGAAAAATGCCTTGGAAGAGCCAAAAATATTACGATTCATATCAATGTTTTGCCAAACTGACAACAATCCAGGAACTCTTAAGCCAGCCTCTTGCGCAGCTTGCATTACACTATCCGTGCCAGCATGTTATCAGTAATCTAGAGAAAATGTCCTCTGGATCGTCTCTAAGGACCAGATATATATTAGTTGCATGATTGCAGTAAGATTCGCAGGACATTTTTCGGGGGGAGGTCAACACTGCAGATCATTCGAAGATGTGCTGAAGAAATCATGCAAGGAAGAAGCACGCAGACTGAGGGAATGATGGGTAGGTTGATATATCTCCACATATTGTGAAACAATCAAGCAATGTCTTACACCACAAAACAAATATATATTATCCTGGAGACTATGATTGTCTGCTCTCTAAAGCATGTACCATATGATGTTAACCAAAAATGTCTTCGTGTAGCTTTTGGATAATTAACAGAAAACTTCAAAAAAAGCAGATGGAAAACCAATACAAATAATTTATTTGACATTTATTGATGCTCTAAGGGAACAGGGGGACTAAATTAATATTCTTTTTTTGCTATTATTTCATTTTTAAACATTAGTATCCCCTTTGGTTGTGGATGTGTATACAATAACCTTTCTTCTCTTTATGTGAAATACATCCACATTCACATATATGCAGGGCTTGAAAGTCACACCTGGCTTCTTCTCAAGTGTGGATAAAATGACTCCTGGTGGAAAATGTAGACAGGCTTATTTGCCTTTTAACATTGATATTGACATTTACCTTTTTAATTCATGACACCAGTGTTTGGATTCAGCCATTAGCTCAATAACATGACATTAAAGAAACAAGCAAACTGCATTGTATGCCATGTAGCGTGTGCAGCTGAAACAAGTAATGTCTGTATAGTTGCACATTGTAAAACTATACAATGCACAATATATGGTCTCTGTGCAAAGGCTTCCTGTGGTATGTTTTGAAATAATATTAAAGGTGGAAAAGTAAGTTATCATGTTCAAGAGAGCCAGAGAAGATCTACGGGGAGGCCAACAGATGGAAGTAATGATCGTCCCATCCAGGCCTGATTTAACAATCACGCCACCACAGAACATATAAGCACATGACTTGACCTATGGATTAAAACATTCCTTCTGTTCCTAAGGATTCAGCTCCACACGCGTCACAGGCTGGCTGTCCACTGAAGACATATGAATCTGATATGGCTGCTGTAATGTGGATTAGGTTGTTTGCTTGTGGGCCTTTTAGTGTGAATTAGAACATCTCAAGTAATTCTGTGTCATTCCTGAACTGAAATGCTTATTAAAAGCAAAAAGATACAGAGCTATGTATATGAAGAGATTAGTACATTCAATGCTAATACACCATCTGTGACCTCTGAGGTCATTAAAAGAATAACTGATCACTGTCACGTCATCTGGCTAATCTTCAAGGAACCTTTTATTCAAGCAAGAAGTTATAGTACAACCAGGCAGCTTGAGCTAATTCTTATGCTGTTCACTGAAATGGTATGTACAAATCTCATTAAACAAAACTTTACCTTAAAAGGCTGTTATATTCCCTAAAAAACAGAACAATTTTACCAATAAACTACAGTATTGTGAAAATTAGCAAGGAGGAATGCTAAGGAAAGCCCAGTCAAAACATCATGTCTTTGACATCCAGATTGGAATTTCTCAGCTATGTCCAATTTAAAGTGCACATATAGGGCTTATTAAATGTAGGTTGCCTCCCCATACAGAGAAATGTTTTATTTCACACTGTCAACAATCAAGTTATTATCTTAATAACAGCTTTTAGGTATGCCTTATAAAGCCAGTATGTAAACAAGTGCGGTGCCAAGGACAACAGCAGGTACACTGAAAAAAGTATGTAGAACAGGACAGCTAACCTTTGATACAGACTTGTTTATTGTTTAATGCAAAGCCTGCGAATCCTTCCTTTCAAAAGCAAACCGTGCATGCCTAGATGAGTTGTCAAGACACCCTTTGTTGGACATGTATTAGATTGTGCACCGATGGACAGCATCCAAATGTAAGCAACCATGTCTGAGATTCCTGGAGATGTGCACGGTGATGTTAATCAAGTTGACAGCTATGCTTTCTCTGCTCCGCTGATGGGTTGCAGTCAATCGTGGAAGCGGAACATGCATGACGCACATTTGGACCATATGACCACTGCAAGTACATTTCATCGATGAGAAGGGCTTGTGTTCCCAAGAGGATATGATGTGCCAGTTCAGATTATTCATGCATTTAAAGTCAAACGTGTGTTTCTTTTTCACCAACAAGAGGATACAGCACCACAAATACACTATATTATTTTGAAGAAAAATCCCAAATTACTGTCAAAGGCTTGATGGGACCTTGAATGACTCAGGGGCTCTAGGCTGGGCAGGGGCTCCATAAATGTTCATCAATGTGATGAACAATTTAGAGGGGGGCCTTCGGCATCACTGCTCTTAAATGGTTAAAGCATTTAAACAGCAAAGCCTTATCCAGTTCGGTCAGGCAAGTTCATAGCTTATAGCTAGCTATAAAACATGTTGTCAACATTTTGTTGGAATAATGAGTTCCTATCTCTTTGCCATGAAAGAAAATCTGAATAAGTTTGCCAGTCTACATATGCTTGCAATCAACATGCTCTACATGGTGATGAGGATTCAGTGGTCATGTAGGAACAGCACAGCTTACCAAATAAAAGACAGACCCAACGACTAACCTCCAAACAGGAAAGGGAGCAGACACTGAAAGCTGAACAAATAAGAGCTCTAAATATGCAAAACAAAGAGATTGTTAACTAGGAACTCTGCATGCTCCCTTTGGAACCCAACCTTGAGTTTTCATGGATAAAACTCCAGATATAGTGCTACATTTTCATCTACCCAATGGAGGAGGTGCCTTTCTCATACACTTTGATTTCATTAATTTACAGTTGGGTAGGCCAGCCAATTTTTCGATTTCACAAAGACAAAGGAAAGAGGTCAGAGAACACCACCCATGGAAATTTACCAGAAAAACAAAAAAATGTATTTTCTTTTTGTGTTATGTTTTCAGCACTTTTGTTACTGAACTGTTCCTTTCTACTGTACTGTATTTTATAACTATGCATAAAATTACATTTAAAGAGGCTTTGCTAAGCTTTCGATAACATGGACATTGCAGCAATGTGGGACTGCAAGCTACACCTGTACAGCTATCTTGCTAACACTCTGTCTGCATGTGGATTCAAACCTGCAGTGCCAGATCGAGGGGTCGGACACACTAACCACTGAGCTAAAATTGCGAAGTACTGTTCATCAGCTAATGTTATCCTTGAAGTGTCATGACAGATGGTTACAGCTGTATGCTCCGTGTTTTTGTACTCGTATTTCTTAATTCAGAAAGGGCAGTTCCTTTATTTCCAAAACAATCACAACACTTGTGCAATTCCTTTTTTGTGCAGATAACTTGAGACACATTTTATAACAGGTAGGCTAGGCTAGTTACAGCATTTGTGTTTGTGTGGGTCAAGTATGCAAGGAGTCAGCAAACAGTGAGCTAATCACATTCCCCCCCCACTTTAAGAATGCTTGATGCTTGATATGCCCCTGAACATGGAGTTATAGCATGACAATGTATATTTTCGATAAAATGTATACATTCAAATACTCAGTTATCTTTTTTGATGAATGAATTGAAGAAATTGGTATCATTTCTTAATGGTAACATTATTTTTAAACACAATCTCACGCATTGCATTTCATGTGAGGAAATACATAAGATTCAGATATTCTGAAATATGTGCTCAACAATATATTCCACAGAACGAGTTTTCTTAGAATGAAACCTGTCCCAACATGACAGCAGCCTTTCATCAAGCTTGACTTCAACTGGGGGACCACTTTCCTTGGTCTCTTTTAGTCAACTTGAAACAAAAACACTGGTGTGATCTCATATCTAGGAACTCATCAATCAATATCCAAATGTACCAAGGTCATATGTTTCAGAGGGCTGTTTGGAAAACCTTCTTACCATGAACATCACAACTTTTTGGCCTACCTGTTGTTTGCAATGAGGGATGTATATGGACTACAACCTGTCCTCCATCACAACACTTGTATATATACCCAATATTCATTTGCTACCACAACTGCTTGTCAATGGTACCATTCCCCAGAATTATGGAAAGATGTTTTGAATATGCTCCATTTATGTGCCAGACAGCACTACTTCTTAAAATGTATAATTAAAATCAATTTAAAGACTATTGCGGTTTACTGATTAAGATTTTGGGCCACAAACATAATTTATTTCATTATTTTCAAAGTTTGAATGACATTTTTAAATAAAAAGTCTCTGCCCTAATTATACATTTTTAGCCTGCATCAAAATATTTATTGAACTCGTGGAAATAGTTTTTGCTTACCTTGAGCGGACATGTTTATTTACTGATGATAGATATGTTGAGCTGGGTGTGACATCAGTCACAGAGTCTAGCTCAGAGTTTGCAATATTTTCTGATTTATTTTGGTTTGGGAACAAAAAACATATTCTAGTGCCATTCAGTGTATACCTGGAGTCTTTTTCCTGAAAGCTTTTTGCAGGGACTTGCCTGTCTTGGAATTTTGTGAATGGAAGGTACAAGCAAAATAATGACAATCTCTGTAAAGTAAATATTTTGTTGAGGAGATATTCAAGAGTATGTCAGGCTGAACTGCCAGTGACCTTCAATGAGTTAATCTATCACCTCATGTGCAAGTCAGGATTAAGTTATTAATGGCAAAATTAAATCTGCAAAATTAGCTGAGAAATTCCCCAAGTAATTTTTTTTTGTTCATTGCGAAACAAATGAACTTTTCCTCCTGGTGAGTTTAGTGTCATGATGAATTTTTTTGCATGCTACTGAATGTCTCCATGTATCAGTATTTCATCATCATTTGATATGTGATCCACTTTGTAGACTGATTTTGTATTGACATAAATTGACTGTAGCATTTAGAAAACCCTCATGAAAAACATTGATATTGCATAAAATAGTCTGGGAGTCTAAAGAATCGCCAAAGGCAGACTCATTTTGGTGATTCGCAGCATAAGGAACTGGTTTTGACAGCATTCAGTCTGGGACTGCAAAATCCCCTGTCTGGGTCAGAATTAATGAGATCCAGTTTTACTTGTAAACCCTCAATGACCTGTGCTGTAAAAACAGAAACACTGCCCATCAAAGGAAGTCATATAATCCTTTTCTAGTGAGTTTTCTGCTGACTATGGGATGGAATTAGAAAAAGCCTTAATCAAACTCATTATTCATTGTCATAGCAACCCTACAAAAATCTGGGGTGGTATCCCCTCACCTCAGTAAAATAATAAACCCTAAGAAAGATCATGAGATATCATCATATCCTAATGGACTCCTCTTGGGGCTGGTAGCTTGTATCTATCAACCAAGACTTGCTAAGGTAACAAGGACCCTCTGTGACTCTTGATGAGTTTGGTAAAACAGATTTTTCCTTATGTGCCCAGACATGAATCCCAGTAAATCTTCCTATATGTGCTCTATTCATAAATAGAGTATTACACCTCTGAATTAGCAATCTGTGAACCCATAGTATGGTAAAGGCAGTATAAGGTCCATTGATTAGCTCCTAATAATTGTGTAAAGAGGGGAAAGGCAAATTTGGGTGGATTTTGTGTAGCACACCTGTAAAATATCTGGACCATCAGCCAAGAATGAAGAAAATAACAGATCAGTGTTCAGGTGTTAAAAAGACAAGAATCCACTGTTGCTGTGTTCCAAACTGATGGCTAAGTATCTGTCAAAGTATAAACAGCAATAACACACATAATGACACATAAAATCTTCTGTAGAATGTAACTGTACACAGATGTTAAGATCTTAAGATCTTAAGAATCTTAAGATCTTAAGTAGATTCACTGACTGACAGTCATTTTCACTGTACAGATGCCTTACATGTGTGTATATCTGCTACCCATTCACATTCTGTTTCTAGAAAGTGGGAGCCATCACAAGTTCAATTTAAGGTAGGACCTGGGAAATTAAAAGCGTGAATGAAATGTTTACTTCATGTCAGCCAATTGGGCTGTCAGCCTTTTCAGGTCAGCCATCCCACCTCTGTTGAACTGGGCGAAGAGAGAGAAGGTCCAGTGCCCTTCATATGTCAAGCATTCGAGCGTGTCTGAACACTCTTTCTCCCAACACCTGTGTTTTGACAACTCCTATCCCTCATTTCAGTTGTCCTTAGCTTTCAAAACTCTGTCAAACACCACTGACAATTTAATCACAAGTACATGCAGTGCCAACATTAAAATTCAATAAGACCATTGTATCTTTACTATATAGTTTTCATCTTGACATATATATTCACCTGACATATTTCATTAGGCAAAGTGTTATTGAAAGTTTTTCCACAACCAATATAAACATATTAAACCTCCCTCCATATTTATTTTTTGAAGTCTAATACTATCTGATATAATCAAATAAATTACAAGAGAGCCCCCCTGAAGAAGTGAATATTACTTTATCTGTGTTTTCTTGAATTTGGGCAATTTGCTATAGATGACTTACTGGAGGAAGCCGGAAAGACTTTTTTCTTTTTATTTGGATAAAATGTCAGTCTTGCAGCAGTGGCAGATTTGTTTTTTTTTTTCAACAAGTTAAATTTTTAGCGTTTGGCTTTTGAGGGTACAAAAGGGGGTATGTGGTATGTGGTTCACTCGGTTTTACAATGCGGTCTACTAAGCAGTTCCAGGTGAATGAAAATGGCTTGTAACAGTCTTTTTTAAGTGAGTGTGCTCAGTGCAATATCTGCTGCTCAAACTCAGCACCTCTTGTATTTTGGGATCAGCTCTCTGCCTCCCAACAGGCCACTTTTATTGATGATATAAAGTGCTGGTGGTGACAGCCAAAGAGCAGCAGAACTGAAATATTACACCAGGAGATGGACCAGACATTGTTGGGTTGTGACTTTGATGTCCTGGATTAACTCCACGGACCAACAGACCTGACCAGATCTTTTCCTGGTCTGTTATATCTGACATACATCCTGATTTGATATAGCATTTCGATACCAAAATGCATAACACCTTTTGTATAAACCGAACCTCAGTTCAAGAAATATCATGCCCAAATTCCCTAAAGCACGCTTGATTTTACAACAGTTGCAGCACATCAACAGCCATTATAATTTCAAATCATGGCAGTCCCAAGGTTATGCACAATAAATTCAAACAAGTGGCCAATCAGACATCCACTGGCATTGCAGATGTACTTCTCGCATCACTTCCACAATGATTTCCAGCGGTCATTAATTTTATGCCTGTTTGCATTTCTAATTGATTGTAATGGGGAAGCTGGGTGAACAAATGCACTGGACACCCAAAATGCCCTTTTCGATCTGAAGGCTGCTGACGGTACCCTGTAAAAATGAAAATGCAGCTGCAGTTTAAAATGCAGGCAATACTTTGGAAGACGTTTATAGGAGTCAGAAGAAAGGCTGAGCCTTTGAAGGTGTGATGCATGGACTGAGAACAGAGTTGTGTCTCGCTGGCTCTGCCTCCAGGAGTGAGGCCTTGTGCCAAATACGCAGCACCTTGGTACTTCAAACGCAGACACTAAAAATCTAAAAATTTGTCTCGTAACACAAAGGTAGGCTCATTAAAAGACAAAAATTTGGACGAAGTTTAAAGTGAGGCAAAAGATGAGTTGAATGGAGCAGTTCCATATTCGTTTAGCAGTGAATCGCAATTCCATATAACACCCCATACAGGAATCTAGCTGGAACCCAGGATTAGATTTCAAAGAAGCAGACAACAGTTTGGCACAATGTGTCATGAGAGATGAGGAATGAGAGTGTGAAGACTCCTCACTAGTTTTCATTAACACTACCAGTTAAAATGTTATATTTTAAATATTTGTTTGGGTTTGCAGTGGCCCTTGTGCAAAGTAAATAACAGAATGCACTGCACTATTTTGGCAAACAGTAGTTCCCTATCATATTCAGCCATGTGGATTTTTAGTCCAATTCTTTAACCAGAATGCCACATTGCTACCCAAACCTTTGTTCAATGCCAAGCTCCTGAATTCCTCAAGAAGACATCTGCGCCTTTCCACATGAAATATGGCTATTGCATGAAATATTCACTTTGTTATATTGCTTTTCATCATCCTCCAAATAACAAAAATGAACAGAGACTGTCAGCTGCTGGTTCAGCTGGGTGGCTTTCACTGATAGATCACATCCAGGAGCCCTTGGCTGTCCACAAGGGTCATGTGACTAAATCTCTTGAACTTCCTCCCCTCATCTTTTTGTAACAATAAATATTTTATACAGCCCTGGAGAAATGCATTTTGTTTTACAGCAGATATATTGCATTTATGAAGGTCCTCTGTGGGAGAATATAAAAATGTGTTTGGCTGCCATGGCAACAGCACTTACAAACAAGTTTTATTCACTTTCAGTTGTCATTATCTTATTATATTGAAAACGCAAACTTGGGGGCATAAGACATCTTCTGTAATTAAGAGATTTTGAGAGCTTAATTAGAGTTGTAAAATTTATCCAAAACAGCACAAGTACAAATTGACTCTCAATATTTATCACATAATAGCAGACAAAGCTAGGAGCACTATACCTGTTGGTATCTCTGCCAGTAAAGGCCTATGTTTCCAGTAATGCTTGATTGTTTTTCTCACAATCCAAACATTTAGAAACCTAATGATCTGGCTAAAATCTAAATGGCACAGCTGTCAAATTCATGATTTAACATTAAGGTTCAGCTGAGCTATTGATTGCATTGTGTTAATTATGTGTGATACTATTGAAGAGACATGAATAGAGCTGAATAATGAGGTGCCTGAGAGTGCAAATGAGGACCAGAAAGTCCTCCGTTAGAAAACAGTCCAGGCCTGAATGCCTCCTGAACACAACGCTGATAAAGTCAAAGATCATGAAATTTCAAGATCCAAGCTATTTATCCTTACCTCCCAATAACACTCAAAGCAACAAAATACCTTCTCAGTGATTTGCAGAACAGACATGTGTTCTTGTTGCCTAAGAGAAATTGCTCTTCCCCGCCAAGGTGAGAACAAGGATAACTGGGAACATATGAAGTGGATGGACCGAGTGAGAGAGATTCAGCAGGAGTGCCCAAGCTGGATATGCCCCATTAACTGTCATTGCCAAGTTAAAGAACATTATTTATGATATGCTAAAGGAAGCAAGATCAAAGAGCACCATTACTGTGCAGGTATACTAACTGGCAAAATTGGACAACTGCTTTCAGAAGGCTTTATCTGAGATGTAGCCCAAGAAAAGCGTTATTCCTACTGATTAAGAGCATATTTACACATTTAAAGGTTCTTTATATGATTTGCAATCATTTTTATAGGAAATATTTCTGAGAAATATGCTTTAATCATTATTGCAAAAGCCTTACTCCAGCCATAAAATACAACTACATACACACACACACACAAACACACACACACACACACACACACACACACACACACACACACACACACACACACACACACACACACACACACACACACACACACACACACACACACAGGAAATATAAACAGACAAAAAAAAGTAAAACAGAATTATATACTTGCACAAGGATATTTCATTGTAATTTATTTAACACAATGCTTGGAAAGCCATTTTAGTGGGCCGATGAATCATAAGACATTTTTAGTAGTAAATCAAACTTATTCTATGTTGAAAATATTTAATGTTCTTGTGGGACCAAGCTAAGCAATTGCAAGTTTATGGGTTTGGTCTCGACTGCACAAAAAGCACATTGTACATGAATCTAGAGAAGAGCAATTATGTCAGCCACTGGACTCAAGGGTATGAATTACATGGATAGGTAAGGAGATTTAATCCTTTATGCCAATAACAAAAAGAGCCCAAAGGAGGGCAGACAGTGTATGTAGAGCTGCTACACAAATGTTAAATGATTATAAACTCATTGTCCCCTTCCATTCTTTCATGCAACCATAGTTAATCATGTGTGACCATAGATTTCAAGAAGCCAAATATTTTAAATATATTTTTAGCCAAAAATCTTCAAGCAATTGTGAGGGTTGGTTGTTAATAAACATTAAGACTTTAAATGTTAACTCTTAAAAAAGGCTAAGAGACCTCACATATATGTGCATGTTCATACAATAAGATGTGTGCATTGAGGTTGGAGGACACTTGGAGGATGTGTGAGTGGAACCTGGGGTCCCTCTCCGCCAGTGTGCTGCAAGTACAGGGGAAGAAGAGCCAGGGACCCACAGAGACCCAAGAGCCTCCTGCCCAGGAAACCCATGGTATGCTGGAAGGAATTCCTGCAGCTGATGAGACAGAGGGGGCAACAGAAAGCTTCTTCTCACTACCCATCCAATTTTCCAAAACAAACCCCAGGAATTCCTCCCTATAAGCACAAAGCAAATAAACAGCTCAGACAGCCCCTTCATATAAACTGTACATACAGTATATCTTTGGAGGTGGGGAGCTCTGTCTGTGCTCCTTGTAAAATGCAGCCCACAGGCCTCTCAGCCTTTCTGAGGAGCTGTCAACAGAAAATGTGGCTTTTGGACACTCAGGGTAAAGAGTCATGGTATCCTATTGGCAGCAGTCCTCCAAAAACACATCGGCTATGTACTGCTACTTACTGATGCCAAACAGTAAATGTGAAATGCAGGCATGCTAGCTTCCTCATCCCAACACTGGGGATTATACAGAGAGAGAAATGTGTTTCACAGACCTCTTATACTAGAATAAAATTATATTGATTGTGCCCTTTGAAATATTATTTTTTCTTTTTTGTATGGTGAAAAGTAATTTCTCCTTGTACCTGAGGCCTTAGAGCTAACACAAATTGGTACTGGCCCTTTCTCATAAAAAATGTGAGTTGAGAGTACATTTTTATGAATCAAATAATGTGAGTAAATTTTTTTACACTCTAAAAAATTCAAGATCATCTTTATTTTAAAACATTTCTGATTTCCAGACTAGCCCTGAATGAATCTTTCTGACCCCTCTCTCATTCTTGCTTCCCCTTTCAATTTCAAGTGTACTTTCAAGTCCAATTTGTTAAGCAACTTTAAATTCTAGGTAAACAAGCAATAAATAAATAAGTAAATAAATAAAATAAAAAACTGTTTTTTTTTTGTTTTTTTTAAATAACCTTGAATGTCTACAGCACTAATCCTACTCAACAAACACATTGACAGTGGAAACCCCTGTCATTTTTCACATTGTTAATTATGCATGTGCATTACCTTTAACTTGAAAAAATGAAATGTTGCATTATTATTGAATTTATATGCATGAATTCAGCAATAATGATGAAACTCCAAGCTTTGCGATGGTTCCAGAGGGAGCTGATTTACTTTCTGCATGCTTTGGGACAGCTGGGTATTTTATGCATTCTGCTTTATTATTTGTTGTTTGGGGTTGATGGGCCATGCCCTCCATACAGCATAGATAATTGCTCTGTCAGCCTGTGGCCTTCTAAACACTTTTCATGGTTTCAGAGGTTATTAGTTTCATGTTGCTCGATTTGATCAAAATGAATGCAGATACACATCATTAATTGACCATCTGCTGATAACAAATCACTGTAACTCAGGGAAATTTTAGAAAGCACCATATAATTAACATCCAGAAACCACAAGTCTTTATTATGTATTGTTTGAAAGGTTTGCTGATTATAATTTCTGTTATGCTTGCCAAAGGCTAAGCTTTTCTGGATATTAGAGCCAGGTGGTGGCTTTTTACTCTGCATAATGAAAGTGTTTGTGATTAAATGATTGCATGAAGCTTTCCGAAAAATAATAAAATTGTATTTTCCTATTTCTATTTCAGATGAGTAGTGAAAGTCTGAATAAGTGCCTCCTTTCCCAAAATTATGAGTAATTAATTACAGCATACACAGTTTATACATTTTGCCACTGTTTAACATATATTGCTTACAGCATTAGCAAAACCATACACATATTAGCCACACTTCATTAGAGGCAGACCTTTGATAGCCACAAAAATGGTATTTAGATTTTTAAAGACATATTTATCCAGCTAAACTATGCCGTTTAACTGCATCTGTGTCTATGATTATCAGTAAAAATGAATTCTTCTATTAAATTAGAATGCAACATAGTTTATCCTTAACTTTACATAACAAACATTATTGTCATATTCTGTTGCATAATATGTTCATTATAGTGCTCACCAAAGTCCATATTTGGTGTGAATGTGTTGAATTTTGTAGTATCTTTTCCCAAAACCAGCCCTTTGTTACCATTCTATGCATATCTGACATAATCAGATACAATCAGATTGTTCTTACAAGCATCATGGAATATTTTTTTCAGATGAAACATTTCAACCACACAACAGGCCAAGCAATGCCTTGAGACAAAACCCATGGCATTAGATGGCATTGATGCAGAACTTCCTCTAATCCATCTGAGGACTTTTTGCAAACAATTATCAGAGCGTAATGGACCGTTTTGGTGTGCATTTCAATAAAAAGGTCTCGTGAAAAATCCACGAATATTAAGCAGACCCTGGCTGTACTCATCTGTCTTTAATAATAGGCTGGGTACCACAAAATACATTTCAGATGTGGATTCAGTTCTCTGATCAGTTCTACAGCCATCTTCAAAAACCCCCCAAAAGGCAGAATCAGGGTGCAGCTCCAACATATTAAGGGATGATCTGTGATTAGCCTCACAGTCCCAATGCAGAAAAGAAATTTCTCAAGGGCAAAAAAAAAAAATACAACATGTGTTATCACAGAGGGCAGGTTTAAAATGTTTTAATATTTATGTGTCATGTGTTATAATTTTAATAAGTTGGTTGAATAACAAGGTGAAAATGACAAATGTTTTCCATACACACTTTGAATTCAATTTTACAATTATATTACATTAAGAAGTATAGAGGATAAATCATTTATAATTGATTAGGTCAAATCGTATTTGGTCACTCATCTTTCATTAGAGTCATGGAAAGGCTTTAGTTTATAAGGGTGAAATGTAATTGGTTGCATAGTTAGTAACCTGCTCATTCAAATTGTTATGTAGAATGTCATATCTGTTTCCAGTAGACATGTCAACAAGTATTTTCAACACAGTATCATATGCCCACTAATCCCCATTTGTGAAAGCAACGTCACATTTTTCCTAATCTTATGTTCAAAAAACCTTGCTACTGTTACATCTAGTAGTGTTATTTAGTGGCAGAAACTATACACAAAGGCTTTTAGGGGTGTATTTTTAAGACAGTGGGAGGTCTGCAAGTTGACTCATTCTGTTAGAGCGATGTTTTATGGTGTGGATGGGGCCCACAGTCTAATTTTGAGTCTGGACCATGCCACTGCAACTGTGCCCTGCAACACCACCAGGAGGTACATAAAAGGCCTAAGCGCTGCCCAGAGAGGTGTGGGTTTCATTTACAGCAAAATGCCATGCCATGCCAGCTCTGGTGAGAGGTCCACATTGGCAATGCAACAACTGGCTCTGTCTCACCTATTTTCTTGAATAGTTGCTCAGGAAATGCCAACTGGCATTCTGACATTAAAAGCACTTGATGTCAGACATATTTTCAGTATTCTTGATCCTGTTTAAGATTAAGTCTACCATTACTAAGATTTTGCAAAATATTCTTTGAATTTTGGAGTCATTTCAGTGTGTAAAGGAATACCTTGGGCGGAACCCTAAGAACATAGAATCCTATAGTTGATCATGAGCTCAGATGATGAGATTTCCACAGCTCCATCAGGCTGTGGGAGCAGCAAGGATTAAGCTCTCAATGGGCCTCATTCATCAATATTTTCTTAAAACTGTGTGTAATTTTATGTGTCAACAGCTACGAACTAACAAATTCCGCCGGATTTATCAAACATGCGTAAACACAGCATTTGTTCGTATTTCGTGCGTATGTTGACAAATACCAATCAATCGTAAATGACAAGCGCGTTCACAAAATTTCAGATTAGCATAAATCCACGCCCCTGAAATACCATATAAGGAGTTTGAAATCCCATTGCTGGCAATGTAAAGAGATGGCAGAGAAAACGCAGAAGAAAATAATCCGTTCTGAAGCGGCGAATGAAGTTTTGTTAATGGAAACAGAATAAACAAATACTTTGTTCAGAAGTGTAAGTAGTTTAGTGTCGGGGCCGGGGAAGACCAAAGCCTGGCAAGAAATAACTGTTGCAGTAAATTCGGTGTCAAAAGTTCCACGTAAGCTGCAACAGGTTAAAGGAAAATGGTTCGACATGAAACTTGAGGCGAATTATTGGAAAGACGTCGATTGCTGGAATTACCGTGGAGTGTGACCGCGATCTGTTTTCCCTGGTCTTGGATCAATCACTCTCCAATTCTGAAGGTAAATTTTTGTATACCAGCCTTATCGTTGCCATAAATCCTGGTTGGCAGCTGCACCCAGGCCCGCGAGGGGGCATGGTTGGCCAAAGTGGTAATGTCACATGCAATACATCGTTGGGACCATCATGCTTTCCCTAAATCAACTTGGAACGAATCCCTAGTTAAATAAGTCGTTCAAATTAGAACTATTACGTAATTGGGATCATCCATGATAGTGTGCCCTCCCTTGCCTTTCCCTCCACTCTGCAGTCCCTCTCTAACGTCATTTTACCTTGTATAAAAATAACAACAACGATTGTACAAAGAGCTAAGAACTGACATAATAGCAGCAAGAGTACTTGAAGCAGTCAAAGAACAGCAGAACTTTTTGTTCAAAACCTAAAAATGTCATTGAAGATCATTATACCTGACCAGCATTGCAGTGTCATTATATCCAGAAAGTTATCTCAAAATGTCAAGTCCGGTAAGGAAGCTAACCGGCAAGCATGCTGTATTCTTTAGATAATGTTTTCAACTACCTTAAAATTGCAGCGGCAGTTATAATTGTTGCTTAGTAACGTTAGCCACATTAACACGCTCAACATTCCACCAATGTGAAGTCAATGGAGGCGTTTTTTAAAGATTTGTAGTTTAAAAAGTATAAATCTATAGCTCAGAAAAATACAAGCAACCTAACCAGTATATTCACGCCAAGTTCGATATGTCTACCTTGAAAACTGTTGGGGGAGATACGTCCGGAAGAACCAATAATAATAATATTAAGAAGAAGAAGTAAAGATTCTATAGAGGAACAGTAGTTTGCGCCTTCGGCAAGCAAACTAATTAATTTTATTCATCAGGATTACACAAATGAAGCCGAATGACCAGTTTTAATGTTGACTCCAATCGTGATTTTATATAACACTTTGAACCGTTATAATGTTACGATATTACTGGCAAATAATTTGCTACACATTTTTAATCAAATAAAAAATGAGTGAATGGAAAAATAAAAGCAACAACACGAAAAACAAGCTTTACAGCCGTGTTTTTCCATTTACGCACGCAATACGAACATTTTAGAGCACTCGTGAAATTTCTTCGGATCCTACGAACAAACTGATATACGAAAACTTTGATAAATCCCACATTTTTTGCGTAAATGCATTTACGAACGATTTACGATCAAATTCGTTCGGCTCACGTTTGATAAATGAGGCCCAATGAGCGGAAACATCAACAGCATTCTCTGCAGGTGTAATGGAAACTTACTGACAACCTATTAAAGCAAAGCAAAACAATGCAGATAAAGTGAACCACAGCTTGGTAAGTCCTTTATCACCATGGGAAACCTTTTAGGAATACCAAGTTGATATTGGAAGTAGTGTTAATGTGCCAGTAGGGGGCAGTCTTGACTATGGACCAAACAGAGAAGTATCCCTGTGAAGTCGCTGACACATTGTGTTGTAGGAGGTGGTATGTTCAGATGGTATGTTAAACCAAGATACTGACAAATTTAGTTAGACTACATGGTCAGTTTTGCAAAAAGTAACAGTCTCCACTGGGGTGTCTTTGACAAACTCAAAATCTACCTTACTGATCATGTAGTAGTTTACCTGTTCACATAAATCCCTGCATCTCCAACTCTGCCTGTGGATGGTGACAGTCCTGCTTCAAAATGGTTTTCATACAATACCCAGGTGTGAGTTTCATTGTAACCCTTTGCAATAACTGAAAAATATTTAAGTAACTGTAAGTATTGTAGCAGAATATCATCATCATCATATGCATACACAGTCCTGATACAAATTGGGGATAATCCCTATTAACCACAGAACAGCCAAGCTGGATAATGTACAGTAAACAACCTATTTGGGCATTAACTGAGTCCAAGAGTAGGACAAGCTCTGGCCAATTTTCTAGACATTGATGAATTACCATTTTAAATAGAGCTGCTCAAAAAGTACCATGGCCAAGGTTCAGTTATAATTACATTTACAAATCCTGGAGAGAGCTGACAAAACAATTTAATAGTGGCCACACTATACTGTGAACTTTTTTCTAAACATCAAAAAGTTTTACAAATCACCTTGTAATATAGATGCAATGTTTGAATGACTTATTGAATCTGTAAAAGATTTAGATGTTTTGTGTGGGATACAAAATATGTTTCAGGTTCTGTCATCAGATCAAGAAGACATCAAGAAAAAAAGGATCTGAAGATAAATTCAACTGAAAGGTATGTTTTTACACAGAGAGTTGTTAATGTGTAGAACAGCTTGCTATCATGTTACAGAGGCAGGATGCAGTAGCTAATCACACAATGGTACATTCACATTATGCTTTTGACTATGTTACATTTGTAACAGTGGAGAGGAGAAGACAAGAGAGGTTAGAAAGTGTTGGAGAGGCTAATATTAAAAATATGTTAAAATGTGCCTTCCCCAGTTGGAATTTTGTTCCTGTCTGAAAAACAATTACATTTATGTAAACTTAATTTACTTTGGTTATGCACTGACATCTCCACTATCCTCAGATTAATTTGATCACCTTTAGGAAAAGTACATGTAACTAAATCTTGTTTTAGAATAGTAGTTTAATTAATTCGCCACCTGAAGGACTGCACACATCACCCATTGAAAACAATGGTTTTCAGACAGTTTTACTTTTGTCTCCCCAACACTGCAGCTTTTCAGCAAATTTAGTTCTAAAATAAACTTAAGATATTTTTAACTGAGAAAGAAAATATAAAGATAATGTAGTTAATCCTTGTTAAGAATGCTGTCAGTAACCTTCCCTTGTTCAGGCATGGTGAGTGTTTGTATTCGATAATATGTGTGAACGTCAATGATGAAACATTCTAAATCTGTGTTTTGAATGCTTCTGTCTCAAACCAAAGTTGACATGTGTAAAATTATTCATCTTTCTTTTTTTAAAAACAACCGATCTACTAAAAACAAAGACTTTGATTTCTTAAAAGACAGATTAGTATGGTTCAGTAATTTGGGTGTATGTACAGACAAATCTGCTATAATATCTACATATCTCATTAACTGTTCATAATGGTGTAAGGTGAAATAAAAATTCTAGACATTTTTTTAAACATTTCTTTTATATTGGTGTTAATTTTTATGTACATAACAGCTGGTGTAAATGTTCAAAAATGCTCAGATGTACTGTCAATTTAACCCGATAATGCCATAAAGGAAACATTACACATTTCTTCCAAACCACCGTTTGGCCTTCTGAAGGGGGTCATACAGTTAGCACAAATTAGGACTGCCTATATCTGACACTGCACTTAAACTGAGAAAACTTTGGTCAAATGCAGTAATACATATAAATAAATGGAAACAGCATCGATTACACTCCATTATTCTATTAGGACATGAGTGTTATTGTCATAAAAATAAAATACAATGTAAGTGTTTGGCACATTGTGCATCTTATACTCCATTAAGCCAATGCCTGGAAACATCACTTATGACAGCTGATGTATGAAAGCAAATGTATCTATACAACAAAAAAATTAAAGTCATACAGCTACCTACTACAGCTTTCAGGATTAAAGCTTTTAATAACAGTCTCAAACCTTCACTATCACTTAACCAAGGACCTTGTATTGGCAGTTACTGAATGAATGTATTCAAAATGGCAAGTTGAGAATAATATTGAGCAATGTAATATTCTGTACTGGGATGTGAGAAACCAAGAGTTAAGGGCCCATGATGAGAACATGCAGTCTAGTAAATTTCAATTTGTGAACTGGGCTTTATGAAGTAACTACAGAAATGAGTAGAAAGGGGCCAGATGTACTGTAAAAGGTTAATTGTGGCCCTCTTCTCCTCTGTATCTGTCAAATATTGAGACACATCTCCTATTCTTGTACAGGGTAATTTCTACAGACTACCAAACTGATATTTGTGTATTTGAAAGCTCTATCCATCAATGTTGGAGTAAACTGATTGCCTACCAGAAGCTGTATTTGGTTTCATTTGTGGCCTTAACATATTGAAAATATCAATGGTCGTTATGGTCAAAATATTTTATGTACAAAAAGAGTGAAATATAACAATTTTCCCAAAAGTAATAGTGTTAGAACAGGAAACTTCTAACATTGTCTGATGGGAAAGGTTTTAAGTGTACAAGTGGGCAGAGAATGTATTTTGACAAAGTTAGGAGGTTTAACAGTGTTTCACAGTATTACAAGTACAAACATACATATGAACAGGCCAAAATAAAAATGAAAAAAGGACAAAAAAGTGAAATGTCTGCCTTAACTCTAAAATGGTATAGTGCACCTAATAAATGTAATCGTGTGAATGTAAATGATCATTATTATTGACAGTAAGTTAATAAATGACCACATCTGTACCTCTTTTTGTAGCATGGCTTTTAAAGCTAAAATATTACTAACAATCGGAGGGATCAGTGTTGTTCTATACATACCATTTCAATAACGTTAACATTATAATTATAGATTTACTCTGGGTGTACAAAATGATATGATACTTGCAAAATGAATGTACTGAATCAAATGGTTTGGAAATATTGATTCAACAGATTGCAAAAGTACATAATTTCAGTATTATTAAACTATTCAAATGCAATCATGTATTTTAAATGAATGATGGATAGATTTTTTTGTGTGTGATAGAATGCCTTTATCACCTCAGGCAGTTGTGGAGTAATAGAGGTTAGGCATTCTCTAAAACATTTTTTTTTTAAATGAAGTAGGGTAGGGGCCAATGGCTTTGCCACAAACATTTAACTACTTCTGGATATGAAGATGAGGAAACCTTGACAAAGTTCTAATATCATAGATATATGGTCAAAGCAAGAAGTAAACTAATAATCAAAGTTTCAAATCATGTTCTATGGGTTGATCATTTCACAACTGAAAGCTTGCTACACACAGGACAGGTTTTCTTCTTGGTTCTGCCATGGTTCTGTTTTCACTAATCTTCTCTGAGAGACCCAGACACTTCAAAACCAACACTGTCACAAACAAGCATACGTAAAATACAAAGAAATTGTCAATCAAAAATAAAAGAACATAATTAAAATAAGACAATTAGGGCCTTTCACTACAAGGGGTAAATCTGTATATATATATTTTATATATAAAAATGACAATAAGGACAGTTTTGGGTTGTTTGGTTGTGCAAGTTCTTATGTATCTTGAGATGCAAGAAGAGCTAATTATTTGAAGACAGTCTCAAAAGCTGGGCACTTGTGGGTTTTCAGTTTCTTCATGGCCTTTTTGAACTCCTTGCTGGACTTGTCCCACTTGTGGATTCCAGTGAGGAGGTACTGCTTGTCGACCTTGCGGCCCATGATCAGGTAAGCGTTCCCGAGATTTTCTAGCTGATGGCATGGGCAGTCAGCTCCATTCTTCAGGTAAAGCACCAACTTCTTAAGATCCTTCTTCTTCAGGTTCCCCAGCTTCAGAATCTTCTTTTTCTTCTGCAGGATCACTCTGCGGTCAGAGTTCTCCTTCCTCACCTCCTTGATTTTTGTCTTTATGGCTGGGACATAAGAAGGATAGATGAGAGACATAAGTATATAGCACACAAACAAAAAGCACATAGAATAAGTGGATTTATATATGGTTCTGTATGCTGCTGCTGTAAGGGGGTAAAATCCACAGCAAATGTCTGCAGAATTCCTTTGCCTAGACAATAGGTTACATGGGGTATGTTGCTTTCTAGTGTCAGATAGATTTATGTGATTGATAGAATTAAACTTGACTAATAGGGTGGTGCCAGTCTTTTTTTTTTACTGGAAATTCAGCTTTAAGTAGTTAGATCAAGACCAGGTTTTAGGTTCAGATCCTTTAAACCTGACACCATGTCCTGAGAAAAAGCAGGACTGGATATATTTTGATAGATAACTTATTTGCAAGAGTTGACAGCATGTACGTGCAATCATAATTGAAAACAGTCATTTATTGGGGAAAATACTTCATTTGTGTGGTAAAATCTGAAGCTTCAAGTCATGCTGTGACAACAGCTTTATTTCTTTCTCTTTTTCTTGCTGACTGTGCTGCTTCCCCAACAGAACTGATACAAAATGTACAAAATGTAACAGAGTAAGCATCTCTATTCTGCTGGCTTGGGAAAACGGTGCATACAGATAATTATCGTTATCCATTAAGTATTAAAACAATGTGTGAAATTCACGAAAGACCCCGGAATTCCTGTATGGTATATTCACAATTAATCAAATTAGAATTTCCTATAAAGCCTACAAGCACCAATTTAAGTTGTGAAATTAATCATAGCCTGAATCATCCATTACAAAATCTTCATTGCTAACTTCCAGCCATGATCAATACAACTTAAGTATGTATGGGTAATTACAAGCTAACGGGGATGAGCCTCCACTTACTGTGAAAAGCCCAAACAAAAACATTCAACAGTGAAATGCTATGAAATTTTATGGAGGACGCCATGATTTATGGTTGGGCCAATAAAAATTAATGAGATTCGAATGGCAAAAACTGCTCCAAATGTTTGAGAATGAAGTCACTTGCTTTGATTTAGCAGGAAATTCATGAAAAATTAAAACAAAGTAAATAAAATTCCTTCTACTGCATTTCCATTTCGTATCAGATCACTGTGGTTGCCTCCATTTTCCACAACAGACCATCTTCACTCATGTTTGAAATAAGCCAATTTAATCATAATAACTATGCAGCTTCAGTTACCTTTCATTCATTATACAATACCAAAGGGCAGCATCCAAATTGTTTTTCCTGACTTATTAGAATATTGACCGCAGGCATATAAATAAATAGTTCACTTCTTACGATTTTATCATTTCCTGATGTTGTTCTTTATCTTAAATAAGGGAACTATTCTGGAGAGTATGTTGGTGTTTGGTGTCCTCAGTACCTCCCAAACATTATGTTGCATGTTCTCAAAGTCATAAAAGAGAAAACAAAAACAAATGATTTGATCTGAACTCTTTTTCTTCATGAAAAAATGGTCACATGGAAAATTATTGGAGGTCATTCACTGCAGTTTTATCCTTCCTGTGACTGGATAAACCTTTCAGTAGGTTTAATTAAGCATTTATAAAATTGGAATTCATTTCAGAGAAGTATATACTATGGAGAGTAGACTGCTAATATTTTGGGTTTTGTTTGGCTTCAAGTTGACAGTGCAGTCTGTCATTCAGTGAGGTAAGGTTACCATGGGATACGTTCAGATTAGAACACAATTAAGTCACATAATCCTGCAAGGCAAAGGCCAATGTTTGTCAGGCGAAACAGCTAAAGGGGTTTGATTGCAAGGGGTATCAGTGGCGAGGCCCATGTGGACAGCTCCACAAAGGACTGTGGAAAGATTAGACTGGGGGAAAGGGAGAGAGAAAGAGGGAGAGTGAGGGCATCCTGTATCAACTTCACTCTCTCGGGTCTTGTTCTAATCTTAATGACATAAGGCTCTCTTGTTGAGTATTCTGACAGGACCAAGGAGGAGAGGATAGGAATCTAGATAAGGTCCTTTCCTTAGAAAGCCTGTCTGCCTACCTTCTCTCTCTTTTCCCAGTGCAAGAATGTCCTGATTTCATTATTTCAGCTCTGTTTCCCTCCAGAGGTAACATGACCCAAACTGAAGATATCCTTTCTCAATAGCCTATGTCACTTTAACAGCTTCTCTCCACACGGTATGACACAACATGGGACAGATTGAAACTGAAAACGTCTGATCTGAGACATCAGAATTTCACCTTCTTCTTAATATTGATATACTAACACTTTTACGCTCATTGCCTTAAGTGCAAAGGTGTCGTCACTTAGCCATCTCTGAATGTGGTCCAGCGTTTCCTCAATTCTCCCCCACACCAAATGTCTGATCTCTCCTGCTCCCTCTTTCATCTCAGTCCAAATCTTGCCCCCTCTCTCCCTCTGATTCCCCTTAATCTGCCTGATCTTTCACTAAACTCTATTTAACCTCCTAATCTCCTGGTTCCTGTCCCCTCCTTCAATGAAAAAGGTGTGAGAGTCGACCTCAGAGCCTGAACCTCTACAGCAAAGTAGAGCCTCTCATATAATGAGACACAGACACACTGAGACTTAATGGAATGGAAACAAGAAAGAAACGTGTGGTGCTTTTACCCCTGATCCACTCCAATAGATCCAGACCCAGATTATTGACCCTCCTGTGAACTAGAAGCATTCATCACCTTTTAAGGACTTTTGCCTCAATTAATGCCTCTATTGCAAAAGACCCCAGGAAATAGATAGGCAGTGCATATTAGATCTAGTGGTAATTATCCTTATTAAGGTTGATCGGGCTACTGCAACCATTAGCAAGCCAGGCACAGTGCAACCAAATCCTCCACATGGTCCATTGAGTCTTTCCTAATAATCTCTGCGGAGGAAAAACAGAAATCTATGGAAAACACAACACAGCAGATTTTTCTCCCATTTGCAGGAGAACTGAAATCCACTCTTCCTCCATCCTTATTTATACTTGTATAGGCAGCTCTGTGAGCATTTTTGATGGTAGTTGCCCTTGTCTTGCAAACTACTTTAATCAGTCTCACTTTTTTCATCATTTTCATTACTGAAATCAAGCTTGAAGTATTAACACACTGAAGCGTTTGGCATTAGTTTGTCAGGTCTCACCCACTGCCATAAAACCATTGAATCCTTCATACAATATACATTTAAGTTCTCTTCAGCTCATTGTAAATGCTGAGCTTTGAAACGATTGTTCCAGGTTATTTTTATTGTGTAAATATTTGGAAAACTGGTATGACACCTTTGGTTTTGCAGCTGGTTTAATAGTGTGCTCTTTGCATTTGTTTGATAGTGTGGCACAGAGAAGGGGTAAAGCCCAGCTGTCAAAAGACATGCTGATCTTTTGAATTAATGAGGCCATTGGAAATGCAAACAAAGTCCACCACCCAAGCCTTTTGCTGAAGTCCATTTTCAAGCCAAGCACTCTGTCTCTTGCACCACCTTCTTCACACATGTTAATTAAATGGGTAGAAAACAGCCAAGGTTTTTTAAGCATTAGCTGTGCACATGGCAGAGATTAGAGTCTTTATCCTGCTCCACGACTCCCTGGATGGAATCCGTGAAGAGGCTTACAGTTAAATGGAATCAAAATGAGCAGCTTTCATAATTAATGGGTCAGTGTCCAAGCCCACCTCCAAGACCTCTTCATCTTGTTATAAGTTTAAACTTTAGTTAAAAAGCCAGTTTTAACAATGCTCTGAACTTTCCCTGCACCAGGTTTTTGTTTGTGTGCGTAATCCCTGCACAGTGTAAAAGAGTACACTGCACCAAGTGGGCCTTTTAAAACTATTCCCAAAGACAGTTTTGCTCCTAATGCCAATAATTATACCTTGTGATTTTTTCTCACTATTGGCTGGGAGAATAATTATATTTGGTTCATATTCCCCTTGCAGCAAGTCACTGAGCATTGCTCAGCGCTTTCTCAAGAACAACCACATCTGTGCATTGCTGTGCTGAGAACAAAGCAGCTCTCTGTACTTCTACTAAATTAGACCTCTGACAAATTTATATGGTAATCACAATTGCTGCATATTATAGTTTAATTGCTTTTAATTGGTGGCACTTAATCACAGTCCACTAGAGTCTACTACAGTTGTCAAAGATCTTGGGCTAATGTAGAGCAGAATGTCAGCACAGCTGGGGAGAGAGGAGCAAGAATTCTTGGCCTATCTAGCCAGGTGGAACAAATGAGGGTTACAAGAAATCAAAAAACCCACACAATGTCAATGTTTGACAGATTGCAGGTTTGTTTTTGAGAGCACTAATGGTCAGTTTCAAGCCCTCAGGCTTAACCATGCTCCAACACAAAGTGTATGTTTCAGAATACTTACTGACTGCAATAGTTGCTGAGAGTACCTGGTAAGACATTGGACTCTGAGGCCAGTTAACAACTGAAGCATCACAGCAACAGGCTTTACTGTCCTAAAATGCAAGTACTCTATGATTTAAATACACATCCTGAACATTGTCCCATTTCCCACATGTAGGTCATATCCTATTAAAATTAAAATAAATTCAAAAGCTGGAAAAAAGGAGAAATGTGGCATATAAATAGTTTTTTAAACAATTTCTGTGGTGTCAGTGATAAAATGTATTGCATTTCCAGCACAATTCATTATTTTTTTTTTTTGTTGTCTGGATATTGGACATCTCAGCACACAAGAACTGCACAATGTCGCTGGAAAGATGGTAAATTACACAGATGTGGTGAAATACAGGTGTTGTAATATAGATCTCTGGGAGAAGATACTTATCAGATCCATACAAAAAGTCAATCTCAAAACAGATCATTTTAGCCCCTCCTTCAGTGTTCTGAAATATACAAATCTTGTACATTTCAAATTCAAACCTTCAACTGCCTTATACGCAGGCAGCTATTCAACAAAATGGCCTTTGTCCACCAAGACCTACTGGCATAAATGAATTAATAATCCAAAGCTAGGGCTGGATTCTTTAAATGTACACCTAATGAGGCCCACCATACAGATGAAAATCAGAACACTCAAATGAGCAGGCACAAAATGGGCCTCACTTTCCAGAAATTATTTCATCAACCCAGACAGCTCCTGTAAATATTTGGTTAGTCCACATGGTGCTCTGTACCCTGTAACACTTCTTGGTTTATTATTGCCCTCTTAAATCAATGCTTACAATGGCTCAGTTGGGTGGCATGCATATTACTGACATGGCTGCAAGAAATGTTTTTAGTTTTGTACACTGGTTACTGATACTACATAAGGATACAGAGAATGAAAAACAAAACGTTTTGTAAACAGATTTAGAGAAGATTTTTGCCAGTTAGGTTTATATATCATGGAATCACTTCTTTGTTAACTGCCATTAAGCCTGTGGACATCTAGGTTTTAACCTTTGGCCAAGACCCCACAACCTGCTTTTGCTCTCACGTTTCAGAAAGTGAGACGGAGCTTCGGCCAGCCTGGACTCCTCCATAAACACAGCAGGGGAGGCTTGCTGGAGCCATTAACAAACATTAAGATTGTCTGCCCGCCAAGATGACCCACTGCACCTCAGAAAACACAGTCCAGAACAGGGCCGCACTTTTGTTTAGCAATGAGAAATTTGGCATGCACTGCTGATTGCAAGAGCATCAGCCAACAAATGTGCGCAGGCATCCACTGTGGGGGCCCACGCCTCATGAAATGGATGAGTAATAAACCCAAAGTTTGCATAAAAAATGTTTTCATATGAAAGGGTGGGATGGAACTTTAAGTGTGGTGAAACCTTATAACTGTCTCCACAGAGAGCAGGCCATAGCTTCATATACTACAGTCAGTAAAGGAAAGTCTGCCAATTTACCACTAATTACTGAGAGGTTTAAAGGGCATCATTGATCAACTACTATATATTCTGGCTTGATAAAACATGTGTATTCCACTCATAACTACATTCTCAATCCCACCTTTTCTCAATTTCCTAGGGACTACCATGGCCGGAAGTGATATGGTGCAGACCGATGCATTGGCCACTATCATCGTTGATGCACTTTAAGTCGCTCAGGATAAGAGCACCTGCAAAATGTCTAAATGTAAATGTAATGGATTCATCCAATCAGCAGCACTTCCGCAAAGTTTGCAGAGAATGTTAGCAATCCTTAGCCATAACTGCTATAATCCTCCATAGCCACACCCTTCCAATGTTACAAATTTTTTTTTGCATCATTGCAATATGGGAAACCACAAAGCCATCTGCAGGCTTGAAGAAAATATGGCAGTATTCGAAACAAATATAATCGCTGTTATGTGGGCTGAATTCACCAAACATAGACACGCTCAGAAAATGCATTGTCCTTAGTTGCCCTGCTCTCAGTTAATTGTTGTTTTTCATACATCCGAGTAAGCAATGCTTTGTATGTGCACCATTAATCAGGCTATGATTCTGCAGCGGCAATGCAAGCACCCAAGGTTAGGAGTGCAGACCTTCCATACAAGATTGAAACAGATAGCAAAGTGTTTGACATTTATGTCACATGGATTGCCTGCCTCAAATAAAAGTAAAATAAGAATGAAGGTGATGTATTGCATCTTTGAAAATAGATTTACTAAATTTACTGCTGCTCTTGCACATGGTAATGTGCATAAAGAAAAACAGAATTTCTTGAACTCATTCACATTGCACCATTGGAAATTATTGTTATTATGAACCAATGTACTTTTAAAAATGGCAAAATATGTATTTGTTCTTTTGCCAGTTTGCTTTATTTAACCGCAATAATCAACAGCTGTCTCACTTTGAGGAAGTAGGCTTATATATTTTATCAAGATGAACTTGCCTGGGAAATTCACTACAAAAATGACTGGGAGGAAACAATTATTCATAACTTCAAACAACAGAATGCATTTGTAAGTTTTTCCATGTCTCAGTTTCAGGCTACAAAAGTAGATTAATCTTCAGTAAAATATGCCTTCCCTGACATCCCAGCAAAGCAGCCCATTCTGTTGTTTTTGTTAGTGAAAGGTGGGTCACATTGAGGCATTTCTTCATGAGAGTCTGACTGGAGAAGCTGATGTCTTTGACATCATCATCATCAAACACCACGATACTGCTCTGTTTCCATTCATTACCAGGGAATGAAGTCATGCATCAGCTCTGGATTTTGTTTTTCTGACCAATTTCATCGTGTACAGCTTCATCCCTCTCACCACTAAATGGGAGTGTCTTGTTTCATTGAGTATATTACACCTTTCTTCCTTCTCTATGACATCTAATGGAAAGATGACTCACAGTCCATGTTTTAAAACTCATGAAACTGAAATGCAATTGCAAAGCAATTTTAATTTAATTACATATGATACATAAGGCCACATGAATGGGGTGTTGTGTGTGGTCACTTCTTTAATTTTCTAAAGGGGATTTTTGCTGCAGAGCTGATAACAGTCCAATTCAGGTGGAGCAAAGGGGTATTTCTGAAAAAAAAAAAATGAAAGGGGAAGAAAGCTACTTAAATCAGTCTAATTTCATAAAGCCCGAAAATAAAGAATGCATTTCATTGCACAATGGAAATCTGCACTGGACAAGGATCTGTATGCAATCATAAGAATTTGTGCTAGCATGTTATAACAATTTAAAGCAGGACCTTACTTAAGAGGCCGTTCATAGCTCTGTCTATAAAACATTTTTTGAAAGAAGTTGCATGCATTATGCATTAAATCCCCGGGTAGGGAATTTCCAAAGATGATAGATGACTCATGCATTTCATAACTCTTATTTTAGTGTCAGATTTCAGGGTATAACTACAATTTCATGTCATGGAGTAAACAAAAACAAATTGATGCTATGTCTAATCATTTATATGTGGCAATATTTCATCTGTGCTTACCCTACAGTAACTATTTATTACCACAATGCAACACATTAGATAATACAAATGACAACAGCCATTAGTTATCTTATTATTTGATAATAATAATGTCATAATAAATCTTATATTAAAAAATAAAGAGGGCTCTATAACTTCAGGATGTCTTTATATAAGCATATTGGGTATTGGATGTATATTTGCTGATCAATACCATCAACCCGCATCCACTGGCTTACATCCAGGGCAAGAAACAAAATACTTTAAGCTTTAAATAGAACTAAACAAATTTAAAACATTAACAAACCGTTCATCATAATATGCACATACCTGTACTCAAACAACTATTTACACAAGCACGGTTCATGGTGTAGGTAGTCACACCATTGGTGGAAAAATGTGGGATTAAAATACACTTTGGAATCTTATTGATGTTAACAGCACACATTTTAAAGAAACTAAGCTCCCTGAGTGATCAGTCCACCCCCACACACACCAGTTAAGGGCTCCTGTTAGACAGGGCCTCTCCCTAGCCATTCATGTATTAAAGAAGGGTGCCAAAATAACAGATAAACAAATAAATAAATAAAAAAGACAGCTGTCATTCACACCTACTGGGGCCAATGGTGGGGGAGGATGGGCCGGGTGGTATTCAGTGACAGCTGAGTATGAATTGGGGGGGGAGGTGGGAGGTGGGGCAGAGAAAGGCAACATTCATTACCTGTGTGTCTAGCCAGGACCACCCTCTAGCTCAGCTCCAAACTCCAACCATGCTCCTTTGGCAGCTGCTCATTGCCCTCTACGGCTTGTTTGTTTATCGAAGCGTCTGCAGGCACTTGGGAGCCCAGAAAAACTCTTTCATTTCCCACCATTTTACTGCCCAGTGCTTCCCTTTAGAGCCCATCCTGAACAAGAACGGGTACACGCCTCCATTGAACTGGTGTCATTTTTCCTCACTGCAACCCCTTCTGTGGCTAAACTCTGTTTTCTGAGGTTAAACATTACTAACATGTATTCTCTTGGCAGACATTCAGGCACCCTATGTTTTTTTTTCTCATTATCCAGCTAGATATTTCCCCAAGACAATTCAGGTTAAGCACTGATCAAAGACACAAAAAAGGTCCTTGTGTGGGATTGAAAACTGCAAACTAAATCAAGTTACTTTACAGTTTTTTTCACATTGCCAATTGTTTGTTACTATAATGACCCCAGCCTCTTAAATATTAAAATGATAATTCCATAATGGATAATACTGACCTGACGAAAGAGGCTTGTTTGGCATCTGGGATATTCAAAAGAAAGGACACGATAAAACCAAATTGTCAGCACTAGTGTCATCCAAAATAACAAGACCTTAATATGTGCCTTTAAACAGAGGAAGGCTCTGAAAACACTGAGGGCACAGTGGAGTGTCACCATGATTTTATTTGCTTTACACAAACATCCAGTCAATAGGGAAGTTTCCGTGGGAGGCTTTTGGCTCAGGCTAGTGCTGATGTCCATTCATGATTGTGTCAACATTCATATTTCTGTTTACTGAACTGTCACTTCAGTCAGCTGTGATGGGCCAATTTTCTTTTTCCGGCCCAACATGACAGGCATAAAACGGATCTAAATGTCCTATGGAAACTCTGCTGCTTTGGGATTGGGTGGGGGAGCCGTGTCACTCACACCCCCTTACAAATTCAAAGACATAAAGCTCTGTTAGGGCCACACAAGTATTTCTGTGCTCAGTTTAGAACTGGCATGGTTTAAATGTTTTAGTGCAATCAGATGGTAAGCACTCAATGTCTTAGATGCTGGCTTCTGAATGCATTCAGGTTTAACAACATAATGTTATTCAGCATCGTTGGAACCATGCCAAAAGAAGGTAATGAGCATGACATTGGCAGCCCCCAAATTCAATTTAGAGGATAGCATACTGCAAGGAGCACCACAAACATATCTCCACAGCAGATTTAGCCAAGTCTCAAACTCCACAAAGAATCCAGCTTTTGTGCTGCCAGTCTCCTTTTAACTGGAAGCTGATAACTCTGGACAGTTGGCCACTGTTGTTTGGTTGGGCTGAATGAGAGGGGACCCTGCTGGCTGGAGGTTGTCAGAAGGGGTCACAGTGTTAACATTCAGCCAGTTGACTGATGACAAATTTGTGAATCAACAGCATGCTACTGTTGTGTCATTCTGGGCATACCCATGCACTTCAGTGTAGCCTGGTAGCATACCTGCAGAACTCCTTTCATGCCAAAATGGGGAATACTGGCCTTAAGGCACAGTATGGAATACTGGAAAAGGCAGGCAATGTCAATAATGTACAAAGGCTATCAAGCACTATAGATCAAGATCTTGGTGCCATCTGATTGTTTCAGTACCAGTTATGAGATTGTCTGTGGATTAGCCACTTCTTGTTTGGTGATGGTTTCTGATTTTGTTGTTTTCCCCCCAGCTGGAAGATCACATCTGTTCTCATCCACCCAAGAAGTAAGACATTGTTTTACCTCTATATTTTCATTTTTAACAAGACATCTTTTCTCCCTGGACTTTTACTAAAAAGTTTTTACTGCAGTTACTGAGGTGTTTTGGACCTCTGCATTAGCAATCTGAGGGAAGTGAAACTTTCAGTTAAATTAATTTGTGTTATTTCTACCAATTTTCCATGGACATTGGCAGCATTGTCCAAAAGCACAATGAAAAAAAATCAGCAAAACCATAAAATATCTTGTAAAAATCTACAAAAAATGTGTTTGCAGTGCGTACCACACCCAGATAAACAGTTTATTTTACTTAGGATTGTTTTTCCACAATAAAACTAGTGAAAACATACTTTTGGACCGCCTTGTCTTAAATAAATATATGTAATGACTGATTAAACAGCCTTGCTAACTTAATTAGAATAAACATCTTTTCATTAAATCAACATTCTATCTTGTGCAATTCCCTAAGATTAATCTGCCAAATAAATCATCACCATGTGCCATCAAAGGGTGCCTTACCAGAAGAGCAATCAACAGGGTGGGTGAAATAAAACACTGAGGAGCCCATACAAACATTTCATCCACCAAAAGAGGAAATATTTAATATATATTCACACAGTGGCTTCAAATAAAAACCTTACACAATTATGAGTGATTAAACTGAATTTGATCACAACAGGCAAACATTTCAATTTAGCAAAGACCCTGAATATGAATGTTTCAGAGGAGTTGGAAGACTTCCTTCAGAATTCCCAAAATGTATTTCTCAGTAACAAAGAAAGAATAATTAGATTTAATAGCTTGCATCATTATGCACTCAACAGGCTACATCAGTTTAATCCAAATATTTCTGTTGATTGTCATAAATATTATTCAGAAACAATGGATCTTGCACATTATGATCATTTAAAAATGAAAGAAATTCTGCATTTCAGAGTGAATATTTGACTTGACTTGAAAATGCCGAATGTAATAAAGACTTTGGAAAATGTCTGTAGCCTTAGTTCTGAGCATATAAAAATTAAAGTCACCTTTTTCTCTCTCAAATAAGCCTCCTACAAAACCCTTAAATTATACCATGCAAAACTTGTATCTTAAGCTACTTTATAATGAATGGAAAAATGCTACCACATCGCTAACGTGCACTTGCCTTGAAATAATGCACAACGCGGGCTATGCCACAAAGTTACCCCATAAAGCATAGTCTTTTGGAGAACTTGAGGCCAAACAAAACCCTTCCTCCTGTCTGAGTCTGCACAGCACGTGTCTGGACCAAGAGCAACACATCTTTGACAGGTGTTACCACTTTTCGCACACAGCAAGACATGGCAAAGCAGCAGTTGCGGCGGTAAACCTTTAAGCATTTTTAAATCATTATATCGCATGACTGTCCCATGACATTCCTGGTTGGCCGTGCAAAAAGGCTGTAATTAAATATTTCAGAATCCACTGGGGCGCCTGTTGCTTTGGTAACGTAACCTTCACTTGATAATTTAAATCACATTACAAGACGCAGACTATTACCTTGAATTACTTCTGTGCTTTTATTTTACCAGTTTTCACTCTGCAAAAGCCCCTTGCCAATTCGAAA
Source organism: Albula goreensis (assembly GCA_022829145.1). Taxonomy (NCBI): domain Eukaryota; kingdom Metazoa; phylum Chordata; class Actinopteri; order Albuliformes; family Albulidae; genus Albula; species Albula goreensis. Next base: position 31,074,024 of record CM040744.1, on the reverse strand, counting down.
GTCATTTCCCCCTACAATTCTGTTTGATTAAAAATGACTTGCATGATGAAATTTTAATTGATTAGAGGTTGGAAATCTGGACGAAATAAATACAGACGCTGTGCTGTGGTACAATTAGCTCTCAGGGAACAAATCATGTCATAATTGCTTTCACCATCCATTCCTCTTACGATGTGCGCTGAGCATACCAAAGTCTTTCTTTCCCGACCCATGCACAGATGCACTGCAGGTTATTTTTCAGATACAACTTTTTTTTTCATGAGATACACAATTAAAGACCCATGTAAGCAAGACAACTTGAGGATACACTTAAACATCTAAGGTTTACAGACAGTTGAAGATGTGATAGATGTAAACAGTCTGGGTTTCAGGGATGATTAAGGTCTAGCATTTTTCCTCTTTACTTCCCACATGTGGCACACATACGCAAAACAAGATCCATCAATGTCTTGATAGTTTTACTTCGCTTTGCTATCACCAGTTCAATGTAAAAAGCATAGCTATGGCTGCAAATGAAAATTATTTTTATTTGATCCCCATCACACCGAGTCTGATAAACTAAAATGATAAACCACATGATAAACTGAAAACCCAGGTATGATTGGTTAACAGGTGTTGCAATAACAATGGGAAGCATTGACTGGCACCTGAATGAAACCTCAACACGTGGAAATGACATTCAGTCTGGTGCACAGTAATTATTTGGCTTAAGTCGTGAGCTCCTAGAATGTGCAATGGCTTTGGAGAGAATAGAGGGATTTTTTACGGGCCTCATTTAATTGCACTCCACATCCACCCTTTTGTGTTTATGTTTTGTTTCAAAGAAGCCTTCTCTACACATTTGGCTCTTCACAGCACTTTCCTACAATAAATTAACCTGTATCAGAGGTATAGTACTTGCACCTCTTTCTGTGTAGAATTCCGAAAGTCAATTGGTTCCAAGAGCAGTGCTTGTTGATATTTTGAAGCTACCAATGCTGGTGAATTATAGTTATTTTAAACCCACACCATCTACGACATGGCCACATTGCCTTCCACAACTTTTTTCCCAGGAAGTGGTAGCTGCCACCCAAGGGCATTCCTTTTTTCAGGCTAGATGTTGGTGGTAGCAGCCTCCAGTAATCATCATTGTCACCACCACACTCAAGATGCCCGGATTATCTGCCATCTCAAGCGTTAACAGGATTATGAACAGAACCAAAGACAACATCTGTCTTAATTACATGATGACGCTAATGTGCCATTACCCCAACTGAGCATGCTCAAACAGTTGCTGGAGATGTTGTGGTTACGCACAACGTTCGCAAAAAAACAACATGAATGCAACAACACAACTTCACATCGAAGAACAAGCGGTCTGTCTGACTTTTCTTATCCTATGAACAACAAAAACAAACGCAGTGTGTTTATAATGCACAAAATCTGTCTTCCTGAGGTCAGGCCATTTGAGTTGATTCTGAAAACCACCATTCCTGGCAGACCCTGGCAGCTGGAAAAACAAGATTAAAAAATGACTACGCTCCGCATCCTGGGCTCTGTCTTCATTCACTCTGAGTAAACACATTGTTCTGTTTACCATAGCTGAGAAGTTCAATGTATTCTGGATTTTGAGTCATGGAGGATATGCCCTTACATAGTGTTTTAATATGCAGCCATGGAATCTTAATTTAGAATTACCAAACCAATGCATAAGGTAAAATTAGTAACAGACAAACAAAAGAAGCAATCTCCAGCATCAACAACTACTTCTCATAGTCCAACATACAGCAAACTCACAGGGCCTGTACACGATAATGTTTAGTATTGCTGTGTCAACCAGTTGGAGCTTCGGTCACAGCAAGATTGCAAAGGTCAGGGGTCAGAAAACTTTACAAGGCTGTCTCCACTTGTAAAGAGCCAGACTAGAGAGCAAATATGACAATTTACAGCCTTGGATAATGGTTTACAAAAGGCCACTTGGAATTACACCCAATTCATTTGTCACAGAGAATTTGGCTATAAAAGGGCAACGACAAGGATTTGGCAGTTTTAAAAAATCTCCAGTGTAACATCCCATAAAGATGCATTTATTTAACATCCTATTCTTGGTGGCAAGACAAAGCAATGTATCAAAGTAATGGATTGATGATGGCAACCATAACTATTAATTTCAATATTTCTTTCATTGGCTTAAACTATAGATATTACAATTGACAGCCAAAACAGAGTCTAATAATATGTCTTTATCTTATGATTTACCATTGATCTGGCCCTGAAAAAGAATCTTTTAGACTTTTTCATTTGTAACCTCTTTTCCATTAAACACTGCAAGAAAAGTTAGGACAGCTATGTTCTCTTTAGATGTGAAATCTCTTCTGTTACACATTATATTACACTATGAAATATAATAAAATGCTTCAAGTCTTGCCTGTACAGAGACTTTAAATTCTCACACACTCAAAGTCAGGCCTTTATATTGCCATACTCATGTTTGACCTGCCATGAGGGGTGTCATACGGTATACTGTTCTTTCCCACTCTGGGATAAGAGACTTGAGTTCTATGTTCACATGCATGATCGATGTTTTCAGGAAATTACAGATTAATGGTTGATTGACTTCTTTTTGTTATACACCAGCATTCACCTTCAAACTATGTAAATATGCATTTGAAAATTTTAGAATTAAACAAATCACAATAGAAAAATCCTCTCATTTATCTGAGAATATAGAGTAGCTATTTCAGCAGGAGTCAATGGATGGATGTATGATCTCATCCCACTAAAATTTCAAAAATAAAATTCTTCATATTTCAAAATAAAAGTATATTCATCTGTGCAATCAAACAATAAATTGAATAGCGGAATGCCTGTTCAACAGGGCAAGCACACCCAAATATCTTCCTTTTTCAATCTTTTCATTTTTCTCCCATCACCACCCACTTTGGGACACCAGCTTGCAAAGCTGTCAGGTCTACCACGTCCATGTGACTTGGATTTAATCCTGTTTTTCTGAAAGGAGTTCATTAGGACTTCAGGATCACATTTAATCCCACTAGATTTTCACTGGGGTGGGGAGGGTGGTTGTTTCAAGTTGACTGATTAACAAAAACCTAACTTTCAATTATCAAAGAACTTCTGTGTTAGGAATTGTACAAATATCAGCAAAGGATAAAGCGGACAAGCTCATTATTGAGACTGTAACAGCAAAAAGCTGAAGAATGCATGTAAGCCTCCTGTAAAATAAAGGTGTCATTTTAACCTTTTAAATCTTGTTTAAATAAGGAGCTCACAGTAGTGCTTTGATGGATTCTGCAATAGTGAAGTGACTTTTGGAGGTGATTGGTGGGACCACCAGGGTATATTCCAATATAAGCCAACATTTTTTTTTTTCAAATAACCATGCAGTACTAAAATAAGCCATTAGCTGTTTTACAATAAATGCAACTGCACATCTAAAGCTTAAATAAAAATTCAAAGGTAAACATACAGAAGGAAGCAAACTAAATAACAGATTATGGAACTTGAAAAACTTTCTCTCAGATCTTTATACTTATTATTGTAATTATAGTAATTAGAGTTAGAATACAAGATATTCCAATCTACTTCAAAAAGAAATTATGGAAGTTCAATGATATGCAAACTGCAAGAGACAATACTGAATTGAGCAGTACATTACTGAAAATAAGAAGACCAGAAGAATATGATGTGTTTTGTATAAAGCGAATTATGCCAGACAATGATGAACAAGTTGATTGATTTACCTCAGCTGCAGCACTTATAGTTGATTTTGGAGCTTTCTGAAAGAAATGGTCATGTGGTCTGGAAAAGGCTGTGTCACACTGGGATGCGGAGACGATGTCAGTGGGAGGTGGATGCTAATGCCTGCTACTTACTAAACAGGCACAATGTAAAGGAGCAGTTCCCTGGGGTGAAACAGTAGATTTATGGTGGGGAATGGAGTGCCTTACCAAACTCGCTGGCACACATGTGCTCCAGGATGGCGTCTGTTTTCATTTCATTGTCACATGGTGGGCAGATGGGGGAGTACCCTGTAAGAGAGGAGGACATTGATAGGTAAGATGGAAAATTCAGCTTTAAATTTCCCTTGAAAAGGTACAACTTAACTTGCAAATCTGTGAAGAAAAAATGGATAGATCATTGAAAATAATCAAATTTGGATCTCCTTCACAGGTCCTTCCACATTGGAAAACTACAACCAATCACAATGTTCCAGCTCACACCCCAATTTTACCATATTCAGGGAATTACAAATAATGTGAGTCACTCAGTCAATGTACCTACTGTTACAGACATTTTACCTTATTTATACTGTTTTGATGTGTATTATCCACTCTTATGACAGTACTTTATCTCACTACAGTGAGTGTGTGAACTATACCATGGCTCACTTTTTTTAATGGCGGGGAGGGGGTGGGGTGGGGGCTAGGGGCACTTGAACGTGCCTCAAAAAAGGACTGGCTGTGACTCATAATTAATAGCCTAATTTTACACATGATCCATGATGATGGAGATGCAGAAAGATAGAAATGCGTGGGGAAAATAACATATTGTCAATATTTTATAGACCCCGCCAAAATTCCACAAATCATGTTTTAAGGGGAGCTCATGTCTTATTAAGTGGAGCCAAGCTCCCCCTGGCTCTCCAGTAGTTTGCACCCTGACTACCATATTATTTAAATTACACAAAAAATAGAGACCAAAAATAAAATATACAGGAATTAATGAGGTTTCTTCCTCAGTTCTTACAAAAATAATTTACAGAAGCTTACAAAAATTTAAGATATGGATGATGAAACACCATTTTGTAATTTCAAGACAAAAAACTGCTGTCCAACCCAAGAAATGAATAAAAATGCACTCCAAAGAGGCCAGGAATGGGAGGGGTTTTTCCTGGAACTGTTAGTCTTATCATGCAATAGCAACTTTGTTTGTCTACAAGTTTGCGGAACAGCTATTGCTCAAGAATTTATTGAAAACAAAGGAATTCCCATTAAAACATAAATAAATTCACAGTTCAATTCTTTCCTGCAGAAAGAAAATGGTAGCACTTTGGAGGGTGGTCAAACATTATGCCACCATAAGCACATTGCATGACTAAATCACATCATTAACAGTTCATAGTAACATAAATATTCATAGTTGTGTATTAAACCTGTCTGACACCATTATACAGCACTGTGGTACAGTAACATTAGGGAAACATTATGGGGTTTGTGATATTTCGTCTGGATACATTTTGTGTGCCATTACCATTTCCCCATTGCGGCAACTGAGGGCTGAAATTTGAACTTGTCTCATTTTAATGGGAATTCCTTTGTTTTTAATAAATTCTTGGACAGTAATAAAGTTGCTTCTTATCTCTGGTCAAGGATCTGAGGTGGCCTGACCTCACACTGGAATGTCCCCCTCACCCCTGTACTTTTACGGCAGGTCATAATTAACATCATGGCCTGGGGAAAAACAATGTGGCTCACTTTCTTGTAGATTAACCAAAGGGTAGAGGGAATAAGCTTTATCTTTCCGCTCCTCATATCCCTTTCTTCGGCCATAAATCTCTACACAAAAGTACCACCAGTGCATTCAAAATGAAATCACAGAGATATTTCACATTGGACAGTTTTGTTTTATGTAGATTTTCTGATGGAAACTATAATGACAAACTCCGAGGCAACTGGATGGATTCCAGAAGGCCTGGATGAAGATCTCCCTTGCACAAATGCCAAGGACCAGAGAGTTCTGTGGTCTTCCCTGCTGTGGGTATGTTTTTCTCTTTGCTTTTTCAAACTGTGAGTCTTCTCTAAATGTCCTTTCCCAGTAAATGGATGGATAAATTATTTCATGGAAGTGAATTATTGTGGATTTAACAATAAAAGCACATCTTAGGGCCACAAAACTGTTTGAGCTCAATAAAATTAAATCAAATCCAAATATCTTTAAACGGTTGCATTACTGATGGACAGAATTAACTGAAGCTAACAAGACCAGTCCTCAAATTCCCTTTGTACCAGACTGAGTCCTGCTAATGAATATATGAATGCAAGATAATAAAATTGAAGGGGAAACACCCTTAATAAGCTGTTTGCAATCAGGCCATTTAAATAGTTTGCATGACATTATTTTCTATTACTTAAACAAACAGATAATTATTAGAACGGTCACTCAACACACTTCTGCCTACCAATACACAAGAGGCCCAATCAAAGAAGAGCTGTCAAATAAATAACTCATGGGAAACATCTGTACACCAGACCATTCCAACTCGAGCAACAGCTGATAACATCACAAAAAGCCATACTTTTCAGGGACATTTGTGTATTCCTAAATCAAACTGCGATACTTCCAGCACATTAAAAGCACATCTGACTTGTTTCAGTGGTTCTACAGGAATCAAAGACACAGTTAAGCTAATGTGGATCGTGGAGGGAATCAACAGAAACTCTGCAGGTGATCAGAGTTTAAAGAAGTTTGATGTTGACCAACCAACAAACCCTTTAAGGGTGCTAAAGCTCCAAGGGAACCTAGGACTTAAGTGACAAAACATCTGCCCCCACCCTCACCATTCCCTCTCTCTCTCCAGGATTCTAGGGCATACATTACTCCATCCCAGAAGGGCCTCTTCACTCTCTATACCTGCTCCCTCCCACAGAGCTTCCCATAGCCCTGGAGGGAGGCATCTTTAAAATAGCACTAAACTAGACCATTTTCAGTAGGGGGGCTCTGTCAGCTTCGGGGATAAACTGAAGAGGGTATTGTCAACAAAGCAGTAAACTCATCATTGCATGGAGCTCCTAAAGGCCCTTTTCAAATTTGCACCAATTGGGGGGAAGGGTTTTTAGTGTTTTGGGCTATACAAAAGCAAATGGTTAATTTAATCCCTCAACCAAGTCAAACCTCACAGCTTTAGAATGGCAAACTGCTTAATGTGTAAATACATACAGGTAGCAGTATCCATTTGGGGGTGGGGGTTGGGTGGGGGGATGCATGGAAAACTCCTTGTTTGCTAAATTGCACCACAAAAAATGAACATAGCACTTTGCACAAAGCTCGCAGGGTTCTGCTTGCTGAGCTATACATTTGAACCAGAGTGGTGAAAGAAATTATGATGAGGTCTGACAGCTACCTTATACCTCCAGGCAACATGGTAAACCACATGCTTACACAGGGGAAGAACCTATGTATGATTTCTCCAATCATTTTTAATTATGTTTGTGTAAAAACATTAAGGACATGAGAAAGGTTTTTCTGTTCAAGTCCTTTCAAGTTTGACAAAAACACATTCACAAGTGTGTCTCCATTTTCCTTCAGGCCACAGAGTTAAATGTTTAGTTTTAATATAAATATGCTGACCGTGATAAATACTCAACTGTATTAAAACAATATTATTTGTTTATATTAGAACATTTTGCTCTTCCAGTCTTTTCTACAATCCCATTCCTGTTTCAGGCAATGAAACCTGTATGGTTTTGTTTAACTGGTGAAAAAATGGGCATACAAGTTTGCAGCAGGAAAAACCAAATCTTACAAAAGCTATTAAAATGCATGCAGACACAAACATACAGAACACAAACAAATTATTTGCTGCTATTTCGTATATTTAAGCAGAAGTACGAGTCACTTATTACTGTCAGATTCAATTCCACTTTGTGCTGCACAGTACACAGGGAGCAATGAATCAGGGAGCAGTAAATCATTTCATACAGGCTAATATAGAGACAAGATGCCATGAAAAATCTCACAAACATAAACTAAGAGGAATCATATTCCATATTCCCTACACCAGCCTGTGCATACCATTCGGGAAATCTAAGACCTGCTTCTGATTTTGTCCAGCACAAACAAAAATGTGTCTATTGTCCATGACAGTGATGAGCTGGAATATTTATTTGAGCTGTATTACGATCAAAGTTTAATCTGTGTGCTAGTATATCAGCTAACTTTGTCAAACATTTTGAATGCAAGACAACTAATACGATTCCGTGGTATAGACTGACAAAGATAGTTTTTTGCACTGCAGCTGGACATTACAAAATGTATTTTGTTTCTTTAAGAAAATGTATTGTAAAGGCTGTTTCAAAATGTTGCATTATCCTAAAACACTTTTTTTTAAAGCAACTTTCCCAATGAACTTCCTTTATTAAGAAACTAAGATGCTACTCTTCCACAAGAGATAGGATGACTTGAAGTAAGGTAGATCATATTTGTTAGAGAAACTGTAAGGGTGTGTAAAAATGTAATTCAAATTAATCAGGTGCTAATATAATACTGTGGAATAAATCATCCTAGTTTGACCATGCCTATGATTTAATGTACCGGGAATCGCAGAAAGCGTCGTTGAATTAAATTTTCCATTTTATATATTTTTTTCACTAGCATCCCATAGTGTACTGTGCTGTAAACCAAAAAAATAAAAAGAGAACCCATATTATATCACTGTTTCCATTGCAACCTGAACCCCACCAAACCTAGTTGCCATACCTGGTCCCAGCTCTGGTACCAAGTGACCTATACCAGATCAAATGGGTGGAGCTAGCAGTGCTGTAGACCATTAACTGGTCAAGGATAGCAACAGTTTGCACACTACAAAAACACTGTCCAACATAAATTCCAAAATGGGTTGTAATGTTTTGATCAGCTACAGTGCTTGTATATTAAGCGACATTAGTCAAAATACCCCTGGGAGAGTTAAAAGATTCAAAGTATGGTACTTCTTTCTTTTTTTTCTTCATATCTCTGTTACCTTAGCTGTGAAGGTCATGACCTTCACACTTGGGATGACATACATGGGCACTGTGTCACCAAATTCAAGCTCATGGGAAAAAAGAGATAACAGAGCTACAGGAGAGGAAGAGACTGGAAAGGAAAGAGACTGCCAGCATTACTTACACAGAGTTGACTTCCATTTAAATAGCCATACCACTGAAATATACTTTTCAAAAATGTAGGTAAAACTCACTTCTTAAGAAAATAATATTTAGAACAAAAAAAAGATGTTTGGGAGAATCTCAGGTGGCTGAGGTGACCTACAGATCAATTCAAAATGGATTGTAAACTAACAATTTCATATATATTTATTGCTTCTTTTAGTCTTTCTGTTTCACCACACTGGGAGCCTTCAAGTAAAAACAATCAGTAAATTTATTTCTTAAGATAATGAACCTTCCAATTAGACATGAAGGGTTTACTTTAGCCCAATATGCAAAACTCAGCAGAAATGTTGTTCAGTGGCAGAGAGGGGGGCGTGGCCATTCCATTGAAAGTAGATCAGTGTAGAGGCCCAGGCTAGAACCCTCAGACATGTCATAATGGGGGCAGCTACTACTGTGCTGAGGGGGTCCCAGTTGCCATGGAAACCAGGGAATTTAATGAAGTCTGTAAAATCTAACTAATTGATGGAAATTTTCTAAACTTTTGCTGCTCCTGCCTTTTTTTTTACCCACTCGTTTCTATGTGACACTGAAAGACATTTTTTATTACTGCTTGACAAATTTTTTAAATCAAGAATACATCACAAAGTCTTGAATTTTATGATATAAGTTTGCAATACATCCACTCTTAACATTGTGCTTGTTTTTTTTTCTTATATTTGCGCTCTTTAACACAACATTTAATGCCTGTTATTTTTTACAAACCGGTTTGTGTAGTAGCTGTAAAGGGTCTGTATTACATGTGCTTGACAAATCCTTGTGAAAATTGCACCCAGGTGAAAAGAACTTTGATAAACAGGTGCTACTAAGAAATTCAAAAGGATGCTGTCCTGCAATTCACTTCTTTTCTACTTTACATAAATTATCACCCATGTATTACTTCTTTCCACATCATGACAAGATCTTGTTCTACAAATGTCTTACAGAAGTACAAAAAGCTTGTCTGAAGAAGGGTCCTTGGTTAAATGATTTTGATGTTATTAGGCTCTATTAAGAAGTAAAAAAAAAAAAAAACATTTGTAAAAAATGCATTAACTATTCAATTAATATTCAAATAGTAACTATATTTTTTCATTCACTGTAAAAGCCTTAAAAAACTCATGGCCAAGATGCATGCAATGATATTGTGTGTCATAAATTATTGATGATATGTCCAAGCCTAGCTTTCTCTCTAGGAGTGAGCACTGAAAGACTTTCTCTTTCAGCCTTTCTGAGACTGGCAAACATCCTGTGAGCCCTAGTCAGTATGCTGAAGAAGTGCCTCCTGCTCACCTTCAGTATACAGATAAAGTGTCAGTGGGAACATGGCTTAAATCACCACAGTCAAAGAGAGAGGTCACATATGGACCAGTAAGTGCGACTAAGCATATCATTTATACTGCAAAAGGCTTAGTGTTCCCAGGCCTTACTTGCACTGAGGTCTATTCCAGATTGAACTAATTTTTTTTTTAAACCAAAAGTGCTGACACCACGTGATAACAGGTGTCAACTGGAGCCTGTGGAACCCTGTGTGGTCCCGGACCCAGTTATTTAAGAGGAGTCTGTCTTGAGCAGCTGTGTGGATCTCAGGAGGGTATTTGGACACACCGCCGGGGCTACCCGCTACAACAGAGAGAACGCTGTGGCCATTAATGGAAGCTCTGTTCGGCCATCGCGCTGACTGACTGTCTCAGGGTGCCTGCATGCTGGAACCTCACCAGTCTAATCAAAGTCTACAGTCCAGGACATTTTACTGGATGACAGAACACTATTAAAGCAGCATTAAATAGCAAATGGCTTAATCGCTTAATAAAACAAGGTTAATGCCATTTCATGTGGATGGAAAGCCTATTCATTTTATATTTATTGCCAAAAAAGCATACTCCAACAAAACCTTGTGTAAAATAAACAGAGGCAGAAAAATGGTCCATGTAGGGTATGCAGCTCATGTTTACAGGTGGTTGTCAAATTATTTGACGCTGTTAGGAGTTTTTACTTTCTCAATCACTTCCCTCCAAGGCATCCATTTAATAAAGCTCGTAGAATAAAGTCATATGATGCCATTTTTCCACAACAGTGTGGAAATCAAATGCAAAGATTTTATGGGATGCTGTGCTATTTATTCTTTTACTAGGTTGCTAGGAATTTAGACTGAAGTCATAAGCATTTGGAGGTGGAAATTCCCTCTTAATTTATGAGTGATCAAAATCACCTTGTTGTACTTTCCCTACAGAGCTTTGGGTATCCTTTCATAAAAGTTGCAGCACTCCTTGAGAAGTACTTACTTGTGCCAGAAATGCAGACTCCAAAATGAAAAACAGCCCAGGAAAGGCAAGTGGGAATCACAGACACAAAACAGGATCCTTTGCCATTAAGGCAGATTTTTAAAGCATCCCTTCACACAAACACAATGCAGAACACTATTTGAAAAATGCGCTGAGCAGAAGGCAACAAACTTTTTCACACAGATAAAGATGCATATGCCTTCAATACATAAACTTTTAGTCACAACGGACCGTAGGTCCTGAAGGAGGGGGAACCCAAAGAGAAGCAATTCAGTGCAAGCTCTTTGACTAAAGCTCAGTCAACAGGTGAGTTTATGCAGGAAATATCAAGAATCAGCAAAAGTCAGCAGAGACCAGTTGGGCTATGTTATGTGTAGGGGGTTATTCCTGTAGCCTTGAAACAGAATAAATTGCATTTCCAGACCTGATAAAGCCAAGTCATTTTGACTTTGGCAATGTTGGAGCCATTTTGCATTTCCAAAGACATTGTCGTTGTTTTTGCCTGCCAAACTGTTTTCGTTGTTTTCTAAATAAACTTGCTAACTCCATTGAAATCAATTCAAAGTACTTTTTTTCTTTCCAATTTTATTATAACAAGACAGCAATGTGGGCAATATCAACATAAAGGGTTGTTGCCAGATCAGGACCCAAACAAAAATACATGAAAAGAAATTATAAGATAAAGATTTTTTTACTTGGACAACATCCCAGCAGTCAAACCAAACACCTTGGAATGAATGGCTACCAGCTGTTTTAGATACAAGCATTCAAATATTGTTTCAGACTTAAGTTTCTCCTAAATAAAAGGGAATGTATTCTTTTATGATACTTTTTATTTTCTCATTGCACAAAACTGGATACAATTATTGATAGGAATCATATTTTCAAACCTTAGAAGTTGATTCAGGATAAATACATACAGACAATACTAATAAGTTCTTGAATAGAACTGGATTTTCATGTAACTCTTATGTTCTCTAAACAACATTTTCAAACCTAATCAAAAGACAGACACACCAGTAATGAGGCAGTAATGAGACATGAGATCTTCTAACACTTTAGGTGAACTTTTTCCAAAAGGATCCTTTACCTCATTTACTTGATGGAATTTACAGTAAATACCCTTTGGTAAAAGATAACATTCTGCCTTCTGTTGGAAAACTGAAGTGCTAAAAGTAACACAACGCCAAGCCAGTGGCTTTTTGTAGTGGTAGCCTTACAACCCAACACTTTCTGAATTGCCCTAACCATTCTGAGAACTTTCTCAGACACTGCTTTTGTCATAGCAAAGTTCACAGTCATTGTTTAATTAATGGAAACACAAAAATCCCTACTCCATATTCATTTGGAAACAAAGAATGCTGCCTTTAGCGCTCACTTCTAGCCCCTGATCTAGATTTTTTTAGCAATAGGTCTTACATTAATTCATGCATAATAACTTTTAAAATATGCATGTGTAATAAAAGTCTAATAAATCATATTTTGACATGTAAATAATGACAAATCACAGAAGTATGTGTGAGACAACAAAGTGCACAGCTGTTTGAAAGTTTCTTTTTTTAAAATGCATCTCTTTATGATAGATAACCATTTGTGCAGAAACAAAAACTGTTCTAATTATGATATGACTGGAAATCTGCTATCAGAAGATAATCTACCCATGCACATCTCTGGTATGCACTCCTGAGCCTTCCATGCCAGGGAGGGATTTGGACCTTTGTCGACAGCAGGCAGAGGGGTATGAGGACACAGAGAGGGGAAGAGATGGCCTTACCTGTGGGCTTGGTTGCCTCGGTGGCATTGGCCTGGCTCATGGCGATGCAGACGTCATCCTGGGGGAACTTGTCACAGGTCAGCATCTCTGGCCAGGGGAAGCCAAATGCCTCCATGATGGGGGTGCAGCTGTCACGGACTGCCTCGCACAGCCAGCGGCAGGGGTAGATGGGGCGCTCCAGGCAGACGGGGGCGAAGAGGGAGCAGAGGAACACTTGTGTGCCTGGGTGGCAGTTCTTATGCACCAGGGGCACCCAACTGCCTGCCTGCTGCTTGACCTCAGCCATGGTCTCATGCTCCAGCAGGTTGGGCAGCAACATCTGGTTGTAGCCCACATTGTGGCAGAGCTTGAGGTCATCCGGTATGTCCACGCACTGCGGAGGCTTGCCGTAGATGCGTCCACCATTGTAGAGGTCCGACTTCCAGCTAAGGTACTCATATTCTGAAGCATGGCTCTCAGGAATGGTGAAGCACAGCACAATGGTGAAAGCCAGGGACATCAGTTTCCAGAATTGTGAGACTGACGAAAACTTCATTGCTCATACAGTTCAGGTCAGCAGAGGAAAAAAGAAGTTTTATGTGCAGGTTTTAAAGATCTGATTTGCTCGCTTGTTGAAAACCTGATGACCCAGGTTTCTGAGACTTCAAAACTTCCAGCTTAAAAGTTCAAGCTGCAACAGCACCAGTGATGGAATGTTGCAAGTGTCGCTGTTCCTGCTGCCGTTGCTGCTGTGCTCTGCTCTTCTGCTGAAACTGACTCACACTATCGACTGCCAAGGTAACATTGCTCAGACTACACGCTGCTGAAGAACAAGAGAGGATTGTGAAGTGCTCCCCGGCCAATCGGAAGGCGCCTGTGCCTTTTGGCACTCAGATGTCAATCAAACTGCTCAATTACCCAATCGGTAATACGAGGCTTCACTCTCTCACCACCCTCCGTTGCGTCCCAAAAAGCTACCTGATTGTCCCAGCTCCAACCTTAAGCTTTCAGTTTATTTTAGGAAAGGAAAACGTTAGCCGGCTTGATTTGTGTTTGACAAAGGAAAGTATGACCTGGTACTTTTAAATATGTTATTCGCTTTTATTCGAAGCTAAGCATAATTGTTTTAAGCTTTGTCGAGAAAAAAATCATTCAATTCCTCGAAACTGAGTAACAATCATAAGCATGAGAATTTGGTTGTTTATTAAATATTACTAAAATGGGAGAAGGTAAGATCGATAGATGTTCAATTAATTGAAAACTAAAAATTCCTGTTGAACAAAGAAGCCCGTTATTTCTCACAGACTTCTCCCGTTGTTCTATCGCGTAATATTGTAAAATATTTCAAACCGCGCATGATTATAATCCCACTTGACGGGAAATTAAAAGTGTAACTACAAATCTCCGTAACACACATGGTTAACCTCTGCAAGCAGAAGCGCTAAACGTTTTCCCTTTACGCGCCCCATGTCATTTTGTCATGCGTTAGTTTATCCGAATACCTCAGAACTGCAGATTTTATGGGCAATGGCGACCCCCGTGGTTTACTTTAATGGAAAGAGTTAGAGCAGTTTATGATTTATTTCAGCGAACTTAAAGGAAATTACTTACTCTCCATCAACTTCATGGAAAGGACAGCTACAGAAGAACCTGTTTCCGTCCTTGAAAACCGACGCAAATAAGTGCATTTTAAGAAGGGAGAAATTATTAAATGTGATTTCACTTCTAATGTTCATCGCAAGTGTTTATTGTTTTAGCAATCTATGGATGAATGTGTCATATATTGCATTCGCAACACATGTAATCGAATTTTTTGGACTTTCATTGTACTATTTCATTGTACATGGCAACGCATGCATTTATTTCGTCAGAACCCGTATTTAAAATGACCTGTTCTGACTATGTTAGACTTTAATTCACTTGTGACAGAAAAATCTTCAGCTGTTTTGTTGAAACCCCCACGTCTTCTTTGTAAATCAAAATCTCGAATTTAGGCGCTAATGACAAAATCAGCAGGGGTTTCTGGAAGGGTTTGCCAAAAAGGTGATATGAGAGGTGACAATAATCTGTTGATGGAAATAATACCCCAATTTTCACTGAGGAATACTTAAAGTACATATCTTAAATACGTCGATTAAATTACACCTAATTTTATTCAGTATTAGTCTGCGATTGTAACTTGATTTCCCTAATTTCCTCTGTCTGAGAGGGAGGTAAAGAGGGCAACATTTACCAACTTAAAATTAGCATTAATTTGCGGGCCATTGTTTTGCTAATGATCTTTGTGACCATAATCGCATTCTAGGTTATAAATCAAAGCATCTGCTTTGCAGTTGACCACAACAACCGTCAAACACGATTTTAAACCTAAACCTTTTCTTGCAATCAGGCTCAACAAATGCCACTGACTGCAACTTTGTCTGTGAAGTCTAAATACACTTCCCAAATCCAGTGTACAACGGAGTGAGCTACAAGTGTCAGAGGTAATAAAAAACAAGATGTCAATGCCTTGCAACCTTATTGCAGATGTTTGCAACCTTATTAAATGGTCTTACAGCTATTTCTCATTCTGAATCGTTTGATCAGCACAAGTCATTTTCCAAAAGCGTTTTCTCACATTGAAACAATTCTTTCAAAGGCTCCAAAACTATGAAAATATTTTTTAAATTATACATGTCATATATAATTTATTCGCTATAAAACGCATAGCCCTTGTCAATGTAATTGAGTGCTTGCGTGGTTCCCACGTCTGCACGAGAATGTATTTATTTCACATGATTTACTTATTACTTTAAATGCTAAACGTTATCACGGTTTGAATTGCAGCAGCAGAATTTCTAAGTTTTGCAAGCCAGTCTCCTACAAGCCTAGTAAGAAGTTGATTTCATCTGACATTTTGCAGACAGAACAGAAACTAATATGCAGTTACAGGTTTGTGTTGAAAATGGAAGAATAGTCTTATAAAATAGTATTTATAATTAATTGTTTTATGTCTGACTAATCTTTCACATACATAACAATGTATAATAATAATAATAATAATAATAATAATAACAACAACAATAATAATATGTCACATTATAACAGATATCCTAATCAGAAAGAATATTTGAGTTACCTTCAAAAGCCACCTTGAATCAAGAGTAATTATGGCTTCAGTTCTTCAAATTAAAATAAAAAAAGGTTACACAGTTATAAAACACTTGGTTTTTTACTTTGAGTGTGGCTTTTTTAAAGTTTCACATTTCTTTTTTTACTTGTCTTTGCCATATTAATGAGCAATGAGAAATATTTAATTTGCAATATTTTAAATTAGAGACGTTCACACTCCATAGAAATAACAAAGCACAATTATCTCAGCCACCAGGATTTAAAATTGAGGTAACAGGGTGAAAGCTGTGAAAATGTAGTGCACCAGTTTTGATGTAAGTCCTGAGTTATGCAGACCTATTTGGCAGAATATTGTTTATAGAACATGTGAGCAGGGGTCTAATAAGCCTGCAATTTGGACAGCTTTATGAAGTGATGGCAACGAATAGTTTGTACAAAGACGGTTGCTAAAACAAAACCACACAGATATTTTGGAGGTGGAAAAGAAGAAAGGTGGTGGGTGGAGGGTATTCTACAGGTCAAATTTTTCTTGACTGGGCTTTGCCCAAATGAATGAAAGCTCCTTGTTGGGTGACTGAAACCTGCAGTTGAAAACATTCTGGAACTTTGGTTTTCCATATGGTTTCTGGGAGGGCAAGTCGATACGAGAAAGTCACAACGGAAAGGAGGCTAAACCTGAACAATAAATGACTCACCCTTGATTGTTGCTGTTTCTCTGTAATTTTGACCTTGTTCTTATAGAGCTGTGATGAGGATGGCAACGCTTAAGCAACCCAACAGCAAGTATGGGATCATTTACAGATTAAGAATGTGGTCTGGGCATTCTTTGTTGAAATGTCACAGCAGAATTCAAGCTCTGGAAAAAGGTGCCTATTTCTTAAATGCATGTTTACAAGGCCTCAGAATGCTTTCACCTCTAAGTAAAAATCATAATATATAAATCATAGTAAACCACATTATTATTTTGTCACACACACCTACATTATGGAACATTCTTTTTAATGTGTAATGTTTAGTCTTTTCTAACTGCAGAAAACAATTCATGATAATTAAAACCATTTCTTCTAAAATACATAGCTTTTTGTAATACATTAAACAAAAGATCAGGAGAGAATTTAGTTGTATATATTTAAATGACGATTCGAGTTAATCTAAACAACAAAATCTGAAGGAAAGTAGCAACCCAGTGACCCTCTCTGAGAACAGGCCCCCCTCCGTAGAGCCTGTTATCTGATGCAGTCAACCTATAGAAGAGAGACACATCTGTAAATTTTCTTCTTAAAGTTGATATTTAAACCAGGAGCACTTCAGTGTCTAGTGGGCATGTTTCAACAATAGAGGGAGACTAAATATTTAGATAGGGCTCTGTGAAATGAACTGAGGTATCATTTGAGTTGAACAGGGCTCCATCAATATCCGGATGTGTATAAATACTTAGACTCTCATATGTGTGCATAAATTCCCACCGACGGCATCTGTTATGACAACTCTACAGCTAAACATCTGTCACCTGTGACTGATCGGTTTTTAACAAACCCCATGTAGCCCCTAGCCCACAAAGTCACTGCGTAAGTATATAATACCTGATATAGCTGAGAAAAGGAAATGGAGGGGATGGGGGAGCTCAATCTATGTGACTTATTTGTATGTAAGAGAAATTATTGGAATAACAAGCATCATCCTGCATTTTGCAAACAAAGCTGTCTTACTTGGGAGCAGTGTTGAGCTTTAGCATAGATTTCCTGCAACTGAAAGTCAAGTGGTGCTTTACAAGTGTAATTAACAGTCTTTGTGAGTTTTAGCTACAGGCGCTGAGTAGAATGGGGACGATTAAGCTAATGTCACACTGCATAATTCCCCTCACCTTGTGTAATTGACTAATCATGAGGGGAAGAGTGTTCTGAATCTCACTGCAGGCCACTCAACATGAAATTTGAATCAACAAAGCTGAACTAGAGCAGACTATGTTGGTGGCCCATTGGTTTTAATGGAGGCCCATTGTGCAAGGGATGGTGCAGATCCCTATCACAACATGCGCATTTAAGTCAAAAAGATTTCAGTATATTTGATAACAAGGAAAGCTGTCACTCAGATAAGAGTTTGGCTTGGAATGAATTGAAAAGGAAAGATTGAAGGTTATCTCTGACACAATCTGAATAATGTTTCTGCCCCCCCACCACCCCCAAAAGAAATCTTTTCTCCTTGAGAGAGACATGCAGTTTCCCAATGATGAATCAATTCAGTCCAGTTTAAACAAACTCAGTACAGAGAGACCATTATGTTAGCCTGCTTTTATCTTTCAAATTGTTTTGCATTTCAGAATGTACAACTCTTGTGTTCAATCTTCAAAAAATCTAAACAAAAAATATCCTAAAACATCTGTAGAACACAAATGCTGAAAAGTCCATTTAACTTATTCTATTTTGTAGCAAGATCATACCTTCATAAGACATGGACCTTAAGTTTAAATTAGATTTTATTTTTTTAATGATGAGATAAGATATTTCAATGCTCCCAGTGAGATGGTCAAAATAGTTTTGAACATACGAGTTGAAATTTCCAGTAGACCCCCCCAAGCACACGAATTCTGAAGAAATATTTAGTATGAGTTGTGATAACTGTATGAAAATGTTTGCTTAATCATTAATCATATTGTGGAACACTACAGAGACCTTTACAGACATACCTGCATAGCCATAGACCTTTCTGAAGAAGCGATAGAAATCTTCAAATCAAAGGAGACATTGTGTGAGCCCTTGAGGGAATTTCACAAGACACTGGGTTGCAGTGTGCCCAAGCCTGTGTTGGCTTGCCTGGATGCTCAGCCATGCCCTTGACTAATTCAGGTAATTTGTGAAGTTCAGATGCGAAGACAAGAAAGCAAGCTACAGTTATCCCAGGCTACCGATGCTCCTGAAGATCAGGGCCAAAATACTTTTCGCATAACTCATAACTCAGGCTCCAGGATTACTGCACAGGAGAAGGAAGAGTGCAGCGCTTATCTGCCGAGTCATGCACTGTTCCCAAGCTCCCTCAACTCAGGAGGCCTGACATGTGTGGCTCACAGACAGAGGGACAGTATTCATATAATTGTAACAGATCTTATGTGTGCAGATGCTACAGGTTTGCACTGCATCATCTGTATAATTTTCTTTGTAAAAAATCAAAAGGAGGAACTGTAGCCATGCTTAATTAAACATAAATTGCAACCAAGCCTGCTTGCTGAAGAGATTGCAGCAGCTTGACCAAAAGCCCCTCTTAAGGCTCTGTCTGAAATAAAGTAGACTTGGCAGGCCAAATATCTAACTTAATCTCAACATCAAGAAGAATATACTGTAATCAGGATCTTGATGCATTCTTGCCTTCCCTATTTTACATCGCTCCTTGCCAAGCCCCATAATTTGAGATAGACTTACAGGGCCCACATCTACTGGTTTATGTGGGTTCTCTTAAAAGAAAAACGTCTGGTGTACCAATGAGGGATTGCCAGTTGTGGGTGGCATACCAGAGATCCACAGACGCATTTTCTTACATTGTTTAGATTTACAGTAGATGACAACTAGAAAGCTACAAATTTTGTCTAGCACATACAAAAAGCTTAATCCGACTGGGACCTCTTTACAGAGTGGGTGACTTTATATGAACCATAATGGACATATGCATGTCATGTGGTAGGATGTGTTAAAACATGGCATAACCATGTGTGTAATCTCTGTCTTCCAAATTGAAAATCGAAATTATCAGCTCAATTATACCTTAACCATGTCTTTATATCCATATTTCCCATGGCATGTTAGGGTGGTGCAGAATGAAACAGATATTTCCAAACAAAAAATCTTTAAGCATGACTTTACTGTAGTAAACTTGTTCCAGTCCCAAATATGCACTCAAGACTGTTTACGAAATTGTATTTTTTCTGTATCTATAGGATGTGTTCTGAGTTGATCTGTGAATGTAATATTTCAAGCTGCCACTTCTCTTTAAGTAGGTGTACAGCATTTAAAGTATCTTTGCCAAAAGACTAATTTATTGTACATCTTTGCAAATCTGGCTTAAAAGAGACACAGAGAATCTGTCAAACACACTACACAGCATGCGATTAGGGGGTTGCCAAAACCAGGGCCGGGTTCTCGATGCTCCCTGCAGACCCTTGCGCACTGTGTTTTCTGTCCCTGGCCAGAAGTGTCAGCTTGATTTGTACAGGAGAAAAAAACAGCAAAACAAACAAGGCCTTGCTTTTCTTTCTCAGTTCAGGGCCAAGTAAAGCACAGGGTATCCGTCCACCGCCGAGCTGGCCTCTACACTCCACCCATGGTCTCCACTCTTTAATGTCTCACGGCAGGGTACCAAATGTGAGAGGAGCCTCACTTCATTTCTTTCACAGCCGTGGAGTTGCCCTTAATGCTTTAAATGACTCATGCAATTGACATTGTAATCCATTTTATATTGACTCAAATGCCAAAAAATCCTATACTTTTATTTCAGAGGAATTTAATGATGCATGTAAATGTGAAGTGTTCTGGTGCTAATATAAACTGTTTTCAGTCTAACTTCTCAGCTTATACAGTATCTGAACAATCCTCATAATACAGGTGAGCCCTGAAATGGAACAAAAGAGTCATTTCACAGACTGCTTACAGAGAGAGAAACTAAGACCATGGGTGTGAAACATGCAAACAGATTAGCAAGAATTGACAAGGAAAGGGTTACTGAAAAGTATTTTTTACCTTCCTATGTCTTAAGGACAGTATTTGTAGGTAAAGCTTTGTTATGCTGCGGACAGGCACTTTGTCTCTGTCTCCATCTCCCTACTTACATAAATGAGATATAACGCAAGTACAAGGACAAATGAATAACTGCACAGTGTGAAACAATGAGGAAATCTGTTAAATTAATTGAACAAATATAACGGTAATAGAGAACACAATAAGTAATTTCTGAAGCTTCCGGTGAAATTGACATTGTTTACAGACTTACACAAAATGAAATGCTAAAAATGACATGTTTTTGACAATAACAACACAAATTACAATGTTTCTTTGTATTCTAATACCAAGGTTACCCAAATCAAAAATAATTTGATCAGACATAATAGGTTACATAATGTCCTATAACACACACAGTCCCTTTCCAGAAAGCTTTCTGCATTTGGAAATCTGTCTTTTTCCAGAACACTTTCACCATCTTCCAGACAAGGAAAGTGTGACTGGAAATCTGCCCCCTTGTTTGTTGCTTCTGGACCACTGACCACTGAGAATGGGAAATGCAAGAATGAAAGGGATCAACAAGTAAAGTGGTGATTGCTGTCTTTCATTGTCAGGCCATTTCAGTGCCTTGTATTTGGTCTCTAAAGTAGAATTTCACTCTTTGGCTTGTTAGCTCCTTTGACAGCTAACAGATCTTTCAACAGTATGATATTGGGTCTCCTTGGGCCTCAGATTATGGCTGATGAAGAAAATGGAATTCTTTTTTCCCTGGCACATCTGAGCAAGTGTAGCTCCTGCAACCATATGAGAAGGCAAATGTCCAGAAAAGGCTTTGTGAGATCTGGACCATCATGGTTCACTGCAGATACTTGTTGCCTGCAAACGACCACTCATAAAGCAGTGTCCAATGGAATGTGAGCCTCTGCAGGTTTTAGTCAACTGTTAACATTTGGTACTACATCATTTTTATCAAATGATGACTTTATCATATTCTATGTACACTCTTAGAAAAAAGGTTCCTTAAGGGTTCTTTGTTTGTCCCTACACATTTTTAAATGTGTAGTTTGGGCAGGATTGGATATCATTTGGAACTTCAGTTCTCTCTAGTCAATGGTTGCAATGTGGTAACACACCACCCTGTTCTGAGTCTGCTTGTCCTCTCTTTCAGTGATTCTCAGACCTCTGGAATGTCTGAACTGTCCAAAGATTGTCCAGATATCTTATCAGGTTTGTGCTGTAAAGGACTACACTATCAGGATAAGATATCGGAAATGTTTGATAGACCACCCCTGTTTTTTGTGACATCTTTTCAGTTTTGGAATCAACATTATGTAGACTACATGGAAGAGCTTGGTTGTGAAATTTACAAATGTTTAATTAGCTTAATTATGTTCGGTATGGCTTATTAGGACTAGAGGCTTTGTAATTCCCTCCAGTATACACTCCTGGGATCAAATCTGAAGATATAGATCAATCTTGTCAAAGAGCACATTAATTTAAGGCAGGGGATAACTATTTAATCACTCTTCAGCCCTCTGAAGTCTTTATAGAAACAGGTATGGCTGTCAAAGTCATTTGTGTTTACTTACATCTACAATATGCTTCATCCAGGCACACCAACTGTTTGATGGAGAACAGAATTGCACAGTCTAATACGTATCAAAGTTTTCTCATGGAGACACTGACGATACCTGTAAACAGCTGTAGATTGTCAGATGGTTGGAAAATGCTTAAGCAGGAGGAAAAGCTTGCTTTTTCATGGGAGAAGGCCTTTTAATTCCTTCCCTCACCCAGAAAGTTCATAAAGTTTATGCTCTTTCCACTCCTTGAGAATTTAAAATGTATTAGAACTGGTGCAAACAAGCCTTGTCAGGAGTGTGGACAACATAATTCATTAGCTCTACTGAATGTTCTACCTCAAAGGGTCTTTGCCAGTAAATGAACATTTTGGCCTCACAGGATGACAGCAGTACATTATACAGTGGTTGGAATTCCCCTTTCTTTCCACTTTGTGATTTTGTGTGGTCACAAAGCATCAAGTCCTACTCCAACAAGACAGGAATACAAGATTTTATAGTCTTCAGAGATGAGAGAGCATAGGCACTTCTCACAAATTTTACTGATGATAGTGACACTCCAATACAACAGTGAGCTGTGAAGCTGTTTTTACTTCGTAATATTGCTATAAATTCTGATACAACTAAACTCAGACAGTATATATTCACTAGAGAGACATTTAAATGATATTTTTTTTAAAATTGAACTAGTTTATCATGGCCCATAAGTTTTAGTTAGATTTTTTTGTTAAATGATCTGAAGCATCTTTAAAGTTGTCGTTGTTTCTAGAAAACGGATGTTACTGTGCTAGCTAAACAGATTTAATAATTACAAACCATAGACTGCTTCTCCAAAACAGAATTAGCTGGTTACAAACATTAAGCATGCCATTAAATATAAAGGAAACCAAAATGTAAAGATGGGAACAAAAAACAATTATACACATTGTGGAAGTTGTGCACTAGGGAAATGCAGAGAAAACTGCTTGTTGAAGAATTTGTTGAACACCCTTCTTTTATTTCAACAACCAGAAGCTCTCTAATTCGTCTCAGACAAACAAACGTAATCACCCCCTAGGGTGTATGGGAGATGTAGTTAACCAATTTACTAACAATAGCATGAATGTAAACACACACAAACATGGACGTGATTGCTGTGAATTTAATTAAATATTAGTCCTGCATGCGAGTGGTCACCACAACATATACATTGTATGTATACCTACCCCTACCCAGAGTATTATCTTGGGTAGGAGCTGATCTTCTTTGTTAATTGTGTGGTTAATTGTTTATATACAAGACTTGACAAATTGACTGTTGTAATACTGTCTTCAGGGTGATGGGGAAAATAGACAGGTGTGTTTTAAGACTAGAGTTGTTGTGAAATTGTGAGAGGCGTGGACTACGGCTGCCTTGACATTTATTTATTCTCCAGCACACAATGTGACTGTTAAGGGTTGCAAAAATTACCCCAACTTAAAAACATTTGCATACCATTTGCCCCATGCATGGAAAATGTCCACTCTGTGGCAAGGTTCTGTGTTATACCAGCACTGAACCTGCTGCATTCATTCCAAAAGAAGGAAACCCCAAAAATTATAAAAAAGAGCAGTTTTACAAGACATGTCTGGCTACATGTGTAAGGAGAATAGAGCTGAAGGGGAACACAAATCACAGTGATTTGATGTGGTGAAACAAACAAAAACATATTCTTTCTCAAACTATTAATCTTATTATTTTTTAATAATAAGATTAATATTCTTAACATTAATATTCTTTTCTTAATATTCTTTTCTCAAATCTATGAAAATTATTCTTGCGCATGAATTTCCTGTTGATAATCTTAAACATAACTATGCCTGTTTTTAAACTTAAGAACATCACATGGTACAAGAGGAGAAAAATGGTGCTTTTTTCATTAGATTTTGCCTTGACTTTGTTATGCAAATCCTCAATTGCCTTGACTTATTTATGCACATTCTTGGTGGGACTCATGGTTAATTGCATTAGTGGTGTCCACCACAAAACTAATCATTATTTATATGGCTCTTTCTATGTACCATTGGATAAAAAAGATGGATCCACTTCCCTCATAATCCTATGGCAGCAGTAAGCTTCAACTGTAATCAATCCTCCGTCAGCAAGTTCCGCTGTTCCCAGTGCAGTATATGTTTTCAGTGGTGATTTTCATTCCACTGTCAGATTTGAGCCCTCCCTTACGCAAAGACAGAAGAGCTTTCAGCAGACACTGACACATATGTTTGTTAGCTGCCTGGCAGTAATCATATTATGAAGATAGTAGACCACTGCACTGCATATGGAAGCCTGCACATTGGAGTACATGCTGCATGCCTGCTAAACAGAGGGGGGCTCTGTTTGAGATTACCATCCGCACAAGCCATTTGTTGAATTTCAGCACATTATTAAACAACAGACAAAGTCACTGGTATATTTCATTCAACAGTTTGCGTTCCGTCCATCTAAGCGATGTCAATACTACTACAATACCTCAAATTGAAGGCAAATCCCAACCCATGCCTGTCGCGCGCTAAGCCTCCGTTGTTTCCATGGTGATGAGACATTTGCTTTCACCTGCCGTCTAAGGTCTGGGCCCAAAGGACACTGCCCTCACTGTGCCCATTGTAAAGGACTGGTTGGAAAACCGCAAGCTGGCTAATTCTTGTGCAATGAATAACCTGCCTGCCACTAACGTAGCCACTAATCTTATTCAATTACCCTGTTTGTTTAATGTCAGGACAGAAGGAGAATAGGTCAATACATCATATAATGCAATGGCCAGCTCCTCCAATGATGTAATTAAAATTACCTGCTCCCACTTACTCTGCTCCTCAGCTAAATATTTTTAACATGCTTTAAAAATATCACCGACATGGTTTTGACAAAATGTGTAGTTTTTGACATCTGTACAATTTGCTTCACAATATTAAAAGCTAATCTTCTAGGGAGAAGCATCATACGCCTGTCATTTCTCAGTTATCAAACAATCTTTCCTCATAAACAAGTTCCTGCAGAAGTAAGCAATACAGATGTTTCACATGGACAAGGTCTAAGGTTAAATCCTCTCCATGTTAAGTTGATAAACTATCAGTTCTATATATACACAGCTGCAAGAGACATAAATACTCCTTGATGGTGACTGATGTCTCCATCCTAAGTGTGGCCTTGAGGTGAATTTGAATGAAGCATTAACTTCAAGGTCAAGGTTTGACACTGTTGTCAACCAAGCTAAATGATAAACTCAGAAATGAACATAAGCCTTAGAAGAAGCAGGACACATAGATACACACAATGAAACTGCGTTAATGCCTAAGGTTTATTGCACGAATATGAGTCACGCCTTCCAAAATAACACTCTCAGTACATATTATCTTTAGTAGGGTTGCTACATTAATGTCTTATCAGTGTAGCTCTAGTGGAGAAGTGGGTGCCATAACAGTGATCTTTTAAAAGCAGTTTAGAGTGGAAAACCTTGACATAAATACCATTGCCAGCTCCAGCCTTACTGGTAGTTGAGGGGGACATATAGTTTGCGGTTTATAGTGTTTCAAAGAGAGCCTTAAACCACAAAATAGAGACAAAATAGACAATGATACCATGTGGCCTCCCAAGTACCAGCTCATGTGTATCATATACTTATAGCTAGACGTAAATCATTCTTGTTCTTCATTGAGTCGCCCCTTGCTGAGTCGAGATGCTGTCAGTTAACATTTGTTTATCTATAAAGCAAGCACCGTATGGAGCTACTGTTCAGAGGAGTCTGAGCTTAGTTTATAGAGGCAAGCTGGATTGGGAGGGTTTATAAAAATAGGCCAGGACACTTATGCTGGGTTGTTCAAGCCCCTCTATTGATAGTTGAGTTTTTCTATCATTTGTTTTGGAAGAACATTACAATTGTTGTTTTAGAGCCTGCTTGTTTTTTGCAAAAAAGAATCCATCACCTATTTCACATTTGGATTTTCATTGAAATTTTCCCTCACAAAAGCCTCACTAGTTGCATTCTCAACAGAATCACTAACGGTTCAGTAAGTCTTAAGTTTTTCCAACAAAACCTGAAAGTGAAATTACATACTTTTCATTATTCCTCTTAAATAGGTATTTTTGACAATTAAAATGTTTTGATAGATTATTACACTTGGCTAGTAATAGTAAGATTTTAAGCATTTACAAATACAGTCAAGGGCTTGACTGCAACAGCATTGATTTAAAGTGATGAGTTTGTGTAGATGTGAAGTTGTGTATGTCAGTGGTTAGTTTTTCTAAATCTACAGGCTTGGTCAGAAGTACAGTCCTATTGCCCTTAAAAACCAACAGCTCTTCTTTTATAACCTCCATATGCAAAGGAATGAGGAAAGTAGTTCCAGTGTGAAAGCACAGAGAATCTGAGGTGAATGCATTAATGTGAAATGTCTGTTTTTCATCTTTCACGATGCACAGGGAGTTCAAATATTCAGGGAACTGTGCCTCTGACCTGAGCTACAGCAACACAGCTCATCAAAGATCATTCACCCTATATCATTTTTGTTATATTTTGTCTCAGTTCTTCCAAGATAAAATCTTTGCCAGATCATACAGAGAGGGCTGGTCAGGCCAAAGTTATTATTCTTGCAATGAAAAAGCTATATTGCTTGAAAGGGGTCTGCCTCACTCTCAGCTTTGTTTAAAGGTAGCCTGATGTGGCCTTAGCCCTGGCCTAATCACATCAGGATATGCATCTCTCTTCTCTATTGCGCTGCCACCCAGTGTGGCTTTTATTTTATTGACCTTGAATCAATAAATGGAACCTGCAGATTCACATCTCAAATGTTTATATAGTACTAAGTTGTTTTGTAGAAGCCAGGATTGCACAATGTTGGTAGCTTCAGTGGCCACATCAACTAAGGCGCCCAACTACCCAACTGACAAGACCTCAATTGCAGCTTGCCAAAAATGATGGTCTGGCAGCACACAAGATCTCATCAGGTACACCACAGGAGTGGACTGTTGGTCAACTCGAGGTGCTGAAGAGGATGTATCCGCTTATGGTACTTGACTGAAGAAAATGGCATTTTTCCAACATTTTTTTTGAAAGCCACCCCAATGTGGTTTCATCAGGAACTCATTGCAGCTAATGAGGAAGGCATGTTGCCTCACATTTAGTCATTCTAACCACAGAATATTTTTGACCCCCCCATTTTAACTACCCCTCCCCTTGTTTGAGCAAAACATCTCACAGCGCTGAATGCAAAAGCTGCTCATGATTTGATTTGCTCCCATTGAGATGCATTTGCAATGTAGATTAGTCTTTCATTTGTTGTTTGAGATCGGAAAACAATTACTTTATTTCAGATATTTCCCTCCCTTCAAAATATTTTCCTCTCTCTTTTCCGGTACCCTACAGTAACAGTGTGTAAACCCTTAATCCATTTAAAGACCTCTTTCCTTTACACAATATAAAACTGTTGCATGCAACCATTATATTTTTTAAACACAGGGAGGACAAAAACCTTAGAGCAAAATGTTTTGTATTTGATTAAGATGTCTTGTGGTGGGGTTTCTTATAGTTAAGCTGGTATGGTAACAAATATGTAAAGTCAGATGGGCCACCCTCTGTCAGAACTGTTATCAATGCCCAACTTGTAAAACTCATTCAGTTTCTATTAACGTTTACAGCTCCATTATGCAATGCAAAACACATGGATGTTTGTATTTTGAATAAAATATGTAGTTGTTTTGACAATTTTATAAGGCTGTTCATGTAATTAATGTTCTGGTTTTTCAACATTTCATACATTTGGCTATGATGAGTTCTCTAAGCCAAGCAGTTTAACAACGACAAAATAATCCCTGCAAAACAGAGGTTCTTATTAACCCTTCCCAAATACTCTTAAACTACAACAGTTTCACAAGCATTGGCATTATAACATTGAAGTAGGATCTTATTTAGTGAGCAGTAAGTATATTTTTACCATTTTAAAATTATACCCTCATTTTAGCTGAATGCTTCAGTCTAACAGTTAGACGTCAAGAGTTTTAAGTGCTGGATGTGAATGCAGCTGACTGTAGGATGTTGGCTTTGTGTCATTCACCATGACTTTCCACAAAACCTTCAAGTCAGTTTCCACCTCTACAAGCAGATGTTTTAAACTGAGTGACAATTGAAAGGGCAGTCACAGCCCATGGGCATCATGGGAAACTTGCTGCGGACCAAACATGGAGCATGTCAATCGCCATCTGACAGCCAAAATAACATCACCTCGCCCATAGGTCTCGAGCATTGTCTCAATGACCCAGTTGCTGCAAGTCACAGCACCATGGGCTGGAAAAGCAATTAAATCAAACATGGATGAGTGGCTGACGGACAAATGCCTCGTCAGCATTTCTCAGTGGAGGCAGGAGAAAGGCCTGTGTGTTTTCTCAAGAAGGGGCAGAGAAAGAAGGAGGGAGAAGGAGAAATCTCAAACAAAAAAGTAGGGCATTCCGCATCACCAGGCTACCAGCATTAGTGATAGACAAGGGGTCAGTGAGGAACTTGGGCCTGACCCAATTCAAGCATCCCTTTTTCTCAGGGTTGCGTGAAACCTTGGGTCAGACACATTGTCTGACCTCTGGTCCTCTAGTTCACGTCTCCTCGTAATTACCTCCCCACAGCAAACCCCCTGCCACCCCCAGTCAAAGACAATGTAACAATTTGTCTTTTCAATTGTCTGTCACTCACTCTCTCCTGGCCCTATTCAGTGGGCGTGCATGGGTTTATTTTCCATTTATATTTATTTATTTATCTTGCTCGCAAAGTGGGGGCTGTCTGGTCACGTTAGACCCCCAGAAAATGGCTGTCTTTGTTAGTCCTGGTTTCACACGAAAGTCACCTCCCCCCTCCTCCTTAACCCCTTGCCTCACTTCATCTTTCAATGTTCAGCCTTATTCTCTTGCTGGATTCATTGACGGCGAGGACCTGGAAGAGCCTCGTCTTGGGGTCATTCTGCATGGGCTTTCCACGGCCAAACAAATTAATTTAGCTTTTTCTGCTTATTTGCCTCCAACTAGCGGGGCGGAATGCTGAAGGCTCATTTGTAAACTGCTGTCAGGGGGCCATGGATGCAGTTGTGGGGACTTGTAGTTTTTGGTGACCAATGAAATTTGAATTTCCTTTTATTCTCCCACTTTCTGTCAGAAAACAAAGGAGTGTGCTACTACCTCTGCATCAGGGTTTATACTTATGCCTGTAGAGTGTGCTTGGTAATTGGTAGCACTTAGTGAAACCGTTGTTGTAAATTATAGTTAAAAAAAAAAGAAAAGAGGGTGTTACAACAGGGAGAGCAACTATAAAACACCTATTTGACACATTGAAACTAACTTCAAGATGCCACACACTGCCATAAACTGCCTTTTTCTGTCCCATTGTCAGTCATATGTGCTTTTGTTAGGACACACATGGTCTGAATAATGTATTGTTTTAGTTTTCCTGAGGCTGATAAAGAGTGTTTTATTGATCCCACGCTGTTCAGAATGAGCCCACTGGACTGTATGTTCAGTGATGCTGAAAATTTAGAGCCAGCACATTTTTATTGGTCACTGGACTGCTGTTGCCACACCAGAATATTATGCCTTAAGGGATACCAGATCATATTTTGATAGCAGAGAAAAAGGATCCATGTTTACGCAAATTTTAAACATTTTGTTTCCATCTGAATCTTGCCAATGATTTTCCAAATTCACATTACATCTAAAAGCAGAACTCTTACCGAATAACCATAAATCCTCATCCGAGCTGTTTAAACAGCAATGGAGCATGGGAAAATGAGTTTTCACTTCCGAAACAAACTTCACGTGTCACTTTAGTCATCCGGTGTGGTTTGAAACAAACACAAATGATGGTAATTTCTCCAGCTCTCTTGACAAACCATGAAAACATGATCATGGGTTTACATCGGCCTAGCCAAATCAAGAAAGAATTCACAGAACTTTTTAACATGAACCTAATTTAAAACAAATGAAATGGCAGGAGAATAAAGAGGTTTGTCTTTACTGGGTGATTAATTTAAAACTTCAGATAATTTGGTTAGAGTGGAAATGCCAGTCATGGATGATAGGAGTGGCAAAGCACAGGGTGAAACTGGGCTGTGTAACTTTGCTGTCTTTTCCCCCCACAATTTTCATTTTTTGAGTGGGGAGGGGGGCAGCCAAGCCTGTGTTCATGCCATCCTCTTCTCATTTCCTGGAAATGTAAAAAGAAAAATAATCCAATAGGAATGTTAGATGACTTGAGTCCAAGCAACATATGACAGTTGTATTTATGGTTCTCTTCTGTTTTCTGAGCAGTCCAAGAACTTCAGTAAGCTTTTCTGAAATAGACTAATACAACTCAGAATAAGCACTCTTGCATAGATTGTAAAGTATTAGGAGCAGGTTGACGTAAGATAAAGACTCTTACCTTGAGATGTAAAAGAAATTGTGATGAATAACAAATGATTTATTTATTAAAGCCAAATGTCAGGCTATCTTCTCTGTTTCTGTTCCTGGCATGTTTGATAGTGTGCTCCAGGTGGATCCTGATTTATGTGAATAGAATGCTGAAGAGTCAGGTGCAGCACTGTAATTTGTCTAGCTTGTTTTTATTTGCTAATTTCACATGAGCGGCTGTGTTATGTCCATCAGAATGACAGACGATTACAAAATAGTCGAGATAATGGCGAAATAAGAAGGCTGACGGTAAGTGTTAATTGTAATTTGATACTGCTGGGTGCACAATCCAAATTTACAATAAAACATACTTATTTAAAATAACTTACATGACATCAGAATACAGTTTTTTTTAAAGGAGAGTGACCAACCCACCCTCCTTATGTATTTTTTCTTTATTCAGATAGTAGGAAGGGTGAGAGTGCTACAGAGAGGGGGAGGCATAGATAGGAGGGTCGGAGCTGGGACTTGAATCCCAGTCTCCCAGCGATCAACATGTGGATGAGACGGCTGCTCAGCCAACTAAGCCATCCAGTCCCTTCCAGAATACATTTTTGTGCCATTTAATACTATCAAGAGGTTGTGCACATTCCAACTCACCATAAAGTCAATATGATCAAAGTACACCTTCAAATTTCAAAAGGTATCTTTTACCTTTATTAGCATTTGATCTCCTTAACAGGTTACAAAGTTATACATCTGTGTCAATTTTTGCCTTGGGCCTGTAAGATTGACACACGACTGAGTGACTTCACAATGCAGCAGGAGATAATCTCCCTGTCTTTCTGACACAGATATAGAACATTGGAAGATGGTCACTCACAATGTGACAGCTCATTCATTTGGGTTGAAAAGGCTTTTGGGGCGTCTTTGAAAACTGCTGGCCTTGTAAATTGAACCTGTGCTTTAAGAGAAATGTATAGCTTTTAACCTTGAGGGCTGGTACAATACAAAAGAATAAGAAAATGTACCTTTTCATACCAGAGCAGCCTTGTCAGAATGCTCATGTGAGCGATCTTTGTGCGTCTGCTTCTGGCATTCTTTTATGCACCCCCAGACACAGGGAGCTAGGGTTTCATCACTTAACACATTCCTGAGCTGGAAAGCACTTTTCCTCCTAATTTCAAATTGCATTACCCGTGATCTGGCTGCTGCTGTCGCCAGCCAGCTTTCTTGACACTGCCCAATAGCAACGGCTAATACCTCTCCCCGCCCCCCAAGGGAAACTGCTCACCAAGCCTCAAAACAACTTCCAAAAACCCTTGTGAAGGACACTGAAAACTATGGAACTACACAGAACGAAGTGCAGTGTTTCAAGACTAATGAGGATGTCTTACACAAAGCCTCCAGATGTCCTTGAGAAGAAGGTGGTCAAAGGCCTGTGTGGACTTTTCCAGCTTTGAAGGACGGTGGTCCCGGAGCATCTGTGCAGCCCACTGGGTCAAGTCGGTTCTCCTTGATGTTTCCCTAATTCATCATTGTGTGGGATCCACAAAGCATCCTCAACACAGGCACAAGTTACTCCCAGGATTGAGGTTTGGCGATAATGAATCTTGCATGGGATTAAAAAGGATCCTGTATTTATTTGTGAAAAGCCTTAAAATAGTGCTTGATGAATTCCGTAATGAAAGCCAGGGGACTGAAAAGATGTTTCAGATTTGAATTGTTTAATTTTAGGTGGTTTGGGGGGAATAAACACAATCATTATTCCACTCCATTTGGTTTGCGCAAGCCATTCATTTTCATCACCCTCTCTCATGTTTCTTATGAACTGAAAAATTATGACAATGTGAAAAGAGAGAGGCATGTAATGAATGCGGTTGGTTTTGATCAATCCAATTTGGACAGGGGGACATTTGATTAGGCCCACAATAAGCAACATATCCCATCCTTTAAAGGCACCGACAAACTGGGCCCAATCATGAAACACATTGCCAAAAACAAAATGACCCATCCTCATACAACTCTCAGGCTGCAGCGAGGAAATGACCTCAGATCCCCCAAACATGTTCCACAGAGCTGCATCACATTTTTAGATCAAATACTAATCATTAACATATCTGGTCAATGATGCAGACGCTAGGCAATTTGACATACAACAGATTTGAACCATTATTGAGTCTGGCTTTTTTCCTCTCCGCCACCCTCACCTCCACATTTTTAAACCAGTTTGTCTTCACAATCTCCATGACTAATCTTACTTAAAACTTAATCAAAGACACTCCTCCTCCAACAATGACTGTATTTTCAGGGCAGCTCTTTGGTTTCAAAGACTTCTCAGTTTGACAGGCTATTTCATGTTTTTCATGTTGCAGTTATGTCCATAGGAAAGACTTGTATGTCAATAGCAAACCTCAAATGACATTGTTTTCATCGTAATCCAATTTCCTCTTCACTTTTACTCGTTGCACTTTTCTGCACTCTTTTCCTAACATGGTAAAGTATAACCTCAGGCAGGAAGCAACTGAAAACTCGCTGTTGTGTCAGTACTGAGGTTAAACTGTAAACATCGAGAGCTAGTTGCAGAAAACATATTGAATTCACCATTTAATTGAGACCTTCACAGCAACTTAATCCCTCTACAGTGTGTCCTACAGCCATTCTTGTCTTCCAGTTCAGTGCTGAGATCAGAACCCTCACTCCTCTGGACATACAGCAATAAAACTTTACAAGGGGCGAGAAATCTCCAAAGTCTGATATTTGAGTAAATAACCCTTTTGTGCACTGTGGAGTTCTGTGGTTCAGAAAACTCACAATGCTGCTCATTTCATTGAGCTATAAAACTGTCTCAACTTCTTTGGAAGATTTATCGGCACCCTCCTCAGCTCAGACTGTTTGAAGAATGTTTGGGGTCGTCTGCTCCCTCCCAGTCGGAAATGCATGATCCTTCTCAACACCAGGGGAAGCTGCAACATCAGCACCTATTGTGATTGGTCTGGGTTGAATGTGTATGATCCAAAACTTCAGTTTCAACAAACAGAGAATGCATTCAGGTATTTTCAAACAAAATCTGACTAATGTTATAATAAGAACAGAAATGTGGCATTGTATATCAAAGAAACATCACTATCTTACATTAATTATTGATAATATAATATTTGAAAAAATGAAATTAAAAACACTTGTACTGGAAGGAAAATAGCTAATAATAAATGTCCATTTTATTTCAGTTTATTTCAGTTGCAAAAAGACAAAAAGGCAAACAATTATTAGGAAACATTTACAATTCACTGTTAAGGCATTAAGGTTGTAAAACAAGAACAGACGTTTGAACTCAAAGTTGTTCGAGGGGGTCACCTCCATTTTGGCCCTAAAAATAATTTATGATTCAGGCTTCCAAGGTCTTCAAAGTCTCGCTCTTTCTCTCTCTCGCTGCTATATATAGTGCATTATGAAGTGGTGCTCAGAGTAACAAGCTCTTTCTTTCCTCAACACCACCATGACATAAAAAAACATGGCTCTTTTCCTCCGCCTTCCTTTTCCTCCCATCTGACTCATTGCATCCGCACAGCCTGTGGCGGTCCATGGGACAAAATGCAGCACCGCTCTCCATTGTCAGGTTGAGAATAAACAAAAGCCACATATGTCTGAGATGAGAGAGCGCCGTGTTTTACCAGCAAATCTCAACTGCAAACATCTATCATCGGACAACAACAAAGCACAGTTTTTCTTTTCATTTGACTTTTTTCTGAAGCAGTTAAACCCTTAAATTTCCCCCTTCCCCATCAAATTACTGTACTTTATTTTGAAATACAAATCAAAGATTTCCAGTAAGCCTTGTATGTCTTAGCTTGAAGATTAAAGTCAATGTGCATCAAAAGGAAAATCTGGATTGTACGTAAATGAGTGCATTAGCTTTCAAAGTGAGCGAACCTGAAGTCTTTATTTTCAGCCAGATCATTGTCAGAGATTATGTCCGTATAACTATACAGTTACTGCTGTTGTCATATTATCATGTCATTTTATTATTAACTGTGAATCTACCACATGCAAAGCTGAGTCTGTAAATTCTACAGCAATAAATGTATCTGTTAAACACATGGTTATTTTATTTGAGAGTTTAATGAAAAGTACACTTCAAGAAGCAAACTTAGGAAGTACTGCTAGATTTTCAGGTCATTACCACTATTATTTGCAGTAAAAATCATAACATGAAAAGTTAATTACAAGCCCATAGCCATGTGGCTTGTGTAGTGAGATAATGGTTAGCTGTAGATGAACTTCCAGCCTGGTGGAAATCATAAAGAATAACAGAGTTTTAAAATTAGTATTTATCAATAGCAGCCATCAGTAAGTTTGAAGCTATGATGTTATGTTTGTGGTTTATAAGAGGTAAAATATGTAATTTATGAAATTGGGAATATTTATTGTCTGCAAAGTAGTGGAGTTGGGGGAGGGGGAGGGATAGGGGGAAAGTGATTGGTTGTCAAGGGAAAAAATAAGGAACTGAAACTCAGCAAACTGATAAAAGGCACTCTAAACAGGATATTAAACAGCTAATAAACATTTAGAGGAATATAATGTAACTCTTTAAATGTTAAATGTAACCAGACTGCTTGAGAAAAGTAATTGAGTTTTCAAAGGGTGCTGTACAAGGGCTGCATGTGCTACATGTGACATGCAGCAATTTACAACTAGGTGTAAGCTTTAACTTTCTGGTTAATG
Organism: Albula goreensis; assembly: GCA_022829145.1. NCBI lineage: Eukaryota > Metazoa > Chordata > Actinopteri > Albuliformes > Albulidae > Albula > Albula goreensis. The sequence goes on along the minus strand of CM040744.1, from coordinate 31,038,585 downwards.
AGCAAGTTAATTTGAGATAACAGGATACAGAATATTTGCATAGCCACAAGTTCATTAAATTGTTAGCATCTGAAATCATTACTGTCTGCATCAATCACATATTTTAGTGAACATTAAGAGAAATTATTTGATATTTTTTGTAAATGCACTTTTACAAATAAAAAGTTAAATGAGAAGTGTTTCAACCAATATTGTTTTCATTTATGCTGTGCAATAATGATGAAAATATTGCAAATACCTACATTTATCTGAAATTAATGAATTAAATGTATTCAGTGCCTTTCTTGTATGAAAAGCCCTTGATAACAAAGTTTAGGTAAGGCATGCTGATATGCTAAACAGCACCTCTAGTGTTTGCTTGTGTTACGCATCATGCATAAGATTTACAAATCAACTTGGAGATGAATAAAATAATTTTAAAAGAGATAAGAGGAAATTACAGCAAATTTAACTGTTCATGAGTGATATACCCAGGGTTTGACTTATCTTATGATCAGTATGACGCAGTTGTGGCAATCAAAATGTTCTACATACATTCTTGTGATGGCCAGTTCAGCTGGGGCTCACTTAGAAGCAAATGCACATATATAGGAACTTCAACATTTGGAAGAGATTTTAATCTAAAGGACAAAAATGCCTAACCAAACCAGGCTACCTCTGATTTAGGGTTCTGCATTTTATTTGTTTTGGTAGGGGGACTGGCTGGGGTGCTGCATACTAAATCTATAAGTCGTCAGTGGTCGAGCCAAACACAGAGAGACCAGTCAGGTGTCAAGTTGAACTTGTGTAATGGTTTGAAAGTCCTTTTCCCAGAGGAACACCTGCTGATTTGTGCATTTGTTTTTACAAGCCTGTATCTTTATTACCTCATTTAATTGAGCCTTGGGAGACAAAAAACTAGATGCAAATGGATAGAAAACAGTCATTAATTGTTTACATGAGTTGTTCAGGGTCCTCAATAACCTATCATTATGCTTGAAAATGACATTATTCATTGTTTACATTTTAAGATAAGGTTATATTGACTAAACCCTGTTATACTTGTTATAATCAATCACCTGACCAGTTTTGGTTGTCAGATACTTACATACATAGTTACGTTCAAAATATGTTTAGGGCACAGTAACCCTAATGCTGTACAGATTGTGAAAGTCTTTACCAAAATTAGGCATGTAATATTTATGCATACCTTTCGGTTTACTTTGGATAGCTAATGATGTCATTTAATTACTTTTCAGGTTACTGACAATAAACCTTTATAAACAACAAATGTCCTTCCAGACAAACAGAATCATAGCTCCTTGCCTCAAGAAAGAAATATAAATGATGCTGTTTTCAGCTTGGCTACTTTATCCCCTGTAGTTTGAATCGGATCCCATGTTTGTGAACTGATATAAGTGTAGACACGTTTTTAGTCAACATCTGATCTCTCCTGACTTGACTGACAGTCCATTTGTTGGACATTAAAATCAACAGGCAGCATCTTGTGAGTTTTTTGTTTATAGGTTACACATGTGCAACAATTTCAAAATAAAAAAAAAAATTATAAGTCAAATAGTGAGATGATGTCATTGGGGCGATAGTAAGAACTGGGAAGAGGAGGGTGTCTTGCCCATATTCCTGCTTGTTTTAATGGTCACCCATGGTTCAAATTCTTTTGTGTCTGCACTATCCTGGCCTCCCTGCCCTCTTGTTGCTTCTCAATAAGCAGGCCTGTATCACATTTCGATGACGGTCTTTGCAAACCTTGTTTTGAAGTTTTTATTTTATGGAGAAAAAAGGGGGTGAAAAGAAAAATTCCAAAGTCTCCTTTACTGGGCTATTCCAGCTTCCCATTCCTGATAGTAACATGAAGAACGACATAAAAAAGACAATTTACACACCAGAGTTTACACCCATACATAGTAGTTGCCTCTGTGCCCAAAGGGCTATTTGCTGTAATTGTCATTTCTTTTAACTACTACAAGGAGAGACCACATGAACAAGGCTGAAAACATTTCACAGCTTCCCATTACTAGCTGTTTCAGAGCCATTAGCTGATATTCCATTAGAAGGCTGACCATGATATTCATATGCATTACCTTAAACCATAGGGCAGAATATAATACATTATTGGTGATTTTGAAGTCAACATGCTTAACTCTGCAAACTGCTACATACATTTGATTATGGAAATACAAATAAAAAGGTTTGCCAATGACTACTAGAAAGAAAACCCTGTAGAACCATTTTTCTAAAAGTGGACAATGTGCTATATTTCCTTGGGCAACACCACATGTGTAATGTGTTCTCAGAGATTATTGGTGATGAAGTAAACATTCAGAGATTTCAAGGAGCTTGGAAAGGGCTGTGGATTTGCACTTGGAAACAATGAAAATATGTTGTTGTTGTTGTGTGACTCGCCCAGTTAGTCCTACCACCATAAATCTCATTCTGAAGCTATCCAAGCTTGCCCCATGCTTCCCGGCCAGGGATAGGTCAAAGCGTACTGATCTGCACTGACTGCATGACCTTTTCTCAGTGACACAAAATGTACTGAGGGAGACAGTAGTGTTAACCTTTATAACCTTCAAACAATTAAAGAAAATAATATCCTAAAAGTGAATCTGACAACTAACATGAACCAAATTAATATTACAGCAGTAATTTTTTTACAAGGATAACTGATTTTACTACATCATTATCCTTACTGTGTTAATGACAAATCACCTAGTCAAACTGTCTTCATTGTAAGTGTTTTTGAAATTGTGTCATAATTATTATAAATATTGTGATCATTGGTATTACTGAATCTACCTGTCTGTGTCTGAGGTTTGCTATTTCTTACTTGAAACCTTGTGATAGGGCAACAAGGCCATAAGGAACAATAAATGGGTGGAGCTACCATACGCAATCAACAACTCACTGATGTCAATGAATCATTGTGTTTTTCAGGGAAAGAACAGCATTTGCAGCTCAGTCAAAGTTTCTGTTGGCCCTGTAGTTGCTTCCATTAGAAATATCCTCCATAGCCTGATCCATTCACACAGGCTAATACAATTATTTTTCCTGATTTACTTGGCTGTCCCTGAATCATTCTGAAAGCTACTTAATCTCTGTATAAAATGCACTACTTGACAGCAGGATGAGACAGACACAGGCTTATTTCATATGATATACTATTATTGTACATTGACTTAGGCCATTAAAGTATTTGTGTGACTTGCCAAGATAGCATTTTCAATCTGAACTAAAAGATGTTGAATACTGTAACAAAGATATTGAATAGTTATCCAATCAATATATCTTCCAATTTTATTATGTACTTTAAATTATAATTTAACAAAATATGGAATCTATATGGCTTTTTGGACTATATGGAGGGAAATCTAGCATTATCATACTATTCAGTACAGTAAAAGTAAAATAATAATTCACCTAAAGACAACAATTTCCACCTGTAACTTAATTTTATGTGTTCTCACAAGCTGTGTGTAATTTTTAGCAGTAGCAACACTAACCAAATAGGTCAAGTATTGTACAAGTCAGGTTAAAAGGAAATGTAGGTTTTCTTTGCAGTTACAAAATTGCCTATCTAAATAAACTAGTGATTTATGTTTAGTGTTTTATGCCACTGTAGTTAGCTGGGTGATTTTGAACGAGAGCCAAGCTGTCTCTTGTGTGCACAGTGATTTGGGCCTACCCTGACTGATATCACACTCTCATCCTGGAGCAGCGCCAGGTACTGTAAGAGGGGGCCCTCCCTTTTCAAATGGTTACTGAACTGAAGCCACATCTGTTCCCCATTGTTTCTCCTCTATGCCCACCAGTAAACCTTTGTTATTCATTCCAACACAAAGCAATGGCCCCTCTCCGGTAAGTCCTGACTTTTCAAATACGTAAATACGTAAATAGATTGAGCCCAAGAGTTTCTTTTTTGAATGGTCATTGCATTTTACAGTTTTTTCTGAACTTTAAACTACACTTTGTGCTTAAATTACTTGAGGCTCCATTTCCCTTTGTGCAGCTAATTCATTTCACATTATTGCCTTTCATTGAAAGTGTCTTTTGGATTGATGATAATGCTCCTTCAAATAGAATTTGATTGCATGCCCAGTGGGTAATTACTTTCCCTCACACAGAATTGCAAGTTAATGTTCTAAAGTACCCGTCTTTGTCGATATTAAAAAATAAACAAAAATCATGACATTATTTTTTCATTCAGTGTTCATCATACAATTCTTTTCTGTTTTTGCAAGACAAGCTAATCATAACTGAATAACATATGTAATTGTACTGCTCTGTCATGTTATACAGTTTTTGCCAATGCTTGATTAGCAGTGACATATTTGCATGGCTGCTGCTGCCACCCTTGGTTATTTTAAGGAACAGCAACTTAACAATTTCAGGTATTAAGTCTTTTCCCTATCATGTCCACATCAGTCTGAGTACATAACTCAAAAGCAAAAAAATATCCAACTTACTTCATATATAATGGGTAATGATTAGATTTTTGCAACTTGTCCAGTGAGAAATTTGGCACAGTCTAAATATTGAAATGGCACACCTGCCAAGACATTCTACTTTTGGTACTTCCCTTTAATAGCTCATTTCATACTTGTGACTGCTTAATCCTCTACTGGCCATTAAATACCACATTTCACAGAACCTGAGGAAACAAGCCTGGCTGTGACAGCAAATCCTGTGAAAAGGAACAAATCTTCATTTGAAAATATATTTTTACATCATTTTTGTGTATCCTGGCCAGAGATTCCTCTCAATACCCAATGGCAAATATAGAGTACAGCCAGACAACTCAATTTTACTGAATATGACAAAGCAATGATCTTGTTTCATCATAACAGTAACTCAATCTTTCATCAAAAAGCTGCCAGGAATACTCTTTTCTATTTATTGTCAAAACCTGACTATTCTGAATATTATACCTGTTGTCTGCAAAATAAACAATGTCACCAGTCAGCCAATTCTTTATCTTTAATGGAGACGTGTAACCCAATAGTACTGTGCATAAATTGATTTAATCATGCTGTACTTTGAATTCATTGAATTTTTGATTTTTCCTAGTTATTAAAAAATTGCCACTCTACCTGAACTTAATTTAAGATTAATGTAATTTCAACATTTGGCTAGTCTAGCATTTTCTATTCTAATATTAACACTCAATTTCTTTCCAAGCCAAAATATTACATAATATCATTGTTGCATGTGACCCATTGCATGCACATTAGTCCAGATGAAATAAGAAGCCATAATGCAGTTCTGCTCAACTTTCATTCCATTAAAAATCATCAAATGCATTGTGCCAGCTATTCATCCTCAAAGATGCACGTATTTGGAACACAGAATTGTGCCATTATTGGCAAAGTAGCAGATATGAGTGAAAAGAGGTGTCTGATATTTTTTCCAGGATAGTGGATCTAGCCAGTCTGACAAACCATCTCTTTTGGCCATATATTTTGGCAGATGTATTGCAAAACATATTCAGTCATATTGTCACCACACTCATCACAAAGCAACAGACATCAGCCTCTTAGAGACCACATTCAGCCATCAAATATTTCTTTTCAAAGTCTGCCATCAGGAAAATGTGACACTGTTCTTTAGCTAGCTAGTCCCTTACACTAACACGCAGCCAGATGGACAGCAGACTAGCCTCCATTTGTCTGGCAACTGATAGTCAGTATTGTCTTCTATTAACAGATCCTTTTGAGGGAAATAGAGAAAAGAGGGAAGTGTACAAACTAACTTCTGATCATGTCTCAAGGACTGTACTTAATTCACAACCTTGTCCTATTCGTCTTAGACAGGCACTTTAATGATGAGCAAGAACATTCTCTCCCAGTGTTTTCCACTGGCATATCAACAAACTGCACCTTTTGTTGAGAAGGAATGAAAACACAGTTATTATTATTTTCTTTTCCGTCCATTTGTTGCAAATTTGGAGAGCTAACTGCCAGGATCATATCTGCTCCCACTGGAAAGAGACTTTGATCAAAGATGCAAACTAATTTCAAGTTCTGACAAATATGTCTGCAGCATCGAACCCTTCCAGCACCTCCTGCACTCTAGTCCATGCTCAACCTTACCCCATCAGGCAGTGCACAATGATCGCTTTTCTCTCCATACACATACATCATGTGTCTGATCTCTCTGATATGGAAAGAGGTAACAGACTCCTTTTTTGATTGGCTACTTCATGATAGTCTTCAATTTGTGCAACTTCATATGTTACACCACTTTACTGTATTCTAATGACAGAATAAATGGTAAATACTGACCATTTCTATTTCCAGATTCAGACAGGTAACAGCTGTTTTGTATTTTGTGAATAAGTTCTTTTCGGATAGATGCTGGAAGTCCTTGGTTGTGATTTCAAAACTATTATGTGTTTTTTCCCTGTAAAAAAAAAAAAAACTAGTTACTATTTGCTGTGTATACATTTGCGGTAGAATTGTACCTTCAGGGAATGCTGTTGCATTGGCTGGATTTGATTGCCTTAAAAAGCAAGGGAAATGAACTAATCTAAACGTATCACCTGAAGCTATTCAGACTTCTAAGGGGATGTGGTTTCAGATGCATATGTTTAAAAAAGCCTTTAACCAATGACCTTCCAGCACACTTGTGGCTAAAACATCTTCTCATGCACAACCTCCTCCTTGACTACCAAAGTAAAAAAAAATCTGAATCAAAAACACCATCATAAATCAAATCAAATCCCCCATTGCAGGTACTGTGTCTGCAACATTGAAAATGAAGATGATTTCCCACTCTTCTGGTCTGTGTTGGAAGGGAGATGGGAAATCGGCTAAGCGGTCTGGCGTAAAGTGGGCCTCTCACACATACTCTGTCTTAATGGTGTTCGGATCCACTCCTCTGCCCTCTGCTGATCCCTGGCAGTGAACGGCCAGGACTGGAGCATGTCTTGCATGTCTTTGGAGTTAATTAGTGGGGATTCGTGTGGCTGTAGAAATTCCTCTGTCATTCCTTCATAAGGGGTTGCCCTCCCCCTTCCCCCAAGCAGCAGGCTGGTGTTCAGGGCCCTGTCAGCTCTGGTGACCGGAGCCCGAGTGGCTGCTAATGAGCACCATTTGGGCCTCTCATTATGAACACATGCTGGTTAATGGCCCAAGACCTTGTTTTTACTGCAGTCCAGTCCCCTAATACAACAGTGAGAGGTCTCTAATGAAAACAGTTCACATCTTCACAGGCTGACCAGTGTACCACTCATTTATGATCACTGGCTATGGCTGTAATGCACAGTAAAGCTCTCTTTCAATGGATCATCCCTCAGGATATGGCCTGTTTGTTCCTTCCCCACATAGACAATGCATGCTGGGCGGGCTGAAAAGAGAATCAGACACTTGCTGTGACACAACGGGGTCAAGAGTGCAAAGACAAGCACCAGTCACTTAAACACAATAACACAAACATTAAAACATTAAAACATTAAAAACAAGGTAGGCCACTTAACTGTTCATGCCTGGCATCTATGATTCACTATTAAGTCCAACTTTAGCCATTGGTAGCAATAGTTCACTGTGACCTTTTTAGTGACTATTTCACTACCCTAACACAATCACAACACTACACACAGTAAAATAGATAATTAAACAGACGGATGTCTCCCAACAGTGGTGGAATTTGAATCCTCATATTATTCATCACTGGATAAGTAATGAGCATATCTACAAGCTGGAAAAGTCTTTTCAAAAATGCGTTAATGTGAAGCAGTTTTATAACTCTGGTAAGAGACCCAAGAGAGTTATCAGAGAATGACTGATGCACATTCGCTCAGCACAGCCTGGATTCACTCATGGATAATATGCATTAGAACTGCATCCAAACGGATGGTCACTGTAGCCTTGAGAAACAACTGTTACCAATTTCACTTGGGTTTTAGAAACTTATCCTCTGATTATCACCAGTTGTTGTCTTGTCAGGGCTCAACCAAGTGTTCAAAATAGTACTGAATCTGGGGTTTTTTAAATCAAGTAAATAGAGAAAACAAAATGACAGGGTACTGGTAATGTTGCACATCATGATAGTGCTGCAAGAAAACAAACTTCCATATGTGAATTACAATGGTTCTCCACAGGCTATGCACTTACATACTTACATTAAGTGATAAATCTTCACAGCCGGAGTTGAAAACATTTGTGCTAAACAATAAAAATATCCTTCAAACATAACATTTCAACCATTGACAAAGACTGTACGAATTCTGAAAAATAAAGAAAGTGCAAACATATGTTCAAACTATTATAGTGTTACTTTTATAAATTGAGCAACATCATCTTCTTGGGGCATGCATACAATACAATGGCAACATAAAATACAGTAGAACCACAAATTATAACAATATAAAAATCTAGTTATGTTTCGCATAAACATTAAATGACCCCAATCACAACACACATTTGCCACGTGGTTTCTGTGTGAGTCTGTGATGTCTACAATTCATACACAATGCTTTTACAGTAATGTATGACCTTGGCAAGCTTGCATGGTGTTGTGCCCTTGTTAAACAACTGTGCCATATCCATAATTTTTAACACCTAAGCACATAAAGGTAGTTAAATGTGCTGTGAATTTGTGCAGGGTAAGGCTTACTACATCAAAAATGGGCCCTAAACTTTGGATCTGGCAAGAAATGTACCACAGGGAACCGATAAAAGCCTATTTCCAGTAACCTTCCACCATGGAACAAATCACACTTGTTCCATTTCCTCACATCATTCTAGGTCTAAATCTAAAATGCACACTAGCTTTTAATGACTTCTCCTGCTACTGCTGTACATACTTCCATTTTCAGACTAGGTTTAGATTGCCTGTGAAAGAATATGACAATTGAGAGATGAAATACCAAATATTCTTTGTGTGGTCACAGATCTAAAAAATGTTGTCAAAAATGTCTTCATTTAGCCAAGTTTTGTTTTGTTCAAGAGACACCATTAATATCTGTATACCTGGTTACAGATTGACATTGCAGGTTATTTATCAGGATTTACATATATAGAACAAATGTATTAGCAAAAGAAAATGTCCTTTAGTCCAATGATTATTATAATTACTTTTCTTGAAAGGTTATGAATATCATACATAACTTGTCCCTAGATGAAACCATGCTGCTTATAACCCAAGCGACCCATAACTTGTTGCTATAGTTTAATGTTAATGTAGTTCACAGCTGTTAACCACCTTTTTCCTATTTGAAAATTGCACATGTTATGTATGTTGGCCATGAAGTATATTGGTAATGTTTTTCTTAATCAATCACAGTAAAGTGTTTCTCAACCACTGCAAAAAATAAATAACTGCAACCTTGACTTAGCCCCAGGTATCTATTATACTGGTGATACTGATACTTTTGCTGCTGAAAACTGGTATTCTTTCCCAGAATTTGAACATCTATATCTATATGCCTTTATGCTGCATTATTCTACAATCATGCATAGGTGAAACATGAGTTGACTTTGCTCTTCAAATAATATGTCTTCATCTTTCTAAGGAGTCGATAAGGAATCTTACACTTTGTTCTCAGCAAATCTGAAAACAAGCTAGCTTCCAGGAACAAATACACAACATAACTATATATATATATATATATATATATATATATATATATATATATATATATATATATACTAAGATTACATTGTGTGTGTATATGTATACACACACACACAAGATAATATTTTATTTTACTATAATTCTGGGCCTTAAGGTATTAACTGTTTAGTATGTACACAAGAAAAACAATCTTCCAAGGTGTATTTTTTGCCTTATATCAACATCATAAGGCATCCATACTGTGGACAAGCTCCACTAGTGCAGCAAGGGTGTATCTGGCGTGCATGGTCCACAATAGAAAGTATGTCATTTTTAGTCTGAGGTTCGACAGGAAAGTGTACTTATAAACTAGAACCTAGCAACCACCATAACAGCTACGCCTTAAAAAGAACATCTGCAATTAATCTTCGTTGTCAATGACAATTGCAAGAAGGCAAGATTTATATTGAGTTACAAATGTTCTACTAGTATTTTGGTTTTTGGAGCTCTATTCCTCTGATTGGAACAGATTAACTAAAGGGCAAAAGATATATTGGTATGGTATACAATTAGAGTAGAATCCCTCTAAAATATGGATAAGGTAGTGGTAGAGCTTAAACACCATTTTAAATGAGGAATTTATAGATTTGTGCCTTTAACTTTGTAATATTTTAAAAGTTACATTAAAATTCCAGTAATAAATTGAGGCAATTAAAGTTGACATTAGGGGCTTAGTGACTTGGCTAACTGCACAGGATTAGGACAAATGCAACGGAGGGAAATAAACTTTTCAGAAAGAATTGAAGAAGAGGAGCGATGACCATGAGGGGGAAACATTGAGCAGGAAATTGCAAGAAATACATATAGAAAAATAAAGCTCTCTTCCTTTTGTTCTCACAATGGTGTCTTGTCTCCTCTCCATAATCCAAGTGGCTGAGGGAATTTCCATTATGCCAAGAACATTATTTAAGAAACTGATTTTTATACTCATTCTCAAGGAAGACAGACATCATACAAATTTGTTTCTAATAAATAAGGGAGAAACGCACAGCCAGGATTAAAGCCAACCTTGGTTATAAATAAGGTAGCATGTGAGGAAGCATGTAAGAAAAGCAAAGTATAAATGATTTACCATCATTACAACACTTCTTTGATAAGAATCTTTTTTTAAATCAAGGATGTAAAGAGCACTTACATAAGATAACAAAAATCTTGCTTGTACATAAAATTGCTCAGTCAAATTTTTCAGGAGGGGGCTACTTAGAAACTGTACATAGAAAATAAATGTTATGAAATGAAAAAAGGAACATCATGGCAAATCCGGTGACTTTCTTAGGGATACTGGTCTTTCTACACTTCAAAATATCCAGTTTTCCCTCTGGGTTGAAACAATCCAAGAAAGCTGGTTTTACATTTTAAAATTTTATTAAGGAGTAGGAAGAAGAATTACAGAGTGTCTTCATTGGAAACAAGCTATCTGTATTCCTTATTATATTATATTATGGAGATACTCAACAAATAATTGGTGTAACCAGTCTAAATGTTATCTGAATCCTCTATGAAGGAGCCACTATCTCTTCTGTTTTCTCTTTTCCATCCTTCTTAAACAGTATAATTTTCAAAAGATGTATCTAGTGTTGGACCTTAGCTGTGTGGTATCCCTGGGTACTTTTCTGTTAAAGGGCACAGAGGACCTACCAAATTCAACCAGGGCTGGGTTGTTGTGATGTGGTCAATATAATCACAGACTTTGTAACGAATGGTTATCTGCCACATTCCATGGATTTGGGTATTCAAACATTCAGATGAAAGCAGTGAACAATGGAAGCCAATAATAAATGTGTATTTTTTGGAATGAGTGATACCATTTTCTCAGTATTATCCTTGGTCAAATATTTGAATGTTGAAAATATTAACTGAAAATATGGCTGAAAATATTAACTGAAATCTGGGGTTAAAGGTCCAGCTCACTCTGTGTGAGTGTGTGTGTGTGTGTGTGTGTGTGTGTGTGTGTGTGTGTGTGTGTGTGTGTGTGTATATATATATATATACGTACATATGGGATGGGGCTGCAAATGGTTTCTGGCAGCTTTTTGGGGTATTTTGGACAATAATTCAATGAAAGAAAGCGCAGGGTTTCCCCTTCAAACATAATGAACCATTACTTCAGTACCCCTTAAAGCAACAGAACTTAAATCATGATGTTTGTGTTTGGCACTTTAACATGACTAACAGTTATGCTAAAAGGTAACCTAAAAGTTGTTGGCTTTTAAGGATCAGTAAATCAAATCAGAATGTTCCAAAGGTGGGTGATCTTGGAGTATATAGAGGCTTCCAGTAGTTCCCAACGTGCATACTTTTACATGACAAAAAAGGATAAAATATCAGCTAAAACCAACCTAAATAGTAGACTGCAAGTCTCATTTTTTAAAAACTTCCTACACAGTTTCCATAGTTCCATACCTTGACAGGTCCCACGTTGACAATTCTATGAATACTACTAATAATTATGAGAGTTAAACAGAATCATAATGTTGTCATACATGCTGCCAATTTGATACAATACATGAATAATATACATTGGGGCCTTCATATTCAAGATTATTCATAACAGTTTTGGCCTGATTTACTGTCCCTCTGAATAACATTTTAAACAATCTAGCAATTACCACAACTGTCTGTGGCTGCACTCAATGATTAACCAGAAAGTAAAGTAAATATATAACTCACTAGCAATATACAAAGTAACTATGATGCTTCACAGACTGACCCATGTTACTTATTTCATTCATTTAAAATGTTCAGCTATTTAAATATACACTATCATTAGAACTCTACTGGAAAAAGAACAGAAACACTTCAAAGTTTAATGTATAAATTCATTCTTGTTATTGCACTGTTACTCAAGTTAATATAATTATTATCTTGTAAAGTCAAACAGTTTACATTAATGTAAGCATACATATAAATAAATGGGCTGAGGTTCAAAATGAGAGTCGACACAAACAGTTCAAGATTTACACAACCCCTGCACAGAGCATTTTCAGCAGACAAAAATATAATAGAAATGTCTTGCTATTTGAGTCACTTGAGGAGGCTGAGTGCACAGCACCTTTGGATATAAAGTAACTGTTTTCATTGTTGTCAAACAAGACAAATGGGAAAACCCAATAAAACAGACTGCTGAGTGCTAACTTTGTAAAATAGGATAAAGCATTTTTACAATGTCGTCCTCAGAGAGGGAGTAGTGGGCTCCATGGTTTCTCATGTGCAAACAAGGCGGAGTCCCTGGCAATGATGCTTGCTGGGATAATGTCCAGTCTGTTGAGCTGCAATCATCAAGGGTCACTCACAGCTTTATAACTCATGTTTATTTGTTTGGCCCGCAATCACTTAGGTTTATGACCAAACATTTTATTCAGGCATGGATAGAATTTAGATTAAATAACTACTGTGAACTATTGCCACTCCACATTTTTGTCTATTTGTCTGACTCACAGAAACATGCTTATTTTTCATAACAGTCTTGTTGTTTTTCAGTCCACTACTAGCATTTGGGTTTTACAATGTTATTAATTAACACTGCTTTATAGGTTGATTTAAAGTGTTGTTTAATCTACATCACATGTGATTGTCTGTTCAAATAAACATTTTGATATATAATGTGGTGTTGATGTTTAAATGTTTTAGTTACTCTTGTTAATCTTTTCCACTGAATTTCCCATGTGCTATTGGTGGAACATGATCCTATGTTTCATAAACAATGACACTACCAAAAGCCTTAGCATGTTATCTTAACGCTAAGTTAACTAAAAAACTAGCATGGTCTTTTAAGGGGCAGCGTGATATAAATTAAGTCATAATAAGTATTAAATAAGAAAGAATAAATTCCTTTCGTAAGGAAAAAATGGACTTAATGGACACTCAGTGACTCTCAGGAAAATGAGACCGACCAACTGCAGATTCAGCTGGATGCTGACAAACAACTGAGGTGCTTGCAAGGAGTATTAAACTAAACACCTTATACAAGAGGAAATAACATATCATCCTGGATTTTGAAATGACCCATGTTTTACAGTATATTTCAAAGACAAAATGTCTGTAAGCAAGCAATAATAAACTGTTTATTAACTGTAACAACTGAACCCACCCTCAGTTAACAAATGACCATTCTGGCCGGATTTTTTTTTTTGTTTTAGTATAGTGATTGACCCTTTGTGCACCATGACAATGACAAGAAAACAATTGTAAATCGACAAATTCATTGCGCTATACTACGCTATAACTTTGCACGTTTCATAAGTTCCCCTATCACCGATATATATATATATATATGTATATATTACTGTAGTACTGCAGCTATGTGAGCATTGTGTAAAATAGTGGAACCACATTAAAACGTCACTCAATTGTATCCGGACTCCGTAAATTGTGCATTAAACCCAAGAAGCACACTATTTATTTACGGGCGTCAATTCAGTCAGCAGGCGCCGCGCAGATCTACAACTCACTATACCAAATGGATTGACTACTGCTCTCAGCTGTGTACACCGATGCACCATCCTGGCGACATACATCTCATGGTGTTCGCAGCAACTGCTGTGAAGATTCACCCTCGTGAAACTGAGAATTGCATTGCAAGCAAGCCACTGCTTTCAACATGGCGGAGGTAAGGGAAGAATCACACCTCAAAATAAAGTATCTAGCTTGATACATATTTTTTAACAGTGATTAGTTATAAAAGAGATATCTGTATGGTTAGAATTGTAATATTATTGATCTATGGTGTTTTTACGCCTGTCTATGAATTCAAAATATCAACGTATTTTCAACAGACCTAGGCAAGCTGGACTGTTTACCTTCTAGAGAATGTGTATGATATCGATAGATAGATAGATAGCGTCGACTAGCAAGTAGATAATTTCGGAATGCTTCGTAAAGCCGAAAGGCAAATATCTGAGATCATGGCTCAGGCGATACAGCGTCGTTTTACACTTTTTTTCCCTCCAGCTAAACATGAAGATAACTTAATAGTAAGATGGGTACCACGATAGGTAGCTACTTGGCCAACGTTAGCTATTTGAAATTTTTGGGATCACTGGTTATCCTAGCGAGCATACCTTTGTTTTACAATATATAAGTCAAGATTATTTTTGGTCTTGTCCGGTTGAAGTTGCCAGCTCGTAGTGGAGATGTACATTTTAAGCTATCCCCCCCATCACTAATGTATCGCGATAGTGAATAAGTAGCTACATAGCTAAATACCGATATCTCAATAAGAATCAGTCAAGATTACCTAATAACGTTCACCGCCTGGTGGTTTTCAGTCGGAAAAAAATGAAAGTTTGAAACTAATCGCATAACCTGGATGCTGTTTGGTTGGACTCAGCCCTTTGAATGTATCATTTGTTTAACATAAATTAATCAGAATGGTGTTACTTTTCAATTAGGAGTAATAATTATACGTAGTAAATATTTGAGGGAAATTAGGCTTGTTAAAAAGTTTAACACTAACATTTATAACACTATAACATGTTTTACACTATAACATGACTCAAGTTATAAGATGAGTGTTCCCTGATAGTGTCATTGTTGCTAAATGGTTACGCTGTCGGCCTCTCTGCAATTTACCATGATTAAAGCGACCGTGATCTTGAATTGATGACTTCATTAATAGCCTCTCAATTCAAGAGCAGGGATTGATCGGGGCTACCTTGAATCTTCAATATGTTGTTCCCTCATGCAGTAAGTTCAGACACTGTAGCCACATGATGTCAACAGCATGCCATGTCAACAAAATGAACAATTTCTTCTTAAATTGAGTTGTACATTATGCTTATCCAACCACTAATGTGTCCCCCACCTCTTGGCAAGGAGCACAAAAGCGGAAATGATACTTTTACTTTACAGCAAGGGTAGAGATATAATTCATTGGTAGACAAACTAACCATTCAATAACGATGTTGATAATGCTACAAGCCATAACTATGCGATGTAGTAGGACCAGAAACATTTATTGAATGAATAAGTGTATTTTTGTTTAAATTGCAAACCATTATGGTGGTCTTCACAAAGACAGGAAAGTTATTGAAGTGTCTATGAAAATGCATAATTTGTAAGAATATCATCCATTTTTCAACCATTAACATACTTTTCAATGGTGCCATGTTCTGCACTTCACCTACATCGGACATTATTTACCAGAATGTTGTCATTCCTTTGCAAAAAAGTAGAATTACATCGTCCATTCCATATCAAAAATAGTTTAAGACTTAACTGAGGGGAAGATGCCATGCAACATTGTTGTCATATTTATCTTCACTTATTACTTTCTTTTAATTTTTTTTTTTTTCCAGCTAAATATACACTTTAAATGTCACAAGGAACTAATGTTTGCCCCATTAAATTTACAGTGAGTTATGTCTTTCGGTCTTGGCATCAGGGTATCTTGAACAAGTATGAAAATAAGACCAATGAGAAGTCTAAAGATTTAGTTACAATGTTCAAAAACAAGACTGAGTCAGCCCCAAATGGTTGAGGCATCAGTAAAAATCATTTTTGGAGAAAGAGACCACCATTAGAGATGGTTACGAAATTTTGAATTAAGCAGAACACTTCCTTATTAGAGAAACACAATCTGGAAAATGTGATAATGACAGATGGTGACAACAACTGATGGAAATGAGCCCCTCCAGTGTATGTAGCAGGGTTTTGGACATTAACCACTACACCCTCCTATTAAAACTAAATTGCTTACAATCTGTGGTGAGTTATGGATCTGAATAATTCATAGTCTCAAATGTTATGAATATTGTGTAACATGGAATTAGTGTGTAAATAGAGCCAAATATCAGATTCACTCTGCAGAATGTTTAGCCTTTCCACTGCAGTTATGCAACACTTTTCACTGAAGGAAAACAAGCCCTTAAAAGTTTTATTATTGAGCAAATAATCGTATTAAGTAATTAAAGGATTCTGTTTAATAGCTCGTCCAGCTTTGAGGCGTAGTTCGCTTCCTTGTGGTGAACGTTTTCATTTAGATAATCCTACATCAGTTTGATAAATTCCACAAAGCAAAGCATGGACAGAGCCCGCAGGGGGAGTTTTGTAGAACTGTAACCTATATCCCAAAGCTGAGAGCAGTTCAGCTCCATGATTGAGATGCAAGGTTTTTGTGCAGCTATTGTGCAGTGGAGTCAGAATAAGTGGGGTGAACAGGACACAGTTTACATTTGTGTGGTGCCCTGGGGCAGTGTTAGGACTGGCAGAAGAGAGGGCCTGGTGTTGATTACACCTGGCAGGGTGGCTGCTGCTCGTGCAGTGGCACGGCTCCTTCAGAAATGACTGATTACCGCAGAGCAAGCATGAAAAGCTGCCATTTGACAATAGCACGGCTGACTGTAAATGTTTATTGAGCTACATCACCAGTTAGCATACTTTCAGGGTGATTAAAATACTTGTTGTTTTTTCCCTCCTTTTCCGTCTGTCCTGTTCTTGCAAAACAAGCATTGTTGTGAGACGGTATGTAACGCTTGTCTGGTGAAATCTGTGATGGATAGAATCTCTCTATTTTTTGCTTTCCAAAGGCTGCATTGTTCTTGTTTTCTTGCCCATGCAGAATCAATCAACAACATGCTATTCATCAACCTACTTGGCCAAGTGTTTATTTTCCAGTCTTGATTGGCGAAACCGTTCTTCTCTGATATTTTGATTTAATAAATAAACAATGTTAATTTCTGAATGATGCTAAGTTACACAGAATAAATCTGTAACAACAATAAATGCAAACATCTTTAACATAAGCTATATTAAACAAAATTGTTTACTAAGGAATTGTTAGGAATCATGTTGACTGTACTGTTGATGCTTTTATTGTTCCTGTGAGAAAGTTGGCTTTCTTTGGTTTTCGTTTTATGCTGTATAATCCACAGCTTAAAGGCAGATGTGAATTGGCCTACCTAAAGTAGCAAAATGGCTATGATGGGAAATTTATTCTTGGGGCCTCATGCAAGTATAGCATTCCTACACCCAGTTAAGCCACAGCAGGATTGCCACATCATGGTATTATATACTATATGCAGGGTATTTTTGGGAGCTCAGGATGAATTTTGTGGTGGAGTTTTTAGGGTAACATTTCAGGGTAATAAAATAACAATTCGTGGGAACAGTTTAAGATAAAAAAAAACTGGCAACGCTGAATGTCACCTTCTGCACTCACACTGTACCTGTTGTCTTTTTTCCCCTCACTTCTTTCCAGACCCACAGCTTGCAGGACATCAGGCAGCAAGCGGCCATCGCTGCCAAAGTGTTCATTCAGCGAGACTACACCAATGGCACTGTGTGCCAGTTCCAAACCAAGTTCCCATCTGAACTGGAGACCAGGGTATGTGAGACACTGAGATTTGGGAGTACTGTGATCCCACTAGAGCAGTATTTTGAGAGGCATTTAAGTATGAAATTCATATTTTTTATTTACAAATGAGTTGGTATACGGTGATATTGCTCAGTGTCATAGGTTTCCATATTATATTTTGTCAGAGAAAGGGTGAAATACATTACAAAAGGCTGCAAGTATGAAAAAATTGACGCAGTATTGTGAATCTTACAGACGTGGGCCGTCAGCGATGTGGTTCAGTTTCAAATAATAATTTATTCAAAACATGAAAAATGTATCCTAGTCTTTAAATGGGACAGCATGCCAAATGGTTACTTTCTCATCAGTTTTGAACTACACCTTTAAGTGTAAAAGTGTATCATGTGCCATAAAAATCTTAGCATGTCTTTGATGAACTGTGAGGAGATCACCACTGCAGCGCAGTTTGCCACAGACTTTGTCCTCTGATGGGGTCTTTGTCCTCATCTGAGCTCTAAATGCCTCTGAGGATAGAAGCTTTTTTTTTTTTTACTTTCTTTCTTTCAAAAACAAGACTTTGCCAGCGACTGAAGTCGAGACTGTGGTCTGCTCCCTGATGACACATGAGAGAAGGAGCTTGTGGATCCAGGATTCCAAGAACATGACTTTGTTTTGCGTCTTCCACATGAAAACTATCCGCCTCACTGCAAAGCAGGACTGTGACAGGAGTCTCTTCCCGCCTGACTTAGGTGGTCCTTCAAAGGCAGATCAGGCTGTCAAGAATTTATACAGAATACCTGTTATGTAGATCAGTGTGCGCTCTTTACCATGTCCTAATAAGCATGGTCTTAAGCACTAATTGCTACTCCAAATTTAAATCTGCTCATGAATGTTAAGTTGGTATGATAGTCCTGCCACACACTGTGGTTAATTTAACAACCTTCCCACATTACGATCAGTAGAGGCTCTCTTGAGATTATTATATGCAAGTATATCATGCATGAATGGGGCTCAAGGCCAGGCATGGGCTACATTTGTAATGCACAGGCATATTTATTTCACTTTGACATGCTTTCCAAATCCCATGTGTGACATACACAATCATTCCTTTAATGCATTAGTCTTTTTCATTTCAGTACCACAAGGAGCAATTTACCTTTGGAAGTCTTAGGTTCACTCACTCTTTGGAGTAGGTTCAGAGCTGACGGAGTTCATGGAAATCAGAAAAATTCTTTGATTATTCTTTTTCATTTGGTGTCAGTCTTTTATGTCCTTTTCTCATTTTTATCACTTGGGGTGTAAGTTGCTCAAAAGCTGACAATGAATTC
This sequence comes from Albula goreensis, assembly GCA_022829145.1. Taxonomy (NCBI): domain Eukaryota; kingdom Metazoa; phylum Chordata; class Actinopteri; order Albuliformes; family Albulidae; genus Albula; species Albula goreensis. Next base: position 31,019,355 of record CM040744.1, on the reverse strand, counting down.
TTGAGTTGAAAGGGTTTGGTGGTGTTCCAGCCAAGCGACTTGGGAGACAGGATCATTCAGAGCTACCACTGGGTTTTCTCTATGCATCGTGCTGTTTTTATATTCAGAGATATTTTATTTTTCTCATTAATCATGGAGTACTGACTTTCAGGCAATAAAGGTCACAATCACATGCAGAGAAGTAAGGAATTCCATAAGCACATATATTGAGGGACCTGTTCATTTGAAAGCTGATGGAAGGACAGTCATGCCAAATACAATTAGTCCCAGAGATACTTACGGTCTTAAAATCACGATTCACTCACCACTCAACAGTAGTGACCATCAAGCAGGGTTTTGTGTTCAGCAGGAAGGGAAAGGACACTTGACCTGGGGAACCAAGATCATTTGAGGGCCTCTCGCCATAAAGATGCTAATTCTGAAAATCAAAGAGTTAAACTGCAATCGGGTGTTGGATTTGGAGTCACGGTTACACCATTTCCAGCTATGGGCCCATTGGCCTCAGATACAAAAACCAAGAACCATCCCAACAACATGGACAGTGATTGGTGGTGTGTTTGTAGAGTGTAAAGAAGCAAGTGCTTCTTGTCACGTGAATCAAAGGAGTCACATGGGCTTTGGAAAAAAGAGGGGAACATTTAAAAAAAATGCATTTGAGATGGGTGGTGGTGAAATTTTTTTGTATATTTAAAAGACTGACTTTTTGCTCATGAACACAAGCAGTTTATTTGTACAATTACACAAACAGCAGAGCTTGGGAAACTTCGGAGACTTCGGTCCCACGTAATGGAACAATGCAAATGCTCAAAAACGAAACGGGCTCCTGAAGTCAGATTAGAGGGAGAACAAATCCTCCTCATGGCGGGCACTGAGCACACTTAAGACCACTGATATGCTGGAACTTGTTTTTCAAATTCCTGGGGCAAAGAGAAGCGTAGCTTGGATTACGTTCAGAGGGCCCAGGAGGGCTGGCTCGCACGTCTGGTCCGCAGGTTCCAAATCCGCCCTTTCATTTCTCCATGGAGAAGGCCTGCTCCAAAACAGAGAGACTGGAGCGTTCGGTCAACATTCAGTCAAAATACACCCCGAGGTTTATCCCCTCCCACCCCCTAGCCTCCTCTCCACAAAGTTGGCCTGACTTGAAGCAAGTTGGAAATTGCTGGTTTTCATTTTCACTGTGGAAGGGACACAATCACCTCATATCTGTCACCGCCGCAGAGCCGTGGTGCATCGCTCAAGTCCATTTCACTAAAACAGTCAACATGGTTGATAAGGACCTTAGGAAATTATTATTACAATCTTACCCTTTAACAGAACACTGGAGTGCGGATAAACTCTACTCCCTTCATTATGGCTTTGGCAAATGCTGAAGTGTATAAACAGAAAACATGCGGTGAACAAAGTGCCAAGGCATCCCAATTATTTGTGGGATATTTGCCATATAGTCGGAAGAGAGACAGTGGTCTTTGCTATTGTAAATTGTTGGGAATCAAGTTTGTGCCAAGTAGTGAAGGGATGAATGCTGCCATTGGAGCTTAGTGTTTTTATGTGGCTATTAAAAAGAGTTAAAAAAAAGTGTAATTTATTGTCTTAATGTTGGTCTTTCCTGTGTCGCAGCTGTAACTCTTTGAACGTTTTCAACCTTATAGTTCTGAAACCACAACTCACTCCTTGTATCAAGGGAAATTGCAATAATGTACTGCCAAATTGAGCTCTGCCAAGTTTCTTTTCTTGCTGAATTGTGGCTGATATGAAAATAACTTTATTGATTATTATTTCAAAAAGCCAACAACCAATGCTTTTAAGAAGGTATAATGATGAGAATATTTGCTGTACTGTATTTATGCATTTATGTATGCCTTCCCCGGCATCATGAGTTGTACATCATATTTTGCCTCCAAGTCCTTTGCATTGGAAAAGTGATTTAAATAATGAAAGGGGATTGAAAAAATGATTGAAAATTGATTGTGTGTTGCAGATTGACAAGCAGCAGTTTGAGGAGACAGTGCGGACACTTAACAACCTGTATGCTGAGGCAGAGAAGCTGGGTGGCCAGTCATACCTTGAAGGCTGTTTAGCTTGCCTTACGGCCTACACCATCTTTCTCTGCATGGAGACCCACTATGAGAAGGTTTGTGAACCTCATCCTACTTGCCTGCACAGTGTGGAGTCACAACACATCAGTGAATGACATATGTCGCATAGCAATTTAAAGTGATCTAAAAAATGTCTGTGCCAACCGGGATTACTAATTCTTATGTGGAAATTGTTACCAATTTAGGTGAACAAAGTTCTTTTATACCAAAAAGTTTTTTTTTTTCTCAATATTTTCCAGTTTCCTTATTCTTCACCAAACACTAGTTAGTTACCATCACACAAACGAGCAAGACTCTATTTAACATGGGAGGGAAAGGGTTGCTGGGCCTCCTACTGCTGTAGCAACCACACAGAAGAAGAGTGGTCACCCAATGAGATTAAAATCTCTCAGCAATTGGTCGCCTAAATGGGTCTTGCAGCCTATCCCAGTGCCCTTGAGCACTGGAGTGCAGCATTGCTCTAGGTGACTGCCTAGCTGGTTTCAGGTAATTGATAACATTCCGATCAAGAGATAACTGCACTATGGCTGAGAAGTTCCAGAAGGCAGCCCTATTGAGGTGTCACAGCAGCATGTAACAGAAACCCCCATATACATCAGCAGGTGTGGGCAGAGAGACTGGAGGAATATGGGGTTAGGAGCTGTCGTGGGTGTCAGCATTTAATGCCTTTATGCACAAGCACAAAAGTTTTCTCACCAAGATGCATCAGTCTCTATCAGTTCAGCCAACTGAGCTATTTAATGCAACTAGGTAAATGGTTATTGATTAACTGTGTGGAGCCCTGCAATTTAAATATTAGCAGGCACATGAAAAACGTCTAGGAAGAGCTGACTGTTTTATCTACCACCTCCCGCTGAAATGATCTCTTCTGCATGCAAATCCAAGGGCAATGCATGCTCATCACACAAAGCTCAAAGCCAGAGTCAGAATTCCTGTGCTTATTTGAAAATTAACTGTGACTCAAAGACCTCACAATATCAGTCTTACAAGGAACTGTGTTTTATCAGAATCACTCCATATTTCATATTTATTTGCTGGGACATGGCAACTCATGAAGATTTCTCTGCCTTTTCTACCAAAAAAAAAAAAAAACCTGCCACCCGCATCGCTATGACAAATTGCGTGGAAAGTAAAGAAGCAACACGTTAATTTCGGTACAGTGTTGTCAAGAATAAATGTGGCTATCACTGCTTTGTAAACAAATGGCAAGGCAGAAGTTAGCTCTGACCCGCAGGCATGACATGGTTAATTGGTCCATCATTCCAGTAAATTTCACCTGTGTCTTTGCTCTGGTTACCTCCCCTGGCCAACTGGGCCATGCAGGTTTTTCAACTGAACATATGTTGACCTCACTGTCTGAGTATGCAGAGGAGGGTTTGGAGCTGCTTAATATGTACAATTGTCCTGCAGAAAAAAATTGATATTCAGTGAAACACCTTCAGATTAAATCAGTCTCATCAAAATTACTGAAATTGAATCACCTATTTGCATTAATAAGGGTACAACTCCACAGTCCAGTTCTTAGATGGCTTACAGCCCTAGGCCTTGTTTATGTATGCTATAGTCCTGTGAATTTACTTTTTAATTTTTTATCCTGTGAGTTTATTTTTTAAATAAAAATTGAAGAGAATGGACCCTCATTCATTTCTACTGATTAACTGATTACTGCTGATCCACTGAAATGAGGGTTTATGTCTACCTGAAGGCTTATTTTTATTTAAATAGAAATGACAGAATAGTTGCACAATTTGGAACTCGGGCCCTTAGAGACTCACTTGAGTTGTATGTGGAAAAGGTCTTGTGAGCAATTAATCACATGGGTTGAATAATAATTTTCTTCTCCTTGGTGTTAAAATAAACCGATGCTCAGAAAACTTCTCCTGGACCTCTCGCATCTCCTTCGATTAGAATAAAGAGTGATTCCTGGAAAGAATTTCTTCCAACAGAATTTGTATTCCCTTAATGCGGTCAGGTTCTGAAAAAGATCGCCAAGTACATCCAAGAACAGAATGATAAGATCTACGCACCACGAGGTCTGCTTCTCACGGATCCAATCGAGAGAGGGCTAAGAGTCGTATCCTTTCTGTCCAAATGGGACGCTAGTCCAGCCTAATGTGACAAGGGCAAAGACTCGATCTCCTGGGTGAGGAGGTTGCAAATATCAGTAGATAAACTGAATCAGACGTAAATGCAAAAAAATTACTCTGCATCATGGGATCATGCTAACAGTTGCTAATTTCCCTTTATGTCCAGGGAAGCTTTCCAAATGGGTCCTCTTTGGCCTCCTTTTTCTCATTCACATCCATAATTCACTTGGACCATTTCTCACATGACTACATAGTTTAGTAGCTGAAATCCAGAGGAATAAGGTCAGCAATTTCTTAATTGATTTTATATGGAAGTACCATGCACATGAAAGTGAGTGTAGGTCACCATCTGTTGAAAGTCCAACATATTGCACAGATGTACATTTCTGTCAACACTCCATTGAATTGGTAGAGGGTTTAAAGGATATAGATAATGTGGAGGAGGGGGATTCTGGTGCACTGACATCTTTCACACTGGCTTACTTTAGTCATCAGCCAACTGCAAAACCCATGTCTGCTTGGCTGATGTCAGAAAGTACACATCCCAAAAAAACTTGAAAAAGTCCAGACCTGATATTGAAACAGTAAATTTGATCAAAATTCCACAGTGAGTTTTTGAATGGTGATGACTACATTTGCATCCTTATAGAAATGCAATAACAATAAAATAAGAGGCGTATGGGGACCACTCCCTTCCCCCCATGGGGCTGTAAAGGACCTCGCACGCTGAGGTTTACGAGCAACCCGAATGTGCGACAGAATGAATGCGGTGTTCTTCCAAGTCTGGTGCACAACCGCACAGTGTTACAAGAGCTGCACTTAATGGGAAGCAGGAGATGACACCCCCACCAGCCACCCTGCCCTCCGCTTGAGGAATCAACCTCTTGTTGGGTAAGTTGGGTGTCATTGGGGTTTTCTTTGGGGGGTGGGGGAGCTGTTGGTGTGCGTGGAAGGACATCCCATAATAATAGAAAACAATAATAATCCTTTTCATCTGCATAGAATCTGAGAGGGCTGTTTAACTCCTCAGCTCTCCAAGTGTGTGGTAGGCTTGACATCCAAATGAATTGCAGCAAAGGCCTCACCCGCGAAATATTCCTGAAATTGCTTGCAGCTGCCGCCCCCCCACAAAAGAAGGAAAACCTTATATGATTTTATTGGCTGTTGTGGTGACCTGGGTAATTTCTCCAGCACATCTCTGTTAAGCTGCTGATCTTGGCCCAGGAACAGCTGGGAGAGGATGATATGGAGGATGCTCCACCTGGCTTTTGTTCCTTCCACTTCCAGTAACTACAGTGTCACACACAGCATCCATGTAGGTTCTGGGTCCATCAGGCCAACTCCACAGTTTATCCTTAACCCCATGACTCCCAGGTTGAAATCACAATCTTTGAAGACAGAAGCACAGGTTCCGGAAGATAAAACGCACTAAAGGTGAGCATTTCTAACCCAATACTAAAGTGCATTTAGAATCTGGGTCTGGTTATTTAGCACGGAGTCTTCTTTGTTCAGTCCCTGGCATACACTGTTCTTGAAAGTTTGCCTCACAGTTTTTCTGCCACAAATTACCCTAAAGTAACTTCTTATCTTTCCTACAGTAAAAACATATCCCTTTGATGTGATGCCATTCTAATCTCTGTGTTGTATCAGATTTTATGTAGTCCTACTAAGATGCTGAGAAAGATAATCAAATCAGAGATTCAGTTAACATGATGCAGAGCCCAGAGAAAATTGCAGTGCTTTGTAAATTGCAAATCAGTTGCACAAGGATATTCACCAAGTCTGTATAAACCTGTGAGATTGGATTTCTCCTAAACAAATCTGATCTAAACCTGAAAAGATATATTCTTACAAGTTCTCTGAAATGGATTGTCTCAACACGCACTAATTCATCAGACTCTTGTCAGTGTCTCTTGAGTAAAAATTCCTCTTTGATTCTCCAGCTGTGACAATTCTGAATGTGGGTTCAGACCAGACCCGTCTGTATAATGTCATAGACACTCCTTTTGGATCACAAACATCTCTCAATTCATTGTCCTGGCAAACATTAAGGAATGCAGTTGTGACATGAAATATTGTTTAAGCACAGGAAAGAGCTTTATTCCAAGCTTTGTAAGTGTAACATAATGCCAGATGTTTTTATTGTAAATCTGTCCATACCAGTCAAGTCTATCTTCCCCCTTGGATGAAATATTCATGCTCGAAAGAAACATAATTTTCTAATTAACTCTCAAATAAATTGCCCTTAAACTTTTTTTTCTCTTGTGGTTTAAGTGTCAAGCAGAGGTGCTGAAAAAGTTTACCAGCCCAGAAACTCCTTCTCCCAGTTCTACATTTTTTTTTTGAAAGAAGTGCGAGCCAAAAATGACTCCTTGAATATTACGCTCAGAGAGAATCTGACACGCGCAATAAATCTTCTGGAAAAAGCTGTTTGTTTGTCAGAATATTGGCCCAAAGGTACGCATGCACAGAACAGTGTCGGAAGAAGAATTCCTGCCCCTTATTTCTATATGTTTTTATATTGACTTTGTGTGGAATGTAAACTGTTAACAGAGAGTAGCAGTGTGCTGAACAGTGAATTGGACACAGGCCATACATGAACAGTGGAGAAAATTGCTCAGTGCCAACAAATCCATAGGGAGCCCCTGCTCTTTTGCTCAGGGACTGGTAGGTCATCAAGTGCATATTGAAATTAACCTTGCATGACTGAAAATTGAGGATTGATCATGTTGAACAGCTTTTTGAACTCTCACAGCAAGAATAGAATGAATCTCCCAGCAGTCTGGTACTGAATTGTAAAGATAAAGGTTTAGCACAGACTAAGTCAACCATGGGAGGATGACTAGAATAAAATCTTTGGCGTATCAGTACCCATTATGGCTGTGGCTCCCATATGGCCATGCACAATTGCCCATACTTTAACCCACAGAAGAAGGGTTTCAGTCGGCAGGATATGTATTGCAAAAAAATTGTAGAAACTGGTTAACCTTCCAGCACAGAGGCTCTGAGCTGTGAGTGGTGGATGGCAGAGAAAGAAGAAGCAGCAGTTCAGTGCACATTCACATGCTCACATGGTAGCCTCTTTCTGAAGGATTTTGCAGCCATGCAGACCACACAAGAGTACACAATTTTAACTTGTTTTTTGAAGTATATAAAAAAAAAACAGTACAAAAATCAGAATGTTCTGTACAACCTCTATACTATCACAATCTCCTATACAAGTTGGTCATGTTTTCTGGAGTCTTGTCCCTCTTTTCTGTGCATTTTTGGGTGACAAAAGAGCAGATAGAACTGTTGAATTGTTACCCCTCAGATTGCTGCTGCAGCAGGGTTATGATCCTTTATTGTCCTTAATGGTTAAATTTCTTTTGATGTAGTGAAAGAGCTTTAATTGAAGAACAGAGTTTATTTATACCGAATCTGTGACAAAACTTTTAAAACAATACCTCTACATTCCCCTCGGTCATTCCAACATTCATCTGATTACATATTTCCACTGACTTCTGTATCCATTCAGCAATCCATAATGATTCATGTTGTATTTACTTCATCTGTTTTAAACTGATTGCTTATTAATGGTCATTCCATTTCAATAAATGGTATTAAAACTTGTGTGGAACCCAGAGGACTGGTTGTAAATATTAAACTAATTCTTTCACGATTTGTGACAGATTTGTGCTGAGGGACTCAGCTGTGCTTCATAAAATGTTCAGTATAATCCTCAGTTGTCCATATAACATGTGAGAAGCACAAAGTGACCCATTAAATGAACAGTTCCAGGATTAATGTTGCCTTCATCCAGCACAATGATTCGGCACAAAAACAGCTCTATCCGCTAGTAATTAAGCCTAAAATGGAAGAAAAATATGACGCATGGCCTGCTTGTTTCTTGGCATTAACTAGCCTGTGAAATGTGCTAATCATTGCAAGGAAGCTTGTCCACCAAGTCTTTCCTCCTCAGTCAGAGGTGTAGCCCCCATCCCACTGCACACCCAGGTCTGGAATTTTGCAGCTCTGGTTTGAAGCGTGTGATGGATCGGCCTCTCATGTGTAATCACCCCAGAACCTCTGCAGTACGGTGGCACACAAATGGCCTGTTTTTGACAAGAGCGGTCTGTGCCAAGACCTGCACCCACCACACGACGCCTTCCTCTGGGCGCAAGGGCCGCTGGCTGCTGAACCCGGCCCGAGCCGCCCCTAGCGCTGCCACTCTTGTTCTGTGTGGCTGTCATTCACATCCATTTCAGAGGAAACAGTTAGCCAGTGTAGTGAAATTCACTTGCGAGCAATTCTTAAGCAAGATTCACATCTGCCCATGCATCTCTACTTTGTTTATTATGGCTTGGGACATTACAGATTTGAGGTTTGATGTATAATAGAGTAATGCTTCTTTAATGCTCTGAACTTTGCTGAACTATGGGTTGTGTTGCTGAGCGTATCCCAAAGTGAATAAATTGTGTGTTGCCTATTGTGTCATCTGGCAGCTCCCTTTGTGAAACAACTGCAGCCGCAGTTGGACTCCACATCCCCCGTCTCAAGAAATGGACCCCTCCTACAGAACTCCCGCCTGAGTGCCGGACCAGGGTGCCAGCCTGCCCAATCCCAACCCCACCCCTCCCTAAACTCTGCGTCTCTACAATCTCCTCCTGACCACTGTATGTAGATAATGCACAATTATTGTCACATATTCATTTCTTCTCTCCTTGTTTAATTATAATTATTTATTATACTCAGCTGATCTGTGAGGCAAGATTATTATGTATTATATAAAAAATCTCAGTAACTCACCCTGACTGTATATCATCTGGACTCAATTAACAATTAATTGTACATTGCTAATTCACTGTCATCCTTAAATCATCAGTATGTCTCAATATTCACTGGTCAAATCAACTGTGCCATGTTACAAGTAATTATAATTATCAAGCTTATCATGCTTTATCTCTGTATATATCCGTACATTGAATAGAGAGGCTAAGCCCAAGTGCGCTGTTGTATGTGTACTTTGGTTTACTGTGAGATCAGTTGTGTCATTTGAATGTGATCCTGTATCTCTCTTGTGGATGCTGTGCAGAGAAACAGGCCATGTGTCCTGGGTTCTTTAGACCAATGTTCAAATGATGTCATTCCAATAGCTTGCACTGATGACTCAAGCCATGGTTTTAATGTATTACTATTTATGACAGGGTATTTTACAGGGCAGACATCCTGCTGTACATACATTTCTTTTGAATGCCTTCAAGCATACATTCAGATTGATTTCAAGAAATCTTAAAATAACATCTTAATGGATAGAATCGTTATATGAATGACTGAATTATCCCTGATACATCTACTCCTTCCAAAACATGTTACACTACAGAGTATATTGTTGTAAATGAGAAAACGTTTGTAGATGGAAGCACATTTGTAAGTTAACTAAAGTGAAAGTTATTTATTGTATAGGGAACTCATTGAAGCTAAATATGATCATTTGGGGAAATAAAAGGCTGACCGTAACTACCGCAGAAACCTTAAAACTGTTTGGCAGTACTGGAAGTGTCTCAAATCTCTGTCACTCCAAGAAGCAAAAGCCCGTTTTATATCATTTTTGTTATTTAAGCTTTCAAATGTAAATTGTTTTCTTAACTGGTGTATTGTAGCATAATAAACTAAATGTTTTTTCTTGAATTCTGTGGCAGTGTATATGTGTTTGCTTGTACATTAATCAGGAATGAACCCACTGTGAGTTGTTTTGTAGAATGGGGCTAATGTTAGTCACTCAGAGTCATAGGAAAAAAGCACAATGTGGTTGGAATAATGGTTTTGATCTGCACAGAATCCCAAACACCTTGCAACATAGTCTATACCAAGAGAGACTGTTATTTTGAGCATACACTTTGAGGCATGCTACTGAAAATTTAGGATCACTGTGAAACTATTCAACTTCATTCCAAAGTGTTTTACAGCATGTGTCAATGGAAAAAAAAAATTGCTGAATTTTACATTAAATTTTAAGTTTCATGACTAAGTTGTCAGACTTTTTACTAAGTTGACAGTCCCATAATATACATTCTGAACTGTCCCAAGTGCACATTAGGCAAATTGAAATGGTAGCAATTTGCACATAACTTTCTCAAAACTTTGGCTGCGTTACAAAATCAACCTTTCCCACCTGTGAGTGATTCCAACTGCAACACACCACACTTCATCAGGCTACATGATGCCACCTTCTTAGTTAAAAGGCAATTTGGAACCACCTGTCTAGGTGGGTGTTTTGCACACATGAAAATGTACTGTAATATTGTGATGGAAATGTTGCTGTTGATGCTGTAAGTGGTGGTGAGGTCAGTTCCATTATCAGAAAGGAAATCTGTGATATTTTTTTTGCTTGACTTTTTTATTTGAACAGAAGTGTGGCTTCGCTTATTTGGAGCAGTGACACTTCTGACACGTATAATTGCATCAGGATGCAATTTAAAACAACAATCGCAGGCAACGTGTTCAGATGGAGATCAACGGTTTGAAAATTAGCAAATTATAGTCTGAGGACACATTTTCCTCCCACATCAGTTATATTGTCCAGATATTCCTTTCCCAAAGGACAGCATAGACAGCCACAGGTAAAAGCAATGTGTTTGTATGACTCAGTTCAAATGTATAATTTGTGAAAAAACTGAATACTGCACAGCATATAGTGTTTGTACTCACCATCATACATTCTTCCAGAGAGCTTGAAAAGTTACAATGGAAATCCAAAAAAATGTTATACATATGCAGACATAAGTGGACTAAAACAATAAACTTCAATTTATTTATGGATACTTTTTTATTGAATTTCCTTAGCGTGAAATTAAGAAACCCTACACTGAAAAAATACTTGCAAGTGAGCCTGGTGCGAACATGCCCCAAGCTAATTTTTAACTGAAGGCCTCAATAGTTTATTTAGTCAGAAATGAAATACAACTGAATAGACAGTAGAGTGTGCCCCTAAATAACATTGTTTTTTTTTTATATTATTTCTCACAGCAGGTAACAGTTCAAGAACCCTCTGAAGAATTGTTTCTGATGTCGCTCAGAACCTGTTTCCAAGTAAATAGTTTGTGAAGCAGCATACATATGATTTAAAGGAGGGATGGGACCCTGGAAAAACCATTATCCTGTATGTCTCCCCTGAGCTGGACAACTTGGAGAATACGTCTCGCGTCAGGAAGATCTATCATGAAGTGGCTGAGGGACAGGTTCAGAGTTTGGCTGAAAACCAGCCTGCCATCTCCCATCATTATGTTTGCAGTCCGAAGACCTGCATTTCTTTCTCTTTGGTTAAGTAACATATTTCGGAAAGTAAATATCCCAGAGTCTGGACATGACTTGATCCAGTATTGCTGATGTGCCCTTAAAAATTCTATATGCCGATGGTCTGTTCAAAATTTTAGCATGTTATACATCCAAGGTCAACAATGATAATCATACTGAAGCTTGTGAATTATGACTCACTATCAGATTAAGGGTGTATAAGCTTAAAAGGGCAAAATCCCTGAATTAGAATACCTATCTCTACCCATCTCCAAAATGCATTTATGCTACATTCAAATGTATTTTCTCAAATTCCAGTATGCTGGAGTGGAGAATTATGGGTTACGCATGCCACTTTGAAGGTGCACAGGGCCATTTTGTGGCTCTGTACATGTGCATTAATGATCTTCAGTGAACAGATTACTCCCAGCTTTACAGCGCCTCCTTCAGCCAGATATATTTATCACTGCCCTTTTGAAAGCCAGCTGGCCATCTGTACATTGTGGTGGCTGAGAAATAAGCCCTCGATTTCAAAACTGTCAGAGCGAGTGAGACAATTCCAAACCCTTGGTTTACTCTTTTGACTGCTCAATTATATTTTTTTATCTTTGTAGATCGGTCATGTCTGAAGGTTACTTGATTAGGCACCGCTATTGGTTTTGCAGACTGGCACCAGTCCCAAAAAAACAAAAAATGCTATTCAGTTCCTGGCAGACATTAAAAAAAAAAAAAAAAACTTTTATGCGAAAACATCGTTCACAATGTGTAAAATGTTGGCTTTTCAAATCAGACAAGTCCAGGGAATATGTGCTATATTGGAGTCCTTGCTCTTAAAAAAAATCCCTGTACACAAACAGCATCTTTCTGAAAATTCTCTGGACACAAAGAGTATCTTTCTGAAGGTCACTTGGGACACTGTTGAGGATCCCAGCTGTGATGACCAAAACTTCTTGGACAGAAATAAGAGTGAAGAAAATCAAAGCACGACATGCATTATTATTAGTAGTTATTAATAAGAGAAATGTGTTTTGGACAGCATATTACAGTATTCAGAAGACATAAGGTGAAACCTGATATTCATAATAAATGCTGTTACAGTTTTATTTAGGGTACAAAAAAAGCAGAAAAAAACTTACAAGAGAGCTTCCTCTTTCAGAAGTACAGGGAACTTTATCCTTCTATTGTTCAACCTTTGTTGTTACAGATATATATATATATATATATATATATATATATATATATATATATATATATTTTTTTTTTTATGCACACATATATTTATAGTAAATGAGACTGCAAGGAAATGTTTTACAACTGATTATTACTGCATCATTTTCTAAAACCATACTTTCAGATCTAAGGACATATAATGTGAAACTGATACATTCTGTTAAACTAATCTAAACTTGCCTCTGGAGGGGATTGCAAGAAGGAAATATGTGTCTAGTGTTGACTGGATATTTATTATATAACGCTGAAGCTGCTCAGATTGAATTGGACAGTGTTTATATAGCCCTTTCTTGACAATATAACAGTGTCTGCTAAACCTTTTAGCCACCTGTGTTCTCAGGTTGATATGCCCATAATCCATTTTACCTTTGCATACACGTATCTGGTTTTTCCATTGTATTACCACAGAAATGCATGCTTTGTGACATTATAAACTTGAATGTTGTATGGCATATCTTTGTGATTCAAGTCAAAATGAATATCCATTTGTGCTGGGCTATTTCTAACTCTACCTCTCTCTCCAACTATTCATGGTAGGTGGTCAATGGGCATGTGAGTAGCAGCCATAGGAACAGCAGGGACCCATGGGTTTGAGTTTCTGACTTGAGATCACTCACACTTTCCATTGCACCCCTCAGGAAAAGGTAAATTAATGTAGTGGGTACATCTGGAGGTAAGGTGGTCTCACTGAGTGTTAAAACAAACATTTGGTTATGTTGTGCCTTCGCAATATCTAATCAGTCAAGGCGATTTATGAATAACATTACTAATAGCAGTAATTGAAGTCCTCAAATGAATCATACTCTCCAAGTAATGCATGGTTAAGCTTATGTGCCATACCTCAGTATTCACCTTATACATTTACAAACCTTGAATGGCTTTGATACACTCATATCAGGGTATTACACTCAAAATTAAATATAGCCATAGGTCAGGAACGGAAGAGATGTCCACTGACAGAAACAAAGAGCGGAAGGGGATGAAAATGCACATTTTTTAATTTGTTTTGAACACCTGGATGTGTTTCATGATTTCTATCCAGATGGACAAATTGTTTACGTCCCTTGAAAGTATTATCCCTGTCTTCATTTGGCTTGAACCCAGAACAAATCTACTTAACGTATAACCTACTGCTTTCTCTTTTTTTCTGTTGAACCAGTCCATCCAATTCGATAAAATGATGCATTTATTAGATATCTATTGTTAGATAAGTTTTTATCTAATGATCTCAAAACGATACTAACCGGAACTTCTTCGATGGCCAACGAGAGCTACGTAGTGCTACATCTCTTTTGTATTTCATTGTCTTCTCTAAAGCTGTGTATGTTGCGCTTTGTGGTAGCTGTTACTAGCGTTCATGCTAAATAGGGTAACTCAAGATTCATACGTTAGATGGAAGAGAGAAATGTAGAAAACCTGATAACGATTGCGTCAAGGCAACTATAGCTAGCTAAGCATTGCATCGCTATTTTAACAGTAGACAGCAAAGTTTAAGGTGAGGTATAACAAAACATATCTACCCTGACAGTATAAAAATACGAGGATTGAAATACGTTTATCCGTTGCAACGATAGTTTGAACGTCGGATCGCTAGTTTCTTAGCTGGTTTGGCTTCGTCAAATAGCTAAAGTTAACTAGTCTTTTTGTACTGTGAGCCTTTGTTTACAGTTGTCATGCTCTCAAGTCACATTGTTTATTGGCCACTGATACAGAAAGCAACTTTAGTAGACCTCTGTTACCAGCTAATGCTATCCTGTGATGGTGCTGTTACTATGTAAGGTATCCTAGTCATGCTAAGGCTAGCTTGCAATCGCCCTCTAGATATAGATTTCTAATATAGTTAAATTTGATGGCAATCTTGCCAAGTTTAGTTGAAGTTATGTATGTGCCCAAGTTCAAAATGTGACCAGTACACATGTAATTTTGTTTTTCCCAACAATTGATTGTTTTACCCCCTCCTTTTGATAAAACAGTGCATTTCCTACGGCCAGCCTGGCGATTCCTTCCATTTCTTGTTACCTTCCAAAACAAGAAAATGAGTTTATTCACAAAGTTCACGAAGAGTTGGAAATATTTTTACAGAGAGACGAACATAAAAGGTAACGGCAAAAGCACTGCTTCATTATTTAAGAGTGGTAAAGGGTTTAGCTTGTGCGTGTGTGAACAAGTGATCTGATTTATCGCTATTTGATTAGTTATTGAGTTTCTCTCTAATGAGATTCCGTCTCACCTGGAAAAGGTTTGAGCGCAATCTAAAAATGCGTGAGGTCTGAGTTTGTCACTGTTAAAACAAATTGTCATTTGTTCTGTTTCATGTGCACATTCTTAAGACATTACAGGCATTCATTATGTTAATTTGTAATTCGATTTAGGACTGTATATATTGTAATGCAGTACTGTAATACGATTGTAAAACCCTTTGTCCTTGCAGTAGCGTGTTGATGTTCCCTCCTTTACCAAGCCAACTTCGCTATCTGATTGAGAGGACGATCGAGAAGTACCCATCCCTCTGTACTTTTTCTGTCGGGAAAGGTTGGAGCCGAAGAATAGTTGTGTGCCAGTCTCACCTCCGGGACAATTCAAAACGGTACTTACTTGTTACAAAGTAGCGGCACTGATGTCTTTTGGCCACCAGAGTGCGCCAGACACCATCAAACCACTGAGCATGCACATTTTTTTCATTTTACAGAAGTTGATGGTTTTGAAATTTTGCCATGTTGCACTAATCTGGTACAAATTACAGTAGTAAGTTGATATATACTCTTCCATTGCTGAAAGGGCACAGTGTTGCCTCCTGGTACCATAACTCCAATTACAATTCATATCTTGTGTTTCTCAACCAGATTGCAAGTGGAGGATGCCAATGACAAAGATGAGAGCATGTATGAGCAACCCTTGGGGATGTTCCCAGGGATGCAGCAATCAAAGATCAAGTGCAACCCTATGCAAAGGAACAAACAAAAGAGTAACAGAAAGACAGACAAGGCCATATACCTCCCCCTGGCCTTGTGGGAAAGGGACAGCACTGCACGACCTGCAGGCAGCTTAAGTTTCTCAGAGGAGTCCTTTTCTGATACCACAGAGGAGTCCCTCACAGCCAATCCGGATGAACTGTCTGACAGCTCAGACCAAGTGAGCAGGGAGCAGAATGACATCCTGCAGCTCTGCAGCTCCGAATTGGGACCTTGGGCTCCATCTTGGGACCAAGATGTTTCTTACTTCATGCCCATGGATTATGCTCCTGGGGATGCTTGTAACATGCCAGTCCTGCCTGCACAAGAACCACAGCTACATTTAGGACATGCTGGGGATTTTATCAGAGAGGTGCAGTACTCTGTAGAGAAAGGTGGTGTTGAATTCATACAAATGCATTTAGACTCTTTAAGGCATGTGGTATTTGGTGTTTGATTAAATCTAACTTGGGAGCATAATTAGGTCGCCAGAAAGCTATTTTAGATTTTACTGTGCTTTTGGATTAGTGGTTTATTACCTAATGAATAGGCCTAGCTATGAACTGGAATAGTGGTATTAACTACATTGATGGCAGTATCCAGGAATAATTGTTCTGGGAGAACAGTGTTCAGAATGGCTGCTACACACAGACATGCAATCTCACTTTTTGCCAAGGTGTCCTCTGCATTTTTTAATTTAAGAAATTTTTGATACCATGTTTCACCGGTACCGTAATACATTTTAGCTGTTTATAATTAGTTAAATATTGAAATTTCTGGGAAAGTACATTTTGACTATAAAATTCAAATGTTTTATGCCGTCCTCCTACAATGATGTCCCTAGAGCCATGATGAATGTTCTCACATTTGTTACACATGTGACCCAGCAATCCTGTTTGTAAAGCTACCTGGGAAATGGCAGGGTGTTACTTTTCCAAATGGTTTGGTGAACTACCGGATCACCACTTTCTGCTCTGAGGAGTATGTTCTCAAGAAAACCAAGATAATGTGTGGAGGGAGCAAGTGTTTTGGGATGAAACACTGGGTTTTTGTATTTAGTAGTTCCACAAATAGAGTATAAGGAAATTATAGTATGCATTTAATGCATTTATGTGTGGGTCCAGCCTGGAGGCTTACTTCAAACTGGTAATGGTTAGTAGCTCAAAATGAAATTAAATCCCTTTGTAGCCCTTTTGAAAATATTTTATTAGAACAGCTGGTTTTATGGAGTTCTGATTTTGACACATAATAAACAGAACACTTTACCTAAACAAGTGCCTTCTGTGTGTTTCTCTCCCTGGCAGATCACTGAAAATCTGAAAGATCAGGATGTTGTCGTCATGATTGCCCAGAACGACTACTCATGCTATGAGAATGCGTGGGTTGACCCTGAAGCCTGCAGCCACATTCTAGAAATATACAACATCTCTTCAATGTTTAGAACACAGGACCTGCTAGATGCCTACACAGACTTCAGGTGACATGGCATACATAGTTAGCCCATACTGGTGTTGATCTAGGAACAGGGTTCTTTTGTCCGTATCATAACCTTATTGGATATATGCTATAATGTCATATTGATCCGTGATTCTACTTCTACTTCTCCTCCGAGATGCTTACTAATATGGGGGTAGGTCTCCTTCTGAAAACTGGAGTTTACTCAAGTTCAGACATTATAACTATCATTTTTATTTATGTTAACCATATGTTATGACTGTTGCTTTGACAGTGCAAAAGGTCTGAAGATCCACTGGGTGGATAACACACATGCTCTTGCAGTTTTCTCCACCAAATCTGCAGGTATTGAGTCAAATGCACATGTTATTCATTTCAAACTGTGAGAAAAGTCTTACTATAGTGGAAATGTGATCTTAATGATGTAGTGCATATTGGGAAACCAGAGGCAAAGAATTTGACTTGCTGAATGGATTATTTATGCATTGTTGAAGCGCTCCAAGCCCTCTCCTTAAAGCACCCGCTGATAAGAGCACGGAGGCTGTCCGATGGAACAAAACAATCAAAGGGGAAAGCTCTGAGGCTGGCAGGTATGAGGCTAACTGCCTTTAATTGTGGTGTAATAATTCATTTGTAATCTTGAGTGGCCAAAAGCCCTTAATGGGACCATAAACGTTGGTGATACTGCTTAATTGAACACATTTTTAATGATTTTCTGGACCCCCTAAAAACCTGTATACTCACATTATGTCAATAATAGTCACTAGGCAAGATGTGTGGCTTCTACTGAACTCATAAATCATTTGAATTGAATGCAGTTTCAGTCTGTGTCTATTCAGATAATACTCCAATTACTGTTTGTGCAACTGTGACTCCTTTCAGTAGCTGGAATGTTCCCTTTAGCTGAAAATGATGTGACATTAAAGAAGATTCTTACTCATTTTTACAGACATGTTGCCATGTATTCACTCTCAGACTTATTTCACATCAGTTCATAATGAAGCACACATTTGAAAAGGCGCTGTTAATAAACTGTTGCTGGCAGATTCTTTCACATGGCCTGCATCCTTTCAAATTTCCTGAGTTCTAATTCATTTACACTTGCATCTGTAAAGCCAGACATTCTAACTCGAGAGACATGTGAAGAGTCCAGTCCTTTGTTAGCTGTGCTGGCCTGTAGAGTGTTATGAAGCTTGCTTATTGATGCTTTTCTCCTCATGCTCTAGAGCTTTGCAGGCCTTTGAATGGGAGGCCAAATGCTGTCCCCAAAACCACCTGAGCACTTGGAGTCCTGCAGCACTGGTGAACACAGGTGTGTTTTTCCTCCCTCATTTTCATATTTAGATTTAAAAAAAGCAATGGTCCTCCATATTTCATCCATAATTGAATGTATGGATAATGTGTGGGAGTGGTTTCAGCTGATCAGCTAGTTTGTTCCATTACCTGTTTGTTGTCTAGATGCTGTTTGAAAGTGGTAGATTGCAAATGGAGTTACACTTTGCTCAGTAATTCATCCTTTTATTATGGTAGACAAAACAAGCACAATATGGTATTTTATTTTCCATTCAAGTATAAGCATACATAACCATTCAGCGGGAAACATGTACCCTCATAAAACAGAGGATCACAGTTTGGTAGCACCATTACAAATAACAAAAACAATGGTAAAAAAATCTATTAATGAAGAGACATTCTTCTTCAATCAAGCTGAGACTTTGATTATTCTACACAAACTGAAAATAACTAAGTCCAATTGAAATCCCTGACTTTTAAAACAATAATTTACTTAGAGTCTTGCTGGAAAAAATAATGTGGTTCATTAGAACAAAAGAGGATAAATGTGGTGAACAAAGCAGAATTGCACATTACTGTTTAAGGACAAGATCCTTTGTTTCTCCAAGGCTGTGATGATTGTCAGTCATGTAGCTCTTTTTCAATTGAAGCACTTTCCCTTGGTGTCACACACATTCTGACTTGCTGCTGTCTGCACTTTGCGCATAGCTAATCTAATCACAGCCCTTTAAATATTTAAACTCGACATTTTATCATCAGGTTCACATGCAAATGTCAACACCTAGAATAAAATAAGAATCTTCTAAAATTAGGTATTCCTTGTTGAAACGGGATAGAGGTTGACTCATGGTCTTGGTTCGTTGGTGTTTTTATTTTCATTTGTTTTGGGGATTTGTTCATGGAAGAAATGAAATGAAGAAATTTATATTAGAAAATATAAATTTACTATCAATCAAGTCTTGCCATAAAAATGACAGTGTTTCATTGTTTATTTAATTCTGTGTTGTGGTATTTCTATTTCATCTTAAGCTTGTAGTTTTAAATGCTACACTAATGTTAGGTCCAAAAATATTCAGGCATATTTTCAAAAACAACTGCAATTTTTTTTCCCTGTGTGACCCAAAAATGTAGACATTCCCAAGGTATGTATTACCTTAATATTCAAAGACTGAAGTTACATCTGTGAATAGAGTCTTAACAGCTACCCTAGATATTTTTGACCACTAGGTGAAAAATCGGCACTGGTGTGCTCAAAGGGTATGAGCTAGGACACCCCAGCATGATCTTGGCCATTGATGTGGTACAAACGTGTGTTCAGCAGGCATATAGCATCTTTCACCTTGCGTTGATTGGTTGAGAGTGAAAGTGACCTGTCCCGAATGAGTGGACTAAATTTGGTGTTATGCTGAAAAACATATATAAATGCTGCCAGGGTAAAGAAACATTCAAAACTCCTTTGTCTACCGCTAGATGAGGTAAGAAATTGATGCAGCTTTTTTTGATACACATATAATACACATACCACAATTAATTTTGGTGAAGATTTTGATGTAAACAAATAGAAGTCTGGCACGGGTAAGCTATCTAGGGCATCTTTAAGCCCAGCCTTAAAATGATACCCATAATGCTTCTTGTCTTCTTGTAAGGGACTACAGATTTATACACCAAAAATGTATCTAGTAATGGAATACTGAACACATTTGAATGTACTGCATCCAATGTAGACAGGTGGATTAATTTGACTTTATGACAAACTTACACGAGTGGTATCAGATCATGTTTGCCCTGCCAAAAATTTGAGGCAACAAATAGAAAAGTGTTAGAAATGTTTTGCTTTTACAACATGGTCTAAAAATGTGTTGTAGGTCTGTTAATTTTAAGAGGGCACTGACTTTTGTCTGGTAAAACACAAAGTCCAGGGTCACATACAGTGTCCCACCCTGTAAGTTTGTCTTATACAGTCATGCACCACATAACGTCCGTTCTTGCCAGATACATTTGCTGAAATACAGAACTGTATGTGTACAGTATCTTGGCTATTTAGTCAATACAGGTACACTACAGTATCCCATGTAGCTTTGCTAAGTATATAATATGGTGTTTGCACAACGTCCAAATCACATAGCATCCTATTTCACAGAACGTATCTTGGACATTAAGAGACGCATAACTGTCTTTCAAAGGTCATTGAAGTACAAGTTCCAGTTTATTAGTGACAGAGTTGCATGACTAGCTACTGTAGTTGTCTTAATCTAATGCTAGGTCACAATAAAATAAATGCTTCCCACATGGCCATTTGAAAACGAATCATTGTTCCTCTGCAGGTAAGACTTGCCTTTTTTAATGATTGCATTACATAGATAGCTAGTATAAATTTATGCTTGAAACAGATTAACTCTCATAGAACTCCTATCTAACTAGATAGCCATTTACTGGCACATTACCTTTGGAACACTTGAGCAATTTTGTGATCATCAAATAATTTCTATACAACCTGTGCAAAGCTTTCCAAATCCTTCAAACCATTTTGGATTCTTGGGGAAATCCAAAGCAAAAAGTTTCTGGAAAATACTGTTTGAATTTCAGTTGTCTACAAAAAGTTCTCCTGACGTTATGCAAACGATCAAGTAATCTGGTGCTCCCAGTTATCTGCAAGATCCCATAGAATCGAGGGGTATAAACCAAGCGTAACACAGGTGTTGCATTGCTAGACTGCAATGAATGCACTTAAGGACCGTACTGATTTGCATAATAAATATGAATTTGGTTTTATTTGTTGAATAAGGAATGGCCCTTCCCGAGATTCACAGATACTCAAAAGCGATCAGAATGTGGTTCGTATGTGCACCATAAGCTCAAAAGTGCATTAGAATTCCCTTTTACATGCAAAGTGAGCTGACTTCAGAGAAACTAATCTCCAATGTAAAAAAGAAAAAAGGCTTTGCTCAACTAATTCACACAAGGTTCCAAGCTTATGAGTTGAAGGACCCATCAGTTTTGTTAGCTTGATCTTAGAGGGTTGCCTGGAAAAAGCCGCCTCTGTTTTGTTTTGAGGTCCTGACTAGATTTGAAATCTACATGAAATGCAACTTATTTCTAATAGAAGCAGAAAGCTAGGGTTGGGGATGACTGCTTTCAGGTACGCATTGCATTGGGACTGTGGACTTGATGGGGAGGAAGGCATTCATCCAGCGTTGGGAGCGAGGGAGTAGTGAGTGGTTGGTGGGGGAGGAGGAAGGGAGGGTGGCAGTCTTGCAGGATGTTGGCCAAGATGTACGTCAAGGTTCCATTTTCCCTCTTATTATCCTTTTACCTGTGGGTCACCTGGTTGTTCAGGAGTCCAGGGAAGGTATCCTCAGTTTCAGCACTGTAAGAGCCGCCTTGAAAAGCAAAGTTTCGTATTAGTACTTGTCTTATTCCAAAGTTATATAGCACTGTTACACATAGCTGGCTTACTTTTACTGGTGTAACTTTTATAAATATTTTCATACATTTGAAATTTAAAGAATTTAAAAAAGTGATCTGGCTAACTCTGTTAGCCAGCTACAAGAAACAGGGCCCTGCTTTTACTCGAACACCTTCAACTGAAGTTTTGTTAAATCACATTAATAAAAGCATCAACTGAGCTATGTTTAGAAGTGCATTGTAAATGTAATTTCAAGCCAATTTCCGAACTCAACAACAAATTCTATACTTCTGTCCTTTTTACAGAAACATCAAGAACAAACCAGTCATCTATGGTTGAAACGAAGGTCCAATAAAGCATTTTTTGCCTATTTCCTTGGGTGTAAAGCACACTTTGTTATTAAATGCAATTTGTTGTTTGTTATTTTTCTGTTCCAGTGTTTGTTTAGATTTTAAGTCTACCATTGGAAGTATTGTACAAATACAATTTAAAGTGAATTTCTAGGATGACAGATGATGAATGTCTCCATATCGGGTACATTACCAGCTATACTGCCTTGTGAAACAGCTTGTGGTGCAACAACAGCATTTATAAAATCTTAACAATTCAGTTGTCTTTTAGGTGATCTTAAAGCAATAAAGTTCTCAGCTCATGTCAGTGTAAGCAAAAATGTTCAGTTACTAGTAGTGAAGGGGTTGCCATTATAAATGTTATGTAGTATTTTAATGATCCTGATTTGTAACTGAAAGGTTGTTTTGAAGGAGCGATATTAGACATGTGTATCGTAATATACTTGTTTGGTAGATTTGCTTTGTATAAATGATAAATAAAATTCAATTAAATTAACTGAGTTTGTTGACTTTGGGAGAAAGCAAGAAAATACTAATTTATTGCTCTGGAGTTAAAAAGTATCAGACTATTTTAGTCATAGTGTGTGCTTGCATACATGTAAATGGACTTTGTTGACATTTTCTTTGGGAAGGGTATGATTTCCATTCGTACCCTGGGTACAAAGTAGCTATAAGTAAGACTGTTTTGTTTTACTGCAAAGTAAAGCATCTGATGTCTTCCCTCACTATATTTTAAAAGGTTTTATTTAATGGGTTGAATTGAAAAAGATCAGTGTAATTTTTGTGTCTTGTTTCTGACATTTTTATTTTCTTCCTAATTTCAAAAGAGAATGTAATTAATGAACACTTTTTGGACAGTACATGGAGTGTTCATAGTTCCTCTATAACCTGAAATTATAGAGGAACTATGAACTATGCAGGGAAAGCTGGCTCCATCTAAACATGTCATAGTTACAGAAACTCACCTATATGGCAGTTGTACATCCACACCCGTTGGCCATCGTATCGACATCTGCACTTCACAACGTTGTTGGTAAAGTCGGACTCTGCCACTTCATAATTTGGGTTAATTATAATCTGCAAGAGACAGGATACAGGGTCTTCAACTAACTTCCATGTTGGCCTTGATAAAATATCTATCAAATTTAGCAGAGTAATACAGTATTTATAGTCTTAACAGTATAGTAATGAGACATTTTAACATTTCCATTGCAAAAATAAGTTCTACTTTTGCTTGACCTGTATTCAACTGCTTTAATCTTGAAATGATAAATGATATTAGATAATTCATTGCCTATTTTTTGTAGATGCAAAGTCTTTTGTATTGTAAAATAGTCACCTGGAAGATGTAATCCCCGGGCGTTAGACCTGTGATATCTACCCACTGGCAGTCAATGTCATGACGGTATGTATCCCAGCAGCCCACGGTAATGCCCTGTTCTCCAAAGTTCGCACATTCATATTTCTTTTCAATTCCTGGCAAGTTAACAACAAAGCAAAAGTTCAAGTGATCATTCCCACATCATTTTATGAGTTGTGCTCAGAAAACCTGTACCCATGAAAAGGAATCAGAAAAGGTGATTCTATGTAGGTATACCATAAAATAGACTATGATAGGTGTAGACTTGACTGGGGTACACTGTTACCAAAATATTCATATTTTAATCCCAGAATGTTTTGGAGTTACATCTTAGTGTTCAAGGCTTATTTTTTAATAAAGCTCAAAGAACCAGCTGCATATTCTGGTTCTTTTTTTCTTCATTACAGAGTTTAATATATCTGCACTGACATGCACTTAAGTAAAAGCTGATGGTAAACATGTTAACTCCATGCTTGACCAGCAGGGGGCGAAGCCCTAGAGGGCAATGTTCTGAAAAAAGGATCACAGTGTTCCAGTCTGCTCTGCGAGGAGTCTGGTGAATGAATTTGGTCTGCAGCAGTGTGTCAGTGTGGGGAATGCAGATCCAAGTGCAGTGCCTCTCACCCTCATCACATTCTGAGTCCTCCAGACAAAAACTAGCTTTGTGTCCTTCCGCTACCTTGGTACCATTGAGGTTGAGCAAGTCGTAGTGTGTGAACACCTCCATGCTGTGGTAGTGCCTAGAGAGAGGTGAAACCCAGAATGTTACTGCAGTCTTGCCATTTCATTAGTGCACATGAGTTTTTGGATCTTCCTGTTGCTGATTGTAGGAGCAGTAAAAGGCACATTCTGATGCTACATTTGTCCATATATTGTCGTCAGATGTTGCCTGAAAGTTTTTCCACATGACTTTGTCAACACATACTTTTCTCATAACCAGAAGTAAGATTATGAGACAAATTTACACTATAGTCATGGATGATAAGGTCCCCCTCTTGAGTCTGGTTCGTCTCAAGGTTTCTTCCTTTCCACTGAAACCTTGTATTTTGCTTTCATGGGATTTGGGTTAAACATATTATGACAAATGTTTTAAATGTGTTACCCAAATAAACTTGATTTGACTTTAGCGATTGCTGAGGTCTAAAAGTGTCATGAATGTCTCATATGTGACCTCTCTCATATGTGATGCAGGACTAAAAAAATCATTTGTGAAATGTACCTTTCACCAAAACTAGATTTCACAAAGATGCCCAGATTGCCACGTAGCTACCATCACAACTCTCACAGCTATACATGCCCCAGTGCAAGGTCTTTCACCTGTCCTTTTTCATAGGTCAAAGCAATATTATTTGTTATTATATCCATTGTGGGATAGTGAGACCTAAGGATGCCCTTTGCTTTGGTCTGCCAATTAGTGCTTGCCTCAGATGTCCGATGCCAATAGACCAATGTGTGTTTCAAATAAGGCTATTTAAAATGCTTACTTCATATTGTGTGCCTTTGTTTATTGGAAACTGTGGACAAAAAAGTCTAAAGTTAACTACTGGCTTACATGTATTTTTTAAAACTGCTGTCATATGCAAATATGGGCCTGTTTTTTAAATACAGGGTATCATTCTATGGACTATTCTGGCATGAATACTTTGACTGCTGCCAAAATTGTCTCAGATTGTGCAAGCAAATCTCCATTGCAGAAAGTTTCCACTTCAACTTCAACTTCACCCCCACTTCCCCCCACTCTTCTCTTGCCAGATTCTCTGGGACATTAACAGATACAATGCATTCCAGTTTTAAACTGAACCATTTACCTCAGGTAGGCCAAATGTCTCTTGTGACATGTTATATGTCAGTGATGTTCCTGTTTCACTGTGCTGTTCATTGCTTCTTAATATTGACATGTTAAACCAGCTGACTCCTTGCTCTAGGTTTTGAAGGGAAGTCTTTCATTTGAAACCATGGAACCCAGCAGATGTCAGACACTATGCCCCAGAAATAAACATTTCATCCTAAATTATATATATTTAGCAGTGCTATATAATCTCCAGGGCACACAGAGCATGATTTTGTGAACTTTTACTGCATGCTGCTGGGCCCTGACTGCGATGAGAGCATGTTTGATGTCTGTAAGGTTATGTTTTCTGTAGAACCGCCAGGGCTGAGCTGCTCAGCCAATGGCATGACCGCAAACAGCTCCTGGGCTGCAAACACACAGTACTGAAATAAACGCACACTCAATTATGGAAAAAGTGCTGATAGACTGGAAAATGGCATTGGTACCTTACACAGGAACACTTCCCCTATTTATTCTTATAAGAACCCCCTCTCATGTAGCTATAAAAGGAGCCACCTTGGGAATTTTAAACTGTTTAATGGGCTTTCATTTGCATGCCTTACAGTTATTAATAGTGAGTGATAATTACCACAGTACCAAAAGGCAAACTGTGTATTTCAGTAATGAAAAGCTATTGGGTAATAGATTTTGTGTGGATTTTGATTCATAATGGGTGTGGGTGCTTGCCTGTGGCAGTCGTGCCAGACCCAGGTGTGGCGGCCGGCCTTGGGGCGGAAGTCGGACTGGCCGTTGTTGTGGATCTGGGAAGAGAAGCGCAGGAGGCGGCGGTAGGAGTTGGCAGGGACCTGGCTGGCGGAGTTGGCCAGGCAGTTCTCCTCATAGGCACACTGTAGCATTAGCATTGGCCTGTCCTCCAGGTAGGTGGTCTGTTCCACCACCTGAGGGTTCAGTACCAGGTCAGGAGCAGCTGCCAGGCAGAAGAGACACATGGCGAATTCACAAATCTACATAAACCACTGCTCCGACAATGTAAAAGACCTCATTTATTTGTATTGTTCATTAGTTTTGGTGAATTATGGAGAATACTAAGTACATGATATCCAACACATTTTTTATTTGCAAATTGGAACATCGTACAAAATGGCTGACTCACTATATAGTGCACCATATACTTGATTTTCATTTACACTGTTGAGAAAGTATCCATATCCATGTGAAGACTGGTCCAGATACCATTTACATAAATACATACTCATATGAATTAACACAGTGATGTCAGTGATACCTCAAGCCGTGTCATGCATAGAATTTTAACACTTCTCAGTTGGTATTTGGCATGAATTATATATTTGTCATTTTTTTCTGTCTCTGCATGTAATCTTTGAAATTAAATGAACAAGATGTTTGTGATGTATAGATCAGATACCAGATGTAATCAAATGGTAAAACAAAAAAGGCTCATGACTACCAAGCGATGAAGAAGATTTTATAAGCAAAATGGTTTCAAATTCCATTCTGCAAGTCTGTTGCAATTAAAACGTATTTGTGTACTTTGAATATACAAGTATCCATTCATCAAAGTGAATAGTTTCCTATTTCCTGTATGCCTTCCATCTGCTTCTGTTAAATATTTCCAAGGCAATGATTTGGCTCACAATTCTGGCCACTGGGGCAGTCCAAATGTTGCAGCATGGGGAGGGGGAGAGGGCTTACTCTCTGAGCAGGACACTCCAGCAGCAAAGCGGGCCCCTCCTTTTGGACAGCTAAGATGTGCTCCATGGTGCAGGCAGTGAGACAGAGACATCTCTGTGCCTGAACACCTCACTCCACTCATCACGATGTCATCTGCACTCACCTCCCCTGGCCAGTACCAAGTTTCCTGCAAGGGTTAAAAGACATACATTTCAGCACCTTGATCACATTCAACAAGGCATTCCAATAGCAAATGAAGAAAGGAGCAGATCATTTTAATGCTTTGAGTAGTCAGTCATTACACGTGAAATGTCCAAGGAAAAAGACCACCATCAAACCAGCTGCGAATAGTGTTCATGCCAAACTATGCATTAGTTTGCTAAAAAGCCAATAATTAACATATTGATAATAATATTGTTCTGAGCATTGTTCAAAAAGATTAAAGGAAAGAAAAATAATTCAAAGTAAACTATAAAATTATAGATTAAAGTGAAAAAAAAACAAATGTATTCAACAATACTGAGACTGCAAAACAAGCACGTAGTGCATGGCAGCTAATGGTAGAACTTGTACTATTCTACCACAAGAGGGCAATACCTATGCATTTACTGAACAGTAGGACTGAGGCTGCCGCCTGTCTGACTGAAAAACGGTCTGGTGGTGTTTAAAATAGTTTTACCCATGGCAAGATAATTTATGGTAGCACTGTTTGCTCAAATATGATACATTCCAAAGAAAATCAGAATGTATTTTGCTTTCATATTTGATAATACTTTTCAGAAAATATTTCTTTTTAGGCTGAGGACCAATACTGTAAGATTTGACATGAAACTTTTCTCTGGACTCAAGCGTCTCTAATATAACACTGCTTTTGTCAGATAAGGGCAATCAAAATCCAAATAAAACTGGAAAACTGACACTGGAATTCAACAGCAAAGTTTTGTTTGTGTCATTACTGGTATGTTCTAACAAGGATACTTGGAACTCAAGAAAGCATGTGAATAAGACTTTTGTGTCACTATTACATCACACACAGGTCACCTTGTCTGTTTGCAATTCCTGCAGTTACTAAAGCAGCCGATTGTTTTTCCACTCCAATAAACAAGCATCAGCTGACGTGTTGTGTAATGTCTTAGTTGAGACGGCTCCTTGCCAGGTCCCCATATGCTGATAGTTTGCGGCCTTCACCTTCTGTGAGATGGTAGACTTTTAAGTGTCAGACTTTCCGTGTTCTGTATTCTAGTGCCTGCAGAAACACTTAGCTGGGGTGGATGGGAGACCTTGTCGGAGGTTTCAAGGTAGTAACATTTAAGTACATTCTCTGCACCATCTGCTGCTGTCTTAAGATCAGTTGGTGGGTCAGTTGGTGGGTCGGTAGGTGGGGTGGGGTGGGGGGTTGCTGGACATCTATGAACATACTGAGATGGTACAAAAAAGATATACATGACAGAACAGGGACTAATGTATTATGACCTCTTCAAATGTTCCTTTTTGTTCATTGTCAAAAATAGAAAGAAGAGAATACACATTTTTGTACAATGGGCTTCAGAATTATGTTTTTCTTTGTAAATGAACTCAACAGTTATCAGTCAATCAGTGAATGTGTACATATACACATACACATTTATATACATACATATATTCCTCTATGGATTATGCTACAGCCTTAAGTCATAATATAGTCAAACACAAATATCAGACAAATGATCAATCAAACATGCATGGATTCCACAACTCTGCTGTACACATCATGACATGAAAATGATCTATGTGTCATGGTTACCAAACTAAGCCAGAAATATGGCCCCTCAGTTTGACTCAGCCTTTACCTGGCTTGTCTGGCCAACCCCCTGTTCCTCTGACTCTAGGGAAATTGACAGCCCACGATGGTGCTTCAACCACCCAGTAAAATTTCCACTCGTAAAACTCCTCTTCCATTACATGATTTACGAGGAATTTTCCAGCACTTTGAGCCAACAGTTCATCATCTCCATTAATGTTACGGTCAGACAGGACTACTGGAATCTATTGTGAATATCACCTCAGAATTGTAGAGAACAGCCCCATGGAGAATCCCAGACTGACCAATTTTTTTACATTCTTTGAGGTGGAAATGACTCCCTCTCATTGTGCATAGCTATGCAATTTTTAGAGAGAGGGAACAAATAATGTCATAGATACACGTAAACGGATATGTATCCATGCAATTTTAAAACAGAGTACCAATAATAATATGGATACCTGTAAATGTACACGTATCCATGCAGTTTTTAAAACAGAGAGTACCAATAATAATAGGGATACCTGTAAACACATACATATCTATGCAGTTTTTAAAACAGACAGTATTGATAATAATAGGGATACCTACAAAAAGGATATGTCTCCTTGCAATTTTAAAGCAGAATAATAATAATAATAATAATACTTTGTGTATTGTTCAATAAATATAAATACTGTGCACATCCATGGTACATAATGTTAATTAAGTATGTATGTTTTATGTAAAAATAACAGTTCAATCAAGTGTTTGTTTGACAAAATGTTATATATTTTCTTAGAATGAAGAAATGGTAAAGTAGCTCCAGAAACATCCAGAAAAATGTGCTACAGGAGCGCTGATCGCTCACTTAATTCCTTCTCCAGTGATTACAAAAGAGGTTCTAATAAGACTTCAAAAGTGCTTCAGTCTTGTGTATAATGTGGGAGATCAGATAAACTACAAAGATAGTGCTCATGCCAGGTACTTCTCAGCAGGAAAGTTGATCAAAGTGGAAATATGGACTTTAACTAGCCATCAGTGTTAGTAAGAGAAAGACAGGGGTCCTCCTTTTGCCCATTAAATTCATATAGTAGTTTTACAAAATGAGTGTGTGAAACAACTCTCCTCTCCCATTTTTCCCTCTTATCCACTTTATGTCTAAAATGATACGCAAAAGTCCCATAGCCTGAACACTGCTCATAAACAGTAAGCACTTCTCATGGCGTACTCATCTGGAAGCCCCACAAACTAGCACTGGACAGGATATGCTGCTGATGCAGGTAACACAGACTTGCATAATGCAGCCAGTCATTTAGTGGTAGTGATCAGCTTAAATGCTGATGAATGAGTGCTGGTGCTTCTTTTCCCTCAATAAAAGACAGCCTATTCGTAAAGATTAAAGTGTGCGAAAATTAAACCTAGCATCAAAGGATAACAAAAGCAAGCATGGGAGGAATATGAGGTGTGGCTATTAAATAATTAGACCTAACTTATGTAAGTCGAACCATAGCGCACATTCGCAAACCACATGCTATACATTGATCAATGGGCAAGCATAAACGACCCCTGAAAGTTTCAATCCGCTTGCATCATCAGTTCGCTGTTACGCATCACATGAAGTAGACGTGTTTTTCTTGAACATTAGTCTTATTATTTAATAGCCACACCACATACAGTATGACAGAAATGGGTTTTATGGCTGTTGCGTGAAGAGATGGCTGTGGTGAGCTCAAAGCATGGCGTGGACTCAGAGGGGATCTCGCTGTGAATTGCTGGTGCTGAGGCCGTGTTCCGGTGTCACTCACCTGGAAGGCATGGCTGGCAAAGCCCAGGCCCAGCTGCCTGCACACCACCATGGCCTCCATGGTGCCCCAGCCTTCACTGCACACTGTACCCCACACCAGGGACCCGTTCTTCTCTGCCAGCACCTCCACGCGCCCTTCGAATGGGGTCCGCCCGCCACTGAGACGCAGCTGTGAGCAACACAGCAGGAGAGAAAAGTCACCTCACAGATCACAACCTCCTCATGGGTCACAAAATAGGCATCTCTCCTGTTTTCAGAGACTCTAACGGACTCTTCTAACACTTCTACACTGCAGTGTTGTTGGTGGCAGTGAAGTATAATGTTAGAGAGCTGGGCTTGCAAAAGATCCCAGGCAGTCTTTGAGCAAAGTACTTAACTGAAATCACATCGTAAAGAGCCTTTAATACTAGACCTGGTGAGCTCTGCCTAGAGAAGAGAAGCTGAGTGGTCCTTCATTGCTTGCTCTGAACATAGAATAGCCCTCTGGGGTAAGGGTTAAGCATCCTTAGACGTTTACACACTTTTGATTTAATTATATTATGTATCATATGTGATTATGTTTATCAAATTAAGCTGAACAACTGCAACATAAATCGTCATGTAGTCATTAAATGTAAATAAATGCATCAGATTAAAACAAATGTATGATTTACTTTCATACTTTGTATATGTCCAAAGTGACACTGAAAAATGTCAAGTTAAATGTGAGTAACTACCCAAAAGAATAGTACAGAACAGATGTACAACAATCTAGAAATACACATTTCTGACCAAATCTCACACTGAAAAATAATCAAAGTACCCTAATGATGTCTAACTGGTGCCAGTCCTTTAAAAATGGCTGCAATATTCCTGATCAACTTTGTGTGGTTTACAAAAAAGTGAAGCCCTCATTGTGCTGTTCATTTGATTTAAAACAGCTGCTCTTGGTGACATGTGACTGTTATTAAAGAACCATGTTATTCATATTGTATTGTGGGGTAGATCATATTCTTTGGTTACAGAGACTCCAGAAACGTCATAGCTAAGAGAAAACTTGGGTCTCCTTCCATACAGCTGTTTTCAGCTAGGTCTTGGGGAATAAAGCAACTGCTATAAAAGGATTGAAACATTTGTTTGCAAGACAGAATAATCCAGTCTAACCACAATGCTTTTTGTCTTGAAATTTTAGTTGCAATTTAAGGAAGTGTTGTTTAGTTTCTAAATAATTGTATGCAGTCATTCCCAGAGAATGCGAAATTCACTGTCTTGTGAAGAGAACAAGATGATTAAAAAATACATGGTTCATTTTTTTATTAAAGTTTAGAACAGATTAATCGATGGATTAATTGAATATGTGCCTCAGAACTAGCAGTTTACTATCGACAATCCACTGTTGAGAGATCATTCATAGACAGGCCTCAAAAGCCTGAAGTGACTGCCGTATGATATGATTTATACAGGTCCTTTGGCTGAAACACTGCTGTAATGTATTTCTTTGAAATATTGTTGCCGTTTTTCTTGGAGTTTGTGTGGGGTTTATGGGAGGGTAAGGGGAGGTGTGTGGGTCTCACCCTCTGCTGAAAGCCCATGGCAGGCACGTTGCACCTCACGGCCGCGTCCTCCTCATGGCTGCAGCCCAGCGACTCCTTGTTGAAGAAACATTCGGTTATGGACTTCTCAAACCCAGAACATTCCACCTCATTCATGTGGACTGGGCCCATTCCTGGACAAAGACAGAAAAAAAGCAAAACGAAAACATCCAAATCAGGTCACGGGTGTCCACAGTTAGGCTACGTTTCTTTCATATTATGTGTTTACTTGGCAGACAAATTTGTCCAATGAATTCAAATTGTAAATTATTTATAGTGGGATTTGTTTACTGAAGGGATCTTGGAACTGCTTCACTCTAAATAAAGACAAAGCCTGAATTAAATGAAGTGTTACTCCAGTGCTTTAACTCCTACACTAATGTTATCCTGGAATTCAAAACCGCATAATCCAATCACAAGTAACTGTTGGGTATAATCTCTCAGTATTTGGAGATATAAATTAAACCTTTTTCTTCTTCCTCATCAAAACATGACTGTTAAAATGTATTTAGCCATTCTGTTTTATGCATCATGATGCAACACTCAGAAGTTCAATTGTTACTGTGTTGAATGTTTTTTGTTTCTAAAAGGCATTGGAGAAAAGCATACATAAATAATGACTTATATTAGTTTCAGCATTGTCTAAAGCAATAGAAATGACCTGCATAGTTCAATGCATATTAAATAGATCCTGTAAAATGGGTTTGCAAGTATTTTGTATCCTTCAATAAACTTTTGCCCCAATGTCTTGTTTCAGTCAGGATAGTGGGGACTCACATGATGCTATGATTCTTCTTTCCATTTTATGGAATATTTCCAACTTGGCTTCAAGTGATGACATTTGGTAAAACGGTTATTTTTTCTGCTGTTGTAAAATAATGTAAATCTTGTGAAAATGGCTTTTCCTGAGCCACTCCTCATGAATTCTCCATTCCTGCTGTTGCCTTAGTTCAGTGTACCATTATTGTGGAATTTACTGCTTTTCAGTCTCAGGGAAAGACCTTAAGTTATGGTTTTGATGATAATTACAATGAGGGTACATGGAAAACAGACAAAATCTGTGCATTTTCTTTTACTTTCACATGGTTTTTGTGGGAAAAGAGCCTAGAGAGTTGACGGTATTACACAGAAACATTCAATTTGCTTTGATGTAACAGGCGTTGGTAAAATTGGGTGAAATATCCAAGCCATTTTTTTCTCAAAATCTGCGCATGATGTGATTTTTAAGAAGGTAAGAATATGGAAAACATCTATTTCTCTTTTGAGAATTGGTTTGGCCATGAAACCTTCCACTTTTTTTATAATTCAGTTGTAATCCTAGAAATATCCCAGCAGGTGGCAGTCTTCGGTGAAAGCAAATAACCCATTAAATATGGTCCAATGGGGGACACATGGCATTTTGGTGCAGGCTGATGGTGTCTGCCCTTACCAAGGGTTTGGTTTGAGATTCATTCATTCATTCATTCATTCAAATTTTGGCCAAAGGAGTCAGCTTTAAGGATGAGAAAAGCTTTAGCTGTAATTCAGTGAGCCTTACCCAGGGAAATTGTCCCAATGCTTGCAGTCAAGCAAATGGGAAACAAAAACAAACACAAAACACCTGCCAAGCAACACTTGCATGAGTCAGTCTAATAAAAAGAATTGCAAACGGAAACTGTTTTGACCCAGCCATAATCATTATGATGAAAGCATTCACATTCTATTTTGCATTAATGAACACATCAGACAGTTTGAGTTTGTTTCCTAACTGCATTCATCTCCCAATGCCTTCATCAATGAATCAGTCTCTGGTTATGAACTGAAATACAGCTCTCTGAACTGAAAAGACCACACTGGGAAGAGGAAGCGGACTGGGGAAGAGTATTCTCCTGAGAATCATATAACCCTTTCCAAATAATCCAGCCTCCATTTGGAATTTCCAATATCCAGGGACTTCCAGTTTCTCACCTCAAGTTCAGTGAGGTCAAGATATCACTGCAAGTGAGGGAATTTTCAGCAGAAAATGGTAAAAGAGGTCCACATTGTAGACACCTCCTTGTCCAACATTTGGCTAGCAGATGTCTGCACGTGTAGTTCAACATGCTGGATGAAGGTTTGTCTTGTGTTTCTTTTTTCCTTTTCATGAAGAAAAGCTGAGGATTGACTTGTTCAGACCTCAAAGGTTTACTGACTCTTTTTTCAGCGGTTGAGCGCACAGGACTTTTACATGGATATTTCCTCCCCCTCGCGTGACTAGGTTCCGTAAACAAAAGAGTATGTTTTATTAGTAACAAAGTAGAGACAGTTACCTTGAGGCCTGTGACAAACTAGTTGATCCTATTCTTTATTTAAATTAGACTCCTAAGCTGGGATCATTTGTGTTTGGTAGCCTACAGTCAGTTGTCCACTTGTTAGACCCCAGGACCCCTTGTCACCGTTTGACAATTCTTTGTAAAATCTCACAAAGGCCCAAGAAGCAGCATATGCCACAAGGGTCTACATGCTGGACAGTCCAGTCAAAGTATTCAGGAGGTGTAAGAAATACCTCTGAACCTGCTCAAGAAAATGAAGTATGCAATTGTATGTTTTGCTTTAGTAATACGGGTTAAAACTGTAGATCAGGTTTTTGAAGCTCTTGCACTGAGAGTGGGACTTTGACCCACCTTGGCCTAGTCGTCCTCCAATCAGGGCCTCCTTAGCAGTCCCAAAGCCCAGCTCCCGGCACACCACAGTGGCTGACAGCAGGTTCCAGTTGTCATCACAGATGGTGCCCCACTCGCCATTCTTCAGCACCTCCACGCGGCCCTCCCCCACAATGGCCCCACCCCTGAGACGCACCAAGGGTTGCTGTGGAAACAAGGGGAGTGGGTGGTGAGCAGAGTTATAATAACCATGTGAATGATTCAGTACAGCACAAGGCCTGTCCACTCTTTCTTCTTGCCATAGAAATAAACATACTCCTCATCTGACTCCATGAGTCACAGGCGTTTCCATTCATATTCACTTCGCTATGCCAGGAAGTTAGTTCTTTCATTTGAATTAATGACTTACAGTCAGGGGAGTCAAAATAAACTGGACCCATAAAAACTCATCTGTCACACCAACTTCTGTTAAATGCCAAAAAGTATTTGCTTTAAAAGATTTTTGCAGTTGAGGCACCTGTTTGAAAGAGCTATCTCACAATCGATCCATCAAACATTCAAAGGCAAAAATGACGCTTTACATCATGCTTTCTGAAGGAAGTGAGGACGCCATGATGAGCCATGTGCTTTATAATGAAAAGCTTGAGTTATCTAACAGGAAAATAAGTTTTTGCAGAGTCCTTTGAACTGCAGACAAAACACTGATCAGGAATCATCTGACTTCATGTCAAATCCCAAGGAAAGAGTGTGAAATGAAATAATTGGAACAAATAGTCTTAAACTTTGGTGCACAGACACATCCACATATATCAGCTGGAAGTGATCAGCATATGAGGCCTAAATTATGGGTGAAAAAACATGAATGCTGAGTGTAACTACAGACACAGATAGATAAACATAATACTGAGAAATGGGGCTAAAATAATTGTGATCTGAGAGCTGGCTATTGTAATGCAACCACCCTATTTAGATACTTATATTTTGATACATCAGTGCTATTTTCTCATCTGTTCTTCTTAAGAAATTACAATTCAGCATACTTTTTATATACAGCATAAGTGTTTTTTTTTATAAACAAGGTTATCTGCAGTTAAAGCTTGACATTAATAACAATAATTTTCATGGGTTTCTTTATTTGTTTAATTTTCTTGTTATTATAAAATCTTGTTATTATAAATAAAATAAGATGCTGGGGGGTCATAGAGATAATTAGGTAACAACCAGAATGAAAAATGAACAATGTAAAAGGAGTAGAAATCAGATATTGTGTGGCATAAATATTAATAATCTGTACAAGGATAACATGTATTAATTTGATTACTCCATCTTGCATACTTTAGGCAACATGTACAGGTCATCTTCCTCTGGGATAAAAATTAATATGAAGTTCAACACATCCCTGTTTTAGGTTGCTTTGGAAAAGTAAATGTTGAAAAGCTGTACAGAGGGGAGCATTT
The DNA here is from genome assembly GCA_022829145.1 of Albula goreensis. Taxonomy (NCBI): domain Eukaryota; kingdom Metazoa; phylum Chordata; class Actinopteri; order Albuliformes; family Albulidae; genus Albula; species Albula goreensis. The sequence goes on along the minus strand of CM040744.1, from coordinate 30,983,153 downwards.
TATTGTCACACTGTAGTGAAAAGAAGGAGGCAGAATATTTGTTAGTATACAAGTGGAAATATTAACACCTAAAACTGACATTCAGCGCAATGAATAACTAAACTTCCATTTTTCAACGTTCTACACCATTTAGAACCACAAAATAATTTGTGGCATCGGTATTTGGTAATAGTCCTCTTTCACCAGTTAGCGTTCTAAACATAGAAAATAGAAAATAAAGCCAATTTAGGTAAAGATAAAGGTTTAGACAGTGTTTTTTCCTATTATAATGGGTAGCAGCATACTATAATGGTAAAGGAGCAGGTGTATGTAGATCAGGATAATTGTCTCCTAAATCCCTACCAGTCTGAGTCCTGTAGCCCTGAAGAAAATTGCAGCACTTAAGAATGTAATAAGGAAAGATATAATTACTACAGGCTGTATTTAATTAAGCATCTAGGTTCTGTTAACACCATTCCTCATTAGTCAAGGCCTCTATTGTGTGAATTTTTTATGCTATATGTAGCTGCAAAGTTTCTAGTGATTCTCTTAAATGTGTTCCCCCTGACTGTGCTAATGCACACATCCACACTGCGTAAACCGCCTGAGTGACAAAGAAATAAATCTGGGGACCGGTTCAATCAACAAGGCCCAACATTTTTTATTCCAGGTGACTGATTCTGGCAGAAGGGAGAAATTATTTAAAAGACTTTATAAACACGGAATCATAACCCCAGGCCAAGAATGCCTGACTCACTTGCTAAAGCAAGCCATCCACGCTCTGCTTGAAGCGCTTATGAAATGAATCTAAAAGACCACAGAGTCAATGAAGTTATGTCAAGTCTCAGTGTGTTTCTGCAAGTCCAAGGCAATTTGATCAGGTACTGAGTAATTCGTAATCCATTCAAGTATGTGGAAGGAATGGCCTTGCTCTAGTCAAGGGACAAAAAAACCCAGACATGTTATAATGTCCATTTGAGAAATATATGTGCATGAGAATGCACACTGCACAGAGGAAGGCTCTGCTGCCAGCTGTGTAAGGCCGAGCAGTGGAACGTGACTATGCACACAGCATTAATGGGACGTGATTCAGAGAGGACAGGATGAGATCACTTTGGAGGGTAATACGTGTCAACTTGTCTCTCCACAAAAAATCTGGGAACTGCCATCAGAATTTCCCACTGGTGTAGAGACGATGAGCACTCATTCAGTCGTAAACAGAGAAAGCATCTGTGGCTGGATTTTCTGAGATGAACAGTGCTATCGTTGCTGTTTCAAAAAGCACTTTTAAAGTCAGCTTTAAGGGATGTAAGAAATGATCTTGTTTTTTTAGGGAGAAGTTTATTTTTTTGTGTTGGATTGTCAGAATCTTCAAGTATTAATCATATGATCCTCTTTTACATGAATCATCAAGATAAAATGTAAGAACATATTTTTCATTGATATGGTTATTACAGATGTGTTTCATAGTAATGACTTGTGAAAAGAGAGAGGGAGATAGGGAAACAGATTAGAGTGAGAAATAAAAGAGAGGAATAGAGAAAGGAGCCATGCTTCATTAGATGTTTGGGGGTTACCTCCTGTCTGAAGGCCTTTCTGAAGCCTGCCATGGGGGTCGGAGCGAAGGCTCGCCCAGGGACACAGCTCACCACCACAGGCATGCCCTGGCCACAGGTGCTGTTGCCCTTGTCTGCCACAGAGTGCCCCAGTTTACAGCTGGACAGGTGGGCCTCGTTTCCAGTGCAGTTCACTGCAAAGCCCCAGTAGATGTGCTTTCGCCTGCGTGCGAACATCCTGAAAACATAGAGTGAGACAGTTTTTATTTTGAATATACATAACAAGTCACTGTCATGAACATATATCTGTAAATTCTTCCAAACCATTACAGTTTAAGTGTATGGATATTATTTTTTTTTCTGATTAGACTGTAAACAAAGGCATTGTTATGGACTGATGTGAGAATACAGCTGCCAAAGTTGCACAGTAGTGACATGGGGCACAATTAATGGGGCAAGTTTTTCCAAGAAAGGAGTCAGATAAAAGTCATCTGTCATCGCTGCCGATGATTTGTTCAGCTGAGCTTAACTCTGGTCTGTCAGGCCTCCAGGCTTGTGAGGTAATTTCTTTCCCTGCTGATCTGAAGCACAGGCTTTTTGAGTTTGTTTTCAACCTGAAATCAGGATTTTTCTCTCACTGGAATCAGTCCCAAACTGATGTTTAACAAAGTGCAGAGGGACCTACTGAGAATTTTAGCAGGTATCTTGGAAAACAAGTAGAGATAAGAGAAACACGTGTCTCCTGTTTGATTTGAACAGCTGCTGTTTTACGGTGAAACCTTTCAGAGGATCCCTTGACAGGAAACAGTTTTGAATGTGGCAGACGATAGTGGGGTATGAAACGGGGGGAAATGTACAAATACTGCTACAGACTTTGGTTTTCCTGTCACATACCTCTCATAATCCTCATGGTTTACTGCTCAAAGTGACCCTTGGATGAGGGGCAGTCCAGCGCATCGAGCCGCAGCTTCAGTTCAGGGAATGATTAAAACTAGCGAAGGCCCTGGCTTTGCGGCCCAAATATTTGAAGAGCCAACCCACAAAAAGCAGACACTGTGCGTATCCCAAGTTCCAGAGTGTTGTGAGCAGGCACGTAGCTCCCCTCGTTTAACGGCCTGCCGTCCCCTGGAGCTACACCTCCTGTGCCTGAGCTCTGTGTACTCGGCCACAGGTCAGAAGCCAAAAGAAATGCACTATTCTCCAAAACTCAGGAATTTTCATTAAGATCAGAGTGGCAAAACTTTTTCAGCAGAAGATGGCAAATTTGGATTAATTTGAGCAGACGCTGTACCCAACAGATCAGGACTTCCACAGGATTTCTCTTTCATTTTTACTTTGATTAATTTCTAAACAGCTGGGAGAGTATCTCTGCTGGTTGCACCATTTCACTGCAGGTTTCCACAAGTAAACTTTCAGGCATTCAAAATTAAAGCCTTTTTTTCCACTTCTGGTTGGGCATTACAACAGCTACACGGAATGTGCTGGCTTGGGATATGAAAACAGAGGGGAAAGCCCATATAAAATAAATGGCATTCGAGGTTATATTAAATTGTATAAACTCTGATATATAAGCTGCTTTTTTATAAAAGTTCTCATGGCTGGCATGGCTACACAGAAAGACTTTCTGTGGAACCCCAGCACATGTGTTCTGTGTGTACTAAGCATGCATAGTGAAAGCATTAAGCCCAATGAGTGCAAAAATTAAGAGAACCAGACAAGAACTCACAGAGGGGTCAAACAATTGCAAGCTAAAATAAAAACCCAGTTTTCCAATCATCCTCTAAACAAACCACAAAGTTGAAATCAGTAGTCCATAAATATATTTCATGTAGCTGAACACATATTTTTAATTGTTTATTGCCATTATCATTATTTCTCAAACCGTTTTACCATGAGTGTTAATCCATCCCATTTTTCAGGACAAAATAATGCTTCTTATATCAAAACAGCCCATCTTCCCCGAATTAAGCAGCCAAAGCAGTCCGTAATTCACATTAGAAAAGCAGCTGTAGATGTTGTCATTGGATCGGAGGAACACACAATTATTTTCCAGTGGTTCAAGTTTAAGTATGACAGGTCCTTCCTGGGACTTGATTCATGGCTAGAGACGAAATTGTCTCTAAAAAAATATCTTTCTTTTATCTCTTCCAAGTCCAGGCCCATACTTGGACAAATGAGACACACCAATATGGCTCTTCAAAGGCATAGTGGAAGAGCCAGTACCACAGATGACACAGGGTCCGTATATGACACCCACCAACATGAGTATATTCTCCCTGAAGTCTTTGAGTGCTTGATAAAATTATTACTCATAGTTTTGTCTACCAGACAGATTAACAAATCTCTGAAATAAAGTATGACAAATCAGCTACATAGCAACAACTCTACATCCTGCCTCAACCTTCCAAAGAACCCAGCTAGTTAACTGGTGGAAGAGGAAAAATAACAAGGTGAAATTCTGTAAAAATCTGAAAATGAATATTCCAGCTGCATTATGTCATGGTTTCCTTCTCACATCAGCCTGAACTTACTTATAGACTCTGGCGTTGTATCTCCTCTCCCCGGGGAAGCCAAACATGCCACAGACGACTCGGCTGTTCATCTGGGTCCAGTCCTCATCACATATCTGCTTCCACTTGCCTCCATCCTTCACCTCCACGTACCCCTCGGTTACCGGGATACGCTTGCGGTAGGATCCAAGGATGGCTCGGATTCGTATATCCTCAACCTGGAGGTTCAAGCTCTGTGGAGACAGGACATAAGGACTTGTGATTTTATTTTTTTAATACAGTTTTTAATAAACCTTTATTTGACCAGGAAAAGTCACATTAAGATTAAGAATCTTTTTTCAAGGGAGACCTCGCCAAGACAGGCAGCAGCATTAATAGTTTAATGATTTAAGTGTCAAGAATATCAGTCTTGCCTTCCAAAAACTAATATCTTAGTATCTGAATTTGCTGATTTTTAATTTATGTGTGCCATATATGTCATGAAAGAGAATTTTGACTATAAGTATTTCGGCTTTCGTTGGTCTGTTTCTTATATTAATATAATAAGAAGATTGTATGTACAAATTATAAATATATTGCCTTTAACTAAATTCCAAACAATATAGATAACATATGCGGTGGTACGATTATGAAAATATGTTCTTTTGCATGTTATTCATAAGAAATAGGATACAGCCATGGAGTTTCAGATAAGAAACCTAATTTTTCTTTTAGCAAAACATAGGTCAATTTGACCCAAACACAACATGGGGGTTAACAGAAGCTCTGTTAAGCATGTACCAAACATATACTTTTGCAACCCATTAAAAAAACACTGAAGTCTCTTCAGGGTTTCACCTTTTTCTCCAGGGCCTCTAATACTGAATTTTACATTATACATGTTACATAACTTGACACTGAATAAATAATTTTTGTAACAGGACGGGGCACTGAAAATCTTGGCTGACTGATGTGTCCTCCTCTGCGTGACATAGTGGGTCAGAGGGAGTGACAAACTGCCTTCACTGAGCTGTGGGGTGAGGGGCCCCATTCTGAGAGTTAAGGCTTTTTTACATGTTCAGCCTCCCCCTACAAATCTCTCTTTCATTCTCTCTACAGCCTTATTCCCAAGACTATACCCACATTCCTGTGTTACATGATAATTCAGGTCACAATCAGGGAAGAAGGATCTCTATATGTGTGCTGTTAAACAGTAATGCTGGTCTCAGCAGTTCTCTTTTCAAACGCTTGCTACTAACCCAAAGTACCATAGCATGACTTTATAATCAAAAGAAAGGCTTCCTGAAATGGCATCAGCCTGAAGAAATGCACAGATAGCACCACACCAAAACCAGTAGCACTGCAATGAAAAGTCTCTAATGGCCTTAAAAACAGACCACAGAAAGAGGAGGGGAGGAGGATGGGTCTAAAGATGCGGCCCTATTTGATCCCATGTGTCTTTACTGAGATGTGACCTTCAGTAAAATACACATCTGACAGTCTACAAAACCTTAAATGGAAACTACAAATTACCACACACCGCCATTGAAGACCTCAGGCCCCTGACAAACACTTCATATGTATTTTCATACCAATGTATTACCCAACCAGATCCTTTTTTCAAAATTGTTAGATATCCTAGATATTAGAGTTCATGAAACAGGGAGGAATCCACAAGTAAACTAAAACAAAGTCTCTAAACAATCTTTGGAAGCCATGGCACAGTGAACAGTCCAGCTCTGAAGGCCAAAATACAAATCCATGAGAACAGCATGTGCAACTAACCAACTTACAATCTACACTGGCAACCAACGCCTTACTTTAGAAGTGAGCAAAACCAAACCAAAGCCACTTTGCAATTTTTGCTGTCCAAAGCCACCACTTAACCAAAGGAAAATGAGAAAACATCAAGTGTTATGACTTCCACCATGTCCACATTTCACACGTGTTGGTTAGACTTGGCTAATGAAAGTTTTCAAACAAGTTCTATCATTTAGTTTTACTTTTTCACAATTCCGGAATGCCCAATTGAATTTGTAGGTCCATCTCATTGATTTAATGGCCTCTATTGATTCATTATAACATAAAAAAACACACACTTTGTAAAATGTGTGCTGCATTCCTTTGGCTGAGCATTGCAGTCATTACATAAGAAAACTAAACTTAGCTGCATAGCTGGTAAAGACAGTCTGCAAACATCTGCATAACCCGATCAGTCGCAACTGCAGAATGAAATGAGACAGATGCTGAATGAAATCCTCCTTCCCTGGACCACACTTTTTTGGGCAAGGCACATAAGACTCCTTGCCACAGTGTGTACAATGGTTGGGATTAGGGATCAGGACTCAACACAAGTGCTTTAGCTGGATGCACCACCCAGGAAGCCCATATTAAAATATTTTTTAGAAGGGGTGCTATATGGTGACCAATGGCAATGCATTTACCTTTGAACACTTAATAAGATAATTGTTGGTCAATGATGAGATGCTTTAAGGATTAAAACCCCATTGACGTGGTATTAAAAAAAGTCACACACATACTACACATCCAGACTGCATCAAGATTTAATATCCTTTGCAAATCTGACTCAAACTATGCTTTCTTGGCGTTAGCTTTGGATCCAGTTGGCTGAGAAGTTTGAGGGCAGCTGGAACCTGGAGAGCTGAAAGTTCTTAAACGGAGAGTGAACAGGCACCGACAGGCACATGCACTAATGCAGCAAATAGAAAGGGATTTTCTCGTGTCCTAGCAGCTTTGTAATGTCTGACAACTTGACAGGGCTAAAGACACGCTGCCTTTGCCCTTCCCAGTCCACCCTGGAGGATCACAGTACTGTGACCGATATAAGAGGACAAACAGTCTTGTGTAAAGCACACACCTCGTACAGAAGCTATGTAAGCATGTATAAACAGTCTTACAGTTCAAGAGAATGTGCTCTGTGTGATACAAGGGGTGAAAAGAAATTATACTAATTATTAAAAATATTTTTTTTTTTTTAATTTATTAAAGATCAAATTAACAATCATTTGGAAGTCGGAACCATGGAAATGGTTTCACTTTTCAAAGTTTGTTGATATATATTCTCATGTTCAGCGATGCCTCTTGGTTTGTAACATTTTCTTGAGCGTATTTTTCTGCTGCAGTAACATACACCTGGGGATATTTGCTTGACTGTAATGCTCAAATGGATCTAAACCTTGTTCATATGTGGATTCAAACATTTTTTTTCTGCTCAAAACTTTTCCCAGCTTTGAGAGAGTAATGCATTTACCTGGGACAGAAAAGCAATCTTCAACCACAGACACGGCTTCCCAAAACCTGAATGCATTAGACTGGGTCTGTGACTCTGTGTTTTTGATACTGCACGCCTAAGAGGGCAGTGGGTCTGAGTGATGCATGCTGGGAACCAAATCATGTCCTGTTTTCGTTAGTTAGACCATGCCCCCTGAGCTGAAAGAGGCAAAGATCAACAGCTAAGTGAATGAAAGTTATGTTTGGAGATAGAAAATAGACGGCCTTAGACAGGCTGTCCACTGAGAATAACATGCCAGTGTTTGTTTTATTCTAATTCTCAGCTATACTATTTCATTTTTGTTTTTCATTACATGCTATTTAGAGATCTGCGGTTGCATGCCTTTGAATGAGCCAAGCAAGTTGTGTTTTTACTGTGTGCAGTTATGTATGCTTATTTTTGATGAGGAAAGCTTCATCATTGTTAAATGGAATAATATACCTCCCATCTTTAGAACCTTTTCAACACATCTCCCATGGCATAAAGGCTTTCATTTATTAAACCTGTTCTTCAGCAGTACAGAATCCTGGAGATTGAATAGGGTTTAACTATGACATTTAAAACAGCTATTATCCGAACAGCTGAACATTTTACAAGTTGAATTCTCATCATAAAGTGCCATATAATCCATCCCTTTGTCCCAGATTTGGAATCTGTCATTTTACACATTTCATTTCATATTAAATAAAAAGGGAATATGAGGTGAAGAAAAGCTTTCAGTTATGGCAATTAGAGAAGGAAAAAACCCTCTTCCAAACAATAAAATGACAACAGCATCTACGATTAATACATTGGTGATTATTACCACTAAAATTCCTGCTCTGGACTGAAACTACAGTTTTTATTGACCTAAAGCCAGAAATTAAAAACAGTATTCTGAATATTTGTCTCAGCTCTCTCATGTATAAACGTGAGAGACAACTTGCAACTCAGAGGTATTACATGGTCTTTTTTCCACATTACCAGTCATTTCATTTCCCACTAATTGTTTTCCTGTTTGGGGGTCACGTTTGGGGTACACGTGTCTCCAAAAAAAAGAGGGGGGGTTACACAACATGTTGATTGCGGTACTTGAATTTTGGGGCAAAGGAGTAGAAGCAGACACTCTTCCAACATCTGCGCTGCGTTTCTGTCCTTACACACTGAGTTGAGGGGGGCGTGGAGGCCGGAGGGTTAGGGGGCCTGACAGAGACCCACAATGAGGAGAGAAGAGCAGCTGGAATATCCATTCATGTGGATGCAACTCTCAAAGGGGGCAGGGGCGGAGTGGAAACTAACAGCTCCCCCTCCCCAAAAAACCCTCCCGCCTCTAAAGACAAAGAAGGAGCCATAGGCACAAGTGGTAAACCAACAGACTTGAAGCAATGGAAATGGAAATTGCTTCAACATGTAGCCCAGCTGTATTGTGGTAGATCGCTGCAGTTACAGAAAATTAAAGGAGTAGTCAACCATGGATTGACCCTGAAACCATTAGCAGGAGCCAGCATTCAAAAGTGATTGAGCTGAAATTTCTAAAATTAATGCAAGTCTTGTTCAAAAAATGCTTCTCTTAAGAGACTTAACATTATAAAATAACAGTCTTAGTGCTACACAAGCAGTATCCTTACAGCTCTGAGTAACTGTATGCAATTAATTAGATTTGATTAAACTACATTTGACTTTGTCTATTCATGTGGAAAATTGCCTTTTGCCATATCAGAAGGACATATATTCAATATACTGTATATAATTAAAATAAATAACTAAAGACAATAGATCTGTGAAATATACTGCAAAACTGTAGGATAATTTACATTCAATAATTTAACATTTAATAATGTCTTCAAAAGAATCAGATCAGTGTTGTGACCAAATTAAAAGGGCAATGGCACAGGAGATATTTTTAAAGTGGGGGGGGACCAAACTGTGAGCAAAAGGTCTCAACTTTTAAAGTTATACAAGATATAAGTATAAGTTTATACACACATATACATATACAAGTGGCTGGGATGGATCGGGGTCCCTATGAAACGGGGGGGGTATCCTGCCATCTGCGCCCCTGGAAAAGGGAGCAGTCAGCTGAGTTTAATAATACTATAGGCAGTTTAGCTGGATAAACAGACATGCGTATTATGTCATACATAGAATACAGACAGCATTCCTTTGGTTTAATGCAGCAAACAGTGTTTCTGTGTGTGTGTGTGTGTGTGTGTGTGTGTGTGTGTGTGTGTGTGTGTGTGTGTGTGTGTGAATGTTTGTGTGTGTTTGTGTGTGTGTGTGTGTGTGTGAATGTTTGTGAGTGTTTGTGTAAGCAGGTGAATGAATGGTCGGTTATTTGTCTGGATCAGCCATTCCAAAGTCTCTAACACAGTTCAGAGACACAGGGTTTCATTTCAAGCAACCAGCTCACTAGAGATGGGATTCATTAATTGACACCAGTTACACCATGGCATAGTCCAGCTAGTTGCACATTCTGTTACCATTATTCATTTCCCCACCAAAAACATCTTTGACTTGGCTGCATTATTTCTTTTGTATTCTTATCCTTTACATATTAATCTCTTCATTGTTTCTTGTGGCAGAAGATTAGAGCCCATATTGGCTAGATACGTTCAGGAATGTATTATAATGCCTGATTTTTTTATTTTTTTTTTGCAAGTAGAAACAAAGCCTGCATATGATTTTAGATTTTTGCAATTTGAATCATTTCATTTGTATGTACATAATACTGCACTGACATACATGTCCAGATATCAAGTGTTCTATGCATGAAGCATGAATGTGGTTTGGTCATCTCATGTGTTTTGATCCAGATAAAATACTATCCTTGAAATCAGCTCCACATTAACAATATCAGTAAGCTTGCATTTGCCAATGATAACACATTCTACAAAGTGGGCCACATTTGGAACTAATCTAAAGCTGGAACCAAACTCTCTCCACCAGGTGTGAATCAATGCATCCTGGAGCTTTGAGCCACACCCACAAGGTACCCACTTCACTGCTCTAGGGAGGAAACCCAAGGACCACTTTTCTGCATTTGCTAAATCAGCAGTGGTCAATAAGTTAAACAAAATCACTGTCATGTTTCATTCTGTCTCAGAAAAGGATTCAGCAGTCTCTGTTGAAGAAAATGTTTCTAGTTCCTCACTCTTATTGTCTGTAAACAATCCCACAGTAAAAACCCAGTCTTTTAGCCTGTGAAATGTGTAACCTTTATCCTTTTGCAGATAAAGGGGAACTCATGCAACATTAACTTGTTACAAGCATGAATGTTTATTTTAGCTAATGGGTTTAGCTGGAAGAAGAATGAATTTAATTCAACGTCCCAGCCAACCACCAATAACTTATTCTGTAGAGCAACAGAATGGTTTACCAAACTGAATATACATTGTCAATAGTTTTCTTGGAAAAATAACGCTGTTGCAAGAGATATTATACTATTTATTTCCATTTCATCTGCATTGTAAAATGCTTCATCTTAACTTTCACAGTTTTAACATAATCCAATAGATTTGTAAAATTTACACTAGCCAATTTAACGCTGAACACTTTACTGTGTGCTTGCTGAATGAATACAGCTAAATAAGCAATGATGAGCTCACAAGTTTCAAGATCCAATATTCCCACAAAGGCAAAGTAAAGCCCCTTTAATTAAAGGGTGGAACATTAGACCATCTCAACAAAATATCCATAATTGTTTCCATGTCTGACCATTAGCATTGTGAGTATCATAATTTGCAATGACTAAACATTAGCCTTCTCATATGTACAGCGTTCACATGTGTTGGATGAACCTCAGACCAATACTGTTTGAGCACTAATGAACCACACCAACACAGCTCTAAGGTCTCTGACAACTCAGACCATGTTATTTGCCAGACTTTATAAAGGAAATTGCAATCACCACTTACATCTCTGATTTCAGGGACCCTGCTTGGTGTTTTTCATTAAAGGGATGTTTGACCCAGGCAGGACAACATTGCCAAAATGTTTTTTCCATGTCTTTAGCAAATAAAAAACAAAATAATGGCCAACTTAAACAAGTGTTTCACATGCTAATTCCCAGTACAGATTCCTGCTGTGTTGAGATGAGGAAGCTGATGCTTCTCAAAGCGCTGTTTGTGTTTACTTTAGGGAGAGGAAGACCTTGCCAGCTATTTCCATACTGTGTACCATGCTCTATTCTGAGAAAAATAGCGACCAATAATCTAATTTAAACCATGGACCAACACATACAGCAATGGTGCATACTAATCCCTCCAGAGAAAGGCACCACAATATGCCACATACAGTATGTTTTGTGGCCCGGTGTTTAAATTTAGGGATGTAAAGCTATAATCCCTTAACGTGCCCCTCCTTTCATGAGCATGATTTGTGAGTAACCCACAGCTGGACTGTGGTGATGTATCCTGTGTTGCAATGAAACATCAGGAAGAGCTACGCTTTTTTCAGTTACATGGATAAACTAGACTGGAGGTGCCAGACAACCACAAGACTTTCACCCAAATGGCTGGCATGCTATGATAAAAAATGCATCTAGAGATACTGCCCAAGAAATGTCACAAATATTTGAGGAATGAAAGAATGCTTAAAATGTGCTGTAAAACACCTTTGACACATATGGAGAAGGCCATGTGATCATAGCTGGTGCTCTAAGCTTGACACTAGATAGTGCTGGGTGTGTATTGTGTTTGCTGTGTGGTGTGGCTTTTGGTATGAGAAGTAGATATTCAAAATTTGAGCAAAATCCAAAATGTGGTTAAGACTTCTATGAGAAAGAAAGCTATAGCACTAATCCAGCACTTTTCAATGAACCACTAAATCCAGCAGTTAACAATTAACCAATAAATCAGTATTTCTGCAATTCATCATGTGGTATTCATTTCAACAAACAATCTGTATTAGTCGAGTTCACCAGATGCAATAGATAAGTTCACCATACAGGCCCACTGAAAGTGGGCATACAGTGATTTATTGGACACTACCTTGACAAGGAAAAAATATTTACAAGGAAATAAATGGGAAACTTAAAGGGTTGTTAACTCACCTTTTCCCCCAAGGGAAATTACAAGAAATGAATGGGCTCAATGAGTCAATGAACACCTCTATTTAAAATGAACAAGTTGATGCTGGGCTGCAGCTGACCCTGGTATGGTGGGCTACATATTCTTTATATATCGGAACAATTAATTACATATGTCTCTATATGTATTAACCTTAACTGCTATTACATAGTTTCCAATATAGCTTATGGGAGTTTTTTTTTTGCAAAACCCAAACAGTTCCCTTTTGAATAGCACATTTTGTATGTCTGCATTGTAATACTAATATTTCTTTTTTTTTTATCTTGCCAGTATCCATAGTGATTTGTAGATCTGGTTGTCAATGTTCAGCAGAAAGACCATCGGTCATAAGAGACCTGACCCAGCCATGCTGGAAAGCTCACATAGGCCTCTCAATGGGAACGGTGCAGCCTGTACTCCTAGAGGCATGAAGTTAAAAAAGCATGTCAGCCAACAGGACCTCAGCTACCAAGGGAGGACACAGATCCACCTCCCCCACACCATGAGTTACCTACCACAGAGAGATACTGCCCACGGAACATCAATTGTGTGTGTGTGTGTGTGTGTGTGTCTGCGTGCATGTATGTGTGTGTACTTAAAGTAAGGTGGTGTAAATAATGACCTGGGTGGTAAGATTTTATAGTTTAAGCCACAAATAATGATTAATCCCCTTAATTCCCCACACACATAAACAAAATGCAGTGGAAGATAATTGACGGATGTAAACAACTATTTAAATAAGTACCAAAAGCGACTGCCAGTTGCTATTTTTTTTATGGACTTTTAAATCTAAAGTTGCATTTCCTGGGATATGTACCACAATGAATCATAAATAAGTGATTTAATGGTGTAAGTTAAAACTATTAATAATGTCAATCACAGACTGTGTTGTATTGATAAAGTGTTTATCACTAGATAGCTATTATATCTGTGTTATAGAAGCATAGAGTGCATTATGGGATATCCCACAGTTTTTAGTTAGTTGTTTATAAACAAAAGAATGTTTAGTTTTTTGTTTATATATAAAAACAACACAAACCCATTCACTTGCCAATTGAACTGAGTTGAATGATGTCAAAAATGTAAAAAAATATTGGTTTTCTCTTTTATGGATCCTTGAACTTAAATGTAAAATCTCTTAGAAAAAAATACACTGTGGTATTAATAGGTAACTATGTCGGAATTTGCAGAAGGGGTGTTCACATAAAGGCTAGCATTTATACCACTGCATGCTGGTTAGCATTCTGGGAAGTGTACTTTGGCACAAAAAAGGAGGTATTTCATAAATGTAGAGTGGGGCTCTTGTTCATCTCATGTGCAAAGTTGAAGAAAAGTTGGTGAAAAGAAAAATCTTTTTTTATGTGTTCTTTCGTGGGTCAAACCTCATAAAACCTTACCATTTTCACTCTCCCTATTTGAAAGCTCCAGGTTAATTAAGGAAAAATATTTGCAAGGAAATAGTAGCTATCTTTAAGTTCTTTTCCTTTCAGAGACACAAATATTAATTTAAAATGTCAGGAAAATTATTTATGTACCTGCAGTCTGCCATGGTATTAAGTAAGAAATGTAAAATTTCATAAAATAAGGTCTGAGAAACAACCAAGAAATAGTTGTTTGCATGAGATAGTGTGTGACTTATTAAACAATCATTTTCTGCAGGTGATTTCTTAATCAATCAATCTAATAAATTAAACATTTAACTCAGCTTTCTTTCCCATTTTAATAAAGATGCAAACAAAAAGGCCACATATTTAGAGGGCATTTGTAAAAAATTCTTTCATTAAGCAAAGGTCAGCAGCACATGTGTGCAATGTTTAAGTGACATGTCTTCCTCATTTCACTCCAACACTTGCCTGTCCTTTGTGGCTGTCTGGCTGACTGATGGATTGTTCCTCTGTGGCATACCAGGAGACCCCCCCAACAGTATCTATAAAGGCTTAAGTGTTCTCATCTCTGCAGATGCCCACCCCCATCCACCTACTGCCCCAACATTTCACAAAAAAAAAAAAAAAAAAAAAAGCCAGTATGTCGTCATTCCTCCCGTTATGCAGCAGGACCAGCAGCTGTGAATCACCTTATTAACATTCCAAAAGGAAAAGAGTGGTCCAGTCATGGCCAGGGCTGGGGGAATCCTTGCTGTGTTAACAGCATTTGAGAGGAGCCCACGTATGCTCCAAGGGATGGAAAAGTTTCACTCCTCAGTGAATTCCTGTTGGAGACGACAGAGACCGACCCCGTCTAGACGCCTTCTGGACTATTCCCTCATGTCTCCCAAACTGCTGTATCTGCTCCTTGGTGCAAAATGTCTCAAGGAAAAACATTTTAATTCCCTGTTGCTCTTATATACCATGATGTGAAATATTGCATTTTTATGCCCGTCCCACTGCTACAGCGCCCTCTGTGGAATGATGAGGGAATGCACTAGGGTGCACTTCCTGTGTGCTGTGGGGCATGCTGATGCAATCCTCCAGCTGAGCTGTGAAGTAACTGTGCACCTCAGAAAGCCAGAGCACAGACAGCCAATCAGCTGGAAGATTTGACGTTACAGGGAATACCCAGCTGAATAAGCACCACTCTTCCTCAGAAAACCTACCTACAGTCAGCATTAGCATGGTCAGCACAAATTTGATTCTGAACCATAGGGCAGATCACTGTACATCACTGCCACTTGGGAGTCTTTTTTTTATCATTTTTACTTTCAGAGTGTAGGACTGTCAGTTAACCTTTTCCTCATAAATTCTAAATATTCATTGTGATCAAGAAGACTTTTGGGGGGACATTTCAAAACAAACCATTGATGTATCCCTTTTTGTTCATTTAATACATTGGCTTTTTCAAGGTTATTCCAGGACATTTTTGTTATTTGCAGCCTAACAATGGGAACCCCTCCATCACCCCAAGGCTCTCTGCCTAGAATAACAAGAACACGCTCTGCTTTGGCTTCATCCTGATGAAAGCTGTAGTGACACATCGCTGGATGCTTCTTGGGCAAGTATTAAGCCCATGGAAAGGCATGGTACTCCTCCCAGAAAAGGTGGGGGAAAGCCATCAGTGACAATGCAGCCACAACCCGATGGTGAATTCATTCTCTGAGCATTTTAAACTCTGACTTGTGCCTCTGCAGGCTTGGGTTTAGGAAATCAATGTGGGGGTAGTAGAGAAACCATGCAGTCTGCCTCTCTCCCACAGAGTTTCCTTTAAAGGTCTTTGATATAAACACCCTCTTTAAAGCCTGACATATTCCCAGATAATGTTTGGTCTTACAGACTCCTGTCCAACAGCACAGGCCTGGAGGGCATATAAACAGACATTGCACTGTGTTCACTGATGCATGGCTTTACACTGTTCTGAGCTGATGGACCTACTGTGGACAAACTACAAGTTACAAGGCAGCCCACTCTTTGAGTGCCTGACACCTTTCAACCACCAATTAGGGCCGCTTTCTCTCTAGGACTTCAAATATAACATTTACCGCAGGAAATGACAGCCTTCCTTACATACATTTTATTACCTTTGACGCATGCTTCTGTGGAACAAAGTCATTTCTGAATGTTAAACACATGCATTGATAATGTGTCTGGGATATTTGTATCACTTCTGTCTGAGTTCCATAGTTAACACTTAAAGATCTTAGCCTCACTTTTTAAGCCAGGGTTATAACTATAAGCTTGACAAGCTTCTCACTCCATTGTGGTATAATTTTCCATCCCCAGGGAAATGCTGAGCTAATTAACCAAAGGCCAGTAACAACTAATAATGAATCATAATGTAGTCTGGTGATATTCTATAATGGTATTTCAGTACACACTAAATTTGTTGTATTTGTTTCAAAATACATCTTAATGTGAAACTGTTCTATCATAATATATTTTAATATGAAACTATTTTCAAACAAAAATCTTGCAGTGTTTTAAAGACAGGGTTGAGGCAAACACTGCAAACCTGTGCAACAGTTGATGTGAAAACAATCTGAAATCTCCTTGTTAGTGAACTGTAGGTTTATTATCATTCACCAGTGGTAATGATGAATTGAATAGATGTTAGTTGTGCTCAGTGTTTAAAGGAGATTTGGTGTCTGTATATCATCTCAAACTTGCTGAAGCATTTCAAGCTTTGGACTACTCAAGGCTTCAGCTGTGCCCCACTTGAAATTCAAACCTGCAACCTTTCAGTTCCATAACTGCTTCATAATACTGGCAACCCCCTTCACCACACAGATATTCAAACTCTTTCTGATAAAAGGGTTACCATTTTTCCCATCT
This sequence comes from Albula goreensis, assembly GCA_022829145.1. Taxonomy (NCBI): domain Eukaryota; kingdom Metazoa; phylum Chordata; class Actinopteri; order Albuliformes; family Albulidae; genus Albula; species Albula goreensis. The sequence goes on along the minus strand of CM040744.1, from coordinate 30,966,530 downwards.
GCTTTATATTTCTTTCCAACCGAAATGTGTCTGAACATAGTACAGTAAATCTATGAAATCACTCGAGGTGAGGGGCAGCTGCCAAAGGAACCCATGATTCAGATATTCAAACCCATCATTAAGTAAATCTTGGGTACAATCAAGAAAACCAACCAAAACCCCACAGCAGAAAAGGAAATGACAAGAACTTTAATTTAGACAAACTTATGTGACTCTTCAGGAATGGAAAAATGGGGGAATGTCTACCTCCACATTGTTGTTAAGGGTGTTGATGAACCTGAAGCCTGGGATCCTCTTGTCACTGCACACCACTCCCACGTCCTCAGAGTGCTTGCAGTCCGACACACCGATGCCATTAGAGTTGCACAGGGCCAGGCTTTTCTCCTTTCCAGTGCAGTGGACATTGTCATACCAGATGCGGCCTGAGAAACGTACAGAGGAATGAACGCTGCAGAATCCATCAGTATCCATCTCTACATCTGCACAGGTCAATTGGTTGAATTCCTTCACACCATTGTCAACCTGCAAAAGGCTTTAGCACATGACAACCAAACAACATCTATAACTTCAAGGATATTCAGCTGGTGAATTTGGAATAAAAAGTGGATGTCACTAAATTGATCCCTGAATTTAATTCTAAAAAGCCATTTACAGTTGCTCTATGAGCAAATATAACCTTATCAACCCATTTAGCTGGACATTCTGAGGAAATGTAGTTGTGAAGTTCAAATAAATGTGAATAAGTTGAGAGGTGATAACTCAGACCTTAGTCAGACAGCCCAGAATCGAGAATACTCTGGAAAAACAGTGCGCTTTGACACAAATCTTGATGGGTTTGTGGAAATGGGGAGGACAGGTCTGTGTGATTAGAATGAATGGCTAAATAAACCCAAGACAAGCCTGGAACATCATGAAAGGGAACACTCACAACACACTAGTCTCACAGTCTATGGCACAGGCAGGAAAGTTTAGCTGACTGAAAGGAGATGGTTTAAAGCTAAAAAAATCCATAAGATCACAAGATAACCATCTGCCTTTGCTCCCAGTCTTCTGATCTTCCTGACAGCGAGGAGTAACAAAGAGACTTGCAATAAATTGCATTGAATAAGATAGCTGAAAAAGTTATTAATTTGTTAAAGGTTACTTCATTTTTCAGCTATGGCATTTACCTGCACTTTCAGTCATTTGACACTTTAAATGTTTATGTTGTGTTATGGTCAGGACAGGAGAGAACATAACAGAATCTTTCATAATGGAATTCCAGTAATCCAAGAAGACAGTATTTTATCACAGAATCTCACGGTCAAACTCTGCCCATAGAGATTTAGAGGAAGGACATACTTCACAAAAAATCCCTACAGAAACCACAAATTATCATGGTGCAGTGGTGAGGAATGTAACATGTTAGAAAGAGGGCAGATAAGTTACAGAAATCAACCAATCTGAATTCAGTGCAATGTTGCCATCTAAGTCCTTTCTTAACACAGCTCATGTACTAGAGGTAATTACAGACTAAATAAATGTAACCAATGTTTATGTCTAGGTTGCATATCTTCACAGTCTTAATTTAGAAATTGGCCAATATGTAGCTGGCTAGTTAGGTCATTGTGTATGTGTATGTGTGTGTGGATGTGTGTGGTTGTTATAGACATATCCTTTTATTTCATGGCTGAAAGTATTACAGACTGTCTTCTTTATGTTACAAACTTCACATACTGTATGAAAATAGAAGACAATGAAACAATACACTGTAGTACTTAGGTCAGAATAAAATCAATGTGTTCCTAGCCTCCCCAAAACAAATTAAAATTTCCATTTGAGTGTGAATCAAAGTTTAAGTTGACTTTCCCTGGCGAGAGTAACAGTTAAATCTCCTTAAAGATCCCAATGAGATACATTATGATACATATCTCATCGGGTTCCTTAGGAACAAAATGTGTTCTACAGCCAATAAGCTATTTAACCGAACCATTTACATGAACCTTTGTGGATGGGAGTGGCTGAGAAGCATGATCAAATGTCATTCAGATTGCTTCCATGCAGGTTCACCACAGTCAAGCTCAAGCAATGGCTTGAATCTCATTTGCAGTGGGAAATAGATCCTCTTACTAGGAAAATATGAGTCCTTACAACAACAGGTTAATTACAAAAATCTGACTTGTCTGGGTTTGATTATGGCTTGTTTCTAGGCCCCGCAGCCTGAGAGCTGCACTTGTGGCCTTGCACTGGAGTTACAGTTTTGGGAAGCTCAACAGTTATAATGATCTTACCAGTCCATAAAAAAGATGAGGATGAGATTACATTTTTAGCTCTGACCACCTATCCAGATATTCCATTCATTTTCCCCAAGTTACACTTGATTACTGTGGCATTGGTTCTACTCTTAATTACTTGAATACACATGGAAACCTGCCTGGCCTAACAACAGGCGGGGATTTTCATTAGTCAAAGCTACCGCGCTTTGTCTCTTTGCGTTCTTTAAGCCAGTGGCCACCTTACCTTCACCTCTGCCGTATTTGGCACCGGCTGACCAGGAGATGGCTTCCAGGTATCCCATCTCCCTGCACACCACCTGGGCGGCATGAATAGAGAAGTCATCATCGCAGACAGTGCCCCATTCCCCCTCATAAAAGACCTCCACACGGCCCTCGTTGTGCTTGCGCTTATCCCCGGCCAGACGCAGCTGGATCCTGGGGGTGTCTGGGGGTAGCTGGGGGGCCTCGTAATGCTCCTCCACGGGCCCTGGGTAGCCCTCTGGGTATCCCCATGGCTCGTACTGGGCATGGCAGAGTACCCACAGGCACAGCAAAGTGGTCAGACAGCAGGGAAGAGAACAAGGGGCTGGCATGATGAAGGGCACTTAGATGTTTTCTGGCAGGAAATACCTGGAATGGAGACACAGTCAAACATATTACTCAACATTCTACAGAAGTCTGTGGTTGTCAAGGAAACAGAAGATAATTATGTCTGCCAACTCCTCTCTATTTGTGTTTAATTGTATTGTTCAGCTATAATCATTGTAAAGCATGATGGAGTACTTGGGGAAAAAGAACAGTAAATAGGCTAAATGTGTTAGTATTATTTTTGTTATTAAAATACAGATATTTTGAAAGGGTATATTTAAGAAATTTTATGGTTTTAAGCTCCAGTCCATGAAGTTCCATCTGTTGGAATAACTGGTCCTGTTTGTGTGGGATTAAAGGAAATACCTGTGAGCCAGTGAAATCTGCTGCTCAAATCAATGCTTGCTATAAATCACTGAGCTCAATAGAAAAAACTCCAAAAAGCGAACAGAGCTTCCGTAAAGAGCTGCTCTTGTTGTTTTGGCCAAGCTTTGAAGATCAAAGTGCTACTAATGAATGCTGCGGTGTCTTGTTTTCAAAATGCTGCGGTGTCTTGTTTTCACATCTAAATATACATTTGATGTGTCATATCCACGATTCACCGAAATCATCTCAATGAAAACTGTATCTAATTCCTTTTGAAATACTTGAATAGCTTACTTACTGTTTATGTAAAATGTATGAAAAAATGTATGATACTGGTTGTATTGATAGTAATATGACAGTTATTTGACTCCAAGGATTAGCAGGTCCACAGTGCTGAAATATTAAAGGGGTTTTCTACAGAAGACGAGAATACAGTTTCAGGTATTTTTACACAAAACTGTGTGCAGCAGTCAATAGCAATGTATTACTCTAATGCTATGAAATGACATATGACAGATTCACAGACTTCAAAAGAGAATATTTTCCAGGATATGGTGTGGCAGAGCATAAATCTTAATAGGTGATGTCCCCTCTTGCCCTGCAAAAAAACACATGTTCAGTTTCAGTGTCACTGAAGTTTTCCTACCAAACAAATTACAAAAAATAGATTTGGTGTGGGATGGTGTATGAAGCAGTTTCAGTAAATATTTTAGAGGACAAATTGAAGACCCTGTCAAATAAATCAAGTGCCAATGAGACAATAGGCCATTTTCTTTACCTGCCTGGTAGAGCAAAATGATGACAAATATAATTATATCCAAGAAGATCTCCAATGATGTCCATTTCAACATGTTGACCATATTAATGCAATCTTGTACTTAAGAGTCAGGTTAACTGAGATTTTAGAAAACTCATGTTGGAAAATAAAGAATAACTAATTTATCACATGCAAAAAAAGGCCTTAGTTCTATGAGAAAGAAAAAATATTGTAAGAGTTTGGATAGATCCACAAAATACTATGAATAGGTAAGGGAAATTGAGTTTCACATTTAATATATCCAAAGAAACACCTGGAGTATTTTCTTTTAAATATACATTTATTCATATTCTTAAAATAATGTATGTGAAAATGCTCCTACATATATCACTAAACTTCAGTTAGTACTCTGACATACAACTCTGACATATGCACAGGGGAAACACAATGTTGCAAAAAGACTACAGAGAGTTAAGAAATGGAAAGACAGAGAATGTGGTAAACATTGATCAGGATTAACTTCTACCCAAATCCCTTAACAGCAAGGTTGCCACAGTTAAATCTCTCATTAATTCAGTAAAGTAAAACCATACTGCGCTTCACTTGTAGGTTCCAGAAGAAAGCATCTTTTAACACACATACAAATGGCAGTCTTCCCCAGAGTGTTGCAGTATATATGGCTGCACGGAAGTTCACCCAAGAGTGCATCACTTGATATAAGTAGATAATATGAAGAGGTAGTAGAAAATGATAAGGAGACAGAAAAGTACAATACCAATGATAAATTTGTGAGTAACAGGGATTCTAAATCAATTGTAAGTTGAACTGGAAACCAGTGAAGCTTCAAGTGTGCAGCCAATGACCACAGCCTGCTGTTAGCAAAAAAGAGGATTATATTTGTTCAACAAACCATCCAACGAAGCATTTCCTCCTTATTTTTTCCATAGATATTCCTTGCTGTGAGCTGTACCTTTTCATCAGCAGAACAACTATTGAATTATTAAAAAAAAACCCAGCTTGCCAGAAAAAACAACATTTCTCTTTTAGGGTTCCATTTCCCAGTCTCCTCTTCCCTTGGCATGACGTGGCAATGGTTACACAAGGTAAAACTGCAGTGGCTGTAGAGGAGACTGAGACTATATGCTCTAGCATTTCAACATGGAGCTTGTTCTCGTTTGGCACCTCTGGTGAACGCGATGCATGGTGCACATCACATTAATGAGTTGCACATGTGGGTTCATGCTGACTTTACTTTCCTATCTTTATATTTCATCTCCAACATGCTCAGACTCCCTGTGGGGCTACACATTAGGAATGTTTAGTCTTCAAGGGCTTCTGGGAGTTGCACCACGGAACTGTCCACCAGGAGGCCCAAGGGAAATCAACCCTGCAGCATATACATGTGCCAAAGGCTTACATCCCTTATTTTTTTTCCATGTTTTCTGTGACAAAGCATTCAGATAGGCAACCATAAACCAAGATAAAGGATAAAAAAGTATTTTATCCAATCACAGGGGTTTATAATGTTTAAAAAAGTTTAACACTCTTAAAACACTCAATCAAACATGGCCACTTTATGAAACAATAGACATAGTATGTAAGGGTAAATTAAGTTATTTAAAACCACAGCTGCTAATGGAAAGTATAGGGGTAAAACTACTGTCTCCTAGCAATAGCCAATCAAACAAACAAAGTCACCCAGGAAGTATGGTCTTGGCTTTAAGAGGAGAACCAAAATATCTCATTTAAGATGTATGCTCGCTAGAAGCCTTTTTCTTACTCTGAGATGGGAGCACTCATTATCTTGACAGCTATCCATTATCATTTCCAAAGAACAGACCCTTCAATATGGGCTGATTTTAGTTGCTGTTTCCTTAGCTGAAGGGAAACCTGTGATGGCCTCCAGCTGCCATGCCACCCTGGAACTCTCTATTAACTATTATAATGAGTGGTTGGTATCAGGACAAAAAATGACGTTCAGGCTGCTGCTGAACATCATGATGGCATGTGCATTGTGCTGGAGTATTGTGCTGCACAGCTCTTACAGGAGTTACACTGATGTCCTCACTTAGTGAAGTTGTTAACACTCCCATAACTCTTCATATCATGAGTGGGAGGCAGGACTCCCCCTTATGTCCTGGCCAAATTCCCAAAGTTATTCTCTAAATCAAATTGTTTTGTCACCCTCCATTTAATTGGCAAAAGAATTGCTATTATGTGAGAGTTTAGCTTTTTTTTTGCTGATTGCCCCACATCTTCCTATTCCAGTGCAAAGTATTTTGAGATCATTGAAAGGGATCAGGGATACATGGAATCTCATTATCTCTTTCTTTTTCCAGCTTATATTATTCCACTTGATGCTTTATTTAAAAGAAATTCTAGATGTAATGTTTCTCAGTACAAATGAGCTTAAAATAATATAAAGTGTCCTTCTTGTAATAGCTACCCTTGTAACAAATATGGTCATGAAATACTAAAGCATTATGGATATTTGGCACACAGTTGGAACCATACAAACCTTTGAATTAGTAGTACATTTACCTTTTAAGCCACAGCACAGAATTACAAAGACAAACAAAGAGACTTACAAGTCTCTTGAGGAACCTCAATATGTGATGATTTAAAAGCAAAGAACAGTGGCATTAGCAACTTAACTTATGGCAGAAGGGAATTAGCGCAGCCATCTGAGAAATGTTGACATGCATAACCTGGAGCTCTGACACTTTTAATAATTTTCATTATGTCAGCACTCCTGTTTCTTCAGCCCACTCACTCCTTCGGCACACCTTCCTCCTCCCCACTTCCAGGGCAAATCAGAGGAAGTATTTCCTTAAATATGTTGTTTTGATCCACAATTAAATGAAACATATTAACTTATCCATTGTTTTCTCCCTTTGTAATCATCTACCATGTCATTCAAAAGCCCGAATGGCATGCCATACTATAGACATTAACATCATATGTTTTCTTGGAACTTTGCATCATTGCCTAATTATTGCAAACATCTACTTGTGGAGTTTTGATATGATGCATTTTTGCATAAACTGTGTCCAAGGGCATCACTTGCTGATTAGGAAAAATGCCTTAGAGGACAAGAAAAATAGATGTGCTTAGTTTGTTGAATTAATCAGTTTCAAATAAAAATGTGCTTTTAAATCATTTTACAGAAAAATAAATTGGATCGCAACAATAAAACAACCTCGGAAACATAAAATGCTCGTGGAAATTCGTTGAATCCGTACAACCCTGGAATTAAAGGGCTGTAGATTGCACATTTAGACGGTTAAATTAATCCTGCTGTGAAGTTCTACTTCAGTGAGCTGATCAGTTCCCCACATATACATGTCCCATTTCCATCTTTTGACACAATAAGAACGCTAGACTCAGCTTTTCTAAAGATTAAAGTCATAGTCTATAACGAATTATGACCAAAAATAACATGTATTGAACGTTTTCTGCAGCAGCTACATGATCTCCATCATATTTATGACCAACTAAGACAAAAGCAACAGGAGAAAAAGACTAATGGAGGAAAGGGAGGGGAAATGAGGAAAAAGTACTACATCAAAACGACTCCCGTGCCTGTTCCTCATTCTTGACAAAGCAATCCATTGGTTTCATTAAAAAGAGTATTCAATTTTTTAAATGAATTAATTCTTACTTTAAAATATGAAGACTTCTCAAAGAAAAGGCGTCAGATATCCGCTTGTTACGCTGATGCAACGGTATGCTGTATTCCTGCCCGGGATGTCTGCAAGTCCTCCTAAATTCCGTTCTCTTTTTTTCTTCAGTGGACTTTCTCTGCAAACTTTCACCACCACCCGCATTATCTGTGGAGTTACATATCAAGTCACGCCTCGTGAAACAGCCCCGTTACGCCCACGGCATGAATGACATCATCGTTATCCTTAAATATTTTGTAACAGGATAAATTGCCAAGTATTCATTCCGACGGAACATCTGTAAGGGATGGCAACATCATCCGCACATTTCCCGGTCTACGTGTTTCTCAGTAATAGACTGATGGACCCGGATTAATTCAAATGGCCATATTGCCAGTTTCCCTTGTTGGACTTCGTCACTACACAATTATTAAAATTACAGGCCAGCATTCACATCAAACGAGTGAAGTTTGAATATCAAGAGCACTTTCACACAGGGGCTTAAAAGGTGCACAGGTTCCATAAGTCGATTACATTTTTGAATAGGCTATTAGTGCCATGCTGATGCATTAATTGATCAAACTAGAATAATTAAGGGATGATGGATCTATCTTTATTATCACGGCTACCAAATCACGTACCAAAAATGATCCGTTTTCACTCATTTATTTTTAGTTGTGTGTTCTTAATTAGAACCTAATGTGTAAATATTTTTCATGAAATATGTGTTACGGTGGAAAATATTTAGAAACCGACAAATAACTAAAGCCATCTTCATAACTTAAGTCTATTCCAAATCAATCGTTAGCCTATGGGCATTCTACTGCGTAGAACTAACTGTACCCAAATCGAAAATCAACCAACGTGGCTGTAGTGACATAGGCTATGACGCTAATACACCGCCACCTGGTGTAGCCTCAGTTAAACACACTGTGTTGAACGAATCAATGTATTCTTACGGTAAAATGTAAAAGCTTGTTTTTACATTGGTATCAAAATAATCCTGTATGAGGGGTCATCGCAGAATTTTGGGGAGAACGTTTAAGAGAAATACTAACGTATTCATTTCCTGAATTCTGCAGTTGGGATTTTAAATTACAGTAAACGTACCTGACAACTTCACTATATTCGCAAACATTTTGGGAATGGTGTTGAGTTCTGAAAAACAGCAAATAAACATCACTCGATCACCATGTTTTCGTCTGCTTTTAATTTAAATTGAGTTACTGTTTATTCATGGTTAAGTTGTCTAATGGTTTACCACGTCCAAAGAATTGTTTTAATACATCTATCAAGCCATAAAGATATAAACTGAAGCAAATTAAAGCGAGAAAATCACATCAGAGTGAGAGAGAGACTCGCACAAGCCCTAATTTTGTCTCTCTCTCATTCTCTAAATCCCCCTGCCTCCTCCCCTTCCCCCAACCCACCAGTGAGTTCATTAGCATCACTCCCGGTTTCTTCATTCTTTCTTCAATGCATACGCATTGGTCGGAAGCTAGGGGAGAGAATCTGCAGGAGCAGTCAGAGAACACTATGTACACGTTAGACCTACAAGGTAAGAAAGTAGTATTGAGAGAGAAGGCAGCTTTGAGGACTGAAGTCAGAGGGGGATTTTTTTAGGGGGCTGCTCCAGCTTTTGAACTAATGGATGACCTTGGTTATCGAACAGAAACACCATGTGAAAGGACTGACACTTCTACCTATGTATAGTGCATATGAGAAGATAGCCAGAAAAAGAGGTGAGAAGGCACAGAGCTGGAGTGGAGTATGACAGACATGGATCATCCAGAGAGCACAATACCAGAGCTGGTGACTCAATCTCTCACTGCCTGCTTACTCCTCCTCTTCATTCTCAGCACTCTCTTGGGGAATGCCCTGGTGTGTGCTGCCGTGGTGAAGTTCCGCCATTTGCGCTCCAAGGTAACCTATGTTTTTGTCATGTCTCTGGCCGTTTCTGACCTTTTCGTGGCCATCTTGGTTATGCCTTGGAGAGCTGTGGCTGAAGTGGTGGGTTTCTGGCCATTTGGCAGTTTCTGTGAAGTATGGGTAGCCTTTGACATCATGTGCTCCACTGCCTCCATTCTCAACCTGTGTATAATAAGTGTGGACCGCTACTGGGCCATCGCAAACCCATTCCGCTATGAGCGCAAGATGACTCGCAGGGCAGCCCTTATCATGATTGGAGTGGTATGGACCCTCTCTGTCCTCATATCCTTCATCCCAGTGCAGCTGAGCTGGCACAAAGCCAAGGACAGCCTCCTACAGACTAAAACTACTGGATTCTCTACAAAATGTGACGCGAGCCTGAATCGAACTTACGCCATCACCTCCTCCCTGATAAGCTTCTACATCCCTGTAGCCATTATGATTGTCACCTACACGCGTATTTTTCGCATTGCACAGAGGCAGATTCGCCGGATATCCATGCAAGAGCGGACAGCTAAGCAGGCCCAGAGATGCCAGGACTACAGCCGATCATCTGAATATGGAATGAAAAGCTCCTTCAAGAAGGAGACCAAAGTCCTCAAGACCCTATCTATCATCATGGGTGTATTTGTCTGTTGCTGGCTCCCATTCTTTGTCCTTAATTGCATGGTACCTTTTTGCAACCCTGCAATCCACCGTGGAAACCAGCTCCCTTGTGTTAATGAGACGACCTTCAATGTGTTTGTGTGGTTTGGCTGGGCTAACTCCACTCTGAACCCTGTGGTATATGCTTTTAATGCAGATTTCCGTAAAGCGTTCGCAATCCTGCTCGGTTGTGGAAGATTGTGCTCCAGTAACACGGTAGAAATAGTAGACTTCAGCAATGAGCTTGCATCCTATCACCATGACACAACCAATCCCCAGGACCTCCCCATGTACAGCTACCCTTACCTGCTTCCCCATGTTGTCAGAGAGCCGAATGACAAGGAGTTATGCTATGACATTGTTTCACATGTTGCTGAGGCCACCAACAGGGACAAGTGCAGCTACCAGCATGCAGACAGCCTCCCTGTGTTGGTTCATGGAGATGGGGAGACAGATTTGTCATTGGAAAAAATCATACCTTTCACTCATGAGGAGGCTCTACCTTCAATTGCTCTTGATATCCATGCCAAGCAAGTAAACTTTGTTATTACAAGGATACTGTAAATAGACTGCCATTGCTGAAGTGGGTTGAATGCTGGAATTATGACCATTGTGCCTGTTGACTGGATTATAGCTGATCAGATCCTCAGAATGCCAAAAAACTTTCAATCAGCCAGAGCAGGTAAGATTCTGTAGGTATCACTACCAGCCTGTCAGATTACAGTTTCACACCTGTGATCCTTCCATAAGATTTGAATTCATTTCATTTCTATTTGAAATAAACTTTGAAAGGAACCTTTGAAAGTGGTTTGTGTCCTAAAAAGTGCACTGGATTATTCATTGCACAGTAAAGGGCTTGCAAAGGTCAGCAGACTTTAATTGATAGATGTTGGCAGAAGCACTCCAATTGAATTGAACAAGGAAATGAACGAACACATTCAAGGCTGGCTTTAGTCCTCCTGCAGTGGGGAGGAGTGATCAGGGCTTCAAATGCCTGAGTATAAATACCAGAACATCGCAGGTATAACATTAACATGGATTGCACTCTTTGGGACAAATCATTTACATGGAAACCTAGTTAGCAACTGAACATCCTTCTAGTAAAATCCACCTGTTTGTGATCTTTTAATTCCCTACAACATGGTTTTTATTTAAAAAATGAATAAATAAATAAATAAATAAATAAATAAATAAATAAATATATATATATATATATATATATATATATATATATATATATATATATATATATATATATATATATATCTGTTTTTTGTACAGGATTTTCCATAAGCACTACAATTTACAAATAATGTCTCTGTATTCATAATTTATCAAACATTTCAGACCCTGACCCATTCATTTGGAAGGTTTACAAAATGAATTTCACAATGAAGTGCTGTTTTAGTGTAAAAATTGTTTTAGATGGCTAACAGTTTACCAATGTTAATATGATGAAAGATGACTGAAGTATAATAGATGATAATTGATAATTGAAGATGTACATGGACAATTGAAGTGTCAGATGATATTTTGGTGTCTTATTTTCTCTTAAACTGGGTCCATACATATTTTATTCCTATAGATTATACTAGTTTAAAAAGCTCCTACATACCTACTCATTGAAGCTGCCAGTCTGTAATTGACCGTCGGCTTCATCTACTGCACCTATTGCTTTTTTCCTGTTCAAAGATGTATCAATACACATTGCTGTCTTCCTTGGGTAATATTCAATGATGCATTGAATATGAATAATTTTAGGCTTAACTGTATATATAATTTTTTTTTTTCAAGAATGTAATTTTATTTCCTTGCAGGGGACTGTGTGTTCAATGAAATGGATCTCACAGGACACCTATTGTTTGTGAAGTTAAGAGCCAAACTCTCGCATGCTCAAAGCTTCAACAGTACAAGCATGTATAAATATTTAGTATTTATTTATTTATTGTTGCTTTGTTTTCTGTGTTGACTGTTGTTGAATTTATGCTACTCTGTAAAGCTACTGAATAAGGTAATTTTAGATCTTAAATAAAAAAACAAAACGTTTATAAAGAAAAACAAAACTGGTTTTCACGGTTCTTTTCTGAGAAATAAATCTATAATATATTTTATATTATATATATTAAATTTATAATATAAACCCATGGAAATGTGTGATTAGATTTAATAATGCATAAAGTAACATCATTCACAATCAAAAAAGAGACATTTTTAAAACACAGATGCATGTTTATTTGCAGGAGTGACACAAAAACTACAGGTCATCAGGGGCTCAGTGCAACATACCTGTCATATATGCAAAGTGCAGGCATCTGAGACAGAGACAAATGGAATGTTCTAGTCTGGCTTTACTTGACAGCAGTTGTGGTGTTACTGTCTTGCACCCATGCAGGTAATATGGTGGAGGGCAGTGCAATTCTAGGCCATATGACCCTGAACACAATCAGAGGAGATTCAGATCCAATATCACCTTTTATCCACCACTTTTTGTGTTTTGTTCTTAATTGTGTTATGTGCAGAACAAAACAAAATGTGCCTGCTACACAGCATCACTACATTACAATTTATTTTTTGTTTGTGATATGAACCTGAACAAACAGGTCAGATGAAACCAGCTGAATAATGAAGACATACAATATAAATGCAAGTATGATTTTGAAAAATGGCAAGAGTAATGGTGTCCACCTATCAGGGGTTGTCAGTCTTCTCAGCCTTTACATTTTGGTGAAAGTGTGAGGGAGGTTGCTGGCCAAACACTGTTTCCAGACTGTTCCCAGGTCTAGAAGAATGAGTGAGAGGCACCAAGTTATGCAATATAATTAAAGGTCTGATCATCTGTGTGTATGATGTTGTGTACTTTTAATCGCATATGCTGTGTGATTGAAATAGATTGAGAATCAATGAGATTAATGAAAAATTCTCTCTATTTGGTAGAAAATGTAAAGCTTATGAGAGTACCACAGTCATGTCAATACAAATACTAACATAAGGCTTACCAGCCCTGCTTCAGAAGGACCAGCGATGTCAGCTAACGAATGAGGTAGGTTAAGATTGGAGTGTTCTGTAAATGAATAAAACAGCAGATGCCAGTAAGCAATACCTGTTAGAGCACTTCTCCATAAGCTTTAACAAGCTTCCCACTGTAATTAATGTAACTCACATTTGTTGTCGATGGAGAATGAAGAATAATTCACAAGTTTTGGCCTTCAAATGCGCCACAGTTAGGCTGCCTTAGTGTCTAGCAAACTGACAGTCTGACATAGGTCATTTTAGCCTAATGTATGTTGAATCATTGAAAGGTAAAATCATGTTTAATGGAATTTTTATCAGTTTAGCCTTGACCTTAGATTACGAGCTTTAGCTAACAACTATCTAGTTAGCGTTGACCAGATATTTATTGCTTGTTGTTCTCTCCACAGTGTCATTACTGGTGTAGCCAGGAAAGTAGGATTAAGGGAGTTTATTTGCCACATAAGCAGTACACAGTGCATAAGGCCGTGAAATGCTTGGCACACTCTAGTCTGTGCAAGTAGAGGAGTTAAGATACTGTATATACGTATAAATTTATAGGAATAACAATAATTTAAATATATTTCCATGTAGGCAACATCAAAGATGCTGTATATTTAGTAATCCTTCAGTCGGTATGTTTGCAACCTTTTGAGAAAAGTATACTTGATCCTGAAGGCTACAGCCTATACCACATTTTGTCTGCGCAAACATCACTTGCTCAGAGGCCACAATGACAGATTTATTGAGCAATACAAGCAGTCACAAGGAAATGTAAACAGGACTGTGTTAGGAGTCCAGCTTATCACAAATGTCCCAAATGATGAAACGTCACAAAATTAAGATAGTGGTGCAAACTGAAACTGGCTTACAGCTGCACACTGGGAACTTGTAATAGTTGAGTACAAATAACACAAGTGCCTCATGACATTGTGGCTGTGAGTGCTTAACCTTTGAATCCGCTAATTGCCCAAACTATTTAGTAACTTTTGGCAAAACACTTTGGATGTGTTGGTGTCTTCTTTCTGGCAACATTACTAAAGTGAATGGCTCACTGGACCAGCCATTTTTGTTGTGGCTGCACCTGACAAGAGGAAAATTAAGCACAACAGTAATGATCAGAACTTTGCTAAGGACATTTGGGTGTGTTACTTTCCGGCTACAGGTGCAGTGATTCGGATTCATACATTCACAATGCAGAGGACTCGTGTTTGTTAAATTACATTACAAATATAAGGTATTAAATTGCAATTTTACATTAGTGGTAGCTGTTACTTTATTAGCATTAATATTAGGTAGATAGGGCTGTTGTAGTTAGTGTGCTATATGAGATAAGGCTAAGTGACTGATAAATTTGGAGTATATTTCAAACATATCTTTTAATTCTGAACCGTTCTATGGATTTTGGATGAGTTTGGGAATTGATACGTTGTATTGTACAGCAGCATTAGTGTTATGGAAAACTCAAAATGAAAAATATCAATTTGAAAGACTTATTCCTCAAAATAAATAATCATATGTTAAGTAATTACATCACGACTTAATCATAGTATGTATGTAACCTACATCTTTGAGTTAAGACGATGAGGGACCAAAAATAGATGACCGAAGTTACCATCCTGCCAAATAATAGGAACCACAGCACTCAACCTTTTCTAAGGGCAGTGTCTACAGTGGCTGAATGTACGAATGTTTCCACTGACACCTACTGGCGCACATAGTAATAATGTGTACGTTGATGTAATTACGGTTACGGTCGGCTGTGGGACTGTCATCATATTGTCTTTGTTTGGTGTGCTAACGTATTATATGCACCTTTTTAAATCAGCATTTGAGAGAAGCTTGTCAAATTAATAAAATTCGCTCACAGAATCAAGACTATTTTCCTCCAGTGTGTGTAACATTGCGTAAGAGGTTTCCATATGTTCATTGGCTTAGGGGAACGATTTCAGGGTCATTGGATTGTTTGAATTTGGCGCGTTTGTTTAAATTAAAACATATACCGCCAAAATTAAATGAATTAATGCAAGATTAAAGTACTTCAAGTTCACATTTTTTGCATAACTACAAGTCATCTGCTTTAAGAGATAATTTACTGTAGTCAATGCGTAGAATTTCCTATATATGCCTAACACTTTGAGGCTTAGAAACGTCACTTTACTAAACGCCAAGGTCACAAGCTCTTAGACTCACTTGGGAAAATCCTAGTCTCCGAAAAAAATGCGCCAGCAGCGCTCGGTTCAACGGGGATTATGCGAAAGATCTGATAAATGTCCAGAAATAAAAAGTGTGAAAGTAAATAACTTGACAACCTTGTATATACAATGTGCTGTGCGATTAGGCCTTTAGAGAAAGAGCACAACACTGACAAAGACCAAAGCAATGGAATCAGATTGCGCTTTTTTAAAGTAGTGGTGGCTCTTATAAGAGCCTTTGAATATTTGGAATGATGTCAACTTGCATTCTACTTCTTTTTCCCTGCTGCCTTCTTGGGTTTGGAGAGTTTGGCAGCCTTGGGTTTCGCTGCTTTTGACTTGACTGGCTTGGCCTTCTTGGGGCTCTTTGTGACTTTCTTCACAGCTGGCTTCTTCGCCTTCTTCGGACTTTTAGCCTTCTTAGGCGTTACTGCCTTTTTAGCCTTCTTTGGCGACTTCTTAGGCGCTGGTTTCTTAGCAGCCACCTTCTTCGGTTTCTTGGCCGCCGGCTTCTTTACCGCTGTTGCCTTCTTAGCTTTAGGTACCGCTTTCTTCGCTGGCTTCTTCTTAGCCTCTACCTTCTTGCCCAGCTTGAAAGAGCCCGAAGCACCGGTTCCTTTTGTCTGGACTAAAGTCCCTTTCTTGACTAGAGCCTTAAGAGCGAGTTTGACACGAGCATTATTTTTTTCTACATCATATCCTCCGGCTACCAAAGCCTTCTTCAAAGCGGCAAGAGAAACTCCTTTGCGTTCCTTGGAAGCAGAAACTGCTTTCAAAATAAGATCGGATACGCTGGGGCCAGATTTCTTCTTTTTGGCTATAGCCTTCTTCTTGGGAGCTTTTGCCGGAGCAGCGGCAGGGGCTGGAGCGACTTCAGCCATCTTATAAATTATAAAGTTTTTTTTTTTTTTTTTGCCTCAGAGAGAATGTCAGTCAGACAATGTAATCACGACATACAGCGTAGGGCGGAACTTAAATACGAGATGAGAACCCTATAGACTCAACCATCTGTGCTGCAGCTCCGAGTAGAAGAAAACGCACTTGGATTGTGTTTTCTTGTCACAGAAAAAGACAAAATTTTAAGGCTAACAAACATTTCAACGCCACATAAAATATGTAAATCAATATAAAACACTAATGTGTATTATGTGCAAAATTGTTAAACATAAGTAGTCTCTAGAGATTTAACAGAAACACGAAAAGATTCTGAATATCTCTTGGAAACAAAGCTGCTCTGATGCCACTTCCTCTATTCTTTGTGGAATAAAATAATTAAACTTCTGACTAATATCACAATTAACAACTAGATTTCAAAGGAAAGACTCTTCTTTAGATATGTATGGTCGTTCAATACCTCAAATGTTCGATGTGTAGACATTGAAACACTTTATCTAAGGTGAAGTTAACACAGCTCATCACACGTCGCCATTTCATCCTTTCCCAATCGGCTTGGCTCATAACTTGCTTGGTTATTTGTATTTACTTTATTATTGTGTCGCTTTAAACTTAAATTAAAGTAGTCTTTCGTCGCTGAAGGGTCATCATGACTGTTCTGGTGAAACATGTAATTCAGTAGTAGTTATTTATCGATTACTTGCATCGTATAACTTGCTATTGTTACAGCGTTAGGAGGCGAGAATACTTTCCTGGCATTTGACCAGTTATTTACGTGATATCGATTTGTGTAGAAATCGTACTGTTAGTAATATACAGGTTGTCAAAATGATTAAATTTAGAGCTATTTTCGAATAGACAAATGTTTCGAAGTGAAAAAAGTAATTACAGCAGTAAGCTATTGTGTAGGCTGCTTGCGTAGCCTAAGTCGCCTAGGCTTATGGCTCCGTTCACTGTATGTTTTGTGGAACTGAATTTCAGACAAAACTGTCCAGTTGTTTACTATTAGAAAGTGGCGACGCTAAATTCTGGTTACAAAGATGTGTTTGTGTGAACAACACGACCGGGATAGGTATTAGTGAAATCATGAGCATATTAAATTCTTGGGTGTCCGGTTGTAATACTTGTGCAACGAATGAGCTATAGCCTGCTTGGCGTTATACCGCCATGGACAAAATGGTTTCCCATATTTATTAAAATATGGCATATGATATGTCCTTCTTGGAAAAAAAAAAAGTATAATCAAGTATAATATTGGCTTGAAGTACTTAACGTTAACGTAGTTGATTATGTTATATGGCATGATTACATTTTTAAATTACTGTCTTCGCTGGGTTTTATGAAATGTTGAATCAGGTAAGCCACCGTAAATAAATTAGGTTGTCATTGGATGTACTGCACTTTATTTGCTAATTAAACGTCCATGCGAAATCTTCGCATGTCGTAAAGTATGTGTCAGTTTGATAATTCATCGTGTTTCAACGTAACTATGCACCAAAATTACGTCTCTCTTGTTACACTTAAGCGTAATATCCATGTAGTGCGTAAACGAAAGTCGAACTGATACATTCAACAGCTAGTGTTTGCTGTAGGTTACCTAACGTGGTCGGACAATGCAGCAGTGGTTCCGAGCATCTGTGTGCTTAATATAATTGTTTGTCAACAATTGTTAATTCTACATTTACAGTGAAAGCTGTAGGCAATGTGTAGAAGTTTTTCTTATGAACGCCTATTTGTTTTGGATGTATGTTAAAAGCCTTAAATTTATCAAAAGTAGGTTATTCTCAAAAGGCGTACAAAATACATCTCTTGTATTTCAGCCCAAATGTAGCGTTGATTTTATGCCGTCATATTTATGCGTTTTGCCAGCTCAGTGTAGGTGACTGTGACAGGTTTACAATTAGCATCCTAACCACCAGGGGGCAGAAGATAGACCACTAGATCGGAGCCCTCAATGTTTTAAATATTTGCATTGAAGCACACAGGTTCTTTTATTAGTTTAAGTGAGTGCGTGGTTCCAAACAGCACCACACAAAAATAAAAACCACCAAGGAATTACTGAGGAACACTACCCTTTTATATCCCACTCTACAGAATATGAGAGACCATTTAAAAGAGTAAACAATATGAAATTAAGCATACATATAAGAAATATTACAAATTGCAAAAATTGTCGATTACAGTAACAAAATGACAGATGCATACTTCAAAACACAGAAGGAATGGACAAGACATTGGTTATTTGGTCAGATTGTGCAATTTACAATGGCGCTAGAAGTTAATAGCAATTACAAGTAACAATAAAGGATTACTCACTCTTTTTGTTAAAACACAAACATAACTGAGCGCTGAATCCAACCAGGAGCCTGCCCTGATATAAGGCTAGATTTACAGTTCCAGGGACCAGTGTGCCCCAGCAGGCAAATAGTTGTCTTTGTAATTCCGTATATATATATCTTTGTGATTCCATTATTGACTTTTTGAAGATCTTCATTGTGCCCCACTTTTCAGGGTTACAGGGAATAACAGGCTGTTACAGGCAGTGTGTGAAAGGGGGTTCAACCAATCACTTTGTGTTGTCATTGCCAGTGGCCTTCACCTGTTCAAGACAAGTGAGTGAAAGGCACTAGTTGTGCTGAAATAAATGGTCTTGCCAGCAACTTGTAGGGCTTTAGTTACTGTATGTGTAATGTTATGGTTTTCTCATTTTCAAGGATCATTTTGGAAGAAAATCTTTATCTTACAGTAAAAACACTTTGGAAATATTGATACATGAGTGCTGACATAAATTATATTTCACCACAATGAAGAAAACATGCTTAAAATTGTGTATGGTTGTCTCTTACATATTTGTCTCTTAGAGTTTAGCAAATTCACAAGTCTGGGTGGACAAGAAAGGCTACCTTAGTGGTTACCAATATTGTGACACAGTTAAGCTTGCTGTATTTTGAATAATTCTGACTGAAAATATCACAAATCCAGAATTATTTTGGGTTTTGTGATATTTTCAGTCAGAATTATTTAAAATACAGCAAGCTTAACTGTGTCACAATCTGATCACCTGATATGACAGTTAGCCTGCTACAAACTATCCATGTATTCAACTAGATATGTACTCATGCAGTTTTAGGTTACGTACTTGAGCATGTGCTCTGGCACACCACAACCAGCACTGCAGCATTGATTTAGGAAGTTATAGCTAGGTTTGATATACTCTCCACTCCTGTGAAATCAAGGCTATTGTGCAAGAGGGATGACAGTGTAATGGCAGCTGAGGGGATCGTATGGATATCAGCAATGTAGTAGGGACTGTAAGCTACATTGCTGAACTTCTCAGAAAGAGCAGGATGGCTTCCAGCAAACAACAGCAAAGACAGATGCAGATGGGCCCGCTTAGGCTCAAGCTGGTACAGGATGTCAGTAACGTGGGATAACACCTTCTTGATTGACAACCACCTCCTGGAACAGAAGTTGCTTGATAATCTCAAGCACAGCTTCCCCAGATGCAGCCATGACAGAGTGAGGCAAGTACCACCTTGTCCTCAGAGGTAAACATTGAAGTCTTTTGGTCATCACATGCTGTACAACCTTTCAAATGTGCCACTGTGTATGTGAGTGAGGAGATGTATGTTACAGTTACTCTTCATTACCTTCACCGTAGAAGGGGCTTATGATGTCCACAACCTTTTGATATTGCAGGCATTGTAGATTGCTGAGGCAGAGCAAACAGCAGCAAGACAGGAAAAGGACACATCACAGAGGATGCAGCAAACACATAGATTTTTGCAGCCTCTCTTGACATAAGATCCCAGTGGAAGTTGCTGACACCAGGGGAAGGCCAGTGAGAAAAAAAACACTGCAGGTTCTTGCAGTACAATCTAGGAGAGATAGTAAAGTTGAGATTGACCAACAGCATAGTCATAGTTCAAAAGCCACTGTCGCAGTGATGACAATCCAAAAATTAGGGCTTGTTCTCTAATAGATTCCCTTGCTGTGGGCATATTCAGACCCACATGCCAGTGTGGATAATTTAAATGAAGAGAATGTTAACAGCCAAATGTTAACAGATGCTGTGCTATTGTATTTTGAAGAACAACCTCATTAAGAGACTGAAGACCTCCATTGATGGAAGTCAAAAAAGGCAAGGTTCTGCACATTGGCACTGCTCGCCACATCATAATTCTGTCTTTCTCCCACACCAACTTCCTCTGAGCACCTTTTTCCTCGGCTGCAGGGAACAGTAATAATTGCAAAAGAAATTGTATAGGGTGTTTATCAAACAAGATAAGACGTAGTGATTGCCCAACACAAGACACAGGCTTACCACTTAATAGCTCCAGCTAACCTTTCTGTGTATGTTCGAAGACATTTTACTGCTCCTCTCCAATACCACACATCAGATAAAAGACTACTAAATGTGTTTTTCACAACTGTGTCAAGTAATTCAACTACAAGAGAATGTTATTGTTTAGATGATTGGATATGTAATTAATCAACTGTCTTAACAACTGAAAAATAATCATTGCACAAATCAGTTAATAATATAGTAGTTGCAGCCTTAGTACCAGCCAATGTATAAAACAGTTGCTGGCTTTGTTTTTTATTGGCCTAAAGTTTAACATAAAGGTTGAGAATGTAGTGCTATCATACTTGCAACATAGATTCATTTTTCTAATTGCATGCTTATTTAATTGTATTAATCAAATATAATTCTTATGGTATGTAACAGAATAGCCTGGCTCATCAATTAACATTCAAACATAAAGCACTGTTCACTTTGTTTTAGGCTAAGTAAAATATTGACTATTGACAAAGAGAATCCTACAACATTCATTCTTGAATTGGTGTTGTCAGTCAGTTAATAGCTAACAAAGTATGGTGTATTCGTGGTTATCTTTCACTTGTCCAAAAAAAAAACATCATGGGATTTTCTGGAAAAAGATCAGCCTCAAAACATACTGGTGTGGGAAAGATCAAAAATAAGTCAGTCTTGTAATGAATTTTCTGTTACAGGCCATTATCTTAGTCGTCAGAGTGACTACAGGGAGATTAACTGTTTGTGCACCAATTATAAATGGACATGTTCAGGTATTTTACATGTTTATGTTAAGAAAAAACGATTCTGTTCATTTTTGACAAGTTCAAAAACGTTACACAAACAGGGAGGGCACTTGAAAACAACAACCATTGGCTAATATGAAAGCATTCTCCCCACTTCAGTAATGTGGTTGGCTGTTTCACCAGCCAATGAAGTCCCAATATCTAGATTATAGATATTTTCACTTAACAAATGTTAATCAACACCCTACTATTTACATCAATTACTCTAAATTTTTAAGTAATTTCAGCTACATTTCTCAGACTGTCAGTTAACCTTGTGCCACACTGCGAGTGGTTACCATTTGATCATTGGTTACGGTGCATGATTCCAATGTGATTGGATTGTTTTAAATTGGCGCGTTTGTTTAAATCAGAACCAAATAATGCACACAAAATTCTTTTAAAAAAACTGCATGTCCTTTTGCATGTTTTGTATTGGTAAATGTCCCCTACGTATTGCTCTGATTACAAATTACTATCGAATGAATTTATAGAATAATTAACATTTTGCGCTTGGATCTTGTTGGGAGCATCACATTGCACAAGGGACCTCAGCGCATTTCAGAAGAATAGGATGGGTGCATTTTAGGTCTAAGGGTCGCCTGAGAAAAATACTGGCTACATAATTCAGTCTCCTATTAGACTATACATGCTTAGAACATTTGTGGTAATGTGACAAGGACATACATAATGTGAGTCAAATATCATTTTGTCGAGCAGTGCGCTACAATTGCCCAGGCTTATGTACAGGTATCACCTCAAGAATCAAACCATTCATACTGACCACAGCAATGGAATCAGATTGCGCTTTTTTAAAGTAGTGGTGGCTCTTATAAGAGCCTTTGGATATTTGGAATGATGTCAACTTGCATTCTACTTCTTTTTCCCTGCTGCCTTCTTGGGTTTGGAGGGTTTGGCAGCCTTGGGTTTCGCTGCTTTTGACTTGACTGGCTTGGCCTTCTTGGGGCTCTTTGCGACTTTCTTCACAGCTGGCTTCTTCGCTTTCTTCGGACTTTTAGCCTTCTTAGGCGTTACTGCCTTTTTAGCCTTCTTTGGTGACTTCTTAGGCGCTGGTTTCTTAGCAGCCACCTTCTTCGGTTTCTTGGCCGCCGGCTTCTTTACCGCTGTTGCCTTCTTAGCTTTAGGTGCCGCTTTTTTCGCTGGTTTCTTAGCCTCTACCTTCTTGCCCAGCTTAAAAGAGCCAGAAGCACCGGTTCCTTTTGTCTGGACTAAAGTCCCTTTCTTGACTAGAGCCTTAAGAGCGAGTTTGACACGGGAATTATTTTTTTCTACATCATAACCACCAGCTGCCAAAGCCTTCTTCAGAGCGGAAAGAGAGACCCCCTTGCGTTCCTTTGACGCAGATACTCCTTTCAAAATGAGATCGGACACGCTGGGACCGGCTTTTTTCGTTTTGGCCGCAGCCTTTTTCTTGGGAGCTTTTGCCGGAGCAGCGGCAGGGGCTGGAGCGACTTCTGCCATTACTGAAGTTTCAAAGTTTTCCTCTTGAGCGGAATGTCAGTCAGACAATGTAATCACGACATACAGCGTAGGGCGGAACTTAAATGCGGGATGAGAACCCTATAGACTCAACCATGTGTACAGCCGCTCCGATTCGAAGAAAATACTCTTGGATTGTGTTTTCTTCTCTCCGAAAACGACAAAATTATAAGGCAAACAACCAGTTTCTCCATAAATCAATAATGCAAATCGGTAGTAAACACCAGTATGTTTTAGGAGAAAAAAGTTTAAACGTAAATCGTCTCTAGTGTTTCAATAGAAACAGGAAAAGATTCTGAATATCGCGGGAAAGCCAAGCTGTTCAGACCCCACTTCCTCCATTCTTTATGAAATAAAATAATAAAACTTCCAAGTAAAATTACAATAAATAATGCCTCATCAAAGAAAAGACTCTATTTTAAAATTGTATGATAGTTTTAAACTTAAGCCGTTCAACATGTAGAAATTTAAACACTTTATCCAAGGTGAAGTTAACACAGCTCATCACAGGTCGCCATTTCATCCTGTCCTTGTTGGCATACCATATAACTTAATTGATAATTTCTATATAATGTATTTATGTATGGCTTTACACTCAGATTTAAGTAGCCTTTCATTGTTGTATGACTATCATGACACCTGTGGCAAAATATACGATTTAAGGGCATCCCTTTATCGTGTATTTCCAAAGGATCACTTTCTATTGTTACAGTGCCACGAGGCGGGAGCATTGGCCAGGCATTCCACTACTTTATTACTATATATATATATATATATACACACACACACACACACTCACCAACCAGTATTAAGTGTGCTCTGAAATAGTATATATTGAATTAGTCTTAAACAGATTTTGGTTTTGATGTAAACAAAATGTGCACTCATAGCTTTACTCTTACTACTTGCGTTGCCAGTTGATTGCCAACTATGGGTTTAGGTAAGGTTGAAGCATTAAAAAATAAAAATTGGATGTGAATAATATACTACCTAACAGGGAACCATTTCATCGCGGACATTGTGAACGTTTTCAATCAATGGATGTCCTGGTCCTACAAGTGAGGAAATATGAGATTAAAACTTAATGTAATATCAGCATGGACAAAATTTCAAAAGTGAGGTTCCCCCATGTTTGTTAAACTGTAATATTTGATGGAAACGGACATGGTACTAAAATATGATTTACAACCTTGGGTTAGGACTAGTTAATGTTACATGTGAAGTAGTATGATTTAGTTATACTTTTTTGCTGGGTTTTGTTTCATAGTCATATCCGTGGTAATCTGTTATTGGATGTACCACGCTTATTTGCATTATATTTTGTTTAAATATATAATCCACATTTGCTCTGTAGAAAATCCCCGACCCGTTTAATAATTCAACGAATTTACCAAGCGCAACCACGTCTAATAATAGCAGTGACCTAGTAAGGCTAGCATGACATGCTGGTGTGCGCTTAAGAGCCATTTACACGTTATTCGACATGGTCGTAATGACACCTGTCACTTGAAGAGCATTATTCATTAAAGTGAGTAACGAGCAGTCCTTATGAATTGTGTAAATCAAGGCACTGGGACACATAAAATGGAAATATATGCCTTCAAACTGAATGAATGGGCGGCTCTTAAAAGAGCCTTTGGTTTATTTTTTGTAAACTGAAGAATCAGTTTAACCTCCGAAACCGTACAAAGTGCGGCCCTGACGTTTCAGGGCGTACACCACATCCATTGCAGTCACAGTTTTGCGTTTTGCATGCTCAGTGTAGGTCACAGCATCACGGATGACGTTCTCCAAAAATACTTTAAGCACACCTCTTGTTTCTTCGTAGATAAGACCAGATATACGCTTCACGCCACCACGACGCGCAAGACGGCGAATAGCCGGTTTAGTGATACCCTGAATATTATCTCGCAGTACTTTACGATGACGTTTGGCGCCACCCTTCCCGAGACCCTTTCCGCCTTTTCCCCTTCCTGACATGTTTCTTCTCTCTCGAACAGTAGTCTGATATAACTATGCGACTGCATGGGTAGGCTTTATTATAGACGTGTGGCGGACCTATTTGAAACCCATTGTTAATTGGCAGCCCGCCAGCAGCACATGATTGGTAGTTTTGACTGCTGCATAATTAACCCTTACTATGCCTAGTAACTGATTCCAAAAACAGCTCAGGTACGAAGATCGATTGATTCACGTATAAATGCATAAAACCTTCCATTTCAAGTCGAATGCTGTGAAAATTTCCGTATGAAGAAATAGGTGACGGAATGAGTACCTACTA
Organism: Albula goreensis; assembly: GCA_022829145.1. NCBI lineage: Eukaryota > Metazoa > Chordata > Actinopteri > Albuliformes > Albulidae > Albula > Albula goreensis. The sequence goes on along the minus strand of CM040744.1, from coordinate 30,941,349 downwards.
CCCAAATGTTAGGTTTATCCTGGTTACATAAGGTCATCGAACGCGTATAGCTGCTTCATACAAATGGAAAAAAAAGCTTTTATTGCATTTTGGGTGGCTCTTAGAAGAGCCTTTGGGTTAATCAGAAAGAAAGATATGGTTTTCACTTTGAACTGGTGTACTTGGTGACAGCCTTTGTACCCTCCGACACTGCATGTTTAGCTAGTTCTCCAGGCAACAGCAAGCGGACGGCCGTCTGGATCTCCCGAGAAGTAATTGTTGAGCGCTTGTTGTAGTGAGCCAAACGGGACGACTCACCAGCGATGCGCTCAAAGATGTCATTGACAAAGGAATTCATAATCCCCATAGCTTTCGATGATATACCTGTGTCAGGATGCACTTGCTTCAATACCTTGTACACGTAAATTGCATAACTTTCCTTCCTCGTCTTTCTGCGTTTTTTACCTCCTTTCCCTGCGGTCTTCGTCACCGCTTTCTTAGAGCCTTTCTTCGGCGCTGCCTTGGCTGGTTCAGGCATGATTGTGAAATATGACGTCGTTCACACGATTATTGATGAGGTACTCTTTTGTGTACCCAGTATTTATAACGCTTGTATGCAAATATAGTGAGTGTATATGCTGAAAAATCCTATTGGCTACTCAACTACTGAACTCCTAAATTCGTCATTCATTGGCTAGTTTCTAGATATTATGTCGCCCTTGCCCAACAGTGTCTTTTGATTGGTGTGGAGCCATTTGTTAACCTTCAACAAATGGAAGACTTTCAACGTCACGTGATTTCGGCTGTAGATGCGATCATATTCCAGTTTCAACCGGATCGTTTCACAAAGAAGGGGATGTTTGGGGAGGTGAAAGCACCAACGATTTGGCGATTTATTCCGGTTTCATGTAAAAACAATAACAATACACATGTCATTAAGATGTATTTTATTCTTTAAATAAATTTTCAAAAAACTACACACGCATTCTATCAAAAGCCGTGTAAGTGGTTTTTTGACATAATTTAATAGTCCTTTACTGAAATCAACGTGCTTCACACTTTCTTTTAAATAGGCACATACCAAAGGCTAGTGAATACGTTTTTTATTACTATTTAAATACAAATAAACTTACAAGTGATAATTAAGGTGAACGGTCTTCTTTTTGGTCAAAAGTAACTTTAGTGCATTTAAGCAAGAGCTGGTTATGTTTATTTTAATATATTAATTCATTTATGTTATTGATCACATGGTTGAATGTAATATTGAAGCATCCAGAAGATGATTTTGTATGACACAAAACCTTGATGGACTTGTGTTTTAAAATCAGCTGTCCTCTCTGAGCAGTGGCTGAAAACAAAAAAACAGTGAACTCAAAACAAATGTCTGTTCTCCACAAAAAACTGATCTATTTTGCATTCATGAGGATAACTATCATCATTCAACTATTTCACTGTTGGGTTTAGGGTGGTGTTTCTGTGAGTCTGTGTATCTCATGCATACACATTAACAGGGACAGACACAGCATTGTCAATCAACTGAAAAGTCATCTCTCACTATACTAGGCAATGAGCAATAGAAAATCATACTAAACACAAAAATAGGTCCAGCATTCGCCTGAGGTACCCTACACGCTGTAAATCTGGGAAAGTCTGGAACATTGTTTTTTTTCTGACATTCTCTACATCTTGATCATTCCACATTGCTCGTGCTGAGCTCCACAGAGTTTTTCAAGAATGTTGATATCTTGTTAAACTAAAGGTGTGCTCTCTAAAGCATTATTCCTACTTTCTAGTATATACTCCAGATGTTGTTCTTACTCCACCTTATCATATGTTGCATTGGCCTTGGTTACAAGTGTTTTCAAAAGGCAGCCCTACCATAAAAATCAGTGTTGTAAAAACCATAATGTCCTTAATTATGATTTGTTCACCTCAAAATTAGTGACTTTTTAAATTAATTTTCAATTACTCTCTCTCTCTCATACACACACAAACACACACACACATCCAAGTTTAAGTCTCTATGATAGTCAAATATATTAGACAACTACATTGTAGTTGTGCATTTGGAGAAAACACACAAAATTAAGTAATTTGTGGCTTGCTGCAAGTACATTTTCTTAGTGTCCATACTCACTTGAGAAATCCCCTCATCATGCTCAGGCTCTGGTCGTTGCCACTTCTGATTGGACAAGATTTGCAGGACAACCAATGCAAAGGCTATGATCAGGACTCCCAGCGAGTTGGCAAACACAGCCTCTGGTGGCAGCATGGAATAAGGCTGCGTTCCATTGGTATTCCCCTTACTGGACAGACAGCCAATAGTTAATTTTGACTGAGGAAATGCAAAGAGGTTAGTTTTTTCTTTAATTCATGAACAAATAATTTAATTTTAACCAAATGAGGTATAAAGGGATGATGTTTGACTTACACTACAATCACATTCAAAACATTCTGTACAGCTACACTACATAAATAATATTTTTACATTAGTTTTGTACACGTCCTTACACAGAAGAACATATGCAAATTCAGGGCATTCAAAAACTAATAAAGAACAGATACTGTCATATATTCTACCAGTAGAACATGCTTGCTGAATAAATACTTTCTGCTGGACACTTACAGTACAAAAAAGAGCTTCTCATTGATACCAGAGATGCAAGCTGCAACGCTCAAGCTGAAGATGATGCTGCCCATCCACACATGGACAGGCTTCAGTAGCCTGCGGAATGCCATTGGGGAACAGGGGAGAAGGAACGCCGCCAGGCCCAGCACCCACTAACCACAGAGACAGAGACAATGAGGAGGAAGATGCCATTTGTTCTGACTTTAAATGTGACTCTAAAGAAGACTGCTTCAAAAGATCCCAATGTGGCCTTCACAGGAATTTTGGCAACCTTGATGAAAAAAGCCAATGTACATAATGAGCCATGAAATGAAAATAATCAAACACACATAATGAGCTATATTTTTTGTTAAAACATATGTCAGTATGTTAGCTATTTATTGTATTAAGGTTGTTCTATAAAGGCTTTGACACACACTACTATTTTATTTCTAAAAAATATAAAACACCACAATTGGGAAATCCAAGAACTGACAAAAAACTGACACAAATGGTTATTGAACTTAAGTTACTGGATATAAAATATATAAAGTATGTATATATCACTATTAGAGCAAAAAGCAAAGTTTTTTGCTCTAATAATCAATGGGGATTGATTGACAAGGGCCTGTTTTGTAGCCAATGGTCTTGGTGCCCTTGTTAAGGTCAGTGTTTAGATCCCATAACATTACCCCAACCATGCTTGGCTGTTGGTTTTTCATGGAGTGCTCAGTTTGGTTTTTTTTTTTTTTTTTTTGCCAAACATAACAGGATTCAAGTGACAAATGTTCATTGAATCCTGGCCTTAGGAGAATTCTGGGTCCATTTTAGTGTTTATAAAACAGTTACATTATACACAAATAAGCATTCATTAGTTGATCGGCTGACATAAGCAAACAAAATAATGACAATTGTTCAGCTAGGAAACATAAGATGGCTAGCTAAGTTTATGTGACCCTCACAGTAACAAAAAGAAACCTTTATGGATTTCTGCACATAAGCTAATGGACATTTCTTACAAATTAATTCAATTTAGGGAGAGGAAGAATACATATTTAACTGCTCCATTTCCATTTCTCATACTAGTGCTCTAATTAATCACAATAATTGTGATGCTACTGTTACTGGCAGTCATGATAACCAACAATGCTCAGTATAGTTTTGTCTTAAAAGATGAAAGTTCTTTATGACCATGGTGTCTATGAAGTACCATGGTGGTGTTCTGGCAGTCTTACCTGTGCAGCAAACATTGCTGAGGTGCAGATTCCCAGCCAGCTGTGCAGTGAATAAAGGTTTGGGGTCTTGTTGGCATTGTGGAAACTGAAGACAGCACACAACCCCAAGATTGACAGGAGAAGAGCCAGGAACATCATTCCAGCATGTAGCAGCTTCCAGGGCTTTTTGTTTTGACCCCAGGTCAGTGGAATTCGATACAACACTGCCGCTGATAAGGAAAGAGAAAAGAAGAGTCATTCAACGGTCATTCAGCAGTAAAGCTTTCAAACCCCACCCCCCAAAAATGGTCAAACTGTAAACTGATAATCATGCCTGCACAAGTTTACCTACAATTCATGTCCATCCATTAGCAAATCTCGTGCAGTGCCACATTAGCTGTATAACTTCATGATTATAATAACATTGTATCAAATGTTCTTATTCACCTCCTTACAATTCTGACATCTCATTAACAGGGTTATTATACTGCTCATAGTTCCCATGCTGGTGTAGTTTTTTTGATGACCATGGCACTTCCAAGCTAATATCCATATGAAGTTACATAACATCTCTTAGCAAGTCATCAAAAGTGAGAACGAAACATCATACCAGCTGGCCCATCTCATAAATGAAAAAAGGAAACACCAGTTATTTTGAAAATTACCACACAGCTAATAAAAAACCTTACCACAGTTGAAAATGCAAATAACAATGACCAATGATTTGTACATTGTGCACTGCCAAAGATGGTGAAGATCAGTTATTATATTAACTACTCAACTGATTGAAAATTGACAGAAATTCAACAATGGATGTTCTGGTTCAGCATTAATGGTGAGCTGAATGCCAAGCAAAAGCAAAAACAGTTGTTGCTGAAAGTAAACCAGCCAGTGAATGGCCTGATTAAATGATGATTCAAAGCACATTCTGAATTTCAGTCATTGACATCTCCAGTTCCATCAAAAAACAATACATGCTTAACAGTTTTTTCTTTAAGAAAACACAAAAAAACTACCATGGAGTATAATAAAACTAAAATATTATTATTATGTATATTCCCAGGAACAATGAAACCTGTTGGCTGAGATTCTGTAATTTAGTCAAAAAAATTTTGCACCTACATCCAAACCTGTTGGGCAAAACTGTTTTACCACAAACTGCCACCCATACCAAAGCCTCTCTCACCATTTCCATAGAGCACCACCAGGCCAGCCACCATCAGGACAGGATGCCAGTTGAACTGTAGCCTTGTACCATCCCACGCAAAGCCCCCACGCCATGTGGAGTTCCAATAGGACACGAAAACCACGCAGAGTAACCCCAGACTCAGGCACAGCAGGTACAAGGTGTAGAAGAGCAACATGGACCTCATCCTGAAACAAGCTAAGAGTTGGCCAGGGGGAGAGGGAGAGACATGGGCCTGTGTGAGGTCATTCATCTGAGCCTGAGCAACTGGCCAGGCCTGTCAGACGTTCATCACACACCTGCCAAACTTGTTAAAAATGTTGAGTTTGCGCATTACATGTTATGAAAATGCAGAATCCATATATAAATAAAACACATATTTAAATTATTTATTTGGTTGAAATCTGTTACATTTCCTGGAGACAAGCGTACCTTTATCCTTTGGCATGTGTTCTTTTTTTATTTAAAAACCGAATAGCACATGCCATTAAAGAGGCTAAGCGTGTTTGAGTGAATCTGGTCCAGACAGTGGTTGAATACTTTGTTGAAAAGCTTCCCTTGCAGTACCCTTCTCAACACTTAAACTAACATTAATAGTCATATTGTTTACCATCCAAATGCTCTTGAAATTTATAACTTATGACACAACTTGAAGTATAATATGGCATTGGTTTATATCAAAATTAGTTTCTTCCCAACAATCGTAGAAACAAAACATGATTTTACAAATGCCAGACTCACTTGATTTATTGTTGTGGAAGCAGAAAATCAACCTAAAAATTTTATCAAGTCATATCCAGCATTGATGTATTTCGGTTGATGAAGATTAGTAACAACATATTTGGTTTTTGAACATATTTTCAGCAGTTATGTTGCTTTTAAGAATTTGCTGTTTTCCTTTTAGTGAAATACTACATAGTTTTAAGCAATGTTATTCCTTTCAGAGATGAGACCAGCAGACAACAATGTGACACAGAAAACAAATTACTGCACTTCATGTTCATGATCAAACATAAATCAATTGCTGAGTGTCATTCACAGAAATAATCACTTACTTTGTATCCTTTTACTCGTTCTTTCTCTGTTATTCAATGGCTGTTTTCAGAATTGTCCTTGATTATAATGAACACAATAGTCTAAAACTGCTACGAAGGGCCTAGAACTACATGTGAAGAGTGTTTCATATACTTGCTCTCTTTGACAAAAACTCTGTCGAGCAGTAACAGTATCTTCCTATTAATATTTTAAAAAATCCCCACCCAAATAAAATGAAGTGTATTTTGTCTTAATTCCTCTTTCCTGTAGTTGAATGTTTTCTCACTTCCACATTTAATCATTGCCTCTCTCTGGACAGGCTGGGTGCACCTGCTTTGACCTTCTGCAATATTAGAATGCAAAGAAAAATATCTGAAAGGAAATCTAGATTGTCTTCTTAGCTAGCATGCTGTCATATTCAGTAACATGCTTGTGAAATACCTGGTGTATTACTGAATATTAAATGATAGTTCTCATCATGAGAAAAATAAAATAAGTAGACAGTCTACAGCTGAAGTGTATTGGATGATTATACACTAAACTTCATCTGTAGACTGTCTGTTGGATGATTATGCACTAAACAAATCCACAAGTGAAAAAAAAATGTCTTTAAACATAGAGACAATGATGAGTACAACAGCTTTAAATGCAAAAGGAGCGAAAGAAACCTTTTCAAGAACAGATCAGATTGCAACATACTGGAATGTATGTGTGATGACTCCACATGTTTTGCTTTGATTTTTGGGGCTGTTACAATCAAGCTGTTCAACAAGAGTGAGCAAAAATGTTGAATGTTACAAACACAGGTGTATTTTAGACACACACAAGTGTACCAGTGGAAAACGGTAACATGTGTTCTGCAAAAAGCCACATACAATTGCATACCTCGGCTTCACCATGGTAGGACCCACTTCCTCACTTGCACACAGCTGTGTGAGAGACTGACTGCCTAAGATTATGTCTTGTTAGACAAAGCTGGAGGTGGGGGCTTACCAATATTGAACAAATGTATGATTATAGCATTTTACATAATACCGATTTGTTCATGATGACAGTGGCAGACAAACTAAACTACTAACATTCCTCTTATTTAGTTGCATTCAGTGAATGACAACTGACAGACCACAGTGTTCACACTTGCCCATAAATATACCAACATACATACAGTGGGTACGGAAAGTATTCAGACCCCTTTACATTTTTCACTCTTTGTTTCATTGCAGCCATTTGCTAAAATCAAAAAAGTCAATTTTATTTCTCATTAATGTACTCTCAGCACCCCAACTTGACAGAAAAAAAGAGAAATGCAGAAATTTTTGCAAATTTATTAAAAAAGAAAAACTGAAATATCACATGGTCATAAGTATTCAGACCCTTTGCTCAGTATTGAGCAGAAGCACCCTTTTGAGCTAGTACAGCCATGAGTCTTCTTGAGAATGATGCAACAAGTTTTTCACACCTGGATTTGGGGATCCTCTGCCATTCTTCCTTGTAGATCCTCTCGAGTTCTGTCAGGTTGGATGGTGAACGTTGGTGGACAGCCATTTTCAGGTCTCTCCAGAGATGCTCAATTGGGTTTATGTCAGGGCTCTGGCTGGGCCAGTCAAGAATGGTCACAGAGTTGTTCCGAAGCCACTCCTTTGTTATTTTAGCTGTGTGCTTAGGGTCATTGTCTTGTTGGAAGGTGAACCTTCGGCCCAGTCTGAGGTCCTGAGCACTCTGGAAGAGGTTTTCTTTCAGGATATCTCTGTACTTGGTCGCATTCATCTTTCCTTCAATTGCAACCAGTCGTCCTGTCCCTGCAGCTGAAAAACACCCCAATAGCATGATGCTGCCCCCACCATGTTTCAGTTGGGATTGTTTTTGGCTAGGTGATGAGCAGTGCCTGGTTTTCTCCACACATACCGCTTAGAATTAACGCCAAAGGGTTCAATCTTGGTCTCATCAGACCAAAGAATCTTATTTCTCATAGTCTAGGAGTCCTTCATGCATTTTTTGGCAAACTCTATGCAGGTTTCCATATGTCTTGCACTGAGGAGAGGCTTCCGTCAGGCCACTCTGCCACCCTGACTGGTGGAGGGCTGCAGTGATAGTTGACCTTGTGGAACTTTCTCCCATCTCCGCACTGCATCTCTGGAGCTCAGCCACAGTGATCTTTTGATTCTTCTTTACCTCTCTCACCAAGGCTCTTCTCCCATGATTGCTCAGTTTGGCTGGACGGCCAGGTCTAGGAAGAGTTCTGGTCGTCCCAAACTTCTTCCATTTAAGGATTATGGAGGCCACTGTGCTCTTAGGAACATTGAGTGCTGCAGAAATTCTTTTGTAACCTTGGCCAGATCTGTGCCTTGCCACAATTCTGTCTCTGAGTTCCTTGGGCAGTTCCTTTGACCTCATGATTCTCATTTGCTCTGACATGCACTGTGAGCTGTAAGGTCTTATATAGACAGGTAGGTGCCTTTCCTAATCAAGTCCAATCAGTTTAATTAAACACAGCTGGACTCCAATGAAGGAGTAGAACCATCTCAAGGAGGGTCAGAAGAAATGGACAGCATTTGAGTTAAATATGAGTGTCACAGCAAAGGGTCTGAATACTTATGACCTTGTGATATTTCAGTTTTTCTTTTTTAATAAATTTGCAAAAATTTCTACATTTCTGGTTTTTTCGGGCAAGATGGGTTGCTGAGTGAACATTAATGAGAAAGAAAATGAACTTTTTCGATTGTAGCAAATGGCTGCAATGAAACAAAGAGTGAAAAATTTAAAGGGGTCTGAATACTTTCCGTACCCACTGTATATAAACATATTTGCTTAGTTTAACCTTGTCTGGTGGAAATGTAATGTAGGCAGGAGCTTAACTGACCAAACCTGGACAGCTGGAATGTTGCAATGCAGGCTTAATGCCTGCTTGGGAAAGTACCACAAAGTGACTCCAAAGTGTGTTGACATGATGGGGAAGTGAAAACCTACAGGGCGGCTGTACCCATCATTTACATTTATGTTACATTTAGGCATTTGGCAGATGTGCTTATCCAGAGTGGCTTACACAGTTCACATTTCCATACGCTATCCATTTATACAGCTGGATAGGTAACGGAGGCAATTCAACTACCTTGCTCAAGTTTACAGCTGAAGTGCCCTACCTAGGAATCAGACCCACCATCTCTAAATGGGAAAATCAGCACCTTAACCATAACACCACACTACTGCCCTTCACAGCAAGGAAAAATAACCAGGCAAATGGATTTTGAAATGTTCATTATGCCTGTGAGAGATCTGTAAAACCACACAGGAGAGCTGCAGTGATGTAAAGTCAGCTGGTCTCCAGTTCATAATTTACGTCACAGAACTAAAAAACATGCTTGGCTTGAAGAGCTCACTGAATTATTTGATTATCTACAGAGCAGGGTTACACTGATTACACCAGCTGCACAGAGAAGGATAAAACAGTAAACAGTAAACCAGTGGTTGTTTTGCGATTTAATACATTTCTCTTCCCCCACCCCAGACAGTCCTGCTGATAGTACGACCTCATCTGACTTTATGAAACATGCCGAATGTTGCCCTACGCAATTCAGACGATCATTAAGTATACGGGGATAACAGTCAATAGTCAACCAACTGAACGTTAACTATTGAGGGTATGAGAAGGATCTGAAGCCAACTTTAGTGACTTTTTTTTTGATTAACAATATTAACGGCAGCTACATAACATTACCGTGTGATTCTGGTAATTATCCAGCAAGCAAGATAAGTTCAATAACTTGTCAACCGGACACAATCGAGATTCAATGCAATAAGGTGCCGTCCTAGGACAATGTCTATGTCATTTTGCTCTCAGCTGTTGTCGATATTCTATGCAGACAAAGTTAAGGAACTTCAGAGAATTCAAATGCAGCCCAAGCATTATACTTTAACTGAGGTGCATTTATAACTAGATAGAGCGCTCACTCCAGGGTTGCCAGAGTTTCTCGCACCAAACCATGCAACGTCATTTCTAACGAAACACCCCAAACTGCTGTGTTACTGCGTTCTTTTTGATTTTAACATGGTTATTTTTGTGTAAACACCTGCAGTGTTAAATTGAAAGTAGTCTGTAAAATCACTCTTTTCTTCCTTAAGTAAGATTCCACTTTGACTTTTAAAACCAAACCTGGAAGTTCTGCACCTTCACTCAAATATCATGAAACGTCTATATTAAGACGTAGAAAAATTAAAACTTACAGTCAGCGTGAAAGCCCACTTCATATTAATCACTGAAAATGTAAAGTATCGTTCACAAGCTGGGAAAGAAATATGCGACCTTCTATCCACTTTTAGCTAGCACAAGCTATTTCAGCGGTTTTGAGTTTCAGTTCCAGTTGCTTTAGCTATCCGAAATGCTCGATGGATCTTGTAGTTCGAAGCCCATCTTCCTCATGTTCGATCATTGGATTTTACATCAGATACAGGAACTAGCAGCAAAAAAAAAAAAAAAAAAGATTGTGTGTAAAAGCAATTTATCTGGAAGTATAAGTGCTCCTGACTCGGATCAGACTGGCCAGTTATGCCCTGGAAGGGAAGTACCCTGAGGAGTTATGAGGAGAGTGCAGGGAATAAGAGGAAGTGTAGGAGATCACTGAATGTTACTTACTAGGGATGGGGGGAGATGTTTAGGGGACTGGCAGGGATTGGTGTGACCACTTCCTGGCCCAAGACCATTTGGGCTCCTGCAGAAATGCAGAATGGCATTCATAAATTGGTTGTGGCTGTTCTGTCCTCAGCTGGAGTACATGCTAGGGTGTATTATAGGTGCTTTTGTTTCATCAGTGTGTAGGTAACAATGTCCAGTAGGGGGCAGTATTACCATTTGCAGTGTGTTGTCCACCATAAAACTGAAAAATAAGAAGAATTACCAGGCAATTCCCAAAGCAAACAATATCCCTCCTAAGCCCATTTTCAGGATGCATAGTCCAAAGTGTCATAAAGAAATTTGAAGAAACTGGGCAAGGTGAAGACAGAAAATGGAGTGTAAAGTCCAAAAAGCTGTCTGCGTGTGATGAACATTACTTCATACCTTCATACCTTTAGGGACAGAAGAAAATCCAGTACTTGCTCAGAATCTGGCAGTAATTTGGCACCAAAAGTTATACCTCGACCATGAGAAGTTTCACAAGAAATAGTCACATAGGCAGTATTGCGGTTGAGAAAACATTCTTTTAGAAAGGCAACAAGCAGAAGACATTGCATTATGCAAATGACAATAAAGATTAGGGCTACAATCAGTGGCAGAAAGTCAGAATGTTGACAACCAGCTGCGGAAAATGATGAGTGAATCCAAATTTGAAATTTTGGCTCGTCAACTATGTTAAAAAGGAGAGTTGGTGGAAAGCACATTGTTGGAGTCTCTGCAATGGTCTGGAGGTGCATTTCAGGCAACTGCATAGGGGACTTTGTCAAAATTGATGGATCTATGAATGATGACAAATATCTAAGATCTTGATTAATCATGCGATTGGAAAAAAAGAAATCTTTCAGCACAATAATAACCTCAGACACTGCAAATATGATTGAGACCTACTTGGGACTGAAGTCTGCTGATGGACCACTCACAGGTTTAAATCGGCCATCGCAGAGCCCCAGCCTAAACATAACCGAAGCTATGTGTGATCCCTTGGACAGGAAAAAAGAACAAAAAGTAGGCAAGGGCAAAAAAAGAGCTATGACAAATCCTGCAAGAAGCTTGGAAGAATTTATAACAAGTGTACTTAAAAAATACACTAAAGTGTTCCACAGGAAATTACTTCAGTTTTGCATTTCAAGGGAGGACATACACAATACTGGCTTAATTTACTCCCACAATAAAACAAGACATTCCTCTGTGTTCACATAAGTGTTATTTTTTTATGGCTAACCAAAACTTCTCTTGGCCCTGCAATCTCTGCTCATGGTCTATCCAATCACTGATATGCTGATGACACTCAACTGTATCTCTCCTTCTCCCCATTGGACACACAGGTTTCTGCTCGCATTTCGGCTTGCCTGAGGGATGTCCAGAGCTGGATGGAGAAGCACCATCTTAAGCTCAACCCAGGCAAGGCCGAGTTGCTCTTCTTTCCTGCTCCTTCCTTTCCCAGCTTGGACTTTTCCATGTCTCTTGTTGTCCTGTGCAAAGAACCTTGAAGTGGTGATTGACAACAGACTGTCACACCATTGCGGTGGTGAGCTGGGCATCCAGGTTCATCCTGTACAACATCCAGAGAATCTGTGTCTTTCTCACCATCTACTCTACTCAGCTTCTGGTCCAAGCGATGGTTCTGTCCTGCCTGGACTACAGCAACTCTCATCTCACTGGCCTTCTGGCATCTGCCATCAGACCCCTGCAGCTCATCCAGAATGCTGCAGCTTGTCTGATCCACAACTTCCCCAGACACTCCCACGTCACCCCCCTGCTCACTGCCCTACACTGGCTGCCTGCTATAGCTCGCATCAATTTTAAAACTTTGGTGCTAGCATACCAGGCTATTAAGGGGACAGGACCAGCATATCTCCAGAAGATCAGACCCTACATCCCTGCCAGACCCCTCCGCTCTGCAACCACCGGACGCCTGATGCATCCCCCTCTCCTCTTCTGTACTTTCAGGTCACGTCTGCTGTCTGTCTGGTCCTGGTCGTGGAATTACCTTCCCGTGGAGATCAGAACAGCAGAGACACTGGCCACCTTGAAGTGTAGACTGAAGACCTCGTCAGGCTGCACCTCTCGCCACCCCTCCCTTGCTCTTTGTAACGTTCACTGCACTTATCTGAACTTGTTTTTAACTGTAATTTGTTTTTAACCTAGGTTGTTGCTGTTAATTATCTCCTTTACTAGGTAGTCTATAGGAGAGTCCTGATGTATTCTGTCACCTTTGGTACTTGGGACTTTACCCCTCTTTAGGGTTATCTTTGCACTTTTTTGTACCATTCATATGCACTTTGCCTTGTAAATCACTCTGGATAATACATTTAAAAAAATGCCTTTAATGTGTTGTAATGTAACGTAATGATGAATCTTTTGTACTATAATGTGTATTATGTTTCCATTGCAGATATAAGTTTCTGATGAAGAAAGGTGCCTAATGAAAAATATACAATTACATTACTTAAAATGTTGCACATTATATTAAGTGGTGCAGAATGAATTGATGAGTAGTCTGATAAAGCTTATACGTTATACAATATCGCCCCCTGCAGGCTATATCTTTAGAGCAGATATAGAGAGTGCAGCCTGTTACAAGTCCACATTACAAAAGGAGAGACCTAATCTTCAATTTCAAAACAATAAATTGGCACTTGAAGTAAAAATACAGTTAAATCAAATCAAAATAGTAATCAAAAGTTCTGTATCAGACTGAAACAAAGAGCCAGTAAATAGGTCAACCACTGTAGAAAAAAAATCAATATTAAGGTACTTACTGCGTTTAACATGAGATAATGGTTATTACATCAATAGAATGATTTTATCTCTGTTTTATAGTGTAGCATCCTATAGTGATAGAATCACAGATGTAAAGGTTAATGTTGAACCTTTCCAGGCTGAGAGGAAATAAACATCATCAGCATCCAAAACTTTTGATAAGAGCCTCAAGATTCTTTGAATATGATTGGTATATATTAAAAATAACAGCACTACATCTCATGCTAAACGCAGTTATTTTTAATATATACCAATCATCTTCTAAGAATCTTGAGGCTATTATTCAAAGTTTTGAATGCTAATAGCTGCCACTTGAGCAGTATAAACGTTACTAGTCATTCATCAGAGGACCAGAGGCAAACGAATGAATTCAGATGCAATTTGAGCTGAACAAGATAAGGAAACTATTTAGTTACCAACAGTTTATGAATGTTTGAAATCACAAGATGTGACCAGCTGTCACATTGAGTCTTATAAGAAAGTTCAGCTGTATGTTTGATGGATAGCTTAGAATTTACAATGAACAGCAGTTCTGCGTGGTTCTGTAATGTAATGTAAAAGTAGCAAGCAAAAACACCAATAGGTACCAGCACAAACAATATGATGGCCTTGAAAACAGCTGGTTTGTGCTGAACTAAGTTTTTGACTTTTCCTCCACTACACTATATAAATAACTGTGTAAATAAAAATACCAGAATAATCAAACTCTCCCGCTTATTTCAAGAGTGACTTGAGGGAAGTGAGACAAAGTTTATACATTCAGATTCTTTTTCTTTAGCTAATGACTAAAACCATATTTTCAATGAATACCTTACTACTTGCATTTGACATCAGGTTATGTAAGACTAGTACATATTACGCACATTTAAGATGCTTTTGTCAGTTTTGAATGGGATTAAGTTTAAGTATAAAACACCAAACATAACATTTTTTAGGCATATCATAGGTGAAGAGGAGGTTGTGTTTCAGGCGTTGTGTACAGTAGCTGTGTTTTATGACAAAATATTGTGGCTTTGTTAAGCATTAACATCAGTAGGCTTGTTCTGAGGGTATATTACATATACAGAGATGCTGCATTTGTGTGTTATTAGCACAGAGCTGCTGTGCTAGTTTGTTAAAGATGTACAGTTGCTGAGTTGGATGTGATACATGTTCTACCTATGATATTCTGCTCCTGGCTTGAATTTCAATATTCAAATTGTCAGGCAGTTGGCTGAGATAAGGACTGTGTGACTCTGTATGCATGCTGTGGGCCTGTATTTTACTATGAAGCTTTGGTGGCTAGCTGTCTGTTTGGCAACCTTTCCCCCTCTATCTTTCCGTGGGACAACAGGAAAGGCAGAGAGTAATGTGACAGATGGGGGTCCATGCAGAGAACTCTTCCTCAACGGCCTGAAACCTTATGGCTTCCAGAACACAGTCATCAAGATGGATCATGAATGCCACTGCTTTGGGAGTAAATGCTTTTTTGTGGCTGTGCATCGCAACCAAAGGCACATCCCAATATACTGGGCATACAGAATTCAGGATGAATGGGCATCCATGGAGGACTTCTTAAACCGGATAAGCAGTTGGTACATCGACCCTGGGGTAAGGGACTTTTAACTAAAAAACAACCTCAATTTCAGTTTAGAACAGATTTAGGCTTATTTTCAGCATCACCCATACTCAAACTGTTATTTAAAGACATGAACACCCTTTATCATTCATTATAAATCATATCATTAAAGGCTATGTATGTAAAACTCTAACATCATAAAAAGCACATAATTAAGTAAGGTTTGGTGCTAAATGCTGTTTTGCATATCTGCTTTAAAGTGGTAATAAGAGAATTATAGCTCTACCCGACAACAGGCTGCGTAGTAAGGCTGGGTGATAAGCCTTAAAAATGTTATCACGATAAATTGAGACATTTTGGTGATAACAATAATATATCCTGATAAAAGTTGCGGTCTCCAGTCTGAATGACACACGGCCGACTTTAAACAAATACAAATGGAAATGAAGTCAAACACATCAGTCAGTAAAACATGTTTGCGTTCTTTTACTGAATTATTGCCAACCGAATGAGAATTTCTTTTTGGGATTACATCATTAATATTGCCATCTACAGCTCCGCCTGTCCCGCTCTCCATTATCATCAGCAAGTTAACTTCCATGCCGGCCGCAGACTCCACCTACGCAACTCTTGCGAGGCAAAGGACCAGATCTTGTGAAGTAGGCTACAAAACACATGAAAATGAAAATGACGACAATATCGTTATACCCGTGATATCGCACAGCCCTACTGTGTAGCACAGTGTGGCACCACTCAGCCTCAGGGTGTACACACCATTTGTGACAGACAGCATATAGATCGACCACTGTGTCTCCTCTCCTTGCCTTCAATTCTCCCCATGGTGCAGTGGAGGCGTTTCGTACTCCAGGCAATGTTCTTCAACTTGGGAAAAGGACAGATACTATTTCTGCTCTCCTATGCTTACTATATGCTGACATTCAGCAGCTGCCCGGGAAGGTCTCACAACTCACAGCTTGCTATTTACTTTAACCCCATCTCCCCCTCTCACCTTCACTGTCTTGGTAGCTTCAAGCTGGCCTGTCTATGCCTGACTTCACAACTTATACCAGGTAGACAAAATGTGTCTTGATCGATAGTGCTTCCTTCTTATACCAATAGTTTAAAAGCAATAACATCTTTCAACATAAGAAATAATTCAAGTCAGAGATTCATCCACTCATTTAGCTATGGACTAGGCACTATGGATTAATGTGTTCTGCTTGTCTGGTCTGTGGAAAAAAAAAACCCATTTCCTGGAACAGGTGCTCACCACACACTCATTTAAAAGAACATATTTAAGCATTTTAAACAAAGTTATGAAAAAACTGAAATGAATAAAAATACCTAAGTAATGACTCGATTGTTTCTGTTTCCCATATTTTGCGAATGCTCCTCTATTACAGCAAGTATGTTAGTCTAAAATGGCAGGATTAAATAACCAGAATTTCGTTATGAGGCAGATTCTGACAGATATACTGAACTAGCGATCTACAGTGTGTCTTTTAAAACAGTGCCATCTGCTGGCTGAAGGAAAGTGAACAATTTCCTGGAAAATGTCAGAACTCAGAGAGACCCAAGCGCAGACGGAAATACGTAATGAGTGGGAGTTTATTAGGCAGCCAAAAGCACAGTCCACAATTCCAAAAATCATAGTCGGTAATCAGGCACAGATCAGAACCAGAGGACAAAACCAGAGACTCGGCAAACGTACAAAAAGACAATCCAGGGCGGTGGACAAAAACAGGCACAGTTTGTAAACAGGCAGGCTCAGCAACAGTACAAAATTGGCAAACAGGAATTGGGCAGGTGGGCAGGGGCGGGAAAGGCAGGAAAGTCTTGTAGCATAACAGGTAGTAATAACACTGAGACAAACTTGCAATGGACAAAAGACAAGGCAGGGTATAAATACACATACCAACGAGCAATGAGACACAGGTGTAACAGCAGGGCAGGTGAAACACATGATAATCAACAGACTGGGGAACAAGGTGGGTGGGGAAAACATAATGAAAACAAAAGCACATGGATAGGGAACCAAAAACAAAACACAGAAACAATCGAACAAAACCGACAGAAACATAAACAATAAACCCAGTCACACCACATTACTGACAGGAAAATAAGATTCCATTTACCACTAAAGAAAATTTGCTGTCATTTTCTTTAGTTAACTGGGCAATTTAGCTGACCCGTTTTTTGTTCCTTATGCTACTCTTTTTTTGAAATCCAGTACCACATACCTATATCCATCTGGCTAGAGTGTTTACCTATTTGTGGAACACCAAGCATCAGCCACTGAACACACTTGTGACTATCTGTATTGTCTGACCACAACCAATCACTGGGCACACGATTATACACATTTTATCTGACAGATTCAACTGCCACCAGCCATATGCATGCTATATCATATGCAAAGTTAGACTTACCTGCCCTTATACTAACAATCCTAGACACTGAAATGCCTGCATTCTGCATACTGTTTTCTTCCCCTTTTTGTAATGAAATTTTGGATATATCGGAGTTAAGCTTTGAATAAAAAGGATTGGATTAGAATTGAGAAAGTGGCCGAATATTGTATCCTCAACACCTTCACTGCTAGAAAAGCTGTGAAACATTTTTGGGGTTACTTGTAGAAATGAATTGCAAAAAAAACAGACATTCAGTAGAGGTCACATATTGTTATCTATGGTCATTGTTTACAGAAAAGGTTCCTCTTCTGAATATACCATTGAATGTTGTAAACTCTTGTGTAACCACAAAAATGTATTAAAATGTTGCTGAATATAGTGGAAAGGAATTTGAAACTGTGACATTTTTTTATTTTATAGAAGTGCATTTTTATGTACGAAATTAGAAATAAATATTTCTGGCAACTTTTGTATCCTTTTAAACCACTCTCAAAACTTAACAACTTTCATACTAGCATCATTTGTATTAAATCAGTCTACAGTACATATTCTGTTACTTGTCTAGCAATCTTAGTATTTATTTGCAATTTAAATTTATTTTTACAGGTGATTGGCACAATTGCAATGACAGAGATGGCCTTCATTTTCAACAGCATACAACAGGAGGGAAGCGCAAGCTCATGGACCCCAGCGGTAACCTACCTAGTAAATGGTGCCATTCCTTTTGATATGAGTGAGTGGGCCATTTATAGCATTAGAAATCAGACTAATGTGCCCCATATCTCCTGGTGCGCTTTTCACCACACTGGAAAAGGAAAAAGCTTTGAAGGGGCAGTCTTGCGGAAGAATCATGAAACCAGTAAATGGATACAGGTCAGCCTTATAGAACTTGGAGAGATTCTCAATGAGTTGTTTGCTACTACTACACCAATACGAATCTTTGACAGCCATCCAGACCCGTGGAGAGTACAATCCATGCCAGAACATAAAGAGATTGTTGCTGAAGATGAGGATGAACTGCCAAACAAAAACCTAACAGAAGAAAATACAAATGAAGAAAAAGAAGAAACAGAGGCAGAGGATGAAGAACCAAGTAAAACACATCCTAAAGAAGAACACATGGATTTACATGGGGAAAGAACTCCACAACATGGAAATAAAGATGAACTAGCAACAGAAAACTCAACAAAAAGCAATCAAAATGAGAACAAAGAAGAGGTAGAAGCTGAAAATAATAGGTTGGGTAAGATGCACTCTGAAGATTACACAGATACAGTTTTTGAGGCTGAAGGTTCACTATATGGTCAAGTGGAGGCAGAGGATAAAAGATCGAATAATATATACCCTGAAAACATTGATTTAGGTTTAAAAATGGGGGATGACATTTTGCAAAATGGCAATCAAGATGTGCTACCTGCAGAAGAGAAAGAAGAAATAACTATTGGAAGAGATAAAGTAAGTAATAAACTGGGGAAAGAAGGCCTAAGAGATGAAAATAAAAATAATGAGCCTACAGACGCTGAAGATGAGGATGATAAGCCTGATGCATGGTATCCTAAAGAAAATGTTGTAGATTTTGGGACTGGGGATAAAAGGTCACAACCTGAGTTAGCATCAGAATTTCCAGCCAAAGAGAATGTAGTTCAAGAAAGAAATATAGATTATGGTACTGCGGATTTACAGAATGGTAGGCAATATGAAAATCCTAAAGAAGAAAATATAAATGAAGAAAAGGATGTGATTATGGCTGATGTTAAAGGAGCTGATACATTGTATAGTGATGAAAATAACATAGATTTAGAAAGTAGGAATGGAAGTTCTCGTCATGTTCCAAAAGAAGAGAATAAAGCTGAAGCTGTAGGTATAGCTTCAATACAAGAGGCTGATAACCTTAAACATGATAGTAAGGATGATCTGGAAAACAAAAACCCAGCAAAAGGAAATAAAACTGAAGAAAAAGAAGAAGTAGAGGCAGGGGATACAGAGCATGATACAGTACACCCCGAAAGTTATGTGGATTTAGGAAGTGGGGACAAATCTACACAACATGACAATCTAGATGAACCAGCAACTGAAAATCCAACCATTGAAAACAAAAATGAGGAAAAAGAAGAGCTGGAAGCAGAAAATAAAAGGCTAGATAAAATAAACCTTGAAGTTGTTCACACAGATTCAGTAAGTGGGGATGAAATTGCTCAACATGGGCATCAGGAAGCCCTCCCAATGAAACATGTCACTGAAGAGAGGGGAAAAGAAAAAGCAGAGGTCTGGAATAAGGATAACGGTGAACCAAAAACTAAGGATGAAGGCTCACAACATAAGACCCAAGAACTACAGATAAAACATGTAACTGAGGAGCATGAAAAGGAAAATGAAGTGGTAGGAGTTAGCAATAAAGTACCTAGTACTCTACAGAACAATGAAGATTTGTCTTTGTTTTTTGATTGTGTACATCAAATTAATTTGACGAAAGCTATCTTAAAAAGATGTGAAGAAAGAAATGTTGTTTCTGCAAACAGCAATGCAACAAAGCCATCTCCATCAAATTATGATGAGAAAGATGCTACTCATTTTGAAAGAAAACACAAGCCAACAATTCCAATTCAGGTTGGTGATGAGAAAGTAGGATATAGTGTAGAAATGTATGGAGTAAATGGCTCAGTTCAGTTTATGTCTAGAGAAGGCAAAAGAAAGGAGAAAAATTCCAGGAAAAAAATGAAGCACGTTATAAAGAAAAAACGATCTTTAAATCAATATGAGAATCAAGCAGATTGTCTTGGAAGAGAATCACCTAATGAGGAACCAAAAGCCACAGAAATGGAAAAAGAGAAGCTGGAGATCTCACAGAATGGACCCTCAGATCAAAACAAACCTGTAGAGGAGAGGGAAGAGAAAAGCCATTTCCATTATTTAAATGAAAAACTAAAGAAAGTAACAATTAATTTTAAAACTGAAGAGGAGAACCCAAAAGAACACCACTCAGAAAATGACAAGCCTAAAAAAACTGAAACTCTATCTAAGTCTACACCTGATGATGTCAGTAAAGGTCCTGCTAGTGATGGCTTGCCACATCAGAATGAGAATGATCAGCCAGATTCAGACAAAGGCATTGGGCAAGTGACATCAGAAAACAGACCTTCAGAACAACATGAAGATCAGTTTGATTGTCTGGGAAAAGGGTCCCTCAATGAGTTGCCCAAACCCAATAATAATATAAAAGATAGAACTGAAGATGAATATGAAGAGAACACGATAGAAAACCAAACACCCGATACAAATCCTGGAGAAAGCCATACAGACTCACCAAGTGGAGGACATAGCAGAAATGAGGAGGGTCATGAGGAAAGTACAACAGTAATTCCGCCAACAGAAAAGTGCGATGAAGATCCAGATATTGATTCAGATGACATTGACAAGCAGCACTTACCAAAGGATGCTGGCTACTCGAAATCAAAAGAAGAAGAAAAACATCAGCAAGATCCAAGCCAAGGGGAGAAGCAACATGATGATCAAAGAGATTGTTTGGGAAGAGAGTCTCCCAATGACAAACCCAAAGCCACTCAAAAACAGAAGATTTAGTGAAAAAGGTAAAGCAGGAGGTACCACAGAATGGACCATCAGATAACCATAATGATGAAAACTTTCACCCAGCATCAGCAGCACAAAGTACACATGTTGAAGAAGGAGTAAAAGCCGAACGTCAAGATACAGGCAGCAGAGTACAGCACAAATCTAAAGACTCTGCATATTTTAATCCTACACAAGAAAGTGAAGATGGCCATTTTTATTATTTAAATGGAAAACTAAAGAGAGTACAAAATAATTTCAAACCGGAGGAAGAGAATCCAGAACAACATCATGTAGAAAATGACAAGCCTAAACCAACTGAAACTCTATTTCAATCTACACATGAGGCCAGCGAAGGTCCAGCCAGTGATGGCTTGCCACATCAGAATGAGGTTGATCAGCCAGATTCAGACAAAGGCATTGGGCAAGTGACATCAGAAAACAGACCTTCAGAACTTCATAATGATCAGCTGGATTGCCTGGAAAGAGAGTCCCCCAATGACAAACCCAAAGCCACTCAAAACACAGAAGATTTAGTGAAAAAGGTAAAGCAGGAGGTACCACAGAATGGACCATCAGATAACCATAATGATGAAAACTTTCACCCAGCATCAGCAGCACAGAGTACACATGTTGAAGAAGGAGTAAAAGCTGAACATCAAGATACAGGCAGCAGAGTACAGCACAAATCTAAAGACTCTGCATATTTTAATCCTACACAAGAAAGTGAAGATGGCCATTTTTATTATTTAAATGGAAAACTAAAGAGAGTACAAAATAATTTCAAACCGGAGGAAGAGAATCCAGAACAACATCATATAGAAAATGACAAGCCTAAACCAACTGAAACTCTATTTCAATCTACACATGAGGCCAGCGAAAGGTCGAAGGTCCAGCCAGTGATGGCTTGCAAAGGCATTGGGCATCAGAATGAGGTTGATCAGCCAGATTCAGACAAAGGCATTGGGCAAGTGACATCAGAAAACAGACCTTCAGAACTTCATAATGATCAGCTGGATTGCCTGGAAAGAGAGTCCCCCAATGACAAACCCAAAGCCACTCAAAACACAGAAGATTTAGTGAAAAAGGTAAAGCAGGAGGTACCACAGAATGGACCATCAGATAACCATAATGATGAAAACTTTCACCCAGCATCAGCAGCACAGAGTACACATGTTGAAGAAGGAGTAAAAGCTGAACATCAAGATACAGGCAGCAGAGTACAGCACAAATCTAAAGACTCTGCATATTTTAATCCTACACAAGAAAGTGAAGATGGCCATTTTTATTATTTAAATGGAAAACTAAAGAGAGTACAAAATAATTTCAAACCGGAGGAAGAGAATCCAGAACAACATCATATAGAAAATGACAAGCCTAAACCAACTGAAACTCTATTTCAATCTACACATGAGGCCAGCGAAGGTCCTGCCAGTGATGGCTTGCCACATCAGAATGAGGATGATCAGCCAGATTCAGACAAAGGCATTGGGCAAGTGACATCAGAAAACAGACATTCAGAACAACATGAAGATCAGTTTGATTGTCTGGGAAAAGAGTCCCCCAATGAGTTCCCCAGACCCAATAATGATATAAAAGATAGAACTGAAGATGAATGAAAACATGAGAAAAAACCAAACACCCCAAATCCTGAGAAAGCCAAAGACTCACAAAGGACATAGCAGAAATGAGGAGGGTCATGAGGAAAGTACAAAAATTCCACCAACAGAAGAGTGCGATTTCCAGATATTGAATCAGATGGCATTGAAAGCAGCACTTACCAAAGGATGCTGGCTACCAAATCAAAAATGGAAAAAAAATCAGAAGATCCAAGCCAAGGGGAGAAGCAACATGATGATCAAAGAGATTGTTTGGGAAGAGAGTCTCCCAATGACAAACCCAAAGCCACTCAAAACACAGAAGATTTAGTGAAAAAGGTAAAGCAGGAGGTACCACAGAATGGACCATCAGATAACCATAATGATGAAAACTTTCACCCAGCATCATACAGAGTACACATGTTGAAGAAGGAGTAAAAGCTGAACATCAAGATACAGGCAGCAGAGTACAGCACAAATCTAAAGACTCTGCATATTTTAATCCTACACAAGAAAGTGAAGATGGCCATTTTTATTATTTAAATGGAAAACTAAAGAGAGTACAAAATAATTTCAAACCGGAGGAAGAGAATCCAGAACAACATCATATAGAAAATGACAAGCCTAAACCAACTGAAACTCTATTTCAATCTACACATGAGGCCAACAAAGGTCTTGCCAGTGATGGCTTGCCACATCAGAATGAGGTTGATCAGCCAGATTCAGACAAAGGCATTGGGCAAGTGACATCAGAAAACAGACCTTCAGAACTTCATAATGATCAGCTGGATTGCCTGGAAAGAGAGTCCCCCAATGACAAACCCAAAGCCACTCAAAACACAGAAGATTTAGTGAAAAAGGTAAAGCAGGAGGTACCACAGAATGGACCATCAGATAACCATAATGATGAAAACTTTCACCCAGCATCAGCAGCACAGAGTACACATGTTGAAGAAGGAGTAAAAGCTGAACATCAAGATACAGGCAGCAGAGTACAGCACAAATCTAAAGACTCTGCATATTTTAATCCTACACAAGAAAGTGAAGATGGCCATTTTTATTATTTAAATGGAAAACTAAAGAGAGTACAAAATAATTTCAAACCAGAGGAAGAGAATCCAGAACAACATCATATAGAAAATGACAAGCCTAAACCAACTGAAACTCTATTTCAATCTACACATGAGGCCAGCGAAGGTCCTGCCAGAGATGGCTTGCCACATCAGAATGAGGATAATCAGCCAGATTCAGACAAAGGCATTGGGCAAGTGACATCAGAAAACAGACATTCAGAACAACATGAAGATCAGTTTGATTGTCTGGGAAAAGAGTCCCCCAATGAGTTCCCAAACCCAATAATAATATAAAAGATAGAACTGAAGATGAATATAAAGAAAACATGAGAGAAAACCAAACACCCGATACAAATCCTGGAGAAAGCCATACAGACTCACCAAGTGGAGGACATAGCAGAAATGAGGAGGGTCATGAGGAAAGTACAACAGAAATTCCACCAACAGAAGAGTGCGATGAAGATCCAAATGTTGAATCAGATGACAGTGACAAGCAGCACTTACCAAAGGATGCTGGCTACTATAAATCCAAAGACGTAGAAAAGAATCAGCAAGATCCAAGCCAAGGGGAGAAGCAACATGATGATCAAAGAGATTGTTTGGGAAGAGAGTCCCCCAATGAGGAACCCAAAGCCACTCAAAAAACAGAAGATTTAGAGAAAAAGGTAAAGCAGGAAGTACCACAGAATGGACCATCAGATAACCATAATGATGAAGTCTTTCACCCAGCATCAGCAGCACAGAGTACACGTGTTGAAGAAGGAGTAAAAGCTGAACATCAAGATACTGCCAGCAGAGTACAGTACACAGCAAATGACCAATTTAATCCTACAAAAAAAAGTGAAGATGAGAAAAACAGCCATTTTTATTATTTAAATGGGAAACTAAAGAGAGTAAGAAACAATGTCAAACCTCATGAGGAAAATAATGAACAGCCCAATTCAAAAAATGACCCTTTTGAGCTAACTGCTACTGTGCATCCACCTATGCATGACACAGGAAATGCAGATCATGTCAGTGAACAAAAAAGCTCAGAACACAAGCAACAGGATGAACTAGAAACAGAGTGCCCACCAGAGGAGATGGAAGAAGATCATGAAGAAAAGAAAGTTGAAAATGATGGTGATAATCAGTATTCTGAAGAAACCAATGCAGATTCACAAACGCAAGGACCTAGCAGAAATAAAGGTGGACATGAGGAAAGTACAACCCTAACTCCATTGACAGAAGAGATTGAAAGTCCAAAAGATATACCTGAAGACAGTGACAATCAACATATACCAAAGGACACTGACCACTCTGACCCTATGGAGGGTGAAAAACAGAAAGAGTCAAACCAAGGTTTGCAGCAGGAGATACCAAAAAATGGACATTCAGAACAACACGAAGATCAGCTTGATTGTCTGGGAAGAGAGTCCCCTAATGAGTTGCCCAAACCCACACAGAATAGGGAAGATGGAACTGAGGAGAACCTGAAAGAACACCACTCAGAAAATGACAAGCCTAAACCAACTGAAACTCTATCTCAGTCTACACATGATGATGTCAGTGAAGGTCCTTCCAGTGATGGCTTGCCACATCAGAATGAAGACGAACATGAAGACAAAATAGAAATCAAAAGAGCTGATAATGTGAATCCTGAGAAACATCAAGATCCCAACCATGGGGGTGAAAAACATGAAAATCAAGAGGATTTTTTAGGAACAGAGTCACTTGATGAGGAATTTAATTCCTTGGAGAATGTGAAGCAGGTGGTACCTTCAGATCAACAGGAAGACGAGCAGTTTTCAGGGACAGAGTCACCTGGTGAGGAACCCAAATCCACCAGTAATACAGATGATTCTCTGGAGAATGTGAAGCAGGAGGTAACAAAAGATGGACTTTCAGATCAACAGAAAAACCAACATGATTGTATAGGAAGAGAGTCACCAATTGAGGAGCAGAACTCTATTCATCATACACAAGATTTCGTGGAGAGGCTAAAGCGGGAGGTACTGCCAAATCAACTCTCAAATTACAATAATGATGCAGACCACATAGGTATGAGAGCAATTACAGAACATAACAATTCAGATAGGCCTCAGCACCGTACACTGAAGGATACCGTCTACTCTACCTTAAGAAACACGAATAGACAGCTGTATGCTGACAGATTGCTTTCCTCCCTTCCACTGAAACAAATTAAAGGAGCAAAATTATATAGTAAACAAAAATATATGAAAATACAAGGTCAAAGGAGGCTACTGCTAATGGATGGTTTTCGAATATGCAGAGGATTAGCTATTAGAGTCATACAGTCCCTAAAACGATGTGTGTTGAAAATGAAGGGGAGAAAAAGCACTGTAACATTACTTTAATCAATTGATGCAGTTCATCCAACGATGCAATCTGCAAAATAATAAAGTTTGAGTCTTCTCAGCATTTAAATGACTGCTTCCATAATGATAACTGTATCTTTAAAAAATAACTAAATAAACTGTACTGTTTTCGTGGTCATTTACCTGTGTAGATTGCACTAGATAGTAAACAATCTGCAGAACTGCATTGTCCTCCCAAGAGACTGAGCAATACTGAAGAGTGAGATTAATTTGTACAACTGCCATTCACTGACCAGTTAGAAAAATCATTATGCATTGCAATGTTGTGTAAATCTCAGGAGCCTAATATTGTTTTGAGACTTAATAGTAATTTTTGAAGGCTTATTCTCTGTTGTGCTATTTACTGGGGTCACACAATCATTTCTGTTAATTTCAAAACAGTTTTCCAAGAAAGTACATAACTTCAGCAATCATGAAAAAATAAAGGGGTTCATTTATGAAGTTTTTTGGTAAAACTGCGAAATGGACCCACTTCCAGCACCCAAGCCAATTTTACATGCAAACTCAGAAAATCACATCCATGGCTACCTGCTGGGGGAAATAGTAGCTGGAGGGCTAGCTTGGCACACAGAAAAGGTTAGGGTGACATTTCACTCACAACTATTCTCAAAATAGGGCACTCAATAATGCTACTTTAGCCAAACTTGTTTTGTTGCAAGATTGAAAAGTTGTAAGAAAACACACAAACAGTTACAACACAGCAACACACAGTTACCTGTAATGTGCATCCCGAATGAAAATGGTCTCTACACTCATTGCATTCATTTCAGCATGTGTCACACACATATCTCCTCATGCTGTCTACCAGTTATATGTCAACTGACCGTTAATTAACATGTTTGGATATGATTCAGGTGCATAACTACAAGGGGAACAAGGCACACAGGCTAATGAGGGCAGCAGGGAGGCAGGCTATGCCTGAAAAAATAATGATATCGAATGAAAACCCAGTAGCACACTCCCCACGTCAAACAACCAAACCAAACTAATATATAATCTCACACCCAGGTCTGTCATAAACTTGTAATGGCAGTGACACAATAAGCATGCAACTTTCACTAGTTTGTTAATTGTATTTGGTCTTTAGTTATTAAAAAGTTGATGATGCTTGAATAATTAACTAAGTATTTGTGCCTAATATAATATTCAAGAGGCAAAAAAATATCATTGTAGGGTAAATCAGAGCAAAACCTGGTGCTTATGTTTATGAATAGACTGTCCAAATGATTAGTCTGGGGGGTGTTGATGACTTGTGTTTGTGTGTGTGTGTGTGTATAATAATGTATATCTGTCAAAATACATAGCAATATTTATTGCAATAAAACATTGAAACCTGATGTTTATTAATTTTCTTTGTACTCATGGTTTTTATTTATGCAGTGCAACTAATGTATGTCTAACAGAATGCAGAAAAGAATTTGAAAGTGATACTTTCGAGTATTTAAGATATTACACTCCTTGCTTTGGGCAGCTGCAAAGTGATGATCTAATCAGCTATTGCTGGAACAGAGGGCAAATCCAGCTAGTGCTGGAGCATGATGGGCAAACTGCTGGTGTTGGAAAGGGATGGTCAAAGCATCTAACTTTTTCAGTCCAAAAAGTCCATCCAGCTACAGCTAACCACCACCTTATCAAACCACCTACCATAGCAAACTGTCCATGACACAACTGGTTTTGGTCACCAGCTTTCTAGCCCATCAAGACATTAACTAGACTGTAGAACACTGAATACTTGGGTCAAATAATCCATAAAACATACTTTGATGCCATCTTGTTTCAGAACCTTGCTCATTTGCAGATAATTTTGATAAACAGGATTTTTATGCATGTCATTTGTAGATACATAATTTCTGAAACCAGGTAAACGTAATTGTTTAAAATGATTTTACATGTAAACCAATGGGAGTACCCGGGAAAGGAAGTCAAGCGTATACATACGTTCTTCCGTCTTGCTGGCGCATACATTAACTGAATCTGACTCTCACCACACTAATTAAAGAGATTTTTGCTTTTCTTGGCCATGTTGAAAAAAAAAAACCAAACAAATCTGTCCGTACTGATCACTAAAACATCCGATGGTGAAACTCAGATGTTATCACAATCGGAGAATTCTGACCAATATATAACATTGAGTTTTTATATTATATCCATGGCATACTTTATGACATACTATTCATGTAAGATTGTAGACGTAAATTATTTTAACGTGCATGTCATACCATTTCCAGTTGACTGTCTAGCTGGTGCGTTGCTAGCATTGCTCCTTGTGGGGACCCTTGTGCAACCGCTTGAAAATCTGGCCGTTACAAATGTTACACATTTTATCGTGAATTTTCAGTTTCTGGATATGTGCCGTTTTTTTCTGTGTAAAGAATTTGTCTATTTTGTAGCCTGTATTGTTAACTGTTCATCGTTATTTTCTTTCGAAAGACCAGATTTCCTGATGTCATTGTGAACTAAAAACTCGAAATATTTAACGTTTACGTCAATAAAGTTGCAAAATACGTTACTTGTAAGGGACCTCTGCCTACCTGGTACGGT
The DNA here is from genome assembly GCA_022829145.1 of Albula goreensis. Taxonomy (NCBI): domain Eukaryota; kingdom Metazoa; phylum Chordata; class Actinopteri; order Albuliformes; family Albulidae; genus Albula; species Albula goreensis. The sequence continues at coordinate 30,912,769 of CM040744.1, read as the reverse complement.
GCGAGTTACGCACATCGAACTCCTAGTGTTATATCTGTTTGTGGCGGGCGTGTGGGTTAGGTATGTTGGCAAGAGACATGCTGTCTTCGCTGTTTAGCTGCGCTCCGCGTGGACCGCTGGATAGCAGAGTTCTTGTCTTTTAATTAGATTGTCAATGGAACATCTAACTGAAGTGACATTCTCTATATCCTATGTTAGCGTTTGACACTGACGGGAAAAGCGTCTTCATTCCATTTGCATCGATAACAGTATACCCAGTCACTGGAGCACTGGAGATATCTCTGCGCAAGAAAGTAAGGTGGGTATTACACTAAAAAAAACTGGAATATCGATGCAAATAACGTTATCTTGAAAACTGAAGCCTATGCTGTTACTCGGTAAATTACTGCTTTGTGTTTTACTTTGAATTAAACAATTAAACTTGAAAAACCAAATACTATAGGGATAGATTTTATAGCAATGTAGGTCTTGACAGTGTTATGAATGTTCAGAATGTAATGTTATCAATGACTCGTACAACCTATACATTCCAATGTTAGTTTTTAATCTCAAATTAGGAAAAAGCACATGTGCGATAAATCAGCGTGACCGTTGTTAATATAACAACTGATGGACCGTTATTATTTAATTTAAACGATTTTAAATGTATTTTAGATAATGTTATCTGACATAAGAACAGAAGATTTTGCTAAGTGCTTCAGCTAAAAAATGCAGCAGTATGTAAAATCACCTGATTTTCTTCTCATACAAATTGCCAGGACTATATTGAATTGATATGCCCGCAGCCACAAGTGGGTGTATCAAATCCTGCTGTAGGTTTTTTTATGTATTAATAACAAATTCACATAAATGGGTGGATACAGTGTGGATATATATAATCCCCCTGTGAAGTTGTCTTTGTCCCTTTGCACATTGAGACCCAACACAATGTAGATCTCAAGAGAAATGGCACTCTTCTGAATGCAGAATGCCAGACATGGCTCCTGGCACAATTCCACTCTCTAACTGGTGCCTTGTGATGCTATTTTGAGCTGTTGAAATGCATGTATTTGTAATAGTCTGCTGAACAGACACTTGGTCATATTTTAATAACATTTGAGTCCTTTGCAATGCTAGATATAGGTTCTATTCTGAGTCTGGAAATGAGTTCTTCGGCCTTCATCTTTTCTGCCCCTTCCAGCTGCAAGAATGAACTTTACGGCACAACTTTTGGACCTGTGGCTAGAAGCCTCAAACCGCTCCAGAAAGCAGTTCATCCAAGAGTATGGCCTCTCTCCTCTGGTGTACATCCCACGGCTGCCGTCTGCACTTCAGCCTATCTTCGGCTTCCTCTACGTGCTGATCTTCACCCTGGCGCTGGTAGGAAACTCCACTGTGCTCTTACTGCTGTGTCGAAGGAAAGCCCTGCAGTCTCCCAGCACCTTCTTCATTTGTTCCTTGGCCTTGAGTGACCTTTTGATTTCCATCTTCTGCATTCCTGCCACCTTGTTTCAGCATTTCTTCACCAACTGGTTGGCAGGTAGGTGCCCTTTGTCTCTGAACTTAGTCACTGAAGACTTTCTGACAAAGTATTTAAATTCTGTCTAACTATTCAGCTTGAGTGATGAGTGCTTGAGTGTGTCCAGGGCATGATATCACATGATTCTTTCATTGAAAGTAATTGTAATATTTGGACCTGGTCCATATGTTACCTCAGTTGTGTTCACCAAATATTAATGAATGATTAGCGGACTGTCCTGTTAAAGAACTGTCAGGGATTAGTCTTGAAGTATGCAAGCTTGCTCTTGGAATACATGTGTACTGAAATTATGGGGACAAATGGTGGTAAAAGCAGTATTGTAACCTTTTAAGCAATGCACTTTTGTATTTTTTGTTGGTCAGATGTTGAGGTCCCTAAAATCAAAACCTAAAATCCAGACAAACAGAAATTTCAGTGATCAGGCTTATAAACTGCATTATATAGTTTTATGTTGTCTTCCTTGTATATATACTTTGCATTATTGTTTCTGAGAGGAACTATTCATCAATGTTTGATTATTAAGGCCTGTAGAAATTCCTATTTCTCAATCACCAGCACCTTCCTCCAAAGCAATACAGTGGCAATGTTTTTTTTTTAAAAGCCTTTTGTTCAACTGTCATGCCATTGAAGTTCATTCATGTTTTCAATAAATCATTTGATTACTATAGGGGAAACATCATAAGTATGTGGGTTGACTTTTAAGAAACATTTAACAATGTATCACAAAACAATAGACAGAAAATAGACAATGAAAATAGAGGAATATTTTGAAATTGTATTGATCCATAAAAACAGTGTAAACATTGTTTTTGTAAAGGGCTGTGTAGAGAATTTGTATTAATACTCATAAATAATGTTTTATCTGATTATCCTTTTTTGACAGAGAATGTCCAAAACCTTTGTCAAACCTCAGGATTTACTGTTGACATATTTGAGATTTTAAATTTCAGTGCATTGTTTGCTCTTTTATGAGCTCTATATGATGACTGAACAAATGATTGCATGATATGCCATAGAAATTATATCAATTGATGCAGTGAACCAGGTATATGATGTTGGACTCCAGGTGGTTTTCTACTACATTGACTTTGGTGATATGTCTCATAACACTGCCAAGGTGCAGACAATCCTTTTCTAATCAATGCTTGAATGTATAGTTTGTCAGACACCCAAGATACCCACAGTGGCACCTGGAAAATAAGGGGTGAAACAAAAGTTAGTTATCCATCAGTTCTAATGGCAAAGAACGGGTAATTTTGATGACGCTTCACAAATTTCAATTGATGCCTGTTTTTTAAACATTAATCCTAAATAGTTGGGTAGGGATCTAAACTGGGACCTATGTGTGAGTGATTTCTAGCAATCATTTGGAAAGTATTTGCTGGTCTCAGCATACAGAGTGATAAAAACAGTTATATTCAATTCCATTATGCCAGTTTATTGTACCAACTTAAGAATGCATGCATCTGTGGTCATTTGTGCATTTTAATCATCTCATTTTGATATATCATCTTGTATCTTCTTGCGGGTGTCATGCATAGGATGTGTTTGTTGCAATGGATTATGAACTAATTAATTCAATTGAAAAAAAATCATGTAAAATAGATTGTAAGATTTAAATATTTGCCTTCTTGCCCTGTGAAATATTAATACATTATAGGCCAGCATGATATGAGGAAAATCTGTGATGTGTGATAACATTGTTCAGTATTGCAATAATGATATGATTTGCAATAAATAAACAAATATTGAAGTTTGCATATTAGCTAAACAGTTCCTGTGTTTTTCTGTGGGAGAAACTGACCTCAGCCTGGGCCAGAAATAGGCTGAACATCCCCCCCACACTTTGTTCACAGATTCTTAAGAAAACAAACTACCCAAGAAGTCTGATGCAGTAAGGTTTATTGTATATGCAGCAAATGACAGACAGTAAACCGGGCTGGTCTGCGCGCAGCACAATAATTTCCCAATCACTCTCCCAATTGCTCCCCAATCATTCTCACACACACTCACTCACACTCTCAGGCACTCTTCCCCAAACACTCTACTGCACTCTCTGAATGCACTTTTTTAAACTATTCTCAGACTCCTCCTGTTGTACATGTCACATCCCTTCTGGTTCACATAATAACTGCAACACCTGGATTTCGTTTATGATTTACATCTGACTAGATACTATACAATGTCCCAATTGTTCACTAAAGTCTTATTTACTTCCCCTAACCCATGGTTATACAATTGTTTTGTTACACTTTCATTCTGACACCCTTGCCAGAAGAGCAGGTCATAAATTTTACTCTCCACCCTTCTGATGGCCAGTGGACCCAATTAATATCTGGGCAGAAGGCCCAATTTTTCATTTGTAGGCCAATGTTAACAATTAGTCTCTTGGTGGAAAGCCAGTAGATACTACTATCAGTTCCTGGGCAGAAGCCAATAGATATTATAATCAGTTCTTGTACTTCTGAGGGCCAGGTGAATCCAATTACTGCACAGACAGTGGCCCAATGCTGCTCAGGAGCACAGCTATTCTCTCTCTCTTCTGCTGTATTTAAAGTCTATACATGAGAATATAAAGAATGGAGAAATATAGAAATTCAACGTATATAACCATAAAATATTAACTATAAAAGTGCAAAAGATATAAATCATGTAATAGGTTAAATGATACGTTTCTTAAATGTATACTTCCACATCTCAGCATTTCAATATTTTATCTAAAACAGTCAAGTCAAAACTACGTATAATGTTTTTTTTTTTTTTTAAATGTGTTTAAACACGACAAATACACACTGCATCCCGTGTATTAATTGCTATAAAGTTCAAATAAAATGTTCAAACAACATAATTGCGCACACAGTTTATCTCTTGTAACGGTAACGGTACCGTTAGCAGATACTAGTGATAAGCTAGTAATACTAGCTACTAGATACTACAAACTAGCCTCAAGGTGTTTGACGGATTCTTAGTTCTGCAATGGGTGGTGTGATTTGAAGTAGCGCAATAAATTGTGGTACTGCTACCTTTTATTTCTGTATTTTTGGCAAAATTTGCACAAGACTGTGCTCTGTTGCACGTCTTCCCTCCTGAATCCAAACAACTTCCATACTACAGACCCGTGACTGTTTCGGAATTAGGTCTTCCTCAGCTCTCGCAGCCAGCTCTTCGCGGTTCTCTCCCATTTTGAACTATCAGGTCACCTGACAACGATTAACGGGCGTGGGTACAGTGGTGTGTGTATGATAGATTGCTTGAGCGCGCACAAGTGAGAGCGTTTCTGCCTGTTAAATGCAGTCGACTTGTCAAAGAAACACATAAATGATTACACTGCGAACGAACCCAATTTCCTTATGGCAACGTCTTGTATCTTGTGTAAAAACATTATCGAGTATAGCCGAATATATTGGCTTTACCGCCCAGCCCTGCTGTGAATGCATGGCGCGTGTAAATAAAATGATTTTTCATATTCATCGCGTTTCAGGCAGTCTTTTGCGATGTGTTTATCGCGCATGTTAATATCGCGATGACGATTAGGATCATGTGATAATAATGTGATTGATCATGCCAGACCTTAGCTTACTTTACTAAGCAACAGTGCAAGTTGGAAGTGCCAGTCTAAGATATGATGGAACACACAAATTCCGCCAGTATATTCAATACAGCATACAAAAAACTCAAACCATAGATGACAGAGCTCAAATGGGATTCAGGTGCTGCCTGAATGAGTGAGTATTGCAGCCTGCATCGAAAGTCAGCCAACTATGTGACTGCACTTCCTGCCCTTCCAGGTCACGTCTACTTCTGTCCTGGCCCCCTGGTGGTGGAATGACCTTCCAGTGGAGGTCAGAACAGCAGAGACATTGGCCACCTTCAAGTGCAGGCTGAAGACTCACCTCTTCAGGCTGCATCTCTCCCCTCCCCACCCTTTCTCTGTAATGTGTCTATTCCTGTTTGCTCTTATTTGTGATTGTTTTTTTTTTTTTTTTTTTAGACTGTTTAGTAAGTCTGTAGGGTAGTCCTGATCTATTTGATCACCTTGGCACTTGGGACTTTACCCCTCTCTAGGTTTATCTTCGCACTTTTTGTACTGTTCTTATGCACTTTGCCTTGTAAGTCGCTCTGGAGAAGAGCGTCTAACAAATGCCTGTAATGTAATGTAATGTACTGACAACACTGATGAGACCATACCACCACTGATGGGTCAGTACAGAGAGACATGGTGAACAGGAGGTGGGACTATTGTTTGGAGGGGGCAGTTAGTCATTTTTTCTTCGCAGATTGGAGTGACCTGGTTGGAGTGTAGGGTTTGAAAATTGATTGGAGGTATAGTTCCATTCACTGCTCTGTAGGCTAGCACTAATGTTTTAAAATTGATGCACGCTGTAACATGAGCCAGATAAGGCAGTCACGGACGGTTGTGACATGAACACACTTGGGAAGGTTGAAGCTTTGCAGCATTCTGAATTGGCCAAACAGGTTTTGAGTCACAAGCTCAATATCTTTTGATGATGACATTTAAAAACATAATTTTGCTATGGCTTCTTTGTTCTGAGACAGAGTCAACCTTTTGTTCCCTTCAACACATAGGGCCATCTCCATTTTCTACTCAGAATGGTATTAGAATGTTGAGTCTGACATTTTTTCTGATCATTATATTAAATATAATATTTCAAATACCCAAGTTATTGCAATGGTACAGTAGGTCCCTGTATGTCTTTGTAGATACAGAGGTGCTTGAACAGTATGAACATTATTCACATATTACTCAACTGTGTTCCCTCATTTAGTCATTTATACTCATTTCCACTTATATTCATCTAAGAACATGATCCGTTATTTAATAAGTTGAATTGCTCCACTCTCCTCACATGCAAAATACATTAATAAGTGAAATAATTCCTAGGTGCTAATTAATGATAATTGAGATCCTCTTATAAATTGATTTGAAACAAATTTCTTTAGATCACACTTTCATGATCCCTTATTGTCAAACTACCATGGTACTGTTATTGTATAAATTCAATATAATTGTAAGTACATTTCCATATGGAATGCTATGGGTGCATTTCTATACTATTAAAAAGCCGATAAAAAGGTACAAGCACAATTTGATGACAGAATTACTTCTTACTTGAGAACTTACTTAAATTACATGTGTGAGAGTTTTATAAAATACAACATGGCCTAATTAACCAAATGTTGACCTAATTTATTATCAGTGATCACCATGTCAATGATAGATTTGGCTGTTGGCAATCCCAAAGGCCAGCAAGAATTTAGTGTGGGTGTGTGAAATGATTAAACATGTAAGCCAACCAAATCTTTGTCAGAAATCTGCTGGCATGTCAGAGACTAGAGAAGTTATCCAGACACTGTTTCACCTAAGGGTAAAACTTGGTTAAAACGTAGCAGTTGTGGGCTTGTGTAGTAGGTGAGAAACCAAAGACAGCATGGTTTCTGTTGGAAGTGATGTTTGTAGGCTCATTAGGGGGGTTGCCTTCCATCAGGACAGAAAATAACTCAATGTTACAATGCAGTGATGGGAACATCGTGCTGTGGGAAAAATTCCTTTTTTCTGATGAGACATTTAACCAAGATAATGTCTCATTGTGCTCATTAAAAATCCAGTGCCACTTGCAAAGACTATGGCATTCCCTGGTGACCTTGAAATATGTCAATCTGATATTTTCAGGTTTGATGTTGTGTGGCCCATATGCACAAGTAGCTGTTCTTTTTAACCATCTTGCTTAATCAGTTTTTCTAGGAACAGGTTGAATTAATTGCAGTGGCCTTACTCCTTAATTTGCCAGGTGGCTGAACCAACTTTTGTATTGAGTTTCAAAGTGATGATGCACCCTCTGGTCTGGTACTGAATCCGCACCATGCCCGTGGCATCTGTGGCAGGCACCATCAGAGGGTGATGCATACTTTGCTGTGATATCTTGAAGGGATGAAGTGTTTCAAGGGGGTTTTGCTTTTCTTTTCGCCGAAGAGTCGCCTCTGTTCACTGAAGTTCCTGCAGTACATCCCCAGAAAGCAATAACGGCTTGGCCCAGCTGTGAATATAAGTGGCATTTGGGCTGAGGTGCCGTGAAATTGGGATAACGCAATTGAGAAGTGACCATTGCATTTGATAATCCTGAGCGAGAAAAAAAAAAAAAGTTACAACTGTTGCTGTATTGTGCATGGGGTTAAAAGCAAAGGGGAAATTATTATTCCTGAAGCCACTACAAAGTAGCGAACACGGAGGGGGAAGTTGAGGGAATGAAATATTACACTGTTCTCACCCACACTGCCCACAGTCAGGGACTGAGCATCGTCACGCAGCTATTCTCTTTTTTTACTCACAAACAATCAAACTGTGTATTTGAGGTGCACAACTTAGAACTATTTGTTGTATTAGCTGGTAACTGCAAAAAAGTGTTTCTTTTGCTCTCAAAACTTTAAAAACCATATTTGGCAAAAGTGTATATATGTGTTTGTGTACTTCAAAGAAAGTGCAAGCTATTAACCAGAAAAAGTGCCAGATATAAAGATGCAAGTACAGGCCTAATGCTAATGTGAAATACTGATACAGTATGATACAGTAAATGCAATGCCTTAAAATTTGTTTTATTTTAGTTTGTAGATTGTATTGTTGTTATTTTTAAAAATCCATACAAAGTAATAAGATTTCATATATACATATGAACTGTGTATAACATCCTGCAAACACAAGAGAAGGCACCTTGATGGAGGCTCTTTGATGAACATTGTGTTTTGATTTGACACTTAGCTTAATAGAGAACACCAGCAATTGTAAGCAATGGATTACGGTGAATCACTGTTTACACAATAACCTCTTTTCTCTGTAACAGGTAACTTCTTATGCAAGTTAATACCATTTATACAAGTGACTGCTATAACAACCAGCATCCTTACTATGACCTGCATTGCTGTGGAGAGGTTCCAAGGAATTCTGTACCCACTAAAGCTTCGGAGTGGCTACTCCTCATGTCACGCAATCCGGATGCTTGGTGAGAAGGAAATCCCCAGAATGCCAGAAGAGACCACTCACATTACTTTTATCCTGTTTTTATCCTCATCCACTTTTATCCACATTACATGAATCCTGAAAAGTGCTTTGGGATTGCATTAAAGTCACACAGACTCCAGGCTTTCAGTAGAAATGTGTTGAAAGTTAAAAGATTATAATGACAGACTCTTACTCCAGCATCAACAGTGAGAAAGAAAAAAACAAAATGAATCTATCCCGAGAGAGGAAGCCTCTTCTGAAAGAAGTTTTAAGAAATTGTTGTGTGCTTTTTATTGTCTTTGATCTCTTTTCACCTTTGAAATCCATAGAGAGTAGATTCTGGCTGTTACTTGCCACTCACTCAGTCATAGCAACAGCATAGAAGTGTTAAGACACGCAACCTAGTTTAGTGACTTGGTTGCATAAAACAAAGCCTGCTCACCAGGTGGCCTCCGTTATACTATTACCATAGAGAAGGAGTACATTTTTTGCTTCTGTTGAACTAATCACAAACTGTGATATCTTTGGGTTTGTTTCTATATATTTGCAATTAATAATAATAATATATTTAATGTCTTTTCAGTGGGTGTGTGGTTGATTGCACTGGCAGTTGCAAGCCCAATGTGGTATGCTCACAAAGTGGAGGTAAATCCTGTGTATTGAAATCAAAACTGAAAATAAGTCATAATTATTAAAGCTTCATGAATACCTTTGGTATCAAATCCACAAACTAGGAAATAATCAAGCCCTGCATGCAAATGGACTTCCATTTTCTTTTTTCTGTCCAAGGAAATTTTGAAAGGGTTGAATTTACAAAGGATGTAACGGGTTGGTTATCTTTAACAAAGCAGCCTGAAATATGACATCAGAAAACACTGTGGGTTGAAGCTGTTTTGCTTTTTATTTTTTGGAATTATATTTTCAGCAAATTTGTGGATGTTAAACGTTGCCTGCCAGCATATATCCAAGTATTTATACCATGCTATATTTATCCTGGCTATAACAAACAAGATATATGCTAACCATACATGCTTTACTTACAAAATGTATGCTGTGCTCCTCAGGTCAAATATGATTTCCTGTTTGATGTGCATTACACGTGCTGTCAAGAGGTGTGGCCCCACCCGGAACAACGACAAATATATACTACTTTCCTCTCGGTTCTGGTATTCCTGGTTCCCATGGTGACCATGGCTGTACTGTATGGGAGGATCATGACAGAGCTGTGGGGTAAACACAGAGTTCATGATGTCATGTTTCAGGCTCTCCCAGCGTCAGAGATCAACAAGATCACAAGGTGAGCTATTGATAGTCTTATAGATATTCATTGGTTCCATGACCATGGAGCAAGGTAACTGAAAACTTTTGTTCCAAAAACAGTGCAGGAAATAAATGTGTACCTGTGCATTCCATTTTTCAAATAATGTTGGGTCACATTTCACTCCCAAAATAGCTGTCATGGCCAACACATGAAGCTCACTATTTGTGTGCTTGAACCTGGGATGGTTGGGCCATGTGTGGGCAGCCCCATGCCATGAGTGCCACTGTATACGCACTTTTCTGTCTACCAATTACCCAATGCTAACTAGAGCCGCAGTGAAATGTTTCATGTGCAGACACAAGACAGCCTTTGCCATCCATGAGCTTATCAAAAAGATTAGTAAAACTGACAAATGGGAAGTGGTTGATAAATGATTGGTCTAATGAAATAATTAAGAGCTGACATCGTCATGAAATGCTGGAAACCACCCCTGGTCGAAGTTATCGAGTGTGACCAGGGTGGGTGGTATGCACCATTTCAAAATGAGCAGTTCCAGAGGCAAAAACAGACCCATTCATTTAATTTACCTGTGAAGCATTCAAAACTGCTATTAATCAGTTTTGGTTGTGAAGCCATCAAATCATCATTCTAAAGATCACCATTTTCAGAAAGCCCAAAGTGTGAGGTAGTTGACTCAGAAAAATGTTGAGCAGCGGGGGAATAATAATGAAATTCTAGATTGGGGTGGGTAACAAAACACCAAGAGAGAACAGTCTTTATTTTTTCCGCTCTGAGCCATGGAGTACTACAGTTTAACCATCAAGTTCTTTTATTTCACTGTTATCCAAATGTGTGAGATTTCAGTACCTTGGCATGAGAGTGAGAGATTGGTCCTTAATGTGTTAATATCACACCAGATGTGTGAGATTTGAGAGCTATGTCACACAAAAACCACATAATGTACAAGTCAGCTTTCAAAAGACATGCTCGCTTTGGTGTCAACCCTGTCTTTGAAACAAATGGAATGCACTCTCCTGTCTTTTTAATGCAAAATATTGAGAAATATAGCTCTTCTGCTGTTGTTTGAAGAATGAAGTGGTAAAAAGATTTAGCCTGGGGGAGGGAAGTGTTGGGTCATTTGAGGGCTTATAAGCATTTGTCCTCTGACACACAGAAAGAAAAGGCATGCGGTGAAGATGATGGCCACAGTCGTTCTACTGTTCGCTGTCTGTTGGGCTCCTTTTCAGCTGGTCTGTCTGCTCTCTGACTATGGTACTGCTTCCAGTCATATCAAAGATAGTATTAACTAAGAGTGCACAAACCTAATAAATTTGGTAGATTTATCAAAGAGCATGTTTGTTGGCACAAAAAAGACAATAGTGTAGTGTCATGGGAACATGTGGTACTCATGACTGTACTTATAGTGTAGTGAAAGCTATAGACTCACGAACACACAGTGATTGGTAAATGAAAATGACCATGATTCCACAGCCAGCATTAAGTGAGGAGAATGTTAGTTAAAGAAGACAGTTACCATTCTATGGAACAAGATCATAACAAATCTACTCACTATGAAGTTAAAACCTTGTTTTTGAACTTCTTAGAAAAGCTAATCACCTGGTGCATACAACCTGGTAAGACCAATGTTATCCACATCATTACTGTATTCATACCTGTTCCAGACCATAATGACATCATATAATTCCCAGATTGTGTATGCATGGTCAGTGATGACTGTTGGCATACATTATCCCACATTCAGCCAAAATGCTTCCTCCATTGTTCAAACTTTTACAATAAGTCATAAATATTCTGCAAAGATGTTCTTTGCATTTGTCTGCTTCTCACAGCAATTTATTTCCTGTAAGTCTTCGATAAATATACCCCGTAGATGGTATTTTGTGATTCATCTGCATTCATAGCTCATTCAGATAAAATATGGCTGTGCCCGCAATAAATAAATAAATAATTGGCATTTTTTATTTTAAATTTTTAGTCTAAATTGCATGTAGACTTATGTATATAAAATGTGCAGTATAGATTTTTATTTGACCCTGGGATGGGTGACGTACTCTGTTAACTGCAAACCTGTTTTTTTTTTTTTGCTCCATGCTCAAAACTAACATGAACGCAGTCACTCAGATTTAGTCAATGAAAGAATCTTAGCCAACAGCCATACCACCACGTACCCTCCCCGCTGCTGCTTAATGGCTGTAGCTAAGCTGGTGTGGAATTGTTCCTCCTTGGAAATTGTGCTGGTGGAGGTGATTTTGGAGGGCCAGCAGGTGGCAGTATTTATTCTGGAGCCAATAAAACATAAAATGAAACCCAGTGCAGTGAGAAAGAAAGTGTGCCCTATGAGAGCAGTACAGTGTAAAACAGCTTTCATGTCATCCACCGTTTTGATTCAGGGATCAGCATCAACGCTCACAACACATCTGTCGAGTGAGGGAATAATGAGACAAAATGTGCCTTTTAAAAGAAATCATTATACTTACATTTTTTGTTGCCTTTTTGATTTTTTTACATGTTGTTTGATAATTGTAGTAGTGGTAGTATCAAAACATACCAGCTGTTTTGGTTGATATTTGTAATTAATTTAATTCTTTCCAATTTAATTAAATGGAAGCCATCTGACATAGACATCATTTGTTGAATTACCATTTTACATTTGACAAAAAAAAACATTACATGTAATAAACAAGTATGTCATCTTATGAAAATGGAGTTAGTTTTCTGCAGTATATTGTAAATGTATTGTTACATGTTAGATAGATATTTTATAGTACACTGCAGTATATTCAGTTTCTGCATGGTTTAGGCTCATTGATTACATTCCAGACTTAACACTCTGAAAAATGTAACATTTTTCTAAAAGAATGAAACACATCATACCCAGGAGTTACCAAGACCAAGTCAGAGATCCACATGGCTCTAATATTGTTTGGCAGTGTGCAGTGAATGTAAAAACAAGACAGACAATTATTGTTACTTTAAGAAATTGGAATGTCAAACTCAGAAACAATTTCAATGTTTTGTTTGAAAGTGCTGTCAAAAAATATAGTATTTTTTTGTTTTTGTCCAAAAGGGAAGTTAAACTTGACCTCAAATCATGAGTTTGTGGTGTTCAGCACGGTGCAGATTTTGGGCTTCAGCAACTCTGTATGCAATCCAGTGGTGTACACAGCCCTCAGCAACAACTTCAAGAAGGACCTGACAGGCCTGCTGAGACGGGGCATGGGGAAGGGCTGGCGCCCGTCCTGGTGGCAGGGGGGCAGGGCTCGGGTAGGCGTCTCAGCCAAAGAGCTGCCCCTTCTCAGTGTACATGCAGAGCGGAACGAGAACGGCCTATGCCAGTGGAGCAAGGTGGCCTGGGAGCCGGACCACGCCACCTCACACTCCAACCCTCAAGTGCACCTCTTCAGAGTGGGAACCAAGAAGACTAGCAGCCCGCTCCTGCTCAGTGTCATTGACCGCGTGTGAATCAACACATGAGGAACCTAAACCAGCACACCTCGGCCTCGGAGTAGCATTATGTCATGAGGTGTGTGTGTGTGTGTGTGTGTGTGTGGGTAATGGTACCAGGTATGCCACACATTTCTACATCCCTCATCTGTAGCTCCAAACAACAAATATGATTAGCCTACCAAGCTAAGGACCAGGACACTCAGCCAGGGTGAAAAATCATACTCTTATTACTTCTCTAGGGAGTGGTAATCTGTACTGATCATTCCCATGCAAATACCATTCTTGAGCTCCCACAGCTCAAGCTGAGCTCCCACAGCCTCAGCGGATTCAAAGGCATCAGCCGTGTTATTGGAGTCACAGGCCCCACCGTAACAGTGTAGGTATGTGCTGGGTTTCACGCCATGGACCTTAACAGTCACACTGCATAGCAAGAGACACATCATAGTCCACATCACTGAACTGAGCTGTGTCTGGGCAGAAATGGATGCTTTACTTCAAGCACTGAACATTAAGTCAGATGTGTGGCAAATGTAACTGCAAGTAAATAAACCAACGTAGAATGACTTTGTGCAGTCAATAAACCATGTGATGGATAATAATACAGTTTAAGTAGTTTGTATTTTATTTATTGTCCCTAACACAAACTTACAATTTGTGGATTTTACTTTCTTAGAACACTTGCCTTTTGTTATTAAAACAAAATATGATATTATCTTGGATTTGTCAATAAAACTCAGTACAAACCAAACACAGACTGACTGAAATCAAATAAATGAATCAGTCATCCTCTTAAAGAGACTGCATTGATGCCAGTTTCTTATTGTCCAATGCTTTTCTGTACTAGCCTCCATGGGTTGTTTTATATTGGCCTTTGAAATAAGCTCAATATCACCCTCTAGAGGAATAAAATGTTTAGTGACAAATCAGTTTATTTAATTGAAGAAATGGTGAATAGTTCCAGTATCCACCCATATTTATAGTGTTATATGATCGTATTAGACTCTTTAAATGTCAGTTGTTCTTGCTTTTCAACAAATGTAATGATGACAGTGTTGTGATACTTGCTCTGCATTTATATCTCAGCACTAGCAGAGCGGCACAAAGTACATTGCATGTAATATCCATTCTCATTTTCATTGTTTAGTAGAGCACGCATTAATTGTTTTTCATGTAATGGCAGCTAAAATGTTTAGGTACACAATTCAAATCGATATTTTCCATTAAAAACAATTTGTCAGTCAGATATAAGCATGTATGTTCAAACACTTAAAAACAGACATTCAGTAAATATTAAGATTTTTATTTCATATCCAGCAGTTAACATCTCCAGAGACATTATTTTTTTAACATAAATATTACAGAAAGACATTCAAAAACAATAAATACTATAATTTAATTATTTAAATAATTCTTGGCTCACTGCCATAAACAAAGAAACCAATTTTTCAAAATCTTAACTTTTCAAAAATTATTAAGGGTTAGAAAACTAAAAAAAAAAGTACAAAATTAAGTACAAATCCTTTACAAAATGACAATTTCACATCTGGCAAACAAGAGAAGTCACACATACATTCTTTAAAGTAAGGACACATGTTGAAAATAAATATGAATACTTCCATGAAAGCTGAATAAGAAACAAAATTGTGTGCACAAGATCAGCCTGTTCAGTTTTCTATGCACCTAGCATCTTTGTACACTGGTTTCTGCCTATGACAATATGAAAGAGAATTGTTTCAAATACATCATTTTATAATGTCGGACTTATTTAAAAGGGATAGAAGGCAGATGAAACAAAAAGTAACTGCAAAAAAAAAAAAAACTTTTCACAACCTCATTCGCATTGCCTCTGTTTGGCTTTTGTCATTCTGCTCATATCCTGCAGTGGAGCCTCCGCAACAGGGCAGAGATGAAGCCTGCTCCCTCTGAGGTTGAGTTATTCAGTTTATTACTAAATCCTAGAGCTGTACCAACAGTCAGTAGCAGTTCAAATACAGTAAGTGACAGCATTCCTACTGACTACCCTAAATGGTATTGCTCATTTTACATCAAGTACTTAGCTTTGCTAGCCAGCTATTTGGCCTTTAAGCTGTTAGCTAAAATTGGATATTAAAAAGTTATATGGGTGAGCATAAACTGCTAGTCCCATGTTCAGTAAGACAGAGTGCAGGTTTGAGAGGCTCTTTTTGTCCTTTCAGGTCAGACTAGTTTTACCTTACTCAAGTAAAAGGTGCCATAGAAAGATGAAATTTCATCTGTAAAAGCAGAAATGCTGTACAAACTTACCAATATCATTTTGTTCAAGAATATTGGAATGAGTATATAAGAGCAGATTCCTAACAACACTGGCATTTATTCAACAAACTTCCAATGTTATTATATCTCTTCAAACACATTTTTAAAAGACATCCTTCTCAGGACAAAATGGATCAAATAAGCAAGATGCTTCTGACCTACATGTATCCCTTTACCTGTCAAGGGTGCACAGTTTGAGGTCATTGGAATAACAAAGAGCACAGGGCTAAGTAACCTACTCTGGGCCCTTTCATATGCAAAGAAAAGAGTTCATTCTGCCAGAACTGAATAAAGGAGAGCAGTGAAACTGGCAGGAACAGTGCAGCCTCAAAAAAGTAAAAGAATGGCAAAAAATGATCCATCTTTACCTTCATGGACAGCATAAATTAAAAACCCCACAAAATGCCATGCATTGACATTAAGATGAGAGTCAAACCAAAGCACAAAACCATGCACTTAGGCCATTCTTGAGCTCAATAGGCAAAGAAAAATGCTTTCCTTTGTTTTCCATGAACAACGGGGCTCAAGGAAATCGATACCTTATATCTGTCAAAGGATCTTTGGATCTAGGACACAATGTCTCTCCATATCACCCTGCCTTAGCTCCGTCTACTGGGAGGCGTAAGCCAGCACTGCCAGAGGGAGAGGTTCCATACCCGTGCCATTTACAGCGTGGCTTCTGCTCTAGGTACTGAAGCATTGAATAGACCATCAACATTGCCAGAGAGAATCCAATCAAACATCAGGTATGGTATACCCTTAGGTCACAAAAAACTACTGAAAATACAAATCATTAGTTCATTAGCTTGTGGCTCGAAAAACATGGCAGATATGATCAAAAGTGTTATCACAGGTTTTACTGTGCTTTCTGCCACAATCCCATCAGGAGAATAATTTGTGCAGGGGACACAATTTTAAACACAGTGTGAACCCACAGCCCCTTTCTTCCGCACACAGTATAGGCTCAAATCATGATTGCTACGCATATTATGTAGAGCTTGTCAGCCTTAAGGGGAGGGGTGCACAGGGTTTGTACAGCTCTTCATGCTTTTCACAAGTAAAAATCAAGCATTTTCAAGGTTCTGCATAAACCCTGAATTTTTTGCTCAACTCCCACCAAGAGCATAATTCATGAGGTCATTCACTGCTCTGAAAGGTGTTTTTCTCTCATACAGACACTCCCCCTACTATCAAACCTATTGTCATCTCAATTTCATAATTTAATGATATTTATATAGAAGACCATCAACTGCTCTCATCCTCATATTTAAAATATCCATCGCGTGTGACATCTTGAATGATATTTTCTGCTGACCACTTTTGATCAAGCTTCAGAAGTGCCTCAATGAGGTCATTTAAATCAGCTGCCAGTCCTTTCTTCTCCATCCAGGAATTAAGAAGTCTATAGACTCTATCTTCAGAGTTAGAGATATGTGGATCATTTATGGTGTTGTCCTCTAACCCAATGTGTCTGAAGAACCTGCTGCAATAGCGGATGTTAAGATATTTCTCAATTATATCGAAGGCGTTCTTCCAAGAATCTAATCCTAGAAGGAAAAAACAACAATAAAATAAACCACTCTTTCAAGCCATATTATAAATATTAGCCTTCAATATTTAAGAAAGTTTCTCTCTCAACATTCATATGTTTCAATGACTACCAGAAGCACATTAAGATGTGGAAAAAGTGCACTTGAATATGTTGCTCAAGAACAAGGTGCAATGATGTGGCCAATAAAGTTTTACTCAAGGCTATCTACGTAGAATGCAAATAATACTGTGTTGTATAATCAACAGTTGTATTTTTCCACAAGGTTGCTTGACAGCACAATAGGTTCACCAGTTAAACACTATCCAGTAAAAAAGCTGTAGTCTCAATTTGCTATCCAAGCTAACATATCCTAATTTTAAAGGTAATGGTAATGGGTTTCTTACCATTTACAGGGATAAGCCTTCTACAGACATCACCCTGTAAAGAAATACACAAAGGTATGAGATAATATCACAGAATACAAAATGTGCCCAGCTCAACAACAAAATATACCACATTGGACTGAGACAGTTGTACAGAAAAACCTTAAGAATTTGTGCCCCAAACAGAAATAAGGAAATATTGGTAAGAGAATATTGTAAAGGTAGTTTGCTACTGTAGACAACAAGCAATTTGGTATTAGCAATCAGTGAGCAAAATTTGTTTTTTTTTGCTAGTAAGATGTGAATGGCATAATCGCATACAAGCTTTTGTAGAGCAGCCTGCATTACTGAAGATTAAATCAGGCCCCTCTTAGGCCTCACAGACAATAAAGAGAATGAAACCATGCCTGCTATTCATCATGCTTCTTATTATCCAAAATATATGATGTGGAATGATTCACCACCACCATTAATGGGTTTTGCGTATGTCTCAGACGATCGTCATAAGTGACTGCTTCGCCAACGCCTTCTCCTCACTCCTAATCTGAGCCGAGTAAGTACCTTGCAGAAAGGTAAATTTGGTCAAAATGTAGTGACCCAGAATGAGCCTTTCAGCCATCTGGATGAGACAGAAAATGGGAGGATGGGACAGAACCATCGTAACACCCAATCTCCTCAGCTCCACTCCATCAGAGACAGAAACAAGTGAGAGATCTGCTGCATTCATGGGCAAGCCAAGAATATTTTTTTGACCCCTCCCCCCCTTTTTTTTCCTTATATAAAAAAACTCTAATTGAAAATGCGGTGTCATCATAAATAACAAAAATATGATCCAATTGGATTGTATAGTACATCAATTCCCTCATTTCCTAGATTACCTTCTAAAACAACCACAACAATTTTAGATATGTTTTAGGTTCAGGATTCATAATGGACAGGTCAAAATGTTCTCCACTACCACATACTAGCATCTACTAAAATCACTATTAAAACATGAGCTCAAAACAATGTTGTTGATGGTAGTCTACATACCTCAGTGTCATTACTTTCTGATGGTAGATGGAAACCATTTTGATACATTAGCATCTACCTTTTAGCATCTAACTGATTTTATGGAAATGACCAGTGATGAAATGTCACTAACTTGCAAACTCTGGCAGCAAGGCCCCCTCCCCCTTCTCCCACCACTCATAATTCTGACAAAGCATGGAAGCATTTCTGAATGAGGTAAATGACAACCCTATTTGAGCTTAATGACCTCTTCTTATTGCTAAGTATTTGTGTTATTTTCTTCCTTTGGTGGGAAATCAGTATTAAATTGCACATTATACAGCAGTGATCTCTGAGGAGCGGCTGGGAGCTGGCGAGAGGGGGTGGCTGATGATTGAAGATGGCGGAGGGGTGAAGGCTATGCGCCCTGTGGTGGGGCTCTCACCCTAGCGACAGGCTGCCTCTGAGTCTCGGGGCTGGGGTGAGGGGAGCTGTTGGAGAGTGGGCCTGTGGCCGGCTGAACCGTCAGGCTCGTTTGGGAGGAGTTGGTGGTATTGGGCAGGCTGTCGCCCAGACCCCTGTCTTCGTCCTCGACAGGCGAGGGCTTGGCACCCACCAACAGAAACCCCTCCAAGGAGGGCTGCGGCCCATCCAGCACTGCATTTCGGCTGTTTTGCTGCTCTTCTACTGTCCTGCCTCCATCTTCATCCTGAGAGACAACGGCCAAAAATACCTCTAATCACAGACCTGTCTGCAGTCTCTCCCTCTGCCTGGTAACCTGTTAGCTCTACCAGAATTCTCCACCTTGCCCAGCTTTACATGCCTCCACCCTTCATATTTAAATGACATACAACTAAGCGTCTTGAGTTATGGCAGGTTTTACTCAAAAGAAGCCACTGGGTTGAAATTTGTCAAGCCTTTAGTCCAGAATATTGCAGAAATATCATGTCTACTTGATGTTCTGATACAGAGGAAAATACTATTCACAGGAATAATTCTATTGTTATTTTTTCCAAGACGATTAATCTGATGATCTACCAATGTCTTTGTGAATATGTAAGGAATAGAGAGTGTCTAGGAAACATACCATGTTAAGCTTCAGCTCTTCACTTGGGTCACTGTGGATTGCTAGAAGAACAAAAGAATACAGACATTACCAGCTAGCCCTCACTACTGCACAGTCCATGGCTGAAGTCAATGTCACTTCAAATAAGAATTCATCACAGCAGGAATTCAAATCTCCCTAAGTAGGGGATTGATCAATAAATTGGTTTTCAGGAAAGAAACTGAATGAAGTACAATTGGACAAAATTAAGTGGATTTTACAGACTTGTCCCATTTACACTTGTATTTTAATGGGACATATGCCACTCAGGGCTAAAGACAAGAAGCAAAGTAAGAATTGGACTAGACTGAACTGGAGTGGACCAGACTATGGTACAAACACTTAAACAGAACGTACAGTGGTCAATAAAATCCCAGAAAAAAAAAATAATTCGACCCAACAGAGGTTCCACAGAGTTACTTGAGTTTGCTGATCTCACCTCTCTCTTTATTTGGTCTTTGTTTCTTCCAAATAAAGAGACCGATTAACAGGATGCCGATCAACACAAAACAGCATATCACAATCACAGCAATAGTAGCCCCTGTACAAAAAACAAAAACACAAGACAATTTTATATATAACTGAACTGTATTTACAGGATGTCAAACTCTGTGTCCACTGAGCCAAGTGTAATATGACTTCAGACTTTACAGCCTGCACAAGGTGGAAATTTGTTCTGAAGACAGAAAAGTGCCACTTACATTTAAGTCTCCTTCACATTAAAATGTTCAATTTATGTGCCACTAAAGATACACATGACAGAAATGTCTTTTCAACATCCAGCAGAATTCAGATTAGCAGGGTTATGCATTTAATGTATGCATTGCGATGGGATATCCAAGCAGTCCTCTGCTGTACCTGGAAGCTTGCCTCCTGAGATGGAGCTGGGAGCCAGTTGCTTTTTCCGGCAGACAGTGTTAGAGGTAGTGTTGCAGTTCTTCACTGTCTCCTCATCTGCTTTACATCTGGAACACAAAGTATGCACACAGTTTTCAGCAAGTTCCTGACATAACGAACTGGACCCATAAACTGAATAAAACCTTGGCTGCGATCCCAAACATGCATTTATTCATCAGCCACACTACAAGGAGGAGGGCTACAAAAGTGGTTATTCAGTACAAAATCTGGCTCTGCCCTTGGCATGAATTTGAAAAATATATTTTAAGGTTCCACGTAAAGGAGGGTACAAAAATATGCAAGAAACAGACATGCATCTATGTATGGAATTCCGCTGCATTCACAAAAGAAAAAAAAATTAGACACCTTATCTTGTAAATATGAGAAAATATCTTGTAATTATGAAAAAAGTTATGTTAGCCTACGAGGCTGAAGTTAGTTTCTGATTCGCAGCTTATCTGTAATTCCCAGTCCACCTTAAATTTCTTAAAGAAATTTCTTATTTGTGTACAGGCCGATTCAGGACAGCTTTAACAGCATGAGGACCGCCTTAACAATCCCAACGGGTGCTTTCACAGTGTTGACATACTAATATTAATGCCACTCACATTAAGTAACATTAATTTTTCCCGGTGTCTCATACCGGGAAGGAAATGCGATAGCACCATCATTTCCCACTATCTTATCCTGTAGCCTAGGTTAGCGACGATTGATACCTAGACTACCTTAACTTTTCTCATAATTATGAGATCAGCATCTCATAATTAAAAGATATTCTCTCGTAATTATGATATCTTTTCTCATAATTACAAGATAAGGTGTCTACATTTTTTTTTTTGTGAATGCAATGCGCTACCTTATGGGCTTCAATTACAATAAACAGAATTATACATGAATCCACAAGGTGCCTATGAGTAATGGCACTGTATTGTTGTCACAGAAAAGGGATGTTAATTTGCGGATGTGGTGGATGTGCAGAGAGAGCAGCCGGATGTGCAGAGAGAGCAGCCAGATACTGCAGAGAGAACAGCCAGATGTGCAGACAGAGCAGCCAGATGTGCAGAGAGAGCAGCCAGATGTGCAGAGAGAGCAGCCAGATGTGCAGAGGAGGGGCTGCCACTTACTTGGCACAATTCTTGCACACTTCGCAGGCTTGGTCGGGCACACAGAAAGTGCCCTGTTTACATTGGCACACAGTGTCCTTGGTGGTGGTGCACACTTCTGTAACCTCCTGATCTGTGAAAAGCACAAATACATCCCAGCCTGTCAACAGCAGTAGCATCAATGTGCTTGGTAACACAATTATGACCAATGGTGAATAAAGTATAATTTACACTGTTATTACACTTACTAAGTCTATTTGCTTGATGAAAAACAATTATTTGTTCCAAAAACTAACCAGTTCTATTTTTCAGACTTCCAATAATTGAAGCTGGTCTGTACAAAGCTTATATATCCATCTCTCTCAACATCTATTATTTTCTCCCATGATCTACTATTCCCCCTTTAAAATCCCCACTTTGTAAAGCTCATTAGGAACAAAACCCCTGTTTCTTTGCTGCAGGTCCCTGATTATAACCTTCTCACTGAGCCCTACAAGGTGGCTACAGCTTCACACACTTACGATTTCTGTGCATAAACACACTGATCCTGCCTTTTATCAGATCATACGGAACCTTTTAGTACCTCAAAGGATACAAACACAAACTCAGACTGTCATTCATAACCCATAAAAACATACATATCACATAAAAACAAACATGATCAGGTCAATGTTTCATTCAAGTATCAGAGGGGAAGGATGTATAACCTGTTTTGGAAAATTCATTTCCAGCACAGTAATTTTCAATATCCTTTCCCTGTGACATAAGATGTGGTTGCAAGTTCTCGTATCTTTGATAATACCCCAAAGCTATTCTTGGTGTCAGAAATCAAAAGCTTGTTTGTATTAGTTAAACACTAAGATTGCCTTTTCAGCTTGAACCTGGGTATACCAAGACTCAGTAAAAAAACTGATATTGAGAGTTATAAAGAGTAAAACCATTGTCACTATATACATGTCACTAAAACTTGGGGTTTTAGCCAAAGGCCACTAAACAAAAGACTTTGGGTGTATGCTGCAAGGTACTCCAATTTCTATTTGGTAGCTATGGCTACCTTCTTAGTTGATTTTGACACTCTAGTTGCTGTACCAGGGCTATTTATTAGCTGCTGTAATCTACTGACAGTGATTTTTTGGACAAAGACAGGAGAATATTGGACTGCAAGGTATGCTATTTGCCAAGTTACAGAGTGGCAGGCATGTCATGCATACAGTCAAAATCAGTCCAAGAGTAGCCCTGCTCCCTCCAGTTCATGCATGTTCATGGTGGTATGTGGCTGCAGAGATAGGGTCTTACCTTTGCGACACTGTGTGCACTTGAGGCACTGTGTCAGCCCATTCTCGTGCTCCGTGTACCAGCCATAGTCACAGGTCTCACACCTCCCCCTCTCTCCAGCTTTCTCACAGGCCGTTTTAACAAAGGTACCTGACAAAAATGATTCAAGAATGTTCTACTATTCTGTTACAGTGTATCATTTTCAGCCATAGCTGGTTGAAAATAGCTGTCTCATTATGCAAAGTGCATTATATGAGCCTCATAAAATCAAGTTAACCATTTTATATATGCTTATATGATATATATATGATTACTACTTGTGTCAAAATGAACCTAATCCAAGCATACTGTATACATCAGGCAGCTCTGAGTGTTCTTACCAGCAGGACAATTTTTACAGCAGAAGTTGTTGTTTAAGTACTCCAGATTCTCTGTACAAGTGATCTCCCGGGTTAGCCTTGGTCTGTCTCTGTCAATCCCTGTGCTGGATTTCACAGCCGCCACAAGGGAGAAGGCCAAGATGAAAAGGAGAACCTAGGACAAAGCAAATTCGACCTCAACTACGGGCACACAGACAAACAGCCAATTTTCTCATGACAAGCTGTGTGTTCGCAATCACAAGCCTTAATACTTAATTTGAAGCATCTGATGTGAACATCTGCAGGGAGGCAAACAGTAAAAAACATTGCTGCAGAACAGCCATAATGAGCTATATCTGCTGGTGCTTGACAAGTCACTAAGGAAATAATGTGAACACCTTTTTTCTCTCAGCCATTTTTATCCATATGACACAAAAGTAAAATCCAAGTAAAAATCATTATTCTTTCTCAGACTACATGTTGGAAATAGAACTTGTAAAGCATTTAACTGCCATGATTCCGATGGCATGCTCTGGAAAGCAGCCATGTCTTGCAGCAAGGGAGTTTCCTGGACTTTGTAATTCTGAGGTAGGCTGACGTCAGACTTTCCAGGGAAGGGTGTTGGAATACTTCAGCCAATGGAATTTCAGCTACGGTCACGCCAGTCAGATTTATCCAAACAAACTTACAGTGTATAGAGAGGGGAGGCTGACTACTACAACTGTATTGAAAGCAATTTATAAAAATGCTGTCCCACTGAATTTACCCATATACATTACCCACATTATTTGTTAAATGAGAATCATGGAACCAGTCAGCCTTTGCAGTAGTTCTGAATATAATAATAAACCAAATGATAAAATTGTAATCTACTATGTTATTCCTACACATGACCCAAATTAAGACTAATCAATCATATATACTATTGTCACATCTGTAAAGTGCCCTTTAATGTATAGTATATCTACATTTTAACTAACTGACATTCTATTATTTCTGCTCTTTTCAAGAAACTGAGCTTTGACGGTGCCATTTCAAATTTGGCCTTTCAAATACAGAAAGGTAATAATGGACATTCTGCAATATTAAATACTGTCAATTTATTTTTCCTCTAGTAAAAAGAGCAGTCAGAATATGAAAGTCTTATTCATCTGTTTTTTTTTCCAAAATTTACAACTGACTACTCACTAACCTGTCAATACAACAATTTCTGACAAGCTAATTTCACATAAACATTGTGAAGTATAAATTACAGCAGTATCTACAGTTTTTGACAATTACCTGAACATTGTGAAAATCAATAAATGAAAGTCCAAAGGGAAAACATATATTCCTGAAGTATATAACCTGTTGTCAGGTTAGTTTGTTTATCCTTTTCGTTTGACTTGTCAATCTGTGGTTATTAGTTTTTATCCTCGTTTGCTTTGGTACCTAACCTTTGGTGTTTTTCCCCAGTGCAACTGTGTTTGTTAGAGTATTTAGTTAAACCGAAACCAGTTGTTAACAGGGTAATTGCTTGGTCATCGGCTGCTATTGTTTTGGTAATTAGTAGGGGCGTGTACTTTCGTCAGTAGCAGCCTATATTAGAATCGTTAACTCGAGGCTAGTCAGAAAAGTGCATTACTTCAGGTGTTCAGGATCTGTTGGAGTTTCAGCTAGAGCAGGCTAAGTACTTGTTTCAATTGTCAAATTGATTAGATTGGATTAGCTGAACCGTTTGTTTGTATCTGTTGTCAGGTTAGTTTGTTTATCCTTTTCGTTTGACTTGTCAATCTGTGGTTATTAGTTTTTATCCTCGTTTGCTTTGGTACCTAACCTTTGGTGTTTTTCCCCAGTGCAACTGTGTTTGTTAGAGTATTTAGTTAAACCGAAACCAGTTGTTAACAGGGTAATTGCTTGGTCATCGGCTGCTATTGTTTTGGTAATTAGTAGGGGCGTGTACTTTCGTCAGTAGCAGCCTATAGCGTCGCTCCTTCCGGTTTTTCCCCGCTGTATTTGTACCCTCCCCGTAGCCTAGCGGCAGCGTGGTCGCACGAAGACCCAGTCGCACAAAGACAAGGAGTCCACCTGTGGGAGTCAGTGAGGAAGGCCAGTGCCTACCCTTCCTAAGTCCTTGTCGCCGCTGCTTATTATGTGCCAATTTCCCATCCCTGTTATCTGCTCTTCCCCACGCAGGAGGTGCTTCCATCGTCGTGGCCCTGCTCGACGACGGGACACTTCCAACCTCATCTACCCCTCAGCAACCCCCTCTGCTGCCCTCTCTGTGGCAGGGGGCTTGTGGAACTGCCAGTCTGCTGCGCGGAAGGCTGACTTCATCTCAGCGTACGCCTCCCACCTCTCCCTCGACTTCCTTGCTCTCACTGAGACCTGGATCACACCTGACAACACCGCTACTCCTGCAGCCCTCTCCTCTTCCTTCTCCTTCTCCCACACTCCAAGGCCATCTGGCCGAGGTGGTGGGACTGGTTTGCTGATTTCTCCTTCTTGGAAATTTTCTGCTTCTCCTCTCCCTCACCTTTCCATTTCCACCTTGAATTCCATTCTGTTACTGTTACATGCCCTGCTAAACTCTTTATTATTGTTATCTATCGTCCCCCAGGGCCCCTTGGCAACTTCTTGGATGAGCTGGACTCCCTGCTCAGCTCCTTCCCGGAAGACGGCACCCCGCTGATCCTTCTAGGTGATTTCAACATCCACCTAGGGTCATCCCAGTCTGCTGCCGTTCTTCCACTGCTCCATTCGTTTGACCTCTCCTTGCAGCACTCTCCTCCGACTCACAGAGCCGGTAACGTCCTCGACCTGGTCTTCGTGAGGAACTGCTGCTCCTCCGATCTTGTGGTGACCCCTCTTCATACATCTGATCATCATTTCATCTCTTTCTCTCTCCCTCTGCCTCCCCTTTCCCCCTCATCTGCACCCACCCCGTCTGTCTCTGTGCGTCGTAGTCTGCGTTCCCTGTCTCCCTCCTCTCTTGCATCTGCTACCCTTGCTTCTCTCCACTCCCTTGACTCATTCTCTAAACTCCCCACTGATTCTGCATCTTCCTCCCTCCTCTCCTCTCTATCTTCAGCTCTTGATTCTCTCTGTCCTCTAATTTCCAAGCCAGCACGTTCCTCTCCTCCTAGCCCATGGATGACCGACATCCTCCGAATCAGCAGGGCCAAGCCGGGCAGCTGAGAGGTGGAGGAAATCCAGGGTGCCTTCTGATCTCTTGTCTTACAAGTCTCTCCTCTCTGCTTTCTCCTCTTCTGTCTCCACCGCTAAAGCTAATTTCTTTCAATCAAAGATTCACAACTCCTCCTCTAATCCTCGACAGCTTTTCTCCCTTCTCTCCTCTCTCCTCAGCCCTCCTCCTCCTCAACCTCAATCCTGCTTCTCTGCAGATGACATTGCATCTTACTTTGTTGGTAAGATTGCAGACATTTGCAACACCTTCCTGCCTGTCCCTCCCCCCTCTTCCCCTCCACATCTTCCTTGTCCTTTTCCACCTTCTCTCCTCTTACCGACACTGAGGTCTCCAAGCTTCTCCTTTCCCATCGTCCTACCACTTGTGTTCTTGACCCCATCCCTTCACCCCTCCTCCAGACTATCACCCCAGCCATCCTCCCATTCGTCACCCACCTTATAAACTCCTCCTTGTCTACTGGCTGCTTCCCTCTTCCTTCAAGCGGCTCACATCACACCGCTATTGAAGAAACCCACCATGGACCCTTCTGTTATTCATAACTACCGCCCTGTGTCCCTTCTCCCTTTCCTCTCCAAAACTCTTGAGCGTGCTGCCTCTAATCAACTGTCTCTCTTCCTTTCTCAGAATAACCTGCTGGACCCCACCAGTCTGGCTTCAGACCCGGTCACTCAACTGAGACTGCACTTCTCTCTGTCAGTGAAGCTCTTCACACTGCACGGACTGCCTCCCTTTCTTCCGTTCTTATTCTCCTGGACCTGTCGGCTGCCTTTGACACCGTCAACCACTCCATCCTCCTGTCTTCGCTGGCTGCTTTGGGGATCGGTGGCACCGCCCTTGACTGGATTGAGTCCTACCTTTCCGGTCGCTCATTTCAGGTTGCCTGGGACGGTGCAGTATCGGCACCCCATCCGCTTGCCACAGGAGTTCCTCAAGGCTCTGTTCTGGGTCCACTGCTCTTCACTCTCTATACTCGTTCTCTTGGTCCTGTCATCTCTGCCCATGGCTTGTCTTATCATTGTTATGCAGATGACACCCAACTCTTTCTCTCATTCTCTCCCTCTGACTCACAGGTCTCCGCTCGGATCTCTGCTTGTCTCCAGGATATTCAGAGCTGGATGGACACCCACCATCTTAAGCTCAACCCAGACAAGTCAGAGCTCCTCTTCTTTCCTGCTCCTTCTTCTCCTTTGCTGGACCTCTCCATCTCCTGGGTGACACCATCCTGTCACCGTCTTCCAGTGCTAAGAACCTCGGAGTGGTCTTCGACAACAAGCTGACCCTCTCCGAGAACATCACAGCGGTGAGTCGGGCGTGCAGATTTTCCTGTATAACATCAGGAGAATCCGCCCCTTTCTCACCACCTACTCCACACAGCTGCTTGTCCAAGCGACGGTACTCTCCCGCCTGGACTACTGCAACTCCCTCCTTGCTGGCCTTCCAGCATCTTCCATCCGACCTTTGCAGCTCATCCAGAATGCTGCCGCTCGTCTGGTCTTCAACCTTCCCAGACGCACCCACGTCACTCCCTCCTCGCCGACCTCCATTGGCTACCTGTCTCGGCTCGCATCAAATTCAAGACTTTGGTGCTTGCCTTCCAGGCTGTCAAGGGATGGCTCCGTCCTATCTTCATAAACTTATCAGACCCTACACACCGGCCCGCGCACTCCGTTCTGCGTCTTCAGCACGCCTGGTGCCCCCTCCTCTCAATGCCTGCACCTCCCGGTCACGTCTGCTGTCTGTTCTGGCTCCCCGCTGGTGGAATGACCTTCCCACGGTGGTCAGAACAGCAGATAGTCTGCCCACCTTCAAGCGCAGACTGAAGACTCACCTCTTCAGGATGCACCTCTCTCCTTCTCTCCCTAGCTCTCCGATTTAGTCTTAGTTGTTTGCTGTAGCTACCTTTAGGGTGATTACAATTGTTGTTCCAAAGCTATTGTTAATTATGTTTTCTTTTTTTGCTCTTCCCTCTTCCCTCAACAGGTCATCCATAGGGTTCAGCCCTTCTAACCCTACTGGCACTTGAACTTGTACCCTTCCCTAGCACTTTAATAATCTTGTTCCCAAAGAAATGCACTTTGTGTTGTAAGTCGCTCTGGATAAGAGCGTCTGCCAAATGCCTATAATGTAATGTAATGTAATGAAGTCCATGTCACAGCTGTTTTAGCTGCATTGTAAAAGCTAAACCACCCTTTGCTTGAACTTTTGCTTTCTGGCCAGGTGTGTTTTGTTCTAAAGAAATAAACAAGCCCTGTTAACTGATGTCATTTCCTCTCTCTACATATTTCACCACTTGTGACTCATTAGACTGCTTGATACTCCCATTTCAAGAATCCTGTTTTTATCATCCTGTTTTGCTAGCCTGGAAAAGGGAAAGTTGATGTTAAGCAGACAAACAAAACAAGAGAAAATGCAGAACCACCATGATTTACTGAATTGTTCACTTGATTTATTCACTGCTCTTGCTTTACAAATGAAATTCAGCCCGAGGTTCACACTTTTCTTCAACCAAATGCAAAAATAAAAATAAAACGTTTAGCATAATAATAACAAAACATTGTTTCAAAATAATGTTTTGTTATTATTATGCTAAGCTTTTTGTACAGATTTGTAAACAAGACCTTGGTGAAATACCTGCCTTTTTGCCACTACTGCTGCTGTAAGCACAGCCTTGTCCTATATAAAGGCAGCTATGTTACGGTCTACATCACAAACCTAAATGACGGCCCACAGAATGTTGATATCTTGTCAACATACCTCTTCTAAAGTATTCTACATAAAGTGCAGGGTGCTTTTATTCTGATAATCAACTAAGCCCCTGATCCCAGTCTACAATATGAGGAATCAGGTCCCAACCTGGAGAAAAAATGAAATTGAATTTTTTGAACAGGAGATTTTTTTAACACCCAATAACCTTTTGTTATTTATAGTAAGTTATTTATTTATTTAGCTGACACTTTTATCCAAAGTGACTTACAGTTGGTTAGGCTAACCAAGGGCCAATCCCCCTGGGAGCAATGTGGGGTGAAGGGCCTTGCTCAAGGGCCCAACAGCAATGGTGTTCTTGCTGTGGCTGGAACCACCAACCTCAAGGGTCCCAGTCATGTACCTTAGCCACTAGACTACAGGCTGCCCCTTTTGTATTTTCCTCAGCATTTGTCAAGCTTTGGGAAGAAACAGTTGAATCAACTAAGGAAACAGCTCATTGATTAAACAGGTACTTGTTTTATACTACGTTCTGAAGTTCATTTATTGAATTATGCTTAGATTGTCAAAGCACACTGGGCATTCCTTTTCAAGCCAGCGCTTAACAAACTCACCAATTTTCATTAATGACAACAAACTGAAACCAAGGCTGTATTTCCATGAGACATACCTCATATCTCAGATTTCAAAAAGTATGAATTTCATCTAGGTCCCAGAATTTTCAACATTTTTTCATGAATATTTAATCCTTTATTCTGATGTTGACAGTTTATTGTACCTACACAATGTATCCAATGTTTGTACATGCATAGTATACAGCCAAAGAGTATTTTCTAACCTTTATAAATGATTTTAGATTAGATGATTCCTATTCATAAACATTGATAACCCAATACAACATGGCCAACGCTGTTAATCACCATCAATGAAACACTTTGGAAGAGTTTGAATGAAAATGATTCCATCACAATGTCAAGTAGACCTGAGGTTAACATCAACCCGAGTGATTCATCCCAGAGGTAAAACATAACAACTCATTTTGTAAATATTCCCATAAGAGCATGATAGGAGGGACCGTTTATAATTTATTATCCATTAACTTCCCAGAGAAAACGGAAATTCATCCTCTTCCTTTTGACCCAGTCCTCAGGGACACAGAAACGCACAAATCATGCACGCACACAAAAGGGCCTGAGAGCATGAAGTTCTATGCCCCTAACACAGTTTAGGAGAGAAGCGACTTGCTCAAGGAAATTAAGGCAGGAGATGGCATCTAGGTTGTTTTCCAGTGCACTTTCTTGTCTCCATTTTTTTGGCACCAATTCTCCGCTTGCTCGTTTGTCATTCTGACCTTCACAGTGTACGTTCCTCTTTTACCTCAGTATATCAGGCTATTATATGGTAAAAAATTAGTGAGATACCTTCGCAGGCATCAAAAACATTTATATTACTGCTTTTAGAATTTATGCATTATTGCTAGATGTTTGACATGATGTAGCCACATGATGCAGCACCACTCAATAATATAATTAAAAGCATCTACCTAAAATAATAATGACAAACAAGTGTACCTTCTCAGAAGTATTAACAGCCCTAAAACAGAGAATGTCTTAAAAGTTCCATGTGTGCCATCTAAGCACTGCAGTGTGGAAACTGAGAGCTATTGCCCGCCTGTGCAGAAAACAGGAAGCTGGAAAACAATGAGGCTGCATGCATAACACAGAGGAGTGACCTCACAATGCTACACAGGTCTGCAAATACATTTATCGCTGGAGGGCTGTCACTTGGGGTAAACACTATTATACTGAAACCCTTTATGCTGTTCAAGCCACCATTTATAAACCACTGTATAATACAAAAAACATTACTTCATTGCACTTGTGGATATTCAGACTTAAAACAAGTAGGAATTAGCAATTCATTTTCACATCAGGTCTGCTGCGCTACCATATTATACATTTTGTAGCAAAGAGCTTGAGAACATATAGAAACATGAGCCATGTTTGTGCAGCCCCAAGGCATTCAATGCTGAATTAAATACCCTGTTAAAAAGACAATGCAGATTTCAAGCAAAAAAAATGGTAATATATACTACCATTTTGATCCTCAACAAAGGAACAAAGAATAAGGAGGACAATTTGATATCATAGAGGAAATACATGGTGCCTGATTTCATATTTATTGTCTCTGAAAAATATAGGCCATCCATCCACCCATGTTCCAAGACAGCTCCATTTGGTCGCTGTTCTCTCTGTGAAGCTCTGTGCTAAATGCTTGTACAAAATTAGACCATGTCTCCACAAGCCAAGACCTGTATGGAAAACTAAAGTGGGAAAGCTGGATGGTATATATGACAGGATCAGTGCTCTGATTTGACTGTGAGACCAGTGTGTAGCATACCATGCTAATGTGTAAATGCTGTCTGAACCCTACTGACGTCCTAGAAGCCCAGGGTGGGAGGGCTTTAGGCTGGAAGGTTCTTCCTGTTGCCTTGGTGCAATGAAAAAACAGCCGGAATGGTGGAATGCAGGGTGGAGATGCAGTAGCACTCAATTCAGAGGAGAGTGCATGCTTGCCTGCACTCATTAATGAGGGATGTTTCTGAGATGAGACAGTCCTATGAATCTGAATGGGTGGTTCAATCTGATTAAAAAAAAAGCCTGTATTACACACTGAATCTGTAATGAACAGTAGTTTCCTCTGCTGCACAAAGCTACAATGACATTTCACACATCTGTAGTAGTGTACCTTTGCCCTTGACCTTCTGAGTTTTTAGGCATGTATCTATTTTTACTGTTTATCTGATTTTTACAACTCATTTGATTCAGGAGGCCCAACCCTAAGTTCCTAATATAATGCAAAGATAATAGAACACCCAACACTGAAATAAAAACAATCCTACTACTCTGTGTGTGTGTGTGTGCGTGCGTGCGTGCGTGCGTGCGTGCGTGCGTGCGTGTGTGTGTGTGTGTGTAAAATGGAACATTATTTTGTTGCTGCTGCTCTAGTCAATAGGTTCTATCAAAAACTTCAATAATTCTCCAGCTCACTTACCCTTAAGTCTTTGGAATTCTCTCTCTGTTATTAACCCACTAAATGCATCTGTGTAAACAGAGGAGGGAGGGGGCAGGTGAAGAAAGGGGCCATTCACCCATCAGCTGGGCTAACTGGCTTGTGTGGCCTACAGGCCCCTTCTAGTCAAAACCATCATTTTTCAGTTAAGTTGTTCAGATATCATTTTGAAAAGTCAGGTCTGCAAGCTATACAAACAAATTGTCTCTGTTAAAACAGGTTGCCACACCCCTCTAACAAAATCCTTTTAGTAGAGAAATAAAATTTAAGAGGGGTCAATCAACACAATACAGGACTAAGAGATTCACCTCATATTAATTTGATATGGCACTGAAGTAACATGGTGTATCATGGTACATGGACTGCTTGGTAAACGGAGTTCAATCATATAAAGAACTGCACATAATACCACTTATATTGCTAATTGTTAGACATTGCCAATGTTTCAGATATTGCATCTTAGCAATATCTAAAACTTTGGTGGCCATTTAGAGAGTACTTCACAGACTCACAAGTGCTACAACTTTCAAAGATCACAAAAGGAGCTGAAGCTTAAGCAAAAATTAGTGCATGTGACAATTCGCATGGTATGTGCCATTTTACTGGCTCTAGAGGTCGAGTAAATCTTCAGGAAAGCTTCATGTCAGCTCCTGACCTTTATCAACAGAGACCAGACACTCAAGCAGCCTAGCTGCATCACTTGCCAGTGACCCGTAAAAACAGAAAAATGTGACAGGGTAGTGAATTCATTAGTCAAAGACATTACCCAAAATGGGCAAGTTAAACGAGTTCTATCACTTATTCTTGCATCAATCATACTTTCCCTCATACCTACCAGTGATTAAGTTGTACTTTGTATTGCCAATATGCTAGGTTCTTCCTCCATAAAAAATGGGATGCAATGTGACTTTGTTGTAACCATATCAGCTCCTGTTTGTCCAACACATTGATAAACACATAAAAATTACCCAATACCTAACCTGCTATCACTATGTGAAATTCCTGAAGATGAAAGGTTCTGTTACAATTCATAGTTCTATAACAAATATAAACACATACAAAGTATAAAGACACTTTATACTGACTACATACAGAGTATAGAAAAGTTACATTGAAATAACTGTTTGGACTACAGACACACATTCATACGACAAACACACTCACAGCATTTTGCCACTTAAAGTCAGATCAGTCCCTGAGAATATATTTTGAAAATAAAGGTAAATGCAGGTGACAGGCAAATTGTAAGACATTTAGATATTTTGTCTGAATATCCAAGTTAGTAAACTTGTTGATCCACATACTTCAATATCATCTATGAAGTGAGTGTTGTCGTGAAATCCAATCACAACCTTTTTTCATGTTGACCTTTAATAAACTTACCAGCCTTTTAATGTGGTTTAAAGAAGCAGTAACTGAATAAGCAATATGAAAATACCCCCACATACACATTCACGGCCATATATGGGGGCGTATTCAACTACACCAGCTCTCTCTCTTTTTCAATGTTGAAAGTGATACTGGTTGAGTACTAAATTCTCTGTATTTATGAGAATGGATTTATTGACAATTCTGCTTGGATCTGCCAGTCTATTTCAAAACAAACAACTCGGCCTCACCTTCACGAATTTGTACTACAATTGGGACAAACCCCTGAGGTTGGTGGCTCAAGCCATAGTCCAGTCACAGCAAGAACACCTCTGCTGTTGGGCCCTTGAGCAAGGCCCTTAACCCACATTGCTCCCTGGGGGATTGGCTCTTGGCTAGCCTAATCAACTAAGTCCCTTTGGATAAAAGCGTCAGATAAATGCCTGTAATGTAAAAAATATATTTTGAATAGTAAATAGTAGCTGCTAACCTCTATAGTTAAAATACATTGAGTAAGTGGTCTGCAAAAAGCTGGATCACATGCAGTACTTGCAGTAAACTCTTATAGACAGAGGAGTTATTAATTTTGATGATTTTAACAAATACCTAACCATTATTTTCATTGTCAGTGCTTCACAGTAGGCTTCATGTTTGTCTTTTATTTACCCCAAACAGCCTGGTAAACATTCACACCTTGGTGGGAAGAGACCAAGGAGAGATGGGGGACCAACTGTCACTGTGAATGTATTGATTTTTTATAACTGGGAAAGTAACTTTTTTGGTGATTTTTGCAGAAAACAGAAACAGCTAGTGGTGAGTGCAGTTGACTTTGCAGCTTAAAAGAACCATGACTCTATTTGTGTTGTGGTCAAAGAACACAATTTTTGTGAGAGTGACAAATGACAGAAAATAAGATCTGCAATTGGAATTATCTTTGGATTAGGCCACACTTGTGGTACAAGGGATGTCACATCCAAACCAAAGTGAATGGTCCGGAAAATAATGCTTTGGCCTTTCTCTCAAAGTAGTCATGCTGTGGTTCAAATTTGGGGCACAATAAAAACAAAAAAAGAATATGCCTCTAAAAATTTGTATCAGTACCCCCATAACCATAGTTCATGCCCCAACTATGGTGGTCGCGTTACCATGGGGCATGGAAAGTGTAACTGGTAATGTCTCCACTTAACAATTAGTGATAGTGTGATGAGGGATATCAGGTTAATATGAGATTTTTTTCTAAATAATTAATACATTGTAAAGGCTTTAGACATTTACAATATCACATTAGTCTTGTTACATTCATGGAATGCATTGGCTAAGACAAAACCCATGACTTGCAGCACTTATTCAACGTTATGGTGTGACGATATTGGTTAAAGCAATTTGACACCCTGGTTGTCACAGGCTATATTCCTGTAAGTGGTCATGGTTTACATTCCATTCAAAAATTCAATTCCTTATCGTTAATGACAAAAATAAGACATGTACGTCTGTGCTATTCTAACAGACGTGACCACGATTTGCCTTCAGTGCCTTGATTAATTAGCCCATAAAGTGTGCTTTAGGCTAGGGTACGCGTGATGAAGCACAGACCCGTTCAACAGAGACATAAATTACATAGATCGAGCCTCCCCTATGTCATCCAAATATGAGGAATTCATTTATTTAAGTTCTGTAGCAAAACTGTCCAAATTGAGTCGCTCTTTGGTTAGGTCAAGATTCTGCAAGCTAGCTTCAACTCTATGGAAACTGAACGTAGCCGAGTCCAATAAACTGCGACTGTCTTTCAACAGAAAAAAAAGTACCTTATATAATTGTCGCCGGTGGAATGCGAATAAAATAAGACTATGACTATGCGGAGCTGCTGTACGTAAATTAAAAGAATTTCTCACACCTCCTTCTTACCAAGGTGATAGGTGACAGACGAGCAATCAAAAGCCAACTGTGTAAACACTTAAAGTAGCTTGCAATCTTCTCACACTCTATTAGGCCTACTTTGTAACGTGGGCCATCAGCAAATAACATAATTGAAATTAATTGTCTTTTTCTCTCTCAACCAACCAGGTATGATAAAAAAAGGAAGCTACTCCACTACAGATTTCGATTAAAACCCTTAAATGCAAATTTCAAGTTTTTGTTTCAAGTGCAATGTTTTCAGGCACTATCGCATCGTAATGTACAAAAGTTTATACATGAATAAACAATAAATTAACACGCCGTATTGTAACCCAACGAAATACATTTAAATTTTACTCATGTCACTGTTTGAAGGACTGAGACAGTTCAATATGATCAAGCGTACATAGCCCACATCACATAGACCCACTTCCATTCAGTCTCAAACGTCATACACTCTAGCCTACACGACAGAAAAAGACCACAGTGACGCAGTTCTAGGCTTTCAATAACCTTTAAACACAATCAATAGTAGCCGGTTATCTACGTCATTACATATAAATCACTGAGTTTCTTTACATTATGGTCTACCACCAACCAACGTTTTAGCCAGGTTTCTTCTCTCGCTGGAAAGTGCCTGAAGTAAATAAAATGTCCTACGTGAGAGCCTTTTGAATAACCGCAGGTTACACACAGACATGAATGAGTAGCCAAAAGTTCCAAGGCTACAAGCTGTAGGCTACATAATATCGCCGGGACAGATGAGAAGTCTACACTTAACAGGCTGCGTTCCTGTCGCTGTAATTTTAACATTTTGACAGATTGGTCCATGAATACATTAAGTGGTTTTGAGTCTGCGATGTCAAATCCAAAATGTGACGCCAGATGACAGGCCTATCGATGATATTTAATAATCATACGAACATTGTCTATATGTGTTTAAGCAAGGTAAGAATCTATTGATTTTTTCGTATTAAGATGGTGCAGTCTCCTTACCGACACTGTAACGTTCATCTTGGAATGCATTTCGTAATTCCTGTGTGGTCTTATATCATACTTCCTGTACAAGAACGTAAACTTAAATAGTAAAGGTCATATTGCCCAAAAATGTCCAAGACGTTTTCACGAGAATAGCCAAATGTTTCTAATGGGTGATCTTTGGAGTCTACAGATGGCGTTGCTCTTCTGCCTTTAGCCACTTGAGTTGTGCCACAAAGTAAACTCTGGACGAAGTTCTTGAAGTGTGACGCCCCTTGCCCTGGGCGGAAGTCAGTGTGATGTAAACGCGCTGGGTGGATTGTGCACCAGTTGCTGAACCTGGATCAGCTAACAAGCAGACCCCAAACGCCATGCGAATAAGGTGAACCGCGACCAGTTCTTAGATCCGCCCCTTTTGAGTAAACACACATGCGTGTAACCTTAATAAACCCCTTTTCTTTTGATTATAGAATGTCATAATGTCAACGAAACAGTCTCACTATTTAACATTAATGCATTAAACATATCTCGACTTGAGATGTGTGAGTTGGAATACTGAACGTTCAATAAGTTCATGTTACATTAACAAACCTTACACCACCAGTTATAAATTTGCACTAATTTAATAAAGCAATAATCCAATTTTAAAAATGCCCTAAGAGTATTCCGGAGTTAAGGAAAGGCTTAGAGCTCGCCAACAGGAGTAAATGCAGTAGCCTTTTCACTAGACAAACAGCTTGAATCGGGGAATTTCGACACCTTGTTTTCTTAAACCAGGAGCTTTGCTTGTATTCCCCCTGATTGTACGGTCCCGTTTGAGGATATTGAGCAATCACACTGACGCCGCCTCACCTGCGTACAGAGGCTCTGTGGGAGGGAGAGCTATTTCGGCATGCTATATAAACGAACGAGGTACAGTTACATTAGTAACCTTAGCAGTCGTAGCTGAGCTAACGCGGAAAAAAATGTGAATGTGAAGAGCATGTCATGTATGGTCCCCTCTAGGCATGCACTTGTAATGATGTCGTTCAATTTGAGGCATTTATGTTCAATGTTTATCTTTCTGAAGTGTCGCCACTTATTTTTAATATCAATTTTGACCATGAAGTTTTTTTTTTTTTTTTTTTTTTACCAAGTGAATATTGGTTATTTAAAGCCATTTATCAATGCTACAATAAATGGCCAATTATATACTTGCATATTACATTTCACTGATATGTCATCTGTATACAATTTAGTTATTGTACGTTTACTGACTACTATTACATTAGTTATTGTACAGATTGACTTTAAGTGAAGTTAAACGATTTTGAGTCTCTAGGTGTGGCATATTCATTCCTTGCTTTTGGATCTTTGTAAAATACACTGTGACTCTTTTTCCTTTATCCTTTTTGTTGTAGGAAACATCTTGAGGTCTCCAATTAAGTCTTGGATGCAGACTGACGCCACAGAAAAGGCAGAATGTCACCTGGAATTAATTAAAGACAAAATGAACACATTTATCCCTCACACTGGTATATACTGAACAGGCTTGCTATCTCTGAATGTTTCTTCTTTATTGCCTTTTCTTTTTCACAATTCATATGTCGAATGCCATTCATTGCAACAACCTCTTCTGTCAGCTTTCATTGGAAACAAAAATGGTAAACTCTGGCATTTTTTCACAATAGAGTCCATATGTTGAGCTTGCACTGTTGTCACTAACTTGGTGTCCTCAGTTATGAATCTAGCATGTAGGCCAATCAATCAACGAGTGCAAACTGTGTCCAGCAGCCCTGGGATGGCGGACTTTGTTGTTTATCCCAGTCTT
Source organism: Albula goreensis (assembly GCA_022829145.1). NCBI lineage: Eukaryota > Metazoa > Chordata > Actinopteri > Albuliformes > Albulidae > Albula > Albula goreensis. The sequence goes on along the minus strand of CM040744.1, from coordinate 30,874,557 downwards.
TACACAATGCCATCCACAAGTTTGCACAGTTCAGATTTGTTATAATACATTATATGCAGCCACAGACTAATACTCGATTGCCGTAGCATCTTATCAATGCATCTACATCTGTCAGTGGAACTAAACTTCTTCACATTGACCTATTGTCAATGTAAATGAGTATATCATATTTTCAAAGAGTACACTGTGCAGCAAATACATTATGTCAATTGTTTATCACAGGGTGGGTACAAACATCTTTCTTGTTGCAGTATAATTTTATTATAACAATCATCTGCCTGACTCTTACTGGACAAATGGCATAATAGACCTTATATTAAGATAGGTTGTTGGGAGAGCAATGGAAAGTCCCAATCTGTCTTCACCATGTGGGTTGTTAAAAATGTGTGTAAGGAGTTTGTTATTCAAGAATCACAAAATAAATTAATGGATAAATGAACACATAAACTAGAAAACAGCCAGAGCCTTTCTTTAAATTAATGTCTCAACAGATTTTGCTTTACAGGAGAATTCAATTAATGCTTTTCAGATCTCCATAGGATTTCAATATATTCACCTTTCCATGCACTCTGCTATTAGCTCTCCCATACTAAAGTATCAAAATTAAAGGACTAGGACTGTATACATATTTCATTTATCAAATGCTTGATGTTGGGAATTGCTATTTAAAATAGCTTAGCATGCTATTCTGTTCCTCATTTATAAAGTGACAAGGTATCGGATATGTGATATCTATTCCATATAGGGAAAGCACCGCTCAGCCTGGATTAAAGTGGTTGGTGACTCATAGGTGTGGGTTACTGCACCCCGCATTCCTTGACAATTTTCCAGACCCATGCAAACTATAGGCCCTGACAAGCCATTCAGGTAGATCAACTAATTTCACATCTGAGAAATTCTTTTTCCCCCTACTGTGATGATTGTCATATGACCTGCCATCCTTCAAATGAAAAAATATGGCACAATATATTTTTTTTTAAATGAATTGACAGCGCTGATGATAACCTGATGCTGAAATGTGTACCTTATAGTACCTGAGAATGATTTGTACCTCAGTTTATGTATACATTAGTTTTTCTGCATATCAGTGTTTGATCTTTTGTAATGCACAAACAACACTGTTCTTTTTCAGAGTTCAATTACCCGGCTAGAAATACCTGAAAACAGAACTCTTCAACTTTTTTGAAGGAGTGCAATGTTTTTGTTTTTTTTTTTCCTGCAAATTTTAATTGCTGAATAAATGTCATACATAGTGTTATTTGGTGTCATGTGAAGAAACCTTGTGTTAATTTTTCCGTTACTCTCTGGGGCCCATTCAGACACATGAAGGATAGAGACTTTTATCATGCAGGACACAGTCACTATCAGAGTCTGAAAAGCACACTTCCATGTGTGTTAGTTCTTCGCTATCTGGAAAAGCGGTTGCCTGCAGCACTGCGATACCCTGGGCTGTGTTACCATGAAGTCACTTTTCAGCAACTGTTTTTGAAACAGGAAGGGGACAGTTAAATTGCGGTTAAAACTCATGTCTAACTCAGCATTTCAGGGTGGGCATGCAAGAATAGAGAGAACGGAGTTTGTTTGCACATATGGTGTAAAATTATATTTTGCGACTAACTGAATTCACAGCAACTTTGAGCCTTTGCATAAAAGAATGACCCTCAGTTTGGTTTGCGAGCAGACTGCAATGACAAAGTCCACTGGAAGCAACCATCATCCAAAAGAGGAAGAGCAGTCAAAATAAATATGGGGTGATTTGTTAACGCAGAATGTGATAAAACAGCAAACACTTTAGTTTTATGTAGTTTCTGAAGGCATAGATGGAGGATTCTAGAACACAAGATTGCTCCTATGTTAATAGCTCACACCAACCTAAGAATTTACATAAGTACTCCTGAACAAGTCTTCGAAGCACTGTGAACAGGCTGAAAACAACAGCTGATAACAACATTATAATACATTATGTTCAGTCCTCCTGAGCCAATCAGCATAAATATTCTGCAGCGTAATATACCTGAGGTTTTGCTTCCTGCTTTCCCATTTGAAGATGGGCAAACTGGTTTATGATGGAATACAATATAATAAAAAGTAGTGACTGTCATTTTGTATAATTATATATTGTACAAAAAAGTTGCTATTACTAATTTTTTTTTTTAGAGGGGGTGTACAGGTATATCTGCTATAATGTGATCAGTTCTAGAGGAATTTTACACTCATGGTCCACTTTCCCGTATATGGTCACACAAACAACTGTGTTGTTTGAACAAAACTTTGCACCGTTTCTCAAAGTCTCAGTGAGATGAAAGTCTCTACACTGAGAAATATGTACCAAATTAATTGTAAGCATTGTAAAAGCTAGCACCATTCCTTTGAATTGCTTGTAAAGTTTATTCAAGGTGTTCATTTTTTTGAGATGTGTCAGCAAAGCGTGTGATGCTCATTTCTATAATCTGTCACCATTTCCTTGTTCAGTGAAGCGTCACTGGTTTTTGAAAGAGCACTGCTTCAAATTCACAATCAGTGCTTCTTCATATTTACGCAAGCCATGAATTTGACAGGCCTCTTACCTGACAACTACAGAGTACACATAGCCAGTCACTTTGCTTTTAAGCAGACAACTCAGAATACCGATAGGGAAACATACATGTTTAACTTCAGCACTTCTTTGTAGTATCCCCAGTGAAAAATGTTACCTTTTACAAAGAACAAAGTTTTCCATGATGTGGACACTTTTCATGAGACACCTTCTACTTATTGGTTCATGAAATAAGGAGGCTACAAACGCTTGAGAAACTTGGCTTCCTTTTGTTGTTCAACAATATCTTGAAGTACAAATATTGAATTTTCACATATCTACTTTTGTCCATGAAATGAGTTACCACACTTCTTGTTCACTTTTCCATTTATTCAGATCCCCATAAATTGTCAACACATTATGTCTTTCCCATGCCCCAATTTGCATAAAACATTTAACACTTATTTAGGATGCAACAGTATATTATTGAAAGTGTGCAAAAAAAGCTTTTAATGCTTTTCAAATCATTTTTATGTACTGAATGGCTATTCTTCAGATTTCAGTGTATCAAAGGACAAGCTGAAATATTAATTATTGTCTCTAATTCTGATTTATTTAGCTCTGAAAGCCTTATGAAATACACAGATGTATGTCTTACTTAAAAAATGTACATAGTGTGCACCCTTCCACTAAGTCCATCAGAGGCATATAGCAGAGAACAACTCCAAAAACACTAATTTATTAGTAATGAGGTGTATACCCTCAACTGGAGACGTTGTGTAGTCATGAGGTCACAAACCTTTTACATAAGTATACATTCATCTTCTGGAGCGCATAGTACATATATGACCACAAAGAGTGAGGACCTCTTGCAAATGCATGTTTATCCTGTTTGATTCCCTTTATTATGGTCCACATTAAATGTTCTGGTAACAGCACTACACACATCTTTAAAAGGTTATATTTCATTTTGTATTATAAGTATTTTGTATTTATGTGTTTTTAATGGAGCGTGTTCATTTCAAAATTATGTGGTATTTGGGCAATGAAGAAAGAAGCAACTCGTGTATTTAACTCTTCGGGGAGAAGTGAAGTGCATAAGGAAAATCTGTCACCAACCTGCTATCACCAGTGCCAAGGCTGTATCAGATGTCTAAGGTCTTACATTATTATCATTAAAAACTATGCATTAACTTCATGCATGTAGAAAGCTACATGTGAAATAGCTGCAACAGTTACTAAATACAACAAAGTGAGAAATGTAGGTTTTCAAACAATCAATTTGGACCAGTTATTCACTGTAGTTATTTTATATTTTCAATCATTTCACCACCAGCTTCAATACCCCCAACACCAAGTAACCCCCCCCACCCCCACCACAAACACACACACACACTTTTCTGGTACTGTAACAATTAGTTTCATATTACTACACATTTTTCAATGGACAAAAACAGCAAAATATTTGCACTTATGTCTCAGTCCAAGACCATCATTCCTCTTGTACCTGTTTGTATTGCTTAGAATGACTCATACTCTATCTGTACAGTTGGACATGAATGAGCGGCAGGGCCCCAAAGACACAACTCTTTTTATTGGTCCTTTTCTTTTTTGTTCTGAACTTTGCACAGAAAAGTCGATAGACACACCTCAGCAAACACAGCAAACTAAATCACCTACCCGCCCACCCCTTCTACTCCCGTAAGTGAATAGAACATTAAATGGTGAATTGGGCGCACATGATTGCACCTCTTGTCAAATGGATTCATTTCCCGCCCTCTCCTATTGTACTTGAGCACAGCACACAGGAGGTCCATATGAGGCCACCTCCTGGGAAATGAATTCAAGGCTAATGACAAGTTGGCCTGTAGTTGTGCGTCCTCATGCTACTACACCATAAAAGGAAAAGGTTGCTTCTGCAACACTGTCATGTGATTTTCACATACAGAAATATGTCAGACACCACCTTTACCTCGGGGCACCTCTGAGATGCATTTCTCAAATATTGCTTACCGAAACATAGAACCTCCCCCTTTCCACCCATACAATTTATTGTATGATTTACAGACAAGATACATTTGCTGCTATCATGCTATTGTATGCTATTGTTCCACCACCTCTGTAGTTTTTAATTGCTCATAATTTGATAATAGGTTGTATGAGGATGGAGTATATGGTAGGAATGTTGCTGTATTCCCCATGTAGCTAAATTACTGTAACAGCTATAGCAGGATAATTTCCTTTACATTTTTGTCTTTAAAACTTTAAAATGAAGTGCTGAATTTATTTATTTATTTTTTGTTATATACAATTCCTGTGCTGCCAAACTGATAGTAAAGAAGAATGACTGCATCATAGATCATATGGACTGAAACACTGCATTGAAACAACATTTTTCTTTTAATAAGAAACAAACTTAATCGATTGTTAAGTTGAAAGTTGTTCATTGGACAATAAAACCAGCTTATATGGCAGACATTTCAAAAGCATATAATTGCAGACAAATGAGGTAAGGGGTGGATCAAACTCTTACATATAAAGTAAGATATGCTAGAATTAACACATGTAGCCATTTTGTTTTATCTTGATTTACTCATGGATTATTTGTTGTCAAGAGGTTGTGGAAAAGAAACCAGTAATGTCTAAGACATATAGTCACAAGAGAGAACAGTGAGTGAGCCCCTTTCAGACACCTTCCTGTGGGTCTGAGGGCTCTGTAGCTGCTCTCATGCATCCCACATGACTCTCATTATTGGTCTTTGCAGTTTGTTCCGCTCTCCCGTACAGCACACAGACTTCCTGTGTGTCCTGGATTGAATGGTATGCGAGGAGTGGGTGGCTGGCAAGGCCTTTCATCCGCCCTGTTACTAAGGCGCATTAAGATCATTTGAGTAGCTCACAGATTGGCTGGCAACAGAGCAACAATGAGCTCTGAATTAACAGGACAGCGTGGAGCAGGACAAGGCTTGCATGAGGTCGAGAACAGGAGCCATCCTCGTCTCTCTCCATATCTTCTGTTTTGTCTGTTTCAGCTGCAGAAACTAGGTCAAAGTAATAGGTGTTTGAGTGAAAATCATCAACATGAATCCCTGTAAATAAGAATCATAGTAGACATGGAAGAACTTGGTGTACAGCTATGTGATAAACATCCAGCTCAAATTAAAACTTTAAACAAAAGGTAAAAAATCACTGAAAGCACAGAAAAATCTATCACATTAAGCATGCAGTGGGTTATTTTCTCAGCGATAGTTGACGGGTTGAATTGAAGGTCAAAAGGAAAATATAAAAATTTTCAGTAAATCAAAACTCTTAAATTGGGTAAAATTGTCAGGATTTATTCATTAATTTTATGTGTCAAGTACAAATTGGTAAGGAAAAACATCAAATGCCCACTTGCTGCCACCTAGTGGCTACAAGTACTAACTGCTGCTTGTTTACAACTTTCTGAAGCAGGCGGAACAAGTGAACTGATTTTATGGAGACATATTGTCTCCGTGTGCTTAAATTGAATTACGGCGTTTTAATACAAATTCTTACTCTGATTAACAATACCAGACATGAAACAAAGGATAAACGTGAAAATAACCCACTCATACTGAAACCGTAATGCAAGCAGATCAGCTTTTTCAACTGTACATTTATTTCCAAAAAGCTGCACACAATTTCTACTGTCCAGAAAACATTCAAAAGTTTTATAATTTAAATTTTCACAATATACAATACAGCTGCCCTGGCAATGCCAAAAATGTACAGTCCGTGCTAGAAAGCTCTTGCAGCCTATAATTTACAGTCTCTTGAACACCTTTGAAGCCGATTTGCTTTTTTCACTCAAACTGTTCTGTACAACATTCACAATTTACAGTAGTTGTACAAGGCACAAAAGTTGTAAACGTAAGCCAAAACCATGCATAATGTGAAGACTAACATAGACATTGGTTACACACAGGAACAAGATGGTGAAAACGTTAAATTTATTACCAGATGAGATGTTAAAACATAAATGTGCTCGACTAAGGTTTATCAATGAAAGACATGGTAATCATGCTGAAAGATATGGTGTGCAGCACACACATAAATACATACATATATGTGTGTGTATATTATATATATATATATATATGTATAAGTGTGTTGTGTATACAGATATATCTTCTGTCTATGCCCCATATTTGCAGTTGCAAATTAAAGGATTGATTTAATTAATTGATTTTTCAGGCCTGATTTTAACTGAATCTCTCTGAGAAAAGAAAACAACTAATTTGATTAAAAAAATGGAACAGGATCTCTGCAGATTATCTTTTCAATATTTCCAGTACCTCCTGTTTTTGTCAGCATTAATCCACATACTAGTAACTCACATTAGATTTTACAACATTCTTTACATCCATTAATTTTTATCATGCCTTACTAAAACTATGCTCTGAAAATATTTTATTCAATGAGTTATGAATTGGCATGAGCCAAGTGGTCAATGTGGTAACTAGTTTAGTTCACTGTTCAACAGACTGACCATTTAGAAACAGTTATCTTACTTCCTGACACATACTGAAAAGGAGAACCTATGAATGCCTAAGACCAGCACTAGAGTCCATTTATTGACTGAAGTAAAGTAGAGTGAAATGGTCCATGCATGGATTGGACTCATTGTCTGGTATGGGATCCTTACTGAGGCGATGGACAATGCGGCCATCAGCCCTGGTGGATGGTGATTATCAAACCTGTTTTACATTAAACATTTAGTCTCTAGTCATTTAACAAGGTGCAAAGGGAGAATGTATCTATTGTTTTGTAGAGAACTACCAATCCAGGCATCTATTGCTTTAATATTTTTCTCAACTTTATTACTAAATAATACATTGTAGCATGTGTTACCTTTTATTTTCACATGCTATATGTTCGACAGTTATAGAAACAAAACATATTGTGTGCAAAATGAGCAAAGAAAACAAATCCATAATATGTTGTAAGCCTCAGAAAAATAGATAAAATAAACATGACCTCACAAGGTAGGAGAAATGATCTAAGAGGAGTGTAGACATATACTTCAAACGTATTCACAAGAAAAACTGATGGAGACCTTTAAGATTCTTGAGCCTATATTTCCAATAGTTTTACAACATGAAAATATTTATAAAGTAGCAGCAACCACACTAGTGAAGAAGGGAGGAAAAGAACAAATAATATACTTTTTTTAACAGTGTCTATCAAACATACTCAAGAGCAAATTCATATTTTGTCAATGGTTAAGTAGCCCATCAACAACTGCTGGTTTGGCACGTGTGTGCACCCACCCACACACACACACACACACACACTCACACACTCACACAGACACAAATGGATACATATAGAAACCACATTGAAGTGTTTTCTTCACAGGAGGGTTCACGTTAAAATTAAAGTGCAGTACAGTGTTATTTTTCTTCCTGATGAGTGACAGCACATCGGAATAAAACCAAATCCTGTTTTATGTACTAAGTTTACTCCTTTTGATATCCCACGATGAAGGCATTGATATATATATATATATATATATCAATATGCGTGTGTGTGTGTGTGTAAGCACTGTATGATTTAAACAAAGAAATCAAAATATACATTTCTTTTTAAATCAAATCAACATTAACATTTCAAAATGAGACTTGAACAATTTCTCATCCATTTGAAAGCTTGGAGAACCTCCTTAATTGTTTCAACTGAATTGAAAAGTGGTCTCAGACTTTTGGACCCTATTGTGTGTGTGTGTGTGTGTGTGTGTGTGTGTGTGTGTGTATGTATACATTTTGTTGATTATTCTTAATACTTATGGTTTCCCAGATCACAGGGATTCTTTGCCAGGACAAGAAAGCATGTATGTCTTGTCCATCAATATTTAAAGCATTTTGTTCCATATTTAAAGGCTTTATGACTAAATATCTCACACTAACAATGTCACATTTCCATGTTTGTTACGCAGCGAGAAGGAACAATGTTGTCCCACTCACACAATTATCACAGTTTCCACCATTGGAATTGCGCTCTTAACACTGCCTGTCTGAAATTATGACATTAAACTAGTGTAACAAGTTTAATTCACAAACACATTTTAAGAGACCAGGCAACAAAAAATTACATTGGTAGAAAAAATAAAACAGAGGACATTTTGTTTTCAAAGTTTTAAAACAAGAAACAGACATCGAAAATGTGTTTCATTGCAGAATTGTGTATGAAATGTCTTCTGAGTTGTGTTTCTTGTTGTTCTAGTTGTCTTTGTGGCACTGTGCTTGTCTCCATCGTACGAATGGGGGATACAAGAGTATCAACTATATAAAAAAAATAAAAAACAAGACCAGACTGGAATATCAGAATCTTATGAAATGTAGAAAATATGGATAACAGTCAATGCAAATCAGTATGGTTAATCTTTTGCAAAATAATATTTATTTAGTGATATAAGCTAGTGATACACATCATATATATATAACCTCTTAAATACCATTACTTAGCTGGCTTTTACAAAAGACACAAAATGAACTCCAAAAGCAAACCACACACCATATTTTGTAGCCTATATATTTTTTTTTTTTACAGCAACCCACTTTCATGTTACTTTTTGCAGCACTCTATTGACCACAGACTGTTGGAAACAGAACCTATACAGAACCTATATTGTGGAACAAGATGACTGTGGGGACAGAGTAAAGGACAATGATCAGAGCAGTGCATTTCGCTAGGTTAAATAAGCAAAACATTTTACTGTATTCATCAGCATGTAAGCAGTCACAGCTTCAGTATCATGAGAAAATCAAAACAGCAAATTTAGGTAATGATGAATGCTAACTGCAAATGACCTACAGCAGGCCTATATAAGTCCTATTTTTGGTCATCTGAGGGACTCAAAGTGCTGTTGAGAGAGTAGCACTTAAACAACTCTTTTGGGATATACTTGTAAAATAATGAGCTGTCAGAGGAGAAATTAGCAAAAGCCTAAATTTGGCCTGTGGACACCACTGCCTTGATATACATGTCAAGGATACAAGGATATAATTGAATATGAGTGTCACAACGCGGTGGCTGAATGAGGAAATTCCCACCTAACAGAATGTGGTAGATACGACAGACAGAGTAGAGTGCTTTCCATGCTGTAAGTTCGTTATTCACGGCTGAAGCAAACAATTGATAACTGGTCTGAACACGAACTATAATTTCATGACTTCCTCCGCTGCTACTGCGATGTCCTGTGAGTTCTGAGCTAGTAGTCAGGAACGAGTCCGCCTGAGACGTGTACAAAACTGACGTTTCCTCATGACGCCTCCTGCAAGCCACTTAAAAACCTGTATCATTTGGTACTCGCGGATACCGACCTCATATATTGATTATACAGATCATTTTTTACTATTTTTTTTTTAACCAAAATTTTTTTTTAAAGCCATGACTTCCCCGTCGCGTCCCCGCTGACTTTCGCCGCGGCTGTTAAACTGGTCTTTTGGCTTCGCGTTGCCGTTAATTAGTCTACATCTGGTCCTTTCCATAAGTTCCCTTATCGCCATTGTGTTACAGCCTGAACTGTGACTTTCTGCCTCACAGGTGGTCAGTGGTTCACTTATTCGGCTTTCAGAAAAATGGTTGTTAGATTCCTATTTTTCCTCCTTTTATATTTTCACTTGGGGTTTATAGAATGTGCAGGGTTGACTGAATCCCCGATGCTAAGACATATTTTAAGGCTGAGCCACAAACTGGAAATACTGGTCTCTGAAAATTTGGCTGAGCATTGTTGCCATTACCACACTTGTGGACCATAACCTCAATTGAGCATTCATTGGGACAATTTCCAGTTAATGGAATTTTTAACTGCACAAATGATGTTGTAGGTAATATGACTAGATTGCAGTGGGGTATTTCTTCTTGGTTGTAACCCAGACGCTCAGATATGCACATGGAAAGAAGCAAGTATGTTTGCTAGGTAGTTTAAGGTTTATTATGAACTCCAGGTTGTTTGCCTGCCAGTGAAATACAACTGGAAAAAACAACCGCTTCCAGTTGCAGGGCCTGGTATTCACCCTGCATTTTCTTTAAAACTCAGCTCTTTCTATAGCTGTCCCTCCTGATAATTTAAGCAGTAAGCCTGAACAGCTACATTTGCAACACAATGCTGCAGCCACTCACTGTTCTTGTTCTTTTCACAGAATGCAACAGCACCTGCACCCAATATCTGAATACGTATAAGGCTTGACCCCTTTCCTCAAGCAATACGTGGGTGTTGTGCATAGGATTTAATGGTGGGGCCTGAGGTGGCCAACACATCTCAGGACATCTCAAGAATTGAGAATTATTAATGTCTACTATGAAATATTAAAGCATTAAATGGGATTATAAGGTACAGTATAGCACATTCTTGAGGAGTAGGACAGCACTGCTGCCCTAAATCTCACCACACCATCCCCGTTTCCGAAAGCGTGAGACAACCTCCAGTACCATGCTATAGAATCCAATCTGAAATAAACACAATTTCCTCTGTTTTTCCCTTCAGAAATGTTTACTCTGTAAAAAGCAGTCAGATGCTTTAGAAAAAGAAATATGCTGTGCTAGCCTCTGCAGTCTTGGGCTGCTGGGGAACATTTCCCATCTATCAAGACACAGCCATTTTCAACATGGCATACCCATCTCAACAAGTAGAAAACATCCACCCAGTATGTAAATAGAATGTAATAAGAAATGCAAGCCCTGGTGAGGGATGAAAATGACAGCGCACAAGAGGATCTAGTCTCTACAGCCACAAGGATTGGTTAAGTAAATCCAGTCTCAGCTCTCAGAACAGAATAGTGTGTGTCAGAGGGGTCCAGCTAAGTTGTTTTCTGGTACAGACAGACCTCTTCTCACCACTGAGAAAGTCACCCTGAGAGGAGCCACACAGATGTACCTCATATGGTGTAACTGGACTTCAGAGGAAACTGAGAAATAACTAGAAAAAAGGAGGGTAAGAAAATAAAAAGGAAAGAAAACACATTTTACATCACATGAAGCAAGGCGTCCTGGCAGTTTGAGAACTTGAGACCAGAGAAATGGGTCCAGCAGAAACAAAGCTTTGCTTCCTTGGTGGTCCCTCAGCAGCGCCTTCTTCCTGTCACCCTGTGGCAGTACATCACCTTCATAACATTTCCACCCTTGGCTATTCTTTTTCATGTGCCTCTAATTAATTGATTCGGTTTGTTTTTTTTTTTCATTTTGCGCATAGATACGCCTCTAATGACATGTTTCTTTTCTGGCCCTTGTTTATCCATGATTCCTGTGTTAATAGAGCAAGATATTGCAGGAAGTGTTTTTTTTTCCTGTGAGCAGTCTGTGCTGTCAGCAGTCTGTGCTGTAGATTGGGGATGTCGAGCCATCGGTACACCAAGGGTACCCCACTACCTGGGTGACCTGGTCTCTGTTAAGTGAAGTCTGAGCTTGGCTCCTCTGGGCTCTTCACAGGGCTTTGAGAGTGGATTCTGCCAATTTCCTCAAGGGCACTGGCTAGTGAGTCCAGGTCACCGCTGTCCTGATGTTGTGCCTCCCACAGATTCAGTATGACTGCCGAGGGACTCCGCTGCTTGGCAAAATAGGACAGATTCCTGCAAGGCAGCACATAGAGGACATGAGAAGCCATTGCTTACTTTAAATGCTTCAGCAAAAGAGTACTGAGTTCTGGCAAAGAGATAATATATTCAGCAGGGGTCAAGATAGGCTGATATTGAAGCTAGCATTACTACTCATGACTTTGATACCAATACTGGGCTGTACCTCTAAAGCTGGTGACAAAAGATATAGCAATTAAAAATCGTACACAATATTGTTTCTTTCATGTGCAGGAAATGCCTTGGCGTCTTGCAGAATGTTGAGGTCCATCACTGTTAAAAGCTGCAATTTCTACATTTTCCAAAGGAGGGCAGTGTTTCATCACAATATACTGTTAACCTAAATGCGACATGCAGGCTTTCTTTTTTTGGATCTGTAGTTGAGGTGCCCTCAGACCCAAGTAAATGAATTTAAACTCAGCTTAAGAAAGGTTCAGACACACTCATTTTGTGCAGGTGGTGGGTTGGATGAGCTGCTTGAAGCCTAAAATTCACCTCCAATCACTAAATTACTGTCACTCGTTTTCCGGCATGCGCATTAGTGATACTTTGAACAGCCCACTCAATACCCACTCAATACAACCCAAAGTGTGACCAAATTTCCAAACACCCTTCCTTAATTTCTAATAGCAAGAATATGGGCTCAATCATAACTTTTTACAATTTAATTTCATTGTAAAATCGAAAATCTGTTGCATATTTCGAAAAACAAATGAAACAAAAGAGACCTTTCTGTGTTTATTCAGCTTCCCTCTCAAAGAGTGCCAACAGTACTGATCAGAATAAAGTCCCAAATGAAGAGCAGTGGCCACAGCCTTCCTCTTTTTAACATAATAATACTCTACCACCCATCCTGTGTTTCTACAGATCTATAATTAAATCTCAGCTGTATCTGTGGGAGGCCTATCTGCACGTGATAGCCAAGGAGGAATCAGTGACAGCAAGGGCTGATAGCAGATAACTTTGGCACAACGCTATCCCAGATTAAAGAGGCTCTCACGGCCTCCTTTCCTGCTGCGCCAGAGACTCAGAGGTGGGATTCTGGAAGGGGACATTGCAAAAAAAAACACATTTGTGAGACACACCGCTGGCTCAGAAACACCGAAATGAACCCAGCGTTTGCCTGCTGAGTAGTCACTTCCCCTTCACTGCTCTGCAAGGCTGTGGCATGCTAATAACATGTATTTTCCATCCAGTTGTCCTGAAATTGGGTCATTACATGTTATATCTACAGGGCTCCAAAATCCCTTGTACCCGGTGTTTGTGATGCTGATAAAGTGATTGAAATATGAGGTAAATATGGGTCAATATGCACTTATACCTGCAGCTCTAACAGGCACATATGTCCTTAAACTATCTTCAAATCACCTCTAATAGTTAATGTGTATTTTTCTTCCCCTGGATGACAACTCTGCTGGTGATATCTAGCTCTAACAAAAGGGAAATTTACTGCAACAGACTGTCTAACCACTTCCTTGCTTGGATGTGAAATTGAAGACTAAACATGCTGCCTCCAGCACAAAAACAACAACAGGAATAGGCAAAAACAGGTCAATCACACAATTTGAATGGGTTTTAACAACCAAACACCTACAATCATGGAATCGCTGACTGTGGGGGTGGAATGGAAAAGGAAGTTTGTCTTATAACTTATTTATGAGAAAGCAGTTTCCTGTTACCTTAACTATCAACTGCTCAGCAGTTAAATGACAGCTGACTGACATTGGTTGGATAACATCTAGAGAGCAAATTAATCCTTGAGCTGTACGCCTTACAACAAAGGTGTTTACCAAAAAAAGAAAAAAGTTGCCTTAAAAACAACCAAACCAAAATGGCTGGGCAGGGGGTGGGCTCTGACCTCTCGATGTGGAGCTTCTGTGCTAAGAGCTGCCAGTCCTTGCCCTTGGCATTGGCAGTGTCGAAGGTGGCACAGATCCTCTGGCGGATTGAAAACGGGATTTTGAAGGCCTTGGGCCCAGTCTGAGATGTGACAGTGCAGTCCGCCTGTGTGAAGAATGGGATGCTCTCCTTTTCATTCTGGGGAACCGGGCAGACAGGTGGGAACAAGGTCAGCACAGTCACCTGAATACTGAACTCTCCACACAATGGAGTTTGAACAATCAATCTAACTTCTGAGTAAATAAACACAGCCTTTTTATCTACTTACTCAGCTTAGCAATAGCCAACTAAGTGTAAGAATACATTTTATGAGAAGATGAGAGGGACAAAATCTCTCTCTCTCTCTCTCTCTCTCTCTCACACACACACACACACACATACACACACATAGACACACACATACACAAACAAGCTTACACATACATACACGCATGCATTCACAAACATAAATGTATGTATATGCGAACGTGTGTGTACGTGTATGCTTGCACGTGTGTGGTGCATGTGCATGTGTGGGCCCTCGCACATATATACATGTGTACATACAGGTATGCACAGATACACACACACAAACATAAAGAGGCACACATATACACAAACATGCTTGCATACAAACAAGTATAAACAGGCTAAAATGAGCAGAGACAGGTTTAAGTATTTCTGGGTGGAAGAGTGGGTGGAACATGTCTGGGTTTTTCATCACTCTGGATGGAGGGGGGTCGTGGAGAAGTGGGGTTTTGGTGCGTGGAGAAGACATTTGCGGCAGACTGCATTCACAGCGGGGATCACCTCTGCCACAGACGTGTAGACCTGGAGGATCTGCTCGTGACCTTTGACCTGCCGCACACTGATCTTGCAGGAGAGCTGGGAGGTGGCGGGGCTGTATCTCTCCAGGGAGAAGGCACAGTGCAGGGGCCGCTGGTTGCTGCACCACACTTGGGAGAAGGAGAATTCCTAGGGGAGTGATAGAGGAACAGAGAGCAAGCCTTTTTAAAAAGCAGCTGGGACTCTTAAGCCTCTCTGTCAAAGATAATTCAGTCTCTGCCCTAGATATGAGCAAAGCCTGATGAAAAGCATGCACACAGACATCCGCACACAGACACACACACATGCACACACACACGCACACACACATGCAAAAGCGGTGTCAGGGTCTTTGAAGTCATAATGCACCTGGGAGAAGATGAGAGCTTTTTGCTCACTGTGACACATGGCACCACAATCCGAGTCTCCTCAAGATTCATTTACCTTTTTGTAAGCAGAGCCTCCAAGAGGCCCTTGAAAAACATCCCAAATCCCTGTTAGTTCCAATAATGGAAGTTGCTTGCAGACTCAGCCCTTGAATGGCTGGGAGGATGATTGCCTTTGATGTATAATTAATTTCTGCAGCTCACACATCTGCAGGAGATGCCCTTGACCTGGTTTCCTCTTGCATCTCTGCATATGAAAGTGACCAGCAAAGGACATGGAGGAGGACGGAGAGAGGGGATCTCGAGAGGAGAAAGGACCCCCTCTTTGGTGTGCTGTGGGGGATTTAACCCCACTCTTTTGATCCTCCCACGAATCAGATGCCAAAGATAATGGAGCTGTTGGGAAAATTATAGACGCGGGTAGCAAGGTGCTCCTTAGCAGTGAAAGCTGACTTGATGTATGGAGCTGGCTGTAGCCATTACTCTGGGTAAGCTCACTGAAAAGGCTGTATCTTTCCAAGGATCCTTATAAATAAAGCAAGGAAGTGTGTCAGAGTCCAGTTCTCAGGCCACCTTTCCCCTGCCCCTTACAAAGATATGTGGGACGCTGATACATTTTGGGCCTCTGTGTGATTTTGCAGACACAGAGAAACATTTTGCCACATTTGAATCCTATGGGCAATCCTGACACCCTGATCAGCAAAAGATTGCTATTTAAATACAGCTTCTCACAATTTCTGACTATGACTGAGGGAAATCAAAGGCTTCTTTTGTCAAACCAACCTGGCCTTGTCAAATTTTTTTTTCTAATCACTGTCTGAATTAACTGATGAGAGGATAAGTTTTCACAAGCCCTGTTCTGTCAATTAAGACAATGGAAATATTGCCAGATGAAGTCCTAGAGATCTTCTTCAGTTTTACAGCAGTATAAAATAACCACCCACAAACCACATTAAGTCACTCAAGCTCTAGCTACCTCTGTACAACAACATGATAAGAGTTACCATGTTGCTTAATTTTCATGTGAGAATACTTCTCATAATACAACACAAAACAACCCGACCAGCAGCAGGGATGCAAGCCCTTACGAAAATAAACCCAAAGAGGAAGGTGCCAGTACCTGACAGGTGGTAAAGGGCTTGATGTTCCACAAAAACTGTGGGATGTCCTGGATGGACACCTGGAGGCTGAAGGTGTTTCCTTTGAATAGCAGGGTCTGGGGCTCCTCCAACAACTGTCCACCCCTGCCGGTTTCCGTGGACACCACCTCCTGCGAACAGCGAGATCGTCAAGTTCAGAACAGGATGCTTGACCATCACCATCGATTTGAAAAGGTTAGCGCAGGCGTTATTCATCTGGCCAAATAACAAGTTATATCGGCTTTTTGTTTCAGGGATGGATTGGGGGTTGAGGCATGGAAAAGAAATTGCATGGACGCAAAAGAAAAAACATCAAAAACATTGATCGCAACGCATTAGACACCTATCCATCTTAATATGTGTAAGATAAAAGGAGTAGAAAAATCCCAACAGCAAATAAAACCTTGCCTTCTCACAAGTATTAAATTAGGAACCACTATACAATAGATTGAAGTTTCAATCTACTACATTAGACGCATGTGTATGGGGCTGAAAGCTTTAAAAAAATCAACACCCGTCTCCCACATTGAATTTATATTGATGAAAGGCCTTTCTGATTTGAAGTTCTCAGGCATATCATCATTGTTCGCAGCTCCTCTGGGAGGTTTAAATGTAAAAGCGTTCTTTTCTCTGCCATCTCAATCACAAAGAGAGAGAGAGACACAGAAGGAAAAGGGCTGACATGTGGCCGTACTGATTGAGTCTAGTTTAAATTTTGTCTGTTTATACATGGCTTTTGTCTGTGTCTGTGTGTGCAAGTGTGTGTGGCATGTATGAGTGTGTGAAAGCTTGTTGCTTCATAGTGTCATTTGTATCACATTATGACAGGGTGGAGAAACTGATATGTAAATGTAATTACTTTGCATTCAAATTGTTGCTTTTTCCTAACATTTCTTTCCACTAGTGCTGCTCAAACTACAGTACTGGCATTTCAGACAGTGCTGAACCATGCCCTTCAATGTACATACCAGCCCTTTCCAACAGACAGCCTCACTCCCTTTGAGTTTAAAACCCATCAGGCATGATGGAGGAAGCAGGAGTCATTACAATCATCATTACTGATTTATTTCACAGATGCCCTTGTCAAGACAGAGCATAAGCAGATCCAAAACTTAAGGTATAAACTCAAATAAACATAAGAAATGAATGTGCAATATTGCAGCTCACAATTAATGATTAATTTCCGATGTAACTATTTAACCTCTACCAGTAGAGTTAAACATTATCTAGGACAGTCTACAACAATTGTGGTTTACAGATAAAGGCTTATGTGCTGAAAAGTATTGCTGTTTTTTTTGTATCAATTGCCCATATAAAGGAATCCAGAATTGAATCATATAATTTGAAAAGTAACTCCAATTAAACCTTCACGTTATTTGGTCTTCATTCTATACTTCATTCTATACTTCTAGACAGACTGTGAACCACACTCCTCCTCCATTCACAGTTACTGTCTAGACTCTACGTTCTCATCTGGCGAGAACATATTGTGAACTTCAGTGTTCAGCTGATCAATTCAAGAACAGGTTTGAGTTTGGGAGAACCCCAGGGCAGTCTACGGTGCCAAAGGAGGGAAAAGGAGGTGGCCCTTTAATCAAGATATCTCAGGATGTTCGATAAATTTGACCCAACCATAAAAGTGCAGAGATTACATATAGGACCACAAAAAGGAGATGGATAGGCAGACAGTTAACAAGGAACACAAGAAATCAGCAGATTTGGTTGCTGAGAAAGGTAAAATCATTGTATATTGCAATATACTGAATTAAAACTCTGTTTCTGTGAATGTCTGTCTGTATGTGTATGTGTGTGTTGTGAAAGAGCACTGACAAAAAGAGGGCTTCATGACAGCCGGTTCACATACAGGAGGAACACAGAGTGCTTTCTGTGTGCAGAACCACCAACTGGACAGCGAAACCACACCAGATCAACAGTGAGGAGATACAAGAGAGAGAGACATTTCAATTACGGACATTTACAGTTTCCGCTTAATGCTAGGGAACCGAGCAGCTTCAAACCGCTACTATGTAGTGGCACATTTTAATGAACTGCTTTCAGTCCTTGCATAACTATATAGACTTTGTTATGAGCACAAACTTACAGGTGCTGTGTATGGCTGGCCTAACACCTAGCTGTGTAACTAAAACCTAAACATTAGACCAAGAAACTGGGCCTAGAAATCCACTGCCCATGGACCCTAACCTAGTGTATGTTGTTTGTGAGTGTGATTTGTGGGTATATGAGGAAGATGACTGATGAGGGGGTAGGCCAGCCCTGTATCCAGGTGTCTTGGCCGGTGCTGCCACTCCTTCTCTTTCTCTGTTCAATTATTAGTTTTAAAACTTTGGAGGGATCCAAAACAGAAGAAAAAACTCCACAATGCATGGTATGGTAAGGTGGCCAACTTGACAAATGTGGAGGTGGGAAATGGTAGTTGTAACCACAGACTGGACTGTACTAAGTGCATCCATCAAAATGAATGTTTGACTGTGTAAAGCATATAATAAAACAATATACAACTAACACTAAAGTGTTTGGTTATTGTATAGTTAGCCCATACTTCTTTATGATTTGGAAACAAATACAATGTCATAAAAAACATTATCCTGTCCTGACATTAAAGACATTTTAAAGATGTGGTGTGAAGCCACTCCTCCCTCACCTGAAACGCGTGTGGTGTGTCATCCACACAGTACACCCGTAGGCTGTATTCCAAGGACCCAGCACCCATGCTGCCAAACACAGCCAGCTTCAGCCTCTTGACGGCTGCCTCTGTGAGAGGCTCGCCCACTAGGGCATAGGAACCAGGCTGGTCCAGAAGGAGATGGCAGCTGTGAGAGTCCATCAGGCAGTAACAGGAAGTTGTCTCATCCTCCACCGCCATCACTTCCTGCAACATATCAGAAACAGGCTAAAGTGCACTCAAAGGAGTCTGGTTCTCATTATAACAACCACTTTTCATTAAGAAACCAAAAAGGGCATATTTCTATACACTCAAATTCAATAGCAATAGCTTTCAGGGAAAACACTGAGATGAGTTATTTGTTCATGTCTTTCAAGCAGCAAGAAACAAGGCTATAACTACAATGAAGTTGGGTTGAATCCCTGAAGGGACATGGCTATTATACCTAAATAAGGCACAATATGAATAATATAAATTTCCGGTTGGGTAAAGTGGCTTTTCTCAGCAAATGAATAATGTACACCAGCACAATGTTATGAAAGATGAGAAGAGTTCTGTCAGCAGAACAAGGGGGCCTAAATGGAAATTAGTTAAAGTTGAATTCTATACTGATATTGGTAGAGATAGAGGTAGAGACCCTTGGAGTGCTTATTCAGGTTTGATGAAGTGCTTGATACAATCTAGACGGTGGGTAAATCAGCCTGGATGGGCTCAATGGCTAGTTGTTGTCCTCATGTGTTCTTATTTTAAGATGTAAAATATGAGTAAATGTTGTTAAATAGGAACTGAAGGTTGGGACCCTGTGGAATTCCAGGATACAGCCTGCACGACTCTGCCTGACTGGAGAGAGTCAATGAGATGCAAAGCTGGGACACCTCGTTTGGATCCCAGTGGCAGCTTCAGTCTCATTAACACAGAGGCCATGATGGATTCTGCTTCTGTACCACTACTCTAGCAGCTGACGTGAACTAAAGGAGTCAAAACACTGGGGCAGACAATCTGTTTGCAAAAAAAAAACAAGGTATAACTTAATTTCTTTAAATGGCACAATGCATTCTGATTTTGGTTCTCATTCTGAGCGAAACTGCCCTGACATACCCTCTCCTTTGTCTCCCTGAAAGGGCTTGTCATTTCAAAATCCCTTCAGAACTCACAGCTGACGTTTTTAATAGCAGGTGGCCGGAAGAGATGTCATCCCTTGGGCATTCACTGCTGACTCACGGCTGATGAGTCTTTTGTGGTGTCCTTTCTCTTTTCGGCAGGAATATCTTCCCGTGCAAATGTCAGTCACGTCGAAAAGTTTGGATTTGGCAAGCTTAAAAGTGTAAGATTGGCAGGGTCAATTTGTAAACAACTTAATGGGGTTCAGGGTAAACAGTGAGGCAGATGGAGACAATGTGAACTGGCTTCAATCTTCTCTGTTTTTATTTATTTATTTCTCTTATAGTTTGAGAGAAAGCCACCTTTTGTATAATTGACAAATGTTCACTTGGAAAAAAAACTTTAAAGAGAAACAAATCTTCCAACTGCCTGGCCTCAGTGGAATCAGCAGGGCTTACAAACATAAAGCAGTACTCAGCATGTGTACGAGAGATTATGGGAGAGATTAAAGAGAGAAATGAACCAGGGGTCCAGTAATACTGTGTTTGTATGAGGTGGGCCAGAGAAGGCGTGCTTAGACAAGATAGGAATACGAGCAGCAGCCTCCCCTATGTTTCGCCTGGGGTAAACGAGCACTAACGCACAGACCGTGGCACTCCAGGCATAATTACCTTACCCAGGACCTGCACTGCAGCTGAAATTGCTTGTAACAAGATTATTTGGGGCATACAGAATGGCAAAAGAGGCTCAGGGAAGAAAAATCTGCCAACTTTCTTTTTAATGTCAGCCATTAGCCTCTCACAACAGTAAGGAATACAAATACGATGATACATGCACAGACACTACCATGGCCTTCATGTATTTGATCAAAGGTAATGTTATTTTACTTTGTTGGCATCTCACAAAACAAAATGCAATGTAGGTCTGACTCCTGGAGGGTGTTTCATCCCCTCCTCTTTTTCAGTTTGCAGTGAAGTGTGCAACTAAACATTAAAAATGGGAAAGTGTTTATACTTAACACAATAAGTATGAAGTGAAATCTTATTTAATATGACTTTGAACAAGCCACTCCCTTAGAACCTACACTAATAGTACAAGCAAAAGTCTCAAAGGTTTGTGTTTTTAAATCTGTTTTGGACCTCAAAATTTAGATCCGCAGTGTCAATATTCAGTCAATTACTGGCAGCCAGTGTCAGGACTCAGGATGTTCTGCTGAACATCCCCTGAACAGCATTTCTGACACGGAGCTTGGGCTGAAAGGCTAAGGTTGGAGGGAAGCCATTCCCATAATTCTTCCCCTGATTGCCTTGTGTCGGGTCCCCATTCGGCCCTGTCTGTCCAGACCTGCTGAATCAATACCTGCGCTGTCTGAGGGGCTCTCTTGCCCTGTCGTTACCCCCTTGTGACTGACACCGGCTGTGTGTCCTCCCTGTCTGTTACACACTGTAATTCTTTTTTCCTCTGGTGATATCAGGGTGCTTCTCCTGTGTCCGCGTTTCTTCTCCCCAGGATATTTTCCTCAGCATGGGGTTTGGACCAACCCTTCACCCCTTCCAGCCTCCCACCACCTACCAAACCCAGGCTTCCTCAGCTGATCTGAGCTCCTGGGCCTCAGCATATGAGAGCTACAAGAGCAACGCAATGTCAACACTGACACTGACCCCACAGAAAGAGGCAACTGGAGTGAATAGCCCAGGGGATGGATACCTGTCACAATGTTTATAAAACATTGTGGTTTGGGTCTGAAAAAACAGCCAGGACTGTAATGAATAGTGCAAGGGGAAAGGAAGGTGTACCCGGTCTAGTTGGGGAAAACAATAATGAATTACATGCATTTAGTTTCAAAGTTTTATCTCCTGAATCTGAGGCCCACAAGTGAAGCAAACATGCAGGTGCAGGCCTGGGTAAAGAAAAAGGGACACAGGAGCTGGCTTGACTCTTACCTCCCATTTATTATTGTGCATTTGCCTCTTGAGTCGAATGTTCCAGTTTTCCCCATTTACTTCGGCGCAGTGGGCTATTGTCATGGCAACAGGACAGGACAGGTTGAGCCCTGGAGGACCGTACGTGACCTCCGGACCCAACAGTATTTCACATCCTTCGTCTGTTTGGGCACTAATAGACACACATATTGGAATGAAGATCAGGCTAGGCAGTTGCAGGCAAAGACATGTGAATCATAAATGTTTGGAAATCTTAACCATGAGAACAATGAATCTGCTTTAAGACCTTTTTTGAAGTGCTTTTATCTAAAAACACATAAATAGATTATATTGCTTCCATTGTGCCAGACCAATCAATACTACAGCCTTTTATACAATTGAACAAGCAGTTATGTTTGACATAGCCAGAACTCACACATACTTGGCAATTGTGTTTGCATTAATGGTTTAAAGACATCCATGCAATTGCATTTCACATGAATGGCTGAATTCAGTCAGCCCATAACATTGTAAGGGGTACTTGAAACATAACACAAATATACCTTAATTTAGTCAAGAAAACACAGCTGGGCACATTTTTTATTTTCTTATCAGGCTTTGAGGATCATAATTGTTTTTTTGCCTCTTTCAAGCTGCATATTGAAAAAGGGAATGCTTAGAGGGACAATGGTTTTCACTCCAAAAAGACCCGTGCATTTTTAATAAGGTATGACACAAATGTGTTCTCAGAGGAATCTATCTGCAAGTCTTTTATTTACTTTGCATATTTATCAAAATGATCAATTTTCGCTCATAATCTTTCTGCCATTATCTTTCTTTTCAATCTCTCCTTGTGGTGGTGCACCATGAAATAAAAGCAATTAGCGTGCAAAAATTATGTCAGGCGGTGGTCCTGCCATAGAGAAATCCAAACAGCGAGACAAAAGCCTGCGGCTATTTCTTTTCCCTAGCTGTTATTTCATTGCCAAAGAGGCTCACCTGAAAATTGGATTGTGTTCATTAAAAAAACACAAAACCAATAAACAGAAGCTGAATGTTTCCAAGAAAATGCTACCGCAGCTGGTAGGCATTGAAAAATATCAAGACAGCCTGTATTGACTAAGACTATTTCTGAGCTCAGATCAGTGATCTGTAATCTTCAAATTGTGATTTGGTGAAGATTATGGACGAAATCCCTGGGATAAAAAGTCAGGTCGCTTCTATTTTGACAGTAGACCCAGGGGTTTTATATAAAATTCATCACTTCACCTCAGTTGTGGAATTTCAAGTTATGGTTGTTGTATCTGAGAAACCAAATGAAAACCTATTGTGAAAACAAAAGACAGTGAAACAATGTCAGCTATGAAATTAACCATCATTGAGATTAATATCTGAAAGCAGGACTGAATATGTTTTTTTTGCCATATTTCTTTCAACAGATAACAAAACAATGTCCTCATATGTTAGAGTTTTAGTGTACATCAAGGGGATAGACAAAGCAAAATGAAAGTCATATTTTTCAAAAAGTAAATTTTTAAATACATTTTATATGATGAATAAATAATAATGATATCATTATTATTGAGTTAGATTGCAACAGATTTTATTAATTTGTTCCCAAGAAGAGTAACAGAGTAAGAGTTCAGAAGTGTGGTTGAGCATGTGAGCAAACAAGAGACCATTGTAATTAACATTTCTGAGGATTTCTCAGCAAAATTGTCTTCTATCACCAATTAAATTCTTAATATACATCAAAATGTCTTCACACAAAGGTTAGAGATGACAAAAAGTTTCAGCCAGCCCAGACATACACACACAAGCAAACGAACACACACATGCACACACGCAAACACAATTAGAATCGAGTAGCTACTTTGATTAAAGCACTTGCTGATCTTGAACTCAGAGTAAATTTTGTTTAAAGGGTTTTTCCTCAACTTTTCGTCTTCTCAAAGACCAATCGTGACAGTTTCGTGGGCTTTAATCTGACTCTCCAATCATCTAAGTGCGAGGCCAATCTGTCAGCATTAAAACCTCCAAGGGCACTTCAAACTCTGTGGAAATCCAAAGCTGAGAAATCTCAGCTATGGAAATGTTTAACCTAATCATGAGTATATTTTACCCTTTAAAGCATTTTACAGACACTACTGAAAGGTAGAATGCTTGTGTTGTGTTCCTCACTCATACTGTAAGAGTCCTACGCTTCTGTGACAGAATCATATCATATTTGTGTACACTGAATAAGCAGGTTACAGCATGCATGTAAAGTATGATAACTGGAGCTTTTCCCTCCATGTACCGTAGAAAGGCCCCAATCCCCTAGAAAGCATGGGTAAGCCTCTGCAAAGTACACGGGAAAGGGAAGAGGAGAGAAAGAACAACCTTCTCTTTCCCCTGTCAGAGTTAATCCCGCAGATAGTATAATCGTTCTGACAGGGGAGCTGCAGGCTGAAAAATGCCTTACAGTGTCTTTCGGCTCTTGATTGGTGAAGAGCTGCTATGAGGACCCAGTAAACCAGACAATATGTCAAAAGACTGGGGTTGTTACTCTCAGTACATCTAGGATCCACCTTCTCATAATAGTCTAACATGACCCTGAATTAAGGATTTTGTAATGACTGAAGGGTGTATCCATGCTGTGGATCTGAGAGCATGATGCTTTTGTTAGCTAATTGGGTCATCAATTGGGGCCACCACCACATTCTCTTCTTGAGCCCTTCAGGTGCACCCTGTAAGACATGACATTGAAAGACACTGTAAACCTACTGAACACATACAACTGCAAACAGCTGCTGTTTCCATCTTTCAAAGCTGACAGCCAACCGAGGCTGATGGCTCAAGCTCACCACTGCTTCACCTTCACCTGAAAACAAGCTTTTACCTCTGACATTGTTCTTGTTCTGGATCTGCAGAAGATATATTCACGCACTGAATGACAGAACAAAATCAAATAGCTTTTTTTGTGCCTCATGTCAAAATAGTTTCAATATCCCTCGAGTTTATAGAATCCTCTGGAGCCCATACTGAGTCATGTGCAAATAAAAAAATAATAAGATATAAAAGCACAAAATGGATTACCTGGTATTTTAAAAACCATGCTACATAAATGCATTTGAAAAAAGCATGTCCATTCCAATAAGGCAATACCACTGACTGTTCCTTGGATCCTCTCTCTGGAGGTTGGCATTCCGAAGCTTTTGTGTCTCGCGGTTCATGCTTACTGCAACGAGGGTCTTGTCCTGCTAGTTTCCTGGCTTTCGATGCAATGAATAATTCAAAGCAGCTGGATGCTGACTCACTTTCATAGACTTGATGGCAGAGCAAGTGGCATGTTCAGACGAGGCGAGAGGTCGCTACACTTAATAAAAACTAGCATTTACATGCACGATTACTGGGAAATTTATTTGCTTGTCGTAACACGTTGTCAATCGCAAAGGACCATTTACACAGCGTGAACATGTTCACTGGATTCACATCCGAGAGCAGAACCTGCTTGTGCTACGCTAAAATAAGAACACGGGGAAGGGCAGTGAAATATTGTGATTGAAGGTATTAATGTCTCAGTGAGAAAACACTGCTTCACACACCTGGCCGTGTTTTATTCTTCTACACACAGAACTAAGGCTAGGGTATATTTAAGGGCAAGACGAAGCCAGACATTTCAAAATGAATAATCCACAGAACTCTTTCTTGCTCACGGCTAGTCCTGGAGGGGCCCTGATACCCTTGTCGCAGCGGACTAGAAGGTGTTCTGTTTGGGCCATTGTGCCAGCCCTGGGGGAGGGAACTGCTTAAACCCCCAAGTGAAGCCTTGAGCGAAACACCTGCTACAGCGACACGGTGTCACGCCACTCTGAGATCCTCCCCAACTATTCTCACTGAGCAAAACCTCTTTGAACAAAGAAGGCACAGACATTGTAAAACTAAATATTGGGTTTACCAACTGTCTTTTTAAAAATCTGGCATAATGGCATAACATTGCTGAAAAGTTCCATACAAAAACATTCCAACAAATATCAAAGGCAGAGGGATTTTAGTTCCTGTGTAGTAATACAGGTTTATATATGATTCCCTGGTTGATGAGACTCTCTTAGTTGACAAATAATTGGTGAAAATTCAGGCCAAAGGGTTTTTGATAGTGAGAAAAAGACTTTCTGATAGTATCCTCCAGTTATCTCCCTTGGACAGCTAATGGGCTTTAGAGATCTAGGCAGGCTTTTAGCACATATCATAAACCTCCACAATGGCTTGAGGGTGCTGGTCTTACGTGTTCAATCTTTAATAGATTTATATTAAGAAGCGGAGAAGAAAATTTGGTGCAGATAGTTGGATTGAGGAAGAGGAAAGGATTCCATTCTCTACAAGCACCTCTTGCTGTCAGGGAGGGGATTGTGAGTGACAGGTCTCAGGTTGACAGGCCGAGAAGCAGCGCGGTGCGGGAGTCTGGAGTAAACAGCCCCATGCTTATCAGGGCGTGCTAGCACTTCAGAGGGTTCCGACTGAGCCAGATTGGACATCACAAGAACTGCCCGTCTCTGAGCCTGTTAAGCCTCTCCCACGCTACCTCAGATCTCTATCAACCGCCGTAGCTCTATGAATAAAAAATGACCAAGGAGCAAAACATCTCAGTTTGAAATCAGGTAACAAAAAAATTATGGACCCATTTGATGATGAAAGGCAATTGTTCAGTTTGTTTTGGCAAATGGCTAAAAGAGGAGTGATGCTCGTGTTTATCCTCTCTGTGCGTTTTGGCACCATGTTTGTTTATGTAACCTGGCAATCCTGCAGCAGGGTTAACGAACGGTTGAAATGATCCAGCTTTGAGCATAAATGATGGTGTTTGAGGACATTTGAGTCCAATGCAATGTGTAATTTTTTTCCCAGCATCAGTAGTCATATTAAGTATAAGTTTTGAAGCCAGATAAATATACAGATAACTCTTATTTGGTATCATTGTTACCTCTGGAGGATATACATACAGAACTGTGCAAGTCTACTCTGAAAAGGACATCTCATGCATGCCCAAAAGTAAATTATGCCCATTACTTTTTTAAAGTTAGTCTATTCATTGGAATATAGCATATAACATGACTATTACCTTTGATTATTCAAATAGCCTACTCTAATAACTCTCTGACACATTCAGGGCTAAGATGCCTCCTGCAAAGCTACCTGGTACCTGGTCGTAGCAATTATGACACCTCTAAGATTCCTCCTGTGGTGAATGCAAGATGGGCAGAGAAGCCTGCTGGGACCCTTCTGTCAGGGACTGAAGGACAGAGGGAGAGAAGACAGGACAACCAAAGTAGGAGGGTGACAGGAAGGTGAGAGCAGGATAGGTGGAGATCTGGGAGCTCAGCTGGAGGCTGGACACACTGTGGCCCTCAGCATCTTGGAAACCTTCACCAGCACATAAAAAGTGTCATTCTCAGAAAAAAAAAAAAAAAAAAAAATTTTCCAACGATGTCTCTCGCCACCAGTTTATAAAACACATTAATTTCCATGAAAAAGTGTGGGTAGTTTGGGAACCGATCAATTCTGATCATTATCTGAAAAAAAAAAACATTCTTGTCCTTGTAATAGTGTAGTGGACAGGAGGCCGAAGTCCTCCCACTCCACAATGCAGTGCATTATGACAGCACTAAAAGGCCAGGCCTCTCAACGTACCAAACGAGTCAGCCAGTGATTTTAAATGTAAAATGCAGAAAACGAGCAGTTTGTGCACAGAGACACGGAGAGAAAGACACAGAGGCATAGCCCTTACCTGGTTTCCTCCTGATTGATGATCATATACATTTCCCAAGAAGTGTCCTCTGCGATTGCCCCATTTGGCACCAGCAGGCTGACGCCTGCAAAAGTACACAGAAAATATGCGATGAGGCCAGGAGCGGATCTTAGGGGATGGAGGGTCACATCCCTCAGCTCTAATCATTTTATTTTATTTTGTTTTTTGTTTTGTTTTGTTGCCAGAGCAACAGTGGCCCAAATTTATCACACACAGGTTTACTGACCAATGACTCATAACTCTTTCCGCAACAATGGGTTGTGCTTAATTTGTACTACGTTATTTCCATAATTATTCAAGTGTTATGTGACCCATCAATTACCACACACAAATTGTATCATGATTATAAAATGGGATAGAACTGAGACATAATACTTTCCTATGATTATATCTCTTTATAACAGCAATTTGAAAAAAAAAACATTAAAAATGAGTGAAATAACAAATTCTGTACTTGTCAATACTTAGAGTCTTTATTCATCATGCTTTAAGCAAATATAAAATGTACCCCTCTGTGTATACATCTGTTCAAATTTGTCATGCCTGCTTTTTTGCTTCCTCTGGTGGCAGTTTTTACAGGATTTGGTTACTAGGTCAGTACCAGTATCCTTATGCCAGATACTTATGAGCCTGAAATGTGAAGTTTGGTGACCAAGTTGCAATAGGTCCTCCAACACTGACTTTAAAGCAATATAGCCTGACATTTAAAACTTCCAACAGTCTTCCCTTTGGTAAGAAAAAGCAAGAGAACATTCTGGTATATTTATTATTTCAGATTTAAGCCGTATTTCTGTATTTCCCCAGAATGTACAGAATGTACAATAATTAAATAAATGTTGAAATATAATACCCTTGATGAGGGGAAATAATGGGATGGAGGGAGAAGCACAATTAAAACAGATAATAGCGAAATGGTTGTTATGCTTCCATGTGAAAAAAACAAACAAAAAAAAGAGTAGAGTTCACGTCTTTCTCCCCCTCAAACTTGCCACTCTACAAGTTAGCTTTCATCAAACAAACACCTGCTCCCCTGTCAGGGTTTTTATTGGAGATGGCAGGGAGAGCAGCCCCTTCAGGAGCTCTTAAATCATTGCTGTGGCACAGACTGTAATGCTGCTCCAAACAATTACTCACCCCGGTGCCAATCCAGCTTGCCAGCACACAAAAGTGCCACAAGGGAAGAGTGCTGTACGTGATTGTGTGCATGTTTGTGTGTGTGAGTGTGTGCGTGTATATGGTTGTGTTTTTGTGCTTTTGTATGGCACACCAATGTATGTCTATAATATGCACATCCTGCTTGTGTGTGTGTATGTGCAAGTGAGTTTTCACAAACTAAATCCAAAAACGTCTTCTTAACAACACACCTATTGAAGCTGTCATCCTTAATGTAGTAAACGTGTAATAAGCTGTTATTGACACAAACAGTAGATGCAAAGTCCAAGACCGGGGTGTCAAGCTCAAGTCCTGGAGGGCTGCATGGTCTGTAGGACTTTCTGATTTCCTGTCAATCGGCTGGCAATTAAGGATTAGAAACCAGGAGTTTCGATTCATTAGCCAAGGAGTGACTTTAATTAAGCAGTAGTGACACCCACTGAAAACCAGGATACACTAGAGCTTTTCAAGACTAGAGTCTGACACTCCTAGTCTAAGATATCCTTGACATCCAAAAATAGGGCTCTCTGTTTAAATTTTAAATTAAAAAAAAATTAGCTGTGGTCTCAACTAATCTGTGTTTTTGTTTATGCCTGTTAATTTTTTTTCATGTGTGTTGATATGTTTTTGACTGTACTTCCATAAAAACATATTGGACTGTTCCAACTGGGATTGTACCTTTGCTCTGCCGAACATGTAATTTTCAGTGTTAATGACTCCTCCAGCTAAGATGAGAGAGCAGAGCACTTCTATAGCAGTGCTCTCCCACTCACACCCTTTCATCAAGCTGGAGGAGCTGGCTTTCTCTGCACCTCTCAAGTGCTGCTGAGAGTCCTTCACTCACAAGAACCTCGTAGAGCTGTGTCAGTCGAGCGACACTGACGGGCTATTGACCCCGACGGCAGTGACGGTCCTCACCAAATCACCCGGCGATTGCATTCGCTTTTAACCTCGCAAAAGGATATCAGAGGATGCTAAGGGTGTTGGAGACTGCTGCAAGAGATCTGGAAACAGCAAACCGCCAGCCTTTGTTTGCTTTCCTCGCCAACATTGTCAGTGAATTTCTTAGAAGATGTGTTGCATGGAGGCATTGTCTCTGACACTCCTTCCCTGCACCGAGAATGTCGCTGTCTGTCAGGTGTATAAAATGCACAGTGTGCGCTTTTCCCCTGTAAAAGCTTTGATTGAGGATGATGGGACTGAAAGCCTTTTTGTTGAAATATTTCATAAGTTTATGTATACACTCAGCATGGTATAATTTTACAGTGGGACACGTTTCCCTGCAGTTCTGCCATACAGCAACTTCACCTCTCATCACAAAATCCTTCGCCACTCGGCAACGAAAATAAAATAAACACGTAACTGTCAGTACTCCTCTTCCTCGCTCTTTATGGCTGACACATAGCTCACCTGTGTTAGGAACCACCAGCCGCCCACCTAGATTTCCGAATATGCCCACAGTCTTCATTTCTCCTTTGCTGGGTGTGGGCGTAGTCGGTGCCGGGGCGGTGGGGGTGAGAAGGCTCTTCTTGCGGCTCTCCATGGTACTGTAGTCTCTGTTCAGCCCCCTGGGGAAGGTCTCAGGATGAGCTTTCACATGGTATTCTGCCCGGTCAGCTACCCCCAGCGACACCATGAAGGAACTCTGAACTTTGACCTTGATGTCAGGCAGGGGGTCAAACAGCTCCTTGTCCATGGAGTCCTGGAAACAGATGGGGCTGCTGTAGGTGCGGCCCACTGTAAGGTCAGGCTGGATCGAGGAGTTGAGAAGCAGAGGGTTACCTATAGATAGGGTGTGGGAACAAAATGGCTGCATCATTACCCATGCAATATCTGTGCCTGAACTTAAGACCTGGGGTTCGTTCCAATACTCAAATTTCATCTTCTAGTAACCTCCACTTGTCCCTTTGTCTCCTCCGTGCCCCAGAAACTTATCTATGTGTCCTCCCTCCCTCCACTGTTCCAAAAAAGGTAGGAGACGAGATTTCACATCCTCCACTCACCTCTTCGTCTCCTCAAAACGAAAGATACGTTGATGTATCCTACTGCGGAAGTCTTATATTCTCTCATATTTCTTGGTGACATCATAGCTGTTCCAATTTTCGTTTCATCTCCTTGTTTCTGCCATGGAAACGAGAGGTAGGAGACGAGAGGAGGTAACAAGGAGATAAGAAAAAGTATTGGAACGCACCCCCTAAGTGCCCGAGTACTCATCAACTCAAGGGAGGGGGAAACAAAATGGATGCCTTATCGCCCATGCAATGTTTGGGTCTGAACGAAAGACCCCAGTGACTGAGTGTTTTCATTGACTCGAGGGAACTCAGCAAGACTTCCATCTTAAACAAACACTGTCCCAGAAAACACACAGTCAGCAACACAAACCAGGGGCATGCGCTGGACGTGTAGTGGCACTGCTGAATGCTAATTGAAGAATTACTCACTGATGAATTAAACAGTGAATAGAATAGAATGATTAATTCTATTTCCGTACTTCCCAAACAACCTATAATAAGGGACTTCAGCTGTGATCAAAAAGAGCGGGTGGCCCAGGTTGAAGCTGCTCCGTTTCCAACTTCCCTTTGCTCGTGTCAAGGCCACTGCCACATCTAGATCCTTGGATGGCATAATTTCTCTCAGAAAATGCTAATTAAACACCGGGAGATGTCTTTTTTGCGGTGGCCACAGTAGCAGAGAGGGATTCCATGACCTTCATGCAAGTAAAGTGTGGGGTTTTTTGGCTCCTGGCACAGGCTCAAATGGATCTTGGAGGGAGGTCCTCGGGTGTAGCCACTAGGGTCCCTGCTCTGCCAACCTGTACTGGGGACACACTGTGCCTGTCTGGCAGAGCCTTGCGCAAGGGGCCCCGGGACTCTTCGTGCCAGCATAATGCTGATGTCAAGCAGTCCTTGCTGCCCAGCTGTTGCCTGGTGAGAGGTTGGAGATGGGAGGCTAATGGTGTTTTATTTTTAGGGAAATTGTTAATTACTAAGGAGGGAGGGTTGGTAATGATTATCAGGACATTAGAATGTTCTTGAAGAATAATAATAAAAAAGCATTATGCAAATGTTTTTGTCATCTATACAAGGTGACAATCTTGCTTTAAAGTTTGGTATAGTATTTAGTATCAAATACATACAGATAACAATTGAGCCAAAATACACTTAGACAATATTATGTATTATATTCCTGTAATGTACATTGTAATACATGGTTGCATGTATTTTTGATAACATCACACTCATACAGTATATGATTCTACTCTTATTATTTATAAATTACACAATAATTACCACATTATACACAGTAATTCCTACACAATAATGATTTAATTATTAATAATTTAATAATGGTTAGTACAATAATGTAAAAGCACAAATATCCCCTCATGAAACAGACACCTGAAACAGCAAAACTACTGAAGATGAGGAACTATAAATGATGAAAAAGGCAGAGTGTATATTGTAAAATCTGTTTGAAAATTTGCAGAAACAACTGTCTAAAACCACAATTTCTTTCCAGCAGGCTTTAAATACAACCGCAAAATGCTGTAGCATTTTCCCTTGCAGTCTTCAAATTGACAACATAGAAACTATGTATGTTAATTCCTCTCCAGAGGAAACCTGACAAACTGTTCAGTGTGTATCTCTAAAAAGGTGATGCCATATGGAAATTTGAGGTTGGGAAGTTGGAAGCTAATGAAATGGACCTCACGTTTCACAACTTGGGAGAATAAGAATTCAGATTAAAAATCACTCACAGGCTGGGATTTCACAGGTAGCACTAATGCGGAAAGACAGTGGAAAGGTATGAAAACTGATCTTCTATGCTGGCATACACCTAGCTTCTTTGGAAACCTCAGCTAAAGCCAAACCCTCTAAGAAGTTTCTTTAAATAAAGCAATTGCATGGTTTGAAGTACCACTGACTTGCCATTATATATTTCTGGAAAGGAAATGCTTTTTCCCCGTTATAATTAGGCTGGTAAATTAGTCCCCTGAACCCAGACTGATGTATATTGATGTATGTATAACACGATGATCAATATCTAATGTAGAACACCAGCTATTCTCTGAGATGGTGATACACTTTTATGTTCACAAATACATTTTCGCATTTGCCACATTATATTACCCACAATTCCCCCTCATAACAACAACAACAACAACAACAATAATAATAATAATAAGAATAAAAATAATAATAATAATATTGCCTATAATACCCTCACCATGCTTTCCTGCCACATTACCTGCTCATCTGCATTGTTAATGACCATCAGGTGTTCCCCATTATTATTATTATTATTATTATTATTATTATGTAAGCAGTAGTTTACATATCTTGGTGTGTGTTCCAGTTTTGAAAAAAAAATGCATATTATGAAAAGAAAATGACTGAATGATATAAATAAGTAATTCAAATGAAAACTAATAAAATTCATAAAAATACATATTTATTTATCAATGAATACAGGAACAATGTACAAGGTCAATGACCAAAGCTCAGACTGTAATCATTAAAAAGGTAAGTTTTGAGTTGTTTTTTTATTATTTTAAAATGCATGGAATTTCTCTTATCTGCTGTGATTGGGCATTCCACAGACTGAGTGCTTAAAGATAAAATGAAGCCTCCCTATTTCTCCTGTGGTGTACCTCAGGAGGACTGGGGAAGCCAGCATGTACACATCTGAGCTGCTATCTTACTAAAAGGTGAAACATGCAACACTCTAATATAGGATTCAGATTATTAAGAATACAAGATAAACAGCGACACAAATTACCAGTGATCAAACCGCTATGAGCTGTTTTTCCTTATCAACATAACAGATTAGTTGTTACGTTGCCATGGGGGTCTTGTGGCTTTCCACAGAAATGGGGACTCTGACTGATTCTGGCCGGTGGAGATGAGGGAGGGTGGCGGGCTGCTCTGAAAAGCTGGCCTATTTAAACAGGATAGATGGCCTGGAGGATGTTGCCTGGCCAGACCAACCCCCCCTTCCCCATCCCACCAAGCTACCGCTTGCAGGGGGTGAGACATGGGCATGAGTGAGTCCCAGTCCCTGGGAAAGGCAGAAATGAGAGGCACGGCAGAGCTTCACTTGGCCCCTTCCTCTTCTTCCATAGCGCTGTTGGACAACGATCAGGAAATTTATCACCGTCCACTGAGATGGCTATCACTTCTGCTAACCCAGAAGTGTCAGGGGTAGAAATATGGATGCCTGCAGCATGGCAGTCTGGGACACGAGGCCACAGACGCCGCGGTAAACAGGAGTTATTACAGCGCACAACAAAAATGGAACTGATGTTCACTGTTCAATGCTTTTCACATTTATCTGTCAGAGTTCAGCAGCCAGCTCAACAATAGAGACACTGCTCATGCAGATCTGGTGTGCGGTCAGTGCAGAAAGGAGCAATGTGCCCATCAAAGGTTATTTACAGAGATGCCACCACCTTAAATTTATGTCCATCACCACAATAGACAGGACTACAAGAAATCCTTCATTATCCATTTTTATCAGTCTTTTAAAAAAAGGATGGACGGTGGGAAATGGCAATAAATTATTGCCATCCGTTATATACTTATTTCCTGTTGAACTCAAGAAAACGATATAAAAATATTAATTTAATTTCATGAAACTTGTTTGAAATAAAATTACATTCTACTGCAGCAGTCATTCAGCCTGTTTAACAGATAAACATTGCCCACATAGCCACATGCACACAAACAGGCTAACATGGCACCAAGTATGGTTATAGATGGTTATAGATCATTTTGTCATTATAAAAATTCCAAATATCTAGCAGCAGCCTGACTAGCTAATGGTGGTTAACATCACTCTTTTACTCAGGAACTATGTGTTTTACAAGCCACAGCATACTATATGAAATCGATGGCAATGAACATTTTTTAAAAAAGGTCAATGAAGCAAAATTCTCAGTTAACATTATTCCTGAACTATCAACACAAAGAGGAATACTTGTTATGTAAATAGAATATAAGTACATATTACATACATAAGACACAATATTTACACAAAATCAATAAAAATAATGTTAGCATTTCACAGGCACAGAAAATGAGGAGAATAGCCTCTGAACACAAGAGTGCCCCCATGGTGATCTTTCCCACAATCCACTGTGTTTACCTTGCCTGGTCGTTTTGAAGTTAAAGGACTGGAAGCCTCCTGTCAGCGCCGAGGAATCGATGACATCCACTCCGTACTCACTTTGGTTCTTCCTGTACAAAGTGACAGCCACCACTAGAACGGCCACCGCAATGACCCCAGCTGCCAGGCCAGAGTAAAGAGCCACGTCGTTAGTGCCCTCCATACCTGAAGCACAAAGAGACAGGAGGGCGTAGGGGAGTCACTGTAAGGTCCATCCACTGAAAGCTGTGACAAGGACAAATGCCCTCAGAGGATTTTAGCTCATCAAGGTGAGAATGAGAATGGATGTGGGGCACACTGGCAGAGAAGGTCAGTGACTAGCTGTCAGGGTTTTTTTTGATTGAGGTTGTATTGATACAAAAGTTTTTTTTTTTTTTTCTTTCTTCAATGTAAGCAATACATAGATAGGACAATTCCAGAAAACCTCAATAAAACCAGAAAACAACAAATCAATGCATCTTACAATTGCACTGACAACCCAATAATTGGATTGAACTTGCTTTATTTAAGACGGTCACGTGCCAACAGATTATGATCAATGGAATGATGTGCCGATGTTCCCATGGCTGGATTAACCAAAGCTGCCGCTGATATCAATATATTTTCCATTATTTCTTTTCTCTTATTTTGCACAACATCTTTGTTTCTTTGGATACTGGTCCAAAGGCAAATGAACACTTTTTATAGTCCTGACACATACTTTCAAAACAAGTGAATGAGGAAAGGGCAATCGACATCATTGCAGATTGAAACTTCTTTTGAAACTTTTCCTTTAGAAGGTCATCTAATTGGCAGATACTATGGTGAGTAAAACGGACCATGAGAGCTTGAGCAAAGACAGAGATTCATTACCCTTGGCATGTACAAACCAAGGGTAATGGATTTTGAGCACCTGCTAGCTGTCTTGTTAAAGAGTAAAGGCACTAATTCTATTACAGTTGTTTATATAACTCTGGCTCAAATTGTATTTCCTTCAGGTTTTAAAATTATTCTGGCCTTCCAAAGCCTGTCAAACATTTCATTTTGGACTGAAAAGTTTGAATAGTACTAAAGATGTCAGTATATTATCACCTAAAAACCTTTCTGGGGGAAAATAAGGCAAAAATGGACCAATTAAACACAATTCTTCAGCCAATCAAACATTTATTTAAGATGGTGATCAATATTTAAAGGTTCTCTCTCAAGGTGGTTGGCCTGACACACTTGGTGATCAGTAGCTGAAGTGGAACACAACGTTGGCATGAATGCCAGGATGCATTCTCTGCACACAACTTTAATCACAGGCACCGCGGCCTGCCAGATTTCCACACCAGGTACATCTGTTCATCTGGCTCCTGGTCGTTGGCCCTTTCCCCTTTGTCTGCTGTGAGGGATTTGTGCATGGAAATGAATTAAAAGCAGTTAGCATTCTTGGGGGCATTCCTCAGAAAATATGAGTTGTGAGAGTTGGGTTGGGAGTTTTCCTTGAACCACAGTAGACTGAAGGTCACAGAAAGGACTGACAATACTCATAATCAGAGACTCAGTATGCCAGTAAAGCTGTAAGGGATAGACTATACTTATTTTGTGTCTATAAAAGACAGTATCACCCAAAAAAACAGCATAGGTTTCCCAACACATTCACAATGTATCACAATGAGTCACACTGATAGAGCTGAGGTGTTTATGTATAAACAAGGAGAGCATGGGTTCATTTACAAGTTTTGAGTGATTCACAAATCCTAGAAATTAGTTAATGAGGCGTTGCGCTAAACTAACCATTCCAACAACCAAAACACTTGAACGTGACTTTAATTGTGCATATGATTTATATGGGTTGTGCTCTTGACTATGTCTGCAGTGGGTTCTGAAACAAAGACGAACCATCATCAGAAAATCATACTGAGAGGATATGTATGGCTGATAAATGAGTAAACCTTGCAGACATGGAAATCTCTATGCCATCCATTCCCTTCATCTGCTCTGCCTGCAGCTACAATCAACTTGCTGCTCTGACTGCAGGTACACCTCTTGAGAAACTGGACAGAACTGCATGCACCACAAAAAAAAAAAAAAAAAAACATGTCTTGGCATCTTTCCATCATTTCTTGCATTTCAAGTTGATAATATATCATATAAGTATTATACTAATTCATTTTTGTTTACAGTAGCTTGGAATCCACACTTGATTGGTTTCATCAGGTGATGAGTTATGTTTATTAAATACTAGCCTCATGTGCCAGAATCATAAGGTTATGGTACATGAACTTGACCTGGCTAGCATTCTGATGTGAGATAAACTAAATTTCAATGAATGTTTTGCAAATAAGATACTTCTAACAAATCTTAGCCATGCATAGCTGGGGTTCAATCGCCGGAGACAACCTCATTCGAAAACTTTAGAGATAGTGAGAGTGCAGAGTACTTTATAGACTTTTTTATGAAACAATTATACAACCAAATCTGATTGCAAACTGAACATATGCTCATTTTCCCAAAAAGCTTGGCATTAATCATTTTGAACATGGTTGCAGGCTAAAATCTCACGTCGAGCTTTAACAGGTGTAGGCACACACTGACCCCAAGAATGGTGCTGCATCGTAAATCTCTACATCTTCAAATTCCCGTTGCTCTAATTCCACACTTGATCCCTCTCACCAGCTGAGGTGTAATGTCTGTTTATACCATTTCTTGGATAAATACTAGTTTCTGATTGGCTGGAGGGGTGTGAAATATTTCCCAGTGACTGCACGGTAATAATGCACGACTAGGAAGTAGCTCCAGTGAAAGTGGCCTATCACCATTAAAAATTAGTACGCAAGCTCATTCAACATTACTGAAGATTCCATCGAACATAATGGCAACATTCTGTCAAAGAGAGGAAACACAGGTACTGTCATCGAATTTCAAGCATCAAGTCGCCCACATACCTTTTTTGATCTACCATATCCAATGTCAAATTTTACAATAAATGGAAACATACAGTTTAATTTCAGTAAATGAGTATGATTGATGTAGCTTATAGTCACCTTATAGTCACCATTTCCTCATATGTATGTTTAAGATGACAGACATGAATGTAACGTTATCCACTTCACCAGCTAACCAGACACTGTTTAGCTAGCTATATCAGAAATTTCTAGTTAGTGGGCTAAGTTACTGTAGTTGCATTAGCCAAAGCCTAGATATGTAACGTATAGTATTTTTTAATGTAGGCTAATATCGTACGTTTTAAAATAATTAAATTTTAAAGTCTGGATGTGTCAAGCTAGCTATATGAATGGACTTTATTCTGTAGATGTGCACATATTATAATATATATTTTGGTAAAAAATAATAAAATAGTAGCCTAACTTAATATGAGTGCTGAATTATTTCTTTGGTAAGTAGCTGTGGTATAAGCGGAATAAAGCACTCCTGGCGGTGCAGTTCTATGGAAATAAACCACTTCAGGGTGGTTTATTTGGCTTTGCCACGGGGCCGCATCACACCACCCTGTCATGGTTTATTTTCATAGAACTGCACTGTCAGTTGTGGTTTATTCCTTACATAACAGACTTCATATTCTTCTAAATGCAGTGTCTTCATTTTCACTTTATGGTGCTCCATTTTCTGTCCTGGCAGTTCTTTTCTGTTCTTACAGTAAAACTCAAAACAGATTAGACCCTGCATTTATTTGCTTGTAGTCATTGGTAATCATTTCTTTTCATCGATTAAACTGTTGTATGTCACTAATATAATGAATAAGTACTTTTAACACTTTTTGCATATGCAGTTAAGTGGCAAAAATGTGGCCAAGCCTATGCTGTTACTGCTTCTTAATGGTGAGTCTGACCCTCAGAGAACTAAAAGATGACAATAATGGCCTTATCATCATTACAACTTTTAATGAGCATTTCGATTAAACCTCATATTTTATCTCAATCCTACCTTTATGATGAATTCCCCCTGGCCACATACTTCCTAGACAGACAACCATAGTTCAATTTAGATGTCATGTTTATGACACATGTTTTGTGAGTTGAACATACTGTAGAAGCTGTATGGAGTTTAAAAATACAATACTCTCAACCTATACACACACACACACACACACACATACTCACACAAACACAAACATACATACATTACATACACATATTCCAAACCAGTTCAGGGGTCAGGGATAGGTAGAACTGGTACAGGTAGAAGGCCTGAGATCGGCGTCAGCTGAGCCTCCTTACCAGATGCTCGGTGTCCCTTTGGAGTACTCTGATCTCAATCACCATGGCTCTTTGTTTACTGGGAGGCCGCCACCTTGCACTCATTATGGGAGCATGCGATGCTAATGAAGATTCCCTAAATGAATGTGATTGTACCGCCGTTGTCACGGCACCTGACAATCATTTAAAAGGTGTCAGGGCTATGCATCCGAGGCCTCCTGATTACCTCAGGGGAATACGAGGACGCACACAGCTATGCAATAAATTAGCTCATTTGCAATA
Organism: Albula goreensis; assembly: GCA_022829145.1. Lineage (NCBI taxonomy): Eukaryota > Metazoa > Chordata > Actinopteri > Albuliformes > Albulidae > Albula > Albula goreensis. The sequence continues at coordinate 30,834,950 of CM040744.1, read as the reverse complement.
ATTACACTCCATTAATTCCCTCCAATACAGCACATGTTCAGTTGCCACTAATGATCAGCCGCTCTGTTCTGTCCTATAAGAGCACTGTCACCCTGGAAGGAAAGAGCTGGGCTGGGCTAAAGGAAAGTCCCTTTTAGCAGATGTTCTGATGAGATATGTAGAAGCTGATCAATCAAATGGGGTGAGCCAGATGGACCAGTACCTCATTTTCAGAGTGATGAGGATTTTGTCTTGAACATGATTTGCATGCTATACCAAAGTATGTGCCTGTGTTTGCATTCTGGGCTATTTTGAGGCTGTGTCTCTGCTTCTTTAGCTCCTCAGATTGAGATATATGCACGTTTCACACAGTCCTCGAATGCAGATTGCAGAAAGCTCCTTGCAGACAGCACGTCAGACTGATAAAGCGTAACTAGCTAGGGATTGAGGCTTGCTTGTACATACATTAAATTTTTATACTACTTTGGCAAAGTTTCAAGTCTGGAGATGAAGCAATCAGGTTTCTGACAGTGTGTTCTTATTTGTTTGATGAACATTGCTGGATGGGCTACGATCTTTGAAATTGAATGTTATGCTGGGAACCTTCACTGAATACCCTTGGGGACAGGTTTTCGTGTCATTTTCCCAACAGTGATGGAAGTTTTCCTGGGCTAAAGGAAACCCCAAACAAATAAAAACCCAAAGAGAAAAAAAAACAAGTGTGATTGGTGGCAGATTGCTCAGAATTTGAAAATTTTGCTAATTTAGGGACAGTAAAAAAAGAAAGACAGACAGCAGACCAACAACAAGTTTGCCTGCAACAAATTTGCACGGGAATGTCTAAAAAATGAAAGGCAGCACATGAAGCTGTGAGGCAGACTTGTCTCAGCAAAGCAATGTGCCTACTGACATTGCCTCATATTTGGCCACACTGAGACCACTGAAGTGAGGTAGATCAGGAACAGAACAATTGTAAGAGGTTCTGTAGAAGGATGTGGCTGGCCAAGTCTTGGAGAACTGTGTTAATCAAAGGTTTTTTTGGAGTTTGGGAATATGATACGTGAAACAGGAAGGAAAGACTCACTTTGAGGCTTTACATCATGCAGCAGCTTTCGATCTGCAAAGACAGAGAAAGAACGAGAGAGGTAATTAAACTCCATTCAGTCGCTTGCGAAGAAATTTAGACAATGGTAAGGTGTGTCCAGCAGGACAGCACCGACAGACGTATCTCAGGTAATGATGCGTACCATCATTACCAGTCTTATGAACAAAGAAGGATTTGGCTAGGAAGGGGAACTGGCAAATGGGTTCCTCGGGCTCTTTGGACCTCATTGTCTTTCTCCTTCATCAGAGGAAGGAAAAACAGAACGACCTCTGATTAAGATGTTGCTGGGAAAAAATATGGAGGGAGAAGGAGATCGCTGCTGTTGAAGGTAACCATAGACCAAACTGTCAGCTTGCCCCACAGACAAGTGATTACTTTTTACCTATTTACTTCTGTGTTTTTGCCAAATCACAGCATTGCTTGTGTTTTTTTCTGCTTGTCCTCAGTCTTCACATTTGGTTTTTTTTTATTCCTGTGTTCAGATGTGGTTTGTGGGAGGAAGGTGACAGTTGATGACTGTAATGACTACGATAATGATGATGATGACGACAATGATGAAGACATTAGCAGTGACGGTGGTGACGACGGACATGTCTGTGACAGCTATTGATGAACTAAAGGATCTAGGAAGGGACTTACTCTGGGTACACAGTCCACCGGTGCAGTTTTCGGTAGAGAGGCCCGCCCCCTCACATAGTTTGCCCCCGTGCCTGGGGGCTGGAGCTGAACACTCCCTGTGCCGCTGCCTCTCGCACTCTGAGCTGCACACGGTCCACTCACTCCACTCCTCCCAGCCACCATCCACTGCAGAACACAAGACAGAGGACAACTGACATTGCTAACTTCACTCACAGGAAATACATCTCACTTGATCTTACTTGGTTTGAGATACATTTTCTTCTGCTATTTTCTGTTTCATCAAGCCTCAAGAGAGGAACCTAAGTTGCTAAACTTGAATGATACAAGTACAACATGCATTGCAAGACACATCCTAAATATTCTTTGCCAGGTTGTGCCAAAAAAAAAAAAACATTCCTTCTGTGAACATTCTACAAAGATGATTTACTTGGTCTTGTTCAGTCAAGTCTGTAACCTCTCCAGTCATCATCGTCTTCATGGTTCCTTCCTTACTAATTTAAATGCAAATTACATGTTTACACTTTACGGCAAATGTGGAGAGCTTTGGGGATGTTGATTAGGTTGCTGCGAGTGTATTGTTCTCTCCAGATAACTTTTTCTAATAGGCAGAGTGCTTCCTCTGGTGATTGACTTTGGCAGTAAAACCATATATTTTGTGGGTTTAGAGGCACACTTGAATGGTTAAGATTTTAAGAGAGAAAAAATGTTCTTTCACTCATACAGGAAGCTGTACTAGCTTTAAAGAACAGCAAAAAAGTTATGGGTCTAAATACTACTAGGTATTGCTGATTTAACCCAACTACACAAAAATATCGATGCCACTTAATAAAAAAATTAATTAACAGTCCTGTCAAAACCTAACCCAAACCATGTTTGTCATTGGAAAAACCCAAAAGCCAAAATAGCAAATACCAAATCCTAAATGAAAATCAAAAACCAATCAAAGCCTTTTATTTCATTATGTAATGTAGACAGATGTAGTTGTATAACGGGTAAACTATCTTATAAAAACCACATAGGAATTACAAAGCTAAATGTATCTACTATGAGTACTACTATGTACTACTCAGACTAACAAAGAAACTAATACCTGCTGTATCTAAAATAAAGGGTAACCACAGGAAAAAAAATAACAGCATCTTATACATGCTGAAAAATCACAAAATAACAGTGTGCAGACAAAACATTGGGAAGCTAATTAAATAGTGCCATGTAAAACAATCAATGTTTGTTTTGTTGCTAGCTTAGGTTGTACTGTAACAAGTAATTAAAAGCTTTTTGGCTGTTTCTGAAGAGGGGTTATCCATTAGCCAAGTAAACAATCAGCATTTATCCTGTGAAAGTGAATCAGCATTCACTGTCATAGAATTCATGCTGATTTCCTTTGTTCTGGGGAGAGCTACCATTTAATCAGAATAAATACTGGGCAATTTCAGAAACAATGGTCAAGAAAAAAACTTAAATGAATCTAAGCTAGCAGGAAATAGACTGCCTAATCAAAAATGTATTGTGAAACTTGTAAATGTTATTGTGGGACACAGGGGCTTGGAGCTCTATAATAGTGAGTTTTAACAGCAGAATTGTATGAGCTGGTTAAAGGAAAAAACCTTTGGTGCCTTCCTCTTCCTAGGCATGCGTTACTTAAACTCAATTGCTAAAGTGTTTTGGCAACACTGTAATGAAAATACTATAAATATTTTATTCACCTCAAAATAAATATAGGTGCACTTTAATAAAAATATGAGTAATGCACATTAATAATGAGTATTACGTGAAAGTGCCATTGTATTTTCCTGAGCACCCATGCCCATTCAGTTATGATCTCCACAATACAACTTCCATAATTTCAGTTTCAGGGTTCATCATATATGTATGTATGTATGCATGTTTGCATACTCTTCTGATGTAATTACATCGTTGATATTTAAATGAATTTACCTACCCTGCCCCAGAAGCTATGCCCTTGACTGCCCACTGCATCACAACTTTCATAACCTTTAAATGAAAGAGTATTAGCACCTGAGGATAGAGGAGATGAATAATATTCCATTTTGAGCTTAAGAATGTGAAAGTCATAAGGAGGAACAAGTAATTTTCCCTCTTTCAGTCATATTATTGAAATACTTACACATATATTTGCTGGTCTTTTTCGTCATAATTTTTAAATTTATTCATCCATTAAGGATTGTAACAGAACAAGTTATTAGACAACAGAAAGTACCCTTACCCTCTCACAAAAACCCGTCAGCCCTCCACATTCCCTCACTCCCCCACCCCCACCCAGCCACCCACCCAACCTTCCCCCAGCACATAGGATGTTTAATGGAAAGCATGTTATGTTTGTAATATTTAAAAACTAATAGGGAGAGAAAAGAAACCAAGTTTAATTTGTATAAATTACATCAGTTAAGGAGTTTGTCTTTGACAGATGAAATACTATTTTCCCACATTTCAATAGCTCTAGATTTTGCTCTTTGATTCTAGCTTAGGAGAGTTCAAGGTATAACATGTCCAGCAGGCATTGCAGCCAGTGTTTCTTGATTGTACGCATGGGTCAATCTATCTGTACGCACATTCTCACCTCAAGAAGACGTTTTATAAAACCCATGAAAGTTATACACGTTTTGGAACATTTTTTTTGCATACGCACAGTTTTTAAATGAGGCCCCTAATTGACACTTACTACTCTAAGGTAATGAGTGTCCCAGCAGTGGGGGAAATACTCACTGGCTTGCGGTTCACTGCAACAGAGGAACGTATGCTCTTCAGCTGTAGTGCTTCTTAAGTGGGGTACAACTGACATACACTATATTGCCAAAAGTATTGGGACACCCCTCCAAATCATTGAATTCAGGTGTTCCAATCTCTTCCATGACCACATGTGTATAAAATCAAGCACCTAGGCATGCAGACTACTTCTACAAACATTTGTGAAAGAATGGGTAGCTCTCAGAAGCTCAGTGAATTTAAGCGTGGTATCGTGATAGGATGCCACCTGTGCAATAAGTCTATTCATGAAATTTCCTCACTACTAAATATTCCATGGTCAACTGTTAGTGATATTATAGCAAAGTGGAAGCAATTGGGAACAACAGCAACTCAGCCATGAAGTGGTAGGCCACATAAAATCACTGAGCGTGGTCAGCGCATGCTGAGGTGCACAGTGCGTAGAACTCTCCAACTTTCTGCAGAGTCAATAGCTAAGACCTCCAAACTTCATGTGGCCTTCAGATTAGCTCAGGAACAGTGCGTAGAGAGCTTCATGGAATGGCTTTCCATACAAGCCTTACATCACCAAGTGCAATGCAAAGCATCAGATGCAGTGGTATAAAGCTTGCCGCCACTGGACTCTAGAGCAGTGGAGACGTGTTCCTTGGAGTGACGAATCACGCTTCTCTTTCTGGCAATCCAATGGACGAGTCTGGGTTTGGCGGTTGCCGGGAGAACGGTACATGCCTGACTGCATTGTGCCAAGTGTAACGTTTGGTGGAGGGGGGATTCTGGTGTGGGGTTGTTTTTCAGGGGTTGGGTTTGGCCCCTTAGTTCCAATGAAAGGAACCCCTAATGCTTCAGCATACCAAGACATTTTGGGCAATGTCATGTCCCAACTTTGTGGGAACAGTTTGGGGATGGCCCCTTCCTGTTCCAACATGACTGCGCACCAGTGCACAAAGCAAGGTCCATAAAGACATGGATGAGCGAGTTTGCTGTGGAGGAACATGATTGGCCTGCACAGAATCCTGACCTCAACCTGATAGAACACCTTTGGGATGAATTAGAGCGGAGACTGCGAGCCAGGCCTTCTCGTCCAACATCAGTGCCTGACCTCACAAATGCGCTTCTGAAAGAATGGTCAAAAAATCCCATAAACACACTCCTAAACCTTGTGGAAAGCCTTCCCAGAAGAGTTGAAGCTGTTATAGCTGCAAAGGGTGGGCCAACTCCATATTAAACCCTACGGATTAAGAATGGGATGTCATTAAAGTTCATGTGTGTGTAAAGGCAGACGTCCCAATACTTTTGGCAATACAGTGTAAAAGCAACTCAAGAGGCACAACAGCCAGTCCAATAAAGCAATAATTGGTGAGTACAATAAGTTTAAAAACAGAGCAAACTTCAATTATGGGCCAAGAGATTGACATTGATTTAAATTGAATGATTGAATGCTCAAGTTTCATCAGCACTTGAAATGTGCTGAAGAATAGGCATAATTGCCTGGCGAACTTGAAAAATATCCAAAATAAAACAGTGATGACACAACACAACATGACATTCTGTATCAAAGTAATTGATCACATTATGTGTTTTTAATCAGTTTCCCTCCTTATCTTTAAAGGTTATGTTTCTCTCAAAATATGGCTGTTCAATTAACTGTTGCTTGAAAACTACATGACATGATATATTTATGTTTCAAAATAGCTAGCCACATCGTGTTTAAGATTTTTTATGAAATTCAAAGGTTATGTTTTGTATTCTCTCCAAACATGGTTGGTCTACTAACTGTACTTTTAAAATATATGATATGGTTTGCTTGTGACTGCCCTATTTTATCAGCAAAAACTGTATTTCCCTTTCAGGGATGGGGCTGCCAGACCATCCTTTACTAGAGTCCGGATGGAGTCTAATAACTGATATGCAAAAACGAATAGAAATTGTGGCTAACTGAAATCAAAATGATCATTGAGTACCCCCAGGACTCCACTTAAATGAAGATGCAATTTTCTCCAGATCAGTTGTATTTATAACTGTTCTTTCAAATTAAGACTCCTTCCATGCACATGGATTGGTGTGATTTTTCTCTTCTAATCCTTTTTCCTCCAAGCAAACAGGACAAACACCGTGTTGGTGATCTTAGCTCACCTCATTTCCCCTTCTTGGAATCTGAAGATTTGTAGGACAACATGTGTAAACTTTAAGCACTACAATTTATGATGAAAACATTTCAGACACTTCAAACTGTGTTCTAGGGCTGTTATTCCTGCACAACTCTTTCATTAAACAATCCCTTTAAATGAATCCAAAATGTCCCCTATTCTATACTACTGAAAATTGGAAGTAGGAAATCACAATTTTTCTCCTATGAAAGCAGCCTAAAACATCAAAAATTCAAAGTGCCTTTTCATTTTTTATTTCTACAAAAATAAGAATGAACAAATGCTTACACACAGCTATGTCAATAATTAATTTTCAAAGCCAATGGTTTGAATAGGAAAACAAGTACTTATCTTTTATGCGAACTGTAACAAATTTCAGTTTAACAAACAAATCTTATGCTAAGTATCATAAAAAGTCAATTTTAAACTTTCACTACATCTCCTAGGCTCCATACGTACACAAATTGGTTTAAAGAGAAACATTTAATATCTATGATTTAGCTGATGAACAGGATTTTAGAATTACTGGAATAGTATTTTAATGAGTTTTGATACCCAACAAAATGCTGGTTTTTTAACCAATGCATTTTGTTAAATTTTGATGCATAATAATCCTCTTCTAGCTGTAATCTTTAGCCTGAGGCTCTTCAGGCACAAAAACAGATTGTTTAACGTATGCAAGATAATAACTAGAAACCTAATAAGAATACATACCTTAAGGACTAGACTGGATAGATATTCCAGTGTAGCCGATAATACCAAGCTTGACTGGAAAATGCTCAGATCTGGCAAGATAGTATGTTGATTAAAATGACCACACGGATCTAGAGATAGTCTCACCTGGGCAGAGGGCATTGCAGGTGATCTTCTGCATGGACATTCCCTCACAAAAAGCTCCCCCGTTGAGTGGCGCGGGGTTGGTACAGGTGCGGGAGCGTTTCTGGACGCCCCTCCCGCACCGCGCGTTACACGATGACCACTCAGTCCACAATGACCAGCCACCATTTACTGCAAACAGAGAGAGAGGGAACATGGCACAGCAAATCATAATTAGATAATTGTAGCACTTTGTAGTTGTAACATGTCTTCACAGTCTTCACTAACCGAACATTCCTAGGCCTCAGTGGGAAAGCTTCACTTTGACATGCATTAAATCTCTTTGCTGTTCTTATTTTTAATGTGGTTGTGGTGCTCTGTTCGTGGCATATTCCAAACCCTCACAACCACAGAGCACGCAGCCTGTGTGGCCTACCCTCCATTCCCGTGGGCAATAGAAAACACAGATGTTTGGACAGCACTCGTCAAGCCTCGAGGTTGCCCTAATTGAGACTGCTCCTGCGCTGTGGTCAGAGCCTTCACTGTTTACACTTCCTTGCTACATGGCGGATGAGCGCATCATTACTTATGAATAACAAGGCCACACTGCTAATGTCTGCAAACTGTATTTGAATACTTTATAAAAAGGTCTGCACATTTCCTTCCACAAGGCTTCAACAAAATGCATAATTAAAAACAGTAATGGAAAAGATAATAGCGGAAAAAATAACACACACTTAAATGGGAATAACTGTGCATTTGCTTACGCCTTTTAAAAGCCTACAGTGTATTTTAATGGAAGGTGGTAAACTGAGCCTTTTGTTTAAATCCAACACATCATAAACGACTTAGGTTCCTGTGTGTACACTAAAATATTTTTCAGTCAAAAGAGCAGTGATATGCATCACATAGTGGTGGCATAAATCACATGGTATTTCATTTTCAGACAGTGTTTTACTGATCTGATTCATTGTGTATCTGCAGTCTCTGTAAAGTCATGGTTACATTAAATTACACATGAACATTTAGCAGATGCCCCTAAACACAGTGACTTACAGTGCTTCCTTATGTAAGAAATCCACACTGTCCATTTATTTTATGAAGACATTTAGGTGCAAAAGCAGCGCCATTGCAGGGAACTGAACCTGTGGTCTTTGAATTCACATACCAAGCTCCTTATTTGTCCTCCTTAACCATGCCGGCTCTTACCAAACACTACCACAGTGGCCGTAGCACTACGCCTCTTAGCCACTATGTTGCTGGCCAGGCAGGTGTAGTTCCCCGAGTCAGACAGCCGGGCTTCGTTGATGATGAGGTTGTGGTCAGCCCGGGTGTCAATGTTGTCGTCGTTGAGGGAGCTCACTGGCTCCTCATTCTTCAGCCACTCCACCTGTCGGTGCACAAAACAGCACCAGAGCGAGGCTCAGCGGGTTTCGGCACTGCAGCCATCGCACAGGCACTGGCAGGCCGGCTACAATTACCAGCAGCACAGACACAGAGGGTGAAACTGATTATGAATTACAAACTTAGTAACGGTTTACTGAACTCCTACCCCAGTAAGGAAGCCGCATCACTGGTTTTGTAAATTGCAATGATTTGCTGGCGGGTCAAGGCTTTTGAATTTGGCCGGGGATATGGGGCTACAGCGATGACTAATTCATAAAATGGTGTTGTGAATTAAAAACAGCAACCACTATTGCTACACACACACACACACACACACACAAAAGGGGGAGAATTGTGTGCCTACAACCTGCTTGAAAATGCTTTAACTGCCGAGCCACAACGTCGGAGATTGCTTTGCTTCTTCTTTCTGCCCCAAAAGAATAATGGGTGTTGGGAAATCAATAAGTCAAGCGTCAAGCTGTCATCAGATTTTTGATGATAGAGAACACTTTCATCCACGTGCTTTTAATTTCGCCTGCTCTGCCGCTCTGCTTCACAACCTTGTGAACAGATCTGTCTCCAGTGCTCCTGGCGCCTGCATTTCACCGGAGAGCCATGTGTCGCGCATCCCTTACCACTCATTTCTCTCCTCCTTTTGAAAAAGTTATTTATTTATTTATAAAGTTATTTATTTGTGAGCTTCCAAAAAACCCTGATATTCACTGACTGGCACTCAATTGGAAGGAAATCACATGTACATTCTGAATTTATGTAAGTCTGGGGGGTGGGGAATGAAATGATGGGGGTGGGGCTGACTGGAAATGACAGGTAGGGGAGATCTTTAGTTAGTCTCATCACATTTTGTTAGGGTTCAAAGACAAGAAACAAAAGTCTCGCATCAGCCCTGTTATCCTATGATTAAAATGATTTGTCATTGGTTGTTCACTGATCTGATAATGCAATGGCAAGAGCATTGCTCTCTTTATGTATTTATTTCAGTCTCAACTGGGAAATTTGGACATTGAAAGCAGCAATTAGCAGAAGGCGCAATCAGCCTACTTACGTCCCTGTATTAGACCTGCTTGGAATTCTGGAGCAGTCGCGGCAGGCAGCCGTAGGGTAATGATGAAAAGATTCACAGCACAGGAGAAAAAAAAATAAAAAAATGCAGGGACAGATACAAATTAGCCTGGTAAGTGTGTGGTAGAGGATGTGAGAAATGAATTTGCCTAATTGGCACATTTGTTTCAATTAGAATCCGGCCATCAGCGTCAGGCTTGACGGAGGGTTTTCACACACAAATGAGGTCCTCTAATTTCATTACTGTAACATTTCAGCGATATGAAGGTCACTTCCCCTCACCATGTCTACTGGCAAGGTCCTCTGATCTCCTTCTGCTGGGACCCCTGCTGAAGTTGATGGGGAGGATCTACAGGGAACGTTTTGACTAATTGATGCACAGGGCTCAGAAAAGTGAACATAAAAACACGAAACACCAGCACTGTACACAGTTAGAGAAGTTTAACAAGTGAGACTTGCAACCTCATGATACAGCTTCCTGGAATTGTGAGACTGTAGATATCCCCTTCCTTAAAACATCTAATATGAGGTTGTGTTTTATTTTCAGTAATAATGTTTCAGATTCCATTTCATGAGGAATTTGGCTCACTGACCTCTCCTGCTAACTGTGTTCTGTTCATTTTGGTGCATTGTTGTTCCTCCCTCAATCAGACACTTAAATGTACAGCTAAAGGCCATGGGACAAAGCACTGAGTCATGCCATTATTTATCCAATTCCCACAGTCAGTAAGAGACAGTAAGTACAGTGGCAGAAATCCCGGTAATTAACAAAACACAAAAACACAAAAGTCACTTCATTTTTAGAAAAAAACATCACTTGGTTCTCAGGCCACACCAAAATATTATAATTATAATAGATTTAATTCATCATTAGTCCAAAACAAGCCACTATCAATCCACTACCACTGCAGGACAAATTGGCCTCCTGTTACATTTTTATTGGTTGCTTCCCTTTCTTTTTGTCTACCTGCTGGAGAGGGGGCAGCAATGCCCTGGGGTGCCCTGTGCCCGACACAGACCTCTGTGCAGAGCCATATCAGTGTAATTACAGGGATTAACCAGCTCTGACACAGATCCCCTGAGGCCTGGGAGACACTGTAGTTGCCCCCTCTGAACCCACTGATGGGTCCCATCGCCAATGTGACGCTAATCTACCCAGAGGCTGCTGAAGACACATGCGCATATCTGATCACACACACACACACACACACACACACACACACACACACACACACACACACACACACACACACACACACACACACACACACACACACATCAAAGACTCTGAACTCTGCATGCCTCTCTGTGCTTGCATGTCTGTGAGCTTGCTCCCCTCTACATGTCAGAAGAGAGGGCTGGGCTGAAGTACCCCCCCAACCCTTACCCTCCACCCTCTATCCCCACCCCATCACGACCCCCCCCCCACCAACCCTCCGCCCGCCTGCCACTGTGTTATTCACTCTGGAGGTTAATAGGAAAAATATCAGAACAAGATGCGGGTTGTGCCACTGGACCGCCTCCCCGTTGCTTCCCAAATGCCACCTCTCCCCCCCCGAGCAACACAGCAGTCCATTACTATTCCATCCAGATCTGTCTTATCACACAGAAATAAATAGAGGGAGCTCATCGTGCTGCCTGGGCTGGGGAATGTAATTGCTTGGCTTGATAATGAAGCTCATCATTCGCTCTCTTGGAGGCCTGCACTGACTGCAGTAAAAAATAACAGGGGGAGAGGGGAAACACAAATAACCACTGCATGAGGTGGGAAGCTGGAGAGTATAGAGTATATGCTTATGTGCAGAGTATAGACAAATACGGAGGAATTCACTGCAACACAAACACTAGCGTTTGTGGGTTTGTGAGCTTTAGAGGCTTATATGCTGGAGTAGCTAAATTTATTAATAGCAAACTATTGAAATTATTGGGGAGCCATACAATATCTGCTGTAGTATGATGTGGCAGAAATTTCAAAAACCTTATTATGCAGAAAAATAAATATTCACTGGGGTTATTCCAATCAATTGCAATCATGTCCAATGCTCTATTACATTGGCACTTTGAGACAAATGCACAAGTATAATAGCATTCGATTCAAAAGAAATGATTGTGACAAGAAGGCAATTACAAGTGAAGTGTAATATCCAGTTTTGTTTTATCCAATGAAATTAGCTTGGACTTTCATTAATGTCTTGGCAGTTTCACCTCAGTTGTGGTGGTTATTCCAAGGCAATAATGGCTTTTAAGAAATCACATTATAAAAAACGGCTCTTGAATTTGACAGTGACATTTTCGACCTGGCGCCCATCCTTCAGCATCGCCCTTCATGACTGTAATGCCTCTAATAATGTTTATCAGTGAATAATTATAGTTCAAGCACTTCTAACAACGTTGTATCACCAGACATGATGAATAATTACATTACACAAAGCAATCACAGGTTAGATTACCTAATGTTGCAATGCCTTTTTTAAAGTCATCCAAGGCCTGTTAAGTTGCATTTACAATATTCTGTTGCTTCAATAATATTATGATCTTTGCTTTTGACGTCTAATTTCACACTTTATTTTTTGCAAATCCTACAATAGAATATATTATGCAAGGTTCCTGGATGTTCCTTCAGCTTGAAATGTGTGCTAAAATATGCAAATATCCCCAATCAATGCAAAGTACAAAATAGGTTATTTAAACTGGAGGGGATATAATTAAAGTTATATTCAGCGTTAGAATAAAAGAGATTAATGATACTGTAGTGCAAAGAGATTCATATTAGCTCATGTGTTTTTTTTCCACCCTACTTCATATTGTCATAATTACCTTATATATAAACACACAAAAGATTGCTGACATACAGAACAGTTGAATGTAACAGCAAATTCATGCACAGATACCAGAGCTACAGTTATTATCAGAGTGTAATTTCCAAAGACCAGCGCACATAACGAAGCATATCATTTCATCCAGTAATTAAATGGTGGTCCTTTGGTCCTTATTTTAATGATAAAAATGAAGCACAGTATTTGGTATGGTAGGACCAAGATGTCTTCTTGGCATCCCACAACATGCTAAGGTTAGCGTCTCTGTCATCTTTGGTATTAACATACCATAATGTACTAACCATGGAGCAGTGTCTTGCTAATTTAACCCTGAACCTAGATTTTAAGCAGTGGTTGTAATTATACTGACAGCTTTTTTACTGCACAGCTTTATTCATGCTGCATTGTTGTTTATTTGTAGTTCTGCACCTCCTGTTCTCTTTGCTCTTTTATTGACACTGAAATAATTTCCTCCACTAATATCATCTAATAGGAGATTTTTAAATGAATACTCCTCATCCTTAAATTAGCTGGCTCTAGACTATAATGTGACACTATAATGTGACACAAAATTCAAAGGTGACAGTGAAACATCAATAGCAACAGCGTTTATGATACAACTGCCTTCTCAAGCAGTAATCTGCACCAGTAATGATTGCTTAGCCAGAGATGCATGGTATGAAATACTGAGGTGGTCTTTACATTTGATGTGGAAAAACTATTAATGGTATACCTTGGTTGTAGCTAGTGTACAGATGTCCCTGTTTAGCTACATGGGTCATTCACTGTGCACAGCTATCTCAGCCAAATGTTCCCACATCAGCCAGAGGGAAACATCTGGTGCTTTCTGACTCCTCTGTTTCAGTATGTGGGCCTTTGCCTGTGTAGTGGGGTATGGGAAGAGGCCTTGGGAACACAGCCCAAAGGAAACAGACCTGGAGAGAGTTGAGGGAAAGACCCGCTGCAAACGAGCTAAAAGGTAAGATACAGAGACATCCGTTGTAATCGAGCTCTCGAGGTGGTGGCCTGCGTGCCCACCTGTGCTGCAGTCCCCCTGCCCTCGAAGCGCTACTGCCAAATGTTCAGCGCAAAGCCATAAACTGTGCCCGCTGAGATGAAAGCCTTCGAGATGTGTTCTGTTCCAGGCAACGTGAGTGGGCAGAGGGGTACCATCATGGATCTTGTATTGCCAGCTTCCCCCTGTGCTCAAGCAATGTGACAGTTTCCACTGGCAATCTCTTCCCCTCCCACATGAACTTTGGCCAAGTCTACTCTCTGCTTGGCAGCAGTCAAAAAGTGCATCTTTTGATGCGCAAAATCCCACTGGTAAGTCCCCTCGAGTTCTGTCACAGCTTCCCTTGAGCAGACAGAAATAACATCACAACACCTAAGCCACAGTGCAGGGGATATGTATGGATCTGATATGACATTTCTCTCAGGATTTGAGATGAGGAACAAACTGTCATGATACTGCGTGTGCGTATTAGTATTTTCCAAGTGACAATGCAAAAAAAAAAAAAGCATATTTATTTATAGTGCATGGGTTGTTATTTTTAATACTAGTTCTACAGAGGAGCACATGTACATACATACATAGCTGTGAGGATTTACTCAGTGCAGTTGGATGTTAATTATTTATGCTACAGCTTACAGGTGGAACTTATGGGTGGAATCACTCACCAGTTTACGAAAGACCCAGTGAAAAGTTCTGCCACCCTGCATTTCTACTTAAAAAGGTATGATGGAACAGACAGTGATAAGTTCAGTTCCATGTTCTCCTATTTGCTAGTTCATTCCCAGAGGAATGATTGAGGCTCCTGCATGGTGATTGATGCCTGCCGTTGTAAGTGGGTTCAGCCCATTGTCATTGAGTTCATCACTTTGAAGCACGTTTAATTGCTGATGGACTGTCATCTAACTGGACATCCACATAGAATGTTTATAGCATGTCTGCCACACCAGGTCATGTTCTGTAAGTATGTGTAATGAGCTTCAACCCCAGGGCTTACAAAAAAAAAACCTCTAGAAGTTCAGCATGAGCACAGCTGAGGATTCAATATTTCATGCAAGAGGTGAGCAGGCATCGACTGAGCTGAGAATGCCTGCCACGCTCTCTACATTATTTACTCCGTCTCTTTTGCTGGGTGCATTCGTGTTGACAAAGGACTTGAGGGGAATTCTTGTCTTAAAACTTGTTGTTTTGTTCCTTTTTTTCCCTGGAATTTCCTAGTTTGATGTTCTGAGTGCACTCAAGGAGTCCTCTTCCTAAATCTCCCATCTATCTTAATGCTGAATCATTCATTGCACACAAATTGCCCATAGCGAAAACCCCTCTAAAACCACACAAGCACCACAAAAGCACAGTTCCTGCTAATTAACATTAGATGAGCTATGCGAACAAATACACTGTGTCCATGGGATTTGTCATTATGTAACTCCTTGATGTGACATTGTACCCCAGAATATTAATAGCAAAAAAGGCAGGGAAGGATGATGCAGGGACATTATGTGAACATGGTTCTTCTGAAACAGGGAGGGCTGATTACTGTTGTGACTGAGGGAGTGTGTCCACAGCCCTCTTGCCCAGTGTAAATGTCAGTGGGGTGGGAGGACAGGTCTTACCCCCGCCACCGGAACGCCCTCTGGAGGGCGGCAGTGCAGCACAATCATGCCTTTGATCGGTACTTCCTTTCCCTGGGGGTCCTGCTCAAAGTTCTTCCGCAGGTCTGTTTAGGGAGATAAGAGGGTGAGGGTCATTCTGAGGAAAGTCCACCCAAGCTCCCTCTCTTTCTTTGTCCCCCTCTCTCTCCACTCTTTAACACAAAGTCCTCTCTACCCCTGGCATTGATCCTTATATTCTATAAATCTGAAAAATGAAGGATAAAACAGGTCTTCACACTTTCTTCACTTGCCAGTTTGTGGAATGGTAGGCTGTCCACAGACATTTTCTTCACATGATGTTTTTTTTATTAAGAAACAGTGAAGGTCATTAAATATATAGGGATTTAAATTCTCCCAGCAAACTTGGTTTTTGTTGGTTATAAAACGAGATACACCTCTACAGCGTTCAGGAACCAGCACAGTCATAAAAGTGAAAGCTAGCCATTATTCCTTTCCGCAGGAGCCTCACTCACATGCAATGCGGACGGTGGCCTTCCGGCTCTTGGAGGTACCCAGGTGGCTCCAGGCGACACAGAGGCACCAGTAGTCCTCTGGACCGTGGAAGTCCTCCACCTGCTGCCGAGACACATTAATCATCACTTCTCGGATCTTCAGGCCTGCCAATAGAAAGACAGAATCATCCATTCAATGGGAATATATTTACAGTCCCACATTCCTATGTTGACTATCATTGACCCAAAACAGACAAATCAATAAACTATACCCAGACTCTTCTATTTGATTTAATGGACTACAGTAAAATGCCTGACAAGAGTACAGTAGATACTGGCAGTTAGTTTGAGTTCATATCCCTTCAACACTGGCGACTCAATTTATACCTGGGGCTAATCTCACAGAATTGTGAAGAAATCAACTATATGCATAAATATATAATATAAGGATATTTTGGTAAAATCCAAGGTATTCTTTTATATGAATCTTCCATCAATTTCCATGCTCCTCCCAAACCTTCCACCCCTGAAGGCAACATTCAATTATTCAAAAGGTCTATATAGTGTTGTTGTGTTTCAGCACAGAAAAAACAACACTCACTGGGCTTTTTTAGGCTTTTGAAAACATGATGGGTTGAGACAGGCTGTCACTGAAAGGAAGGGAAGGCTTTATCAATTATTCTGAAAGCCAGAGATCCACCAAGGGTTTCTTCACATGTCAATGCCAAGCTTATACCGGCCCACCAATAAGAATTGCATTACCAAATTATCGCTTCAGATAGGGATACGTCCTTCAAAGTCCCTTGGAATGACGCTTAGCTCAGAAACCAGCAAAATTAAAATAATATATACTCGACTGTGAAACCATATTTTTATTTTCCAATAAAATATCTAATATGTAAAATGAAACAGCAACTACCTGCAGAAAGAGATTCAAAATCATAAAAACATTTCAAAGATTAATAAATCTTTTATAAATGTTTTCTGCTGGAAAACATAAACATAACTGGCATCCAAGATTAGGCTGAGCCTGGATGAACATCCAATGGCTCAAACTACCTCCTTCTCTTGGGAGGGTACCATCTCCATGTCCCAAAAGCACTGCAAATATAGAACCCACGGTTTCATAAGCCAATTAACATGGGTGCCAAACATGACAGCCCCTTATGGCACAGACTTCACTAATGAGAAAATCTCTAGGTCGCACAGACGATCTGGTCAGCGCCTTTCTCGCCTTTGAAAGTAAAATGGAGGCCCCAGCCTCAGTATCTCCTTAGAGCAGGAGTGCAAACTCCATCTTAAAGTCTTAGCAGCTCTTTGGTATAGTTCTAGATTGGTAAAGCCTTCAACCTTTAATCTGAGTCATCGGCTTAAAACCTGTCATGTACGTTTTTTCTGCCTGATTCGGAAACTGCATAGCCTACAGTCCTCACAAATGTTGGATTAGACAGAAGATATTATGCTCCAGGGATGGAATAAAGACCTATCTATTTAGTTTAATCAAAATTCCATGCTGTTTTTCTGTATATGCACTCAAATAAACATGCTCTATCTTGTCATATTTTCAGGAGGCGAAACAGCAGATTGACTGTACAATGTGAAAAGCGAATCAGCGGAATAAGCAACCATTAATCCCATATGACTCAAAAGCAGCGGGCCTACTGTGCTTGGCTCATTGTTATTGCTCACCAGGAGATATAAAAAGGGCAAATTCAAACAGACATTTGCGTGCTGTAAAACTGGTGTTAACAAGTGCACAAACTTTACCTTTTGGAAGAAATTTTTCTCCCAAAGGCCATTGGCCTCTCAATGGAGAATGGATTGTGAGTAAGAGTGGCTTTTTTAACAACCAGAAAAAAAACACAAGATAGTCCTAGATCTCTAGGGCAGACTAACAGAAACTAAGCAGTTACACAAGAATATATGAAGTTGCACTGAACCCATTGGTTCTCAGAGACATAGGGGAGGACAATGCTTTCCTGGCAATTCATAATTTCCCTTCGGAGATGCAGCAGTAAGTGCATGTGGGGGGAAGAGGCAGGGGAAGGAAATCATGACTAATGACTGCAAATAATCCGCCCCAAAAGAAACCCTGAGTAATATGCTAATGGAAAAACAGGCCCTTTTCTCCCCACTGAAAGACTCATTTCCTTGAGGACGAACTGTCAATGACAGGTGGTGTGCCGGGGAGGCAGGCTGTAGCGTTACTGCTTTGTCACCCGTCATCCCTGTTTATTTAAAGGCAGAGCGAAATTGACGGGGGCCTTATTAAACTAAAACCTCCTGATTTCTTCTCTTCCGTGCCCGTCTTGCTTTTGTGTGGCATGCCGAGACGCTTGACGGAAGTTTCCAAGGGGCCGAAACACCCAGAGGAAGAGCAGGTGACTATCTACTAAAAACAGAATTAAAAGGGGGGTCATGCCTCTCTCAGCCAAGTGGGAGGGACTCTGTGATGCTAATCTGATCTCCCTCCTGGCTCTTGCCTGTTGGCTTTGTGTTGGATTAATTTGCTGGCATTCTCAGAGTGAGGACAGCAAGGAAAAGGGTTATTTGTGAGTGAGGCTGGCTCCTGATCCATTAACAAATGGGTGTTCCTTCCAGTCGCACCTTATGGCAACAATTATGAGTGAGTTTTTGTAGTCCCCAGGAAAGCCATTACAGAAGAAACTTATCAAACTCATTCTACATAATTAGCACTTCACCCGAATGACTTTTTGGACCATAAACAAAAATAAATGTATGCGTTATGCTTGGAACAGAGAAGCTATCCTATGTCGCAACTATGGCTGAAATATATTTCACATGCAATAACAAGTCAATTACTCACATTTAACATTAATATGTTTGAAAATGTGTTACCCAAAATTTGTAAGCATCAGCAGCAATTTCGAATATTGCAGCAAGAAGTGGTATAATTGTTGTGACATCACTGGATGCTGGTTATGTAAACGTAAGTATCAGTGAAACATTTGTTTACAAACAATCTGATATGTCCGACAGTGCCCCTTGAGTCCTCAGGGACATGAAGCAAGTTGAGTATGCGCAAACGAGCCATGAGCTTGCCATTCACTCTCATTTGTATTCAAGTACTTTTGTAGGGTAAGCTGGAGCCATTAGTTGAAAAATCGACCTTGTTGCCGCTGTCTTCACATTTTCCTATTTAAATATATTCATATCAATGTTGTTTTTCTCAGAAAAATCACTGGATATATATGCAAACAATATGGACTTTCTACAAAACAGTCATAGGGTTGTCATGTAAGTTTTATGTCAGCCATACATCTCACTTGTGTTTCACCCTGAGAAGTGACATGTGTGAACTGGTTGAAACTGAATAGACCAGACCAGAAGAGCACCAATATGGGTCTTTCAGACATGACTACAACAGGGGAAGGTAAGATGATATTCCACAACTGTTTCCTAATTCACAGTGCAGCACTGTCTTTTCTATGTAAAAATGGAGGAGGGAGGAGTGGCTGAGCTGCTGTGTTTTTGCAGTCAGAGGGTTTTCTCTGCTCTGCTGGGCAGGTGCTCTCTGGTGTATCAGCCCGTGACCTGGCTGACACCCCAAACTCTCCATAGATCCTGCCTGGCCTCTCTGTAACACAGGTTCATATGTATGTACTCACCCAGGGACCACTGTCAGACCTCTCAGCCTTCTGTAGCATACTGCTGACATCCACCTGTGGTTTTCACTTTCTAATTTTTTTGTTTGTTTTCTCTGATAAAGAGTTCTATTTAGGTCTGTTTCAAGCCAATTCATGCTCAACCCTTTTCACCGAGTGAATGCGGGCTGGTGCTATACGTGTGCCTTTCACTGAATTCAAATCAACACAAAATACAACTACTACTGATGCTACTACTGTGAATAATAATAGTAATAATACTGCACTGCTATTACTACATGTTCTGAGGCATGTACTAGGAAGTTTAGTGAAGACATCCTATATCGTGGCATAGGAGGCACCCACTTGAAGCTTTGAAAAAGGTAAGTTTTATCTTTCTCTGCAGTTAAAAGCCCCTCCCTGCATTCCTACTTGTTTCTCCTTCAACAATAATTCCCAAGGACCCCAAAGGACAGCAATTTAAAATGAGAAGTTAAACATGAAGATGAAGGCAGGGTTGAGGGTTCAGACCCTCCCTTCAGAGCACACACTTTCCTCTCAGTGAAGGAAAAACCGGTGCTGGCACATTAATGTCACACTCGATTAAGCTCCAGTCTCTTCCGCTCCAGCCCTCAGTTGTGGTGCTCTCACGCAATATGAAGAGAAATAATGATTATCATAAAAAGCATCTAAAGATGCTGTTAAGCACTACATAATGAGCGTTTAAAATGTTCATTCAAAAATATACTTAAAATTAAGATATGTCTCCAAACATTCATGCATGCACACTCACACAAACGCTCACACATGTTCATTCATACGTGCACACACAAACATTTCTTTCCTCGATGTAATGATTCCATTATGGTGTTTTTTCGTGCCTTTGGGAATGTTATATGATCACACACTTTTTTTATTTTTTAGTGCAGAGAGATCAATGCAAATCAGAGTGTTATCTGCAGTCCCCATTAGGCTACACGCCCACAGTTAAACCATGTAATTGGAAGCCAGTTGCGAGGATGGAGCAAACATTTCTCCTTAAAACAAAATGACATCCGTGATAATGGTTACAAAAACCAGAATCTAATGCATTCAAAGCCTTAGACAAAATCATGAAAAGCGATAACGACCTTGTTTGTGTCCTTGATAGGCTTGTTTCTCAAGGGATTTAGAAGAGAGTCACACTCTAATTCTGGAGAATCCAGCATCTCCGGGATTAATTCCACTCTAGATTGCAACTTGAGTTTCACTGCTGGCTGAAGCTTGATAGATATTTGGAATTAGATTATGCCCCACTTCCTAAAAGGGGTTTAGAGGTGTTCTGCTGCAATTAATGGACATAATTAAAATTGGGAAGGACATGGGACTGGGTATATTGTCGCATTAAATTATTTACTAGAGTTCATAGATGTCATACCTTTCCTAATACTGAGTGAAAACAAACTTCTTTGTTGTGCATATTTAGAGAGAACTATATTATTCTATCTTATTGAAAAAGTCAGTGTGAACAGTTGACAGAACAGGACGATGCACCTATGTATATGGATAGGTTTTCACACGTGAAGTGTATGTACAGATAAATTATGTATTAAGAAATAATTTAATGTAGGGCTGTGCGATATGAAGCAATGTTTTGTGTGACAATAGAAAAACGTATGTCGTTTCATATTATGCTCTATCGTTTATTTTGTTGTGTCACAATGCTCTTTACAATATTTGTCACCATTTAGACAATGCTTTGAGTTCTTCCACATGGCATGGATGTAGACAGGAAATTTGCATGAAGGCAACACAAACAAACATGGAGGAGAGTGAACGTGACACAGAACAGGGTAATTAAAAAACAGATGAGGGACTCCAGCAGCCAAGACAAAACGAGGAGTTCGAACCTAAAAGAGGGACTACTTCTGTCACAGGAATGTGGTTTGGGTATGAAAAGTCTGAAACAGAGCAGAAAACCATACTTTTCACATTATGTCACAGACCGGTCCTCACATCAGACTCAAACTCTTTTACCACCTATGCAAGAATCATGTCAAACGGTACAGAGAGAGTCTACGGATGAGAGCCTCAAAAGTACAATCAAGTGCTTAAAACAAACCCCAGACTCAGATGTTGCAAGAAGCTTATTCCCGTGGCACATTTACATATACAGGTATACGTCACTTAACGTCCACGATTCATTCTGTGAAATAGGACATTATGTGATTTGGATGTTGTGCGAACACCATATTATCGTATATACTTAGCAAAGCTACATGGGATACTGTAGTGTGTTGTACCTCACTCAATTTCTATTAAACTAAAGGAACCATACACCGGAGTGGGAGCGCTTACGTCCGTTTATTGCTTGCTCACTTCAAACATGCACAGTTGTCCTGGTTACACACATGGTGTTCTAACGGCATTAGAATACAGAATCTGAATACAGGTCCTTCTTGTCGCAGTTGTAAACATTACATAGTGTCCCTGCATTAACTAAATAGCCAAGATACTGTACACATACAGTACTGTATTTCAGCCAATGTATCTGGCAAGGTAATATATGGGTTAAGTAGGTTAATACTGTACAATACTGTATACATAATAATACATCATAAACATACGGACATATCTGCGGTTGGACATTGCCCAAACGGATGTTATGCAGCGCATAACTGTGTTATGTTACATTCTTAATTGAAAACTTGCACAAAAGGTTCAAACTAAAAGGAGAAAAATAATCAAATGTGATAAGTACCTTTTATTTACCGAGTATGTAATTCAAATTGTGATAAGAAATAGGCCTTTCCATGTGATCATTTTATCTAAATTATTTATTCATTGAATTTACAGAAAATACTACATTGTGAAATGTACCGTTATTGGGATATGAAATGACCTATATCAGGATATGAGATTTTGGTCATATCGCACAGCCCTAATCTAATGAATTTAAGTTAAAACACTTAACTGTTTTAAAGATTTGCCTTACATGGGGTCAAGGTATTCTTCTGTAACTTGACTATAAGTTATATCTCATTACTATGGATCTGCGTACAACAAGTTACCAACCAGAGTCTCTGGGAAATGGTTGGATGTCACTTGCAGTGTGTGGTCACAATACCCCTACCCTCTGAAGTGACAACCGGGACCATGGACTTGAACGTCCCACTAAATTATATGAGGTGGACATGTGGAGCTGGGCAGCTGAGCTGGCAGGCAGCATTCGGATCATTCTGGACTTCACCCTGGACCAGATCACCCGACAGCTCCTTGCAGGGGCTTTCTGAGAAGTGAAAAAACACATTTGCAGGGTGAGTGCCGGTAACAAATGTCAGCATCATTCTGCGATGCTGGCGCTGACAGATGTCACAGTGGTCTCTGGCATGACCCTCTTGATTCCCAACGCCATGCCGTGTTCCACAGCCTGAGCCTCTTTCTGGCCTGGAGCCCTGCAGATGTGCGACTGTGGTGTGATGGATTCTGGGTGCAGGGATGAGCCCCCAAATGCCCAGAAAACACACAAACACCAGCTCTGAAAATGACCCCATGTGGTGTGATTGGTCAATTCTGACTGGTCATTGCCTCCAGTAAGGCACTGCAGAAAACCAATATAAATCAATCTGAATTCATACTGAAACCAGAACAATCAGATCTTAAAAAAAAATAAAATGATCAACACATGCTCCAGCAGAAGGTCCACTTCTCCATTACACCCTTCATTAGTTTTATTTAATAAAGCAATAAAAGTGTTTCTTCTGTAGGTTTATACAGCTGTATTTCTGCAAGTCCATTTGTCCTCCTTCAGTGCCACAGTCACATATGTTAGCGCTACTGTCTGTACAAACATTCATGGTTTAAAAATTGTTCCAGAGTTTACACTCAAACAAGGAAAAAAGCCTTACTGACTATAACAGCTGCTAATGTGATAAAAGCATTGCTGGACTGATGATGCAGCAGATTCATGGAAGGGTGGCTGGTGTTGCTGGATGTCTGTCACACACATGGGTTGCCCTGCCCACACCTCCCCAGCCTCACAGTAGGCAAGGGAACCAAGGATGTTTATCAGCATTGGTCAGTACTCTGGCCCCCTTGCAGGGTCGGGCCTGTCTGGATCTGCCAATCTCCATCTGTCTCTTATCTACGCAGAGAGTGCAAGGGCCCCCGCGCACCCATCTGCAAGCTGCTGACCATTGATAACAGTCACCACATCAAACGGCAACAACCAGGTTTGAAGATCTCTCTTGATACCTAAGCCACACGTCTCAATGGTGAAGATTTTAATACCATACAGATACCAACCCAGGGAAAACCGGCCTTTTTTACAATTCAGAAGTACAGTGATAAAAAAGTTCTTCTTTCAATGACCCAGTGAACTACCCAATATAAAACACTACTCCATCCAATTCTCTGATGTTTCTTTCAAATCAGCTCTAGCTAAATTGATTCTCTCATCTCGATCTGTGCAGAGTACAGAGTCACTCTGAGGAACAGATGCTGTCATCCTCTGAGAATGGAGACAGACTCAATGAAAATTATGCATAAAAATGTAGGTGGCGGCGTAGTATAATGGTTAAAGGAGCTGGGCTTGTAACTCAAAGGTTAAATTGAATTCAGTAAATATTCAGCTGTATAAATGGATAACAGCATCCTAAACTTATTATCTATAAATCACTCATAAACCATTATTAACACATTTGTTAATCATTACTAATTCATCAATTACTCACTTTATATGAATTGCTTGATCAAACATGATCACTATTGTCAGCAGAGTAGCCCTCCTTTGATCAGGATCTGGCACTGGCATCATGAGAGCCGACAGTAGTGGTTTTGAAGATCAGTCTGCTTTAAACAACAGACATCACCATTCACTAAAGCTATGTAAAAAATGATATACAATATATAGCAAATCATACATGCATCACTGATAATTAACAAACTAATAATTGTTTATAGGTAGCTTTTCTACAGGCCTTAACAAACATGTTACCTGTATAATGTATAATGGAAAAAATGGAGTGGTTTAAATATTCAAGGAAAAAGTATAGTAGATAATTGTACAATAACCGGATCTGCATCAAGTTTGTGATGAGTAGGGTAAAAGACTTGCTCCCAGTCTATACTTCTCAGCTGCACTCCTCCTCAGTTAAGTCCTCTCCTGCCGGAATGGATACTAAGCGCTTGGAGCCCCATCACATGCGGCAGTTCACAAGTCTCCGACAGATTTGGGAGGTTGTTAACCCGCCGGTGGCACTCCGGTCGAGGGGCTCGGGCTGTTGTTGAGCTGGCGCCAGCTGTGATCGGCTTAATCCACACAGTGACGGGGACAGAGTGGGTGCCCAGGCAGGGAGGCTCGGGAAAAGAGAGAGAGAGCCGCACTGGTCGCCATGTGCAGCAAGTCGTGAAGGTCTTGGTGGCATTTAACATCGTGGAACGAGGGGCTTTAGTCACAAATAATGTTTTACATAAATTTACATATATCCATGTACCATGCCAAACACGAGGTCACATTGATGCTGTCTTTGCCAGATTTACATCAAAAGTCCATGTTGTCACACAGATGTGTTTCAAGAACAAGATGCAATTACAATTTGTCATTGCTTCTCAAAAATGCATGATTACAACTGATTTTTGAGATCAATTTTTCAAAATTATTTTTCACAATAACAAAGGGAGCAATGGGTGGGGAGGGAGGGAAGGAGAGTGGGTACAAATGAAAGCAGCACAAACAAGATGTATGCTATACATCATATATACACGGTGCTAAGTGGCACATCAGGAAGTACAATATGTATACAAACCAAATAATTATAATTGGAAAAATAATAAATGGTTAACTACAATACACAGATTAAATACAGTCTCACATGTTATGTCAACTCTGTCATGATATCTGAATCTGCCATTGGATATATTGGAAGTGGGGAGTCCTGGCGCATGTTGAATGCTTCTAGTACTGATCTAAACAACAGGTACATAAGGTAAAATAATGCTGGCAGATCACATTCAGCTGTTATATTGGAATAATTTTCAGTTATTTTCATCATATACTTTTCCAAATGATAGATAATAACACGACATTGGGTTTGAGGATGCTTGATCACCTCTTCATAAATTTAAGTCATTCCATGTAAGAGTGGATTTTATTGGCCAACTTCCACACTACAGATGTTTATGATAATATTTCCAAATCTGTAAGGTTTCAATGTGCTTGTTTAGTTCCTAGGATATTCTGCAGTCTTTGCAGTTTGACAAAATCCCATTTGATTGATCTCTAAGGTACTTTGGAGTCTGTGTCAATCCATGCTTAGAGTGTTATGGTCTGGAAAGCTCAGTAATATAGTGTGAAATTGGGGACAGCCATTCCACCCAAAGGTTTGGAACACCAAAGAGTGGCTAAACTAATCCTGGGATGCTTGAGCTAAAGGCTCTAAAGATAGACAAAATAGAATCGATGAGAGGGGCACCCTGGCTGCCCGGCTGTAGCTGAAAGGAAGGTCAAATATATTTCCCTGTCATCACAGAAGCTGTTAGAGCCATATATATCTTATCACCTTGATAAACATTCTGCCAAAATCAGAATGTTCCAAAACTGTCTACACAGAACCACTCCAACTTGTCAAAGGCCTTCTCTGTGTCCAGAGTAGAAAACACAGGGACTGGGACTCACATCTGTTTATAATAATAAAATAATGGAATTTTTGTCCATATGGATATATGGGTACCATAATGGCGTAGTGAAGGGCAGCCCATCTATTTCCCATAATTTCTATTTAGGAGGTAGAACATGCAAACCAGGACATTTTTACTCTCTGTTGAGAATGGATATCATCCTTAAGCTGTCTGAATGTCAGACGTACATCAAGCCTTTTTGAATAAGTCAAATACAATTTGGGTAGATGACAATTATCAAGGAGCACCATTCAGACCTACATGTGAAGTCAACCTACTTATTCAGTTTAACATTAATTTCATTAAACCTGCATTAGGAGCCACTGGATTCACAGTCATATGCCAATCTTGGTGCTCGACTGCTCTGATAGCGGCTTTTGATTTGTCTTCCTACAACCTGAAGACTTTGAAAAGATTTGGTCTATCAGCTTCTGGTCAATATATCTGTCTTTAGCGATGAAGAATAAATTTGGCATTCGATGAAAATATTACATTGTATTCCCCATTCAGGAAGCTCAGCAAAATAGCTCTATCTGTAAGAAATGTTGCTTCTGCAAATCCTCCATCAAAGCATTTATTCACAGAACAAACAAGTTACAAAGTAAACAAAATATAAAAGCCTATAGAAGCATTTTGTTGTTTCCAGTTAAATCTGTGAATTTTGGTAGTGTGCAGTATTTAACTGAAGCAATTACTTAAAGTGTTAATTGACCAACTTTTATATCAAGTTACAGCAAAATTAGTTAATATTCCATCTTATTATTGCAAACTGGCTTCAATGAACTGGATAGAGGGGAGTGGATTAAGCCAATCACAGCTGGCAACAGCTCAATAACAACCCGAGCCTCTTGACTCCCGGAGTCATTTTCTACAGACTTGAACAAATGCTGTTGTAAAAGTAAAACAAGTTATGACTCTAACCACTGGAACTCAAATCGTATGTTCTGCCAAAACTTACTTTTTGTTAAGATGCTGTATCACTTATTGTCATATTTGACTGGTTTGCACTGAATACCCATCATTGTCACAACAAATGAAACAATAAGTAGGTTTTATGCATATATTTATTGTAACTGTCTGGTTATAAATGAGCCTATTGTCGATTGGTAACATACAGTTAATAACTAGACTAACATTTGGTTACAGAAAACAAATGACACTAGATGACTCTACAAACTTTACATCGCGAAATATAATTTGCTAGCCCAGTGCAGCCTGCATGACACCATAAATGAAACTAGAGAGACTCTATAACATGTTGCTCGTATCTTACACTTGAAGAATAGAAAAACAAACTGCAAGTGACTGAATCCTGGAAGATAATAGTAGCTCAGACATGCAGGGGTCTCATTATGGAAACCAGCTAGTGTTACAAACAAATGGAACAGCAAAATCAGTTGGTGATCTGGACGTCCAGCCTCTAAAATAAGCATTAACCTGACAATTGGTTGATAATCATTACAGGCATTTGCTAGACGCTCTTATCCAGAGCGACTTACAAGGCAAAGTGCATAAGAACAGTACAAAAAGTGCGAAGATAAACCTAGAGAGGTGTAAAGTCCCAAGTGCCAAAGTGATCAAATAGATCAGGACTCCCCTAGAGACTACAAACTTACTAAACAGCCTAGTTCAAAACAATCACAAATTAAGAGCAAATAGCATAGTTTAAAAAACAATCACAGATAAGAGCAAATAGGAATACACGCATTACAAAGAGCAAGGGAGGGGAGGGGAGAGGTGCAGCCTGAAGAGGTGAGTCAGTCAGGGAACAAGCCCTTCTAAAAGCAAACATATCCTACTGTCAAAAAAAAAGAAAAATTTATGAGAAAAAATAAAATGACTTGGAGACGCTGCATCAGCCCAACATCATAGTTGTATTGATAACTAAGAGTACCTAAGGTACCTAAGAGCCCATGGAGTTTATAGACTTGTCTTCCAAAACTTGTCCTTTTTCCCACTGAAGACTGCACAACGAGAATCCATGCTGCCTCGTGCTTCGGGGAGTAGAGATGATCCCATGAATGATCGGATTAAAACTGAGCTCAGCTTCTTTTGGAGTGTCGAAGGTTAGCGTTAGTTCTTTGTGTTGCAACTGGAGCCATGCTGGATACAAGGGGAAGGGTTGTAATTCTAAGTGCATCTTCTTAATGACAGGATTGAAAGCCTTTCTTTTCACTACAGAGTCAGTGCTGCAATCAGGGAAGAAATACAAGCTTGACACACTTCTTTTGACTGGGTAAGCACCTCTCACGCCTTTTGTGATCCTGATCCCATCCAGGTACTGTGTGAAGGCCACTGTGCAATGTCCTTCCTTGATGTTACCCCAGTAGGCACAGTGTGCACTGTCAACCCCAATATCTATACCCTTGGGTGCTTGTGTCTGTTTAATGAAACCTTTACATAGGACTAGCCCTTTCCAAATTCTCCAACAGTCCTTTTCATCCAAAAATTCCAAATCCCGGTTCATAGGGGATTACTCCTGGCCTGACCTCTTTGAAGGGACCTTACATGTTGTTTACCTTCAGTCTGAGGCTGCTCTTACAGCTTTTTTGTACTTTGATGTTGTCTGTGGAAATCAAATAATTGTTCTTTGATTAGAGCATGTACACTTTCTGTTTCTGAAGCTTCTTTAGCCGAGGATGAGCCCATAATTCACAATACATAAAAAGGCAGATTGAAGGTTATGTTTTGTTTAGACTAATGAAGTTTAGTCGATTAATTAGTAGAGCCAAAAGTCTATGTGAGCACTGTTCGTAAAGGTCACTGCAACTCCTTAAATTGATTCTTATAATACATTTTATCAGAATACTTTATTTTACTGTATTTTACATCCTGACAGCTCAGACCATTACTCTGACCAGGTCAAGATGAATATGCAACAAAGCTGTAAGTTACATATAATGTGTGCAGTAGAACGTGACAGAGATACTGCTACTTTAATTCAGTTATGTGTATAAACATACTTTGTGAGGTTTATTGTATTCATTTGGCTCATTAGCACTTCATTATATCTGTTTCATTTTTAAAATGCAATATTGTGAATCAGGATAATAAAATTATAGCTGCTTTCTTTTAAATCAATACCTGTCACATCACATATGTAACAGTACAAGAATACTCACATATAAAGAAAAATATAATTGATGTGCATTCTTGTGATAATGGATATTTATAAATAACTACCATGGACATGCTAAGTTTCATTGGTTAAATTGCCAAGATCAGTGTCCCTTTTTCAGACCTGGTTAGTGATTCATTTTTTATAAGGTGACAGCAATTAATGATTTAAACATTCAGCTTGAATGTTAGCTGTTGCTTCCTTTACATGAGTACTTGAAATAAGTGTCCTGCCCCCGACACAAAACTCAACTCCTCTGATGGGATCTGAAGATTGATGCTCATCACAGAAGTTTCTGGAAATCTGGTTGTCTTCTGTAAAGATCTCACCCCTGGTGTTGGAAGATATGCCTCATCTACACCTAGTGCCATATATATCTCAGGTATTTTAAAAGGAAGGCAGTCACTTGGTTACGATTACTGAGGCAGATCCTCACAGGACCTCCCTGAGAAAGCCTTTGTTTGTTACTGATTCACAATGTAACACATTTCATGTGACACAAAGGAATAGAGTACATTAAAGGAGAACACTAGAAGCTGACCTGTAAGGTTCAATGATACTTTGCCATTGTAGTAAAAAAATAAATAAATCAACTCAACCATGGTCTAACTATTGAACTGGGATTTTCAAATAAGAACAGAGGTGGTGAAAGGCTGGTTGTCTTCCAGACGCAAAGACACAAAGAAATGGCTCTGGTATCATTGACATGGTCAGAGCAACATTATTTCTTGGAGAACAGTATTGGTAGTAGGTCTTATAAATATTGAGAATGGACCCAGTTTCTCAGATTTCAATATCTAATAACTCATACAAACATAACATTATGTTACTCAACAAAAGATGAAAAAACAATTCAGAAAGTATTACAACACTGGAAGTCACGCAGAGCGATTTCATGATGTTCTATGGCATTGACATTGTCTGACTGTAGCGCTTCTAGCCTGTAAACCTTTTCAAAGTTAATTAAGTACAAGATGCGTCAGCAAAAAAGCAAAAAAAAAACAAATAACTTGCTGTCTCTCTTGAGGGGACATGTTCCCCTTCTGCATATTCCAATCAGTTCGAGCCATCCTCCAGCTCACCTCGCATGGCTTAATGTCCTTACTCAGTGCCCTGTGAAGGAGGCCTCCATGATGACGAACTCAAGGGCATTGTTGCGCTTATCTTCTGGTGTGATTCATCTGCCTGACTGGAAAATGAGAGATCCTATCACCTGTGCGGCGTGGCACTGAGGGCCCATGTCCTAATCAATAAAACCCAATTCATTGCAGATCTGCAGAGCTGATTAACTTGCTTAATCCATAGAGCAATTTTGCTGGCTATTACTGGGCCGCCACTGCTGCACTGTAAAAGGATGTCGTTATCAGTGGTTATGAGTTTAATGCTGATGTAAAGCCAGGTGTGTAACCAGTGAGGACAGCGGGTGCTTTGGGGTCCTTTTAATTGCAAACCACTTGGGCTCCATGGCTCTTCTAATTGAGCAGGTGACATTGCAGAGGGTAAAGTTTGGAAGAGCGCAGAGGTGGAAAGTGAGAGTATCTTCAGAGACAGAAACTGTTCCTCTCTAGGTTGTTGGTTGAGAGGAACTGACATGAAAAAAAGGATCACCAATTTGATAACCTCCGTCAATCAAAATCTGTGAAAAAGTGATAAGTAAAGATGATATTTTAGAGTAAGCGCTGTTTGGAGAAGCAGTAACAGCGTTTGGAGGGTTGCATCTGGAGTGCGTTCAAAAAGCAGCGAGCGCTTCATTTGAAAATGCAGATGGACCTGGCATCCGATTTCACCAGGTTTATGGCTTGAAAAGAAATTCATTTGCACATCGTGAATTCAAGATAGAGTACTGTCACATAGATTGAACAAGAAATTCACAGACCTTTTTCTGGAGAGATGTAGAATAATTTTTTCTCACAGTAGAGGCAATTTAAAAGTGCAAGGGCAAATGTGTTCAGACATGGCTTAGAGTCACAAAATTAGATACACTAGGAAGGAGAGCAAAACAGCGAGGAGAGCAAAGAGGGAAGATATGTTACAAAATGGCAGACAGAATATTTATCCTTATACTTCATTTAATACAGGCAATCTACCCCCAAAAAAACAAACACCTGGCAAAGCTGTAAACAGTGTATCAAGGCACAAAGGAAACAGTGCAGGTAAATCTCAGAGATTAAACCTGACAAATATTTCATCAGCTCAAACAGAGGTGGTGGCATAGAGCGGCCCATAATTCTGTTTTACTGGTGAGCAGCTTTAAGCATAACAAATGTTGATTTACTGATTTCAATGATAAACAAAACTAATGTGGTTGAGCTAAAGATGTGGAAGACAAAAATAATGTGGAAGACATAAATAAAACAACTTTGATTTCTTTTAAATATCAGGGTTGATTTTCTAAGCCCATAAAATGGTGTGTCAAAAAGTAAACCTAAACCACTCCAGTATCTTTAAAAAAAACTGAATTAGTTTGTTCAGTCTTCCAATGCACATATGTTGTTTTATATCAGGAAGTTATAACTCTGAAATATGACTTTCCATCAAATGCCATTGATTATTATTGTGCACATCACTTAAGAAAATACAGTTGGACTGGAATTTTAATATTTATATGTGCAATAAGCATGTGATAGTAAAAAGTTTTGACGTTTTACTTTTGACTTTTTTCACAATAACTTCCACAATTTTCAATCAGTAATTTTAAGACATGATTCCGGTTCTCCATGTGATCATCTAGCCTTGTGTGAGGCAGTAACCGGATTGAGGCTCCTCCGTTGCACGTCTGTAATCATTTCAATCATTATCCATTATCCTCCTTAATGCAAAATGGCAGTATTGAAAAAAGTTAGAGTGAAAAAAATATATTTCCTGCTTCTTGTATGAAGGTAAAATAATCACGATGGTGACTTTTCATTTCCCCATTATCAGTCACACAACAATTTCACAGCACAGCAATCACACAATAATGAACTTCCAGAAGCAATTAAACGCCCTATCCTGCAGAGAGGCCTCTCTGAATGCCAGACAGCCTTCTTTTCTTACAGACTAATCAGTGCACATTTCAGAAGGGGCGTCGCATCAACTTTGTTCCCCCCCAAAAAAACCCTTCAGGAAATAAAACTGGGGTCTCATCAGCACCAGCTGCACTGTGGATCTTCATACACCTGCTTCTGACACTGTTTTAACAGGACTAATTTGGACTGCTCAGGAAACCCCCCCTCTATCATCTACGACTTGCAAACACAACGATACTCCTGCTTTCCCACCTTTATTATTCCAAGCACAAGACAAGCTCTTTGTACCCTAAGGCGGAGCAAGACATGTATCATGGAGCTTTCAACTAACTTTAATCTAGAAACACAGAGTCTAGGGCTGAATTTAAAGTCAACCCATGCGCTGTGCCCAAAGATGAGAACAGGGTTCAGACACAGGCAGGGGAGTTCAAACGGAGGAGCAGTAGTGTTTCAGTAAAATCAACAGAGCAAATATATGGTGAAACAAATTGCCTTTTTTGCTTTGAATTTTCAGATTCCATTGACATGAAGCACTACAGCATGTACCACTGTTACTACAACATGCTGTGTTCACTTGGATACTCACAGATAAACAGGGACAATGTAATTCAACACCCAGGGATTGTTGCCCTCATATTAATCCTTGTCTTTCAAGCCATGGGCTTCAGTTTCACTGTTGGCCAACACACTTCAAAAATCACATTAAAAGGATGGCTCACCACAAATATATTACACTTGAATTGGCATTTTTAAAGACATTACAGATATTATGGCTTAATTTTTTATGTTTAAAAATGAGTGTGATAAATGAGTATAATAAATCAGTAAGGAATAGCTTCTGCACTATGCATATGGTGTAACCATCTCCTAATTGTATTTAACAGGTTATTGGATGCACCATCATTCTGTTTTATTTTGTGGTGCACTCTTGGTGTCTGTCGTATGTATACATCTGTATTGTATTGATTTCTTTCTTAATGTCACAAAGGTTTCCCAGTAGTCCCAGGTGAGGAGGGAGAACAAGATTTGTCTCGTCTTCTCTGCTTGTAGCTCAATTTGCTGTGATACAGCTCATGGATTTGTGTGCTTTTCTCCTTCCTTAACTTGCTCAACTGTCTAACATAAGTAATACTGACCAGGTGGATATTACCTCTGCTTGTATTTTTAAGTCTTCCTACTCCCCTTTGCTATTTAACATTTTCTACCACGCAAGCACAGAATGTCACATTGATCCTATTGTAATCTGGTAGTAATTGCATGACACTTGACCAATCAGTACCAGAGGTTACTTTCTTATACCTAGTTTCATATTAAGAGCTTCCAGTATACAATCCCCTCTGACAGCTTCCTTCTTTGATAGAAAGAATAACTGAACTTCAGTCACAGGAATTTTCCAAGTCAGATCGATAAGACCATGTGCCTGAGTGGGTCTGAAAGACATGTGACTCTGCATTACACACTATCAGTCTGAGCATAAGCAATAAAAAGTACCAGCCAATCCCATCATACATTATACTACTATTGGAAATAAGACCCGGTGCCATCTGAGAAACAAAGCTAACAGATGCTACCTGAACGATGCAACCTGTGCAACGCAGTTTTATGACCAGTGCTTTATGACTCATCTGGAGCGGAGGAGCTTCTCACCTGTGCCCTCATCCAAGTACTCCTGAGACACGTGCTCGTTCTGGTGCACCCACTCCCCATTGCACTTGAAGAAGATCTGCAGAGCAGGTGCAGCCCGGCACCGGAGTTTGATGGGGTTGCTCTTGATGATGTAAGCATCCTCGGGTTCCTGCAGGAAGTGAGGGAGCGTGCCTGGGACCGATGGCATGGAGTCGGGGAGGGCATCGCTATTGGTTCCTGCAAGTAGAAAAGGAGGAGACCAGTTAATAAATACTTCCCTGAACCACCGACTGTGTTTGTTTTCTCTTGTATAGAAGCTAAGCAGTAAGATATATTCACATAAATGCATACATGGATGTTCTGTCCCAACATTTCTGAAAGCCAGGGGTTTGTACTTTGTGGATAAGACAGGCTGTCCTTTCTGACTGTTTCTCCTGTACAAGATTCCATTGTCAATTACAGGTCTCAGTGAGAGACTGTGGACTGATTACTATAACCTATATAATATAGGTAAAATAGGAGAAAATAGTTGGGCTTTTTTCAGGGTATCCTTACTCTCTTTGTCTCTATCTCTCTCTGCTTCATTTTCTGCATATATTTACATTTAATTTGCTCTAATTTTTTGTAGATTAAAATGCAGAGGGAGTTTGAGCCCATTGAAATGAACTGTTTGAATACTCTAGTAAGAAATTGGCCTGTCCCATATGAATCTGAGGCGTTAGCTTTAGACTGAAGTTGCTAGCACATGGATCCTAGAGGCATGCCATGATCACCCAAAAGACACAAAAACCTTGGAAAAACAGTCACTGCCATCTATCAGTCTGGCAGGAGTTACCAAACAATTCTCAAGGTTCTGGTGCTCCACCAAA
Organism: Albula goreensis; assembly: GCA_022829145.1. NCBI lineage: Eukaryota > Metazoa > Chordata > Actinopteri > Albuliformes > Albulidae > Albula > Albula goreensis. The sequence continues at coordinate 30,800,259 of CM040744.1, read as the reverse complement.
CCACAGTTAAAGCCATATTTCTGAGATGGCAAAAGGTTTGGGCCAGCAGTGAATCTTGACATACATACCTATGAGAATAAAATGTGTCAAGTAAATGTGGCAAACTTCTGAGCTGCTAAACAGGAAACATAGCTTCAGTGATTAACAATGCAGGACAACTATACTGCATGCTCAATCTTTTAAAGTAAACATCAAAAAGGACAAATATACAATAAAAAGAGAACAATTAAAGCAATTTTGCACTTATGCTGGCCTTGTCAGAGCGGTTTTTCTACACAAGATCTTGATTTTGACCTGGAACTGTTGCACTGGGAGGAGAGTGAGTGCCAGAAGTGTGGAAGCAGAGTTTGAATGAATCTTATCTGAGCCACATGCTTCTTTCACTGCTGTTATTATGTTCTAATGTCTCCACACAAATACAAAATTCAAACCACATTATTTCCTGTGTTCATTATTTCGACATCTCACGTGGTTTGGCCCGCCATTGTCCGACACCAAAACAATTTAGCCAGGAGAATACCTGGTGGAAGATGGAACAGAACCTCAGTTCTCTCAAGCTGGTATGTTCTGATGACTGAGAGAGTGTCATTTCTGATCCAAATGAGATCTGGAGCCTTCGGCAGAAGGCTCCTCTCCCCGGATCTGAGGGGAAACCTTTGCATTCCTGCTGAGGGCCAGAACAATGGTAAACACGACGCCCATACTCGCGCCACCTCCAGGATTCATGCTGGAATAAAAGATCAATCCCATTAAGGCTCCCTGTAAACTGTCTGATATAGTTGAGGCATTCAGAGCCATGAAAGCGACCGTGTCCCATCAACAAATCCCATTTTGTCAGCTCTGCTCACCTCCTCCCCCATACATTTTTGAATATGGTGGAAACCACAGAAAGCATGAGCACACAGCACACACACAAATAAAGGAGAAAACAGACTCTTTCACAATGTTTCCTATCTTTTAAACTAATGGTTGTAGATGTCAGTTGGACAGCATTTGAAGCTACCTAAGCATCCTCCCTTATGTGGCATCCTAACTGACAGACCATTGATTACACTGTTTTAACTGATAGCAATACAAATAAAGCCTTTATAATTCTTAATATTTAACCTATTAATCAACATGAAAAGAGTACTAGTAGTTTACTTGTCATAATAATGACAACCTGTGTTTCAGAGCCTGTGATTATTACCCTCGACTGTATAACATTAGCTTATCCTGTGCCACTCTACCAACTTTCCCTCTTATTCTAATACTGAAATTATCCCTAGTTACATGACCCAGAGTAGTACTGAAGTGTTTCTCTCTTGTGCAGACCTCAGATCCCAATCAATTGTACCTTTTAAAGCAGGATTTTTTGAGTGGGAGACAGAAAGACAAAGAGGCACTCTGTGTCCTTCTTTCCCTACATGATAGCACATAGCTTCCCAGAGTCCTTTGTTTCGATGCCCACATGAGGCTTTTAGCTCATGACCAATTTAAGTAGGGAGTCACTGCACTGGTGGGAAAAGCAGCATTGTCCTATTTCAGATGCAGAAAGGGTAGGGTTCAGGAAGTGGGTGGAGTCAACATGAAATGCATTTTCCATGACATAATTTCCATGACGTAATCCGGAAACTCAACGCCATCCCACCCCCTCCAGATAATGTATGATGTGTGGTGACTTTTTGCGCAAACGTGTTTTAAACTTGCAGCTTATTCATTATTGGGTACTGCCCCTTGAAGAATTCACATTTGAATTAGGCACACATTAATCACACACAGTTCCTGTTACCCACAGGACCAGTCTGCACCATAAAACTATACTTCCCCCTCCTCAAACTGCCAGACTCCTCTCAAACAGAAGGACAGGCACCAACTTCATTTATTTTCACTTCGCTAGGGGTGTGCCCGCTATTTATGTTGCATTTGCATCGTCATGAACAGGTGGCATCTGTTTATCTCCGGTAGAGCGAGGAGCAGCCGAGATGACACGATAGTCAATCCGATCCAGCATGGAACTCAACACAAGGGGAGGTGGCAATAATTCAGCCATGACAGGTCTTGCAGGGGCAACGACATACATGTCTTCACGTGTGCAGATACAAGCTCTGACTGCCACGGGTTGTGAGTAATTGTTCGATTAGGTCTTTAAAAAATGATCTGTCCTTTTCGCCATCTTGTCTTGTGTCCTGATGTGACATGTCTGATTTGTTGTTTCTTTCCACAGGAGTAACTGGGGTAATCTGATCTCTTGTTTTATTAATGTTGATGAAGCAGCGCAGGAGTATATACACAATATGCAATATTATATCATGATGTATACATTATATTCCCTCTATGTGAATGAACAAGGAATAGTGTCACTGATGCCTTCTTGATGAAAAGTTCATGCAGAAGACTTGCAGAAGCGAGAAAGTGTACTCATCTAAATAACTTAAAACTATAGATGGCTGAAAGGATTACATACTCCAAAGGAATTATGTGTACTGATTTCCGATTGAGTGGAAAAAAGTGGATATATTAAAACTAAGCACTTGTTGAGTGCTTGCTATTTTCAAGATCAAGGCACTTGGTCAGTGATTAATAAATACATTTAAATGTCATCCCCAAGCTTGTTCAGTTAATGGATGTCAAAACAAGACAATAATTGTATAGTACAAAATCTGTTCTGTCATGGAACCTAATTACTGAAATAACTACAATTTATAATTTTCCAACACAGAGTAAAATTTTGAAAAACTGGTGAATGGCTTTCTAATAAAGTAAGGCATAACATTCATAATGGTTCTCTCAAAGTACTTTGCATGTTAAGTAGTTTAGAATAATTTTAGAATACAAGAACAGAGGACACTACTTTGAATATTTCAAAAGAGAAGAGGGTTTAAACTATGAAGCAAATAAGATCCGTGAAGTTGTGACTGCAAAATAGAGTATGACTGAGATAAAATATGGTTGCACTGTATATAATTTATGAAAGATCCTAAATTATCTTAAAAGCTGAAGGGAGCACTACTGTTTATTCTTGCATGGCAAGAGTGAACATTTGAGTAATTGAGAGTGAATCTCTTGGATAATTTTTTTCCTACTTTTCTTCATAAGAGCACAGAGACAAACGCTCATGCATAAGCAAATATGATGCTCTATCCTGTGGTGATGGCTTCTTTTAACCAGGGTAGCCAATACATTTTTAATCAGCAAATTAAAATTACAACATCCAAAACAGTAGCAACTAAAAGATGTAACCCACAGTTTAGCAGGTACCATGGTTTTAGGATGAAGATGCTGACTTTTGGAACAGCAGAACTATATGGCTAACCAAGCATTTGACTATATTTATGTTATTGTTTTATGACAAACTGAGAGTTTTATTGACAACATTTTAGTATCAACTTTTTCCCCCCATAACCAGAAGATTTCAAAACACCAAGGATTGCTTTGTACTTGAACACAACTCTGTTTTCATATGTAGCTGGTGTCCTTTATGATTACCCTATTCATATGAAGTGTGTACATTTCTTACTTTAATTACAACTCTTGATTTCATAAGCATCTTCTGTCTACTAACATCAGATTATCACAACATTCCATAACACACTGCCAAAAATTATTAAACATGCCATAGCAAAATCATTTGCCTTTTCTGTCATTAATGGAGAAATAACATTAAAAAAATAATAATATGCAAGCTCTGCACAACAAAGACTGCATATGTCAGCACAACAAATGCAGGAATACAATCTGATAAAAATTGCAAAAGTAAGTTTATTTTTAAAAAGATTGGAGTTAGTTAAAAAAAAAGTTCAGGAGAAGTATTTTTAGACAGCCCCTCACTCAAATACCTCTATCCGTCCAATCCCGTTCTCTTGAGGTATTAAATTGCCACATACCTATCTCCCATCATGCTGTCTGCTTCCGGCATCCCTCCCCTTCCTCATTTCCACCTTCATGTTGACTGTCTTGCAGTTTTATCTTGTTGTAGTGGCAAAGCATGAAAATGTCCTCTCAGCTATTGCAATTCTAATATGGATATAGCTCACATAACAGTCTAATAATGACAGCATGTCGTATTCATAATTATTTATGCAAATTTAGGAAAAAATTATCAATCCTGTTTCAACTGCAATAAAAATTAGGAGGTTAAGATGGAACTTAAATTTATGGAACAGTTGACAGCCAATATTACATGGTAAAATACTCTTGATTAAATGAAAATTATTATTTCACTGCATTCTCAATTCATGTCACAGGGAAAATGATTTGGTTCACAATGTGAACAGAACCAGAAGCTGAATATCAGTATGCAGTCCTGTCACACACCTAGGCGCTAGGGAAATTTCTATTTCTTGTTTCAAACAGTGCTTCTTTAAAACCAGTGATAAATCTAATAAGCACACCTCTTTACAACTAAAAATGTCTGTTGCATGCTATCATGTACTGCATTACTCGTTGAATAGTGCCTTACATACCAACACATTCAGACAATTTAAGCAACTCAAGCTAAAAATCTAAACTTAAAAAGAAGCTAAATTGACACTGTCGATTTTTTTTCGTTTATCTTTTGACAAAGATTTACTGAAGACCTCTAAATATCACTACAAAATAAGTAATACCTAAGTACAATACCATGATGTTGGAACTGTTCACTGGTGGTTTCAAAACAATTTTTAAGTCTTTCATGAAAGTCTTCATGCTGAAAAGGTGGCAAAATGGAGGTATCTCTTGCATGTATAAGTCTTCTATAGATAAGCACAAAATCCAGGGGCTTGTACACTCAAAATGATGACCAAGCAGGTCAGTCCTCAGAAACAGAGGACTGATGGAAGCAGGGCAGAAGCTCTTGTAAAGCTGTCTTTCCCATATCATTGAGTGACAAGTAGAAAATTGTTTCACACACTGAATAAGATGAATTTCCTTCCTCGCTGTGATTCTCTGCTTCTGGAGGTGGATTGTGAGAGCATACAACCTGTGGAAATAATTCATTAGGTACGATACTGCAGAAGCAGTGTGGGTAACACTGATGCTGCCTCTCTAAAATTGATTCTTGATGGTTCTTTAATTTACCTGCAACTGATGTCTTTGCATGTCTTCCAGCTCATGAAATCCAGAAACAGCCTGCGTTTGTGTGTATTTATGTATCTGCATGGGCATGTGTATGCAAATGTATTTAGTACCTTTAAAATTCAGTCGTTTTTCCATTCACAAAGTTCATCTCGGCTTTTTAGACATTATATTAGAGTGCTAGCTTTAAAAGCCGCAGCAATGTGTGATTCTACAAAATGCTAGCAAAGGAATCCAATTAATATTGCTTTCAAGTAGAGCTCATTCAGTGACACTTTCTCTCTCAGTGGGAATGTGTTTTTGTTCATACAATGTGTTTCAACACATTACAACATAATGCAGCAATATCCTTTTTTAAAAGCACAGAGTAGAGTACTGGCTTGTTTGTGGTGCTATGAGCTAGCTTCTGGTTGTATCTGTAATGAGAAACTTGACGGTTGTTAAAAGTACTTTTGAGGAAGACTCAAACTGATAATCTCAAAAGATATTATACAAGACTTCCACTCGCGTCACAGTTGGAGTTGGTACATTAATGATGCCATTTGGTGATATGGCACTAAAATCATGCTGCATGAAACTGTTCCTGTGTTTTCTGAGCTTTAGACAAAATGTACTATTAGATCAAGACTTACGATGCATTGTATATGAATAGCTTTTTAAATCTGGACCATGTACAGTATAAACAGGGCCATAATCAGGATTTTTGAAATACTGAGGTCATAATCCCAGAAATACTGAGGTCATTGTTGAGATCACACAGACTTTTCTTTTACTTTGTTCACCCCATCATCAAATCTATTAAAATTGGCATACATATGAAATGCAATATATATGAGAATTATTAAAGTGCCCAGGTAAGATTTCTCATTTGGCAGCACCTGCACTTTGTTTCTCCTCTTCCTCACTTTCTGTCTTTCTTTCTCTGTGTCTCCACTCCTCCTGAAACTGTTCCCTTTCCAAAGGTCAGCTGGGTTTTTTTGGTTTCCTTGTTCTTTCTGCCTCAGCGAATAAAGTAAACACAGTGTCAACTGGCTATGTAAAGTATAGGCTCAAGTTGGATATATAAGGTGACTGCTGTCTATTGCCATTATAAAATAGGCCTATGATGCCATTATAAAATCTCATTTATCACTGTTTTTTCTTTTTATTAAAACTCAGCCATGAGCCTGCCGAAGTTTCTTAAATTGTCAATTTTAATACTGACCACCAAAGAGTATGTTATGTTAGCTGTCGACATGTGCACAGAGAAAAATTTGATTGGCATAAATGAGTAATACATAAGTTAATTGGTAGTTATTACATAAAACATATTTGTTGAAATATAAGAACTATATTTCTCCTGATGCTCTGGCGTGTGTAGTAGAGAAAGAAAATAACGAAAAGTAACTTAACTTTGAAGAAGAAACAACTAAGGATTTATTTAGTTTCTGTTTTTATTACATGTTCTTTTTTGTTGCTCGAGTCCATCTTTTTTCGTTACGTAAGTTTGTTACAATTGAACTCCTGTGTCGTCTTTTGGGATAATTTGTACATAACAAATAATGTTAGCCGGGGCACAGCCTCAACAGACATTATAGGGCATTCTGCAAGGTAAAACTAGCTACCAGTTTTGTATGTGGTATGTATCATCTTTTACTTGTTAAAGCTTTTTTTCTGGTAGCAGCATCATACCTCTTGAACTCATCGTCTTCATCTCTTGCTACTCACGTGTTTCTGTGCAATGTTCAGAAACTTCTTGTGAGGAGCAATGCATTGTGGTTAATAGAGTTATCTTTAACAGTGACAAATGTTTATTGAGTAAGTTGCGCATGTATCAAAAACTACATTTTTAAATACATACCCACTTAACATAACACAATGTTAATGCGCTGACTTATTTAGGCTAATTCTTACTGATGTCTGATGGCTCAGCACTATTCACAATTCATTTGTCTCACATTAAAAAAATAAACACCACAAAAATACTGAGACATAGTAGCTACAGCCATGACTATAAACTATAATTGTCACCACATTGATTTTGGCGAAGTACTAGATAAAAAAAACTGTATGGAAACTGTAACCATTATGGAAACTCAAGACTACTATTTCACATTTTCTTTCTGTATGTATAATACTAGAATCTATGATTGTCATTTGGATTTTGGATATTTGGCTACAATATTTTTTGTTCAAGAATATCTCAGTAAGTGTTGCGTTATGTTACGTATTTAAATCAGCCTACCAGATAAAATCTGTATGTGGTTCGTTCCTGTTCACAGTTCATTTGTAGTTCTAGTATTACATCAATTGTATATATGTCAATGAAAGGCAGACATGTGGGTTTAAAAATACATTGCAAAAGGTCAGTAAATCCAAAAGCCTTTTTGGAGACTATGTTTGAAAATCAGTACAGAATGTATTGTAAAAATTACATATAAATTTGATATATGAAACTGTGTTCCACATCTGAAAGATACTTGAATGTCTTATCTCATCCAATTGAAAAGTTTCAGAAAAAAGAACAACGGCTTCATTTTCTTTGTAATGACCACATTAAAACTTACAAAAATCCATCTATTCTTCTCACTTTCATTCAACCACAAACTGAATGAACTGCCAAGGCAACAAAGCCTAGTTTTGTCTAACCAGAATATGCCGAAGGACCCATCCTCTCTGTTTAACTGAAATATTCAAGGTGCTGACTTTGATTTCCTCCTCCCGTGGTTCTTTCCGAGTGAAACAATCTGCTTGATTTCAACACTCTGCTGCACAATAACAAGAGCAGGGGCTGGATCAGAGCACCTCCTCTTTGGTGCTTGTGTATTTATGCATCTGTCATCAGTGGATAAACACGGAGTTGTGAAGAAATAACCTGTTATGACTTTGAACACTGCAGCCTGTTTTCCCTCAGAGGGGAATCTTCAGCTGAGCTCTTTTCCATGAATAAAACATTCCTTTCTCCCTCTGCATGCCTGCAACCTGGAACTGCACCTCTAAATGTCAGCCCTGAAGCAGGTTTATTAATATGGTGAACTGTGGCGAGTTTTGTAATTACCTCTTTGACACAAAATTTGCATTTTTTGGCAGTAAGCCTCCACCTGAAAGTTTGACAATGTCTGCCTGATGTGGGACCAGACTGTGAACTTCGTATACCAGGCTTCTTATCAGTCAACAGTATGGCTATTAATTGTGCCAACTGTTGATGATAGGAAAAACCGAGGAAGTACCAAATAAGAACAACTCTTATTTTAAGTAATAAAATCACAGTTAAAATCTACACATTCAAGTCTAAATGTGTGAAATAGATTGTGATTCAATTACAGCTGAATAAAACACAGAAACTGTCAAATTATCGCATGTATCAAGGGGAAGAGGATTTAAAATCATGATTGCAAATGGCAAACAATGGAAAAGCTGCCTAAGAAAATGATGGTGGTCACAAGTTGAAGTTCACTGAGAGGGGCAGACTGAAATTTAAAGCTAGAGACATGTGTAGTCAACATGTACACTACAGTCAATGTGCAACAATTGATAATTTGAGCACTGTACAGAGTCTGGACTTTTGATAAGTCAAAAAATGAGGTATGGTCTGATGAGTTGTCTTGCAATTTTTTCTACATCTAGATGGGGGTATGTTTGGAGAGAGCCCAAGGAGGCCCTCAAGGCATGTTGCTTGATCCTACAATGCTCAGATGTTGTTCAACATGATGCTGGATCTATTATGGTAAAAGGCCAGCTGTTGGGAGTCAATGGGTTTGTTTGTTACTCTGTATGGCAGAATTAAGGAATAAATTAAGGATTTTAGGAGACCACATTCACCCTATGGTGTAAACATTGTTTCCTCTCATTTTCATGATAATACCCTCATACACACTGCTGAATGGATTCAAGAGTGGTTTCATGAACACCAAAATTAAGCTAAACACAGTCCACTGTTCAGTTACAAAATGTAAATGCCATTGAACATTATGGAATGTTCTAGAACATGCAATGCACAGTAGATTTATATCTTCTTCATCTCCAAAAGTACTGCAAGCTTTCCTTCTTGAATTATGACACAGTGGACAAAGTACATATCTAGGATAACAGAATGCCAGCGGTTGCAGTTGGTATTGACAGGGAAACTCGTTTGGTGTTTCCATTATTTTGATTATCGCCTGAAGTGGAAAGTGAAAAATTAAGAGGATTCCAAACTTCATAAAGATCACACACTCTATACTACTGTACCCTAAACTCTGTGCTCTGTAACAACAAAAATACAAAATTGTCATAATAAATTCAGTGTAAATTACATCATTTAAACAATGCATACAATGATTTATGCTTTTAATAGAACCAAATCAAAAGAGAATAACACATTAAAAATAAAGTGTAAATGAAGACACAGTTAATGAAAGCAACACATTTTAAACTGTAGTGTAAAATGGATTTTTAAACCTGAGACAAAAGTTATTTCTGAAGGTGTCACAAAAAAATCTGTTGTTCGCATTGCTTTAACATTTTAAAATTACACAAAGGCAAACAAGTCAAACATGCATTTATTCAATGCATTACAGGAAGTGTCAAAATGATGTCTCAGTGATAATGACTTAATAATGCCCCTTTTACACATTGGCAATCAATCAGAAACCATTGCATTACTCTAGCTTAGGTTTAACAAAATTTTATTGTTAAATAAAAATATTGTTGATGTTAAAAGATATGCTAATTTTTGAGTACGTCATTCCCATATGATTATCTTTCCAATAAAACAAATGCATAAGGTTCTAAAACAGAGATGCTATTGATTAAGAAAAAGGCCACATTTATTCCCCACTTAAAACACCTCATTATGAGTCTTGTTCTTTTCGTCATGCCTTCACACTTACGACAGTCAAAGGTAACGGATAATTGGAACAAGGTGACGATTCACGCTCCATAAACCCTGTGCCGCTCTTCACCGTGCCTCCTTTGATAGATGCTCATAAATATGAGCCTTAATGAAGGCAATGAGCATGCCGCCAATAAGTCACTTATTTCCTCATTACGCCAGTTAATTTTTACACAGGCTTTTAATGTTCACCCTATCTGCTGCCAGTCGCTGTTTTCTCCCTGACTGAACAGCAAGGGACACCCAGGAAAAACTCTGTGAATAAATAATGTGTGCGTGTGCAGGTGAGGGCGACACAACTCGGCTGGCGGTGCAGATTTTGGGGGAGGGGTCCCTGAACGGATGACTTTGCGGATGGATGAGGACTGCTGCGCTTGCAGATCAACAGGCAGCGCCTGGAGTGTTTGTTTTCCATCTGGGCAACAGAAATCAATCCCAATAACAGTGTTTCGTGGGGAAAAAAGTTAAAACAGCCACATGTCTGATTGGTGGGTACCACCAAATGAATATAGGTCGACCACACCCAATATTTAACGTACACACACGATACGTTTTCATTCCTCTCTGCAACACAATTACAGAAATAAAGCAGACTGGATATTAGAAGTGCTCTTCTGTTGTTTTGTTATCTGGTTCATTTTAAGTGGTGACTGTGTCTGGCTTAAACTGGTTTGCAATGCAAGGATTATTTTTTTGTGTCTTGTCTCCAACCTCCCCCAGACCTGCTCCCCACTTTCCCCTTACCCCTATTGTTAGCAGTCCTGCTTCATCACTTTCTGCAATCAAAGCAATAGACAGCAGGAGAAGTGGGCTACCTGGATCTTGAACTAAGTCTCTGTCTCCATTTATCCAACAGTGCTTTCCCCTCTCAGTTCCATTACCATTTCACAACTGCACTAAACTTACAGTCCTTTACCCTGAGCGCTTTATTCTCCTACCAGCACCAAACCTCAGGGGACTTTTCATGGATTTTTTAACAGCAGCTAGAGAAAGACAGAAATCCGGAGGAATCATGCATCCGATGTGAGTCTATGCTCTACGTGGTGAGCGCCTCCTTGGATTTGGACAGGCCCCGGCTTCATTTTTGAGCGGGAGTGTTGGGAAGTGTCAGGCTAATCCCCAAAGCCGAGTAGAAGAGAGTGGCTGAGAAGGGGAAGAGGGGCTGATGTTGTATCTGTGCTCTGTCTCTTCCTACTGCCAGACCTTTGAGTGAACTCTGTAATGCAGTGAGGCACAGAAATGAGGCACATGTGTACATACACGCACATCCACAAAACATACCGACACACAAACCCACAAAAACACACATAATACAAGATTAACATATTTTAATGTTTTAACAGTTCTGTGCCTGATTGAAACACATTCCATTTTGAAGGAATCAGGACCTTAATCCCATGGTTGAGCCATCTCCTCTCTGTGTATATCTACACATCTCATTTTACCTGAGTTGTATTCTCCCTCAGCTTTACCTTCCACCCTGAGTTCACAAACATATCTGTGGGCCTGTAAACTTAATAAAGCGTAGAGAATTCAAGCCATACTGCTGATAAGAGAATTGTGAGTATTAGGTATGGGACAATAAACAAAATTTGTTATATCACAACCCAAAAATATTATGATCCATTTCATAAATCAGAAAATTATATCGCAATATTTGCTACTTCGTATTGTATCCTGGCATTTAACCACAAATGAGATGATCTGGTATGATTTTACAACCACCAAAATCTCTCTGTTTCTCCTCAAAACAAAGGACACATCTGTGTATCCTACGACAGAAGTCTTTTCACATTACTGGGTGGCATCATTGTGCTCACAACCAGTCAGACTAAAAGACCATCTCACAGAATATTTCACCATTGAAAAGTTCTAAAATATGACACAGGATTTACCAACACATAAGTCTAAGTGCCAGAACAGTAAATGGTAATTGGTAAATTTATATTAATAGGGAAACATTACTGTTTGCTTTTTCAAACATATTCACATAATGCATTATATTTACATTTTTGAGGGTATTTTACCAATGTAAAATGGTATGTAATGTAGCAGCAGGTTTATTTATTTCCTTGTACATATGTTTATGTTAAATTATGAGCAGAATGCGAGAAACTGACATTCATACTTTAATGCATAAAAAGGGCTAGTGATTGGCTTACATATCCTCGGAATCAGTCGCTACACAAGTTACACAACTTCATTAATACCCGAGATCGACTTTCATGAAGGGCTAATCGGATTATCTGTTCCAATTTTATTTTATCTCCTCTTTTCCTCGTCTCCTCCACTTGTTTCCTCCCCTCCTTTCCTCTACATACTTCTGCGGTAGGAGACGAGTGGAGGAGACGAGAAAAAGTATTGGAACGCACCCCTAGATTACTAGAACTTGAAAATGGCTGCAGGTGGTAATCAAGCGTCTTTATAAGATTCCTGTTGTTACTTTGATCTCTTTATGTGTTGTCTACTACTGAACTTTACTCACATGAGAATTTATTTTGTATTTTGCATGGCTAAAAATTAAATACCAATTCTGAATATTCATACTTTGTCAATGAACTGTTATTAGGCTCTATCAAATCATAGAGATATAAAATTGTGAACCTCATATCGAATATCAATTCATGAGATAACTATATCGTCCCATCCCTAGTGAGTAGCTGTGTACATACCTCTCTATCTCATCTCTCAATGGATTCTCACGTATTCATCAACTCATTAATCAATTACATTGAGGCATATTATTGACTTTATAGTTGAGAGCAGCACATGGCTTTGACAGTCCTATGGAGACTACTTGTCTCAGCAGTCTGACAGTTAAATGCTGGTTGTTGAATTGAATTCCAAACTGAAGAAAATGTCTACATAGGAAAGAATAGATACAAAGTAAATGGGCACAACTGAAATATGATTAAAACGAAAGTGAGTTCTCTTTAAATATCGGACAGTTATTATGACACTCAAGTATTATTTTTCAACAGATCCATCAACATATTGGCCAACTGAATATGAGTAAAGGATATGAGATGTAGAAATAACTACAGCATAATGTTAGATAGCAGAAAAATAGCAAATTTATATCATATTACATCACAGTAAAAAGCTGACATAGACAGGTTTCGGAGACTCTAGCTCATGTTATTTTAAACACATCCATTTTGGCATCTTATCAAAACAGCCTGCCTGGAAAAGAATCAAATATAATTTCACCCACCTCAAAATAGAGAAAGCAATGTTTCCATGTAAAATTTTATATCATTATTCATTTGTCACTATGCGCAAATTGCCATGGTATATGAAAAAAATGTCAACCATTAGTACTTTACTGGCAATCTGTAATTGGCAAATGTTCTTTCAGAAACTCATTTCTCTTGAATACAGATACTCATTGAAGACCAATGCACTGCACACTTTTACTAAATTCTAGAAGCAAAGTAATATAAGACCAGGTTTTTCAATAGAGAACAGCTTTGTCAGCTGTCCTGGGACTTCATTATAAAAAAGAGGCAATGCAGGAGCAATAAGCCATCCACTGATGTCCCTCGGAGTACCTGTCCTGTCATACAACAGTGATAAAAACTGGCACACCCAAACATGTCACGAAAGTCCAGGAGACCAAAGCAGCAATGCAATGGTCATTATTCAAAGAAAAAGCAAGTTACAGCCATATTTACACACTAAAATAAACACATGGAAATAAATTTCTATGATGACAGGAACTTGGAGAAATTGTAAAAGATGTTCTATGTGGAACACATTTGATTTGCTTGCATGTACATTTATATTTATATTGCATGTATTTATATATCAGCAACATCGCCATCGCCTCCATTACCATCATCATCAATGAATGTGCCAGATAAGACTGTGGGAAAACAATTTTTGGAAGGCCTGTAATCAGCTGACAAAAGTGAGACCATCTGTAAAATTGAAAAGCTGTCACCCGTTTCCCCCGTTTACCTTGGTGAAAAGCAATTACATGGTGGATGTGCAAACACTCAACTACCCATAAAGCAACACTCCAAGAGACGGTTTTCAGAATAATTATACATCACAGTTGGAGTGCCTTGTCAGTTATGGGTTTGCTGTCGAGTACTCTCTTTACACCAGGGGCCATAAGCAGCTACATCGTTGTGATTGACACAGACAGGCTTTGTCAGTTATTGATGGACTACCTCTGTGCTGATCCCTGAAGGTGTGGATGGAAATTCTTCCATTAGATGTTGCCAGCAGTGCGCTCTGTACTACTGTCCTTCAAACGATCTATCTCCATAGACTGCTCAAGACTTTTCCTCTCCCCTCCACTCATGAATATGCGCGAAATCCAATAAATGCTACAGGAGGTAAAGCTCTCGGATGAAGGTGAACTCAGTAATTCCTTCTGACTGCTAACTCTGCAAACAGGGCCCCTGATGTCTTCTTGTCAAGCTGATATCGCCCATTACCTGAGGACGCGTGTCCCTTGTTTGTGGGCAGCCATTAGCCATTTCATCGCTTCTTATCAGTGGCCCTGCTGCCCGTATCACCTGCAGGGGCTGATTGAATGCTTGCTCAGAGAATTACCTTGTGTGGCATGTAAACTGCCCAGGCTGATTTTTTTTTTCGGGAATGCTTAAGACAGCGATCAGTCAAGCGGGAAGGGGTGTGACAGTGACTCGTGACTCTTGCCAGGATTCAATCAACATTCGTCCTTAACATAGACTTCAAAGTAAAATCGAATATTGATACTTTTCCTTCTTCACAAATACAGCCTGGCAAGTTAATAGTAGTGACTGCTGAACTTGAATTCTGTTAGTGAGGAAAACAGCAACACAAGTAAGTCAAGGTTTCAGACATCTGTTGATTGAATTCAGACCTAAATCCTCATCCCACCTGAGGTCCCTTCTCACTGGACAGAAATAAGACACCTCTGCTCCAGTGTTCCTTTGATACAAATAATATAATGAAATCAAATTTTAAAAAGCATGCCTGACTGTGGTCCCCTGAGGTGCAGCCTATCTTCTGGCCTACCTACCCACGACGGACTGGCGCTATGAATTTTAAATTGTGTGTAATGGGAGCTAAGAGGCCTTTGCATGAAGTCACACCAGAGAGCTATATAGGGAATAAAATGGCCCAATGAATAAAACAAATGAATGATGAAGACACAGGCAGTGAGCCAAGTGGTCATTTTCAAGCCAAACACTTCGGTAACTGGGGGAGAGGCCATGCAGCTGTGCAAAAATTAATTCCACTTTTCCATGTCACCTCAAGTTCACTGGAGCAATTTGAATACATTCTACCCATAGCTGTTTGTTCTCACGTTTGATTAATGCATGCACTGAAGCCTCCCTTTTAGTTTCAGAACATGGGGTATATGATGATTGTTGAAAATAACCAATAGATGATGGTAAAAAAGCTAAATTCATTAGTAAAAATTAGCGACAAGCCAGGATGCAGTTAGTCTGAAGCTTGGCCTAGGGCAGGTTCTCCTGAGCAGGGAACTGAGGACCAGAGCCTGAAGGAAAGTGAGTGGCCTATTACATTGGGCCTTTTTCATTTCCCAAAAACTGCTAAGTGCTGTTAGATTTATCCATGCAAAATATGGGAATGAAAACAAACATGAACAAATGTAAAGACAATATCACTGTAGGACCTCTCAAGCTCCTTATCCTATAGATGTAAAGGTGCATGTTAATACAGGTGATGAACTAGAGGACCTTTGAATGGCTCACACAGAACGCTTTGGTTTGGGAAGCAAACATGGGCCCTGTGACTGGAAGTGTAAGCCCCAGCTGTACCATTACTGGCTATGGTGGGAGATCCACATTGATGGCCTACTAATTGGCCTAAGATAAGGGTTAATCCAGTTAAGTGCATTGGTCTCTTAACTCTCTAGCAGCCACTTCTAGTTAGCTGGACTCCTGTAGAAGCACAACCCAAGTATATGCAAACTGTTATTCCCTGACAATATAGTTAGTATGTGTGCAGTGCGGCAATGTGGAAAGGAGCCAGTACTCATCATTACATGAGTCGGAGGAATAACTTGTCGCAGCTACTTATTCCTGAAAAGGCAGGACCTGGTTGCTACATCAGGCTAAACCTTTTGGTACATTTAGGGGTTGGGGGTGGGGAGGATAAAGGGAGGACAAAAAAAATAACCAAATGGCACTGTTCAATCCAAAATGTAAAAATTTCAAAAACAAGTGGCTCAATTAATTGGACATGTCTGTTCTGTATTGAATATTCATTATTTTCCTTGTGATTGAAGTTCATTATGTCGTGACGTAACGAATTAGGTGGTTAGCTGCCCAATATACTTTCCCATAATAAGCCAGGAAGTCAATGATAAAATGGCTAATTGCTACTCAGTATCAGACAACATTAGTGAAGAGACATGCGTTGTGAGCAGCAGAATGAGAATGAAGGCAGTACAACTGTGCATGTACCAACTGATAAATCAAAGCATGGTACATGCTGCTCAGCCACTGAAGTGGACCGCTCTATGGTGGCAGGGAGATCGACTAGTCAGCACAGCTGTTGGTACAATTTGTCAAAAACAGCTAAATAATTTAGCCATACTGATTAATTCATGTACCTAGTAATGTTGACTGTAATCTTTGTTAATCTGTAATCTCATTCTGTCGCAAATTGCCAAGGAGTCAACATCCAGGAATTTGAAACAATGTTGGCTACTTTATGACAAGTAGGCTACTGTGGTTGGTCAATTTTAAACTCGTAGCTCACTGCCTCCTCTCCTCTTCTGTGTTTCTTGCTAAGACAGTCATCTTATTTGCAGAGGCATCTTTATCACAAACTAAAATATGTTCAGAAATGTGAATTTGGTGATTCATCTGGTGATTCGTCTTAGTGGTTGTAAATGAATTTAGGAAATCCCTTTTGATACAAGACTGGGAATTTGAAAATTCATGTATATACATATTTTCTTACCTGCATAGTGGATACCTTTAACATTGGCCTCTACAGCTCTTATACATCTGTTCCAACTTAAAATGGAGAGGACATCGTCATTTCCCAGCTTCCCTGAAGGAAATCACTCATCCAAGCCCACCTTTTTATGAGGGAACACCTGCCTGGTGTGCGGGATAGCGAGCTCTGAAATGAGCCGCCCGAGGGGGCACTGCGCCTCACAGAGCCTGGCGCGTGATTCAACAACCCAAAAGACGGAAGAGCAGAACGAGGGAGGGGGAGTGCTGGAGAGCACTGTCGGAGCGGAGCACTGCCTGTCTCACTGCTCTCTCAGTCACGCCCCCCTCACAGTGGCACTTCAGTTATGGCATTCTATCTCTGGCTCATGCAGACTGCATCGTTCCTTCTTAATGGGTTTTAATTGACTTAACGGGCAGGTTAGTGACTCGAAAGTGGCGAGCAACTCCCACTTTCATAAACCGTGAAGTGTTCATTAGTTTCCCCCGCCACCTCTGTTGACAAAGTAGACTAGTGCCTCCCACAGTAGATAATGTTGATGGGGCTGCTTAGCATGCACTGGGAAATGAGACAAAGCAACCAACCACTCCATATGTAAGAGAAGACGCACAAAGGGCAAGTCATTCCCATATAGGGATAATATAAAATGACAGCATCATCAAAGAACGCTTCAGTTATTTAATAAATAATATTACTCTTATTGCTATTTGGGAGTTGCCATTGCCATAACAAATATGAGTGAATGATTGCAAGGTCAAGGAAAGACTAGACCCCCAAGAATAAAGAAAAAAACCTAAGTCTGCTCTACAGTGGATTTCAAGGACATGTTTATTCATGGGCTAACATTCATGAACAAAATAGCAAATATCAAATACATGGATAATTACCAATCCTTCATACCAGGGGAAATGGCAATGGCATTGAATGACGATTGTCAGAGAGGGAAAATGGAAAAAAATGGAATTCTAATGAAAGTGCCTTCAATTATGCAAAATGTCTTTGACCATTGGAGACCCAATTCGTGTCCCATAAATAAACATCAGACTACTTCCACCTTAATCCTCACGATTCTGCTGAATCAATCAGAACTCATCAGACTTCAGCTCCTGACTGGATTTTTTCTTGCAGGAATTGCAGATAATGCTGCTTTGCATACTACCTTAAAAAGAAATCTTTCAACGACATTGATTTTTGTGATTTCGGTTTATTCTGCCTTGGTTGTTATAGAGGCACACTTTAAATGCCAACAGCCACTCTGACACTTTCCTCCATCTTTGCATCTCCTCCACCAGGCTGTCCACTGCTGATTGAGGAGGGTCTTGTTTTCGGGCCTTCCCAGTATCGATCCATAGGGACTGAGATTAACTTCTCGTAACACCAAAGAGGCTTTCAATTTCATATGGACACGCTTAAGTGGAGAGGCCTAGCAACAGACAGATAAAAGTCATGGTGCAACGGAAACCTGCACCCTCCACCTTTTCCAGTGTTGAGCAGACAAAGAGATGGCCACAGTGGACAGCCCTCTCTCATTTTCCTGCTCTTTTACCATTCCTCCCATCCTGAGCTGCTGGTGTGAAAATAACCAGTGTTGCCTCACTGAGCATGAGGTAAATTAAATCTCTGAAGACTGAAACCTTGCCGTTGTGTCTGATTTATTTACAAAGTGGCTGATGGGGGATATAGAGGGGTTGGAGTGAGATCTTGGGAAATGGCCTATAAACCACAGTTGGGGCCCTCTGTGATAAATCTTGTTTAATACCCCACTGCAGAGTGCTAAGCCAGCCTCAACAAGTTCAAATAGCTATTTTAGCCACTAGAATTGGCAGACAAATCCAGAGTACTTACAACCTGGATAGGAGTAAGCCTAGACATACAATGTGCTAATTTGGCAGGTGAAAAAGTGATCTAATTAAGTTTTCTCATCCTGTAGCAGGACAGGTGAAATTAGTTAAATAGTGTGGAATCCATAGCATTAAAGAAGGGAATATGTCAAGCATAGAGCATTTAAAAAAACCAGGGCAGATATCATGTTACTTTCTACTGGTACAGCCTGACAGCTAAGACCATTTGTAGTATATGAATACTTGTACAGGGTCTGTTATATTGAGAACAAAAGCCATCATCCATACAACTCATTTTTAAGTAAATGCAGCACTTATTATATGTAACTATATATATACAGTTTAGGGGATGCTGTCAGTCATGGTTATAAAATCACAATACATACATTTAAGATTAAACAAAACCTCAGGGGTACATTTTAACAAGGCCCTCTTTCCTTTAAGACTGATTAATTTAGTGCCCCCTCAAGTTAACTATCTAAGGTAAATTGATGCAAATATAAACATGCACAACTCACTTTTGTACTCCTGTCAGCCATGCTGCTATTTTTATTGCAGCAAATACAAATTCCTTTTCTGAATTTCTTCTTCCTATCACCTTATTTCACCCAACGATCCTATCTTCTCCAGTTTCCTGGCCTGTTCAGTATTGTAGGCGAGGCACCCCAAAGGAAGGTTTCATCATTATGCAGCAATGAATTACAGAGATTACGAGCACTGGAAAACCTTTTTTTGAAGATCCAAAGTTGCCTGACTAAACACATGATGTGTGAGTCAAACGCGAAAGAGCCAGGCTCCCTTTGCTCACAATGCAGCTACATATTTCATTCTTTATTTTTCTTGATATAGACTATTAAGAATACTGACAGCTTGAGTGTGAGACTATAAAAAGACACAGACACATGCAGAGGTTTGGGACTCTGGGAGATGAAGCCATTTTGTTGCATTAAGAATCACATTCATCTTTAAAATACCTTAATTTGTGTTTTCTGTATGTTTACACCTATCTTCTGTGAAATGACTGCATTGTCTACGGACCAACGGTGAGGAATGCATGGCTAAATGATTTTTTTTTCCAGGCTACATAACTGAGCGCTGCTGTCACTTTTGACTTTGCCATGGGAGAAAAATAAGGGAGGCTGATGTTGACTTGGCTGCTGGCTGGCTGTGACTGTGACTGGAATGCCAGGAAGCTCTGCAGAACTGGATAAACACTAAGGCCCTCCTACATCCCAAGCACACAAGCCTCCCTGCTATTACAAATGTATTCAAGCATGGTAAAATTAAATGAAGTCAGTTTTGGCTACAAGGTTTCCACTTTAATTGACAAACATCTGGTCATGCTTTGATGCATACAGGGACCAGGCTGAAAGGGAAAAACTGTGGCATTCCTCCCAAGGTTTCTGAGAGTTGCCTCTTAAAATGCCATTGTGCTACTTCCCTACAAGTATAAACGATTTCCCAGGTACAAACCAATGAACAGGTCAATAAATAAACACTGCATTCTTGGAAGTGAGAACACTTTCTGGGGGAATAGAGTTATTTCAGGATAAAATAAAGCTCAAGGAAAGTGTCTGGCTGGATGTGGCATCCTTTAATAAATCAGCCGTGGAAAGCAGAAAGAAAGACAATGTGTGCTATTTTGACATATGAATTGATTCAGAAAAATATATTTCTACTTGCAGTTACATAAAAATTTGGAGGATGTTAATGGATATTTTTCATTCTCAGTTTAGCACAGGTGATTTTTGATGTTCCCTTAATAACATTGAAAAGACCTGAGAGTGGACTGCCTTTGATTTCATAAAAGGACACAGTTATTGACATATTGAAAGAAAGCCAGAGAAATTGGGGGGGATCAGAAGACAGTCCTTTGATGACAATGGTTCTTCAAAGGCACCTCTGTTGTCTACAGATAGCTTGCTCTTTAGTCTTGTCTAAATTCATGGTGAGCACTGATTTAATTTCTATTTTCGTGGGGGATTGGAAGTGCTACACCCCCATGCTAACATTTCACTCTTGACCTCTTGCCAGATGTGATCTGGAATTTTCTTCAAGTTCTTCAGGCATAGTGAGAAAGCGCGAATCAGAAGTCAGAGGGGCAAGTCCCCTGTGATCTCATTAAAAACACAGCGACAACACTTACAGCGCTGTCCTGAGGCAGGGGCTAACGAGACCGAAGCTGGCAGCCAGCTGCAAGTGCCCTGAGAAATGCATTAGCACTTTCAAAACTCAGGCCTAATACATCTGCAATGTCTACAGTTGAAAACCAAAGACCAAAATTATACTGCACATACCAACTATTTCAATTTCTAAGTCACAGAGTCTAATATACTTCTGATGCTATCTATCCTTTTATTCATATAAGGAAGAGGACGTAGAAGTTGGTGCACAGGTCTTTTAATTAAAGAAAATTATCCATGAGCATACATGCCATCTTTGGGTCCACTTGAGAATGTTTATAGGCCTGCCTTGCAGTGCTGGGAAGCAGAGAGCTCTGTGAGAATTGTATATGACATCAGTGAGATATCTTACATGCCATCTCAGTCAGACTGAAAGCTCTCATATGCAGCAGTCCATCAGTACTATTGTGAGAGACTAATGGAATACTCAGCCTGTCTCTGCACAAATGAATGGAAAATGCTGGATATCAAGTGCATTCCTGCATAACCAGCCATCTCTCACTTATGTTTATGTATAAAAATGAAAAAAAGAAAAAATTACACATAACAGAGGAAAGAAGGAGATAAAAAATAGAGGTATGAATACATTTAATATCAATCGAAATGTTTAAACTAGTAAACAACCCTTGGAAATGCTTAAAACAAGGAAAACAGAGCTTTTCGGTTGAAGTGAATCTAATACACTCATTGATATGCATTCATAACACAGATATTCATAAACCCCACACACGCACTGTATATGACACTGGATTGGTCTCAATAAGCATCAGAGCATCAGTTATGCATGCAATGCTGTACTTTCATGAAACAATATCATACCATGACGTTATATTCCATGGATTGCTTTTTTTGTGATGTGTTCCATCAACAAAAAAATACATACATGCAAAACATAGTCCTCCTAGCACATCGTTTTCCAAGTCATAAGAGAAATGGTGTTCAGGGAAAACGGGAAATGGAGCGTATGCTGCGTGCTTATCAAAACTCCACGGGAGAGCTAGCAAGCATTCTGCACAAAAGAGCACAGCTAGGAATGGGAACAACTGAGCAGGTACCGCCTGCTTTGGCACACTGGATTGTAGCAGACTCCCAGCTCAAGAGTGCAGGAGTTGAAGCACTCTAGGAATGCATTTATTGAGCGGATCCAATCTTTCGACACTTTCCTACTATTGATTCCAACTGGGAGTCAGTAATCCGAATTGAACTCAGTAAGGGCTTTAATTAAAACTAAAGAGGCAGGATGACTGACATTATGGACAAGCCACTGTGAGAAATCTATCTTAGAATGTTAAGAAGTTATTTTTAATTTACCCACCTCCTTGGGGTTTTGTCTTACACATTTTACCAGGACTTTCACTTGAAGTGCTCCATAGATCATTTTCAGTTAAAGGGGAAAAGAAGCAAGACTGAAACACAAATTGTGAACAGACATTCAAAAGCCACCTTCAAATAACTGCAGCTACTGTCATATGAAACTGCAAAATAGACAAAAGGATTAGTTTGAATAGAATAATAAAATAAAGGAATATAATTTTACTTTGTATAACATTTTTGGGGATAACTGTTGTTCTTATCAAGGCGTAATCAACAACAGTTCCTAGAGAGTGTAACCAACTCAAGAACAAGCAGTGCCATTCTGAAATCTGTTCTTTTCAGATAGTCCATTTCATTTGTTTATAATTGTTTACTCCAGTAAGTTAGAGTAAACAGCTACTTTACAGAATTTACATATATTCTTTACAAAGTGAAGCGATGGATTCTATACAACTGACCAGGAAAATTAAAGAGCTTTATCTAAATAAACACAATTCAAAAAATAAATAATTAAAATAATGAATCTGTAAACTTGGTGAATTCACTGTGAACCTTACCACCTTTCTGGAAGAAAGGAGAGCGCAATCACTGGCATTGATAATTGCAGCCAACAGCATTGATGAGGCAGAAGGTGATTAGAGCTAATCAGGGCTGCTGGTAGGTTTCGCTAGGCTCACATCTCTGAAATGTATGCCCCTAACCCTTCGACCGAGGCCGTGGGGGGAACCAAGCTTGTGTACGTCGACACAGTCTGCATGAGTTGGTGACAGAATCACACACGTCCACATCGGCAAATGAAAACAAGGCAATCCGCCTGCCTGCCAGCAAAGCATGCAGAGCCAATGCCAAATTTCTTACTATAAAATGTAAGGAGTTTCAAAAGCATGGCACGCATGTTCCATTCACAATTAATTTGGTTACTCTTTATCGTAAAAAAAAAAAAATGTGGAGCCCATAGCAATGAAAGTGAGGGTAGGGAGAGGCTTGAGCATAGAACAAGTACATTTCTGAATTTCCAAGTTTCAAGGCTAGACAAGAGCTTTCTTATAAAATATCAAACATCAAAGCACAGCTACAAAGTAATGAGGCCAAATATTATTAGTATAAACTTCTGAAAAGTATCATATGTTTGCTTAAGGTAACTGCATACAGTGCACAATTATCATGCCTCGTCATTGTACTAATACCTGTGGGTGAGTCTTGGCAGACTTACACAAAACGAGTAAAACTGTTATGACTCATTTCCACCCTTTGTCTACCAAAAACGTTGTCTAATGCCATTTGTAAGGTAATCCATCTAGTAAAAAATCAATGAAGAGGTCACTCCAGGAGAAATGAGGAGGATGTCATTCCGCTTAATCCAATATATAATAATCAACATTTAAAAATCAAATTGTTTCGGAGCTCTAACATAATAACCACATATTTATAAACCCACTAATAAAATGAAGCAAAGAATACTTCAGCAAACTCACTATACTGACGTACATTACACAGTAATAAATTGAACAGTTCAGTCATGAAGAGGGACCAGCAGTCACCATAACCAAACCTGGACAGGTGAAGGCAATGAAAAGTACCCCCCTTGACATCACTAAGGAACGTTAATCAATACGGCATCTGTGGAAGTCGGACTGTTTTTGGTGAATCTTATAGGAAACATCACACACGGATCATCTGGATCTTTTATACGCAGCTCCCTCTAGCTTGGTATTGGCAGTGATGAGCTCCTCTGTATCCTTGTAATTCACAATAAGCCCAACATGCTTATATCACTCTCCCCGGATGCTGCTGAGGAGAGCTCTTCAATGATTTCTCCCTGGGCTCAGATTCTTTTGTTAAAATGGGCCAAACATTTCCAAATGAAATTTATAAAACAATGTGTGAATAAGATATAGCATACTTGTGTGTTAAATAAATAGACGCCTCCTTAATAAACCTTGCTATCATCATTGAGTCAGTAGTGGGTGGTTTGCTGATGCTGTATAGATGTAATATTGTATATAGCTACAATTATATGATACATTTGAATAATTATTTTTTCTTCTTAATGATCAAAGGACCTTTCATTTTAAAAGATGAGCACAGTGAGGGAAACTGGCCTTTTGTCCATTTCATGCGTTTTCACTGAAATGCCCTGAGATGATCCTGTTTAAACTGTAGAATACTTCTATCGCTTCACTTTGTGTCTGTGACCTTCATGCCGGTTTTAGTTCACGCCTTTGCACCATGACATCTTGCAGACCTGCGATGATAAACATGTTGACCTTGAAGCTGACTTTTAAAAACCCTCTTTTGTTCAGAAACTCTGATGTGAGATTTTGTCTTCCATGACAGACTGAGATGTTCGGAGTCAAGCTCTTTGGAGAACAAGACAGCCTTGTCTTTTCCCAAAGTAATCCACCTGCATTAGCTGAATCTGCTCTGCGAGCCGTTGGGTTTTCTGCCTGAAGTTTGACATGGCACCCAAATTTACCCTCCATCTTAGCTGAATTCTGCCTCATTATGCCTTGGGCCTAATCAGACAGGGCTAAGGCAGCAGGGACTATGCTTCAGTGGCAGGCCTATTTTGTCACAGCAGACGGCCTTTTTTCTTTGGTTCATCCGTTCGCCCCAAACGACTTTCTTTGGACCAGAAAGAACGTGACTTTTTCACTCCGCTCTGCCAGAGACCGCATCCCTCAGCTCTGGCTTTTCTTTGTACTGCACAACCTGTTTGAAGTGCTGACTCGCTTTCATATATGCAAACTGAAATGCAAAGCCAGATCGCTACAACAAACGAAAACTGTAGAAACTCCACTGATATTTAAAATCTTTTATTAAGGGGGGGAGGTGGAGGGGTGGTAAAGGCCACAACAACAACACTCACAGCCTGACTGTTTGATCGTTCCAGCTCCCACCAACCTCAATTATCATAGTCATACAACTTTTATTTTAGGGAGCCTTGGTCACAAATGGGGATGAATGCATCTCTTTTTTTGTACCCCCAAGGGCCTGACGTTTGTATTGCTGTCTGTGTTATGCTATGAACAAGGAGGGAGAAAACTAGTGATTGCCTCATCACAAGGAACATCTAATTCAGACGAAAAGAGGGTACACACTGATCCATTTGGGGCCACCTCTTCAACATGGACCCTTAGAACACACTGCACTTATCTCATTCCCCCATCCTGCCTCAGCATGTGCTGTTGTTTTCTCCTTATGTCAGAACTCTGCACTGGAAGTCTGAGGGGAATTAATTACGTACCCGCTCTTTCAAGTTTACAGTTCCTATTGCAACACAATGAAATAAACATAAACAAGTGTTGGTCAGCATCTCCACAGATGAATAAAACAACAAGCATTATCTCTGACTCTCATCTCCCCTCTGCGAGAGGTGTTCCACTTTGCTGCAAATGTGCTGACTGTTCCATTCGTGCAGCTTCAGCATTAAGAATAAAACACACTTTTTTTCTGTGCTGAAACCTCCCAATGCAGCGTTCTGAAACATTTTAATGCAATCAGTTTTTTTTACAATTTTACCCCTCTGTGCACTAATGAATAAATAACACTTAATAAACAAAAGGAGAGGGTTTGTGAAATAAATATTCAGAAACTGCAGATGGAAATAAATGGGCCCAACTTATTACAATCCCAGATTTGAGCCTCATCGTTAAGGACAGAAGGACCGTCCCTGCCAACTTTCATACTAATTTAGTTACAGCTTGATCTACATAACAATAAAATCTGTTCCAGGAACTGTTGTGAAGCCACACAATATTTATGAATGCTTTTTTTCCCTGGCATCTTGCATTGCCTCTTTAACACCATGTGTTTCTGAGAGAAATTATAAAGTGTTGCTGTGTCCAATGAAAAAAATTAAATAAAACTAAATGCAAATGATCCACACATGCAAATAGATGGTCAAGGTTGCTTACCCCTGCTTAAAGCCATCCCAGCAGCCCCCTGTATCCATAGACCTGTAGGTTTGGAGGCTGATTATTCCTGGGAGGGAAAGTTTGTCTCTCCTTCAAGCCCCTGTGGTGATTTAGAAATGCTCACCACATAATCAAAGGCCTTTACTTTCATCTGAACGTGCAGGTGAACATTAATTAGGATAAGTACAGAACTCCAGTTGAAACTGAGGAAAAATAAAGCATATAGATAACTGTAGGTGTATTAGACTTAGATTAAACAATGATAAAAACTGAGTTATTGAATTATTTTCAGTGAGCATGTCCAAATTTATCAGACAGAATGGAGAATTAACAAATCTATAACTATTTTAATAACCTTCTTGGGTGATCACTAGTACAACAATTTTACTTTATATAGCTACATTATAATAATCGTATCTGCAGTCTTCCCATAGATCCTCATAGAAATGTCACAGAAAATGCTCACCAAACTCCCTTAATTGATGTTCATGGAAGTATAATGTAGCTGGGATGCAATTACAATCATTATATTTTGAGTGCACTCTAATTGGAGGAACAAAACATTGGTTTATTTAAGCCTTTTGTAAGTAGCACAAATGTAGTAAAAAAGGAAGTGGGAGCTGGAAAATAGCTCTGAATTGCCAGTAATTGGTGGAATAAATTAGAGACACTGTAAAGGTGTGATACAACTGAATGGTTGTGAGCGTTGACGACCAAATCCGTTCCTGCTCAGTCTAATCAAGTCCAGTCCAATCCATTCAATCCCCACAGTTCACTGACAGATATATAAAAATAAAAGCCTAGAGGTCAAAATAGTACTGCTTTGATTATTTTCATAAAATATATTGCTTTGTTTTGAGGTTTGTTTTTGTGGGTGTATGTTGGGGTAGGGAAACAAAGCAAGCACTTCAGCAATAGTACTATTGTTGTGAATTAGGCACAGGAACTATACCAGCCTTCCCATGTTATACTGAAAACACATTCATTCTTAGTAGGTTCTTTGTATCATGACTTTGACATGTAGGGACATGGGTTGACAGGTCAAGAGGCCACACAGATAAATAAAGCTGGTGACAGTTCCGTGGGGAGCAGCCGCGGGAGACGAGATCAGAGACTCTCTGTGCAGGGGCCTTCATCTGGAGGAGCTTTGGGCTCCCCAGACACAGATACTGCCCACGCAGCATATCGGCTGTGATTGGAGAGGACAGGCTGGCAAACGCTTGCCCAGGGAGGGTTTCAGACGCAAGTGCAGGCAGCCAGGCTGGGACAGCAGACTGTCGCCCGAGAGGTGCCCAGACCGGCAGCCAAGCCAGCGTGCTTTGCATACAGACAAGAGGGTACATCTGGGGAAACGAATGAGGAGTTGAATTGTACAAGTCAGATTAGTGCTGAATATAGCTGGCCAGCCAGCCTGAACGCCAAGATCCAAAATGCTGGACTGAGCTCAAGTTTCAGCATGCTTCTCAGGTCAAAGTTTCAATAAATCCAGCATACCTACCCCAACCTTGAGAATTCTATTGCTTGTACAAAGGGTTACTTATTTTAACAGAACCAGGATTTGCAGACAGATAAGTACACTGCTAAGAAAAGAACCATAAAATTAAATCTGTAGCTGTCAGTAGAAAATGCCAGAGCAGATTTGGGAAGATTTCATGAATGCAGTGACATCCACCTAATCCACCACACATCAGGCTAAAACAATGTCACCACACAAGCTAACACAGCATCAGATATTCACTCAGGAAATGTCTGGTTTTGTCAAAGTCCTTATGCAGCAGTGCAAAAACACTTGGTCAACAGGAAGGATGACACACCGTGGCCAAGGTCTAGAGGAATCAGGTCTCTTCTGGGGAGTCGGCAGAAGAAAGGGGCGAGCCTAACCTGTTGCGATGGATGTATTATTATGTGTAATGTGTAATGAATGTCAGTGCATCTCCGTCGCGAGACGCATCAGGTGCCAATTATATTGACAGGTGGAGTCACCCCCTTCCCCCACAGAGGAGAGGGTCCTGCGGCCTACCTGACATCTGCCTCATTAGTTGAGTGAAATGCATGGAGAAGGAGAGCTGCCACTCGGGCGCTGGGCCTTCCCAGAGTTCCACAGGGGAGCAGGGATGCGGCTCATTCCTGAACCTTCTCCATTTACTTCTTTCACCCTCAGCCATTATTGATGAGATGCAAGATGTGCGGAATACAAATCAAAAGCAAAAGATTGAAGCGGTGGAAGGGCCTGTTGACATTAAAATATAATAATGCCATTATGCAGTCTACAGTGTTTCCATTACATGCTGGGAGATACATTAATTTGTCCACATCTACAGTCTTTCAATACAAATGAATTCATAAATGAATAAATCAAACATTTATGAATCTCATCGCCTCGGGCACTCAAAAGTAAATACCATTGATTTACAGAACCCTTCTGAAAACAATGTTGAAAATTAATCTCAAGAGTGCTTTCATCAAAATGTTTCAATAAACAGATGCCAATGGAGGGGAAGGTAGGTATGCGGCCTACTGTAGGTAATGAATAAGCGGCTGTGCCATACAGTGAATAAATAAACAGAAGAACCGTTAAAAGTTTTCAATTCCCACTCAGATTTTAAATAATTGACATCACTCACTTGAACTACTGTATGATCTCTGGTGCAGGGAGAAGGGAAGATGAAATAAAAATATTTCAAGGACCCAGGCACATGTAATCCTGTGCTTTAAGATTTTCTTGTGTAGTGAAGAACAATTGAGCTGCATCACATTACTTACAACTATGTGAATGAAAGAATCTCACACAGAGTATCATCAGTCTTTGAAAAGGTGGCAGAGACTTTCCCACAGACAATTTAATTAGCAGCATCAAGAGCAATGATGACATAAGAACACAACATCGATTAATTGACAGTTTGCATTAACGAGACGCCAAGCACCCAGCAGGACAGGGCTTTGGAAATGACTAAGCCGAGATGTTTGCAGATGATGACTCAGTCACTCTACAAGTCACACTCTCAAAATTGTGGGCATGGCCTCAAGTCATTACTATCCCCACTCATCTGGTTCTGACTAGAGCCCGACCGATACTGGCAAGCTACTGCCAATCCAACAGGGGCAGGCTTATGCAGGAAGTACAGCTTTTCCACATTATAAATATCTTTAAAAAATAATAAATAATAATAAAATAAAAAAAACATCTTTTTCTGCATTATATGTTCTGTAAAAAGTTATCATATCGGTGCATATCAGAAAACATATATGCCAATACTAATATATCTGTGACGGGCCCATAATGGCCGATAAATTGGCCAGCCATTATCAGCCAGATTCTAGTAGTTCGGATAGTAAGCTACTCTGAAGGTTCTGAAATGGTAGTATTCCAGTGCATCTTTTCAAAACTTTTGAAAATAATCAGAGTACATTTATACTTGCAAATCCCATGGGACACTTTTCTAAATGTTAGTCTTGTTACCTATGTATGTATGTATATAGGTATGCAACCTATGTATGTATGTTTGTCTGTGTATATGTACCTAGTGTAGGTAGCCTATGTATATTATTTCAGTATGTATTGTGTAGTATGACTTGTTCACTCACCTATGCCTTATTCTAAGTATGTTTTCCTGCAGCTTAATCATCATATGACAATAAAAATAAAGTATTTTAAAAAAATTGCAACTCCCACTGGGCTGTTTCAAAGTGGAAAAAAGCAAACGCAAAACTGTTCGGTGGCCTTTCTGAAATGAATGACAATCACAAAATCCAAAGAGGTGTAAAATTGCACATTATTTAAAAGGAGGTGAATTTTCACCTTGGGGTATCAGTCCTCGCTGAATGAGCAGGGTTTTTTAGTGCACAGCGCAGAGCAGTAAAGTAAACTTGGTATGCACGGCTAACTTGTAGCACTGACATGCTGTGGACTGCTGGAGCGATGTGAACAAAAATAAGGCAAGGGCATTATGGGCTGGCCGAGGGGTGCTGACCAACTTGTTCGTGCAAAAACGACCCCTGCACATCCTGTATCAAGCTGGCTATCGCTCTTTAAAGTGATATCACATTGATAAGAATCTCCTTACACAGGAAGCTCAAAGACATTTCAAGGCTGTGAGTCACCATGATACCTGTCTGTCCCGATAATGTCCTGACTGTACAGAAAAGCGGGAGCCCAGAAAAGAAAGGCTTTTATCATAATAATTTATCGAAATCTTAGAACCAAGACGATTTCTCTGCGAGAAATTTCATTTACAGAGAGCTCAGCTTGGTTCTAAGATTTTAAATTAGCATCTTTATCCACACAACTTTATCCACAAGATTTGGAGACTGCAGAGAGAAGAGACACCCATCCCTGTGTGTAATGATTCTCTTTTCATTTTCTAATATTCTAAATTAGATTTTAGCATGGAGCTGTGCCTTTGATCTTGATACCTCTCTTTCAGATCACAACCTTTAATTTCTTTCAAAGAATAGAAAGTGCTTGTTGTCATCGCACCTTCTTATTGTTTTTCCTACGTTGTGTTAAGAAACAGTAGTAAAAACTTAACCAGACTATATATATATATATATATATATATATATATATATATATTATACAAAGTTGTTGTTGCAGCTATGATATTCACATTAATTAATTAACCATTAACAATTCAATGGAAAATCAAAGGAAAAATAAAAGCCCATGTGCCACTTATTTATTTATTTGCAAATTGGTTAAAAGTTTAATATTCCAGATAAAGATCCATTGAAACAGAGAAACCAATAAACACTGCACAGTACATTTGAATGATGACTGTTGACTAATGACTTATGGGACGGTTCAATTGAATTCAATGCAGCGCGTATAGCATTTACATAGCAAATGACTCGTCAGAGGAGAACAGGGAGAAATGATGAAATGATTCATTAGCAGAGATGCTCACTGAGCTCCTGTTGTCCCTATTGTATCTCTCCTCCACTCTCATCTCTGCAGCAACTGAGCATAAGTTACAAAATATTTGCATAGGGCTTAGATGATATCTGCAAACCATTAATGAGTTCAAATTACAATAATCAATAAACATGTTTTCATAGTTAACATATCCTCCAAGCAGGGTATGCACTAATTCACAACACTCTGGGCTTTTCTTCTCATGCAAGAATCCTACATGTCCACTAAGAACAGAGAGCAAAAAACTGTCTTGAGAGTACCTGATAAAAGCAAATGAGACTTTTGCTCTGGCTATGTAAGTAGTTCACATTTTGTGGAAACAATGCCTGAGATAAACATATAAATCAGATTCCTCTATGAACAATCCTACCTGCACAAGCACCCATTTCAAAATGGTGCTCAAGGAGAATAGAGGCGATTTCAAAAGAATCTTATCAACTAAAGAGAAGTTATTCTAAATGGAGATGAAAGAAAAAAAATGAGATGGAGGAAAAGAGGGGGGAAATTCATAGTATTCCCTTTTACCATCACACTGAAACACCCTCATGAGCCACTGATGTTTCTCATGGGAACATAAGGTGTAATAATAATAAAGGCCCCATTCTGACTTTACACAAAGCCCTGTGCAAGAACAAATGCATATCAAGTTGCAAGTGTAGCTGAATACCAAAGAAATGAAGAATACTGTATGAAATAACTCATTCAATTCAAATTCCTGTACACCTTCAACAGACATGAGAAGCAACATGTATCACAAAATTGATCCAATTTCAAATCTACAAAGTTTTATTGAATGTTCACAAATTTAAAAGGCAAAGAGGGAGGCTAAATTAACATGACATTTCAACCATGACACTTTCACCCTTCAGATCACTTCTGTACATTATGTCATGAATAAATACTATAATCGTCAATAACAGACTCATAAATAATAAATGATAGACTTCCAGTGTCTACAGTGTCCCCTGGTATAGCTGATAATATGCAGGAAATTCAGGGCACAGCTCTTGGATGTAAGAATGTTTAAACCGCTAACGTGAGTGAGATGAGAGCTGAATTTTGTTTGGTGGAGAACCTTAATGTGGTCCAATTAAGAATCTGTGGATGTTTACACAAATCACTCGGAGGTGCTGATGGAAAATCCAAGACGCTGAAGACCTTTTCAGCACATTTGCCCTATCAGTACCGGCGGGACAATGGTGCCGTGTCATATGATGTGAGATTTGTCTAGTCGGTGTGAGAGTGTGAGACAGAGCCTGAAAGCGTGTGTCTCACGCCAGAAGCGTGAAAGTTGGCGACCCTGATATATAGGAAGAAGTTACCCATCAGTTACCAATACCCCACTGCTTCAGGTCTTTCTACAAGTAGATCTGGGTTCATGAAACTCAGTGAGGGTATTCACATGATTTAAATAAATTTAAAAACCGACTTGACCACACACATTTTCTGAGATATTATTTAGCATTTTGTGACCGGACATGCACTTTCAGAACTGGCTCCAATGATTCCCCTGTACCGTGAAGGCAGGTGCATGGAATTGTCGCTGCTTCCAATTTGCCAAAAGGTGGTCACAGCAGGTGGACTTTGCTGTCACCATCTGCCCCAATACCACAGAATGTTTGCTACATTGAGTATGGGAGTTTGACCAGAGAAAAGTGGTATGATATGCAGACCATGTAAACTTCAATGCCCTGTGACAGTCATACTTAAATCTATCACTGTGTGGTTTGGCACTGATATAAATATGCTCCGTTTAGTTAGTCTGCATATACAAGGAGAAAGATCATTAGAAGATAAACAGAAACACACCCATTAATATGTGCCTGAGGCAGATCTGTGATCTACTGTGCTGACTGATGAGTGTGTGGCATGCAGAGATACCCTGTACGGCCCTGCAAAGATCATTGCCTCTCACCATGCCCTTCTGCAGGATATTAGTTATGAGCCATTTCCTTTAGTGCTGCTCAAAATTATGCCGGAAATTAAAACTCAAATGTTCAAAAGAGCTTAAATTGGAATTTACAACTAATTAAAAAATATGTGAAAATTATTCAGTCAAAACTGTATGATAAACTGAAATCTCTTAAAATCTAAGGTTCACAGCCACAGGAGAAGCAGTAGAATTTTTTCTCTATGTTTAAATCCATTTTTTTATGTATATATGAAAATTAATGAAGGACAAAGAGAAAAGCAGAGAGGGAAAGGGAAAAAGTGAGGAAAGAGTCTATCTTCAGTTCTCTGGAGTAAATCCCAGCAGGGACCCATCGTTATGAAAGATGCTTGTTGGTAAATGAACGACGGGGCACAAAGGCATGCAGTGGGGAAAATGACTTTATTTCCGTTGTAAAGACAACACAGTTACTGCCAATTGATCATGCACTGATGTTGACTGCGTCTCTGTTCCTCATACAGCCAAGCAGTATGAGAGCAAGGGTGAAATGGGGAGCTAGACAGAAAACTGTGTCAGGGGAAAAATAGTTCATAAGAAATTCAATACTGACACTTTCATATGTAAGCTTCTTTACAGAATTATGATGCTGCTAGAAAAACAATATTATATTATAATATATTGTTAATGCAAATAATATGTTTTTTAACAACTTATTTCCATTTAGGTCTTGATATTTCCATAGCATGTGTGATTATGATTGACAGTTCATGAGAATGACTCACTTAATCAGACCAAAAAGGTCAGATGTAATCCACCTGCAAACCATTGTATAATTCTATTGCTGTTTTTTATCTGTTCATGGATAATCCCCAGAGCAGCAGGACCTTTTATAATAAGATCATAATTTTAAAGATATCTTACTAAGCTGTCTTAGAAACCCTAAAGATGGTTGAGGCAATCGTGCTGCATTTTTTGAGAAATCTGGTAACCTTTAAAACACAAACATTGGATTACCCAGCAATATATTTAGGATTTTTGAGTGTAATCCAAACATCTTTTGCAGTGGAATAAACAAGGACGATGCTAAAGATGACCTAAATCAGTAAACGGAAAAAATGCTTTTTATTTGATGCGTAACTGGGTTCAGAGGTTCTGAGGCACCACTTCTAGCTGGCATTGGGTCTCAAGCAACTCATCAATAATAGCAAATAGGAAGAACTCAGGAAATATACTTAGGAAATCACTAAATGCAAAACAAAACCCTACCTTTTTGATGCAGGGAAAAATAATGGTAATAAATCTTAACAGGTTGTCATCTTTATTGCTACAAAAACTGATATGTGACTTTACATTCAAACTCTATTCAGTTGTGAATGGGATTAACTATCTAACCCAACTGTGTAATACTACATTTTAAAAATAGCCTTCCTTATATAATAATAGTGACTGTAGCTGCCAGGCATAATTGTGACTAATGTAGTCATACACATTTTAGGATGTTTTAAAACATGAGTCAAACATCTACAAGTGAAATAGAGGTTTAAGGCTTATAACTAGAATTAGGTGCTCAGACAAGCCACCTAGCTGACTTCATCAGTCAAGACTGACAGTTCTTGTGTGGAGAAAAACAGCATCAAATTAACATTGTACGTACAGTTGTTTCTGAGGTTACTTTTCTAAGAATATACAGTTTTTTTGCATAATTAGCCTGCTCAGCCATTTAATCTAGCTGTTACAGGCAGCTGTCCAATGCTTTCACATTCTTTCTTCAGTATGTTTATTTGCAATTAAAAATACACCATTCAGGACATGCTAATTATGGGATTGAAGTGGGTGGAAAGCATGAACAGACTCACTTAACTGGTTATAGTTACAGGTCAGAGAAACTTGTGAAAGCCTTTTGGGGGAAGATTTGAAGACTTATTTTCCTGCTATGTATGGGTTTGCTTAAAACATAAAAAAAGGCTAGATAAAAAAGTGACTCAAAATTACAACGTTCAAGTAAAACATTTTTTCCCTTCTCAAATACAATGACATCTATTGATTTTCTATATCTGATTAACTTACCATAATATTATTTTATGGTCTAATGATATTCCCTATTTTACTATATACTTGTACTTATTTTTTATTGGTGTGACATTTGATGAGAGCCTTACACTATTAACACAGGGCCTGTGTCCCCAAACCCTTATCTCCAATCTGAAGGGCCTTCAAGAAGGTACCTCCATGAACAGCTCACCATCAGTACTTCAAACAACACACTATACAACAAAGCTGTGCCATAAAACTCAGTGAGAATCTCCCAAGGCCCCACTTGAATGGATCATAGGATGTTTCTGCCCACAGCTCATAAAGCCAACACTCTCACACACACATACCCACCATATTTGTGAAATATGTCGCTCTGAATGGCAGGTTTTTAGCACAGCTGTGGGAACCTTTTATGTCTGCCTTTTATAAGCTTGCATGTGATACGCAAGGGAGAGAGGCTGAAATAAAACATACCTGAAGACCACCGTGACCAGCTTCACTAAACTGATCCCAAGAAGCCAATGGGACAATGGGGAAACACCAGTTTTGAAATGGCTGGGCCTTCTAACACTTTTGAACACATCCGCTTTCGCTTCTCCTCCCCTCAATGCCATGCATAACAAATGGCAAAATTAGATGCTATGCATGACACTCAATGAAAAAGCATCATGGAACAAGTTTAAACCACTTGATTACCTCCAGCATATGCATAAAAAGACAGCCCAATTGGGATGTTACATATATTTGTTGAGATTTTGGAAAGACACTTACCTTGTTAAGTGGAAGGTCCATGTGCATAGAGGAAAGAAGAAAGAGAAAGAAAAACAGATTAGTACATAGTTTTCAGTTATCTCCCTAATTTTACAGTTATGACAGCTGCCATTTCAACATCATGTGAGGACAGTTATGTAAAAAGAGAAATATATTACATGTAGGCAAAACAGAACTTTAACAAACATATGATTGTGTTCACTCTGTTGAAATAACAGATTAATGGACATGCAGGAAAGGAGAGGGTTCATATTTGTGACCCGACGCGAACAAACCCTCCACATTTTGGCCACGTCAGTTTTACAGGAGAGCACAAAAACCGTGGGCGGGCAGTATTTTGTCATAAATGAGATAATGGTAAATTCGAACTCCTGAAGTGCTTATATATCATCTCCGTTTTTGTTGAAATTGAAAATAACTTGTAAGTATGAAAAATTTAATGAAATATCGAGGCAAGTTGGTCCTCCAAGGACTGACAAGGGAGAAAATGTCATCAACTCGACATTATATTGTACTATCAAACCAAGCAATGATGCAACTTTCACTGTTGTCACTAACGAAGCCGAAGATAATATGCAGTTAGTTGACGTTACTGACTCTGACTGTGACCAAAAACTTACAGAAATTCTCAATTTCACCTGCGGTTGCGGTCGAAGGCGAAAAGAAAACTCAAATCTTGGCCAGGAATCCTGTACAAACTGCCTCATGAACGCATCTATGAACTATGCTAGATGGTAAATGCGCTGTCACAGCCGGAAAAGGACATGTTCACTGCACATCAACACTGAAGTTAGTTAATGTACTGAAGTCACAGAATGATTAAGAGACATGCAAAGATAGGCTGAGAATGAGAAGAGTAAAAAGAAGTATCACAATTTATCACTATATTAATGTTTTAACTTGAATTATGTTTTTTCATATTTTATATAAATGTATGAATTATTTTTTTTTCAATACTGCAAATTCAAAATGACCTTACTGATTGATTAAAGTACTATCCTAATCTAACCATCATAAGCATCAATTCCTTTTCTAAAAGTGATTTTTGTGCTGAGAATGTATGCAAAAATGAAGAAGGCTGTTTTCTCGGAACTGCAGTTTGCAAAAGTATAATGTTCTATTGAACATTACAGCCAAAGTATTTCTTCAGTCTTGGCAAGTGATACCTCATTTTGCAGCTCTGAATCTGTACTTAAGTGTCATATGATAAAATAAAAATGTGAATTTTGCGAATGTGCCCTTGAATTATATGTTCGGTCACATTTGTTTTAGTGAAAAACGATTTTGGCTGCTTGTTTGTCTAACATGCATTTTTGCTGCAAAACCATCAGGAGGGCCAATACTGAGTGGCGTTTCAAAGTATTAAAAAATTATACAGTTGCAAATTATGCATAAGTATGTTTCGTAATGTAACTGTCTACACATAAGGGATCATTTTAACCAATCTAAACATAATTGCTTTTTTGACATGCTGCAAACAAATTTAAGCATGACGGCATCTGATGCCAATCAGCTTTTGGTTAGATGTCTAAGACCTGCAGCTTGGGTGTACATGACACCTCATCAGTTAATTCCACTGTGGGAATTCCTTTAAGATCTGAAGCTTAATTATTTTATTAAACTGAGTAATGATCTATTAGGCAGAAATAAAATATGACTGGAAGGAAACGTTTAAATAAAATCATACTTAAGAGCTTCACCAGCTTTTACTCAAGCTCTACTATTGAGTAAATTTAAGCAGAAATTCTGGGATCAGGTCATCTGTGGATAGTGAGTTGAAATGCACCAATTTGTGGGCAAGCTACAATATTTTGTGGAGAGTACAGTGAGAGAGTTTAATCAAAGGAAGAGATAAGTAAGTGGATATTTTGCTGTGGCTTACTGTCTAGAGCGGGTTGTAGCCTAAAGTATTCTAAAGCAAATCCGATGGATTATAAAGGAGGCTGCATGGAACTACCATTAAAAAAAGACTTACTGAACAATCTCCCTGATTGGCCCTGTTACCGCTTCCTTGCTTCCCTGTCATGGCTCTACAAGCAGCTCTGAACTTTGGCCATAATGCCATTTGGCCTGGCTGTCCAGGGCTATGCTCTACAGCTCAACCAGAATGCCCTAATTAAGCAGTTTAACCTGCATGAGGCCGGCTGACAAATGCCCACCTTTCAGGCTAATGCCCGTGGTTCTGTCAGACTCCGACAAAAGCATAAGAGACCATGCGCTGCTTTTAGACATTACATTTTCAAAAGCTCAGTTGTGCCTGACAGCTTCTCCCTCTGCCCCTTCATTTACAAAAAAAAAACGTATTTTCCTGCAATTTTTCTTGGTCTTCTCCTTAAAACCTAGAGCTAAGGTCGATTGTAATCTAACCATATAAAATGTTTTTAATATAAAAAGAAAACAACAGCCAGATTTCCTACATAGCAGTCTCTTGCATAACATTGCATACATGCATATAAGATGTAAATCCACAGGAAATCCAAAGATACTTGGATGTAGAAGGAATTAGAGCAGGTCTGGCCGTGTGGGAGGTCTGCTGGGCTGAAAAGAGACTTTAGGTTGGGGCTTTGGTCATGACTTCAGCAGTGACCAGCAATGTCAATGCTTTCCCCAAGGGTTAGACAGTTCCACACTGTGCCACTCAGTGACACAATGATGTATGAGGTCCTGTTTTTTCTCTCTCTCCCCTCAGTGCCGATCAGCATCCCTCTATCCGTCCATTTTCGGCACGTGGATAAAAATAGCCCGTACAGCTGAATGAAGAAATGGCTAAAAAAAGTGGCAGAACCTTTACAGTACGTGGAAACAATAATAGCTGAAGGTTATTTTTTTTTAATCAGCCAAGGTGAAAAAACAACAATATTCTATTGAATGTGTTAGGTCTTTCAAATCTAGAAGGTAAAAATGACCAAAACTATATGTGTAACTGTCACTTGCTATCTTTGTACCTCCAGAAAGGAATATAATTATATTTTCCCCATATCAGTTCACCAGCAATACTTGTATACTGTAGACACCTGCATAAAAGCCTCACAGTTTAGAACAAAAACAGAAATAATACTAGTGATTGATGTTAAGCTTTAACAGAAGCTTTTCCATTAGATATAATGCTTTAATAATATACACAAGCTGTAATTACATAACTTACTTCTTAGGTGCATTTTATGGTTACTTTGGTTTTGATTACTTTTATTCTGAATGTGTTACTCTGTGTAACACATTCAGAATGTGTATGACAACATGGGATTAACTTTGCAGGGTTTCCGGCAAACAGGATCCAGCATAACACAAGGCTAAATTGTAACTGGGAATGAGCTATGCTAGCGTGTAGCTATCGTAGCTATAGCGTGCACCAATCACTACATTTTCCATGGAGACAATAGCGCGAATGTGCAGACACTCCCTCTCACCTGAGTTTTGCCTCAGTGAACTACTGAGCTCTCCCCTACACAGATAGCTAACATCAATTCATGAAATCAGGGTGTGGTAATGTGAACTTAAACCAACTGCTGAGAACCTAATCATAGGCTATGATGTCTTTCATCCAAGAGCTACACACTCTACATAGCTATAGTTGAATTAACAACAAATTATTTTACATAATTTGCTAATTAGAAGCCATGCTAATAACTGTGGTCAAAGCTTAGCAAAATTAATTGTTTTGTCAAGTCCAGTGCCCTGATTAAATCCATCTTAATCATTTGATGGTTATTGCATGAAAACTAGCAACCGGTGTCCATTGACTTTGAAATGCAGAGACAAAAACATGCAGTAATCCACTGGATTAGTTGTAACTTATTACAATGTGTTGCCAATGAACACATAAAAATTGTATATTAGCTGTTAAAAATATTTGATGACTGTGAGTGATTGACTATGTTTCTATTTGCTGATTGCAGGGGTTATTAAATCATTTTTGAGTATTAAAAATATTGTATTTTTGATTACATCAGAAAACTCAGCAATCAATGCAAATGTTTGTTTTACTCATGATCATATAATGCTCATGAATATTCCACTTATACTTTAATATGAGCAATGCCAACCAGGTACAGAAAATAATAAATACTAACACATCTTTTAGAAACAGGATACTTCTAGTATCTTATTTCTAAAGGATAGTATTTCTAGACACATGCTCCCTCATTCAAGCTGTCCCTGCCCTGCTCCTGATGTCAGCTCCTCTTTCTCCACACAATCTTTTCACTTTCAGGCTTTCTTCCAACTTTCAGAACGTAAAGAGATTTTTGTGGGGTGGTGTGTGAGAGACGGACTGGGTAGAGGCAGAAGTTAGGGTCAGGAGGAGTGCGATGTCAGCGGGTTTTCGTCGCGCCGAGGCTAAACAACTATGCCAAACCTATCACGAACAAGCAGCGATTCCACCACACTCCTGCTCAAAGTAATTACCTCTGCTGTGTGTCTACCCACTGGGCCGTGCTCCAAGCAGAACTCCCCCTCGGAGGAGGAGGACGAGGAGGTGTGGGCAGAGGGCACACATGTCACTGTTGTTTGTGCAGCACTTCATTGTGTATTTGTAGACCCCATTA
Source organism: Albula goreensis (assembly GCA_022829145.1). Lineage (NCBI taxonomy): Eukaryota > Metazoa > Chordata > Actinopteri > Albuliformes > Albulidae > Albula > Albula goreensis. The sequence continues at coordinate 30,760,036 of CM040744.1, read as the reverse complement.
AAATCACCGTTTGTTTTTTTAATGCCCATTACATAACCATCACAGTTCAATAGAAGTTGAAAATGGGTCTGCAAAATTAATGACATAAATGCTCAAGCGTGCATGATCAAGTGCCCTATTAAGCTCAGCTAAATTAGTTATGTATCGGTGTGTTTCTTCAGCATTATTCACTTTTAATGAGCATTTTTCTATTTCATTTTCACTTGACATACTTCACATCCAACTCTGTCCCAGGTACAAAATGAAGCACTAAAAACAGACACATGTCTCATTAGGTAACTAGTTCGGTTGGTCCCATCGCAGTTTTAAATACCTATGTTATTATCCTAATCACCATCGCCATCACTATCAAGGAAGAAGCAACTGCTCTCTCTGGGTCCAACAGTGGGTACAGCTGGGAATTTACGTGAAATGACACATGGTACTGTGTGCACTGCGGGGGCATTTGGCAGGTGCTATGGAAAGTGGTGAGCCTGAGTCGTAGCAGTGATGTGCCACAGTGGGACTCAGCATTGGTTTTTGCTCTCAGCTATCTTGTGCTTATGCAGACGCTGAACTTCCCTTCTCCATAGGGGCCCTCTGCTCTCTACACAAATAATCAGGAAGGTGCCAGAAGATGGTCCATCGGGGGAGCCTAATTACTGGCTGTGTGTAAAGGAAGACAGTATTAACAAGGCTGTGACCAGTTACAGGACAAAGCACAACTGGGTCACTCTGTATTTGAACCAAAGTAGACCAAAAGCTGTTCCATTAAAATTCCATTAAAATACCTTTGTAGTTAGGGGGTGCCATTGGTGCCAATTATAATTGATTATAGGGATTAATTTGAAAGGAATGTTGTGTATATATACATTGTATTATTTTAAAAAGGCCAGCACATCACCAAATTACAATTATGATGCAAAAAAGAAAAAAAAAATCACGACAGCATCCATTCTCCATTCTTCAATTAACCCCCATTCTCTGAATCAACCGCCAACAAATAAATATTATTCATGATGGATGAGTGAAGAAAAAAACATAAAAAATAAATAAAGTAGATAAAACAAAATACAATTAAAAACAGTCAACAAAAGGAAAACATTAAACAGTGTATTGCTAATGGATACTCTGATGAAGCTCTGCAGCCTTTCATGAAAGAAAATGTTCTGTAATATGTGGTATAAATAGCCAGCTAGGAGTGTATAAGGCGGAGATTATTCATATGGGCACAAAGGCCAACACCAAAGATATTAACGTCTGATTATTAACTATTAGAGAGAGACTACATATGAAAGCAGGGGAGACCAAAGGTCTTGAAAAATATAGCTATGATTATATTTTTCAAGAGTTAATCTCTCAATCTTAAAAATCCAGATATTTGATCCAGGAAAAGTATACAAGTTGGAGGTGATTCCTTTTTTCCAAAACAAAAGAATACATTTTTTTGAAAAATATGTTATAATGATTAATGTACACTTTTTAGAATCTAATGAAAGATCAGACAGTGCATTTAGTAAATAAAATCATGGATTAAAATCAGCTTCTAGTTCCAATACTGATTTGGTAAATCTGTGAATAGAATTCCTGAAGCTTTTTAACAGACCGCATTGCCAAAAAAGATGCATACATGTTCCTTCTCCCATCTTACATCTTGGAAATTTTGGTGAATTATCTTTAGAGAAGGTATGCATCTTTATTGGGGTGAGATAATAAATTATAGGGAAATTTGAAATTAGCTTCTTTAATTTTGTTGCCTGTGAATCGATAAGAATCGATAATCGGGAGACTAAGATCCCCATAGCTTCTGGCTTCATGAGTGTTGATAATTTAATTCTTGGTTTTTTGTTGCACCATATAAATTTTGAGACATGTTTATTCAAAGATTTTTAAAAAAGATGTCGATAGATAACATGGAAACATCTGAAAAAGAAAATTAAATCTTGGGAGAACATTCCTTCTAATGACATTGATTCATTAGAAGTATGCACAACTTTTTTGTTTGTGGCAGATGTAAGACACAAGCATTTGATTTACTGAAGTTAATTTGATCTATCTATCTATCTATCTATCTATCTATCTATCTATCTATCTATCTATCTATCTATCTATCTATCTATCTATCTATCTATCTATCTATCTATCTATCTATCTATCTATCTTCCTAATCAAAATTTGTATCAAAACCGATGGCTAAACACGAATTTGGCATTACTAGGAAAAGACCAATTGGTTGTATTTGAATTAACAGATATATACAGGTTTAAAACCGTCAAGCCAAGGCGCACCATAAAAAGAATGTCTTATGCCAGGACTGGGTACTTCAATATTTCTATCTCACATTTTGGCCATTTCACCAAAGCAAAACATCAAAATACAGAGGTGATGCTCAGATGACACACTTGTGTGTTTTGTGCCTGTATCTGATAAAATGAGCTGAAATGGGATAACTCTTTCAATCCAATTGGCAGTAATAAAGTTCAACAACACCATGTAACTGCTGGTTCCAAAGCATCTGGGACCAGTGTTGCGCAAGGGGAAAAAGATCAGGCATCTTGACTCGCCACAGAAAATAGGCAATTACAAAGGGAGGCAAAGAGCTGATTTGTCATTTAGTACCATTCCCAGTATCTTCTGAAAGATTAGCTCTGCTGTAGAGAATGCCCCCTGGACACTCAGGAGCATGAGGTGGCTTTGCTCGATTTGCAGAAGATATACGGGAGATAATACCTCACCTGTCTGCCGGAAGACCAATGACTGAAAAGTCCAGTTTTAAAAGGATTAAAAAAGCACATGGCTGAACCCCCAGCAATAGACCCTTTTGAGAGAGTGAGAAAAAAAGAAGCTCAGCACTCAATTACAGCCATCAGCCACATGAATGGCATGTTTAAAACCTGAAATTGGAAACAGGCCCACATGATTGTTTGAGATGAGAGTAAGTGCTACACCTCTTCTTTCAAAAATAAATGACATAATCTTCAAAACATACACAGCTTTTTGTGTAAATTAGAATGCACTCCTTATCTGCTCATGAATCTTCAATTTGTGAAGGCTGAAACTTGCACTAGGCCAGCCTGTCATTTGAAATTTCATATGACTTAAGTCAATGGTGAAAAGAATAAAAGTAAACAGAACAAAGTAGTTTATGGCCACACAACCTGCTGTTGCCTATCAAATCACAGAGAAGGAATAATTTTTCACAAAGGATCCACAGCAGAAAAGGCAACCCCTAACAAAATCAGGTCAACGAAATCAGGAACACTAAGAAAGGCAACTTTGCAGCGCGCCTTAGTCTCCACCTCTGTGAAGACCAGAACCCGTAATCATAGGTCAGTTGCTCTATTAGGCTACATCCTGTATTAAATGCCAGTCGATATTTGTCTGCTAAACCTACAGCACACACATTCACAGTTTATTTCAAACTCAAGATTGCAAAAGCTGGTGAGAAAAAGGCCAGAAGTGCAGTCAAAATCAATTTCTGCATCCACAAACAAAGGGGAGCCATGTCTCCAGTATGAACATGAAACTATATCAAAACTGGGCAATGATGCAAAAAGACACTCAAACTGTAAGTACAAAAGCAATGCAATGAACAATGAGGACTACTGAATGAAACTGTATGACATGGTTGCCTTTGCTGTATGAATGCAGACCAATAATCTCCTCGATGTTTTCCCTGCATGTTAATTATTTATGTATCCCATCATACTGGAACAGCTGTACAATGGACCCTCAGTAAACACGATGAAGCAGGGAGAGTCTGACCACGGGCATTTTTAATTACAATCATTCATAAATCCAACTCCTGTGCATGTCATCTGATTGTTACAACAACTTGCTTGTGAAAGCAATTCCCGTTTTAAATTACATTATGGTTTGTGTGCTTAAACACATTTTTTTGAGTAATTAATCTCAAAGTGTCTCATCACAGAGTCGAAGCATGCTTTTTGTCTCCAGTGTATCGGTAACAGGCTGGGTACAACAAGTTCAATGGCTCCCTGTCTGTCAAACAGCCTGGAGACAGCTGTACTGACTCTACAGTCAGCATGTTACCTCTGCTCAGCTAGTTCTGTTGGAGAACGATATCTTGTATGCATCATCTGAAATAATGTCAGGGGAGCCGGCATAGAGAAATCCTGGGCGATGACTGTACTGTCTGCTGTACATAAATAACCAAGCATAAACATTTAATTGGTCCCTCCAGCTTGGCCTAGAGTTATATCTCCAGGGACCTGGCATCCCTCAGTACAGTGTGTTCATCAGATGGGTGTGGATTTGGCAGTGCTGAGGGAGCTAAGACCGGAAGAATGGACTCTGGGAAAGCATGAGTCACCAGTCTGACCTCCGTTTGGCAGCCACGCGACGGGGCATTTCCGTTCATTGGGCTGCAGACAGACGTGTGATCAGACCCTTCTTTGCCATCACCCTGAGGAGCGGAACTTTTGCATGAGTGCCAGATCTAGTTGGGGGGTGGCATCCGCTGCCTGCTACTTTACACCCGTCAGCCTTCTGTTTCTGTTTGACACCAGCGATAAAGAGAAACAGTGCTGCTCTAACAGCTGCTTGGCCTTGCCATCACCTAGTCAAAAACACACATACAGACACTCATACACACAAAACCACACACATAAACATACACAGTACACACCCAACAGGTTATCCTGGCCAAAATGCTACTCTCTCTGACTCATTCAGAGGTCCAGTACTCCCAAGCCCATTTTATCCATTTATTTTCAAAACACATCCACCAAGCAAAATCCATTACACGTTACCAAGTTATTTGATTTATCAAAAAGATTATCTGTCTAACCAGCTCTCCAAAAGCCTATCAAAATGACTGACCTTAGCTTGGGGGGAGTCAGCCATGCTGATTTATTGAATACGCAAAGCCACTGCACCATAGTTTTTAATGTGTCTGATTTGTTTTCTCTCCCTTCAAACCCTGAAACGCCACTCATATCCTGTATCTCCAGAAGCTAAAACATGTCAAGACACCAAATGTATTTTTCATCCATGCTGCTGAGCCCTGAAAGCTGGAGATCGCACACTTGCAATATGACTCCAAGGAGAAAACCATGTCGCAGTCGATGCCTGTCAACATTTTAGCACACATCCTTCCGAGCACAGTTTAGTATTTACATGGAAACAACTGCCAAGGTTGCATCCCTTTATCCTGATGAGAGATGGACTGCTGAACATAGGCTTATCTCACCACGTCTGCCATCCCTACTGTGGCTATTAATTAAGACTGTTTTCCTGTCCACATCTGAAGAGAAGACTTCGCTAGTCCAATGCATAATTAATATTCTGCTGTCACAGGACCCAGTTAAGCTCCTTGCTGTGTATACTTTGGCTTGCTTTCAGACATTTCTACTTACTCCCAAAGTCTGGGATGCTGTCAGGACCATGGACAGTGGTAGTCTCACTATTAGGTCTGTAGATATAAAGTCGATAACTGGTTGGTCTAGTTGTTGCTTATTGACTGCATAACTTGAAAAGTGAGCCAAAATGTGACTCCTCTTGATTCACACCTCTGTATATTAAAAATGATAGAAGCATGGAGTACAAAAAAAGTTATAATGCTAAAAACAGACAAAGAAGTATCCACTTCAAGAAATTACAAGATCAAAAAGACACCTGATGCAGTCAATCGCATAATAATGAGACTTAACTAGTTGTTTCATTTCTAAGTACATAGCTCTAATCATTCCATATCCTTGTGGATTTCCATATTCTTTGTGTAGTCTGAAATCGTGATTGTGAATAGGTTATAGGTATTTATGTAGGTCCCAGTTTTGCTTTCACTCCAATATCTCTTATGTCTTATGAATGAAGAATCAAACAGCATAATGCATGCATTATAATTTCCAATACCACTGCCTATCTAAGAGTGGTGTTCTTTAACTAGTATTATTCAGCCTTAATATAACCACAATTGATTAATATGAAATAGCCTGGAACTTGCCAAGTGAAAGCTGGACAAACAGAATTCGCTCAATAATATTACAGCATATCTCCAAAAGGAAAAAGGCAAAAGGAAATTAACAGTGAATGGCAAAATTTCACCATGCTTTGTGTGAAATTGGGAACCCTGTATTTTAAATTATCTTGTAATTACAATTCTCAAGCATTATCTATTGTGTTTATTCTAAAAAGTAATTAATTAAGCAATTAAAAGTAATGAAGGAATAACCCTTAAATTCACTGAAGCTTAGAGAATCCAGCTGAATATCTAACTGGTGCTGAATTAAATGTAAGAGGTCTGACCTGGTGCAGGCAACACTCTGAGCGAGGCCTGAGATGTGTAATTTGTCCAACAATCTGCTGATGCAAAGTCCACATTATCTAAAGAGGCCACATGGCTCCTTGTGGCAATTCAGGTCTGAAATGCTTCATTTGAGAAACATTCACATGGGTTCTTTAATTATTTAAACATCCTGACTTTTGTGTTGCTATCGTTATTAATTTGGGCCAAGCAGAAATGCTGAGGCATATTATTGTGGGATGTGAAAGAATTAATTACCTTGCGGATGATGTAACTAACACTGGCCCATTTAAGTTAAGTCTGCATTCTTTAGTTTCAGCACCACTTATGTATGTTGTTCACATGTCAGAGATGTGGTCAGAAATTTGAATGAGGGAATACAACAGCACAGAATCACTGACTTCTAGCACTTCTTATATTATAAGGAAATTTTGAGACACAACTGTAAACATTACTAAATTCATCCATTGTCAGAAATAAAGGCTTAAAAATTATTTAAAATATTCAAAATATATGATAAATGACAGAAACAGCGGATATGTAATTTAAATGTTACAAGAAAAAAAAAATTGGATGGTAAAGCAGATGTCTGCATTCTGAGCTATAAATCAGTTACTCTGTGCAAAGCTGTGAGCTGTTGACATGCTGTGTGACCCCAGACATCACAGACATAATCACGTAGCAGAGACAAACACTAATTTTCTGCTTTTCGGAGGCGAGAGGGAGCATGTTCTCGGCTTCATTAGGAATTCATTGCCTCCGACGTCCGAACATCTGGTCAATCATGGAAAATATGCCACGCATCACTGCAGTCCTCATCCTCGCTCTGGAGATACGCACCGCTCCAGCTTTCAGAAATCACCAGCAATATAGATATGCTAGAGTCTTGCAGCACTATGGACAGTCTATTATGAATTTATACAAGGAGTTCCAGCCAATTCCAGTTTCGTGTATCTAGAATGCATGCTGTTACTTAAGTATTATTTACCTTAGGTTTAAATAAGGACACAGACTTAATATCTAATAGTTCACTTTATCTCAGATCAATAATGTATGACACTGAACAAACCAGGCTCATTTGACTTTCCATGATACTATTCAATCTTTATAGATTTTTAGAAAACAAATATTGTCTAGGGCACGTTCTGTTTGACTGAATAATGAGTAGAAAACTAATGAATCATGCAACAAGTTCAAGGATCTGCATTATTACATAAATCAAACTGTATTCACTGAGAGGTGTTCTTGGTGTTTTCCTTTCCTGAGTTTATTTAAGCTGAGTAAATTGTAAAACCTGAAATGATTGGACAAAACTGAGACCGCATGATCCAATAGCATCACATTTGATACAAAGTACAAAATAAAACCTCAACACAGAGTTCTCACAGAACAGAGCAAGACATACTATCGCAGTGTGATAGCATTTGACCCACTTTGTGACACAGTATGCGCTAAATATTTAAAAGGTAATTACCTGCCTTTGATCCATTATTTAAACCATTAGATAACACAAAAATCTTTAACAGAGAAAATTTGCTGCACAGGCACATGAAACAAGGCTAGATTTATGGGAGAGTTGAATGGATGTGCACACATTTTTCTCCCACAGCATGATAGCTGCTGTTTTTCTGCCATTTTACCCTTCTTCTGTACTGTAAGGCAACTATTTATGGCAATATGAACGCTCAATCATACATGTATTTATCCAATTTCAATGTTTTGTAGCCCATTCCCTTACAGTACAAACTATATTTCCAATAATGATGACTTACTTCAAATCAATGAATGAAATGGTTAAATGAAAGGCAGCTAAGAGACTGTGACAGCTTGCATAACACCAACATGGGGAAGACACTACTTAAGGCACATTTGTTCACAGAAATATGCAATCAGTCAGGTGAAAAAAATATATTTAAATCCATATTTCAGTTGGCCATCTGAGATCTACAATGAGAAATTGTGTGTAGCCAAGTATTAACTGGCGTTTTGTCCTTTTGCCATTAGCAGCTGTGTCCCAATTATACATGCTAAATATGTAGATCATGATGTTGATTTGGTGAAACAAAAATTACTAATGGTGATCATACAGTATATCACATGGTGCTCTGACAAATTTTCTTGGTTGTTTCAGTTTAAACCAGAATTAAACCATCCCACATGAAAGCCCATGGCTGTATTATGAAAATATGAGGATATCTTAATGGATTTTTCGAAGATCTGTTGCACATTTGCCCAAGTGACTGTTTTAGAGAAGACCTTTTGGCAACCCTTGACAGCTCTCAGTCAAACAAGTAGAACAAGGACCAGTGAACTTGTCTTAGGTTCCAGTAGGTCATGTGCTTCCTTGTGAATTCACCATTTCTCTCTTTGTCTGACATTTACAGCAAAGGTTACTGTGAGATAAAAACCATTTTTAATGGTATAATTGTCTATCACACTGGTCATAGCAAAGGAATCTGTCCTACTCTTGTAATAATCTTTGACAGCTCAGAGAAAAGGACACATTATTTATGCAAAGCTGACATGACTTCAATGGTTCAGCTCCAAACACACTTGAAGTATATAAAATGTTCACCACAAGACAGGATAGATAAATAATAATAATAATTTAACCCCCCTGTGGTTTGGATCTGGAAAAAATACTCAGTGAATTAAAAGTTATTTTGTGTTTTTTTTTTTCTGGAATGAATACCAGAAATGTATACTTTATCCCACTAAACCAAGAACTGAACTAAGATTGGCTGTGTGCCTTAGTCTAAAACCTTATTATGGGAAAAAGGAACTGTATCTCTACCAGAAACAAGACTGTACAACAAGTAAGGGGAAGTAGAATTCATTTAAAACATGTGAAAGTAGCATCCTGATTCTCTTGGGGTGAGATTTTGCTGAACAGGAAAAGGCCATTAGGATGGTTCCTGAACTCTCCATGAAGCCTTCCCTCTGAACCTGCTCATGGACGGGATGAATGACTGCTTGGAATGAAACTTTAATTATGTTGATACTTCCCCACCTACCCTGGTTTAAAAGCATGCCAAGTTTCCCCCATCGGGCCAAAGAGGTTAATGGGGTGCATGTTTTAGTAGTGAAACTTGTAAGGCTTGATTGCACAGAATAAGAAAGGGAAAAGGATATCAAGAAAAAGAAAATTCATGGGCTCAGATGTCCATTCAGATATAGAAAAACACTGCAACCAAGGCTGACAGCTTTATCAGTCGTGCCTAAATATTTGGTTATTACATGCAATGACTAAAATTTGGAACCTAAAGCCAGGCTGTGATATGCATGTGTTAATTTATTTAAAACTTATTTGTCTTTGTCAATTATGCTGTTTACTTGCTTTGTAGAATTAAAACATTAAAAAGAAGAAAACATGAATGGCATTAGACATAGAATATTTCAATCTGTCTGTTCATTCTTTCCCACTTTTCTACTGTTATTCTTTTCCAGTTCCCAGGATTAGATAAAATAATTGTAACATTTTAGAAGTACAACAAACATTTCTAATTCAAAAACAGAGGTGTTTAGATGTGTTTATGTGCAGTATCAGTTGACCATGCCAAAAACTGCCTTAGTCAAACTTGTTTTTCCTGCATATTCTTATTCTACCTTATCAGGCAGAGTACAATCCTTCATTAAGGACATTAAAATTACCCCACAGTATGTCATATCATCCCAATCTCTCCAAACCCCAGTCTCTCCAGTCCTATACAAGAATATGGATTTTATTCATGGCTTTCATTATAAGGAGTCTAAAAAACATGCTTTTGTTGTTGCACTGCCATTTGTGTCATGAATGGGTGACTAGGTAATTCAATCGCCATTTCTGTCAGGCCCAGTGTTCTATGGGCATTCTTCCACTTGAGAAGCTTCATCAAGAAAAGTGCACAGTACAAAAGAAGACCAAGAGCTAATTAAGAGCAGGGGATAGCTTCAAACAGCTGAGGCCTGGTTATCTTATTGAAAATGTTTGCTTCTATGTGTGTGTGTGTGTGTGCATGTGTATACACACTTGTGTGTGCTTATATTTCTTTGCTTCAAGCCATCATTGAACATATGATTCTTTTGGATCTGTAGAAAATGGAACCTATCTTCCAATATGCCACAGGTGTTTTGTGGAAAAACGGGGTGATTACCAGGCAGGGGTGCCATTTTCCAAAGTAAATATACTTGTTCCAAGCTGGTGTGACATTGATGGTTTTGCTGTAAGGCTTTAATGCTCCGTGGGTTCTGTGTGGTAGCTGATGAAAACACATAAATAAGCTACAATCGCAACGTTATTCACTGCCAAGATTACTTTCCTTGACATACAAGATATTCAATTGCCCAAACACCAGGTGTAACAAGAACAACACTCTCATTAAATAGGGGCCGGAAAGGTGTATGTTTATAGGCTGTTGTGCTGGCTGATATTTTATCAAAATCTAAGGATTATTGATCAGGAGATCTTAATATCAGGATGCTTAGAGAATTAAAAACTTATTAAATCATGGTTCCAGATAATTGATGTTAAGACCTTGTAAAACTTACTGGGTCACATATATTCAGCAGCTAAATCATAAAACACGACCTTGGATCTTGGAACTGCTTCAGCATAAATATCCAAGGGGGATAGATTCAGGGGTGGAAGGGGGGCACAGAGTGTTCAGCATTTAACTTACAAACTTGACAAATTTCTAGCTGTTATATTTTCTCTTTAACTCATGTAAAAAAAAATTAAACAAGTAATGGGAAAAAATATAAAAGTATACTTCTTAACAAAAAAAAAAAAACACACACACTGGGTTTTTTTCAGTTAGAGATCAATCAGAGATTTGTTCAAATGGAGTTTGTGCCCTCGCCTTCCACCAGTCTCTATCAAGCCAGTATCAATAATTCATTCAGCTGCTAAATTCCCATCTCTATTATGAAAGAAATCTTGTTAGCAGGCTGACAGTGATGTCTCACAACTCCATTTCATTCTTTCCCCACTCCCCTCTTCTGAGGGCAAAGGGGAGTTCATTTGAATCAATCTGCTCGTGTCACTTCCTTCTCGGCTTGGAGTGGCTTTGGCAGGGCACGCTGGTTTCTAGTGCCCAGCTGCCACAAAGGGATCTGGTTCAAGAAAGTGGACTTTCCTCCAGGGCAATGGAGAAACCTTTTTTCTCTCTGATTCCTAACTCCAAAGATAGGCAAGAGGTAGAGATAGCTTGCTTGTCCTGCGTTGTCCCTTTGTCCTAGTGCATCGCCTCCAACTGTCCCTCCTTCATAGTTGAACAGCCTCAAGCTGTCAGAAGCAGAGATGGGCAGGGAACCAGAACACTGAGCTAGATATGAAGCTGTGACTGAGCCCAAGGAGATTTGCTGCTTAACACATACTTTGCAGAGGGGAGAAAAAGGGCAGTAGCTTTCTTTACCTCTGACAGAACAAAAACGGGCAGGGAAGTTAATAGAAATATAGGACTACTTTTGAATTAGTACCTATTATTATCTTCGGACAGTGCTACTAATGTGCTTGTAGAAGCAGCACCACCACTTCCCCTAAATGCCGATAGATTGAGGGTGTCGTTCTTGCATATCCATGGCTCAATCAAATATGGGTACTGTGCATTTGTTAAAAAAAGGTCAATGTATTATTGCAGCAAATAAACAGATATTGATTGGAAGAATGGGCAGCAGTCAGCAACTTTATCGACAGGAAAATTCAACTCCATTTTGATGATGGATGCTTCTGTCAGCAAACAAATACCAACACATTCGCAAAGGCTACTGAGTGATTGCATGGCAATAACAATGGTTTTACTGCAGTTACAGGCCCAATCTTGAAATCCCAATGCTGAAAAAAAATTGATTTTGTGTAAATGTGAATTTTTAACCCATCTTTTGCACTGTGTTTAATGTGAGTGTAAGACCTTGGTAATATAGTCCAGCTTGAATTCCAATTCACAAGGGCTAACCAGGTCTGACAGATACCCTTACATTACTTTGTTAATGAGGTCCCAACCTGATACGTTTTAATGAAACCATCTAGGCGGCCAATTGCCCATAACTAATTATCATATGCTAATCGGCACATCGAAATGAAAAGAGAAGACTAATAATCTTATTTATTTTCTTCCTTCACTATTTTCTGGCAGTGGGAGGGGAGTACAAAGCCCCAAATTCCAAGGGTGATTAATGAACAAAATTAAGACTGAACGAACTATAATGATAACAAATAATAAATAATGAGTGGAGCCAGCCGACAATGCAGGGATAGCTAATGTTGCTTTAATGTGATTGCTACAAAACAGTTCATTCATCATAATATTGTCTCTTCATTTGTGCAGGCTTTGTCATGGAAAGGATGGTTAGAACTTGCCTTGTTGTAAGAGTTTAGATTAATGAGTCTGGAAAGGATGGACTTGATAGATGTTTGTTAACTGTTATGTGTCCATTTCTGGAATGAGTTTTTTAAAAAAAACCTTATTGTTATTTTTTTGCGAATAAAAGGGACCCTTTCCTAAGTTAAAAGTGAAGAGATTTAGTTAGAAGCCCAATTAGTTCAATTTTTCTTCAATTAGTGATTCACTCTCATCAACAGAAGGCACAAGGAGAATTGTTTTGAGAAATAGATCACATTCAGCCAATTTACCCCAACCAGTCAGTCTATTCAGAATATAATAATGCTGGAAAGAAAAATCCATTAAGATATATTTAAACTGACATTCAACCATAACAGATTGCTATAGCATGGCCTGTGTGAACTGTATCAGCTAGGTAACACACCTCATTTGTCTTCAGGACTCTACACACCATATGACGTGTTCTTATACTTTTTATGAAAAACTCTATGGCCGGTAGCCATACCACCACTTAACCTGCTGTAGGGGGCAATCTTCTTTTTGGAGCAACTGAACCCCACTACAAGAGTGCAAACTGCACTGTGCAATCATGGGGGACTGTGTGCTGTGGGAGATTACGTCTTTCGAATGAGACATTAAACTCAGATCCTGACTCACTGCATTAATGAAAAATCCCATAGCACTACTCACAAAGACTAGAGGATTCCCTGGTGTCCTTGCAAAATTCCCAACCTGCCACCTAATCATCGCTCAGTTTAATTGCCTCAATTATTCCCTTCCTCTCCATCTCAGTTTATGTTTTATTAGGATTATGGCACAAAATGGCTACCCTGCAAAATCCAGGTGGTTGCTACACATTGGTGGTGGTCACAGTGAAATGGAGATCCAACCCCTCTTCACTATATATCCCTTTCAGTACCTTGTAAGATGGTATACAAATATAACCCATTATTATTGTAAAAGGGGGAAATTAACACATCCAGATATACATTGTAATAAAATCCTTAGTAAATTAAATTTTCACATGCATATGACTTGTGATTTACATAAATATTAATACCCTTATCCACATTCAAGATATAAAAAAAAACATGACTGGGTCAATCAAGAGCTGAGTCTTTGGATCACTGGTAGCACAGAGGAAGGAAGAAAATTATTTATGATGCACCCTCAGCCACTGTTCAGCAATTTGAGTCGTTGTTTTGCAAATGGGGAGGGGGGAGGGATCATGCAGACTTATGAAGGTAAAAGACTGTTAAATTAAATGTAGATCAAGGAAGCCATGAAGATGACATTGAGGCACATTAAAATTCTGTTGTCTTGCTCGTAGCCATTAGCTGCTGCCTTTATTAAGAAAGCGAGCAGGGAAGGATAAGGTGTCACGGCGTGTTATGCGAATGCTAATTCTCCACAGCACTTTTTGTTTTTATCTCCATTTTTTAATGATTTGAGGAACGATAACAGAATGAGGGATTTTGAAATGCACTACAGTGACAGAACAACTGTGTAGCTTGGACTATAGCTTCATAAAATTATCAAGACCTATGGCTGAATATCTTGAACTGCTGTTCTCAAATTTTGTGAAAAGTTTGCCCAACCTTAGCCAGCATTGCAAGACTACTTCTTTGGCACATTTTACAGATAATGAGCTGGAATGAGAACCTTTGATTAAATAAAAATGTTTCCACTGTTTGTTTGCTGGAGCAGAACCCTTCTAGATCCTGACAATGGACTCTGAGAGAAAGCCATTAAGTAAAAGAAAACATTTGGCATCTGTTTGAGGCTGTCCGTATTGGTTCAGTGCTGGATCAATGTGCCTGAAAATAGAACTGTGACCATAAACAAACTGTTGTGTTGCTCTTGGGATCAAGCCTGCCCTGTAACAAGTATCCAGTGTGGTTAGAGAGCTACGGTTCAGTGGCAAGGATGCAAGCAGGGACTGAGCTTAGAGACACAGCCTACGCTTGTGGAGGCCGTGTGAACACCAGTGCCCCCACTACAGCAATGTCCCCGCTAAACAACGAGGCTAACATCAAGGTCATCTCTGTGACTTTGTCCTATTCGAGCAGCAATCATACTAACAGTTATGCCAAGTCCTAGAGTCTCGGCTAATGAAACTCTGGTTTATGTCATGTCTTTCTCCATCACCTCTTTATGCATGCAGGGGACATCGGCAGCTTCCAAATGAGCATAAACAAGTGTCCACATTCTCTTTTCCTAATTTACTTGTTCATTAGCCTTGTGATAATTAGCTATGGGCAATCAGCTTCAGAGGTAGGAAAGAGGTATCATGCTGCATTTTCATTAGCCCATTTGTGTGGGCCATTAGTCAGAACTGGTTAGGGCCCAAGATGTCGTTCTGTTGCGGCATTACAGTGCAGTCAAGACACTGCAGTGCACAGCAGGGAATGGTTTCTGTGTTCCCGGTGTTGGATAAGCAGTTTTCACTCCTGGTTAAAGGACAGAGATTTCAATGTCAATGATGGCTGTGCGCAATGGTTCTTTTGAAATGCCATTTAGATGACCAGATTTTTCTCATGGAGGACACTTATTTAATTACTCACTGGACATATTATAATGTTTGGCAATGATTTGAAGGGCACCTGTGGTTGTCCCTAAAAATATAAGAAAAAGAAGCAAGCTCTATTACAGGTAAAAGGCTGATATTTTAACTGTGCTCCCATATGCACAAAATGGAATTATTAATAATACTTCTCAATGCAAACTACAGCATCTACTGTACATGTTTTTACATTTTTGAAAGAACATCATGGCACTCCAGTTTAAAATTTGTTTCAAATCTCATGGAAAGGGAAATACTGATTGTCCAATTAGACAGTACATGGGAAATTCTTTAAAGATGAAGAACTACTAGAATATTGCCTGGGAAGACATAATTCTAATCTTTTTGGTTCTCTTAAATGTGCTCATTTTAAACAGATAATCTCAAGAGCAAGAAAAATCAAAGGGTATATTCTTTCAATTCAGATCAAAGACCCTATTGCAAGGACTGCCACAACCGCAAGTTCACAACGTAAAAGAAATCTCAATTTACTATAAATATCTCAGAGATCAGAGATCTTCTGATATATACAACCTCTCTATCTCAGATCACTCCATCCTGTTACAAAGAACAGTTCAGCATGAGTATCAGCTCCTTATTCCAAGATGAAATAGTTGAAAACCTTTTTTGTTTTCTCTAGCTTTCTTCAATAACAGCTCTCTGTTTACCCTTAAATTATGATGCAAGAACCATTCATTAAGTGCTGAGGCCTACCAATTAGCAGACGAGATAATCAAGGTATGTAGCATGGTATTTACCCTTTAAGACTCTTTCAGCAAATCACTTCATCAAAGGTGATGAAAGGACAGAACATTGGTTGTGGACATCATAAAAGCACTAAACATCATCACCATGATCTATCTACAAGGGTTTCTGACAAAATCCCAACAGTTTTGTAGTGCTTGAACCTTTAATCTAGAACAACCTTTTAACCCCTTAGTAGTGTTGAGGAGGCTTTGTGAGTATGTAAGGGACATATACATGTTTGACAATGCATAGCAAGGACAAGCAAGCAACATGGGTCTTATGAAATGTTTAAACAAAAACACAGGATCCAATGCAGGCCTTTTCAAATCTAACTGGATCTGGATGGCAAAGGTGAAATCCATTACAACCCATTTACATCCATCAGGCCAGGGAAGTGTGTGTGCATTCACTTGTGAACAGTAGCATTTAATCCATAAAGAGGATCTAATGAGAAATTTGAAAATGGAATCCACACATCAGTAACTTTGGAGGGATTTGTTGGGATTAATGAACTGCCAGTTTTACCATCAAAATGCTGAAAGGGAACTCTCACTGGACCCTCTTACCAACCAGAGGATGGCTCTCCTTCACACACTCCTTTTCCTGTTAGACACCTGAAGACGGGTCCTTCACTTTCCTTCCCTCTAACACATAGTCTCTGAAAAATGTGGTGCAAGATCATCTCTTGGATTTTCCCAAGGTTGAAAACATTCCACAAGAATCATCATGTACTCCTGTACCAAGTGGTGTCCATGACTTCAATCCATTCTTTTCTGTAAATATTTGTTTTTCTTCAAAAACTCATTGAAACAATAATGTATAATTATGGAGAGGGTGATGTCTCTGAATCTGTACAATTCTTGATAAACTAGGCCAAGCTACACAAATACCCAGAGATCTTAAAAAATCCTCTTCTACACATTTTTACCCTCATTTGTCCTCATTTATAAAAAGGCCTTGATACATAAAATTATTTCCAGTTTCTACACATAATACTCACTTTAAAAACTCATTAAAAATTCTTCTTAGAAATTTTTGAACTTTCTCATGTCATTTAGTGTCCTACTATGACACATAGCTCCAAGCAAGAAAACATTGCCCAAGGCAGAAAGCAAGTCAACATTAATGAAAATGAATGGCTTGTCACCAATAGTGAATCCATGTCTGTGTTCATTTATCCAAAGTCCAGGTTAATTCAGCGATGAAGACCAGTCAGAGACAGCCCTGGAATTTGAGACCGCCTGCTGCTCAGACAAGAGTGATGGACCTTAATGAGCTTTCCCTTGCAGCACTGGTTGCAAACTCAGGATTGTCCACACTGCCTGATTAAAAAAGTTGAAGTTGTTTTGAGTTCAACACAAAGGACTTAATGCCACTTCCCTTCCTGCTATCAGAGCTAACCAGGGATCACATTAACTCCACTCAACCTGAAAGAGAATTTTAAGCATGTTCCTGGAAACCGACAAGCTAAAATGACATCCCTACTTGGTTTCCAATATTCAAAAACACAGAAATAAAAAATGCAACACTAGGACTGATCCCGTGATCATGAAATATATTGCACAGTGTGAGCCTGATATTTGGAAAAGGATTTTCCAACCAAATTTCTTGTATAGGAGCTTACTCCTGGAAAGACAGGTAGTGAGCTTCACCCACTTTGCAAACACTTCTTCCTCTGCAAACTTCCCTTCCTCCAAGATGGCACATCAGTTTGGACTCTTTCATGGTTCACTCAAGAAGATAATCCTCCAGTCACCATATCAATTAGACGATGCTCAATGAAACCCTTCCTTTCTCTCCAGTTCAAACCCTTGTGGTCCTCTTTCTGACCACATCCGAAATATTCCACTTGAGAGAACCAGTAAATTGAAAATGGTCTCAACAAAGATGGCAGGTCTCCACGAGAGGTGAATGGCAAACCCACATCATCACATGTCAATGAAATGACTTTCAACAATAAAACTAAGGAGGTCATTGACATGCAGTATATATTGATATGGAGTTGAATAATTCAGCTAAGACAATCAAAGGAATGGCTGATATTTAGTAGATTGCACCTGTTCATTACTTACTATATATTTCAAACATTTTTTCAAATAAGTCAATTACATGTTATGTTTAAAAGTAATTTTATGATTCAAATTCACCACCATTTTAGAGTAGATAAATAGCTACATGTTGTTATTATGCAAAACCAAAACTGTTATCCTGGGTGACATATAATATCTAGAAGTATACACCCACCACACTAGATAGTAATTTTTGTGTTTGGAAAAACTACTGCTGAAGGGTATACCTAACAGTGTTATATGGTCCATAAATTTGAGTAAACTACTACAGAGTTCGTACCGAATTGCATGTGATGCTGTATAAGCCATTATTTGCAGTCATGAAGCTTTGTTAGTATTCCATAGAACACATGAACAGTGACGTGCAATGAAGCAAATTCTGGGTGTGACTCCATTCTCTGTATCTGGATTTAGCTCACATGAAAACAACCTGCCCCAAATGGCATACCTGAGACCCAGTAAAATAGTATGCTTATGAGTTAAGTGGCCTATTGGTTGGCATTTTGACCCAACCTTGGGGAGGCACAGTTGCAAATAAAATTGTGGTTCCCTTTCCTGTAACCAAGCCATGGTGTCCTTAACTTTTTTGCAGGACAAGTTATCAGAGAGCTTTATCATACCTTCAGCCCTTGGTGATATTTCACCAAACATAGATGCCCAATGATTTTGCAGCCTCACTGGAAGATCTACAGCTCACTGTCACCCAGATTTAACAAATGAACTTTTCAAGTATAAAGACAAGTCACTTTTTTGTGTTGGCCACCACAGGCATCAGTAAAGCTGTTCACCAGCAGTTTATCACACGATTCTCTGTGCTCCTTGTTAGACCCTATTTGCTATGAAGGATGACAGATGTTTGCATATGTAGGTACCATAGAGTTAGTGGCATTCCATGTTGATCCCTCTAGACAGGTCAAGTACAACCTGAGGTCTACCAGCAGGATGTGACAGACCCCTCCATATATCCATACATTTCAAACATATATCAACTGTAGTCTGTGCAATGCTGGACATTTATAGACAATAAATAACCATAATACAACAGGACCAAGCCTACTTGAAACAGTATATCATTATTTTCTCCAAGATCAAATTCCAGAATGCAAAAGCATCTCTCAGAAACTATAATTCCAAGATCAAAAATATCTCTCAGAAACTATAATTCCAAGATCAAAAATATCTCTCAGAAACTATAATTCCTTCTGCTTCTACATTGGACCTAACATGAGATTTCTGTAAATTCTCTAAAGTACTGAGTTACGGATGTGATGCTTTTAATTCAAGACAAAACATAACTTTCTGTGACTTGTGTTTACTGTTAGGATGAATATTGATTGAGTGTTCATATATATTCTATATGATTTATTGATTTTGCTTGTGTCTGTGTTAATTACTGATTTTGTGCTGTTATTATTATTATTATTATTATTATTCACTGCATGTATTGTTTACTGATTTAATTAGTATAATACTGTACACAACCAAGTCTATTATTAATTAATACTGTTATTCCAAATTAATTAATCTGTGTGCTGCTATGTTGATTTTTTTGAGCAGCTAAAATAAGTTAAAGAAATAATAACTGCATTGGACAAAAAGAGCTTGAATAGAGCAGGTCATCATAGTGTATTTGTCAGATTTTAATGCTCTACTTCACAACTCTTAGCGTAGCAACTGGGCTTAACTTAGCAACTTTTAACTTGCTAAGTTAAAAAAATTCCAGAGTCAAAGTGGTATCAAGAACAATAGAATGCAAGGAAAAAAAAATATTTTCTTTTCCTCCAAGTTCGGTTGAGCATTTCCATTTTTCATAAAATTCATACAAAGATACAAAGAAAAGAAGAAGCTAAATGGTCCAAACTACACAATTACTTTGGTGACCTTCTAAAGATGCCGGCATCTTCAACCCTCATCAGACGGCCGATACTCCACTTTGAACAAAGTGACTGCCTAACTTGTTCTCTTGCCAGGCGCTTATTTCATTTGCAACGCTTCATCTAGCAAGGGACAGAGAGCAGCTTTGTTTCACTTTACCCATCAATCCATCAAGATGCCACATCAGTAGAAAGACAGGGAGGGGGAGAAGGGGAACTCTGTCCCCTCCCCAATCATTGATCTCCTACAATTCCAATGAATAAAATATGCAATACCAAAAAACCCAAGCTGGTGCATTTCAGACCTGGCTAAGCCATGCTTTACATTTGCTGCATGATTCCCAAAAGAGGTCATGCCACAGTTTTCATGACACATCACAGAATTCTATCATATTATTAACTCTGATTTTCTTGACAAAATTTCTGTTTTGTTTTTGAGCGAAAATTAATGTGTGATTAAAAGGCTGTCTGAAATATAACTGCATTTACTGTAATTCACAGAAGCGTTACTTTTGTGTTCACAATTACTAAAAAATATAGTATTTGACAATTGTATTTGATTTGATACACTAACTTTGAATTCTTTCAATAAATGCTATTATGTGAAAGGTGGCCACATTAATTTGATTGTTGATTTAGTTACAAATTTAAATATCCTTGATTTTGAGTATTCTTACAAAGTACAAAAGTGTGATTTATTGCAATTACTTACAGATAAAATGTGTTTAAGCCCTACTTTTAACAATACATTTAAAACTTTTTTTTCAAGTCCTTCACTATATGCCATTATATGAAAGGTGGCCCTCTGTTCTAAATAATTGGGCACTACTATGCAAGAGAATTAATGGTCATTATAGTTAATGGTGAAAAGGGTAGGCCTTGATATCAAGTACCTTAAAATGTGGAGCAGAAAAATGCTATTTTCTAGAAATTGGAGGAAACTGATTTGGTAGAGAAAAAAAAAATGGGCAAACCCTCAACCATTTGCTTTCTCTGTGCATTTCCTGTTGGGCCTGCTTTCCTTTGTTCACCTCCCTCCATTACACCTATTCGTTTCTGAGAACATGAGGAAATTATAAATGGAGTACCGACAGCTTTTCTGCTCAGCTCACAGCGGTTTACTAATGATAGATGGCAAAGGAAGTGCATTAAAACCGTTAAGATCACTGAGACGGCGTTCCAATTCAGATATACGAGGTCTTATTGGCAAGCAACCCACAGGGCCCCCTGAGACAAAGAGACCTTGCTCAATGCCCACTCAAGACAAACTGGAACTTATCGCTGAAGTTAAATGAAGTTTGATGTGAAGGTGCTGAGCCAAGAAGCACTCTTAAGAGAGTCAAACATCAAAGCTAAATGAAAAATTATATACTACAATATTCAATAGCATAGAATTTGTTATTGAGTGTCGGCGGTGGGGGGCAGCTGTACACACACTCATTTAAATAGACTTTGGTTTTGCTTATCTTGTGCACAGTGTTTAATTGCCATACTACACAGACATTGTAGCACATACAAATAGACAAATAGACAAATCTAACCAAAATTTCATTTCATTTTCGAATTGCATTTCATAGCCTTACTAATCAGTAATTTATGATTGACATTTCTGATATATTCAGAGCTTTTCATGATTTCTGTAGTTTACTTTTACAGCGACATGAAAAAGAAATATGAAAATGTTCAGTATCACTTAGGCCTGCAGAAAGTGTCAATTAGTCATTGGAAACAGCACTCAAGAAAACCTTATATGACAGCATTAACGGGGGTCGCAGACAGAGGAAACACGACAGCTCGTCAAATTACTCCCACAGACGTGGAAGAGGCATGTTCTGTCTGTTTCAGTTCACCTACGGTCTCTCAGAGCACCTCCCTCTTATGCAATCCCACAAATGACCCAATGCTACCTTAGATACCAATTAAAGCCCACATTTCTTCAGAAAGTAGATAAAATATTTCTTCTTTCACAGGCAAAATGTAAGGTAGGAACATTAACATGAATGTGGGAAAAGTCATCAATGACATAACAAATTGCTATGATATAACCTAAACTTTGAGAATCAATGCAAACGTATTCTTAGTTACTTTCAGTTTTCCTTAATGAGGGATATGATGAAGTTCAGAAATGTAATGTTATGGGGGACTGGTTCATGACATTATCTTAGCAGATTTCTTATTATCACAACATTGAGAACTCCCACCCCCTACTTTGATATGGAGGAGGAGACCTTGGCGGGTGAGACCTCAGTTCTGCTTTGACCCAGATCAATCACCCTGAAGAGGGTTTGAGGCAAGCATGACTCCCCGTGGGCGTTTGGATGAGACGGCCTCCAACGGCGCGCTTTGAAAGATTGAGCCGTGTCGCCGCTGTTCACTCAACAAGAAACACTGTATGGTCCTATCGATTGCAGCCGTGAGGCGATGGGGGCCGAGCTGTCGGGCGCTGTGGCGGCCCGCGCTTTCCATCACGCCGCCACGCGGTCTGACCTTGACTCAGCCAGGAGGCTGTCTCTCACCCTCAGATGAATAGCACCGGTGCAGCTTTACACCACGAGATACGCGGGACATTCAGGCTCCATACCTCATCATCCATTCCAGCCGTCAAAATGTAGGTGTGACAATGTTGCAGGCCTAGTGCCAGAAGCAGATTAGAGTTTCCTCACCCTTCCTCATCTCAAGTCAGCAGAAAACAGCACTACGTGCAATTTTGGCCCAGGGAATGTTTAACAGCAAAAATGTGGCAGGATATCAACATTCCGGGGTGTGTGAGGTCAATCCAATTTACTTATACACCGATACACCGTGTTCTGATCGAACTCATACAGGACAAGGATTTTGCCTGCTCATTAACAAAACTAAAGCGGCCTTCTTGTCAATTTTTGAGGAAGTCTTTTGAAAAAAAAAAGGCAGATGAAGATCAATATATGCAGAAATGATTTCTCCCTCAAATCTCAAACACAGAAACTGACTTTTGATTAAGTTGTTTTCCCCTCTGATTGGCATCTCGCTGATTAAACCTCCCAAGTGCAATATGGCCCATGAATGCTTTTTTTCTGGCAAGCAGTCAAACCTGTTAGAATACTGTCCTGATAAGTGGGAATCTGAGGAAACTGCAATCTATTTCTCTAAAATAAAAGTGGCTTAAATGCACACGCCGTTTCAGGGAAGGACCAACCAAACAGGGAAATCTAATTACTGCTAATCAAACGGCTTATTGTACTGTGCAACAATGAATCCCGAAAATATCATTTAGAAGCAGTCTCACTGGTAGACTTCTTGGCTGCCTGTTTCTGCCATCTGTGGTTTCAGCCAATTTAGAGAATGCACCTCCACTATCTCATGGGGAATGTATTGAACATTGAGTCAAAAAGAATGTTTTCCTGTCTGCAAATTAATAAATAAATGTATAAATAAAGAATGGGCAAAAAGACCATGAAAGGAAAAGTGAACTGCAAAACCGTGAACTAAGTATGCTTTCTTTAAAAGCCAAATATTGTTGACTGAATAACTTTCTTCATTTGAGTGACCATTTTCCAGAGTACAAACTGAACAAACTCCAAATGCAGTCATTGAAATACAAACAATGCTTGCTGTGTCATTGAATAGTTTCAAACCTTGTGGTACTTGTTTTTTTTATCACTCAAAAGCCAACCTTTTACTTCCTTTTTGTTTTGACTTTGATTTTTTTGAATCAAATAGGCTTTTAACAATGAAAATATCCACTTCACTCTCTATTATTGAAAACGAAAAAAAAAAAAACTTTTGGTGCTCACTCAAAACAAAGGACAAGGGCTAAACTAAAATGTTTAAAATGTGCATAAAAATGATTTTAAATGAATTCCCATGATTAGAAACAAAATGTTGACTTGTACATGTAAGAAATTGATTAAATGTATGGGTGCATTTCAACTTAATTCTCAAAAATAATGTAATAAGACTTTATTCAAACCCATTTTCAGGTTCCACTTGAAGTGCAATGCAAAAAATAATGATTGCAAAATAATTCAACAAGCTAACTCTGATTTCAGATGATATTGTTTTGGGTTAAAGGGAATAAGCTCTACAAAACAAGTAGTATAACTTTGAAATGATTCATGCAAGATATCATTGAATTAAAATCAACCAAATGATTAAACCACTCCAGCTCTTATCTTGTGCATCCATCCAATGCAATGTAATTTGCATACATGATTTAGGTTTTCACAAACCTACTTTAATCTTGAAGGACATACTCTGGCTGCATTTTGTTTCAGACATGTTTAAGCAATCAGAGTTAATGGCCTCTCTTTTCTCTCCAGCCCCATCAGCAATAAGCAGTTATGCGTGTTTCTGCATGGCCACCTCTAGAATGATAATTTTCAGTTCACATAGGAACTGTGCACCTTCACCTCAGAGTGGAAAAAATGGGGCTTTGCTTATTTCATCCTGCTTTTAATATGCTGGCCCTGTATAATGTGGAAGTTACGTGGATAAAATTAACTTTCAAATTACAGATCACACAAATAAAGGTTTGGTAACTAAATGATGCACTAATTATTCTATACAGTACAATTGTCTTGTCATAGCACCAGAGTTTGTATAATTGGAACAGAGTGGAGCCCTTTCTGTATTTCAGATGTCTTGACTTAACAGTGAGCTTCTGTCTGCTCTTGTTTTACTGAATGCTGAGCATGCCTCTGGTTTCTTTTCTTTTTCTGGTTTTTCAGAGCAGGCGATCAAAGCTGTGATGTTGAAGACAATGATAAAAACCAGTGGGTAGCTTTTACAAGTACCAAAAGTAGCTCTTGGCTTTCAACACACTAGTTGCTTTTTTCCCCAAAATTTCCTAGCGATAGGTCTGTCATAACAAGGCTCCATAAATCAGACTGGTGGAACAGTTCCTAACTGCTCACTGTTTTCCTTTCGAACACCTTCTCTAAATCTTTCAGACAGTCCCGACACCTACATCTTTAGCGCCGCAAGTGTCAATTTGGGAGGCCTGCTGCTGAGAAGAGGATAAGCTTTTGCGCAAATCCTCTCTTTGGATTTTTTTAGAAAGGTGCAAAAAAATTGTAATAAAAAAGCGGTTTGTGGTTACAAACAATATTTTTACTCTTTACGTCATTCATGCTTAATTGGTTTCTTTTAGCTTCTTAAAAGCCCTAAACAGAGGAATGACTAGTTAGATACAGAATTTAGTCAGTTCCTTGTTTAATGGAATTCTTCAGGGTATCTCTGAACAAAGCTGGATTCACAAAAGGCTCCAAAGGGTTTGTTTTTGATATATGGATAATTCTGTTAAAATTTCCACAGCAGTTCTGTGTTCTGAATGTTGAACAAATATGACTAACCCTATGAATGCAGCAGGTGTCACTTGAGTAAATTAATGACCCCTGATATTTACAAGAGTAACGTGTTAATACTCGTCAGTCAGATGAAGTATGACAGCATTGCGTCACGGGGCTTCACTTACCAGCAAACAGCAAATGACACAAAGAGCAAAGGTTTCTTGAACGACGTGGACAAACCCACCAACTGAAAACTAGCCATGCCCAGTATTGCACTGTCTGAATTCAATACCTAAAGGCTGGGCACATCCAGTCCATTCTTATAATACATCAACTAAATACATTATTTTTTTCTGCAATTTCATATGTGTAAAAAGGATGATGCCAATTTACCTAAACAAAGATGTGCTATTTGCAGTCACTTTACGTGTCACATAAAGCCAATACATCATTAGCCACCTTCACCCATCTACTCCTCTGGTGTTCTATGGGGCCCACATCCTTTGTGCTAAATTGGGAAACTGGGGGATGTCTCGCAGCTAAACCTGCTTTGATGTTTCATGTGAGGGAAGTAAAAGAGGAAGTGACACCCCAACAGAGAGAATTATGCTAATCTCAGAAATGTTAATTAAGCCCCAAGGGTTAATTTCTGTTCCTTTATCAGCGTCTTACTTTAATCTGTCTCAGTATTAAAATAGTGGACTTATCGGCCAAATGGTGGTACTTAGAATGCTTAGAAATAATCAGTGTTTCACATTTGGAAACATTACTTTTCCTCCTCGTAATTAAAAGTTGCATTAATCCGTTCACTTTGAAATGTAATTGGTGAAAGTACCACTGCCAAAGAAAGCATTGCTAAGCCAAATAATGTTGTCAGCTGACAAACACTATAACAGTCTGTAAATGAGCTTCTAAAGGATATGCAGTGAAAAACAAAGCTGTGCTCAGCTATTTAAGTCATTATCAATACTCTCACAGAGAATCTGCTGTGAATTCCCATTTCCACTCTCATAGTATTGGAACCTGAATGAATGACTTCCGTCTTACACAGTATGTTTGCTGTACATTAAAAAAGGATTATTAAATCACATCCAGGCAAAGGTATTTAAGAAAAGTGCATATGGTTTTACATAAACAGATTGTGTTTCTGGCCTTTGGTCATGAAATAAGCCTCTTGTGCACATTTAAATCCAAAAAGAGTTTGTTCTCTCTGAGCGGATGCATCCTGCTAACTACAGTAACAAGCCCGGCTCATGTTTCCACAAATCATGAGCGATGGATTGTTACAGATAATTAATCCAACATTGTGACATTTTTTTTTCAGTTATGATAATGCCACATTAAAAGGGAAATGCAGGAAAGCATGGGATGAGGCCAAATGTAAGAAGTATAATTTTATTAATATGCTTAATAGTAATTCATTATTCAAATGTTCATGCTCTGGTTACAGAAAAAAATGATTGCTTACATTGTGATTAAGAATAGTCCTTGAAAACAATTGATTTGCAAACTAAAGTTGATAGAGGTCTCATAAGTTGCTCAGTAGCAGTATACAGTACATAATGAAATTGACTATATGTGAGGATAGCTTGATATATTTTGGCTAAGAACATTTGAGTATTGGAGTAATTACAGAACTGAACCAACACATGCAACACCATTACAGTCTCAATCGATAAAATAGCACTTGGGGAGTCTGAGGTTGTACTATGGGACTATTTGCCTAACCAAACCGAATTTAAATGTACTGCAAAATATGTTTGAAATCCTCCAATATGCCAGAGAGGATTATGTGAGTTAGCATTAAAGCATTAAGCTACAGAGAATGTCTCCACAGCAGTATGATTATGTGTTAAAATCTCATCTTGGATTTTCCTTGTTTATGTAACATGAATCGGAACAAAACATTGAAATTAGATCAAAACATACAATGGAGAAGGCACCAGATAAGGTAGTGGTTACTGTCGCTTCACCCTGCTTTTCCATTTTCAAGACAAATACCTACAGTAGTCCTATTTCACCTTCATTTTCCATAATCTCTTCACTCCAGTTTTATTTTGCATTAAATTCCTGTGAATTCTCTCATTTTACTAAATGACAAAACAACATCATTCTGCTTAGAGTCACAGGCCCAAAGCCATTCATCTTTGTTTAGAGGTGACTTCCCTATCTCAAATGCTTACTGATTTAGAAAAATTGTAACGTTTGAATGGGGGTGCACACACATACATACCTCCATGATTACCGCCAATATGGTTTTTCAAATAAAGAGTGAACGGATGGCTATGTATAGCTCATACTGAGTGATTATCAATTCCCCTTTGTCCAAGCAAAGCAAATGACGATAATGTATTACCCATTTTTAACCACCTGACACAGGAAACACCAGGTGGGTATGGAGAACGATGGATTGTATGGTGGAAATGTGTTTCTGGTTGGGACAGAGCGCACAGGGAAAAGCCATTAGGTGAGCGCAGTCACACTCGGGTCATGCAGTCCTCCACTGCCGTAGTTACGTCTAAATCCCTCCCTGCTTCAGTGTAAGCCACAACAATCCATTACCCGGGATGTTCGCGCTAATGGCCCTGGTCATGTTAATGCACTTCCAGTCACGTGCCTTTGTGTTAAATGAGCTCAGAGTGTTATTTATTCATGTCCCCTTCTCCATCTCTGTTGTGTTCCTGTACCTGAGTTACATCGCTGAGCTGGATGCCCGTGAGAGCGCTCACGAGCAGGATGTCTGTGAGAGGCAGAATTTGCGGGAGATTGCATACTGAATGTTCAAAGCGAAAAAGAGACTGGAATCTATCGAATCCTCCATTTTTGGTTATTAGCTCATCCAGTCTGGAGGCGAAAAACCACCAGAATGACGCTCATTTGGTGAAAGTGTGCAGTTTTGCATGCTAGAAAGGCACAACAAGCGGAAAACAGGTCGATTAGCTACATTTTTGCAAAATTAAGAAGACAAAAATGACAGGTGCTTTTTGTGCCCACGCTAAGCTTTTGGTTCATTACAACGAAGAGTTTGAATTGAAGTGTGTCTAGTCTAGCCTCTGAGTGCATAATCGCCTCTCCCTACTGTGCAGTTGTGATACCCCCCTGTTTTACCTTTCTCTTATAAACACAGTGGGAGAGGGAGTCGTCAAAATTAAATCATCCTGTAATTAAACATTGATTGAAACCATCATTACACCCAGATTAAAAAAAGAAACACAAGAAAAAACATGGCTTGCCTGCTGTCCACCTCTTTTGCCTATCTTACAGAGGAGAGAGATGGGTTTAGCATTAACAGACATGAAGATGTCAATGGTACCTATCTTTCAATTACACCAGCAGTCTGGAGTAAAAATCCAGCAAATTAAATGTAAGGAAACACGGGTTTGGCCATAATAAAAGTCATCTTTTCCCTCCAAAATGCAATGCGATGGCAGTTCCCATTCAATGACCCCAACTTTAAAGTAGTCTTAACGGCAGGTCACAGGCTGTGGATCGTGTCTGTATGGCAAGTGTCCTTTTTTAAGGACCAGCTCCCTTTTTAGCCAAATGCATTGATGCTATTCTAGTCCGCATTGCGCCCTCTTTGATCGCACTCTTTGTTTCCTTTAACATCTGTACGTGACTTTGTTCAGGGATGCAGTTGCCATGGATGCTGTGATTTTGCATGGTGATTTTGCATGGTGCATGATACGCATGTGTCTTGTTGCATTTTCACATGTTATCACACAAATCTCTTTGGAAAAAGCCTTTCACCAAGTAAATACATATTGCAGTAATAACCACAATACTTTTTCAGTCATTTAATGTTCCCTCTTCCCTCTGTTCTCTGAACCTGTGCATATCACAGGGCTGTTAAAACATAACCGAGGGGCTGTTGTGTTTCGACTCACTACTTTTTCATCCAGGGAATCCACCAACAGACAAGAAAAAATACTGGAGTGGAAGACATTCCTGCCAGTCAGCATAGAAGTTGGATTTCACACTGTCTGATTTCATTGCATTGGAGGCCATCAATTTCAGATTAGAAAAATAATTTTACATTTGAAGTTTCTTGTTTGAGACTATGGTGGTGTGGGTCTGGAGGAATGGGACAAGGTGTTTGGTTGGTTTCCTATCTCAAAAATTCAAAACCTTCATTTCTCAAAAAAAAAAAACATAAATAAAAAATTGGAAGGCAAACAACCTATCTCAAACCACCATAAATGTTTCAGGTGTTATTTTCACAGAGCATGAAGGTAATAGGCAATAAACCACTTTTACATCTGCATGTATGCATGCATGTGTTTCTCTAGATACAGCAATGATGTGAAACAGATACCATAGACCTTTCAGCTGTCAGACTAACACCAAGTTATTATTTCTTATACCTGTAGGATGGTTGTGCTCAAACAATCCTAATATGATTCTCACTCCACTCCTGCTTACAGCACAGTGCATGCTCGGCTACACTCTGGCGATGACAACTAAGACCTAGCTAGAAAAATATCTTATTACCCTATGATCACCATGATTGTCCCCATCTCTCAGACATTTGCCCGCATCTCTAAGATCCAGGGTTCAATGTCTCCTAGGAACTAATGGCAGCTGATTTGGATCATTAAACTAGATGCATAGGTAAGCAGGAAGGACAAATAGTTTCAGTGAGAGAGTAAAACTATGCCTTTGTATACATGCCAACTTTTTTTTGTTAGATTGAGGCTTTTCAGGCGTATTACTTTTTGAAGTAATAATTATTGTCATTCACATGCCAAAACTGTAGGAATAACATTACTTACATCCCATAAAACCGTTTATGTTTTCCTTGTTCTCGTTATAATGAATGTAATTTAAATCAAATCCCTTGAATGCACAGATTACAGCGTGTGGATTCTTACATTCTCAAAACACTCACACTGTGTGCTTTAGGACTTTGGTTTTCTAGAATGTAGGTTTTGCCTTTGAGCTATGAAGTTAAGTGCATGAATGTTGTGCCCTTGTTCCTGATGCTCTTTCAGTAATATATTTGGGGAATCTGAAATCTGTGAATATAACAAAATCAAACCGAATCTTCAGATGAAACATACTGTCATCTGCAAGTCCATTAGCAAACTGAGACTACCATTTTGCAACTGTATTAAAAACACTTTTAGTTTAATTTTACTTAAACCTGAGCAGAGACTATATTTAAAAAATATTTATTTTACACCAACCTTGTTATTGTATGTTATGTATATGTAACATTAAGAAAAAAAAATAGGAAATAATAACCCTGAAAATGCATAATTGTAAGATTTCATATGGTTTATTTTTATATTCAGACTATTACTGACTAAAATTTCCTGCTTATAGGTTCATTTAATGGTATGTTAGCCTCTGCAGAGAGTCATTTAACAAATAAATATTTGTAAAATAAATAAAATAATTTTATACTAAAATTACGCATTATTCAGTTAAGATAGCCATACTCTAATCAATATTCATTTCCTAGGCTTTTTGTTGTAAGTCCAGACTATTCCAAAATGAAGGACACACTCACACACACACACACACACACACACACACACACACACACACACACACACACACACACACACACACACACACACACACACACACACACACACACACACACACACTATCATGCTACAGAGCGACATTTGGTACAAATGTTGTAAACAGTTCCTAATGTATTCTTAGATGGCAGAAGGAAAAAAAACACCAAGGTCATGGGCAGTTGTTTAACAATAAAGAGAAGGTTAACTGCTAGATTAAATTCAATGATTTACTGTTCCACTGAATACAAACATTGCTGCTGCAGGCGCAGACGTGCACACAGATACACTCTCACTTCCACGCCCATAATTGTGTAAGCTGACACCCACAAACATGGTACATTTTTGGATGTGCATGTGCCCACATACACATGCACACACACACACACACACACACACACACACACACACACACACACACACACACACACACACACACACACACACACACACACGCACACACAAGGAAACATGAATGAGAGCCTTCTCTATAATCCCTGATCTATTGCCATGCATCTGGATGGTTTGTGTGCCCATGGAGCTTCCTCCTCTTGATCTGCTCTGCAAAATGGCACAGTACCAGACTGGATGTCCGGTGCCAACAGCTCTGGGGGAGAAGAAAACATGAAACGCCCAAACAGTTAGCATCTCAACACATCCTCTGCCAAACTCGCTCATTGGGAACTGCTGCGGCGGTACAAACGGCCGCCGCATGACCAAGGAAACAGGGGTGTAATGATTGCCATTACACATGCTGAGCTCTCCCACACTACCACTGACTCAATATGGGGCTCAGAATGAAAATATGCACCACAGTCAATAAATATCTCAAAATTGTCCTCTCACTACCCCACCCCCTGTTTCTGTATCTCAGATTTCCACTAGTCTCCATCTTCACCTCGCTCACTTTCAGCAAGTTGTGTAATCACATATTGAAACAGCAGGTGGCATCATGGGCTTTAACAAATCCCGTTAGTTTGAAAGAGTATCTTTCAAAGTGGAAGATTTTTTGGCTGTGGGCTTCAGCGTACCCAACATCGCAGCAGGTACCTTTAATAGGACTGCCTGGGTGAAATGACACTCTGGTTTTCGCAGGGACAATAGGAGCTGGAAGATCAAATGGGAGTTTAAACTCCTCTGTGCCCTAAACTCATCCTCTAAGCTCATCCTCTGTGCCCTAAACTTCCTCTCCAGTGACCATGGGTAATGTAGTTTGTATGAGTGGGGCAGAGGGACTAATAGGAAGGAAATAATTAAGGGTACCACAAATCGAGTTAAATGAAAGTCCTGATGGAGGGAACTTGCAAACTCTTAATGATTACATGGCAATGTGTAGCAGGCAGGAGAGGAAGAACTGAGCTGCAATCATTAACACCTGACCAACAAAGTTAAAACAAACTCCAGCAGCTCTCAAGCTGTTCCTTTCATAGGTGAGGAAGTGATGACTAAGAAAACTGGTGAGGAAATGTGAACTATACAGTCAATTCTGCAGGGGACTGAGCAGCAGGGGGTTGAGCAGACAGCAGGAGGGAAAAGAGGCGGGAAAAAGATGGATAAGAAGAGGGTGCCAGAACACTGGGGTTGCTGTTCCAAAGACATGGGGAAATACAACACGTTCTTCACCCTCTCCAGCCCTCTCTGCCATCGCTTCCTCTGCTGGGTTTTTTGTCCTGTTAATTGAGAGACATGACCTGGCAACCCATATGCTGCTGGCTTGCTTTTCCTGCTCAGAGACCCCCCTTCCACCACCACCCCACTCCGGAATTCTGTCCGCACTACTCCCCCTCAGTGGAAGAGACCTTGCAAATGCACAATCAGGCCTCCATGGAAAGCGACACTAACTGGCATTACATGGATGACAAACTCTGAAACCTTTCACAACTTAATGCACAGCTGAAAATGACTCCAGGGGCATAGGGCACACCATCTGGTCAGCACCATTTGTAAATGTTGCTAAAGGTAATATCACCCCTCAGCATTTAAGAGGTTTCACAGAAAATGTACTTTATCTCTTGTAGCAATGTTTGAGTGGAGCCCAAAGATAGTTCCAAGGGAAAATTATGCTTTAGCACATAAAGAGAAGGTAAGCGACACAATCCAGCTTCCATTGGAAAGTGTGGGAGAGATCACTGCTTGATATTGCAGAGCTATCAAGTACCACATTATGAGCTATAAGGCTTTATGAATTATGGAGCTCTCACATCACTATATGCAGCTGAACGGGGAGAACAGAAACTGAATACAAACAACAACATATGCAATCGGAGAACTAGCACTGATGTGAGTGGCTTAGCTCTCACTGATGACATGGTAATTTGTAGACACCTTGCAAGTACCATGGTGGTGCCGATATGGTAGCCTGAAGACCATGGATGATTGCGCTCCGACTCAAACCAATAACTTTTAAATACAGAGAACCTGAGGTTAAGGTCAGATTTTTCATTCCTGAAATATCTGTTGATCATTGAATTTGTAATTTTGTTAATTGCAATTGTTTTCTGTTTTTTTTTTTTTTTTTGGTTGCTCTCTTACCCCTCCACTCTCTTGCAGTATTTAGCATTTGATTGATTTAACTAAATCTAAATCTATTGAAAACAGTTGAGATGTAATGTAATGCAATCATTCAGTATGGTATATCCCTCCCATTGTCTAGATATTTTACAGCTGCTTTTGCTTAAATGTACCAAAGACACAGATCGCTTTTAATAAAATTTCTTTTCTAAGAGATAAAGAAGATCCGTAACTTGCCTGGACGAAAACATGAGGTAAAATATTTTTACTCTATTTTATTCCTTTAATCAATAAGCTAAAAAATCATACCAGATAGATTAAACTGAGATCTTAATTGCAGTTATCTTTAGCAGAGTCTGCTCTACAAACTTTTTGGCTTCAGTAACATCTGAGCTTCTTATAATTGATTTTTGGCTTTTTTTCACGTGGTGGTGATGGTGGTGCACACAGTGAATCTGTGCTGGCAGATAGACTGTGGATGGATTTCATTAGAGAAATAACTGTAGGTGGATTAGCAATAAAACCTAGGGACTCATCCAAGCCAAAAATACAAGCAAACGTACAGAACTAAATCCACTGATGAGCCAATTTAGCCCAGAAAAGCTGTTCCCCCATCAAGCTCATAATTGCATTTAAATTTGTTTTATTGCTTTTAAATCAGGCATTTTGTAGATCAAAAGTAAAGCAAATCATAATTATAATGCCTTGGCTGTGACAATTGGCTAACAAGACTTCAAAGTGTGGCATGGACATATGTTAAGTGCAACTCACATTTAATTCCTCACATATTCCATTTCGATGCACCAATCTGGCAAGCAACACAGCATATAAACATTACATCTAATAATTTGATTCAATCCGATGTTTTATATCTAAACACAGTATACTAAGTGTGACATTCATCATTGTTAAGCAGTTACTGTTCACCATTTTCATTTACCGTAATATTAAAACCAAAAAGGCATTATTATCAGTATTGCATGGTTTTGTTACCCAAGCTTCAACAGAAACAATGTTTTCCTGGGTTTCACAGACTAGAAAAAAAACCTAACCAATTACTTTTAAACACAGCTCTGGAGAAATGAAGCAGCTGCATTTGAATCAACAAGTTTAAACTGCTTTTTATACTTCATTTTGGAATTATAAATCAACACTTATATGCTATGCCAATATTTCTACATAAGCTTTTGCGATTTTCCATTTCTTCCCTAATTAAGTATCCAATTAGCATATTTCTCATGACTTCTTCTAATGTCCTTTTGTCTCTCGAGATACAGACTATAGAGTCAAATGAATAAATAACAATTGTAAGCATTCTCTTTGTGATGTCTTTCATATGTATTGTGACAGACTCTAAAATATAGCTATAGTACGATCTCCAAGTGCTTTGGGTGGTGTGTGTAGAGATTATAGCACTTTGCATGCATTAATAAGTACATGGTGTTCTGCTGTTAAACCCTTTGGCAATCTAACTAAAAAGGATTTTTAACATTCAGTAGTGTAATGGTTAATGCTTAATTTAAGCTGTATAAGTCATCCTGAATAAGGACATCTACTAAACTAATACTGCAAGCAATAATAGCTTACTGGAATCAGTGTAGCAGTTTGCATTAAACCTTTTTTGTATTTGAGTTGAGTATTTCTATCTTTTGAAGGAAGAATAATTTGCTCAGTGAATCTCCAACAAACAGCCTACACTGGAGGTTTCACAGAAACAGCACAGCCCATTTGTCCCTGCCCCAAATGGTTTACTACAGAGCGACGATGCACCCGAGGATTTTCTGCTAAATCACCACAAGTTAATTGGCTGCCACTATTAGTTCTGTAGACCACCAACATTCCCCCACCCCTCAACAGCTCCGCAGCATGCATATTTTCAAATTACCATCTTCCTGCAAGTGTATTATCACCAGGAAATAGAGTTGTCCTATAGCAATAACGTTTTAATGAAGTCCTTTTCCCTTTGAACAATAAGCGGCAGCCACTGCAAGCCTGTGATTCCTTTATGTCGCTGCCTCAGCTTTGGGCATATTTTTAATCATTTAGGTCTGAGGTCATGAGGTGGCTCCTTCACTGTGTGCTTATGAGAGAAATTTCTGATAATAGACTGTGGTAGGCTCTGGAGTAATATTAGACTAATGAAAAGCACTCTCCCAGCTTGGCGGCTGGCCCATCTACTGCGATCCCATCTCTCAGCATGGGTATTTGAAATGTAACTCAATTGCCAAACAATAAAAACACGCTGCTGTGTCTTCTCTTTCCCCTTATCTTGGGGAAAGGTTTTGAACACTGCTAAATAGTGAAAAAAATAAATCCTTCTTTAAAATGAACTCAATAGTGATATATGGCTGTAGCTGCCTAAAAAGAGATAGTATAACTCTCCTCAGAAATATTTATTATTCTTTGAACAGGGCAGTTGAAAGTGAAAGAAACTGTACGTACCACTGCATCTGGAATAAAGAATTCAAAGAACTCATAAAGAGTCATATCTCTCAGCCTCTCCTGAAATAGCAGTCCCGTGAGCTCACTGACAACATCAGTCCCACCTTCCACACCATAACACTGAAACCCTCCATCTGACACCACTGTATATGCGCTGTCTGGGATTCTGCATGGCTGGACAAACAGGGCCATCCAGATTGCTGCAAGTTAAAAGTGCTCTAATGTATCTGTGCATTTGAAAGTGAATCCATCTGGACTGCCAGTCAGATGGTATAAATATAGAGTTTCTGGCATCCCTGGCCAAAAAGCTTCGGGTTTAGAGGGCGAAGTGACAGTCAGGGGGGTTGTAGCTTAGAAGGGCCCAGCTGGACAGAATGATAGCCCCAGTGGCAGCTGGAATGGGGGTTAGCCACAGCTGCCACAGGGTAGCGGTGATGGGGCTGCAAGTCGAGAAAGGCAGAGGTGCTAGGTGCTTGGAGGTACCTGTTTCATCCAATCAGGTGGTGAGGATTTCTTGCTTCCGTGGAGACGGATCACATTTTACACTTCATTTCCTATTTCTAAATAAGTGGTAGTGCAGGAGAGGAGGAACTGAAATAAAAATAGTCTGGGGGAGGAATAGGGAATTTAAGCATTCTTAGAAATAGCCATTAGGTTTACTTATTCAAGGAGCTTCTTTTCACGGATCATAGAAAACCTGATCGCAAATACATTGTGTATATATGGCAAAGCTTCAAAAGTTCTGCTGAGC
This sequence comes from Albula goreensis, assembly GCA_022829145.1. NCBI lineage: Eukaryota > Metazoa > Chordata > Actinopteri > Albuliformes > Albulidae > Albula > Albula goreensis. The sequence continues at coordinate 30,723,720 of CM040744.1, read as the reverse complement.
AGACAGGTTTTAAGCATTCCATAGAAAAACAGTCCTCAAGCGGCAATAACAACCTCTTACTATATATCGGCACTGGCTGAAAGTCAAATGGCCAAGCGGTGTCATGTTTGCTCTACAGTTTACACAGGCTTGCCTTCTTTAATCCAGTGGAAAACAAAATCAGTTTTTATATGTAGCCGTGTATATATGCTCATTTTAGAGCAACATCTTTTAAAAAACCTTGTAACTAAATCTAAAAAGACAAGTTGGTAACGTGTGGAGTAAGTAGTTTTCCAACTCCATAGTGTCTGAGAGAACTGGAGGCTTTCCTCCAGTCTCCCATAAGAAGCAATGGCCCACGCTGGTGATGCATCATAGGCCAAGGGCAGTGGGTACTGCTACCCCTGATCTCAGCACTGCAAGCTTGGCACTTCTTCCATTGCATTAGGAGTTATCTGTGGAGTGGTATCCATTATGACTGCCTGTCAAGGCATTGCCAAACAAGCCTACCCATTTTGTCCCCTACAGTGTTGGGCTGCAGCACTGAGGGGCTGGAGGCGGTGGAGGGGCACCATAAACAAGACCTGCTATAGTAAACTGTTGTATCTAGAGGCTCCAGGTGGTCAAAAAAGACCAAGCATGACCCGCATGGTAAAACTAAAAATGCAAATAGTTTTAAATCAACTGTGATAGACTAAATTCTACTCAGATAAAGCATGTTTGATCTCTATGGAGTGATATAAAAATTGTTAGAGATAAAGTAACGGCATGTTTTTGCAGAGAAGCCTCATTCTCTATATTTAAAAGTGCACAGAAGTCTCAGTATTGCTAACACAGTCTGCGCTGACTCGTACATCCAAGCATCAAGCCAGTGACCTCTGTAACAATTTGACCATACACAAGTTTTCAAACACATGACTTTTTGTTACCGTTGAGAACAAAAGGCTTGGTTTCCATGCTGTTAGAGCACTGCTGCACAAAGGTAGAGAACCTAGAAAGCATTCTGATTTTAGAAGTACTCATCCCACTGAATAATTCTACAACACAAGTACAGGAAACTTCCCTTGAGGAAGATAATTGTATCCCTACATGTATGACTACTGTCTATTGCCTCTGTCAAAGAGAAAGTGTGAATTTTATGCATAGCTGTGTTGTGTTTTGTGTCAATTCTGTTTTGAACTCTTGTATTTTTGCTGCTTTCCCAGACAGTTCTTCCACATGACTTCCTTATCTTAAGGGAATTCCTGGTTAAATGCTTCCTTCCTCAGTATGGGTTGTAGAAACATAAAAAGTTTTAAAACATGTACAGGTAACCATTATTTCATAGGATATAATTTTATTCAGATAAAATTGTTATCTGAAACCCCACTGCCAGCTAAACCCCTCTGCCAGTGTGCACTACAAATATTTATAATACATATGTATAACACACACATCATCATGCAAAGATTTACAGAGGAACAGAAAACTAGTTATTGATATTTAACTTGATGCATAACCACTTTTATTAAGAAACAAAACTGCTCGATACGGACTCTAATATTAGACAGAATCAATATTCTTGTCCAGAATTTCATCTCAGATAAAAGATTGTGACAACGGCCCTTAAAGCTTTCCTGCTCCAGCTTTCGAAATTAATTTGTCTGCAAATGCATCTTTAACCTAGCCTGTCTTTGCAAGGGATGATCAGATGCAAGAAGAATTATTAATACGCACAGCTGGAACTAAACGGCAATATAACTCCTTACAATCAATTTTCTCCTGACAACGGAGTAGAATTGTTGCTGTGGCAACCAGTAGCAAGTCACTTTTCATTGGGAGTTAAGTCTTGGTCAAGTGGATGGATAGAGACCAGGGCAACCACTTCAATCATTGTCAAAGTGCTACCTTTTCTGATTTTTAGTGAATAAAGTTCTAGTTGCACATGATCTCATTGAAAGGACAAATGTAAATATTTACCCACTGTGTAAGCTTTGTGATAATGTACATTTTGCAGTATGTTTGCTCATTTATACACCATCTGGCACCCTCTTCCCTCACACTATTATATGATATGGTGCAATTTCAGGATAACTGTATGTGTAATTACAGTGTAAGTACATGTTCTGTTTAGGATATACTGTGGACTGAAAGGTGCTTTTTTGGGTATATAATTATAATTGCGGACAGCACCTGGTTCATGATTTTTTTAGGTGACCTTGCAAGAGAAAAATCTCAAGTTGTTAGCATTGGAGATTGACCTTGTTATTGCAGTCATTCAACAGAAACACTCTTTTCCCCTCCTACCCTCCTTCTCTCTCTCCCTGTCTGTCAAATACCACAATATAGATGTGGGCACTAGAAATGAAACAGAGCAGCAGTCAAACAGGTGGTCATGAAATAATAAAATCAGAAGAAGATGTGAACTATTGGAGAGAACCGTGCTCCCTCTGTTCCTCTCACGATTCACTCCAGAGGCTCACATGCACGGCAAATCATTTCATACTGCTAGTCTTTGACCTCCATCTCACCTTTTTCACTGACAAAATTACACCTATGTTCAGAACCTTTCACAGACTGGAGCTAATAGAAAAATCCAGGCATAAACATTATGTCAGCATTAGTCTAGAGGTACAGTAAGGGGGAGAGGGGTCACATGACTAATAGGGTTCTATCTCCCACCATGAAAACTGGTCCTCCTAATTGGATCCACATCTGACTGCTACATCCCCAAAATGCAGATAGTGGTAAGAGTCATCTCCAGGTTAGCATCAACGTTTTGTTTTTTGATGCAGCAACATAAAACAGCCTTCCAAACAAGTACATTCTCCATTCTGCTACTTGCCACAAGTAGCGCTAACAACTATTTATTTAACCTTGTAGAATGATCTAAAGTAACACTATTATAAAACAATTCATTGTAACACAATTTGACAGACACGCATTGCAAGCAAATAAAAAAAAACAACAATTACTGAGGATTTCTTCAATGCAGCTACCAAACCTAGACAAATAGTCCCAAATGCCTAACTGTTGGATTTTTGATTGCAGTGACAGCTACATATAGATCTCACTCTCAAACCTGAAACTGCAGCTCCACTTACGGATTACTGTAAAATAGCAATTATTTTCTTCCTAAAACCAAAACCATCAAAGTCCACTCAGAAGTCAAACAGCAAAAAATACTGAGTTTACAAAATACAGGAACACCAAAGTAGTGGAACCTGCAACTCAATGATGGAGGCGACTCAGTTTAAGCTTTGAAGTATTTGTCTTTCCTCACATGAGAGGCATGACACCATAGTGGTGCTTGCTTCATTATTTATTTCCCTCCCTGACTTTTCAAATATGGGCATGGAGAGGGGGAAAAGGAGTTTCCACACAAATGAACTGAGCAGAAATCATCAAAAAAGCCCCTGAGGATGGTGTAAGAGCAGCCTGTTTTTGCAATGTGTGGTGAATAAGAAGGACAGGCAGAAGAAAGGGAAAGCTCAGCGTTAGTTTCTCTTCACTGCCCCTGTAATCGGCCAGTGGAAACAAATGTAATCATCACACTTTACTCCCCCATGTGATATCACTTCTTATTAAGATCACCACCAACCTCAGCATCCACCCGCATCCACCTCACCACCCTGCACCCGCTCAACAAAGTCATCTTTCCATCCAACACCAGAATCTCATTTAGGTGCATTTACACTTGCTCTCAGCTCTAGCTCCACTGTCATCTACAATACTTAAAAAGCAATCACTACCTAGAGGTGCATTTCGTCAAAGAACGATATGTGAGTCTTGATTATGGAAGTGTAGAAGATGCATATTCCTCCAATGCTGACATTTACAGAAGGCCTTAATGTCTTCCTTTTTTACCCACGTAACTATATCAAGTAGAAGCTGATAAAAACAGGATGAGCCGATTATGACAAACTTGGCCTTTAAAATATGTCTTTGACTGAAGACAACTTAAAGAAAGTCACATTTATCAAAGTCTAATGCTAGGCCTTCAATGGCAGTGGGAAATGTCATTCATCAAATACCAGCACAGCTACTCACTTCAAAAGACATCTACAATTAATCTGGCACTTTTTCCTGTCTTAACTTTTAACAACAAAAATTTTATCATCCAAGGGTCAAAATGTTGTTGATCTCCACTGAATTTCCTGGGTGCATGCACAAGTTACTGTAGTCTGTAAAAATGGAGATCCAAAAAACAGAAATTATTTGACAAAAATGCCGCTGTTATCTAGCCTAAACTTCCCAGTGCATCACACAAATAAATGTTTTGTGTTTTCAAAGTCAATTGTGTTAGTTCACAGTAATTGTGTTGCTAAAAATTACTAATATGAACAAATACTGTCCTACCACCCTAGAACTTGTATCCAATGTTGGGGAGTAGTGAGATACATTTAATTAAACTAGTAGTTTAACTACATTTTGAAGTAGCTTACTGGTAGTTCAACTACATTCATATTTGCATAGTGATTCAACTAATTAAATTACTTTTTTGCCATTTGTTGTGTAGTTACCTACTGAAACTACAAACAATTTTGGGCCATAAAAGGAATTATTTTTTATTTTTTTTTGAATGATGTATTATTTTTACTTGTGAGCTATGCAAGCCGAGAGTCAATACACTGTCTACTGCAAAGACGTCAAAAACAAATCTAAGAACACATATAAAGGTGAATGTATTAACGTTGACTTTGGTAGCCAATTTAGCAAAGTTTAGATAAGTTAGCCACATTGTCATGTTACATACAGGCAAGTGATTTAATACCGTGAATGTTAATTAAATAAAATCCGTAGCGTTAGTTTGTCTGACAACAATTATGTTCTATCACAAACTAACATGTTGCTAACCAGCTAATGTCAGGTTTGCTGATATAAGTTATACTATCTTCATGATGTGTTTAGCTGCCCCCACGTCTCAGGGGTATTCCAGGCAGCTGTGAAAAATATTTGGCTATAGTTTTTAATGTTTTGAATCTGAATTTGTAAAACTAAACTTGTATATATTAGTATTGATTATCTGTATGTATTAGCAAATGTTCAGAGAAGTTGTTGCATGCCATTTCAGAAGTTACCTGGCTGACGGACTAATCTTGCTCGGTGCAATACCCCCACCTGGACTCTAGTTTCTGGAAGGGAGGTGTCGGACTGATGGGCATTGTATACAAAACCAAAGCTGACATTTCTTGTACTTTCCCATATAGTGGGGTATTGTATTTTTGTATGACCTGTGAACAAGTGGGCACTTTTTGCAATAAACTCAATTGAGTGGCCTTTTTGCTGGCATGTGACTTTTTGTATTATATTTTGTGTATAATTTCATATCACATGTACATTGTCAATTTGTAAAATCATTTTTTTACAAAGTAGTTTGAACTACTTTTTCTTAGTATCTTTAGTTCACCAAACCAGTAATTGGTAGCTTGCAATGTAGCTTCCCCAACACTGCTTGTATCTGTGATTTCCTGCACATATACTAGATCCATGTCCTTTAATGTATCATTTTAAAGATGTGCCTTTACAAAATGAGGCCATTTTGAAGATTCAAGCATTTTGAATCTTAAGTATATGTAAAAGGTGTACTTTTATGTTATCATGTAGCTGCATAATACACACAGAAATTGATAAACATGTACATATCACTGAGGACAGAAAGAGCTGAAGAAGTAGAAGAATGAAATAAAGATTCCTTTCTTTTTCACTAGGGACAGTGGTGAGGGCAGAGAGTGAAGGTGGAGGTTCTTTGAACACTAATGTTTTTTGCTGTTAGCAGAGAGCTAAGAAGAGTGTTTGAGTGGGTGTCCATGTTAATGCAATGACAGAAATGACCTGCCTGATACAGAAAGCACATTTTAGGCGCACTACCAATATCAGCAGGGTCTAAAAACACATCTCTCCTCACTCTGACTTTCAAGAAACAATGAAACTCTGGAAAGTGCTGGGAGATATACTTTCCGATTCCCTAGTGGTTGTTACCTATTCAAAAATGGACTTCAGGGCAGTAAGGTAAAATGTCAAAAGGTAATGTGGAGGGTTGTCCTGAGGGGGAGCCAGGAAGTCAACTGAGTTAAAAACGGAGCTTTATTATCAAAAAGTGAAGATGGCCATGGTGAAAACTCAACCTTTTCACCGAAAAAAAAAAAAAAAAAAAAAGACTTCAACACTTTGGCCAAATGCCACTAATGCAGGGGACTCAATGTGTCTGCACACTCTCTGAAAATGCCTTGGGCTTGAACTAGCCCACTCTGACAGTTCTCCATGACTGGACTGTTCAGCTCACCTTGGTAGGTTCGCCCACCTCAAAAACAAACCATCTCTCTCAAACAAAGGGAAAATCATTTTATTTGCCAAAGCTGAATATAGGAATATTCTAACGTATATATAAAAATGTACACATCAATGTTATGGGTGTTTTTGTATTCTTAAGCAGATTAAACACATATCTACTGTTTAAGACCCAGGCACAACAGCTCTCTATGTACAAAGGGCGGGAGACCAGGTAAGTTTCTTTTTTCACAGAAAGTATAAATTACAACAGTTAAAAATACCATTGTGTTACTGGCAAAAGTAGTAAAAAACAAGATTGCCTTTTACATGTGACCGATGCTGTCACGTAAGGGCTGTTTGTTTGTGCACTATTTTTTGTTATTGACTAGGAGCGATTGGTCTTCCTGTACCAACTAATTCGCCCTTCCAGTTTCTGGCCCTATAAAAGCGCTGAAATGGAAATGGCAGATGCTGGTTGCTTTCATTGATTCCCACCTGATGCACGCTGTCAGCCATGCTGCCTAACCCATCCATGTGCTTGTTTATTGGTTTGTATTTATTTAAACTTTTCATGTAGATTGTGGGAACAGGAGGCGTTTATTTCCCTTTGTTTGCACCTTTTTAGCTTGCAGTAAGGTTAGACCAGAGCAAGTAAGCAAGTTCCCTGGAAGACTCACCTTTTCTTTTGTTTTGCCTCAAGAGGTTAGGGTACATCTTATGAATGGTCAGGTGTAGTTTCCATAGGGACTTGCTGATGCTGCTCTCACCGGCTGCCCCTGTTTCCCTTCTACATCTATGCAACCTGCATGTTTTTGATGATTATTTGCTTTTTGTTTTCTTAAACCCTTTGGATATCCTATCATAACTTTGGGCCAGTATTCATTCATAATAGATGCTATTTAAGAGTGAGTATACCAAGACATGCAATGGAGCTGCACACTTAACTTTACCCCATGAAGAAAGAGTGAAGTTGTCTAAATTACATGATCCAATGTTGAAATGTTGTCAAATGTCACATAGCACCAGAAGTAGTTTCCATCTTTTGAAAAGTTACTAGTTCAGGTTGGTTTGTGTTCCTTCACACTCTGGGCTCTGTTTTAATGGTCCACATTCCTGACACAAATGATGAAATGAGCACCTTGACATGGTGCCACACTTTTTCAAATTTAAGTGAGATCAGCAAAAGTAGAAAGTGACAATTACATGTCTGCACTGGCTATACCCCAAGCAGTTGCTTTTCAGATAAACGAAGTGCCAATTATTTTACACAATACAGTTTCCAAGACAATAGCACTGCGTAAACAGTGTCAGGACTTATTTTCATGAACAACAGGATGAAGTCAAATATCCAGCAACAACCTCTCCAATCACACTACCTCTATGGGAAGAGTGGAACATAGAGTGCAGACTCTATCACATGCTTCTGTCACAACTCAGAATAGGACCCAAACAAAGGGGTACAAATAAACAATAGTTGATTGAGCGGATCAGTGAAAATCGAAAAAAAAAATCACAAGACAAAGAATCAAAAAACCAGAAACCGTACAGGGTGCATAACAGGCAGGTGGGCGGGCAGACGGACGGACGGACAGGAACAAAAGGCTTGCAGCATGTGGCCACAGGAAGAAGTGACTGAGATGAACTCACAATGAACAAAGAACAGAACGGGGTATAAATACACAGGCCAACAAGCAACGAGACACAGGTGAACAGCGAGGCAAGGTGAAACAGACAGGTAATCAGGTAACAGGGTAACAAGGCAGGAGGCGGGGCAAACACGAAAGGGCAAAGAAAACAAAAGCACATGTACAGGGGAACTAAGAAAACCAATACACACAAACACAGCTGAAAATAACCAAACTAAAAACACAAAGTTATGCGACATTGCTGAAATCTTTGCTCATCTCTCAAAGAACTGGATGCTTTCTGTCTTTAAGGATGGTCGAAAATGATAGTGCAGACATCTCAGTGCTTGTACAAAAGCATAGAAAGAAGGAGTGAAGCTGTCCTGAAGGCAAACAATGGGACAACTCTTTATTAGTTCATAGATCTTCTTATATTGATTGGTGTTTTCATATTATCAACCCTGTGCATATGTGCTGAATTGATTCATACATAATTTACATAGACTAAACTAAGAAGGCAGTTGCCATGACATAATGCTGTGTTAAGAGCAAAGGGGAAATTCATCTGAAGTGCTATAGCATAGGTCACAGAGTTTAGTGAGGGAACATTCCCAAAGACCTTTGGAAGAGCAAATACATTTTAGAGAGTCTCAGCAGCAGAAAATAGTATTTTCTTTTTAGAAAACCTCACCTCTACATATAGCATGCATTTGAAAGTGTGGCAGAACAATTTCTTGAACATCAAGCCTGATATTGTTCAGCAATTCAATGGTTACAAAAATAAGGGGCTGACACAGTGAATGACATTATAATTTGACAGACTGATTAAGACAACACATTTGCTCTGCTACATCTCTGAACACAATGATCCTAGCAAAAGAACCCTGAATTATCTGTTCTGTGTAGAAGGCAGAAATGGCAAGTTTGTTAACTGTAAACATAATTAGTGTATGCCAACATGCCTATGGAAATCCTTTCCAGATCAAAAACTATTTGCATTACACAGTAATTAGTCTAACATTAATCAACCTGAAGTATTCCTCTGAGCTCAGCTGTAGGCATGACTTTGTATCTGAGTATAAAACAGCTGCAGGAGATGAAAGATATCATAAAGCCCTGCCAATCCATGGGTACATTCTTATGAGGAAAATATCAAATGCCAATCTGCTACTTCAATGTAACAGTAATGGAACAGTAGCATCAGGGTGGCATTCAAATAAAAGACCGCTGTGTACTTGTGGTGGTCTTGATGGCTCATCTCTTCTTGGAAACTCAAGCCAGTTCGTTTTCACCTCCCCATTCGGCAAACGTAGCTGTGGGAAGGTGCCCATATCATTACAAGCAGAGTCTTAAACACCCCACTTTCCAATTGATTTAGTTGGGCTCTGCTGGAGATTCAATTACTTTAGTCTTCCATGTCATTGCAGCGCTAACGGTGTATAGCGGCTGATGGCAGCCTGTTTGGGGACCACAGCTCCAGATAAAAAGGGCTAGCTCCTGGTATAGGCCGTATTGAATAACCCCAGGTTAGCCTCAAAATCGGAACACAGCCAAAGCAATTAGTTATGGGCCAGAATTTTCCAATCTTAAAGGTACTGAGGATTAGAAGAGCTTCACAAAATGTTTTTGCAGGTTCAGCCCCAGTGCTATTGAGCAGGAAGGAGTCATTTGGTTACTCTGAAAATAACCTGCATACAGATCTAGCAGAGGATGCAGCGAAGAGAGGAAATGGCTTGAAGGCTTCTTTTTCATAAGATCAGCAGAGGTAATAAGAACTGAGAAGAAAATCATGAATCCTTATTTTAATTGGATTTGCTAAGAAACACGCATGGCAGTAAAAAAGTAATTTTTTATTAATTCTTTACACACCCAGTTTTCAGAACAGTGAGTAAAAGTACAGGCACGAGGCAGAATAGATTGAGACAGCTTTGACGTTCCACTGGCAAGAAGTAGCAGAGGTCTGAAGTAGCTCTTTGAATGAGAATGCCACTCCGTGTCCCACCAACCTCAATGGTGCATAGACCCATAACTGACAGCAATGTCATGCTGACTAGCGAAGAATGTCAAATATGACCAGCCCATTCTTACTGGCATGGACTAAACATTTCATATCCTTGAAAAGACTGTTGAGCGAAAGAATAGATTTCTCTATTGTATCCCTTTTGAAAACATAAAGTGAAGCTACTAGTGCTCTTCTGATTTGGAGAAATATCCACAATGAAGACCTTATGAGCTCTGCTGATGGTGATGGAAGGCTGTCTTAGTACTTGTTTTGCAGACAGCCAAAATGGGTAAATCTGGATACATTTTATAACCCATTTCAGGGCTAAAATGAAAACCGTGATTTTCTTTGACTTGAAGTTGAACAGTGCAGGGATAATGGCTGCTTCTTTGCAACAAAACGTACCATTAATTGCCTCAAATCAAAATGTAGTTCTTTCCTTCCAGTGACTGAATTGCTAGTGCCAGTCAAGAAAGTTTCTTTCTTACATATTGCCCATGAAATCCAATTAATTGCTGTCATGACTTCACAGATTTTGTAATCACAGTCATAAACACATCAGGTTGAAGGAACCCTTCGCTTCCACTCACAACCCTCTACTTTGCTCTCTAGGGTTGATCATTTCTGTCAAACAAAATGTAGACTGTGGATGAGCAGACAGAATCTGGAGGTGTTAAACGATTACACTCCTGTCACACGCAATCCTACCTTGTGAGGTGGAGATTTAATTAGCAGCCGATCTGTTCTCTGTTGTTCTGGAGCCTCTCTCCCTCCTCTGGCTCCCACAATCACTGGAATTGAGTTCCATCTGACATAATGGGAATACAATAAGCCCAAGCAGCGCAATAAAAATTGGGGGCTAAAAAGACAAATAAATTGTTGGGGCAGACTTATGTTTCTTTGCGCCTTATTTCATTTTTGTTTTCGGCGAGTGGTGTTTTTTTTCATTTTTTCCTCCCCTGGTGGCAACTTGACAGGAATAGTTATAGTGTGAATTATTAACCAGGCATCTACAACACTGCACCAGTAATATTGTCACATTCAGTTCAGTCTCCATAATGTTAAGGGATGGGAAGAGACATTTTCTCACACACTTTTCACTTTTCAACCATAATAGCTTGATGACTGTGTTTATATATCTCAAATTTGCACTCACAAAAAAATACTTATCAAGGTAATAATCTTTGAGAATTTGAGAATTTTTACTATTTTTGCTACCACAGAAATATGTCCATATACACTAATAATTAAATGACAATAGTGCTGCATGTTATGTCATGTAAACCTTCACATGCTTTCAGTAATTACTGAAGCGTTAATTATAACAATGGCCATTCAGAAAAACAGACTCCTTTATTTTAGTCCCTTCTTCAGCTTCTCTGAAGACCTGCTGTATAGTGGAAAGATGTCCACGAAGCTCACTTTATTGTTCCAGCATGGATCGTGTTTCACGATGACCAAAGAGCATTATTATTGCTGTTACTGCTGGACATTCTGTGCTCAGAGAAAAGACCAGTCACTTCACCCTGTCCTCCTCTGACAGTAATGGCCAAGATATGAGGGAGTTTAGGTATTCTCTATAGCCTACAGGTGAAGGAATATTAGAAGATGCATGAGCAAAAACACAATGGTTCTTCAGGGCTTGACAAAAAGGCAGAGATAGATTCTGTTTAATATCTTAAATAGAATTGTTTGTGATTTGCTTTTCCTTGGAAATCTGTAATACTGTTAAGCATGGAAACACATTTCTCCATTTCACTCTTAAGCTTATTTAGCAGGCCCAGTATTTATGATGTTACATCTGGTGTTTGGAGTATCTCCTGCCATTTGCAAGAGCATGTGTAAAAATAGAACATGATTCTGTCCATGAGCAAGCACAGTTACCTGGGCCCATGTAAAGTTGTGCTGCAAGCTTAAGTTTTCTTTCAGCAGCCTGCTAGGTGAGTGACCCAATACAAATCCTATAATTAAAAATTTGTTTAAGGTGCAAGCTGTTATAGCTGTCAATCAACACTGTTCTGACCCCTGGGTCATTTACGATTGTCTGAAAAAGATAACCACAAGTATGTCTTAGCAGAGAAAAGTTCTGAAAAAGGTTAGTTTAGGGCATATAGCTGTGAGGTTTTGACTATCCTTTATTTACCAACCTATATTATTATATCAATTTGTGATGACCTCACAGAGACCCACTGTAGACTCATACTTCACCACAGTATCACAAGAAAAAACATGAATTAATAATTATTTAGATCAATAGCTCTGTCCCCATTTTTGTTTGGATGTCTTATGCAAGTTAGAGTGGTGGACGTTATAGTCTCTTAAAATAGAAATTCTTGAAAATAATTTTTATGAACAAACAGTTGAGGATACAACTGATTTGTGTAAATTCCATAGATTGAAACATCTGCAAATTACAGACATTACCATAATTCCAACACAGTACAAAGATCCCACAGAGAATATGCAAGTGTCGCTGTCCAAATCTGTTTTCTGTGTTTATCTAGCTTACTTCCTTACTTGTTTTTAAAGAAGACAGGAGCAGCTTCTGTATATATTGCACCCTATAAAAAGTGAAATGTTTTCACAGGGAAATAAATCTGCAGCATCACTGAAAGAAAAACTGATTTTAATTGATTTAAAGTCACTTCCAGTACTATTTTAAAATCCTCTTTTTTCCTCCCATTTGATTTAACTATGTCATGAGCCCACCCCAGCCTCCACTAGAGGCAAAGACTGAAGTGGCCACACACCATTTTTCTCATTCATGTGGCCACTAGCATTTGGTCCGATGTGCAAAACAGCAATCACACATTGCCTATGTCATCAGAGGAACACAAAGACAACATATGTCCAGTAGGCAGGTTCCAGGAGACGATGGTCACGAAAGTGAATGAGGAGTTTAATCATCTTTCCCCCTAGTTTTTAACAAAGAGGCTGAGACCCTTTTTACCTTGAAAAGGTGAAACTCCAGACATGGGCAGTAACTGGAGTGACTGGAACTGAAACCACCAACTGCGTGATGTAGAAATTCACCATGGAAAAATAGTCTGTCAACCAACCAAAGGCATCCTCTGCTGTACTTCACTGACATATCTTCTTGTCATGCTTTGATGGATCTTTTCACCACAGAGCTCACAAGCTCATTGTTCAGAGAGCTATGCATGGCCACTACTCCCATCCGTAGGACATAATTGTTGGTTGATTCTGCTAATTATCAGCTGTGCTTAACTTGCTCTTAGCTGTGACATATTTGAACAGCACTCCTCTCAGCTGAGAAGTGCCATCATATCATTTGAAATTTTCAATGCCAAGAGCACTCCATTTATAAAAACTAAATGGATATGTTGTTCTTTACTTTTGAAACACTGAGAACACATTCTTTCAACTTATCCTGGTGACTCGATACATCTGTTGCTTTATTTGGCAAAACATCCCATGTCTACAGGGTGGCCAAGGAAATATGCCAATGTGAAAATTCTTAGAGGAAAACTAAGCATGTTTAATTACATTTTCTAATTCTCACTGTCACCAACCTTTGGGGAGTGTTAGGGATTATCTGATTCAACTGATAACATGAAAAAAGTGTTAATCATGATTTCAAATTATTTTTGGGTGGTGAGCCCACCTGAAAACAATACAATGCAATTTTCATATTTTCCACAGTTTTCTGTATTTAGACATACAGTATTACTGAGGTAGAATGTATACAGGGTAGAAAGTCAGACAAATTGAAATAAATCTGTAACAAAGCAATACAATCAAATAACAAAAATAAGCTAATACAGTGTCTGCAGTGAGATCTTACATTTGTGTTTTTTTCCTCACACCACAGATCAAGCACAGATTTCATTGTTATTTTACAAAGGGGTGATGGGCCTGTTGCCCAAAAATATTTGATCCTTAAATTATTACTGAAAGTGTGAGAATTAATCAAACGTTACAACACGTTGAGCTTTGATGCTCTTCAAAGACAGGAGGGCTGGCTTAGTAATTATGTCTAATTTTGCTCATAGCCTGAATGTCTGTCTGACTACTACCAATTTATATCCCTCTACCTATTACTCTAACTAGGAGAGACACCCCAATTTAATCACCTTTGTGAAGAAGGACATATTACATCCACAAAATGGAAAACACAAAGATGAGACCAGCAATTAATAATGTCTCTAATCGGCTTTCTTGTTTATCAAGGCACAATCTTTCATTTCCTCTTTGGCTGTTTCTATCAGCAAACACCATGACTGCATTCCATACATGAGCACTTTCTGAAGTATTAGTACAGAGAGGTGCACTTGCATGTAATTTTGTTCCTTCCTTTTTTCTACCTCACAATCGGTTATATTTTAGTCTCTGCAAGTCATTGTGCAGGAAAATGAGGTGGAGGGATATTACTTTTCATTCTGCTTGTTATTACTCCTTTTCCCTCATCTTTAAAAACATGCATTCATATTCATATCCTTTTAAATATTTAATAAATGACTCCAATTTACTTTCTATCAGCCTGATGCTTGTTGCATCTTATGAACCTGTTAATTCGGGCAGTATGAATATTTCAAAGCTGCCCATCAATTATTCGAATTCCAAGTGGGCAATCAATGCGTTTGCATTAATCATGCTTTATTCAAGACTAATATGTGCAAGCCTAGTTATTGATATATTTGCACAACAAATTGCATTGCCTATTAATAATGCCTGCATTATTGATGGAGCATCTGGCCTTGCCTAAATACTCTGGCTCAGCCTTGTTCTTTCTGCAAGGTACTGATCTTTGTACTGAGTTCTTGTGGCCAGAGAGCCATGACAACTGAGCTGAAAGAGAATGAGAAAAAGCTTTTTACTGTTCCAGGGTGATTTCTGCCACTCTATGAAGGTTGCCATGCTTTTAAAACCAGCTTTGATATTCAACATGTGCGAGGGGGATGGAAGAAAGGGGCAAAAGGACTGCCATCAAATCACAGAGATGACTGTTATCTCAGTGTGTGTCCTTCAGCTGAAAGCACGACACTGAATCACTCTGAGCTTGGGAGCTTCCCAACCTTGACTTGCGGATAACTGCATGGTTCTCCAACAATGTGGTTCACATCTGGTAAGAGACATTACTCAAAGGGACCATGGACAGTCTTGGAGGAGCAGTATGAATGATCAATTTCAGGTCACTGCCAGCTATTTGGCCTAAGTGCATAATGACATTGCCCATGCACATTAGAGAAAAACTACCATAGTATCCATAATAATAAGATACAAATTACATGTTCCTTGCATATTATATGTGCATATTAGCTGCATATCTTCTGCTGTAAGGCTGGGGGCTTTAACAAATACAAATATCTGATTATGGAGAACATTATGTATTAGTTTTTGGGAGTCAATGAAGAGCTTGGCAGGGATTAAATCAAGTGTACTTAATCTGTGTAAGGGCATATGCCATTCAATCAAACAAGACTTAAGTTCAATCTGGATTCAATCAAGCCTGCTCTTTTTCTCATATCTGCCTCATGCAAATAAGCACTGGAAGTCAGAAAAGATGTGGTCTGAATGTTCTGACTGGTTTGGAAAGTTTGTGTTACATTAACTACTTCCTGAAGAAGACAAAAATGTGACGTATGCATGGAAATGTAAGAAAATGAGGGAAATTCATCACTGCGTACTGTGGACTATACTTATCCATGACTCTGTGTACAATGGCCTTGGATCCTCTAGTCCTGATACATAACTTAAGGGTAGTGGCAACATGAAATACAAAAGCTGGAGATAAGGCAGGATTTGTAGTGCTGCATGACCAATCGGACACAACAGACTATTTTCTAAACAAAACTGTAATTCAACCAACAATGTACAGTGCTAGTAACTATTTACATTCCGATTCAGTCTTAAATCCCATACATACACAAGAGCCCTGTAGCTGGAGTTCATGAACTCCTATGATGTGTTCCAGACAACATGCAAAACAGCACTACTGCAGAGCTGGTGCTGATCAACATAGAAACCCTGAGGAACCAAAACCCAACCAACCCCAGGAGGGACAAACTCAAATGTGTGCTTACACCTTATTGTTGTCTGCTAACACCCAAATTATAACTTGAAATGACTAGGCCAGTGGAGGGCTATATTTGTTTCTGCATGTATAATGAGTCTGATTTCTTCAAATTTCCACCCATAATTAACTAACCATTGCATGATTTGACATTATAGCTGAATTTCGTGATAGGTGTATGAGTTACAGATGATTTCATGGTAACTATGACTATACTATACTAAACAAGCTGGCATTGGTGTATACATCCCTGTTCTCGTAATTCTGGCCTGGCCTGATTATTTATAACACTAATGAGTGTGTTTTCACTAATACCAGTATCTTAAGCATCCAGACCAACATGGCAAGTAGCTAAAGCAGCTTACATCTCTGTACGTTTTGACAGCTCATAATGGCTGCATGATACATAAGTCTTGTAAAGTGAAGTCTCAGAAGATGAGCTTAGCCTCAACACATATTCAGATGCCATTTTACATTGATCTGAATTACTCATACTGGATCGGTCATAAAATATCAATAACCATTTAAACAGACCACTTTCTTTGACAAAAAATGGTGGATAAGGTAGGAAATTGACTAATATTGCAAGAGAAAAACCTAAAACATAATGTTGGTGGAATGTCCCTTTATGTTTTCCACTTAGAGTTCAGGAACTCAACAACCAAAATTGTGACCTGCAAAAAATACTTCTTCATCAGTAATTTAACCAGCAGCCAACCTAGAAGCCCTGAACCACTCAGCTTTAAAACTGACAGTTTAAATATGAAATCATCCATAGAAATGATGCAAGGCATAATGTTTTGTCTGCTGATGATAGTGCTTGTCTGTTGAACAGGGAAGTTTTTTTAATCAAAAATTGACATTTCAGAAAACCAAGGCAAAGCAGGCCTGTTAGGTTTACATATTGCATATTTTTATCACAGTCAGTATGGATTTGAAATGTACTTCAGACCTAAAGACAGCAAGGGGTAAGGAATACTAACATGGAGTGAAAAGGGTTTTTAAATGTCACTGACTTGCTCTGTCTTAATATGTGTGCAAAATCCTCTGTATACTGCAGCCAGGCTGAACATTGAACCTCTGCCTTGTTAGTTAACTTTTTCCCATCCAACATTTCAAAAGGGCTCTCAGTGGTCTCATAATTAAGACAATACTATCAACAAATACCAATAACATTGGAAGTGAATACACAAAAAGCAAAGTGTTGCTGAAGCCACCCACAGGAACAGTTCACTTCTTTGTTTGCACTTATTTAATTCTGGCAGGTCTTTCTATATCAAAGTTATAACAATTCATCTTTTCTTTTGACATTTTTATTAATCCATATCATGAAACTTTCAGTAGTTCCTAAAATTAATTAAAATATATAAGATATATTAAACATGTACAACTCTAATTACTTACTCATTGTGAAGGATAAAATGTTATTGTGTTTTGTGCCCCTGTAAGACTCAAGGTGGAAGTTCACCCACTTAAAACCACATTTGGAATTGTGTAATAGTCCATAAAAAGCCAATGATTCTGCTTCAGTCTCATATTATGGTCTACCTTGCAATATCTTTATCACAGCCCTTAGTACAAAGGATTATAACAGAGCAGCCAATCAAAATTCCTGTAAAGCTGACATCTTGAGTTACTCCAGAAACCTGATCCCATCCCCCACCATGGAAGTCTTATTGCCATTGAACGACAACTGCCTATTCATGTACCTGCCATTTACCTATCCCTGGCACCTGGATGAAGCTAAGCATGGATTGGACTGATTACTACATGGATGGGAGATATCCTGGGGAAATGAAGTTGCTGCTAGGAGCAGTGCTGCTGAGTCAGCCTTCCCTTTGGACCAATAAAACTTAAGAGGATGGGACGTCTTTTTTCAACAGCAGGGTTTAATGTGACATTGCGATTTTGAAACAATTTCACCCAAACATTTTTCCTACAAAGCACAAATTGTAATCACAAATTGTTCTAGTAGTTTTTTCCTCACACATTTAATATGGTTGCTGTACTTGTGAATGACAAGGTACAGCACAGTTGCTGGATAGACATAGCCACACAGACTTGAGGTGTGGTAATGAACAAGTACAAGCAGCAGCAGCAGTCTGACTAGCCAATTGTTAGCCATTTCTGCCAACTCTATAAATCAGCATCTGACAGGCCATCTTGTTACTACTGTCGTCATACTAATAGCAATATGTTACAGAGCATAACTGTACAGCATTGGCAATGGTAAAACAAAAAACTACTGTGCTCTGCTACATAAAGTCTGTATTATGCAAATTACAAATGTAACATACAGCCGTGCAGATGTAATAAGGCTTTAAGAGTGTCTTTCCTCAACCAGCTGCTATCAATAAGCAAGCAAGAATTTTAGCATTTTTTTTCTCTTTCAGTTCAGGCCATGTTATACAATACCTGTATCTGACAAGGAGATGGTGACACAGTTTAGCTCAAGAATTGGACATTACTATACACAAAAATGACTATATACAGTTTATACAAAGTCTAAAAAGGTAAAGGTAGGATAATGTTATACTCAAAACTGTACAAATGTCCTTTAAAATCCCGTCTTTTAAAAACTGGTTTAGAATGAATTTATTTAGTTTTGTTCAAAGCCATTGTATTTTGACCATGATCAAAGAACCTTTATTTAGGAAAGACTGTAAAAAATAATGGAAAAAGACTGCTATCCTGTTACAGGAGGTTACAACTTCAAAAAAGACTTAAACAAAAGTTATGTGCTTGATTATACAAGGACATTGTTTGAATTTAAACAGGGGCGCTATTTCAATGTCAGTGAGAGG
Organism: Albula goreensis; assembly: GCA_022829145.1. Classification (NCBI taxonomy): domain Eukaryota; kingdom Metazoa; phylum Chordata; class Actinopteri; order Albuliformes; family Albulidae; genus Albula; species Albula goreensis. Next base: position 30,705,024 of record CM040744.1, on the reverse strand, counting down.
TAACATAAGGATAACTTTTCCAAATTGAAGCTATTTGCACTCAACAGGCTACTAGAGCTAGTGATTCATCTGCAGTACCAGGAGATGTGTTAGTCCATGTAGGACTGACAGCAAACACAAGCAGGTCACAACTTATTGCATCTCTATGTGTTTGTGAGATGGACTAGTGACAGGGGTCATTTTTTTTATTGTTTCACAAAATACAATCGCCTCCAAGATCTCTGATTGCACCTCTCAGGCTATTCATTATTTTCACCCAGACTCCCCTGTTTGCACATGCTTAGGCCATGCCTACTGAGGGAAATCATTTGTAATAGAAACATAATGTGCTGTGACCTTGTGCTACCCCTATACTCTACCAAGCAAGGGTTATGCATTCTTATAGTGGGAGACTTGGATCAGTTGGTAATTTCCTCCAGTTTAAATCAATTGGGCTTAAGTTCACAGCTTGCATCTTACGCTCCACACCCAAACCCACCCATCCCCCACATACACGCCTCCTCTTTCCTCATTTAATTGTACGTCTTCATGCAGCACCAGTGGACCAAGCAATTTTATCCCTCAGCAATCAGTTTTAATTGTGCTTCTAGAGTTGTTTTGTTTAATTGCCATTAGTTGAACCTCCTGATCCACTCTGGATGCCTGAGGTGTGCAGAACACAAGACCATCAGTTGTACAGTTTGGGAAAGCACACCTTATTTTATGGGAGGCAAATAATCACAGGGAAACCCCCAAGTTGCTTGTATATCAGTATGCACATGTATCTTCATTTTTGTTCTCATAGGAAACAATTTTTTACCAGACGGCCAACATTTAGCCCCAAGGTTGGTCTCTACCATAGGCGGGTTGCTCCAGGTGAGAACTTTGCTCTGACCTAATGTGAACAGAAAGATGAACAAACTTCTGCCCACAGAGAGTCATTAGTGCAAAGCTACTTATGGAGGGATACCAAAAGCAGCTAAAGCTAATTCATTCCTTGAAGACAGCAATTAAAGGAAACCATGAAATAAAATGTAGATCTCACTCTACTGTAATGAAATGGCAGTCTTAGGGTGCTTTCTTTGTATTCCAGGGATTCAAATATATGAACCATTCACTCAATGCGAATATTTTTGCAATAGATCTGACAGCCTGGTGTTGCCCATACTCAAGTGAAAGAGTCTATTCCCACTATGGAAACTCCTGGAGTTAGTAATGAGAAAATAATTATATTGATTGGATCACAAATAAAAAAATCACATTCATTTTGTAAAAGCATCCCGACCCACCAATGACTTGTGGGATATTTCTATTTAATATGGGGTTCATTGAAAGAAAAAAAATGGTATTCAGATAGGGGGTTTAGCTCGTATAGTTGCATTTTAGATTTTTTTTTTTGCTATATTTATTTTTTTTGAATACTTTATAATTATCCTAAACTATGTTAACAGCAAAACTAGATGTTTTAGGTTAGGTGTGGTTTGTCCATAAAAATGATCTATTTAAAATGTATATTTAAAAAATCATAGCTACATATTTAGAAATTGGCTCTTGATAGAGATATTTAAGAATCTGTCAAGATAACTTAATGGAGTATTGCTGTAGGTATCTTATCTGTTTGGTTTAGTTGGGTTAAACATTGGTCAAGCAGTTAGAAGATGATGATACTTCTCTGAGCCAATAAAAAGCCTCCAGCCATGTCTGTTTGTGAGGATGCCTCCAAATAATACACCCTAGGACCTGAACAGCATCAGTGGCTACAACAGTCCATCATGTGCTTCAAAAGCCAATGTATCATATTACCCATGCAAATGGTAAAGCTGACCATATACTCAACTGGATCAACTTGTTTGTCTTCATGCGAAAATCGCTGAATTGGTGCAGCATCAATTAGAAGAGGAGGCTGAATGCATTTTGTCATTGTGCAATTGACATGAGCATATGAAAAACATGATTGCAACACACTGTAGAACAGTGCTGCAAGATGCTGTTTGTTTTGTGACATAAAATAAAATAACTGAATTACTGTATGCTCATTCGACATTGTATCCTACATATTCTTTGCACATATTGACATTGTCACATTGAGAAAATGACACCTCTCACTCATGTCTGATCAGCAAAAATGGCTAATTTAAATGAATATAAAATGCATGTGTGGACTCCTTAATTGGAATTTCAAGTTCGAAATATGGGTTTTTTGCAGTTGATGTTGCATCATATCTAATGATTTTTTTTCATTTGGTATTTCTATATACATACAGTTTGCACCTTATTTTTACAAAGCAATACACAAAAATAACTCCCCTGTTTACAGAGGCAACGCTTAGAGAAAAAAAAACTTAAATATAAAGGAATACAATTTGTTATTTGATTTTTTGAGGATATAAAACGAGCAGTATAAAGTTACTGTGTGTGTTTTATTTTGACCTTTTTTCATTTTCCAACTTCATGATTCTCAAACAAGCCTTCAAACACAGTGAGAATTAGCTTGACCTGTTGCGTAGGTGTGAGGAAAATCAACAAAGAGGCACCTTGCTACTGAAGGAAGCTGAGATGAAAACGATGCAATGTGAATAAAGAGTTGGCAGCAGCCACAGGAGGGCCGCCTTAGAAGAACTCTGACACCGGTTCAAGTCCGCAAGCAAATAAAAGACAGAAAATGAGAGTGAGAGGGAGGCACACAAACATGCCTCCAGGAAAACCAAAAATGGGCGGTCACTCAGCCTAAACAGACAGAATAAAGAGGAGAAACGAGCCTGGTGCAGTGCTTGTGAATTCTGCACTGGGTCACACGCAGCCGTGCTTTGACGACCCCCTGAGTCAGAACTGAATCGATGAACGCCACCACAGCTGATCAAAGCGTAACATCTCCCTGTGCGGTTAACATTTTCTGTGAACTCTTGAATCCACCCCCAACCCCCCCAAACACACATACACACACGCACAGACATACACAAACATACACACACACAATCCCTCACCCTCCTCCCAGATGCATATATCAAAAACCTCACGATGAGGAAGTCAAAGTGTCTGACAGAACTGTAACATGCATGGGTTCCCAGAGGCACTGTAAATTATTCTAATGGAAAACGTTGTGACCCTTAAAAGTAAATAGCGGGAATTTATTCATTTCATTCTGAGTGTCGGATGGTTCATGGCTAGGAGCTGTAACTGTGGTCATACTGATGGCTCCTCAGACATGAATGCCCTGCCTGAGCCTCCTGGAGACAGGCTGAAGGGTGAAAGCTGCTCTCTGGAGACTTCCGCAAGGGTGCAGTTTCATTGTCTCTTCAGTGGCCCTCGGCTGAAATCTGCTGAAATTTGTGATTGTTTCTCTTCTTTGTGAGCCCTAGCAGGCTTTCTTTCCCGACTCATCTGACAGTTTTTAAATGTGTTTTCATATTGCTCTCCGTTTCCCTGTAGCCAGCACCCATGAGGGTCACTATGTACCATTAATCAGTTTGATTCCAGCTTATACTGGGCATGTTTTAGTATAGGAAAGAGAGGGTTTTGTGTGTGTGTGTGTGTGTGTGTGCGTGCGTGTGCAGGTAGTGTTAAAAAAAACAGTCACTGGTCATACTTTCAAAGCTGACAATACAGATTGGCATACAGAAGACGTTTTCAGTCCGAAAATAAACTCACTTTCCAAAAAATATAAAAAAACTCTTCTGCTGGTGAAGCAAATCCTCAGCATCTCAAGAAGATAGCACTGCCAGATATAATATAAAAAATAGTGTCGTGCCAAGAGTATTGTCAGATCAAGATGCTGTTCTTTTTTACAGTTAATGCTGTCTTTTTGACAACAATATTTAAAAAAAATATCTAGCTGCATAAAAGCATAATATTGATAATTTTGATGTCTGGGTCAGGTCCACTAGTTCTATATCAATGTATATCTATATTATTATTATTATTATTATTGTTATTATTATTATAATAGTGATAACAGTGGAGATTCAACACACACTCATAACACAATGGCATGCTGCTGGGTTAGCATAATATTTAAGCCATAAAGCCAACACACTTGACAGGAAGTTTATAGTGCTCCAATGCAGAGAGAATATAAAAAGAATGTAAACTACGATTTAAAGCACCAGACTACTAGACATTGACTATTCAATACGCAGTGTGCCGCTGGGACCTGACCACTGGCTAACATGGTAAATCTAGCAAGATGGCCTGGTGGACATACTGTGGAAAATGCCATGTGCACAATGCTTCAGCAAGCAAGCAGATTCCTCCTACATGCAATCTAATTAAGCTTCCTTTTAATGAGTGGACCTACAATTTATCTTAAAGGCGACTGATTCTCAGATGATTTAAAGGTGAGCCCAACAGTGTTGTAGCCCACATCTAAAAGTATGACCATTTATTTTATACACAGTTGTACAAATACATTGCTCTGAGTTCACTATTATCCAGTTAACCCTGTGATACATATAGATACATATGTACATGTGTAGACACGCACACACAAATCTAGAGCGATTTCACATGAGGCATTGAACCATTATTTATTTATTTGAGATATATTTATATATATATACATTCCACAAGCCTGGCTTCTTAATGGAGGTTAGTAATCCACTTTGAACTTGTCTTGTAATATAACAATACTCATTTCAAACGATTCTACAGTGGGATAGTAACTGACATGTCCATGGTGTTGCACAGATATTCAAACTCACATTCAATCATTTGGTTAATGTTATGACAAAGGAAGGCCCACCAGTCTTGCTATACCTGTGACAGCTACTGCAATAGAGTTCAGGGATCAGAGATGGCTCATTGACTGCCATGGGTAGAATACTCAGAAAACCTGCTTGTGAAGTCCCTCTTGGACACTCCGTGCAAAGACTATGACATCACAGTCCATTTATCTCAGTCTAACCCGTCAGCACTGTCCCTCTCCCCTGGCCCTACATGCGTGACATAGCACCAGGAAGGACATGTGTGCAAGCTACCCCAAGGCACTAAGAGGGAAGGGGAACAGACCCCCTGCGGCTGGAATCAGGGAAGGGTAAATCAAGCATACACTCTTGTGAGGCTCGAATGAGAGCCTGATGGGCTGGCTGCCGAAGCCAGTTCATTGCTTTCTCAACAGAGCTCTCACCATGGTTACAGCTCCTCGTTGCTACAGGATTGGAATCTTGCATTCGCTCTTTGGTCGTGTATATGCGTATGTGAATGCTCAAGATGTAAGTCCCTGTAGTCTCTGTTAAATGTCATATTATTTAACCTGTTCTACACCTTGTAGTGAACAAAAGGCAGTGCATAAAAGTACAAAGAAAAGTCAATGAACAAACACATCTGACATGACTGTCAGATGATTGCTTTGGTGGCACATTTTGGAAATAAGGCACAGCCACTCAAATGAACACTGCACAGTCTACATGTAAATATGTAAATAAAATCTGGATCATAAAAAATACTCCAGGGACTGTTTTCAAGAACCTTGCAGGCTAGCTAGTATTTATTCATCACAGGTGTGAATTAGAGCACAGCTTAAGGACCTCATAAAAAAGATGTCCTTCTCTAATAAGATCAGAGGGACATCAGACGGTGACCTAGTTTCATCATCAAATCAGAGGGGACAGACTGATAAGGAACAAGATTTATTTTTTCCCCTCAACATCAACATGGGAAATCTCACTTCAGCCTCTTGAATCTAAGAAAAAAGGTTATGGATTCCAAAAATAAGCAAGTCTTACACTTTTCTGGCTACATCACGATCTCCTGTTGATGTGTGTCGACTGGAATGAGGAGAACTTTTTGAGATGGATGTGTGAATGAAGGAATTCAGTGGCAGAGACTACTCACTGCATATGGAGGGGGATTTGGATTAGTGTTTGTGTGGGCCACGAAGGAATGCATGACACACACAGCTTGAATAATATGGGGGGGAATGCTTTTAATATTACATTAAAAACAGTCAACATGGGGATTTTAAGGTTCCCATCTAGGAACTGGTCTTAATATACAGTACTAATCACTAATCTTAATGTGGAACATTTGCTGTCATTAGGAATTAACTGTGACCACACAGTTTTTACAGCGGAGGGATTCATCCATCTAAAATAAAAAAGCTCCAGAGGTTTTTCTTGAGCTGTTAACCTTAATTGTACTTGCACTCCAAAGGTATTTGAAGCTTGATTACCCCTGCTTGTCAGCTGAACTGTTTATATTATGTTAATGCATATTGCAGTATTTTACATGTGACTGTACCCTTGCGCAGGCTCCAATTAAAACACTCGTTAACACTTTTAGGGATGAGTCTTATTTACAAAACACCTCTGTCTTGGAGGTACAACGGTTTTGATTGGCTGTTGAATAGAAGGTGGAACTGCAGCGGCAAGTTTGTTGTCGCCTACAGCACTATTTCTTTCCCCCAGTTTTATTTTTCTCTGAGCAGTGCTTAACTTTCTCCTTAAATACTAAAGTATTTATCTCAGCTTTACTTTGCTGCCTAGCTACAATGAAGGTTGGGGGACAGGGCTAGTTTTACAAACTTCCTGACCTTCTCCTTCATAACACCAATTCAGTCTCTTAGTAGCTCCTGATATCATACAGACCCCAATCCTAACAACTGTGACTTGATGTCCTTCGTAATCCATGGCTGTAGAGGAAGGGAGTGTATGTGAAATCTATGAGCTTGTCAAGTTCCCACCCACTTTGCTCATTTCATAAGTGAGAAAGTATGTCTAGGAGATTGTGGAAGTACAAGGTTTGCTTAAAAGCATAGTTTTATTCTTAATTAGATTTTCAGCAGTTAATGCTGTAGTTTGGTGCCCTCTAAATATGTAACACTTTTTTAAACCTTGCTCTTGCCTACTGGAAACTCAATTAGCTAATTTTATTTCCACAGCAGCCTCTGGACAGTTTAAAGTGTACAGTAACAGATGAGAGAAGAAACCAATGCATGATAATACATTGCATTCACACATTTTGACTAACTTATTTAAAAGTAATTTTGTTATTGAAAAGGAATTCAATTGTCAAGACATTTTTGCCATATTCTAATGGTGTATCTCTTCATTTCAACGTCAGCAATGTTGTTCTGTGGGAAAGCCACTCAGTGCTGACTGGTATACATATGCTAGTATGACACAAGCAGTATGGGACTATGAAGGGCAGGATCACAGACTGGTTTACCACAGAGATTTCCTGAACAGCCATGATTACAAAAAATTCCTTTAGGCCACAAAAGACAACTTCAGATTTCAGTCATTTTCCAAGAAATCAATGTGACAAAAATGGATTTCAATAATCACAATATAAAATGGCATAAAATACTGGGCAGGGGGACTGAGCAGATAAAATGATGTGGGCTGTATCATTCAGCTGCAGGCAACAGAAATTTAGCCACTATGGACTAAGGAAAATCCTGGATGTTTTCTTTGGGGCTACAGATTACTTTCAACAGCATTAACACTGTGAAATCTGAGGTACTCTGGTTTCCAGATGGGGAGTACAATAAAGGTTTTTATGGTGTTGCTCATGATGTTCAGAAAGGCATCCATACAAAAACATAAATACATAATAAAATATATATTTCAAGACTGCTGTCATAAAGCTCTGAATCCTTTTTTATTATACACAAAATAAGTTACAGCAGCACAGTCAAGTTTTTGATGGTGCAATAAATATTACTACGAGGAACACATCTGGGTAAATCTAGGAAGGCTTATGACTATTTTGTTAAAGAGGCTGTTGTTATAAACCAGGGGCCTGTAAAATCTCATCTGCTGTGTGCTATTGGTAAACACCGATGTTCAAAAGTTTTCTGGGCCTTTGTAAACAACCAGTAATGTCAATATTTGCAGAATAATGCAAATTATTACGCCCACCAGTGAAGACACGCAATACCGGAAAACCAGCAGCCTGCCTCTTCAGCAAGCAAAACTCTGTTTTGCGAAACTGATATGCCAGACAAGTACAGACATATATTTGCCTATTCTTGTATCTGTAAGGGGTTGGGAATCAGAGAGCCATGCATATGGTACATTAGCTGTTAGGACTGTAAAAGACAGACATGCACAAGCAAATGAACATTTGGTGATCCATTGTTTGTGATAATGTTCTAGAATGCACAGCCCCGGAGGGCAATAGTGTCACCATACTGTTATCTTTTCCACTTGCAATCATTACTAATAAACACAAGCCCTTTATATAAAACCAAATGAGATCATTCCATTATCCATGGACCTAAATCAAACCCTGACAACTGAAGGTCAGCTGTTTTCCCCAATGTGACAGGAGTGAATCTGGTGATAACTTGTTCATTGCAGATGAGATCCATATATCTCATTAACCCAGTGTCTCACCTTGCTCCCTGTGAAGTCGACCGGCCCTGAACAGATACAGGGACATGGCCTTTCCCCCTTTCATGGCATCCATCCAAACCACTGAATTCGCATCACGCTCAAGCAGACACACACATGCAAGCCACACACACACACAGCATATACCGTTGCAGAAACACACATACTCATACATACATGCAATATGTATACATACCCACGCAAGGACAAGCAAGCACACACACACACACACACACACACGCACACACGCACACACACACACACGTGCACGCACACACACACACTCATTTGTCCGAATCAGAACACCTTGCAAAAGAGAACATTGGTTTCACATCAACAGCTGATGGCAGAATAAGAAGCAATTCCCAGATGGCCCTTAAGATAACTGTACTTTGCTGTAATTGTAACCATTTTTCTTTGGAGCACTGAGCCCAAAACACTGCAAAATCTGGGCCAATAAATAAGTAATAACTGCTTTCCTGCTCCGGCAAACTTCAGGAGCTGCTCGCCGCATCCAACTGGAAGGAAGACACAAAGGCATGCAGGCATGCACGCACAACATGAAACATGAGTGCACACACACACACACACACACACACACACACACACATACACACATTCATCTTGTCTCCTGAAAATCAGCCTGTATTGCTGGTGCAGCTGCTCCTATTCAGTGAATCTAGTTTGTGAATAATTGCATATTTAAGCATGTATGGCATGCCATACGTCAGTGATATTCAATAGGCGGCCTGTGGGCCATTTTCATCTGGCCTGCGAGCATTTCAACATGCCCCGTAGTTGAGCAGCCTCTTTTCCTACTATTATTGTGAAACTAGCCTGTATTTGGTGAGTCCGAGTGCCGCTGCAACAGAGCAAGGATGACCGGTGCATGCTACACACGGACTGAATAAACTTTTATTTTGACAGTGAACACAAAATTCATGTAATTGCTAGTAATTTCAAACATACAGCAGCACATACAGGAGATCAAACACACAGGTTTCAATGGTAACTTCCCACCCAGTATTTAAAGGTAAAATTGACTCAGTTCCAACCGATCAGTGCTTACCATCCAGAGAACCTCATCAAAACCTCATCTGCTCAAGAGAACATGATGGCTGCATCTCTCCGAGTGGCCTGGCACCTTGCTAAAAGCAAAAAGCCTTGAAGTAGGTGAAGACATGTGCAATCAATATGTTAATTGAAGTGCTTAGTCATGACCCCAAAACAAAAAAAACAGTCATAGAACTTATTAGACAAATACTATACTCAGATTAAAATTAAATTAATTAAATTTCCTGTTTTCTCTATCATAATGCACACATTTCATTTTATGAACCTGACTGTGAGCTATAAGCCCATATTTACTGCAGTTTATGGCCGACTATCTTTATATATACTATCTTTATATATGGCCTACTATCGTTTACCCAAAATGCCTGGGACCAGAGGTGTTTCAGATTTTGGGTTTTTTCAGATTTTGGAATATTTGCACATACAGCATTCCCCGACATTCGACCGAGTTCCATTCTGACCAACCAGCTGTATCTTGAAATGGATCTAAGTCGGACGTATGTCAGCATAGCATGTAGAAGTGCACATGTAGCATGTAGAAGATGTACACAATGCCGGGATATCGTTTGATGGTCACTACCATTAGCACGCAGCCATTAGCACTGGCAGACACATGACCAAGTGTAATTTTTATATTTACATAATTTTTTTTCTTTATTTTTTAAATTTATACAGTATTTTTTTCGGTTGTATGCACAGATGGTTGTAAGTCACATAGGTCAGGTGTGGAATTTTCCACTTGTGGCGCCATGTTGGCGCAAAAAAAGTTTTGCATTTTGAAGCATTTCTGATTTCACATTAGGGATGCTCAACCTGTATTACATTATATTCAGTAGAAACACTCTTAGACAATGGGAGGAATGGAATGATTTATTAAATGGTTAGGCAAGGAAATTGAACACTGGTTTTGGGCTTGGAGTCCTAAGGGGGAGAGGAGTGAAGATGTTCTCATAGGAGAAGAGAACCCCCCTATAGGAAAAAGCATAATTAGGGAAGGTGGTGGTGGGGAGGAGGTGGGATGCCAGAGATGCAAAGCACGATGGGAGCTAGGTACGTGTTGTTTATATACTTGTGTGGAGCCTGGAATTGATTGAAGGGGGTTGTCTGAGAATGATTCTCCCAAACTTTGTTTTAACAGACTCCATTTATATTATATTATATTATATTATATTATATTATATTATATTATATTATGCTTCATGCCCAACTCTATTCACAATTCACAAAATATTAATTGAAAATCCCTGCCATGCTGAAAAAGTCACTCTGTGCTTCTTATCACCAAATGCCAATGAGCTGGGGTGCTGCCTATTAAATCTTTACAGAATAAAGGGGTTTGGGACTGAGATAACTGAATACAGGAAGGATGCGCTGAAATCCTGTTCTCCACACAGCGGACAGGGATGAGATATTTGCTTTACTGGGGATATTTAGCTATTATTTACTTAGGACCTATATTCTTATTAGTCAACTGGTCTATAAATGCTAAGCAGATGTGTTGAACAGTGTACTCTGTTGATGCAAATATCGTTTCACAACCTTTTACTTCTACCAGATAAGGTAGATATCTATACCTTAGATTTGTAAGTACTATAAAGAATACCCCTTGTTGTATGCAAACATATATCAGTGCTCTCACAAAATATATCTGAAAGGTTAAACATATTTTGATATCATGACAGTAGTCTCTTACTCACTTCTTAAGCTTGCCTTCTTACACAGCTTCATTCAAACAGGCAATTGTACAAAACAAGAATGGGGCTTTTGTTTTCCATTATTGGAATTTTTAGTTTGCATCTTTCATTTTTGGTAGTCATTCTGGTTAGGAGACAGAAAAACAACAATTCTGATCAGTGTCATGACTTGTGAAAAAGAAGGGACAGAGCTAAATTCCAACGTAAAAATGTGGTTTGTATACTGAGGTGCCAGTTTCTTGGTGCTCCATCGTTCAGGCCTTCGGGGTGAGAGATGTCTGCTTAAGCAAGGTTACAAGCTGCTGCAGCAGTTCAAAACTGGATTTAATTAGTCCCCGCAGTGGAAAAAAAAACTCCTCAAGCTTTGAAGGAAGATTGCCAGAGCCAAGATTCCCCCCGTGTCCTCTGCTGTATGACACTCCTCATAGTTTTCATGATCGATTTTCACACTCAATTAGTTTTTCTTTTCTAAAGATCGCAATCGGATTCAACAGTCGTCGGTTAAACTGCACCAACACAGATAAAGAGCAAACAAAAGAAGAGAAGCCAGACAGTGCACTGATAAATGGTTTTATCAGTGTTAGTCTTGTCTTGTATTCCTGATTTCCTAGAGACATACTTTTTCAAGTTGGAATGCAAAAAGAGGGGAAGCAGACAGTCAGTGAGCTGAGGGCTATTGATTCTTACAATAGTAGCTGGCAAAAAAATACTGTCTCCAAGATATTGTAATTGAAATATGTCCTGCCATGCATTACTCATAAATGAATGCATAGTGTGTTCCAAAGTGGAGAGGATCAAATTAAGCCACTCCTTCATCTGAAGCAACTGTGCAGTTTACAATTTGTCCTCAAATTCTGCTTTGTTGATGATTTTTGATCAGGCTGTCTTGGTCATTTTTGGTTAGGCAAAGGAAACAAAATCATTCATCAATTTGCATCTTGGACAAATTTATCCTCTTCTGCGACATGATTGACTACATTGTGTAAGTCATTATTCCAAAAATAAAGTCTATAGTACATAATTCAGCTGGTTAATAAGAGCAGGTATTTGTCAGAAGAATTCCTCCTGCAGTAGTTATATTCCCTACCACACAGCAGCCCATTTTAAATCTGAAGTACATACTTCAGCTGGCTAACAACAGAAAGTAGATAGGAAAATATGTGGCTGTATCTGAGAAAGAGGTTTTTCTGTCAAATATAGGCCAAAGACTGCCAAGTGGCCATTTCAGAGGAGCCTTTAACTAGCTATACGTTAACATTAATTAATCCCCAATGTTGGCTTGAAATCCTTCATTTTCTCCATTGTGGTGACAACTTCTGACAAGGCAAATCGTGCTTGAATATATGCATATTTTGTACCAAATTATTCATGGGAGCTTCCTTGACTAAACTGATAGAATATGCAGCAGACTTACGACAATATAAATGTTAAAGGATGAAGGATCATTTACATAGTTTTTTTTCTGTCATGCATAATTTATCTCTGAGATGTGCGATTTAAAATACAAAATGAGATGAAAAAGGAAATATTAGATGACTTATGTATGTGGTTGTACTACCATATGAAAAAGTGAATGTTGGAATTTTATATACTATTCAAGAATCTTTCCTGAAAACAGCTGAAAGTGTATTTAAAATGTGTATATGTTAGGCGAGTGTATGTGTTATAATCATAGTTAACATTTTAAGATTCCATTCAGTATTTCAATGATTTTTACCATTGAAATCCAAAACACAACTTTTTTTGTATTGAATTTTTGTTTTTATGATTGCTTATATTTTTCCATGGGCAGACCTTTGGTTACCAGGGAACATCATCTGCAGTTTATGCATCCAGCTTGTATGTTTGCTTCTGTTGCAGTTAATTAGCTAAGCTGTACTGCGACCACATGAGAACTTCCTGTGGGGCTGGCAAAGGCGGACCACAAGCAACCAATCGACCAGAGGAGTCAATAATGTGCAACAAGGTGGTACAATCCCTGCCGACTGAAAGCTGCCCTCCAATGGTGACTCTATGGCAAATTGTGCACTGCCAGGCAAGACTTTTGGCCAGCTGGCACGGAGATAGAAAGGCTATAGCATTATGCTAAACTGAGGCAGGGCCGGACATACCACCTAAGATGCCTACACTTATAACATTGTCCTAACTGTCATATGACAAGTGTCATGCTCCATTATTTTTTTTTACGTTATGTTTATTTTTTTTTCTTTCATCAGATACTATACAACCACATATGTGCATTACATGACATTACATTAAAGGCATTTGTTAGACACTCTTATCCAGAGTGACTTACAAGGCAAAATGCCTACGAATGGTACAAAAAGTGCAAAAGTACAAATAATGTCCACATAGTAGGGCATTATCCATAAAACCAAAACAATATTTATTTTGTAGTATCCATAAATTGTTTGCAGGACACCAACATAATGTATATAATTTAACCCAGTGTACACAATTTGCAGTTGTTTCATTATGCTTTATTCTCATATTTGTTATTCGGCTTGTATTGTCACTCCGGATCACATAGTAGATACCCCCAGTGAACATTCTGCATTGTCTTTACACTTCAAAATCTCAAACATGTGTATTTATATATGTTACATCAACAGTGTGATCTACAGTGCATTTTCATGGATTTAATGGCATTGGTTAGTATTTTCACAATTTTCAGTTTTTTGTGCAGATTACTTTTCCACAATCCCATACTTGCTTTCAAATGTTCATGCGATTTCATTTAACCATTATTTAAACTGAGAGGTATGTTAACTGGGAAATTTTTCTCATTTAAAAGGAGGGCAGATTTATATATATTTTGGCAGTCATAAAATGTAATTCCAGTGCTGTTTGAAATTGTGATTGCAAAAACTAACGTTAGCAAATGTCTCCAGTTAGTCCAATCAGTCAGAATTTTTTTCCTTAGTACACCTAGGAACAGGAGCTATTATTTAAATTTTGGAAAAACCTTATCACACTGCATGTTTTTATACTGTCACAGTACATTTTCTTATTAAAAAAAAAAATAAAAATTCTTATTAAAGAGCAGAAACCTCTCATGAGATTCTTACATTATGCTCTTACATTAATGATCAATCGCACACTCATAAACCATAATCAATGCACAGGTACATTAAATTAACATCTGTTATTTCTCTCCATGCCCCGACAAATGTACAGCTCTTTATGAAATTATCAAAATGATATAACGTATAATATATCATAACATAATTTTTATGTGCTTTATTTCTGGCTTTAACTCTTATTCAACACAAATAACCGATATGACATTACAGTAAAAGTAGGATGTTGGGCAGACCCCTGGCAAATATACTATTCCCAAGGATCCACATGTATGTTGAAAATGCATTGTCATCTGGAGGAGATATGACCAGGGCTACAATAAGCTGCCTCCTCTCATTTTGCAGTCTGTTGACCAGCCGTGTTCATCTTCACCTGTGGGATTTGAGCGGAGAGGCAGACAGGCTGGCGGGCCTACTGTTGAAAGCAGTGTTGGCTTTGCATAGTGGGTGAGGCGTGAGCAAACATTTTCATTCCAATCCATGTTAAATCTACTCAAGCTTAATGCTATCCCAGTAATGCACACAGTATGCACTTAAGTTCCTTATTTAAGACAGAATGGCTAATATCACATTGCTTGATCTGTCAAATTACTCACATTGCTGTCTTTTTTTGTACATACAAATTTACTACTATATTGATCAATATAACAGAGAATAAATGCAATGCGTACATGGATCAAGGGTACCGGCTAAACACAAGATTGTTAAAGAAACTGTAAGAGATTCTTTATTTTCTGACATGCCATATGCTTCGGGACTGAAGTCAAAGAAATTCAGTAAGAGCACTTCACAAACCATGTAAGATGACACAGACAATGAGAGGTCTATTAGCTGAAATCTTCCAATGCTGTAAGATGGTTCACGTAAGCGACAGTCCTTATCAAAATTTTATTTTCTGTGCTGCTTTCCTGAATGGCAAACGACGATGTAGCCTCATCACAATCACTAAAAACAGGGGTTGACTGAGGCAACAAACTGTATTGTCAGAGCACTCCAGAAAGCCACTGGTCTCTTAGATGAGCAAAGGGTTGGAATAAAGCAGTGCTACTGTAAGAGCTTGCTGATTGAATTCATAGACTAAGATGAATAGCCTCTGGTACCATGCATTGTATGTGATTTAGTGCTGTGACTGAGGAGGGCACTTCAGCGTGTCCTGATTACGCTCTTTTGGAGGAATTTAATGAAAACCTCAGCATGCATTGTGGATGGACTGGCCTCTCACATCCCTTGCCTAGACTAATAAAAATCAAAATAAGGTTTTTTTTTTCCCCAAAGCAGTGCCCATGCTGATAAAAAGGAGAAAAACTGAATGAAATTCGATGAAATGTGTGATTAAAGAACTGTAACTGAACATTTGTGGCTTTGCTGTTTCCTAGTTACTCCACCATCAGACTACAGAACTGTGCACAGGAAGTAGAAGCATATACTTAAAATAGTATTGCAAAGGCACTGGACTCTACCTTTCAATAATTCACACAAGACATGATACAGCAGAATGACTTAATTACACTGTTTTGTGATTTCAGGGCTCCTTCATAAGTTTATTTTTTATTCTTTTATTACGTTGCAAATAGCATCTGACAGCATCAGCAAACTACTCAAAGGGCACAAGTTCATGTTTCAGGTCATGCTTCATGCAGTGAAAAATTATTTTCCCTATTTCAACATTTCCCTATTTCCTATTTTAGGCGTGCTTTAAAATTAAATTTGATCTAACTTTGTAATGAAAATCAAACAGATGAAAGGGGACCTCTGGCAATTTTCATTTCTGTCATTTATTAAATTAATTTACACAACACCCACTGCTCTACAATGAAAAAGTACCACCTTTAGCGAAGCCATACCACCTTTATTTACCACTTTTATTGGATGCAGTAGCAATGACTGCATCCGAACAGTTCCTGTAATTCAATTAGCTTCCTACAATGACATGGAGGAATTCTGACCCTCTCCTCCATGCAGAATTTCTTCCTCTCCATTCAACTTTGATTGGGCTATTCCAGAGCTGTAAAATTCCATTGTTCCAGAACTCTTGTGGATCATCCAGTTGCTCGACTGTGTTCATTTGTTAATGACTCCACCATCAGGAATACAGTGGGGTAACATGTCCTTCGTGAGCAGTAGTTTCTGCCTCGCTCCTCCGCCATGACATGTTTGCACACTGTATTCCTGATGGTGGAGTCATGAACACTTATTTTAGCTAAGGCAAGAGAAGCCTATGGATCACTAGATTTTGTTCTACGGTTCTTTGGGTCTTCCTGCACAATTTTATCCATTGCGATTGGACAGACGTTAGCAAGACAGCTACTACTGGGAAGGTGGAATATAATCACAGATTGTTCTATTTGCACACCAAACAAATAAAAGCACCAAACTTTTTTTTTTTCTCTCAGACTTCCTCTATATACTACTACAACACACAAGCTAAACTGACTGCATACAAGAAATCAGCAAAAGTGAGCAAAATTAGATGGACGCTTTTTTCGGATTGCTCAAACTCATATATAATATGTGTACAAATTGAACATATACTACATACAGTATGAGCAGTATTTTTACTAACAAAAACATCTCATGAATTACCTGCAAAGTACTCTTTGCAATGGTAAAATGACAGCAATTCCAGCCAAGAGGCATTTTCATGAAACAAGAGAGCCTTGCTTTTATTACCATCATCATTACAGTATTTCATTTTTCAATGTACAGTCATTTGGTTTCATTTAAATGTAAATCGGGGCGCAAAACTACATTACATCTGCACCCGCGGCAGCCTAAATCCAGCGATTCATTCCATAACGGTAGAGCAAATAACAGAGCCCCCTACTCTCTCTGATTAAAAATAACCGCTTTGACCTTCGACTGCTTAGCAGTGTATAGCAACTCACTTTCAATGTGTCCAAAGCTAGGAAACTTGTGCAAGAGCAGAGCCATCACAGTTCTACCGGAGGTAGAATACTTAATGTCGGTCATTTGTGAAAACCTGTGTCCAAGTCATATTGCTGTCACCATAAGGGCATGCTGGAAAAAATTTCAGAGGCCCTCTTCACATGGATGTGTACAACCAAAGAGCCAGGGGCATATGGATTCTAGATACCACTCACTTCAAAAATGTTATCATATGAATATCAATTACAAAAATAATTACAAAATACAATAGCCTCTGTCAACAACATAATATATTGAAAACAACAAGACAGCAACAAACAAACAGTGTAAGATTTGATGTGTGATCAGAACAGAAACTGTGCCCCAGTCCACATTGTATAAAGCAAAAAGAGTATCTAGGAACAATATACCTTTAGGCTATATGATTTCAAGCTACTGCTGTGCCAAAGAGAGTGCTGAGTAAAACATACTTTGGGAACAACTGGTTTGCCACATTGTTAGCCTTGTCATTCAAAGGTACAGAGATGTTAATCAAATCCTGGCCTGAGACATTTGATCCACCTATTAAAGGCATATGAAAGTAATAAGATTAGCATTACAATCTGTCAAAAGATGAGATTGCCAAATAAATTGTTTTCAATATGATTGTTTTCAAAATTGATTTATTTTCAATCACTCCCTAACTCTAAATCCATCCATCTTCATATGGTACTCGTGTCAAAATGTGAAGTTGTCCAAAATTACTACAAAAAGGATGTGTGAGTTTCAGCCTGTATTGTTTTCTGTCAATGTTCCCAATACTAACATACTATGATGCTAAAAGCATCTCAAACATTTCACCTTGTTCACCTTGGTTTTACATTAACATATTCTTCTCCAAGCAATTGCACCCCTCCAGCAAGCCACATGAACATAACACAAATGAGAGCTAATTGTTAGGAACATTTTCTGTGCTAATGGTGACATAAGCCACTCACAGCCCTTTCAAAGCTCACCTAATGATGGTTTATGTACGAAGTTAGCATTCAGGAAAAGTAGCCAAATATTGGCTTGCATAAAAATCATGATGATGATGGGACTTAGCTTGATAGTGAGAGCAGTCTTAGACAGAAAGTACCCCTAGGAACTCATTTGAATGCAGGTTTGAAAATATTAAGAGTGCTCCGTAGGAGAGCATAATTCTTGCTGCTGATAGAGTTTCATTTCCAAGACCACCTAGGCTCAGCAGGAGGCCCTCTAAGCCATATGGTCTCTGTCCTGATTAATGGCTGCACGCACACAAAAATAAAGCCTTACATCAATATTTTCTGCCATGCCTGTGTTTCTCGGATGTGCTCATGTCTGGAACGCTGTTCTTAAATCTCACTCTAAAAGTACTACAATTACACTTTTTATAGCCCTCTATATCATCAAATATTTACTCCTTTTTGATTACTCTGAAATCCATTTGTCAGTGCGAGGTGACAGATGTTCACTGCTATTGACAAATGTGGTTGTGGTTCTGACAAATGAACCCAAATGATACTGTTTTTCACCCCCCTCCACTGCCAGGTGAGAGAGGGAATAATTGGAGAGCAAAGGCATTTGTCATTGCTGTAATCTGCTACAGCAAAACCCACAACAACCACTGCCAAGAAACGTCAAGAATTGGGTGCCCAGAAAATGGACTACCAAAACATGGGGAAATTAAACTTCATGCTTCCTTCTTCTCTACACATAGAGGAGAAAGCACTTTCCTTCTCAGCAGTAATGAGGGAGGAAATTGGGGATCGTTTTGTGGTACATATTGTTGGAACATTACCACAACTCAAAGAAATGAAGGGAGAATTATGTGCCTTGTTTTACACACTCTAGGTCTGGCAGAGCTGTTATTTCACTCAAATGACTTCCTCCAAGTGCTTCAAAAACACTGCAAAAAATGTTGTGAAGCTGATTTGTTTTGTTTGTATGTGCAACAGAAAGACTAGGCATATATTTAGATAGAGAGACTCATGTTAACCAAGGCCTGATCAAACCAAAGTCAGATTACAGCCACTTACTGTCCAAAAAGTGTAAAAGCATCCAGGTGGCTCTGGATTTCTACCTGTTCCCCAGACGATGTATACTACCACAGATTCCATTAAAATTGGTATCAATGTTGCCATAGAGGAGCCTTGTAACCTAGCACTCAAATATATGGCAGAATTGAAGCAATATTTCACACACTGCTTCTCTTGTGGTAAAGCCTATGGCAGGTGGTCAGGTTACACAAAAATGATTACACCCACAGCATTTATTTTTCAATGTCATGCTATTGCTCATACAAAGCTGATAAATGACTGGATGCTAATATCCAACTGACAATGAAACAGCTGGCATATTGTATAAGTCGAGGGGTCACATTTTATCTTCCTTTTTCTAATTTTTATTTTTGGTAGGATGTGTTTTACGCAGAACACCTGTAACCAGAAATGAAATGCTATGGATGGGGCCTTGGTGGGGGATAAAAATCTTTTCTTTTCTAACCACAGTAAACCAACAGAATAAACCTCTCATGTCAGCATTCTATCTATAATCTATATCAAATAATTCTTCATAAAGAATGCAGCTGTTTCTGGGGGACTGCAACAAGTCTATGAGCATGTTACAGGTACCAAATTGTTCTCTACCTCCGTTTTTTTCAGGTTTTCATCAATAGATGTTCTGCCAATGAAAAGGCCTTTGAATATTGGCTGATACATTACAGTGAGCTGCCTTTTCTTAATTTTACATGACTGGCTACATCAGTTGTATGATGATTATTGACTGATACCAACATCAACCATATATCCCACATAGACCAAAGTATATCCACAAATATGAACAAATATCAAGACTGATCACATAGGAGTTAAATGTATTGTATTATATATAATATAATAACCAATGACATATAAAATATATAATAATAATAATAATAATAATAATAATAATAATAATATTTCATAATATATTTCAAGCTATTATATATAATAAGTAATTATATATATATATATATATATATATATATATATATATATATATATATATATATATATATATATATATATATATATATATATATTTCATTTCAGTATCATTTTAGAAAAATTTGGCATACAATTTGATAAGATCCCATGCCAAATGATCTGATGATCTGATATGGACTGTATAACTATAGTTGATCTGAGAGACAAAAGAAAAAAAAACAGTAACCATATATTCATGTCTCTAATGGTTTCATATAATTCAGATAAACTGATGTTATCAAAATCTTGCCTTTCAATCTGGGAATACTATGTGGGTGGTCTAAAATCTTACCCTCTATGACATCCAGTGCTAGCATTGAGAATTTTGGACAATATTGTAATGTATGTCTGACCGAGCCAGTGCCTGAAGGGAACGTGCACATTTTGAAACTTGAGTTCTGTATGGTCCAGAAATACTTTTGTTCATTGAAGGATCACTGTGGCTTGACCAGCAGCCGCCTACTGTGAACACAGGTACAATATCACTCTGATATTTTTCATAATACAAGTGTGAAGCAAGTTAATGTGATTACATAATGCAAGGCTAAAACTAAAGTAGAGCAAATGTCTTCTGGGCCTGAGAAATAGTGAAGAGAAGCACTGCATGGAGTGACATCGCTGGGGCTAGAACCACAACACACACACACACACACACACACACACACACACACACACACACACACACACACACACACACACACACACACACACACACACACACACACACACACACACACACACACATCGAGCTTCTGAGGAGGGCACAATGAAAACCCTTTTATAGTTCCCCTAGGGCCCAGCTAGGTTTGCTAAAAGCAGTGTTGCACAGCGGAAACCTCTGTGCCTGACCCCTTGCGTGATTTCACTCTCAGCGAGTCGACCGTGCACATCCCTATTGATCTCTAAGCGCTTAAATCTGTTGAGCGCTGGTGAGGGACAGTCCCCACACTGCAGAAGGCAGTATCTGCGAGGCTTTGAGAATGTAAAACCAGGCCTGCAATCGCATCATCGTGCGACACCTGTGTTAACTGTAGCCTCCTGTGAGGCCAAAGTGTCACATGCATAGGGCAACAGCTTGATGACCACAGAGAGAGAGAAAAAAAACATAGAATCAGAAGTAGTCTTCTGGGCTGAATCCATACTTCTGTTTCTCAAATTCGGTTTTAGAGAGAGATGGGATGATTACTCATTGATCTTTATCTTGGTTTCAGTACAGTGCCACACCAATTGACCAAATCAAATAATTTATCCTGATGTTGTTTCAAAGAAAAGCTTGAGTAATTTAGGAAATACAGATTACCATACTAAATATATCTCAATACGAACCTGTAGTAATTCTCTCTTGCAAAGGGTGGTCCAACACCTTATTACTTAATGATATTATAATAGACTATACTCATACAACATTATTTTTATAACCATCAATACATACACATGACAACTTGACTCAGTATGATGTACTAATCATTTAACAAGTGAACATGCAGGCATCTGAGATGCAGTCACCCTCTATTAAAATTTCAAACCAGTTCAGCAGTAGGTGGTCTGCCACAGGGTGTTATACATACAACTGGCACTTGTACTCTCGACTATCATAGACAATTTGTTCACAAATCTACAGTTCAAAATCCATAAAAGTGATGTTTATAATAAGTACATTAATGGGATATATCAGTGAATGAGTACAAATAATATTTGATCAGGTACCCATTCCTATGACAAGGCATGTTTAAAAACTGTATTTTATGAATTCTCAGATTGTACAGAACAACATGTCATTTTTACAAAAATATTTTTTGTATCTTTGCGCAATACACAACTTGCTGATGGCTAGATTTAAGAATGTCCTGTGTTTACACGTGTTATTGATTCCATTATTAATCACGCAGTCATACCTTAAAAAAACAGAAACTGATCCTTCTTTCGGAAAGCTTTCAAGAGAACGACGGAACTGATGACATTTTAAATTACTTACAAACCGTACAAAACCGCTCTTTTGACACATTTATTCACGTTTTGTAACACTCACCCAAGAGCAGTACCCCGTACCTGCTATCAGAAATCGCTTAATCCTTATGTTCAAAAATACAAACGAACATTACTGTGCAACACCGTATTGACACTTTTTGGGAACCCATTTTCTAGCCTGATCATTCATTGGAATTAACTCAATACACTGCAGTTCTGTGCAAGGAAGTGTTCACGATGTTTTAAAAAGTTCGCCAGTTACAAACACTGCTTTCAATGAGTAGTCGTACAACGCGAACATATCTATTGATTTCAATGTTAAACTGCAAGCTGCACAACATTTTCACTTCATCTACGCGTGCACTTGTGCACGCCTAATTATTTTCAAACAGCACAGACATTTACATCAGCTGATGAATCTTGCACCCTGAATCATTTACGAACCTCGGATATCCAATTTCAGCTCTAGATCTGCCCGACTTCCCGGGAACCTGTAAAAGGAAATCATATCGCGGTGCGTTCAATGTCAGTGACAGGTCAAAGAGGTTCAGAGTCACTATGCCGGAGAAAACCGTGTAAAGAAAAATATAACCAAACTATAGCATCCAATTTCAAGTATACGAGTTCCGACTGTACCCGACCCGCGTGCGGAATTACTATTCATTAGGTCGAATTCAGTCCTAGTTATCCCCTTTTTACATTCTAAGGCAAATCGCAAATGCCCCCTGTTCCTTAGAGCAGTGAGATTAATGTCAGTTTTTGATGACACTGCCAACAGAACTGGAGTCAAAAATATACATATGAAAGTGAATGGTGGTTCACCGTGTTGGTTCACAAGTGACTTGGAAATTAGATATCTGCCCAATTCATAAAGGCTTCGACTTTTCAATACATGGGAACTCCCCCTTTGTCACCATAAACGCACGAAGTAAAGAATACATAGGTCTGGGACTGTATGCATTGCAATTGAAGTTTACCAGTGAATCGTAAATGGCTAGCAAGTACATAGAGTATGCGCCTGTTGCATTTTACATAATTTTCTTTAAGGCACATATAATGAAAAAATGTCACATGTTACCTTTCGTTTCATCAGCTGCCACCGCAAAAATATTATCAGTGGTCTACAGCATAGGTCAAATTTGAACGGTGACATGAAGTGGAAAAATCCGAAGTGGCATAAAGAAAACTCCAAATGTCCAGCTCATGACTGCAGTTAATTAATTAAGCAATATTATAAATCCTCTCACCCGATCCACTGCTGACCAACTTAGACAAGAAAATATCTTTCGAACACATACCACATAGCTATGGCCTTAGGAGACAGAAATAAATTACATTTCATCTGTTAAAACTAACACAGTACACGTAGCAATTCCCTGTTGAGGCACAGTGCCCAGCAGAAAAAAGTCAGGTCGGCAAATTAAACAAATACATGCTTGGCGTCAACTGTTATCTTACATTCTTGGAAAAAAATTACACTCTTCTTCACCATACACGCACTGCACCAACTTTTTGAGATAGACAATCGGTCAATTAAAGATTAGCTCCAGCAAGGTGAAAACGTGCCGCCTTTCATGCGCATCTGAATTCACAAAAACGGATTGGCATCCCGGTGAAAGCTACCGTGTATGACCAGATGGAATGAGAATTAATTATATACATAAATACACTCGTGTGTCAATGATGGGAAGTGAGTTTCAGTTTTCTGTCCTACCTTTAGTTGTCGTACAGGTAGTGAAGAAAACAAGGAACAAGAAGGTGCCCAAACAGAAGTAGCGTCCCTTCGAAAACGGTCCCATTGCTTCTCTGTCCGTCTGTACCTAAAACGGGGAGACTTTCCCCCTATTCAAGCTGATGCCATCTGAGGCAGTGTGACAGTAACAGGTTCCTCCGTAGTTATGTACATGCGACTGTCTCTTTCGCTGTCTTGGATAAATCTACCGCTGAATCAACAGCAGTTGCATATCTCTCCAATATTGCTCGCTCTTCGAAGCAGCATCTTGCATTTCCTAATTCTACCCTGCATTACCAACCCGATGCTACACTAGCCTACTACAGAGTGAAATAAATTAACCGGCGCAGCTAGCCAATGGTACACCACGGTGGGCGGGGAGGGGACAGTGTATGCTCAACACCAGTGACAGTTCCGTGAGCCAAGGTGTAGTGGTTCTTGGATAAAGATAGAATGCCGTGTGGATGTTATCTAAAAAATAATGCTAACCATTTCTGCTTTGAAATATAAAATAGTCCTGTCAAACGGTGCAGGCGCAACACCAATATAAAATGTCATAAGGTTTCGTTTAGCAAAAACGCAGTGGTTTCCTGCAGCCTACCACTGCTCTGAGGACACGGAGGAGCTAAAGCTGTCGGTCAGTATATTCAATATTTAACGGCGCATGCATGCTTTTCTGGTAAACCAACCAACATACACACCATGGGGAGATTTTCTCAAAACAAACCCTATTTTTACAATTGGCAGAAACAATACTATCAAAAAATATTTATAGGTCAAAAAATTGCTTCGGAGCACTTGCTTGCGACGGGGCAGAAGTTGTTCCGTTGCCCAGAACTTAAATGAAGTGCTGCATAGCAGGATACGGCGCTTCCTCACCGGGTCATGCTTGCATTGCGGTAGTACTAATTCGTTCTCTTCATTTCTAAATGGTATAGTGACAATCAGGCTTATATAAACAGTGCAAGTGAAATGAAATAAGCGAGGACTGAGTGTTTTGATTCCTTTCTTTCCAGCATTTTATGAGCTCATTGAATGTTATTCATCTCCATTTAATAAGAAAAGATCAGTACAAGCTAAATTACTTAGTGATATTTTAGGATGAATCATATTTAATACAAATCAGTTTAGACATTTATAATAAACATGTTTCATAATCTTGATTAACAACAACACTTAAGTTACAACTTGGACAACCAGACATAAACGGGTTATAAACAAACAATATAATTTGTTGAAATGTACTGACTTATTTTGGTCATCCTGGAGGGGAAATGTCTATTTTCTCTGTTCTGTACTGTTGCAGAAGATAGAGCAGGTCTGCTCCAACAGGAGCACAAAATTGCACTTATTATTTTGCTGATCCTCTGTGCACAAAATATACGCACCACTCTGGTTAAAGCTTTCATGTAGTTTACACAAAAGTAGGATAGCATGCTGACATGCTACCTTTTGAAACCTGTTCCATAATGTAATTCTATATTTCCATAATACTGAACTGTCACCATTAATGTTTCTGATGCTATTCACATGGCCACTGTCAAAATGCACTGGGGAGTGTAGCTGATTTCACAGGTCATGGTCTCTGTGGGTGGGCGGTGCATCCCTCATACAGCACGATTAATAGCAGGAGTACTGTCTCTACCATAGCGAAAATGCTACTGCAGTCTGGGCCTGTGTGTTTGAGCCCGTTATTATTTTAAGCAAATCATCTTTGTTTAACCTTTTCCAACACAATTATACCCCTCATAAAGAGCAGTGGTTTGAAGTTCCATCTGGGCTGGGGTCAGGCAGATAGGGTTAAGTACTTAACAGCATCTTGCATGCTGGTGGAAGAAAAAAAGAATCTATTTATGCTTCAAATGTCTTCTGTGCCTGAAGCAGAGCAACTGGCCATTGTCAGAATGCAGTTTTTCAAGCGCAGTAATTTCAGACAGCACATGCACGTGACCCATTAGCCTTTCAACATATCCGCTTTGTGCTCCCTGTTTGAAACATGTGAAGGAAAACCCTAAGTGTGGATTTAAGGCCTTGGTGGCCCTCTAAAACTGAGCTAATGCGAAGCCATGCCACACCATTCCTTAGCTTTATTGTAGAAGATTTGCAGCCCATAGCCACCATGCTGTCAGCTGCCCTGAGGTCCTGATCCTTATCAAACCCCATGCAGTTATTTTCACAGCCTCTCTTTTCAGGTCAGCTTATTGCTCTAGGTACATACAGGTCAATGCATCCTTTGGGTGATTTCTGGACCGCCACAACACCATTAAGGGTCGCCCAAAATCCCCAGTCTGAGTGTCGCTGTTGCAGGCGTATCAAAAGCCATTGAGCAGATCTTAATGCACGCCTCACGTAGAGATAAACACTAATTTCTTCACAGGGACGTGAAGGAAATCCATAAACAAACCAGCAGTGAGTGTGTGATCGCTGGGCTGCCTCGGGGTTTTGTCCATCAGAAGAATACTGCAGGTCCCCATGGAGACGCGTAACAGATGAGGCAGCATGCTCTTGCATACAGATGTGACACTACTGTAAGTTCAGCAATTCACAATGGGCACCTGCAAATAAAAGTACCAAGTTCTATAGTCAGGCCACACTTAATATAACTGTCCATCACATGTTTTATATATTGGCCTTGCTGAGAGAAGAATATTCTAAAAGCTGGACTGTAAGTCAGCAGTAAAATATTCAAAGAAGATTAAGAAGAGATAAATACTCTTTAAAGTTGTTTTTTTTTTTTCGTTTAAGGTATTTCCTGCATTGTGATGGGATACATCCCAAAATGTATTATATAAGTAGATAGGAATACTCCCATGTATACAAACAGGACTTATTGTTAAATCACCAGTGTCTAGTCTACAGGGCCATTTTCAAAAACATTTTGCGTGCAAATCAACATTCAAAAAACAGATTTTAATAAAAACTAAACTTTAAAAACTAAAACCAATCATATAAAAAATTACTGTAGAAAATGACCATTGCAAACTATGGATTAAAAAATTGGATAGAAAATAGAAAAAAGTTGTTTTGCTAACAGGAAAGCTACAATATCACTAAATACTTGATTGAAATACCAAAAATTCCTTCTGTCTATAATGAATCTTTGGTATTTCAATCAAGTATTTAAATTATGTGTAATCAAATTAAGCATTCTTAGAAATGATGCATCTGGACAAATCTGTGAAGTTTAGTGTGAAGAATGCTTTATTGACTGTTAGAAAAAACTGCAATAATGAAGACTACAATAAAGGGTAATAATGACACTAGTCTTAATTGCAAGATGCCTGCATACATTCCCGTGTCTCAAATTCAAGTTCAAGGTTTTTCAGTCTTTAATGATGGTCAGTCATGATGAGGGGAGGGTGAAAACTGAAAGAAAAACAACAGGAGTGAAAAATAGACTGGAACACAGTCTCTGGTATTGCTACAAAGTACCTCAGAACAAGAATACACGGAGGGCTCTCTCTGTCCTCTCTGACAACTAAAAGGGCACTCTGCCAATTAGGGTTGCTACAAGTTTCAGACATCATTACAGTCAATATAAATCTCTCTTTTATGTATGCATTCATCCTGTTATTTATTGTGGTACTTTATTTTTGTCCATTGCTCTCTGTTAATCGTTCTTTTTCTTGCTGTTACTGAACAGTCCCACTAAAGACATTATGCGTATGCTTTAGAGAGAAGGGCTTTTGATGGATTGAGTTTTATTCAAAAACAGAAAAGTTACAGGCCAAGTGGGAGGAAATGCTTGACTAGAGTAAAAAAAAATAGCTTTCTTATATGTGCTTCCCCATACTGAACAAACTAATCAACAAACCAATCAGCTACATGTTTCTATATGAACTGAAAAGACTTGTAGAAATAACTTCCACTGTGGCAGTCAATAATATTAACTTACAGAGATCGTGCAGACTCTCTTCATTAGCCATTCCAAACAATTCATTCCATTGTACTGCATGGAGAATAAATCAGAATAAGATTTATTATTTCAACATTCAGCTTGGCTGAAAACAACAGCAGCTAGTTTTGTCTCATTAATAGAGATGTGAGTGTCTTATTCCAGTATCATATTTAGAAAATGTTCCAAACACAAAGGTCATTTCTTGTGTCACTCTATCAAGAAAATTTACTTTAACTAGTAGCAAATTGGTATTCTGAATATCATGCTTGGTCAGGCTACAAAATGATAGGATTCATGCCAGGTAACAAGGGCCACCTTGCCAGGAGGAAGTGAGCATTTTAGTAATTTACAAAGATAGCAAGAGTAATGACGCCACCAGGCTGAGCAATGAATGAGTAATGTAACATTATCTCTAGGGCAATCGTTTTCCTTTACGAACAGCAAAAAATGCCCCAGAAAAGACCTGAACGCCTTGTTTTTTGCCCTGAGACACTTCATTGAAAACATTAATTTACTTCTTCCTTAATAAACACATGCATTTAATTGATTAACTCCTGAAGACTAAAGGGACAAAATGAGGAGTCTTCCGCGCTCCTCCTGGTGCTTACATGCCAGTTGTGTAATAAGTGCCTGCAGGTATTTATTACTGTGGAGCAACAAAAGGTCTTGATGCATCAACTTTATCGTGTTAAAGGTCAGATTATATAGCACTTGACGGGTGGAATGGCGAGTGCATCCTGAGTAATTTGGTATAAGAGTCAACCCTCCTTCCTGCAGTGATTCAGATGTAGCTATATTGGTATGCATTTTTAAATAGATTTTTGTCAGGTTTGGCCCAAGGCTTTTGCCCAGCTTTTCTCCTTGAGCAGCCTTTTTATGAACTCACAAGGTGCTGGGGCCCATGTTATTTTTACATTCTTTCCAATGCTGCAACCTTCTGTTGATCATATTCTCAGGGTTATATTTAAGCGGCACAAGGATGTGCTTTTTCTTGGCTGATTGCTACTAGAGCTGGGGGTGCATCAGGAAACACTTGTAACACAATGCACCTGATTCAAGGTGTAAACATTTGTCAAAAATAAACCCTGTTTTCTGGCAGCTGATTAGGGCAGCTTCACAGCTTATCACCCAATGAAAATTCATATTTTTGATGATATAAAGGTGACTGGCTGCTTTTAAACAATGTAGCACCCTTTCTGTGTTTGAGAGGAAAACATACTGCATGTTACTTGTTGATATAGATAATGTATATCATTATTCCCTCAGTCAACTCAATATAAGGAAAACAGCAGCATACTCTAAATATTCTATTACAGTCTTTTTGGACATAGATACAATTTGGAATCCCTTATCTAATTTATCATCAAAAGCCCTTGGAGCATTTCAGAACTTGTAAGAAATTCTCTCCTATCATCCCGAAAGTGTTCTCTGACATTTTACAGCGTTCTGGCTTTGAAGTCCTTGTTGTACTGTAACTTATCTCAAATCAGAAGGTGCTTTATCTTCTTCTTCAAAGCAGCTTGTACAGATCTCGCATATACTATGGATCAATGGGATCAATGCTGGCCTTTTGACTGCAGTCATGGCTGGATAGGAAGAAGATCTCTTACCTGCTATTCTGGAGAGAGAAAGAAGGTAGTACAAAGAGTGTCACTTACCATAGTCTCCAGTAGCTGAGTCAGAGGAAATCATGCTGAAAAGACAGTCTAACATATAAATGAATGTGTCAATAATCTCTCATGAGAGACCACAATCATGCATATTTATTTGCATTGTATAAAATATGTATTGATCTAATGATGTTAGTATCATCATTCATTTTGGCATGCAAAATAAGTTTCACTGCATTAATGGTGATGTATCCATAAATATTTATGAATGTGGATTTATGTAGTGTATACTTAAATTATTTAGTCTGGCCAAAGTAGTAGCAGTTTGTAAAAACTGCAATTCTGTCATCTTCATTTAGTTGCAACGCTGATGTGATCTGTGATCACATCAAGCCATCTTGTCTTAAGTTGGCACATGCAGGGTGCATGAGGGTGTCTTCAGATGTCCACTGCAGTGCTCCCGCTGCACCCGTCCCCTTTCCTGTGACCTCTAAGCCCTCCCTCGTAGCACCTGACATAAAGAATGAGTCAGGCCGGCGTGCTGCGAAGCAGGATCCACCTCCCTTCCTCACCTATGGAATCTCTGGCTCGCAGTGCACTGCAGGAATGATCTAGTGTCTCAATATGTCCACGCTCATTAGCACTGCAGCATGCTCCATCGGGGGGCCCCATGCACAGAATCGTGCTGAATCACCAGGAGCTTTAACCTCTGCAATACTGGATACTCCAAGAGCAATTATTACCAGTGATATTTGAATATCCTGGTGTGATCTTATCAAACATATTGTACTGTAAAACAACCATGCTGTTATCACTCAGGATTCATAATCTAAGGCATGTTATCATCTCACACAGGAGGTTTTAGCCTGGAAAAAGGAATAGTATTCGTTTGTCATTATTTTTGTAATCAGCATGAGCATGAATAAAACCTTTTTTTTTTTTGCTTCTCCATGCATCTTTGAAAATCTGAGCATAACTCTGGCATGAAATCACTGTGCCGGCTGTTCTCACAGGAAACATATATGCAATATGAAACTCTAGAGTGCTTTTTCCACAGGCTGGCCTCAGCTATAGGTCAACAATACCTGAGGCAAACCGGTGGCATTTCAATGGCAAACTGACTCAGGCTCATATGATTGTAGGTTATCTTACAGTCCATGTAAATGAAGGTAATTTAAATATTGTGTGATTTTTATGTGAGCCCTTGTAGATGGCACATTTGTCTTTTTGTATGTCTTACCACAAAAAATTTACATTTTAATTAAATACCATTGGTTTTCACACTCGGTTGGGAAGATCTTCAAGCTCAGATCAACTTATAGATGTGAAAGCTTTTTTAAAACCCAACAACATATTAAAAAAGCATGCTGTTTTACAAGGTTGTCTCAGATCAGTTCCTCATTGGTGAGAGCAAAATATGTGCAAATCTGCTCTAATTCAAGGAAGAAAGATGGTAAAGGCATGTTCAGGCATTTATAAAGTCTGGAAAATGTATTATACAAGCAAACCTCAGTTCAGCATTATTTTTATAGTGTGAAACCAAATTAATGATGGCAAAATATAATATTAAAAAACATGGATGACTAACACAGTCTGGCTCTGAAGGTGTAGATGTGAAAGTGACAAAACGAACTGTGAATGTTTTATTGTATTAATACAGATTACATCATAGGAGTCGTTAATGAGAAATTACTTCAATGTTTTCAAAAATGTACTCCAAATAATTTGTGTTGTTCATGTACTCCTTCATGACGACTGCAGTGTTTCTTTCCAGAGTGCAGTTTATTTTCTGTGTACAGTGAATAATTTTGTAAAACATCCATCATGTTTTGTTTTCATTTTATGTGTATCTTTACCTACACTGAATTATCTAACAGAAAACAACTTTAAATATATTACATGGCCAATAAACAGCATTTGCATATCACTGATTTAAAGTTAAAGTTTTATAAAGGCAGATGGTGGAGCTTTCAACAGTAAAATAAAGGTTCTTGCAACTGTCAGAATGTAACATATAATTATTTTGCCAAAATGAAAGAAAAGTTCCCATTGGCTCTGTAAACAATGCAAATGTCCATAAGCCAACTATTGGTAAGGAATAACATCCACTTTCCCCATTGTGCCCCTGGGTGCGAAGCACACTCATATAATATTATCCACTGCAACTGTTCATTGGTGAGCTCTGGGTATAATGCTGTGAACTGGCTACTCCCCATCTAAGTACCTCTGCCATCAGGAACTTGAATACTATCAAGCACAGCATGCCCACTGCCTAAATAAGTGGAAGAGAATCTGCGAAAGAGAACCTCTGCCCCCTGGCAAGAGGAGCCACAAACAGTATGTGGGTTACAGGAGAGGAGGTGACAAGTAGTAACACTGTAATAGCAATAAGCACTGTAACTATAACAACAGTGAGTAAAAATGAAATAAAACCCACAACAATGCATGGTTAGATGTATGGTAGTATAGATGAGGCCCAGTTACTGTCATAATGGGCTTCATGAAAGAAGTATGAGGTTTCAAATTCCCAATCTTAAAGATGCTTTTCTTAAAATCAAATAATCAGAGCAGATTCAGTGTTTTAGCAATGCTGTGATTTTGCATTGCGTAGGTTTAAGGTCATATTTTGCTGCTGTGATTGATTGTGATTGGGTTATGATTCAGCATTTCACAGATCTGTACATTTTGTCTTGTTGTGTAGGTTCCAGAAGCTATACTTATGTCTTTGCCTTAGACAAATGCCCAGACTGAAGGACTGAAATATAATAATGACCACTTTTAGGATCATGAAAGCCAATGTTGTCAAGTCAGCACTTTTTTGTACATAAAACTCATGTCCCTTGAATATCAGCCAGATAGCTGACCTTTGTCTCAACTGACAAACACTGAAATATGTCGAGCCACAAACAGCTAGCAAAACAACCAAAAACAATAACTTTACCCAACTGCAGAATAGGCAAGAAGTGGTCAGAACACTGTGTTTGAAAGGTGTATATGCTTTTGTGTACCCTGTACACACATCACATGCACCAAATAAAACATACAATATTCCTTTCTGGAATGTTTGGATAAAACAATGCAATAATTTGTGTTATCAATAAATTATTCTGTAAAACATTTTTAAGGAGGGATAAGTGTATATTGTGAAATGAAATGTTTTACATATAAGAATAAAAATGGACATTGCCTGCAGGGTTACAGATCGTTTACCTGTACAAAAATATTTCTATGGATCTACTTTCACACAAAAAAATGCACAAAATATTAGAATGATATTGTGAATAAGTGTGCTGCTGCAGAGACAAATCCTGAAAGGGCTTATACAAACCTTCATTACTATAAACAGATTTAGGCAGTTGCATGTTAATTGTATTTACACATTGTAAACCAAAAGGAACATGTTTTGGAAATATAGTTCTAAAATGTCTTGATCATCTTGGCTTTATTATACAATGTATGCTATACATTGTTTTTTATGAAAATATATGTTGCTCCAGCCATAAATTGCTGAAAAGTCACATAGCATATAGGTAATGGGACAGTTAGAATCCATGCCCCTAAACAAACGTAAAATGAACTGATAAAATTCTCAAAGCCACAGGAGAACAGTGTGGTACTGAAATGAGGCATTTGTCTTTTGTCACCCCATTACTCAGTAAGTTTATTGCTATGCTTGTGCATTACATTACTTCATCTTATTATGCAGTTTGTAATTTTCCAACCATATCTCAATTTTCTCTTGCTTAGCAAAGTGGTTTATCATGCTTCAAACCCATAAAAGAGTTGCATTTTACAGACTCCCCTCATAGAAATCTGACCTGTTAAGTAAAGCAAAAGTTGAATTTTACTGAAGAGCTCATATTTCATAAAAGTACTGTTGAAAAGTATTTGTCATCCAAACTTATCACACATGGACTAAACATTTTGTCTACTGGAGGAGGAGCAGATGAAACAGGATCCTATAATGTTCGGATTACAACTGCCATTTCAGAGTCTGCGCAAGGTTGTATTTGAGGAATAGTGGGTGCGATGCCCTCAGGTTTCAGGTAGGAGCAGAGAGACAGCTTGCTTCAGTCAGCTGTTTCTCTTACCTTCTAAAGCCCGAGAGGGCCCACAGAGCAGTGGAAATGAGCAGCCTCATACAGGAACACACAAGGTTGATTAATGATCATTCAATGTGTGCTTGATCGCTTGGTCATGCATGGTATAAACGCTATGCCAGCTGATCCTTTCAAGGGGATTAGGGGTTAAGGGTGAGAGGTCAAAGGGCCCATGGACACAGTTGATGTGTGGGGTTTGGCACCCTTCAACTTTATTTTTTTAAACCCAGGATCACATCAGCTTTTGTTTTTTTACTTGTTTTGGTGCTTATTTGACATTTCCTTTTTTTCTTTCACATTAAAATTGTAAGAACTAAATGTTTAGTTTAGAGTCTTTCTGTGCTTGATTTTCTTGTTCAGTCACCACCTGGGCTGTGGGCCACATGCATCACAATGTCACACAAGGGTAATCCATTGAAACTTATATCTGAATATAAATCTGAATTATATTAGAAATGCTGTAATGGAAACTTTACAGTTAATTTACAGAAACTTAAATGTAATGAAACTTAAATTAAATGCAGGATAAATGGTACAGTTTAAACATTTATTGTCATGTTTAACATATGCTCTAGCTGTGCTATTTTGAGAAATTAAAAATGTAGTTGCTTACATTTCATTGGCTAATGGGACTAAGCCATAAAGAAATAGTGATTTACCAAGCTGCATCGACTGCAGAGCAGCACCCCTTTAAAATCTCCTTGAACACTCCTTCAGCCAGACACACTGATGCTTAAAAAGGAACTTTCAAATGGTCAGAGGCAATGTGATGGAGAGATGGGGAAGGAAATCATTACCAAACAGATGTAAATTAAATTTCTCATTCACTGCGGAGGAGAGGTGCTCCTTCAATTGAAGCTCCATAACATACAAATGATGTGGTGCTTCACTAATAATTTAATAACCTTTAAGTAGTCTGTGCACTACCTAGGTGACCCTTTGTACTTCTGAGATGGGAAACCTTATCATTCCACTTTTTCTCAGTATTTAATTCTAAAAAGATTGCATGCATTTTTGTCTAGGTTTAAAGAGAATCACACACAGACTTGAGCGCACACACCTGTGCAAATACACATGTACACATACACGAACACACACACACACATCACTCCACCTCATCCCCGCAGACTGGTGTAACTGAGAGACAAGGCACAGAGCAGCTGCTCACTGACAGTACCTCTGCCCTAAATCCGAGCAAAGCGGGCAGAGCAATGACTGCAATTGCAACTGCAAACGCTGTGCTTTAGGACAAGTGGTAACTCAGCACCGGCAAGGAGAAGGCTGGTAGATGGAAGAGCGATTACCACAAAACCCCAGTCAGGTAACGTGAAGCTTGTCTGACAAATGCAGAGCAGGGATAAGCAAGGCCCTGTGGCTCCTAGAACCTGTAGCTGGTCCACATGGAAAAGTGATACCAAGACAACCATTTTCATTAAAAACCCATGGCTCTTTAACCTACGGAATGCAATATGTGAAAAGGCCATGGGCAGCCATTCATTATAGTTATGTGGGACTAAATCGGTATGAATCCTCTAAGCCAAGGAGGACCTTATCAGGTGCTCTTATCAGGACTGGAACTCCTGGTGTTCAACCTGTGAGGTGTTATGATTGAACTGGTGCATTAGTTTTCCATCGAAAAGGACATCTTCAGAGCTGATTAAAGAAGCAATGACCTTCGCTTTGACTACATCCAAGGAGAAGGTTGTCTGATTTTTACACCAGGTGTCAGAATGGTTTTTGTGTTTGTCCTGCCCTTTCATACAAATAACTAGGACAGGGAGACTAAGGATGGATTTGGAGCAATTATCTGAGAGTTTCTCAGGTTTGAGTCTGGTCTTCAACTGAAATCATCTCTCTGATGTAAATGCTTATGAAATGATCAGCGCTATTATCAGATGAGCCCCTTAGTGCTGATTTTGAATATGCAATATCTGAATTTTTTAGAGAATGAATAAACTGTATGGAAGCTTTCCTTGTTAAATAAATGCTAATCTATATTTATCAGTTCAAAATAGGAATGAAACAAAATACAAAGACTAGGAACTTACCCATGACACTTGTTTTCAGTGTTCCCTTTCTTTGTGTATATTTTCATCAGATTCTGTAAGCATTCCTCAACTTAGCCTGCAGCAGCATGGCTCTACACAATAAAGGAACAGCCATACAGAGCCTAATTAAAGGCATTACATCTTACAAACTCTCCCCTCATCCCATGGCACAGTGAAAGATAATGCTCCCTTCTCCCACCAGCATGCTTACATACACAAGGGCAGGTTAGGTCATTTATTTAATGTGCATGCATTAAGTCTGACCTGCAAGCAATGTTTCTGTTCGGAGATTACTCACTTGACTGGACAATAGAACAACCTGTAAATGAACCTCATGTCCAGATGCTGGTCAATGCAGAATTGACAAGAATTAAAAATTCTTAAAACGTGATTAGTACTATTAGTCGAGAAAGTATCATACTCCTACATTAAAGTAATGTTTTCATTAAACCTAAAGTAAACAGATCAGATAAATAAGGTGGTAGCTTATTGTATGCCACTGTTAAAGAATGATATAAATCTTAAGTAGTGTACTTTGTAAACTTGTTCCACAGATCTGGCTTAATTTATTTTAATAATAAAACAAAATAAAACATCTCTTTGTATATTGCCAGTAACTGAATGTACCATGAAGCACATATTATTATTTAATTTGTTTTTCATAAAATACATCTAAAATGTATAATTGAACGAAATAATTTCCAGAGATAAACAGAGAGACAATGACAGTAATAAGAATAAAAGAAAATGTTGAATAACAGAATAATAGGTACAAGATACAAAAAATGCAACACCGACTAAAGATATAGAGACAAACACTTTTCTTACTCATAATTAACATGTAAGCTTCGGAATAAAAGTCCTGCTTGTCATAGATTCCAGTTATATTAATGTAGAATCCAGTCCCTATGACTTATTTTAAGGCCTATGAAACTGTGCCATATGCCCTTTACTTTTAAAAAGAATGTTATTTATTTATTTATAAAGCTTGAAACTGACTGTGCTGACAGGCTGTAACCGGATTAGCAACGAAGGCAATTCATGAGCTTAGTTCCACACCCAGTGGTCAGGCCACAGACTATGATGAGATATTTAATTGGTTGTATTTCCTTCCAGGAAAATGCAATTAAATCCTCAGTCTGTGATAACTTCTCTGTCATCCCCATCCACCATCCTATGTTATCTCTGCCTCCCCAGAAGGAACACAAACACACGTTTCAGTGATGTCTTGCTTCGAGTGTGTTATGTCATTTTGGCTTGTGTCCCAACATTGTGATGTGATGTGTGGAAGCATTTTACCTTTCTTGTGTTGAGGTGATAAAGCAATACATCCCTCACCTTTCTGCATATAGTGCTGTTCACTGTCAGGATGTTTTTAGCTTTCTGTTAGTAAATGTACAAGGATGCATAAGAATATAGGAGACAGGATATAAAAGGACTTGGAATACAAACCAATTTGAACGTCTCCATTAGTGCTTTTTCACTACTGCATAATGCTTCTTTATGCAATTTAAACTGATGATTTTTTTAAAGTGTATTAAGTAATGATTAAGTTGAGAAAGGAGAATGTTGCTTATCTTTGCATTATTTTTTAACTAAACTGACATTTTTGACAGAAAAAAGTCACCAGCAGGTGAGCAGTGGAAGAAGAGTTGAAAATTAAGATATATATTAAGGCAGAGATAGAACATTTATCAGAATATAAAACTTTTTATAGGATTTTTTTTTTATTGGATAAAGGTTTTTTTGATAGGATTTTCCCTTTTCCTAGTTCTGGGAAGCCTCACCAAGTGCTGCATGTAATTCAGTATCACCCAAATACACCATTTATACATTTTGCACAAATTATATGTATATTATTCTAAGATTCACGGCTACTTAAGTAGACCTACTGTATTGGAAAATCTGACTGCCTCTTAATATCCCAATCCATACCCATCCCAGTAAAGCCAATTTAATATCTTTTAGCATTGCTAAAAACATAATATATGCTTTAGCAATGCTATTAGATAGCATTATACATATTTTGAAAAAGAAATAACCTTCATTTTAATGGATTATGCACATAATGAAATTCTAATAATGCCTTCCAAAATGTTAAAAAAGGCTAAATTAATCAGTCAAATTTATAGACAGATTTAATCTGATTGAATTCAAAATTTCAAAGCTGCTTGTCCTTAATCTCTGACATTAAAATTACAGTGACCAAGAAAAAACCTGCTATACAAAAAAGGTTTTGTGTGATATGGAAGTAAAATTATTTCTATTTAAATCCATCAGTGATTTAGAGACCAATCAGCATTTCAGCTTCAGAGAGAACAATATAAGTGACCTCAGCTCAAAGCAAAGATCAGGGTGCATGTTCTCTTTTTCATGGCATAAAACAGGTAAGCTGGTACTTCATACATCAGACATATAGCTCATTTCAAACACTGAATTCATTGCTAATGCTACCCTTATTGTTTTTGTATTTCTAGGACTCAATCTGGCAAAACAGCATGCCGCCTCCAGATGGGAGAGTCTGGTTTCAGCATAATCAGCCGATGCACCTCAGTGTCACAAAAAACCACTTCATTTGCATGTGTGGGAGGGGTGGTGGTGGGAAATTTTTGAATATGCATGCAATTTTAGATTAGATTTGGGTTTTTCTTTCATGCTTTTACCTGTCAATTCTGAAAGATAATCTAGAGACAAAAGACCGTTTAAAATCTGTGTCATTGTGACAGTGTCAAAATAATTTAACACACAAGGGTCTTCAGAGGACCTACATCAGTCTGCGGTTAGAAAACCTCTCCACAGACAGTGCTGAAAGATGAGTATTTCATGATAATTAAACAACAGTTAGTAGTTTTATCCATATTGTGTACTGCCTTTTTCATGGGGGGTAACACATTTTTTATTTCTACATCCTGGCAAGATTTTAATTAGTACACGGCTTTGCCAATTAACACATCTTGTTGACAACTGTTGTCATTAATTCTATTTTTTCAACTCATGCAGACAGTTCTACTGCATTTGTTTTTACTCTAGCAATGTAAATAATAGGTTTAGAGACTGATTCCTACTTAAGGAAACAATGTAGAACAATGTATTTCGCTAATGATAAACTGTTATAAATGTACCAGCCTACAAAGAGACTGAAAAGATATTGGAAATTAAAAAAATAAATAAATAAATAAATAAACAGATTATACAATGAGTCATGTGACCCTTCAGGGATTTCATTAGACATACATGATGAATAAATCAGCTCTGCTGTTATTGTTGATACATGCCACTGTCAGCCAAGTCTATCCCCACAACAAAGTCCTTGATAAATTAAATCACCAGACCTTAACAGATCCTTTCTGCTGGCTGACAACCCTACGCAATGGCCAAACACAGGGATAATAAAATAGAAGGTATGAGGCTCCGGTCCTTTTCCGTCATTTAACAATAAAGCAGGGCCAGTAAAATAATTACTCAGTATTAAAATAGGAAATGTGGCACATTTGAATATACACGTTCAGCTGAGTAACCAATGCAATGCATTGGCATTTAAACAGGTCATTTCTTTGCTGACCATCAGTGAACATGTACAAGCTCATGGCCCAGGGGCCTTGCTTCCACCTGCTTATTTTTCATACTGTGAGCCCCCAAAAGGCCCCTCAGATTGCTTTGTGCATGTGTGTGTGTGGGGGATGTGGGGTGGTTCTCTTATAGCTTCCTTCCCTCTACTAGCATAAATGAGATCGTTAATTAACAACAAAGCAATATTAGGGCAACAGCTGCCTTTAAAAACAAAGTATGCATATATGAAACTCAACTCATATAAAATTAAATCTAATACTAATACATTTTTATTCCAAACACAAGTTATTATTGCTGTATTTCATAATATTGCAAATGTTTTAATTTACATAGAGGCGCCAGCATGCTTAGCAGTTTATACAAGCTTGTACCAACTGATTATGTAGTAACCGACTGATATAATGAGTATTCACTCATCATAATTTAAAAACATATCTGTGATAACCTAATACACCAAGAAAACATGAAACATTTTGTAAAAAAATCTTTTGTAAATAATTGCTATTTTGAGAAGTCAGGTTTGTTAATCAGTGACCAGACATGGGTATTCTCTTTCAGCTGAATCCTTCCCTCTGGGTAATGCTAAGGCTAATCGGGTCTACTGGCCACAGTCAGTGTTGGAGAGGTCTGGGCTCATGACCAGGTGTTGGTGTCAATTCTCACACTGAAAGAAAGTGCTTTAGCAGAATCCACCATTGCACAATTATGAACAAATGTTGAAGTCTGCATTAATAATTCTTTGCTTCAACAAATTTGTATAGGCTTAATGTTGACTGCCTCTCTGGCAAAGAGTTGTGAAAACATTAAGTAATAATGATGAAGTTAGCTACAGCTAGGCACAGTTAGAATGCTGCATTCTGTTTCATCATTTTAGCTAGATAGCTGTGTACAGAGAAGCTTATCCTCTAGTTGTGTGTGTCTGTCCAGAAACAGGCAATGACTATATTTACAGTATGTAAATGTTATATCAGAAGGGACAATTCAACCTCATGTCTATGATGAGTTAGTGGTATGATGAAGGCAAATAAAATAGGTTAGTATTGTTACTCTTACTCTCTGAAATTATATGAAGTGTCCACAAACACTAGCATAGTACTTAAAGACACATTGTGATGTGATTAGAATGTTATTAATTGTTAGGGAGTTTTCAGATTTATTGATTTCAATGTTTTGCGTTTAGGCTTTGGTGATGCTCAATAATTTTCAGCATGCAGAATCCTACAAAAATGTCCATGACATTTATGGAAAGGGTTCAAGAAGTGAGGTTACAATATATTTGCATGTTAAGGGATAAAATGTTAAATATTTACAGTGCATACTGCTGTTGACACATTTTGCTTTGATATTTCGGGTGTAAAAATGAACTTTGTTTCATTCCCAGATATCAGGATTAATGTAACTGTAGCATTATGATAACTACATTATAGAAGCTTTTATAAACAGTATTCTAAACACAGTTACATTGGTGCAGGTTTTATGTTTGAGTTCATCTGGTGTTATTCATTTTGAAAGGGCTGAAACTGAAATGAGGTTATTATCCAGTTAGCATATGCAAAAACTGTGTATCACTGCCAATTGCAGAGACTCAAAATCTATCTCAATTTTAGCTTTTATGAATATTCATCAATACAGAAATAGAGGCATTCACCAGAGCTCAGTGGTTGTGACAAAACCGGAAGCTGTGGAGAGTAGTGCAGCCTGTCAGTGAATATATTGTCTTTGCTTAAATGGAATAAAGGCTTGCTGAACCCAGTCATTTAAGTCCATGGATACTGTATAAACTGCATAAAAACATATAAGACATTGTTAGCAAACAGTTAAGATTTTAATAGCATCTATATATGCATTAGAGCCAGGGCTTGATGCTATCCGCCTTGGAAAAAATCCTGACCACAACTACACCCCTTGTAAAATTGACTTCTCCCTTCCCATCCCCTTTGCTTTAATGGAATTATCTATGCTATTTATCGCCTAATCACGAAAAGACAGAACCTATAATATTTAAATGTCAGTGTCATGTTATTTGTGCCTGCAAATGCATGCTTCTCATTGGCTAATGCAACTTCACTGTGAGTTTTGCTTTGGAAGAAGATTGTAGATGCTACAGGTTAAAACCAGTCTCATGTATTATTATTATCAATATATCATATGTCCCTTATGTATCAAAACTTTGGCAACAGCTCAGCTAATGTTTAAACTAGAATGAGACCGTAACAGATAATAATGTGTTCACATTTTCATGAACATGTTTGCTTTGCAGCTAACCTGTACTTGTGAGCAAATGAATGAAATGAAATCCCTCACTAGTAATCTCATTGTTGTTGTTATTATATAAATAAAATAATATTGTAAATAACTGGATAGTTTTTGTATTAATAATATGAGTTAGAACTACATTGTATGTCATCTTTCTTATTATTATGCATGAATATTAAAAAAACATGGTGGCATATATCGCCATCTTTCCACTCCAAGGTTGACCATCCCCCTTAAATTTCTTTTACAAATCAACCACTAATTAGAGCACACAAAAATGTTGTTTCTTGTGACTTCTAAATTGAGCCAAGGTAAAAAAAAGATGCATGTTATTAAATGATCAGATGAAAATTGTACTAATTAGAGATTTGCCATCTTACATTGATAAGTCAGTTCTCCAAAAACATACATATACGTAGTAGAGTATGGATTGAGGCTGTTAATCGCCAGCTCCAAAAAGCCAGTTGCATGTCCTCAGGTCATATTCTTGTTGCTCTAATTTTTCCTCTGACAATGAAGTGGCAAGTAAACAATGTCATCAAAAGTAAAAAAAAAAAAAAAAAAAGACAAGTTGCAAGAATATAAACTTGGGTATACATTTTAAAACCTTTTCTTAAAAAAACATTGTTTTATGCAGTACTTACTGTATATCAGATCACTACTGATATAAATACTGTGACAAAGATCCAGGCTTAGTCACTGTGCAAAATGGTGAGTGGATAAAAAAAAACACAGAGAAGTAAATGAACTAAAACTGGCCAAAGGCTGTTTATTCATCCCATATTTGGGAAAGAAGGAAAAAATAACAAAACTTTACAAACAATAAAGAATGGTTTCAAATGCACAAACAAACAGCACAGCCAAAATGAGAAAATTGAACCTAACACCAACTTCCTGTCAGGTTGGCAGGGTGTGTTTAGTAATACAAGGCCAAACTAAATCAGTTTTTGACACCTGGGCTGATTACAAAACCACATGTGATGAGTCTGCCTGTCAATGAAGCTGGTGCTGTTTCAAGCTCCTATACCTCGGTGGTGGGTGGTGGGGGGGTGAGGTAGCAGCCAATAACAGGAACTAGGCGGTGATCACAGACTAATGAGATGAACAGTCCACCTGTGCTCCTCCCTCAACCTCTCTCAGCACCACGATGTATGCATTGTGCCCTTTACATAATAACGGTCATTTTCAAACAGATTTTGTTAACTATGCCATGCTTTTTAAATATCACATTATTTAACATCATTTTTAATTGTTGTGGACAATATGTCCTTCAAACTGACATTCTGAGCACATACAGTACCAAGAAACCTTCCCAATACAAAGTGTTTGTTCATATTCTTGACAGCTAGAA
The DNA here is from genome assembly GCA_022829145.1 of Albula goreensis. Taxonomy (NCBI): domain Eukaryota; kingdom Metazoa; phylum Chordata; class Actinopteri; order Albuliformes; family Albulidae; genus Albula; species Albula goreensis. The sequence continues at coordinate 30,662,422 of CM040744.1, read as the reverse complement.
GTGATATATGTGTGAAGTTCTCTTCTATTTATATTAAAAGAAAAACATTTATGCACTGTATAATTAAGAAATAACTTGACATGTTTTCACTCCTATTGCAAAGGCAAATTAACAGGTAACAAAATCTGTCATTTTCACATATTGTGTGTGAGCAGTTCATTTTGTACTGATCTGCTCACCACTGTGGTATTTTACATAAAATTGAAAAAATCGAATATACTATGTAGCTTCCACTCACTAATGGTTGCTTTGTTTTAATCATTGTTTGGCTTTTTGTTTCATTTCATTTTAGGAGGAACTCATGCTATTATAATGTTCTGTCATCAGCAGAGGTGGTGGGGGATTATTTTTATGACACTTTTAGAATGTTAGATCCAATACCATCTACAAAAGAGTGGATGAAAATGTGAACATTTTGAGTGATACCAAAACTGTCCAGCCCAGAGTGTGTGATGGACTTCCTTTTCTAATTGAATCCTTTGAACTGAGTTGGGTCATTATACTTCCTTTTCAGAGATAGTTGATTAAATGGATATAGGGTTGAAGCACATCTTGTGCAGTAGGTTCATTCTATACCTCTGCTCTGTTCCTTTTTAGAATAAACTTGTTGGCCCTGGAAAAAACAGGTCTGGCCTTTGTGATGAAGCTTTCATATTGCCTAGCAGTCTGTTAAAACTTTGATCTTCACTGTGCATTTGCTTTTACCTTGACCCTTTGTTCAATATGATAGCCTCTAAATATAATTCTCATGGCACTCTAATTCAACATTCAGATATGACCATGATACGACTACTGGGATATCTGGCTATGGCTTGACTGTTTTTGAATAACCTTGAAGTCTGGCAGAACACTGGCTTTTACCATGCCACACATAATCTAAATATAGGCAATCGATACCATTTTACAGACAGTGCAGTAATAGTGTGAGTAAGTAAGATTAATCACAATGTGATGTGTAGCCTCCCTCCCTGACACTCAACTGCAGGGAAGAAAAAGTAATTTAGACAGCCCACATCAAGTGCCACCAAACTGATAAGTTGTCAGCCACAACTGGCAGCATTAAGTGACTGCATCATTTGTCTCATTGCAAAAGTCAACAGTGACTAAGAGCAGAGGAAGAGTGTGAACAATCCATTTTGTCCTTATCAAAAAGACTCCATGTCCAAGGTTCCCCTCTCAAATACGGGAGGAAGTGTGCTGTTTTAATACTGCTTGGTTTTTGAGTGATTATTGAGTCCCCTTGGAAATGCTGCCAAGGTAAGATTGGGGTCATGGGAGATTTGATGATATCAATTTACAGCATTGTCCCTAAAAATAACATAGACATTGTCTTTCAGCCATTTTCAGTTGATTGAAATAAAAAATGAACATCATCAATGTTTCATTTTTTAAATGACTGCTATTTTTAATAAATGATTTGTTTATCAATTTGTACCTGATGAAGAATAGGTTATTTCTCTCAGTCTCAGATTGTATCATTTACATTTTGATGGGCCTTTCATTCACACTTTCATGTAAATCTGCTTTAGACTCAAGGTGTTTTCAATTTTTAACAAGTGCATATTGTACCTGTACAAATTGCAATAATTTGAAATGGTTCTGGACCAATTATATTGTACAAATTGCTGAGCAGGGTTTTGAATGTGTAAACTACGGCACTATTGAACTATTACTTTGGCCCTGCTTGCCCTGAGTCTGTATGTGTATTGCCCTGTATCTACTGTGAGAGATCAAAGACACCGATATAATGCAAAACACTGACAGAGGAGACAGATTTGAAAGGCTAGCCTTATTTCAGTCCCTTTGCAATTGGGTCTGAGAGATTTTCAGTGCAAAGAAACTGTGCCTCAGCCTCAATTCACTTGACAGTAAAAAATAGACACAAAGAAAACAAGTGAATAAATGATCCATCTGCTGTGTGAACTGTGGGAAAGATACAACGAGCAAAAATAAAACTCAGAAATCTGACGCCCCCCCCCATCCCTTGTCTTTCCAAGAGTTATTTTAACCTCCACAGCATCTCTTCACACTGACACTTTTGCATGTCTGAACTGAAGGCCAGCAATGACTCCTTTCATCTCCTCACCATTTTTCATTTTATAGCCTTTTTTCCCCATGGGCTATAGTGCTGTAGTTGTGCCTCTTGAATCACCACTTTGCCACCCACTGCCATGCAGTACACACAGGGTATGCTGTAGCACATGAGCCAGTGCCCATCAGAGGTGGCAAGAGAGACATGTCTCTCTCTCTAAAAGCAAATGGTTGCATGTGAGAGCCTGGCACATTACTGGGTGAAGTGAATGGAGCAGTAACACAAGAATCTTGTATCGAGATAAGCTCTCTGAAACTAGACCGGATCAAAAGAATATGTCAGCCTTAAACATGCACATCAAAATGTTCAGTGTTAAGTTGGAAGTCCAACACAAGAGTCCAGCTATAGGGCTAGTCTGTACTCATGGTGAGAATGTTTACATGTAGACCACTGAATACTTCTGATGAATGGGAAAGCACCCTCTTACATTCAACATATTGATAATTCCATACTGGAATTGTATTTTTATTATTGTGTAACACAAATAAGGAGCTACAGTACATAAACATGTCTTTGAAAAAAAAGGCTTTAGGGGAGGCAGACATTTCAGTACTCACTGCAGACAGTTAATTGGGAATACACCTTGATTTTCATGATGTTTATACTGAGTTGTCAGTTTGTGAGATCAACATAATATAAGTATAAATGAAGTTATGCATATTAGCATTCCTTTTCTGCTTGGTTTCCCCTTGCAGTGTAGGAATGGAGTTGTGATTGTTATGGAGAAATCAGAAAGATGACCTTGCTGAAAAGGTGATGAGACAGCTATATTGTCCTGTGAACAGAGCACTGTACATCCATCTGTTCATTAATACATGCATGCAATGGTTTTCATTGTAGGAGGCAGGCAAGTAAAAAAAAAACAATCTCTTCAGAAACTAGGACTACTGTATCTCTTCAACCCACATGTTTTAAATTCTACATGCAACATTCCAAGTTTTTTTTTGTCCTTGTACAGATTGTATTACTCACTGCATTACTTTTCACCTTTGTCACTTATATTTGTAAAATGACACATATATTGATTGTGTTTGGCTGTAAAATACTTTGCAAACAGTTTTCAGATTCTTCTTAAGACAAGCAATTCAAAATGTTTCATTGAACACCTCTTTAACATCTCTTAAACTATTACTGATAGTGAATTAATAGTGATTATGGAATTTCACAACCTAAATAACAACCAAAAACTAAACTCCATTCTTTGTGTGAAATATCTTGAGACGAGGGCCAGCCATTAGGATGATTGTTGTAACTGCTGTTAGGTATATTAGGCAATTTAGATGTTAATAAAAAAATACAGGAACACAAAAAAGTTGTGAGCTAAACTATAAATTAAGCTCACAGAGGTAAGCATGTTGGACACATGACTTTGTGGGCTAGTTAGCTTCTTTGCTTAAAATGTAATCTCCAGATTTAGTTTCTCTTGCGATAACAGATAATGTTGCATGCTGTATATGTTTCTTATGTTTGTAATTGCTTCCTCTCTTACAAAATGAAGACTTCAAAACAGAAAAACTATTTTAAAAATATCCATTTATACGTTGTTTGATGAGACATTTTGGGATAAAATAGTCCAAACATGAGGCGCTATTATTATTATTATTATTATTATTATTATTATGCTGTTTGGGTATCCCTTGATAATACAATGACTAGTACCTGGTTCCTTCAAAAGCCAAGGGAGAGGCTAGCAATTCAATATTTGTATGTTTTTACTCTACGCTGAGGTGGCTCAATGCTTTAGTTTGGTTTAAGCTATCCAAGTTAAGCTGTCTTGTTCAGCTATTTATAAAACATATGTGTTCACATTCCATTATAAACGATGACAGCAATATAACGAAAGATTTATAGCTCCAATTACTAACAACCTTTACTTTGAATCACTAAGAAATTCTAAAAATGAACATCAATGATTCTAATTGCAGAATTTCTTAGAAGTCTTTGTGTTGAAACCCTTACTGTGACCCACTTTGGCAGCTTGTTTTGTTAACATTAATTCACTCATAAACTTTGGTAAAACTTTGCCAGCTTTGATTAGAATACACAGTAGTCTGAAATCAAATGGTATTGAGTGAAACTTTGTTAGTTTATTCACAGGAGAAGAATTTATTTTTAATGAAAAGAGGACATTGGTTGTCGATGTGACTGGCACACTGTTTTTCATGCATTTAAGAAAATAAAGCTGGAGTGCTGTGGTTGAAATTACACATTAAACTGAAACAACACATAACCAAACCATATTCTTTTACATATAGGAAAAGATGAGCACACATGAATATTCTGTGCAGTGCATCCATTATAAAGGCAAAATGATAAATAAATAAAGAAGACAAATGCAAATGAAAATGAGTAACAGCGCATATCTGTATTACCAGGCAATAAAAAGAATCCAACCATCTGAGGTACGTACCTTGGTACATACTTAAAAGCAGACCTGCTTAGGTTTATATGAGTCACTAATTCAAAATGAATCACATTGAGCAAATGCCTGCACTTCACTCTGCCACAGATCAAATGTGTAGGTTAAATACAATAATGCAAATAAGGTTTCAGAATGAATATGGTACCTCCTCACACCTGTTTCTAATTCTAGATAGTGCTACTTTCCTGTCTCCAGATTTAATTTCCCTAATTTGCTTCAAGGGAGCCATTTGACCCCCTGCTGATAGCCTGATGTCTTGAAACGATACAGACAGATCTATAAAATCTGCTGGTATTAATTTTGTATTAATGTGGCCATCCAGGAAGTCAGGAATACTGATAGCACAAAATAGGAGTACTTGATATGTCAAGTAGCCTCAGTTCTTTCATTATGAAATTAAAACCTCAGGGTTCTTCAGAGGATAAAGGAGTGGGAACTATTATTGCTTCATGTACCTTGGAAACCTTCAGGCTCTGGTCTTAAATACAGGCCTTTTCAGACCCATTCTGTGCAGCAAGCTCACTTCACTGATCAAAGCCAAATTCATTTCTCTCTTTCAACTTTTGCTCACCTTCAGATATGTACGATTTCAATTTATATAGTATTGAGCAGCATTGCCTTGGTAGGTAACATGGTCCAAAAGGAGCTAATTTAAAAGGCTTGGAACTTCACTGAAAACTTTACTGTCATGTTGCTGTCAGATGATATCCATTTTTCCAGTTGAACTTTCAAGTCTTAAAATGGATTGATCTGTCTGGATCAACCACAAAACCACAAAGCTGTTTGAATAACAGTGTTTATTTTCAATGAATTTAAATAGCATCAGTCCCTTCTCTTAAATAATCCTTCATTCATGATTTTGTTAGTGTAACCTTGAGGTTAGGCTATAAAGCCTTGTTTACTACTCTATTACCGGGTACATCACATGGAGAACATTTAATAAATAAATCTGGGGAGTGAGCATTAGTTCATTCTTTAAATGAATACAACAAAAGAAACAATAACAAAGTTAAGCTTCACTGTATTGCATATTGATCCACAGGCCCAACTGAAAGATTGTTGTGGACTCTATTATATTCCAGAAATTGCATGAAAAATTCCGGGGTTCAATTGGTCAGAAACAATTATTTCCCAAAACAAACAACATTGTATACGATCGTACAAGAAACATGGTACTTAGAAAGAGGTAGCCTTTTAGCTTAGCTGCACAATGTGAAGCATGTTATCGATTTCATTAATTGTTTGATTTATTAAAGGCAATTTTAATATGAAGCTCGCATTGTTGTTAAATTAATGAATTCTTTGATGAATCTTAAAATGTGGATTAATGTCAAAGGAACTTGCATTTTCCCAAAAATTGTGGCCTCGTGGTAATGGTAGGGGGCTTTTGTGAGCAATTATATCACACCAGCACTGTATTTTAAAATGCTGACCTATTAGTTAAAAATCAATATACTAGCAGTTCAGAATTTTAGGTTTGCAAAAGTGAATAAATAATAACAATAGCAAAATTCCTTTCACTCTCTCCGTTTTTGCAGTATCTCTAAAATGTGCAGTTAATAAAATGTGTTCAGATAAGAGTCTCTCCTGAGGAATCTTTAACTCAACTCAAGAGGCACAGCAAAGTTTCTGTTGCAACAAAGTGAAGCAAAAAAATGACTACCCTTTGGCAGAAGACATACAACGAAATTTGAGGGATACAGTTCTAGGTGTAATTTAATGAAAAATCCTAAAGAGAAAACAACTATACCTTTGTCATTTTGTTATAATGGTTAAAAATGAGCAACATACAATGTTAGAGGTTACAAAATGAACAATTCAAAAGCCATCTCTTGGGCAATTTGTCATGAGGGTATCTTGTAAGACCTTAGAAAATGCAAAATGCTCCTTAAATGCTGTGTTATTTCAGTTTCAACCACCCTCCCCAACTTCTGCAAAAGATTGTTTAATACTGCATAATGAGATATGTTAAATAGTTGGTGCCATTTGATTTTATGCATGCATTTAAAATGATATTTTCTGGATATTTCATATAAAATGAAGTATCTAAACAGGACCCTATTCTTATTCCCAATACCTCATGTAAAAGCACATCTGAATTTTTAAATAGTACAGGAAGCATACAGCAGAAAGTCCAAATTCAATTTGACATTGGACACCCCTGTGCTTATACATAAGACCCAAGAAGGAGCCTTAAACAGGAAGACAGAATTCATTTGATTTTAAAGGTCTTTCATGTGAACACATTGAAGTTGACAGATGGGAGACAGATGAAATGTTATCTCAAAAGGAACTGATAGCCTGCAACCTGCTAATCCTTGTAATTGTGTGTAAGTCATTAGGCAAATACTGTTTTTATGTGTAAAGATAAATTATGAATTCTTCCCATGCACACACTATTATTTGAATATTGATATTGCCCTGATAAAATTTATGCTTGGGTTGAATAGAAGGAGTAGTGGAGGGGACTGGTAAAAGATATTGCAAAAACAACTTTCATTTTATAAGACTGGACATTCTCTGCACTTGAGACCTTGAGGTGAGGAGAAAAGTGAGTAGAGCCAATATACAACTAGGCCATGGGACATTTAGGTCACTTGACTTTGATGCCAGACAGTGATGCAGGAAATGGAGGCCATGTTCCAGGTTCATAACTTCATACAATTATTGGGGGAATCCAGGGAGAAGAAGTAATAACTCCAAGCAACCTGGAGCTGTGTTCTGGACTATCTGTGAATTCTTTGACGTCTGACTCTGATGATGCATAATGCCAAGGCATAGTGGGAAATAGAAGTGTGGAGGAAATATTATTCAAAGATTCAATACAGTATCCAGATGAGCAGCTCATGCAATTCCTCTGTCATCTTCCTAATTCCAAAAAAACTAAGGATCTCAACACTGTATTACTCATAAATAACATACATTTCCATAGTACTGTAATGGACCATGCCCCTTCATGAAGACTTCAGTGATGTGACAAATTATAAATGTAATGCTGGGTCTTTTTTTTTTGGTAGATAGGGGAGTTGAGAGGGAAGTTCTTCTTTTGTGTTTTTGGCTGCATACATTTGCAATTAATTGCATAAATTGCAAAGCAAGCCTCAGCAGTGTTAAAGGGAGAGTCGTTAAGCTGATTCTCAACACCACATGCGGTGCAGAAAAAGTAAGGGTGCTGCTGGGTAGTAGAGAGAATACATTTTTGTAGAAGTGGTTCGCTCCCATATTCAAAAACGTAAAGTCCCATCACACTAATTCTTGTTTGCTCATCCTGCTTTTGCAAAATTGTAACATTAGGGCATTTAATTATTTGATTGCATAATCAGAGTGTTAATATTTCTGTGTTTGTGACCGCAAAAGTGTTGGTGTATAGCAAATATTTTTGTGCTGTGACATTTCCTTAGTAAATTTGTCCCACATAGTTTCCATAGCCACTGTGTATATGTTCTGTAAAATAAAGGTATGGCTAACCCAGATCATTCTGATTATAGAAGTGCACAGGAATGAATACTGTTGTTCTCATACACTCCTTTTGCACATACTTACTAATTTTTTTGTGCCTCATAATCTGTGTTTACTCTGGGTCTTACAGGGAATTTGTCTTGGAGCACAACAAATACTATTTACTCATGCAAAAATGCTTCCAAGACAGTTGTTTAAAAACATTAATGTGATTTTAACAACTCAGTGGTGACACAGAAATCATAATACTTAATCAGATTATTTAGTTTATAGTCTTTTGAACCTCTCGCCATCTTGTCGTAGAGTAACTAACTTTATGTGTGCATGGCATGCTTCCATGTGATACATACTTGTAAAATGATTTTCAAATATTGCATAGTTCTTGTCGATGGAAAAATGCCAAATATTTTCACCTTTTTCAAACCGTAGGTACCCTGGGTCAGTAGCCTTCAGTGAGGAATCATTGAGATTTGTCAAAGGATGAGGAGCAATGAATAAAGGAGCCATCTGACTAAAGTCTACTTACAATTCTTTTCAAATTAAAATGCACTGTACTAATTAAAATAGGAGTACATGGAATCAGCCAAAAAAGATAGAAAAAAACCAACAAGAAGCTATAAAAAAGGAAAACATAAATAATTATATAAAAATATGAGAAAAAAATCAATATTAAGAGCCCTAAGCTTTCCACAGTGATTGAATGCCACTCTAACCAGCTGTTAGCAGAGGGCACAAGCTTCCATTCATAAGCGGTAGAAATGCTGTGCCAAGCATTAACCAGTCAGGTTTATATTTCATATTATGTTATGATAGCTGAGATAATGCAAAAAGTGCAGTCATGGACACACATTTGTTAAAATTATACTTCTGCTCTTTACTGTGAGCAAAATGATCATCATGAACCCTGCATATGTATTGCAATCCTTAGCAACATTTTAACTGAATGTACATAGACTATCATTTTTGTTGTTAGCATGTGATGGTTGTGGCACCAAAGAAACACTGTCACTGCTGGTCAAATGCAAGTAGGTATGTGATATATATGACAGAAGTATATCATTTGTGTGAAATCCCCTTTCAATTTATTTGTGAATGCTTCTTGTTAGTAGTTTGTTTGTATTGTATTTGTCAATGTGATTTTAATTATACTTTAAGAAGGTACATTATGGGGTATTGTGTATGCCCATATGGTTATTCTCATTTCCACTGAAAATGTTTTGTGTTATAGTCTGTCATTTTTTTTTTATTACACACATTATTTCATGGTGGAAGTGCATTTTTATTGAAATGAGGTGACGGGTGGAAGTGCACATGGCAAGATTTAAATTAGTAGTTTGAGGCTGAATTAGTTTGTGGCTGATTTACATAATTGGTATTAGTAAATACAACAAATGTACATGAACACATGTATAAAAAAGCAAAAATAAACACAATCTATTTTGCAATTCTTATTGATGCACTAATTGAATCTACCCTACACTTGGCTAAGTAAAAATGAAATTATATACAGTGATGCTTGTAAAAACACAAACAACCATGTGCATCTAACTGAAATGTTAAGACAAGCTGGGATTCAATCCAGGCATTGAATGTATCATCTAGAAGACAACAAATATGCACATGGTCCTACTGTTTACAGTTGAATATTTGATGTTCTCTGCTGGACTGTGGAATTGAAGAACATTAATCAATAGTTTCTTTTTCCTTTTTAAATCACCTAGGTACAGCAGAGAATCTGACAGCTGTCTGCTTTGAGATACTGTGTGCCTCAATTCCCTTAAACATTTCAGCACTCCCAATTTTCCAGTTTTATTTTTTGCTAAGATAGACGATCTTGCAAATCAAAGTTTGCACTAGCAGTCTGTTTTATAAAATTCATTTAACACTCTTTTTACACAAGTAGCTGAATAACTACATAAGTCTCTGAGGTGTGTGTTTAAGAAGGATTTCCTGTACTTTTGGTGAGTAAAGCTTGGGAGTAAAGGTCCGAGGAGTGCTCATCGTATACAGCAGGGATTTTCAATTAATATTGATTTTACATTTGTGAATAGAGTGGCGGGCCAGATGCATATAATATCATACCATGGGCCTATAATATAATATAATATAATATAATATAATATAATATAATATAATATAATATAATATAATATAATATAATATAATATAATATAATGCTCACATTTTAGTTAGTAGGCAATAAACTGCAGTAAATGTGGGCTTGTAGATTACAATTTACCATCAGGTTCATAAAATGAGATGTGTGCATTATGACTGAGAAAAGAGGATAATTTTATCTTGAATTTACCTAAATATGGTATTTGTCTGATAAGTTCTGTTACTGACTTTTTTCTTTTGGGGAAATGACTTTTGGGGTCATCAAACTTCACTTAACATATCAATTGCATATGTCCACCAACTCCCAGTCAACAAAAGGCTTTTTGCTTCTGGCAAGGTGCCAAGCCACCGATGCAGCCATCGCATTCTCTTGAGCAGATGAGGTTTTGTGGATGGTAAGCACTGATTGTTTGTAAGGGTTAACAGAGTCTTGATTTTACCTTTACATACCACAGACTTGGGTGAGAAGTTAGCATTGAAGCCTGTGTGTATGGTCTTGAAGTGCCGCTGTATGTTTGCAATTACTAGCAATTACGTGAAAATAAAAGTTTATTCAGTCCATGTGCAGCATGCTCTGCTCATTATTGCTCTGTTGCGGTAGCACTCAGAATCACAGACTTTATACAGTTTAGTTTCACAATAGCAGTTGGAAAAAAGACTGCCCAGCTACAGCAGCATGTGAAATACCCACGGGCTGGATCTGGTCCGCGGGCTACCTATTGAAAATCACTGGTATACAGTTTCACTCTGAATCTGCCAAAGCCCTACAGGGCACAGAACATCAGTCATATTGCATTACATACAGAAATGGGCCACTCTCACAAAAAAGCAATACTGAATATCAGAGCTGGATCATGAATTTATGCATAGACAGAGATCCCATTGTTCTATGTTGTACAACTGTCTCTGTGTGGTACTACAAGAGCAGCCATGCTGCCGTTGAAGCCAGCCTGAGAGCTGTCACACCGTCACCGTAAGTGAAGGAGCACATCGACTGTCTGGTGTGGCAGCATAAACAACTGTGGGCTGGCCAATCCATTGAGTCTCAGAGCAATGGACACCATCCAACTGACAGCACTTATCTGTAATCTTAGGAGATGTCAATATGAGCTCCATTTGTGCCTCACTTGTTGGGGTCTTTTACTGACATTTGAAAGGGGGCTCTCAAAGTTCTTAAAAGGAGTACACAGGTGACCTTGTGAGATGGATAATGTGTGTGGGGAGTGTCTTGACTATTTGGACAGGAGGCTGTAAACAAGCTTGTTTTTCTTATGTGCCTTACAAATACTCTCATATATTAATGTAAATCATATTTGTCAAATTTGGATTGGAATGTTTTGGTTTTTGGGCTGTAATCGTGTTTCTAAGTCATATAACACATACAGAAACATATACGATCACACATCAATGGCCATTGATGAAGAGTGTAGTACCTGGTATGCCTGCAGATGTTATGAAGGATCATGCCAAGCTGATTTCTTTCATGGTCCTTCTTGGACTCCCTAAGATTCTCATTGCTCCCTGTTAAAGCTTGCAGTATGCAGTCTCCAGGACCTGTCTAGCTATGAACCATCTCTTTTCCATGGTTAAGATTCCCCATGTTATGTTTCTTTACCAAGTTAACCCATCACGGTGTGCAGCACCTGACATTATCTCAGTACAGTGATAATCCAAGCTTAAGTGCATAAAACATTACTGAAACCCAAACAAATGCAAAGGTATCAAAATTGAATTATCTATGCATGGTTCATTAAGCCAACCCAATATTTATAAGAGAGCTGACTTCATGGTCAGATTTCATTTGAAGGGTATTTCAAAGAGTGGTCAAAATAGCTGACAGGCAATTGCTTGTCAGGGAAATATTAATTATTCCTGTTGGTATGTTTTGCTCATCAGCACTTTCATTGTTGTGTTGCATAATTAATTGAATGGGCACTGAAAAGAGGTCAATTTGGGTCAAGTGAGCAATTAGGAAGTCAAACAAGGCTATCTGATACCAAGGGATTCCCAAATGGAAAGCCATTGTCTTGCCTTAGCTTGAGGTCAGTAACAATTAGTGACTTCCATTCCAATAATAATAACACCACTTAATGTTTAATGTGACTAGCCACAGATATATATATAGTACTGTGCTAAACTTTTAGGCAGGTGTGAAAAAATGCTGTAAACTAAGTATGCTTTCAAAACGGAAGTGTTAATAGCTTATTTTCAGCAATTAACAAAATGCAGTCAATGAACAGAAGAGAAATTTAAATCAAATCAATTTTTGGTGTGACCACCCTTTGCCTTCAAAATAGCATGCAATAGAGCAAGAGGTTTGTTTCTGGACATGTATATCAGCCATCTGAAAGCTTAAAGGGCTCCAGGTTGCCTCCCCATCTCCTCCTACTGTTGTACTGAAGTATTATTGAACCAATCTTACTCTACTGCTCCACCTGTTTCTTCAATACGCTCTCTGTCACAAACCAGGTCAAAATCACACACATAACCAACACCGCTGCCAAGATAGGTCTCCCCACACACATCCTCTCAGTACGTTCTGCTGTGTATCAAGTGTGTTGCTGTTGTATTTCTTGTATTGCCCGCTTTTGTTGCCTGCTGCTGTGTGTCAAGTGTAATGTTGCTGTGTATATATATGTGTATATGTTTGTGTGTGTGTATATATATATATATATATATATATATATATATATATATATATATACACACACACACACATATATCCTCTATGCTTTTGGTATGGTACAGTGCTGTACAAAATAACTTTCTAACTTATGCATATACTAGTTAGCTGTAGTTCTCAGCCATGCACAATATGGCTGTTGCTAAAAACTATGTGACTAGTCTGTGTGACTATGCATTCAATTCATTCCATTAATGTTTGCCACAGATTTCAAATTAAACTGTCTACAGCAGGGGTGTCAAACTCCGGTCCCGGAGGGCCACAGTGTTTGCAGGTTTTTGTTCTTTCCTTTCAATTGGCAGCCATTTTAGGCCTGTGTGGACTATTTAGCCAACCAGTACTTTTAATTAATCAATCAAATGCTAAAACACACAAAAAACAAACTACCACTGTGGCCCTCCAGGACTAAAGTTTGACACCCCTGGTCTACAGCATCTTGACTGCCTGCATTTTTTTTAAACTGTACATTCTTATGAATATTGCTTAAACCTGCAAATGTATAGTAATTCGGACTGACTTTTTCTTGTAAGTCAAATCAAAGACAACTTGTAGGTTTTGACAGAATAAACTTGGACCGACATACTCAGTAAATGTGTGCATTTAAGACAGTTTCGTGCACTTCACTGCCATGATTGAATGGGGATTGATGAGGGATTTCTTGGTTAGGAGATCTATTTTAATACTTCAAACTTACGGTGCAAGTAATTGAGTAACGGTTGGCATGTGGCCTCATTTTCACAAAAGGAAAATACAATATAAATGTTAGGTGATTGCACTGGGTACATTCTAAACTGATATATAATGAAGCATGTCCTGACACTAATATCACACCAATCAAATGATACACAAATTATTTAATAGAATATGTTTTCTATTATTATGCCACACATTTGGACTGATACAGCACTATATCATTAACTCAAAAAATGAAAAATTATTTCGCTCTTTTGCTCTAAAAATGTGGCAGATGTCATTACTTTCAGTTACTTTTGGTGATTTTTAAAAAAAAAAACTTCCCTGATATTGCTTTGCAGACTAAGCAAATGTGTCATAAAATATAGTCGTTGGTACTTAAATTAGAAGTAGTAGCACATTAATTTAATCTGTTGCCTAGGAAATGTACTGTTTTTAATGTCAGTGACACATTAGATTATGGCAAAAGTTCACCATCTGTTTGTGTCCTTGTTCTTGAGGTTAGAACTTCATTTCTCCTGGAGTGACTTCAACAAACAAGAGATCCCCAAATGATATTTTCAGCTTTTGTTCCATCTGAACTTTACATAATGTTACATAAACTCTTTGACAGCCCTGCCTTGGAAAACGGAGGCCTCGGGCGAAAGAAATGAGGGCCCCTAGGCTGTGCTGTAGCTTGTCTGCTTCAATGCTGAACTGCATCAGAAATGTATCTGTCAGCCAACAGGTGAAAGTGGACTGATCAGTTGCCATTCCATTTTGCACGGTTACAAACTTGTCTTTGCTGCTACAAAGACATGTCATCAACATTGGCCGTTTTATAGACAGCACCGGTCATTTCGGCCCTGCGATGTAATCCATTTTTGACTGCTCCTGTGGTCGGCTGTTATTACGCTGTCACAAAAGCCGAGTGGCATTCCACTACTTCCTTGGCCAATCGGGAGACCTTTGTCTCTGGGCTCATGCGTTCACACCCCTGCCTCTCCATGACATGGCCTTAGAGTGTTAATGAGGCTCAAGGGAGTTGGAGTGGAGCACCATTTTTTGTATCGATACTTGAGCATTCCTGACACAACGGATTCATGGATTGATGCACAGACTCAGCTCCACTTTCACCTCTTTATCGACTGGTGCCTCCGCAAGCCAGCTCAGAGGTGAAGATTATTGGTAAACTCTCAATGAGCCTTCTCGCTTCTGCCAGTGTCTGTGCATCCCTGCTATCCCAGCTGTAACTCCATTCCTCCCCTGTATTTAAAGACACAACAAGAGGCTGCAAAATGGATCTGTTAATGATAGAATTATGAGCTGTGCCTCCCACCATTGCAACAAGTCCCTAAAGTGTTTTGTAAATGTAATTTCAATGTAAAATCTATTTCAGAACTGTATATGGTGTGATCACACAAACTGCAAATGCATGTAATAATTGTAGCTTACTTTGATTATTAAATTACTTTACATTAGAGTTGGTATATTATACATTAATTCCTTACTTGTATTCTACATAATAGGCCCCATTTTATTTTAAAACTCTAATTAAGCAGTACTTAAGCCTTGCTCTCAAAGTAGCACAAACAGAAATTCATAAATTGTGTTTAGCGTGTTAAGCTAGAATGCAATCAAATATAAATGTGATGAAAATATATTTTTTAATTACCCTTAATACAGATACTTCAGATATAAATAAATGCAACAGCATGGTATTGCTTTGAATTGTAAAGATGAACAAATTGAGCAACTGGCAAGTGGGAAATTGGACACATTCTTGGTACTGTCATAAATGTCTAACATAAATGAATCATATATGCAGGATATTTAATATCATATCTGATATTATGAATTATATATACTGGTTGGAATCTGATCATTGCAATTCCAGCAGCCAAAACTAAAGCAGATTATATTTACAAATAAAACAACAGTTATGGATTTTTAATGCATGTTAAATTTGATTAAACACAGTGTTGTTATTCACCAAATATCAACGACAGAAAAAAAATAATTAATTTGCTTGTAATTTTCAATCTGGGGTCTGGGTCTACTGGTTTCCATCCATTTTATTTTCACCTTAAATGCCACAGCTATTTATAACCCCATAATGCATGTGTGTTAACTGTGTAATTGATTACTCAGGACTGGACTAATCACTTGCAGGTCTGCTCTGTTTCCCTTCCATACCTGCTAACATGCATGTCGTCCTTACCTGGTTTATGTTCCTGGTTTTATCATGAGCCCTTTGAAGAAGCAGGTGAAACTGAATGTCATTTATTAGGCAATGGTTTTACTTTTCAATAAAAGCTTATAATTAAAGACTTAAGACATATATTGATCATATATCCCAACATGGCATTTATAAATGTCTGCTGAGAGATGACAAAAAACTTTTAAAATAAAACTTTTCACTCGTCAAACCAACCAGTAAAATTTTTAACCAGTCGTACATTGGTAGAGTATACAGAAAGTTAATGTTTAAGACTGCACTTATAACTTTAACTGGACCAAGGTGACCTCTGACACTTAATAGTGTAGTGTCCAGAAGCACCATGTCTGAAGCATATTTCCCTTTTTTGTTCCTGTCAGTACAGGGATTTTTTGTCTCTTAGCTGCAGACAGCTTCATTCAACACTGTGGACCACTGTGTGGACGTTCTCAAAGCCTGTCTGTCCAGGGGAGATTGAGTTTCACTTATTTACCCCAGAAAGGCTGTGGCAGTTGTTTTTAGCTTTCAGCCATGGGATGCACAGCTACACCACCAACATGTACTTTTATTCTGTGTACCACTTAAAATCCCAACACCTAATTATGAAATATATTTTATTGATTCATACCAAGTCAATGACAGCAAATTGTAACTATGTTAATTTCATGGGTTCAGAAACCCATTCCTACATCACTTATTATAATGTAAGATCATTGAATATAAAAATATATGGAAATTTTATTGGAAAGGTATGTGCACTCTCAAGCATCTACAGATGCATTCCAGTCCTGCATTGTATCCTCTTAGACAGTACCCATGTGCACCACTACATTACAGCTCACGATTCATATATGTGAGATATGCACGAATGAATCAAATGTAAAACACTTAAAGATCATCTTTGAGTCCATGAAAATATATTATTTGAATGTTACACACAACTGAAAGCATACATCCATCTGTTTCAAATATCTCAGCTATTCATACAGATGGTGTGGATGTAAAGATGACATCCCCTCCCACACAAACAGGGCAACATCCTGCATTATACATCCAAAGCACTTTCATTAGGATGCTTTCTTCAATGTTATGTGCATGGTTTGGCATCCAGTGGAGTGAAAGATTATTTATTCAGATGTTAGTCAGGCACAAAGTCTGTGCCATATGAATATATGAATATTGGACATGCTGCCAGGACAACAGAAATCATCGGTGGTAGTAATAAAGCCTTTGACACATGTTTCTGCAGCATGACATACAGTGTAGATGGTAAATATTGATGTGGACCTCTGATTCAGTGGAGTTCTTTTGTAAAGGCAGTATCTGCATCCTACTGTAAGGTATTTCAGTGCTTAGAAAGTCATTTCATTTTCTTTAATTCAGTTGTGCTACACACAGATCAGAACATTTTCATTGTCATAAATTAAATTTCACTACTTTAAATCAGCCCTTCTTTTCCTTAAGTAGATATGTCCAATTGTTTATGCACATATTTATGTATTTAAGGCCACTATTTAAAATTGTATAAACATGCAAGGCCATTTTGCTGTACTAAATTCATAGAAAAATGTTTTAAATCCAAAAACAATCCAAACCTTGAAAATCCAACCTTTATTAGGTACACCTGCCCTTATAAACTAGTCTGCTCAATCAGACACAGTATCACACGGTAAGATTACACCATTTAAGAAGGTATGCAGGCATCTATGATTGCATTTGTGTGTAATCAAAGAGAGAACAAAAGAAAAATGGGCTTGGCAAAATATTTTATGAATTTTAACATACTGGTGGTGGGTACTAGAAATGGCAGTATGAATATATCAGAAATGGCAACCCCAAAGGGTTTCACATGAGTATGGAGAAAAATATCCAATATCAAGGGTGGTCCTGTGTCAGACAGACTGTTGATAAAAGATGCTGAGACAGCTCTTGCACAGCAACAGTTGGCTTCAGTCAGTCTACTAACCTCTGAGTACAACAGTGATGCTGAAAGAGGTGCATAAGAACACATAACCAGTTGTACTTTCTTATAGACATATGTAGCAGCTGAAAACATAACTAAGTTTCACTCCTGTCAGCATAAAAAAAACTTGAAGCTGCTGTTGCAGTGGACTAAAGGATGCAAACAATGAACAATGGAGTTTGGGAAAAACGTCCCCTGGTGAATCCCAGTTCCTTTTGATGGATGTTGATGGGAGGAACAGATATGGTGAAAGCTGCTTGCCTCCATGGATATTTCCCTGTCCACAATGCAGACTGGGGGTGGTGGTGTAAAGATGTGGATTGTTTTTAATGGCACACATTGAGACTTTCATCATTTGAGTGCCACAGGATACGTGAACATCATCTCTTCATGGCAGCTGCATATCCATTTGCGAAAGGACCTTTTTAGCAGGATAAAACTCAATGCCACAAGGCTAGAGTTATCCAGGAATGGTTCTGGGAACATGACAGTGAATTGAGCTCACTGCAACGGAATCCCCAGTCACCAGATTCCAATCCAATGAAGCATTTGTGGGATGAGATGGAACAAGCTATTCAGAATAGAGATCCACCGCCAGCCAATATGAAACAACTACAGGATGCTTTGGAGATGACAGGGGCCAGAATCTGTGTGCCACACAGTCGAGCTGTTTTGAGGGCAAACGGAGGACTGACTCCCTGTTAGGCATGTGCACCTAATAAAGTGGCCTCTCATTGTGGGTTCATGCATACATGGGTATTTGTTTGTGTTTACTGTAAGGTTATGCTGACTTGGAGATTTGCTGAGTGTTAAAGAAAAGAATTACAGGTTTGATTGCATAAAATGAGCTTTACTTTTAATTACTTAGGATGAATTTCAAGTCCAACTGATTTGTAGTGGTGGGGGAGGAGAACGATGAGAGGTACTGAAAATATTACGTAAAATGTAGAAATGCAAACTAGATATGAAAGTGGAAAGCCATACGTAATCCATAGAAATCAGCATACAGATAATAGGGAATAAGAAGCAGTCAGGACAAGGCATTTATTCAAATTAAGCTCGGTGCCCACAGAAAAACATCAATTTTACAAGCTGTTTATGGCATACCTACAATAACATGACTTCCAATTGGATAGAATAGATGTTACTTTTCCAGTAAAATGTAAAATTGATTAATCAGATTTTGGATGATGTTACAGGAGAAAAAGGGGGCAGTAATCTGCTATGCTATGAGTTGTGAAGCTGTTGAGCTACACAGCCCACCTCGTTACAAGTTTATACTATGTGTGGCAATACCACCGTGTCTGTGTCAAGTAACACAGAGATGGTCCACATCCAAAGTTAACAAGGCGCTGGCTATCTGGTGAACATTCGATAAATGTGAAAGCAGCAGCCTCTCTTTTATCAGTGGCAGAAAAAATTACATTTCAAGTGCTTTCATCAGTGTCTACAAAACAAGATTTTGAATCCACCAAAGGACAGCAGGATGATAGAGAACATTTACTTGACAGAATGATGCTAAACACTGTCGATCACTTTGTTGATCTTCAGCCTGACTGTTCTCTCCCCCTGTCTATGACCTTACACCTGGGACATAACCTCAGAGTGATAGATCATAGTACAGGTTCCTATTAGACACCTCAAGTGGGATTTTTTTGGTCTAAACGATGATGATAATTGTGAAAGAACTTCCCTTTATAATGCTGGCATTGATGGATTGTTTATAGAGAGGATTGTGGCAGGTAGGGTAGGTAGCTTTCAACAAGGGACACTTGATTCATCTGCCTCTCAGCCTTGGACACGTGCATTGGTCCTTGTCAGTGTAAAAAAACCAAGGCGACAAGAATTTTGAATGCATGTGAAAAAATGGGAAGATATCTACCCTCATCCTCCATGCTGGGACTGCACAGCATAGAAATTCTAATCCATGCTTCTGAGCACAGCTACTTTTTCATACAATATTCCATTTAGCACCATCTTTACTCTCCTGTCGGGTGTGTATGTACTGTTGAATTGGGAAGGAAATCAGGAAATTTCACCATGAGTAACATTCAGAAACTAGCACAAATCCCTGTTGTGCATCATTACATCCTGCATCCAGCCAATTCACACTCTGTCATTATGAGAACCACTATTTGTATAGCCGGGATTGATAAAGGCGTATAATATTGTCAGAATTGATTTTCGAATCATACCCTGCGGGTTATGAAGCGAGACTGAACAAAGAAGAAAAAAAGTGAGAGCAGGTCTGAGAGGGTCATTCAGCACATTTCCCCACCCAATCCCCAGTGAGATATACATCAATGATGAAATAATATCATCAATACCAGAGCTGTACAAAACACCAGTCAATATATGTGCATTTTCACCAGACACTGCCAATGCTGCTGCTCCCACTGTAGAGTGATTCACCCTTCTGCACCAATGCACTCCCATCAATCTTATGCCTATGGCTTAAGGCTATAGTGCTCAAATCCTCCCTTTCCATTATTTAGGCATTCTGTACAAGAAGATTAAATAACTGAAATGACTCATATTTTGAAGAATAATTAAAAAGGAAACCGTTAAAAACATGTACAGCAGATTCATATTTCAAGAAGGGCAGCAGCAGTCTGAAGGTGTGCTGAAGGGTGGCCTATCTCCATATCAGTTAGTATATATTCAAATACCATATGTTGTTTGATGCTTCCATTACTTTTCCACTGTCTACCCCCACTATGTTGTGTGTGTGTGTGTGTGTGTGTGTGTGTGTGTGTGTGTGTGTGTGTGTGTGTGTGTGTGTGTGTGTGTGTGTGTGTGTGTGTGTGTGTGTGTGTGTGTGTTTGTGTGTGTGTGTGTGTTTGAGTGTATGTGTGTGTTTGTGTGTGTGTGTGTGTGTGTGTGTGTTGTGTGTGTGTGTGTGTCCACTTCTGGAAATCCATAGTGCAATAGGAATTAATATGCAGCTGATCTATCTACCCATGCATTGCACATTCAGTAAACAGCTGTTTGCTTCCCATTCCTTTTAAGACCCCCTATAGTGATATACAGTGGAATGCTAACGTTAGATATTTTTTGATATCCTGAACAGAAATGCAGGAATGGATTTAGAGTAAATGTGATACAGAAGAGATACACTGACAGACACCACAATTGTTTATGCATGGCATCAGACATAACCGTTGATGATCAGTGCAAACGAGCCATCAGCATCGCAGACAATGGTCTCGAGCAGGCAGTCAAGTGGAGCTGACTTGCACGACAAAAGTCTGTCACACCAATATACAGAATTCAATTTGGCGGTGCTGTTTTGAAAAACATCGCGCTCTAACAATAAATCAGTCCATCAGGGTCTGTCAGCCAGTGTACAGGTGTTCAGGGATGACAATCAATCAGAATGAAGAACAGTGTCAACCCAGTTTCTTTTCTGGGGATGGCTGTAAATTAAGGTTTTTGTCTGAGGTATCCCCAGTTCCGTTCCAGGCACCCTCATCATCTGATTACATTCACAGACACAGCATCTGTTTAAGTTTCTCCCCCTCAGATAATACTCTTCAATACTTTGAAAAGAGGCCATTCTCAAAAATACATGCAATACAAGTAGGTCAGAAACACCCTTTCTGCCATAGCTTCCAATGCACTACTTTGGTTTCCAAATGAACTCCATATTTATGCAGTATGGCACTTTGGTTTCATTCTGTTATCAAAATCAATATATTTAGGATTTACCCAACATATAACTTTCCTTTTGACTCACAAATATGTGTACATTTTATTTTTTTGTCTTTGCAAACACAGTTTGACAGTTTAATAAAGGGCAGTATGGTAGCTGCCAAACTATGTTTATTAAGAACAAAAAAGCACTTTCATTCAGAGAAAGTTAGAGACAAAGTGAGTAAACAATGGAATAAATAAGGATTTCATTTTTGTAATGTCATTATGACATTTGAGATTACTTGATGAGGATGGTGTTGATTTTGCTGTGATGCTGTGGTTTGTGTTTTTAATTTGTTTCAGGCTAATCAGTAACTTAATTAATTCATTTAATTCAGTACCCTTGCCCTGGAGCTCTTTTCTAGAGCTCTACTTCAGAAGTGACTTCACTTCAATAATGAAATGATGATTATGGTCCTTGCATACATAGTACAACATAATACTTAAATAGTAACAGACAGTTCCAAGATTAAAGCACAATATCTCAGTAGCATGCATGATATCTGTAGCCATACAGACTGAATAAAATGCAGGTTTGACCAGAGTGATTGCCAATTGTAATGTAACCTTTGGGAAGTTGTAGGTCTGTGGGGGCAGCAGGTGGATGCGCAGATTTTTCCAAGACACAACAACAGGGAAGCAAAGAGTTTGCTCCTGGGATGATGTATACTTTGAGGATGTACTTTAATATTCTCCTCAATTAAAATGTTTTGTGATTGTACTTGTATGCATGCATATATATTGTTGCATTTTTGCTTTTGGTAGATTTTATTTTTCAGATATGTGGATAATTATTTGCCATCTAATATGTTGTGGAAAAAAGGGGGATCCTGATTAACATCGCTGTCAATTAACTATATGACTCTAATATTATCTCACAACCTTCTAAAGATACAAGTGCTTCATCCAAAACATAACAACTAAAATTAATTTGGAAGATAAAGTGAAATATATTTAGACTTTGACAATCTTTGTTTCATGTGAATGGATTGTTAGTCTTCCAGTTAGCAATTTGTGTAGAGAAGCTTAATGACAATGTGATGAATGAACAGGATGCAGAATAAATATGAACTCTGTATACATCATTAGACTCCTCATATTCCACATGTGAGCAGCCAACACTAAGTTAACACCCAGCTGAGGGAGATTTTTGCATGCATTATTCAAGCTTGTCAGCATCTTTTCTTTCCTTTGAAGCTTGCATCCACTGCTGGAAAAGGGATGATCGAGCCTTGTCACAACACATTGATAGGTACTGTACAGACGTAACTTCAAACAATACTGCTGCCACTCTTACTTTGCCACATAAAGGGCTAAGAAACAAAACCATCTCCAATTAATTTTCAAAAATGAACAATATGAATGACATGTGAACTATATTTTTTCAGGTTGTCTTTTATAATTTACCAGCCAGGAGAGCAAGCATAACAGATTCATCGGAGCTGTTTAGGAAGATGTGTGCAGATTATCATTCATTTTTGCTTTGGAATGAATTATGCTCAATTAACTCACTATAGCCTCAATAACTGGGCAGCACCCAGCACAACTGATGTCATATTTATATAAAAACCATGAACAGACACAATAAAGCAGAAAGATTTTTATACAGGTGTATAGATCTGAAATGATGCCTTTCTTCTTGAACAAAAGCAGTCTGCATTGAATTGACTTGTGGAATATGACTGATTTTCCATGACCAGTTTCAATTGGCTCAGACAGTTGTCAGAGATCCGGGCAAAACTTTAAAATGACCAAATAACAGGTATATCTCTCAATGGCTCAAAAAACTATTTAGGCAATACTACCACTAAACACTGGCACACAACAAACACATACAATTCATAGTTTTCAAAAACTGATTCAACACTTGAACCACAAAATATATCTCTGACTCCGGGGATAATTACATCTCCATGAGGCACCGAGATGCTCCTGGTTTGAGTGCACATGATTCAGTGCTTATTGGATTCCTTGTAGCAGCAATTAGTGGACAATGTCTCATTGGCGGCGCAGTGATAAGCGCAGGCGGCCTGTCACAAACAGATAAAGGAGAGGTGGGAATATTCTCCACTCTGGCCAAGCAGCTGTCATTTTGAGAACTCCACACCTTTGAGCGCCTCCAATCCTACCCCAAAGAGGCATGTCTAGGCAGACCGGATCGCTCTGGCGAGACAGCGAATGGGTGTATAATGGGTTTCAAGGGGAGATCATTACTTCTGTCATATTCTAAGATGTTGAGGGCTAATTGTGTTTTTTCGAGCATCAGTGCAATAATAAATAATTGAAAAACAGAAAATTGACAAGGGGAGCTTATTGATACTTTCATGCCATCATCACAAAGTGCACTGCATGTTCTTTAACGTCAATTTATAATGGGATTACTATGAAAACCCCATCAGTCTGAGACTCCAATAGTTAAGACCGCTTAATGCAAGCAAAGAGAAAATGTCTGTGAATGATGCTGCCCAGATAACTTGAGATGGGGATGAAAAGATGATGAGACAATCTCAGATCAAGGGGAATTATACCAAATGATGATGTCCCGATGTTGCACAGAAGATTAGTGAACAATTTCTAAAGTCCTATTCTGTGTCAATAAATTCCGCTTTCTGCAGCTTAGTCCTCTCATACACCACAGACAGTTTGCCCTCAGACACTACTTCATCACAGGGTGGTCAGCTTTGTGATTACATTGCCCATTTAGAGGCAACAATCTCAAATAATCACTTGATAAAAAGAAAATCCCCCTGAAATGCACGGGCCTCTATTTAATAAGATCGGACCTTCTAGACCTTTCCACAGCAATATAATCACATATTATTAGGAAGGCCTCTGCAGAAATCTTTCATATTTAAGCCTTCAATGAAAAAAAATTAAAATCTGAAGCAGTTGCAGAGGAGTAGTAATTTCTCCAAGGGAATTTAGATTTCATTCATAGCGGGTAGAATATATTTGACTCTCTTCATCTCCACTCAAGTTAAATAACAACCGCATTTCCCTGATAAAAGTCTACCTTGTCTCCCGAGCTCCACATCCCTGCTTTCCTGTGTTTCAACCGTGTGACTCATATGTTGATGCTCACGAAAACAGTCAAAAATTTTCTTTAAATAGCTTTACACGTGCATGTGTGTTAATGTAGGCACATATCTGGAAGCCCCATTAGAATGTTCCAGTCTGTCCTTGATAATTCTGTTTTCTATCTCAGAAAATATGGCAGAGGAAAAAGCAACTATGAATTTACAATCGGACAGATATGATTCAACAGCACTGATGTTATCAGCGTGGCAGTCGCTGTTCACCCATATGGCAATCACAGACTTAAATTCTGTTGAGAGATTTCTGTTATTGGGCATCACCTGCTAAAAGGGATTTAAAGCCACCTGTGTTTGTGAAGCTGGAGCCCACTATGTAATACTCCGGGGGAGATTTACAGTGATTTTAAAAGTATAATCAGTGTGAAAATCAAGGTCCTTTTCTGATGACATCTAGGCCACTTGCAAACCTGCAGATTTATCTTGAGTGAGAGCTGGACCTGACAGTTACAAGGAGGGAATTCACAGCAATTTGTGTAAACCATGCCTGCCGAGGTATTCAAGAAAACAGTTCCATCAAAAAAAAAAAAAGCCCAAATACATTACCCTCCCCATTACCCACAGTAATCTCTGCAAGAGCATGGATCAACATTTTGATACAATCCACACAATCCACAGCATTATTCATCGGTTGATTGTTGTTGTTTTCTTAATTTATTAAAGAAATGCCCCATACACAAAACCCTCTGTCATCCATCACACTCAACACGTAAGAATGATAATCAGAATCCCATTTGTCCTATAAAAACACACAAATCAGTGATACTAAAACAGTAACTGTGTTAGGAAGAATTCAATGCAGTGCTCTTTCTAAAGCTTGCACATATGGTTTACAGTATCCATAGTTAATGAATTACTAGGCTGCACACTACACTGCACTTTTGCTTTATGTTTTACTGAGATCCAGTTTGTTCAATCCTGTGTTGATTGAATTGTTAATGGTGTAAAGGTTGTTTTTCTCTATCCATATTTCATTCCTTGCAAAAAAAAAGGATGATTCAGACAATGATTGATCTGAGAACTAACGCATATGAATGTAAACTTGATGTGGATGTCACTCATCCTAAGCAAGGAGTATCACTTTCTCTCACAGTTCATGTCCTGGTCTTGAACTCCTGAGTCCTCTCCACATGATCACTAGGGAATACCTACCCAGAAGTCATGACATGGAGAACCTTGCTTCCTGTGTTAGTTTTTGAATGAACTTACTGCTGCACAGTGCTGCTGCTGTTGTCATGGTCACTCACTCATTCATTGCTGTAGTCCACTACCTGTGTGTATGAATGGATTTGTGCATTTTCATATGATAGATGGGGTTTTGATTGTCATAAGCTTTCATGTAAGTTTCATATAAGAACATGTAAACAGGTTGGTCATCCTGTCACTACCTTCTAAGTGTACATTAGTGGACCCCTTTGTCTAATATATGAGCATAGTATTAATGCACTAGAATAACCAAAGCATGGCTGTGCTGAGTCAAGGATTCAGTATGCTTCAGTATTCAAAATAGTATCAGGTACAAATCCAGTGGTGCAAGATGGTGTAAATTTTATTTTCCATCACATGCTACAATGCAGCATTTTTGAAGTGTATTCAGCTGTCTCGTCTGACATCCTCGATTTGATTTGAAATCTTCCCATGGAGTTACAGGACCACTTGGGAAATGTTTCGGTGGTAATACATGTTTTATGTACATTTGTATGCGTATATGTGTGAGCTGTGTATTTGTTTATGTGTGCATGTATGTGTGTGTGTGCTTCAATGTGAATTCTTGTTTGAGTTTGTTTTTTCCTTCCCCTGCCTCTGCAATGATCGATGCCCTTATAAAGAATGGTGATGAGTAAAGGCAAAGCCAAAACATAATTCATTTATCTTACACAAAGTGTCATGCCATGACAAGAACTGACTATGTGCTTTGAAGCTGACTAATCCATACTGTAATGCAGCAGTACTTTAGCATTTATTATTTATTAGCATGAATTAGTTCCTACTTGGACTAAGAAATGAATAAGAAATTAAAACTTAATAAGATTATATTAAGAAAGAAATGCCAAATAAAACTACATTATCATGTTCTGAATCATAATAAACTCTGGAATCATGGAACTTCCCTGTATGTAAATCTGTGACCATGACACACAAATTTTGCTTTTTTTTTCAACAATTTCATCAATACAATATGCATCCAATAATAAGTCATCGTTATGACATCTGAAAATATTAAGGTACCAGCTGCAAGCGAGACCTTACAGGATAAAATGAAGAGCAAAGAGAATGACACAGAAACCAGGGCTGGAGATGAAATGCATGCTTGTCAGAGTTGAATCCACAAAATAAAACAAATCTGACTGTCTGGGTGTATTAGCCATATCTTTACTGACATCCTACTGCTATGTGACTTGGTAAAAGGAGATTCCAAGAAAAGTTTTAAATTTAGCATGTATCATAGCAGGTATCCATTACCTGTATGCATGATTAGGCATTCTAAATGATATCCTGTAAGCCTCACAACCAACCCTCGTCTAATAGTTGAAAAAAAGCAAGTAAACTATGAGTCTTGAAATCCTCCTTAATGACTGTTTTTTTTTTTTAAATGATTGTCTTAATATTAAGACTCTTAATTGTAATGATTTATAATGCATTCATGGTTGGATTATTATAGGTTTATAAACAGACCATAGTCTAAACTATAATCAAATGATCACTGTGAATGGTAGTGATCTCATTGTTTAGCAATTATTAATTAAAATTAAAATGAATTATCTTTGCTAGTCACCCACTTTCGTGAATTTTTTTGTGCATCACCTATTTAATTTTCCTTTTAATTAAAGAAGATACTTAACCTGGTTGTTGCCATGGATTTGGTTAATTTCTGCACAGATTTCCTGATAATGTATTATAAAATGTCAAACATAATAAAATTGAATATGCAAGTCAAAGTGGAAGTCCTCTCAACAACTTGATGCAATGTAATATGTGCATAAAAATGGAATTTTTATGTGTAATGCATCACATATAAAAAGTAATTTATATAATACAGAATTAATATGTACAGACAAAACAGCTGATGCTGTTTAAAAACTTGGTGGAGTTACTAGTGAATGTGTTGCTGTGGCCTCTGATGGGCAGCATCAATAATGTCGTCTCAGAAGTGGCCGCATGCTGTGACCCACTTGTGGAGAGGAAGCTGTGTCTGAGCGGCCGCCCCGCTGGCCCCCACTACCTCACCGCTCACCACTCCTCTCCCACCTCCCCCAACCGCCCATCCCCCCCATCCCCCCAGTCCAATTGATTCATTGATTAATTTAACACAGGAGAAAGGGCCCAGATTTATGGCCAGGATAAGTGAAGGTCTTTGGTCCTGAGGGTAGCCTCGTCCCTGATTTAGACAAATTCATCTCGGGGGCACAGGGGTGGGTCATTATTCTCAATGGCCGTCAGACCCACTGTCTCTTCTCGCGGCAAATACAATGCAATGCCATTCATGATGTTGGCTTCTTGACTGATTAACAGCGGGAATGAAGCAATTCCAATTTGGTTTGATGAAGTGGAAAGGTGAGAAAAATTGTAAACAAAGGGGTGTGGTGAAAAATGGAGAGACACAAAAATGAAAAAAAAAAAAAAAAAAATCCGTTCAACCAAACACAATGGAAACATGGTGCATTGTAACCATATTCAAGTGTCTATCTTTTCCCACCAATGTGTGCTCAAAAAATTCAAGAAAATATGCAAGGAGTTTCAGCATGGGGAAAGCAAACTTTAGGCCAAGCACACGTCACATGTCTAAAAGCCACTGAGGGTGGGCACAAAGGGGATTAATTATTCAGCATGTTAAATAAAACTGCTTGGTATAAGCCGACCACCAAACACAAACAAGACTGAGCCAATGCTCATTTAAAGTATGTGAGCCAGGACTCTCCTTTAATTCATTTCAAATCCACTCTCTCACTGCAGCTGGGCAGTTAACAGGATGAGAGAACGCTTTCCCAGCTGACATCATGATCTCATCCCTGCAGAGAAACGGCACGGTGATGCCTGCGTAGGCTCCCATAGCATTAGACACACTCTCTTTAGTGGCACAGACTGAGTGTGACTTGGTGCCCTTGAGGAATCTAAACAATATAAGTTCACTAATACTCTTCATGTCCTTCAGCTTAAAGGTTGTTTCCAGCAGCTTAGGGTAAAGCCCACCCTGGAGAACCACCATTTTCATTGTATGGCACAAGTCCATTCATTGTTTTCACAGTCATTCAGATAGATAAAGGTTGGAAACCCTTGGACCTACTACTTCCATAAATCTCTAATTTTCAAGATCATAATACTTTTAATAGCCTTTGAGTCTGAAATATATACAGCAATATATACAGTACAAACTGTTCACTATGTATTAATCAAGAATAAAGAACAAATATGAGCAGGGGTTACTCGGCATTTGCCATTTCAGCCTGCTACAGAGCATGTGGTTTTAAACAAAATCCTTTTCAACTTGATCATAACACACATTCAATCCATTTAAAAAAAAAATAAAAAAAAAAAAATATAATAATATATATATATATATATATATATATATATATATATATATATATAATCCTCAATGCAACATCACCTAGACAATGTTCTTTATGGGACTTTATTCATTAAAAATGTAAAAATTAAAGGTTTTATTTTTTTTACCAATTTTTAGGAATGCTGATCTTTTCAGAGTTATGCCAATAATATTGTAACATTATCTATGTCATGCTGATCCAATGGATAACAACCCTGGAAACTTGCATCTGACTGTTCATAAAAGCATCCAAATTATGTAATTGATTCTGTAAAATAGTGGCTGTGAAAATGGATATCATGCAAACAAGGAATACTATTGAAGTTGCTCCAGGCATAACATTAATAATGTAATGTTATGTATTATAAAATGATGTAATGTTTTATATTACATAAACTGCAGATCAATTACAAATTATTAATTACTGTCAATGCATTTTTAATAGTCCTTGCACATATTTACTGGGATCCATACTTGCCTGTACTACTGAGAGAGAGGTGGGATTCACCACAGCAAACTGAAGAACCATTTGACATACGGTTTTAGCATTCGTTGACTTGCAGGTTGCAATTAACTATGAAATTTTATAGTGAGCGTGTGGCTCCTGAGTTTCTATTCAGAATGTGCTGGAATAAAGTGAAACAGCTGACAGCAGGCTGTAGCAAAAGGATAATACAGTATGACAATATGGTGTGAAATGATTCTGCCAGTAGGAACAAGCTAAAAGTAACTGTCCCAGTGCTTCTGTCACTTTTGGTAATTAGTGGAGACACACCCATAGTGTTGTTTTTAAAAAATGATACTGGCTGTTACTGATTCTGTACTTTGGTATTGTTGTGATGGACAGAGAGTGTCAGCACAGTGGGTCGGCACCAGAGCGTAGGAGGGAAGGGCTCGCATCCTGCTCTAATAAACACACAAAAGTTCACCAATACAGAAGGCGAGCCAAGCAAAACTCGCAGTCTCTTTTCCACAAAACATAAACAATAGTCTCAACACACAATAAATGGAACGCTGACAAGGTGGAGATAGTAGTTCTCCCCGAGGGATGGGACGTGGCGGCTTTTGGGTACTGGCAATCAACCCGGAGCAGCGGCAGCTGGGCCTGATGGAGATGTTGTTCAGGTGTGCGCCATTTAGGATTTTCCATTTTAGCATTTTTCTATTGCTAACGCCGCTCTCCGGGGTCCTGAACAATTGCTGCATGCCCACCACTGTCCAGTGTTGGTTCTGATTGGGCTTTCCCAGCAGTGGTTTGGGACGGCGGCCATTGGCAGGGTGCTGTTGCGTGTGGGACCCCCAACCCCCCGCCATACCGTATGTATGATATGTAATCTGAAACAAGTTATCTGCTCATTGTCAAGAATGTCAAAAGGAAGTTTGAGTGCATGTCTGGAAATACAAAAAAACTAATGTGTGCCCTGGAATAAAATTAATAAGGATTTAGGGTTTGAAGCAATGAGAGATTTTTTCATACCCATTAAAAAGCCATGGATACTGTACCAGTATTTTTCTAAAATTCTCCCTGGCCATGCATTCATGGGAAGTTATTTGTCTCTATGTGGTTAGTTGAACTGGAAGAAAAAGGCCTCAATTTAGGGAATGATATCCTTCTGTGTGATCTATGACAAATCTTTTAAACTGCCAATACTGCTGTGGGAGAAACCATTCATTCCTGGGATGTCGGCTATCAATTGCCTGGAATTAACGTCAGACCCCTGACCTGTGTACTGGCTCTTTTCAGTTGTGATGGTCAATTTCATGCTTCTGAACGACATTAGAATGGTTCTTTGTGGATAAGGTCATGAATAATCATGAAATAATCACCAGGCATAGCTGCAATCTATTTTAATCAGCATAAGAGAAAAAATGAGAGGGCTCTGGCTTGCTTAAAGATTTGTTGCATATTAATGAGATCATATTTACAGTGATTTAATGATCAAGTGTTTGTCATTCATTAATATGTGCATTTGTTTTGTTATATAGATCATTTTATTATTAAATTTCCATTACATCTGCAAAAACATTAAATATTACACATATCTTACTAGTGCAGCTGAGGTCATGGAAGACGGACAGCGTCTCAGTCGATACAGACTGATAACATTCAGGCCCATGGCTCTAACATTCACAATGATTTCCCTTATAATTAACTTTCACTCTTTCACTAGCTGTGCTGCTCAAAGAAACCTTCAACATTTCTATTCCTGATTATTATGCATGGCCAAGTCTGGCAGTTTGCCAAATACCTTGAGACATGTGCTTCCACAGATATTTGCATAGCTAGATGCATAGAAGGAACCTCATACTTGAATTCCGTGTTATTGGCAAAAGTATATTTTGATCGCGGGTTTCTGAATAAGGGCATTTACTTTGCTATGATCATTTAGGTATTTTGCATTACTGGCACTTCAGATGAAATAAAACGTATCTTGAAAAAATACATTATTTAAAAAATTAGTCCATGTACCATTACTGAGTGTGGTAGCTATTCAAGTATCCTTTTGCATGGTTGATTTAAATTGTTCATAAATCCAGTTTAGCAGTTTCCCCTTTTTGGAAAATTAGCAATCTTTTCTTTTACTTGTCATACAGCATATCCAGGCATGTGCCATTACTGCACCATGCAGCCCACAGTAACAGACCTGTCTGCGTGTCTATATTACATACCACATTTCTTCATGAACTTTTCTATCCTCTATGAACCCAGTGTAACATTCCAGGAACATTTAAAAATACATATCCTTTTTTGGGATGAATTTCCTTGCTGTCATATTACAGGATGCCCTCCTACTCCATTCTCTCTCTCACACACACACACACAGAAAACTTTTCCAAATGATTTTTTTAACTGCAAAGAATTGCATAAGAACAGCACCAGCTCAGCTCCTGTAACTGTGAATCTTTTTCTTTGCTCAAGCTGAGAGATCCTTGAAGATAATATCAGGACTTTAAATAGCACCCTGTCTATCTCTTTCCAATGGCAATCTGTGGTTGACACAGAATCATGCTGCCAGGGCTGTGAGAGGTACCACCTCACCAAGAATGCTGAAGGGGACACAGCATGTTAATGCAAGCTGGGTAATATTCAATCCTCTACTAAGAATCTTAGACATACAGATCCTATCACATTAAAATGAACTGGAAGGGAAAAAAGTCTCCACCATTGTCAGATATAGACACATTTGTATCCAGTTTTGAGACATTGTGAACCATATGGATCTCATCTCCTTCCAGACCATCCCACCAATGACGTCCCAGAGGCACTGAGACCTCGAACTCAAAAAAATCTTTTCTGCCTTTTCACTGAATCATAATGTGAAGGCATCAATTATGCACTAGAAGCAAATGTGAGCTCCAGTGGATTCTGTACAGCTCTGAGGATAAACCAGACACAGGCTACCCAGCATTCCTCACTGAGGAGCCCATCTGGGACTGTCAGTGCTTTAAGTACCCGTGCCTTTACAAAATGCCTGCTATTCCATAAAACATCCTTTTTCCATTCCTATGTTTTGCTTGTATCTGCTTACGGTGGGTTTGTTTGATGATAATGAGATTTGACGCTCACATTTTTGGCTTTTAACAATAATCAATTCAATGTCAATGAGTGAGAACCCATTTACTAAAACAAGAGGGCCACTTCCAGGGAGTGTGTCCTCTGCCACCTCAGGAAATTACAAATATGAGTTTCAATTCACAAACAAGAGATCTTAAGGGTGGCACAGTGATATAAGGCAATATTTAATTAGCATATTAGAATGAATATTAATGGACGACTGTGTTAATTAGAAGACTGATGGCTGGGCAGTCCCTGTCACATCATATGTATGAAGATATTATAAGATCCAGTTATTCCGGTGTTCCTCAGCCCTTTTTTTATATTCAGCCTGAAGCATCATTACTAAGTGCTATACAACAGGAACATTTTTGCACTCATCGCTCAGCTCTGACTAAGTGCATGAATCAGTATCTTCATAAAGTTTAACTCCATAATATACTATCTACAGCCTATAAATACCAAATTGGCAGCAATTGTATTAACTATAATGTATGTGTAGAATAAATAAAGACTGAATTCACTTTTGTTCAATCCACAACTCCTATTTTTAAATTTGACTCCAGTTAAAATTTCAGTTGTATAAGTTATTGATTGTACTTAAAAGTCAGAGTTATGTGAAATTACATATCTATCAGGAATTATAATTTCGCTACACTGCCTTAATCTAAGAGTATGCTTGTAGTCTTTAATTATGATCAGTGTAATTCTCACCATAAATCTGTTATCAGAAACTACATGAGCCCTACATAGGTCCATGTATTTCTCATCACAGTTACCTTACTTTGGCAAGAGGTAATAGTCTATAAACTGTGTAGAATTATAGAGAAAACATTTATGGAAAATTATATTTTAAGCATTACAGGGAGGTCTTTCCTCTTGCCACTTTCCCACATTTTACATCACGAAAAATTAATTATCAAGTAACAAACAGCGAAATGTGCAGTCAGATTTATGATACTCAAACTTAGCTTGGCAGTAAAGTTGGAAAAGTGGACAAAAGAACAATGCATAAATATATATAGATTATGTAAATATTTTAAGAACAGAGCAAAATATCACATAAGGACAGGTGGTAAAAAAGCTTATTATAAGTTTCCCTTAGTCACAGCATCATAAGCAACACTGAAAAATTCTTTTCCTCAGCAGTATCTCAGCAAACCTCGTCAGACCCTCCAAATCTAGCTTACAATGTGTATGTGTCATCACCTTCTGCGCCTGGAGGCTTATACCCACCTCTTCTTTTTGTTCTTTTGAAAGTTTTGTCAGTTTCAGGTGAAGGCACTATGCCTGAGACCTCCACTGTACTGTTGTTCTGCACTAGATTTTTACGTCATCTAATGTCAGTATCTACCCCCATGCCCCCACCCCCACCCCCGCCCCCGCCCCACATCAGGTAGTCCTGGTCTGTGATCTCAGCTTGATTACTATTTTTTGATGTAATGTTTGGACCTGGGCTTTTTTCTTCAATATCTGGGGAGAACACACAGAAACTGAAAATGTGGTGACGCAAAGAAAATACAGAGCCAGAGTCACTATGAGGGTCATCTCTGAGCTTCCAAGAAGCACTGAAAATTTAATGTCCTGCACTTGGATGAAGATGGCCATCAGACTAGGGAGGTTGGTCCAGTTGATTTGTTCTAGCTGGGCTCATGAAAACAGTTATATCTGGCAAGGATAAATCCCCAGGGGCAAGTAAGATTATGAAAGGCATATGTGTGTGTCTGTGTGTGTGTGTGTGTGTGTGTGAACACACACATATGCCTTAACCAGCTCTACAACGTGCCTTTTTTTGTGAAAACCATGTTATTTGATGGCTGGGTACAAAAGGACAAAGGGGGAACTTATGAAGTGTAGGTTGATAAATGAAAAAAACACCTCCAGGGTTGTCCTTGATGGCAGTCACCAAAGAGTGTTTGGTCATTAATCACAAAACCATTAAATAACTTTGAACTGTTAGGCCTAGCATAAGCACCTGGAAGTGACCAGGAGACACAAGTTTTGGAATGCTATAATGATCCCTTCAGAGTGGGAGTGAAAGATGAAAAGCCTGGCTGTTAGCTTTAATGAGGGCCGAGGTGCTAATGTGATGAAGAATCTTCTCTAAAGCAATGGAGAGTCTACCGCCAGATCTGTTAATTATGCCCTGTTTGTAACAAACTGGCATTTTAAAAAGCAATCAATAGAAAATTTTAGAAATATTCACTTTTACAAGAAAAGATGCAGCAAGGATGTAGGAATCAACCCAGTAGGGTGTAAGATACCAAAATTTGAAAGCTATTAGTGAAGTCAGAGATAATGACAGCAGGAGCAGATTCATCAGACTAGAGGCTATTTTTGAGAGAGAGGATTTCTACTGAACTACACAAACTAAAGTCCCTATTATTTAATATGTTTCTTTGGTTTCATCTGAGAGAAAAGAAACTTCCATTTTAATGCTTTCCATGAAAGATAATGAGAGCCATTTGATCTATTCATTTCAAGGTCATTGAGGTGATTCTCTTAATTTTTAAAATACTTTGTCTTACTGCAGTCATTGGATATAAATCATCTGTCTTACTGTCAACATTGGACATAAATATGAAATATTTGATAGTGAATAAAAGTATCACAGATCATTTCTATGTGTCCTTGAAGCATTTTAAACTGTATATTCTCATCTAGCAACTAGTCCTTTCTTTGCATGTGTCTCCTGTTTTGTCTATGTTGTTTGTAATACAATATGGAGAATACACTTATCTGAATTTATATTTCACATTACAGTCATCCCTCGGTATCCACGGGGGGTCCTGGAACCAATATCCACCAATGGATACCAAAATCCGTCCCTTCTATAAAATAGCGTAGTACTTGCATAAAACCTATGCCGTCCTCCCATATGCTTTAATCATCTTTAAATTACTTACAATACCTAATACAATGTAAATGGTATTGAAATAGTTGTTATACTGTATTGTTTAGGGAAAAACAAGAAGAAAAAAAAAGTACAGATGCAACCATTCCAACTTTTTGAAATTTTAATAAAATATATATTTTTGATCCGCAGTTGGAGTTACAGTTTCCACAGATGCAGAACCAACAGATACAGAGAGTCGATTGTAATTGTTCTTTCCAAATAAAATGAATAAATATGGGCTGCAAACCTCTCAGAAACCCCGGTTATCCTCCAGAGTGGTGAATACATTTATTGAGAAATGAAGACATGTTTGATATCGTACCATTTTGAACAGCAGAATGTGTCACTTGAAAAGGATTCCATGACATAGGCCAATTTTGAGTGCCATGCTGAGTTACTCTTTTTTCCAGGATTTTCTAAGCTTTAAGGCTCCTGGCACTGTATTGATTTTGTACAGAATAAGTAGCTAACACATCTGACCATTGATAATCATGGAAACATCATACTGTCAATAAATGTCATAAACAGCATGGTACTTTGTTGGTAAATCCATGTTTATTAGCTTTTGTACTTCATATCATATCCTGCTATGTATATGTACTTTGCATATACAGTGTGATTTGATTGACTTTGCTACCAATTACTTACAATCAACATTGACAGTTAATACTTTTATATGCATGCTTCTATTTTATAATGCAATATTATCCATTTTGTACAGATAATTTCAACATTGTATCCACAAAAATAATTCACAGAAAAGACTTTAACCTTATCCTATCCTTCCAAGGACAATGTAAAGTAAAGCAGAATTCAGGAGGAAGGTCTTCTGTCTATAGCTCGAATGAAGCCTTTGGTTGAAATGACTGCATTGCATCATTGTGACACTTGTTTCTGTGGTAGCCAAATGAGCCATGACTTCATCAACCAAGGTCAGGCACTTAACATTGCTGTGGCCAGTTTGGCTATCAGTTCAGTACAGCACTACTACCTCCTTATATTTTACTGTTATTGAGCTGTTTGTCATTTATGACATTTTAAACACTGAAAATGTCTCAAATACAACAGCAGTTTTACTTTGTCTACCTTTTGAGAATACATACACACATACAAATATATGCATACACACTTGTCTGTTTACATCCTTACTCAGTGTGTGACCCTATCCTATGTTTTCTGTTATAAATGACACAGCAGAAAAAATCTGTTGTATTATTTGTTTGCACTATTATTGAGCCTTGGCAGTGAGCAGTATTCCCAATGAAGTCCAAAGCAAAGCAATCATGATCGGTTACTTCCAGTTGTTAGATTTTTTTCTCCTCCTGTTTTTTCCAGACAATTATTTTTGAAAAGGTTCCTGGTCTCTGGAGCTGTGGGGGGATTAGGTATGTTTATGCTCCCAGATGTTAGTGTGGTAGTGTGAGTAATCACTGACGAAACAGCCAAGCTACGTGTCCTAGACGCCAGTCCTGGAGGGAGCTAAACAGGCTGTATGGGTGGCTGAGGGCTGAGAATTCCAAAGAAAAGGAAGACCCTTTGATGGGATTAGAGAGACGAATACAAGGAGAAAACACTGTGGCTTCAAACGACACTTCGTCTCCGCTGACAGGGGTTGGCGAAACAGCAGCACTGTGCACCTGGCGGTGCGCTGATAGAATAAATACGTCTTTGGAAATAATTAGCTTGGCATCGCAGTCTACTGCTGACTGCTGCTGGTGATTGATGGTTCATTTTCTCTTGCAGTCTGGTGGATTTAAAACCCTTTATGACAAAACAACAAAACTACCCACAGCAATAAAGAAATGGATAGGGTAATACTTTGTTGAAGGAGACAAGCTGCTGTGAAATCTACATTTATGTCCTAAATGCAAATCCCTGACATTCGGTTGATAATTTTCACCAATGAAACTTGCATTTACTGCCTTAAAAGTTCTAGTATGTATCAAGCTGGTATTTACTCATAAAATGCTGTCTCCTAAAGATGCAATTACGTGAATTTAGTGCAAACAAATATGTTTACCCAGTTATTAAGTATCAATGCAGAGTAAGTGGAAAAAAACAAGAACTCACTTTACATGAGACTCTTTGTGAAAACGGTATCTCCCAATTGTATCGTATATTTTCATCTTGCATAGTTTTCAGATCTTTGCAGAAGTTCCACTTGACACTAAAAATGATCCACATCCAGTCTGTGTGGTATACTTAAAAAGGGTAACACATTGGATTAATGGATTCATTTGAGTGATCAAGTATTAAAATAAATCTTTTCAGTCCGGTTGAAATTTCCTGAGTCAGGCAAAATAAAACATGCTAAAATGATGTGCTAACTGACATTCTTAAGGCTTTTACATTTAGTGTATGCAGGAGTGAAAGAAATAAAAGAACACACATTATATATATCAAAGCCAACACCTACAAAGAATTGACAGATAGGTATCAATTGTTAGTGAAGCATGTGTAGCCCTTAAGGGTCACTTAAAAACCGGACAGGTAGTGATGTTGGACAGTTCGCAGCATGAGAGGGAACCTAAGTGACGGGACAACAGCCCTCTATGGATGGATCAGAGAACTCCAGCTGTGATGATCATGAAGCTACAGCTATGGGGGCTGTCTGAAGTGTGTCTGAATACAGACATGACTAGGAGATCACAGATCACGGCTTCACAGAGAGGTATTCCTGGATGACAGTTGACAGTTAGCCCTCTCATGTATTCCAAGGTCGCCGCACATGTCTTTCGGCGAAAAGGGAGGCAAATTCCTTTGAACCCGTTTCATTTAATTTCATGTTAACATGTCTGAATGTGGTAGGGCCTCTTATTTGGCAGAATAGTTCCACAGGGAACATAGTTGACAGCAGTCACACTGTTATACTGGCTGGTAGTACATGCATAAAGCAGTTACCAATAATATAACTCTTGACCCAGCTGTGACCTTGGGGATGGGAGCAGGGGAAAGCACACAGAAAGGGCACTAAGCTGTATAAAAACAGCCGACATTGTAAGTATGGTCCTTATAAGCCCACGTTTATGAGTCAGGATTAAACTAAAGTCCTTTCTTCAGCCTCAGTAAATCTTCCTTGTTTGAAGGTTAAGTTGCTCAACCACCCACAATTTATTATTTCAGGCCCCTCAGTTTCAAAGTGCGGAGGTGCTTTTCATTCCAATTAGACTGCAATTATGAGCGCTGTTCTCATTCATCATCTCTGAACACATTACCGCATTGACGAGAAGCCCTTACACACCAGTGCTGTGAACATGGAATGGATCCTTCTCTCCTACCCACAACATAAATATATTCCTTTTCCTTGGTGAACTGTATATTTAATGAATGAAGTGACACTGGACAGCAACTCAAACACATTCATCAGTGCCTATTGAACAGAAGGACGCTTCCAAAACAAGATGCAACATACTGCATAGTACCATAGTCATCCAAACTGATTCATTAGGTTTTTATAAAAGACATCTTTATTTAGCAATACTTCACTTATGTGTCCACAAGCTCTCTTACAGACATAAGTTTATTACAGTTGCTTTTAGATGGTTCATATCATTTAATGTCTCTGTTGTCATCTCAACTAGTACTCTGACAGGCCATGATATTAGCATGATGGAAGGGTAACAAGGACAACTCATACATTTTGACTGTGAGAATGTAAAAAAGTGTATATTAGATGGTTAATCCCAAGACTGTCAAAGTGCAACGCTACATCTCACATCTCCTCCACTCTTATCAGTGTACCTACAGCCTTAATATTCCTGTTAAGATGTATGTGGATGTGGCAGCATTCCTCAGTTCAAATGATTGCCAATGTAAGACAGATGTGCTGGCATAATTTTGTCACAGATATGTTTTTGTCATCCTAAATCAAAATTTACTTGGGAAACAGGAGGGTTGCATCTCTCTCAAATGTGCATTATGGATTACACCTTTAGGGGAAGAGAAGTGTGCTGACAGGAGAAGCATTTTATTCCACTTCCATGCAAAGTTATTCATCACTGAAGCTAGATTTGGCTACCATTTCTTATTGGAATCTGCTGCTCTGTTACAGTTATCTGAAACACAGCAGACAACCCAGATATTCAAGACAACCCTTTTATTAGTTTCACCAGAGCATTATTCAGCATTATTCATGCCAGAAATTCTCAAGAGTCCCCAACTGAGGCAAATTTATTTA
Organism: Albula goreensis; assembly: GCA_022829145.1. Taxonomy (NCBI): domain Eukaryota; kingdom Metazoa; phylum Chordata; class Actinopteri; order Albuliformes; family Albulidae; genus Albula; species Albula goreensis. The sequence continues at coordinate 30,622,832 of CM040744.1, read as the reverse complement.
CTTAATTATTTACTCAGAATATCAATTTAATAAATAATAAGATTAATGCCTTAAGATTCTCCCCTCCACACACTCCTCTGTGACTCCCAAAATCCAGTCACATGCAAAGAAAAAAAGCAAAACTTCTTCAGGCAATAGGATTTGTGTCGTTCCCTGGGAATGCCATTACTTAGTTACACTGGAAGATGACCAGGTTACTGGACTGCAGAGGCCAGGACAAAAGTAACCTTATTAGTCAAGGCTTTTCAATAATACCTTGTTATCCAGCCACTGTATTAGGACATTAATATCCAAATTAAACTTCAAGATGGATTGGCTCTGATCGTATGAATTGTTTCCTCACAATTGGTGGTTGGGCCTAATTTTAAAATCAGTCTGAAAAGGCATACAACTGCCAATTCAAAGGTTACCATTGAGATGAGGGCTCATGGAAATCCCATAACAATTGGCTGTATGCATCTGGCCACTGAAATAACCTTGATATCTGTTTGGCTGAGAATCCATTGCAGTCCTTACCCATGTTGATTCCCCAGGTCATCACCACACAAGAGAATAGAAATTGTCAGTTGACAAAGCCTAGTTTTTTTGAAAATATGAAAACATATTTTAAAGACTTAAAAATGATGACCTTTGAACCCTGTTTTAAGGAGTCATGTTTGATGGGTATTTGCATTTTTGTGGCTCAGAAAACTATTTATATCCATCTGTCCCTGCATCTGTCCTTTATTAAGAGCCCAGTTGAAGGGATGTCAGTGACTGGATTACAATGAATTGTTGTCATTTTAAAATATAGATTTGACCATGTTATGACAGTCATTTATCAAATGTAACAGTTGCGATGATGAATACATCATGCATCAATTGGAATGCAAAATTAATTTCTAATACAGGACTGAAGAGAAGCTGTAAAGTCTATGAATCGAAACTGCTGCATACACATATGTGTGAAAGAAAATTAGTGAATTCAAGTAGGTTCTCCCCAACAGTCATCTCTCTCCCTCTGTTTATTCATTTGATGTATTATTATTTTCCATGTCTGTATTGTAAATATGGGAACAATGACAACCACTAATATGAATAAAAGTAGCCTACAGTAGCCAAGCATGGAAGTAAATAACTAAAGACACAGCAGCAGTTGTACAAATCATACAAAATTCATCCTTGTTTACTTTCACAACCAGATACAGAAGGCTGTGCCAAGAATCCTTCAAGTGCAACTGTTCTTTACCACTAATTGACTCTGGCACTTGTTTGAGAAAATCCAACAGTTTCAGTCACTCCATCTGGAAAGACGGAAGCAGCAGCACGTCCCACCAAATCCCCTTTCGCCCCCGAACCGTAGGTGTGCCGAAGACACCGAGTCCAAATTGATTTGAAGCTCACGGTCCTCGCCGACTGCCAGGTGCACAGAAGCGAAGGATTGCCGTCATGATGAGGTTTGTTCTGTGCAATCAACAGCTGGCCATCTGAGAGGATGGAAAGCGCACAGCTAGCGGGGGTGTGCATGGAGTAGAATCAAATAAATAACAACATCTGCAGGGATGCAAGGGCAGAATGCTTAGATGTTTTTGGAAGGATAGAAACTTGAAAAAGAATCACACGGAAGAAATATATGATTTCGGAGATTAACGACCCCGTTAGGGAAAGAGTACAGAGCTGGATTTTAGTTTTAAAATATCCATCCACTTCAAGTGTGTCTAAAGAAATAACAAGAATGACGGTCTTTATATCAAAAAATAAAACTGGAAAATGTTCACAGTATGTCATCTGCTACATACAATTGATTTCAAGCAAGTTTTTCCCCAGATATTGTACATACTATACATAATATCAACATGTACATACTGTCCATATCTCAGAGCCCATATCTTCTCAGCATCAACAGCTCAAAACATTACCTGCATGTTATCTATTCTATACAGAGAAGTCAATAACCATTTGGATGGAAGATACCATTGTCTTAATGGGTCTGATTTATAAATGCCTGGCTTGCCCATCCCAAGCACTTCCTCTTGTTTTATTTTCACATAAAACCACCATTTGTGTATTTTAATGAAACTTTAAATAAAAAAAAAATATATGAATGGAAAATAACACAAGCTGTTCCAAAGAAATGTGGTTAAGAGGAACTGGGGATATACAAACAGAGTGTGCTTACAGATAATCTCAAAGATATTACGAGCACTGATAAACAGCCCTTAAGATGTCTGCAACTCCCTACACTCTGTGTATAGAGTGAAAAAGAAGCACCTCCAACCTTTGTAGTTCTCTCAGAGCTCCATCACAATATAGGCTCCATTTATCCTCATTCACAGACCATGAATAATACATGTGGAACTGGGTTTTAGGTGAAGGATTCTTTCAAATTAACCAGAGTGCTGCACAGCAGCTAAACCCCTGCTAATTGTGTTATAAAATGCAGACAATGCAATTCTGCACAGTTAAGATCTAGTTTACAGATGCTAATTTAAAAATCATGCCATTCTTGAGATGATTGATATGGTAACATGGCAACAAATAAAATAAAATCCCTCATTGTAGGATGTTTTCAGCTATACCAGTCTGATTGACAGTGTGCTATACGCCACGCATTCACAGCTACAGTCTTTTTCATGCCATTTTAAAGTATCCTTTTTAATTGGTCATAATGCTGCCATTTCAAATCCACACACTTCTGTTTTGTCAAGGTTCACATGAACATTTATGAAAGATAGAATAACAGCTTGCTTTGATCTGAAAAGGTACTTCAATAACTGTTGAAAGAATTTCAAAATAGATGTGAGCTGACATCGACTTATGTGAGCAGAAGGGGAACACACTGCAGTTGAAAGGATATTCAAGCAGAATGTGCTGCTCTGCATTTGAGTTCGGCTGACAAAACCTTGTTTTCAAAGAAAAAAAGATGAAAAATCTGATATATGCATACGATTTTTTTATTTATATATTTTGACAGTTGCTCTTCTTCTAAACAACTTATCAGTTGGCATCATGGCAGCTCACATTAACCACATATCATAGCAGAAATATGAGCATCATGAAAATGAAAAGCCCACCTGATTGAGTTTCAGACGGAGCATATAGCTGAAAAACTTTGCTTAAATATACATATACAGCACTGTACAATTAAGACAAACATAAAACAATCACAGTTACATGAATGCTTCTTAGAAACTAGAGAAAAGCAAAAAGTTGATTTGTTCAGGCTACTGCATAATTCTATTTGTATCTGTCTTATATATCACACATACAGGCAGAAGACAGAACAATGAAAACAGACATTATATTATTTTCGTAGCATAAAGTTGGCCCCACCCTTTGCCTTCAGAACAGTTTTGGTCTTTTTGTTGGAATGCCATTACTCAGGTCTTGAATAGCTTCTTATGTCTTATTGGATAATTCATTGAAAGATGAAGGAGGTAATATTCTCGTAAAGGATACATTTTTAGATCTGGTGATTCCTTAGAATGCAGTCACAGCATGCATAGCCTACTTGTACATCACTTTTGTTTCCCTGTGTGTGTGTGTGTGTGTGTGTGTGTGTGTGTGTGTGTGTGTGTGTGTGTGTGTGTGTGTGTGTGTGTGTGTGTGTGTGTGTGTGTGTGTGTATAAATGGTATATGCATTGCATATATGAGTAGCTTGTTTTGTCTTCTTTTTTCAAAATCATTTTTGTTCAGATGTAATGCTAAGTCATTTGGAACAGAAGGTGACACTGAACTTGTGAGCATATGAATAAATAAAATTCACACATCAGAAGTATTGCATTCAAAAAAGTTATTTTATTACCAAATGATAGTATTGATTATATAAAATTCATCTTCCATTCCTTAGACAGGATCAATGCATCCAGGTCCAGGGATAAGAGTCTAAATAATGCATTGAAATATTCATGTTGGTTAATTGGTCACATGTGGGTGGGTATTAATTAGGGTCGCACTATAGATCAGGCTACAGACTGCCTGAAGAAGCTTGTAGAGCCCAATCGATGTTCACCATCTTAAAGTGGGGCAGCCTTATCTTCACCTTGCACAGAGTGACACATTAATCTCGGAAATGGCACAGTTGCCATTGATTTGCAAAGATAACTCAGACACACCAAAACACACACATGCACCACAGAAACACATAAACACACATACGCACCTGTTATCACTTTGTTAATTAGCCTTAGACCTGCATTCAACACATCCTTACTTTAATGTTTCTTCTTTACAAACTATATTGTGCATTTTAATTGTGGTGATTATTGAATTCACCTCCATGTGTTCCTGAAAACTGTGAGTCAAACTTAAGGATTGAAGTATTGGCTGTAGGCCTTAGTCTATAACCTTCAGACAACAATGGAACACAGACTGTGTGTAGGCAGAGAAAGCTGGACACCTGCCCACAACCACACTCCATGCTCCCACGCACTTGTTTGTTCATCTCTTCACTCCAAAGAGTGTCTTAAGACCTGAAAAATGCAGACAGAAAACGAATTCCCCAAATAATGCATAGAGGCATTTGGTTTGGTTGTTGAAGCCATTTAGTTGGCCTACACAAGCCTTGGGTTTTTTGGAGTAACATCACCATACTTGCATACATGCTTACCAAACATCAGACAGAGAAGAGGTCGCATTTCCTTTCCATATGACCTCAACGCTTGTTGGTATTGGGTTCCATTCAGGAAGAAACTAGGTTATTTAATCATTGACCTTCTGAGTTCAAAAGGGGGACATACAATCCCTCCATTCAAATGAAGCTGTGACAAAGGGCCATACATAAATGATGGATGAGAGCTGAGAATAACCTTATAGCCGCAGAAAGCCTTTGAATGCAGGTGTCATTTATCACGTGGGTCTGTGGTACCCCGATTCTGCTGTCGGAAGTCACAGTGGCCATTTGTGTGCTTCGTATAAGCTCCTGTTAATCTTTCATGACTCCTATTGTAGCTGTCGAACAGGCAATAGTGACAGAATCAAGCATGAGCAGGCAATGATTGATTGATATATTACACCCAGGCTATTACAAGTGATCTACCCAATACGTACATTCAAGAATAGGCTTTTTAGTGCAATTAGATCACTATCACTCCCCTTCATTGGATGGTGCCTTTGTTTGTGGTTACATATGTTATAGTTACAATCTTTGTTATTAATGGAATATTTAATAGTTACAAAATCTGTCACTCATCTAACATCCCTAACAGTCCAACCCCCTACAACCCTTCCATTACTCAAATCTGTGGTGAAAAGACACATGGTAGATGTACAACATAAAGATGTTCAGACACACACAGAAATAAAGATAAATGCATATATGCAAATCCACAGTGACACAGACAGGAGCTCTAATGTAACATAATGATAAGCTGAGAAAGATGGTAATACATAATTGTGGATATTATTCTGAATTGATATGTAAATTAGACAGTAAAGGATTCAAAGTCTGCTCTGGCACTGAAAAACAATTTCATATTTTTTCCATGTGGATGCAATCCATTATTATGTTGATAATGGTTCTTGATGAAGATTTCCGTTTGACTCTTCCCATTTTGTAGGATTTATTTCTTGGCAATGAAAGGAAATGAGCCATATTGTATTTTTGTAGGGTGGAAGGTTGAGGCTGCCCACACCACTGAGTGGGCAGGCAGTGGGTGTGCAGGAGATACTGTGGCCCATGGACCTGTGATTGGATGGCAGGGATGTGGTTCTGGAGGAGATTCACAGGTGAACAGTGCCAAAGGTCTATGTCAGAATCATATGTACAGTTTCTACATTCTGAATGAGAGAGACTGATTAGGAGGAGCCATCTTTGCATGTATTCTACCCTGTCAAGTACCTCACATTGGATACGCTGGAGTTAATTCATTTAAAATGTAATGCGTGTTTTTTCAGATCTTAAAAGAGCAATGTGAAGAAAAACAATGTGGTTAAACTGGATGAGTCTGATGGATGTTTTAATATCAGCTGCATAACAACTATGGCATTTTTGTTCAGAGTTAATAGACAATATATCAACTCCTGCTTGCTTCATTTGAAGGCCAATGTAATGAAGCAAATGCTCTATCTTAAAAGAAAAGAGAATACGTCACCTATAGATGGGCCAAATGCAGAGATCCATTGACACAAAACATAAACATTGATTTTTAAAAGACCCAGTATACTTAAATGTTAAATGAGCCCAGAATCTGTACCTGCAGAAGTACTTTCAAATTGATCATACTTGTAAATATTCATATTATATCTAAAATATTAAATAGAAATTTGATTTACCATTAATGCCAACCACTAATTAACCCTTTCTTGTCAAAATGATTCTGTTTGTGCAGCCATTTGTATGGATTTTGACAAACTATACACAATATGAATGAGTGATCAGTCCTTTTTGTTTTTGCTTGGTAAATGATATTTTCCACATACACAGCTGAATGTGTGTGGTAAAGACTACGGCATCTAATTATTACAGATGATTAGCTACTACTAAGTCAGCAAGCCAATTGTGCTTTGCAAAGGGAGTGCATAATTAGTTTGTTTCAATATAAGCTAAACAATGCATGTAATGTGTGATTGTTTGATTTTGTTTGATAGAGGTGCTTTTATGGGAAATTATATGAGCAATTTGTAAAACCAATGCCTCAGCATTCTGCTGTGGCAGTGACAATGTGCTGTTGGCTCTTGGTTTAAACATTTTTTTTTTTAAATCAGGCTTCAAACCTTAGTCATGTCCCCTGTGTCCATTAAATATTCAATACACCAATCATAAAAGTTAAGGGTTACTCAGTGTCCTGACCAAATTTCCCACCCGGTCCTTAGAGCCTCTTTTCACCCTCAAAAATGTGCCCTCATCCACCAAATATACTGCCCAAATAATACCTCTGCACTGAAATGCACTGATATGACATATCTAGTACAAAGGAAATAAATGTATACCTGAATTCATAATGTCTGTCTCCTCTATCGGCTTCCCAAGCAAAGCATGCTCTAGAGTTTTGTCTCTCTAAAAGAGCTGAAGAACCTGCTGCCTTCATGCAGAAATGTAAAAATGTAATTCTGAATGCTATACATACTAATGTGGTAACTGGAACTGTTCACAGATGGTAACATTTTATACCATTCTATGTAGTGTATTTTACATTGTATTTCAGCTTCATTATGTACTCATTATTAAAATAAATGCAAAGATATTGAAAATGAAAAAGGCTTCCTCCATTATGACCACACTGGCTTTATGAGGGATCAGTTAGCCATTGCTATCACTAATATTGATAAAACACATACATATATTGCATGTTCAATAATAACAGAATGAAAGTGTTGAATTCCTTTAATGATGTGATTGATGCCATTTAGTTTACGCCGACAGAGAATATGCTTTAATTGTTTATTGTATATGATCTGTTCAGCAAAAATGTAAAGATCACATAATAAAGTAACATAGAGGAAAGCCACATGAAGCAATCACAGTGGAAATGATATTAAAAAAGGGAGAGGATGCTCAGAGAGATGAACATTCTAATTCTAAAATACTTTAAAGATACTTTACATTCACTGAAAGATTGTGAAGGCCAATCGTATTCTTTTAGGCCTAATTGATGGATAGCTAGTGCAGAGTGGCCTGGACAGGTGTTAAGCGTGGTTAAGCGTTATGATTAACATTATTTTGTGTCACAAATATATCCATGCATTCAGGAATATTGTTGTCAGACCAAAACAAAGAGAAGGCTGGGAGGTAGCCATTATCCCAGCCCTAACAAAGAGCCATTTTTAAAACCCAGAACTTCTGATTTGTTGCTAATTTGATTCATGAAAAGTGAATGTGAATAATTAACTGCACTTACTTGCACTTTTCTGTTGTATTGGAAAGTAGAAGAAACCATTTCCTATATATATAACCTCTTGTATTTATCCTGCACAGTTTTCCTCCAACCAAATGCAAAACCAACTCATACAGGAAAACAAAAAAAATGTCAATATCATTTAGTTACATTACAGTCAGTGAAATGTAAATGTAAGGATGTCAATGACTAAGAAGTAATTACTGATATGTGTAGAAAAAAAGATCTAAATTCTGTGTAAATGTTCTAACCCTTCTCAACAATGAATAATACATAACAATAAATATTTAATATAGGTTGGGAAGCAAAATTATCCTGGGTCATTTAAAATTCCCTCATCTTGCCATGTAAAATGCAGAGCCAGGAAATATTTTTACATACGATCATCCTTTGTCACACATTCTCTGTATCAACGGCAGTTTGTTCCTTCATCAGATTTAGGATTCATCAGAGAACAACATACACAGCACAACATAAATAAAACTCATTGTCTCCCTGGATAAGTATTTTGGGTAAATCTTTGCCTGAAGCAGATGTTTTTGCTGTCTACTGTCATTGTTGTTATATATTACTCTCACTTAGTATCACTTTATGTCACAGTGGAAAGTGAATACATCCAATTCCTGCAAAGTACTGCAATCTGCATAATTATGCAACCAGAAATCAATCAATAATACTACAGGTGCATTTTTTTAAACACACTACATTTCAATTCTGTCAAAAGTGCAACAGAATTAATCAGATGGAGGAAATAACCAATTTGCCAAAAATCGGCACATTACACAAGCTAATCATTTTTTTTTTCCTGGGTTGCAGTTCCTTAATTTGTTCTGGTGTCAGTTGAGTGATCTTGGGCAATGATTCTGCAGCTGAGCTTGTGTGGGAAACAGCCAAGGGGGAGCCCAGGAGAGAGTGCAAAGTCCCTTTGAGCATGTAAAATCAACATTCTCTCTCAATAATCACTTCAGTGAAATTGTCTTGACTAATTAGTTTTAATTCACATACCCTGTGGTAATGCTTTTCATATTTTATTATCAATGTGAGCATTGTGCTGTTTAAACTGAGGCAAGACATTAATTTGTTGCAATGTTGCTTCACAGCTGAGTTCATGACTCAAAACACATTTTAAAACATAAAACCAACAGCAGTCTTGAAACAATAACCTGTGAGTTGTGGGGTGGAAGAAATAGACATGATTTGTATTTCAGGTTTAGCATCTTAGAATATTGGCTCTGTTTAAAAAAAAAAAAAATCACAAACTTTGATCATCAAGGACTGGCATTTTGACTGATGTGTTCTGTCCTGCTACAGAAGGTTCCTTGAGCTGCTGTCGTGTTTGAATAAAAGCTCCGTTGACCCGTCGAGCATGGCCACCCAGTCTTTGATCCCCTTTCCTTTATTAACCTTTGGAAAAGTGAGGATAGCCTGAGCTTTGCAAATCCACCCAAAAGGGCACCTGAAAAAATGAAATAAATGGATCAGGTAAAGCAGTAATAAAAGCACTGAAATACATCCCTGTATTCTCTTTATTTATACAAGCTCCAAAATATGAATCTCTTTTATGGTAATATTATCAACGGTCAGTGAGGAGAATGGGGGGGGGGGGCTTCTTTTGCATTTTGCTTTTGCTCTATGCTGGTGGCCTGCAGCTATTTTTCTTGCAGGGCTCGGGATGATGCATCCATTTGGCCAAATAGAATCAAAGCAGTATTCATGAAGCTGCGCCTCCTCCAACGCCTCTCACATCCTGCATATCTCTTACTCCTACAACATCAGCTGGTGGTTAATGCAAACGTGTGTGGTATGTTTTAAAAAGAGTATACCTTTTTATCAGGCTTTATTCTTCTTCATAAATCCAATTTGGGACAAATGGGCAATGTAGCTCCCATAGATTACCATAAAGAAAAATGGAAATGCTTTAAAATATATGTCCATAAAACTCTCCACAGACTTGCAGTACATACTGCAAAAATGCCTTTTGGAATTGCATTTAAGTTTTAAATTGGAATTACTTCTAAGTTGTAGGGAATAGAAATCCTCTGAAGGAAAGAATGAATTCTACTAGCACAGAGGTTATATCTATATGCATCGTGATCACTAGGACTTCCTGTCTATCTTACAATCCACCTTCTCTCAGACAACAAAGATTAAGTTAGCCTTTCTCATTCCAGAATTTACATTGCATTTCTGGAACAGAAGTGTAGCCACAATCACTTTCTTGGAGGTCTGCCAGCAGGGGCAATGGTCTTATTGTAACATCTTGTCTGGCAAAAAGACATGAAATAAATAAATAAAGAGATTTGTGGTTAGCCAAATACACCCCCACCCCATGGGGTAATCTGCCAGAAGGTTGCTCAAAAGTCACCGAGAGTTCCTTCACGTTTGAAGTGCACTGAGCCATGTGCTTGGCAAGGCAAGTCTCATCCTAATTAATATAACTAAATGTTTAATTCATGGCTTTCATGTTGGCATTGTAACACCACAGAGAACTGTCATGCAATAACTCCCTGAACAAGGTCAATCTTATCAACATGTTTCTTTTCTCTGGTCTACCCATGTTGCCCTAAACCAATATACAACTTGATGAATCATTTTATTGTACTCAAACATGAGCAATATATGTGGATGCTTTCTTATTTACTTACTTTTTTGTATTGACCCTGAGTTTATGCACTAGAGTAGCAGCTAAACAATAATAAGAAATATCTTAGATAAAACAAAATGTTTAGCAACAATATAACTACTCCTCTAAAAATAATAAGAATATTCATATATTTCTACAAATACACACTACTATCTTCAACAATTTATATTGGGTTGATTAAAATGTCTGGAATAAAATAGCAGATTTGCAACTTGTTGTTTAATATGCTTTACCATCTTGTTGCTCTGTAACCATCTGTTAAATTCTTCTTGCTAGAAAAACAGAAATTACTGGTACTCAGGCATTAGGAATGACTGCACTGTCATCTGTGCTCTCCATCACTTTAGCTAACATTCATTTGTGCAATTCATATTATTGTTTTAAAAGCCACCGAGCATAATTACCAGTATCAGTGACTCTCCCATTATTTTGTAGACAAGCTTGTCTGCCTATGTGTACAAAATCAGATGAGGCAAATTGTTTTCTTTGGTTTGTTTGGCTGTGACTGAGACATTTTTTTGGAGACGAGACAAGAAAGAATCACTGGTACTACACTTTACTGGCAGTGTGACAGCTGTGTGTGTGTGTGTGTGTGTGTGTGAGAGAGAGAGAGAGAGATAGAGGGAGATTTTAGGTATACAAATATCAGGCCTAAAAAAATGAATATATAATGTATTGGCACAGTAAATTGAACAAACAGTAACTAAGCCCAATGTAAACAAAGGGAGTGTGGGTCAAAGATGGAGTCAATCACAAACCTCCAAAGAAGACCACCACATAGTATATATTCTCTGCACAGTTCAGGCTGATTGATAGCATAAGAGTCTGAATAATACCAATACCCAACGGCCGAGGGAGCTCACTTCAGTTCATTTAAATAACTGACACTTCAGGGAAAAAAAAACAGGGGTGATGGAGATGGATCCCCACACAAATAATGTCACAACAGTTAAACACTGCTTTGGCGCTTTTTTCACAATGTCTTCAGCTGCATTACAGGGTTTGAGCTTGAAGCTGCAGTTGTTTCATTAGTATGGACATGACAAGGTATGCGATGATAAGGTTTAACATGCTGACAGACTGCTATGGGCCTCTGTGCCTCACATTCAAATGGGCCTGGTAGTGCACTGTGCTACAGTCCTAAATCAGCTCACTGAAGCATTGCATCTGCATGTTTTTTTCTCCCCTTTTGTTTAATCATGTGTATCTTCATAGATATAGCTAAACAACAAAGAGAATGCTGGAGAATGGCTTGTTGTTTTATTCATTTTGGCTAGAGTGGTTAAATTACAATGAGAAACTATATATATATATATATATATATATATATATATATATATATATATATATATATATATATATATATATATATATATATATATATACGCACACAGTTCCAAGCTTCCATATATCATCTTCTTTGTGATACAGAATAGGAATCCTCAATGGGCTAGATGTTATTACTACCTAAGCTAAACTGTAATGATGGAATATATTTCCTGTTACGTTTTGTTCACACACAAACCCCACAGAAGTTTGTAGGTATATTATTATTATTATTATTATTTTTACAATTTTATTATTTTTATTATTGTTGTTGTTGTTGTTGTTGCTGTTGGCAGCAACTAGTAGAATGCCTGCTTAAACCAATGATTTACATAATATCTTTGGTTCAACTGAAGAGCACAAAGCACAGCACAAAATATGATTTCAACGTAATATACCAGGTGCAGGTGCAGCAAATATGAAATAGAAGATAGGGACAGCCCATAATACCTTAAAGCTATTACAGTCAACCCAATTGCTGGTAAGTTGATTCTGAATCCGATACAGGCTCAGAGTCTCTGTCCAGCTGTGCTGGGTAAGGAAAGAGCCAAATCGGAGGACTTATGCAGTCAGTCAGTGCACAAGTTCTTAGAAGATGACTGCAAGTGATGTGTACTGTGGTTCATTCAGTCTCTAAAGGATCAGCAGGGCAGTAGGGCTGGTGAGGGCTTCAAGAGAAAGATATAGATTGATATTTTACCCATTGTTATTATTCATTGTAGAGAAGCGAACCTGAACAAGGGTGATGTTTTACTTTGTAACTTTGCATGCTTATGATCTTAGAATTACATCAGCTTCTGTTCTCAGAAATTTTGATGTAGTCCATGACAAATAGAAATAACACATCTCTTTCAACCATTCTTTTTTGTTACATAAACAGGAGAGCTATTGCCTTCGTTTGTTTTAATATGGCTTCTGGCATAATGCTTTCAGATTTTGTAAATAATGATAGCTGGCATTTGAAGGGAAAGCTTGTAGAAGAGTAATTGTTTTTCAAAAATTAATAATTAAACAGTGTCCGGTGATTACCATGAAATAATCTCTACATTTTTATTCATGAGCTTTACTGGCAAGACTTTAAACTGTAGACTAATGCCATTTAAATAAAGGCACCATGAATAAAAGGCACAAGCGGATTCTGCCTGTGCCAAGCACCTTATAATGAATTAAAAGCCAAAATGTCTTCTACCCTTTGTCTAGCTTGAAGGATTTTCAATGCATTCCAAATCAATACCTTACAATGATTCTGAGTGAGCTGGAGCTTTATTGAGATCCATTATCTTGTTTTAACAATTCCCTGCCTTCATATGATATTACTACATTTCCTCTGTGAAATACTTTTTGTGTGTCTTACAAATGCAGCTCAGTGATACACCTTTATGAAAGAACAATTGAATTCCTTTTTTAGATGTACATCAGCTCCATAAATGCATGTGTATATGATAGCAAGCTAATTTATTGGTCCAGTGAGCATTTGTATATTAAGCCTTTGTGATGAGCTCACACACACACACACACACACACACACACACACACACACACACACACACACACACACACACACACACACACACACACACACACACACATATGCATGTAAGCATTCACAAACACACACACAAACACACACACAATGGTACAATAGGTACAGGTCCTGATATATTTATAGCATTGCAGCACATCCTCTTCCTCCTATCTCTCCTGAAAGCTGGCATGGAGCGCAAGGTCAGGTGATCTTATAGCGAGTGCTACTGCAACGTTTGCAGCCCAGAGAAGCCCTGCAGGCTTGGCACCTCCTGATTGGACCTCTGATGTGCAACCGGGCTCCACTGCTCCAGGCTACCATCTACTACTGAGTATCACACTGAGACATGAGCCTGATTCCCTGCCTGTTTGTTGCAATCTACCTTCCGCTGCTTTGCAGTACCAAGCCCAGAATGGGTGCTGCTGCAGTTCACTGCAAACAGCAAGCTTTATAACAGAAGGAAAAAAGGCAGAACGGAAGCACAATGTGAATCTAATTATCACACTGCACCAGCAACTGAACCCTCATTGATTTACCTTGTGTCAGAATGCAGCACTGTACCTGCCAGCTCTTAGCCTCCCCCATCCGTTCCCACAGCTTAGGTGTAACTCTCCCGTAAATATGACTTTTGCTATAATAAAAGTCCAGTGGGTTAATCTCATTAAACCTGCTAATTATCAGTTGTATGTTATTCCCAGATATTGACACTTGCAGCAGAACTATATATTATTGTTATTGTTATTTACATAGTGTTTTTGACCATTGTTTTTAAGTCCCTGCATGACTCCACATAATTTCTCTCCCCCTCTCTAGTCCTCCTTCACTCAATCATTCTCTCTCTCTGTCATTCTTTGTCTCTCACTCTCTCTTCCCCTGTCCCCCTGTCCACATTTGCTGTTGCCAGGACCAGCAGATGCTCACACTGCAAACCCCACCACTGAACATAAACACAAACAGGTAACGTCTTGCAACATCCCAGGGTGCAGATCAAGCTGAATTTACTGTCCCAAAAGTGTAGTTGTAGTGCAGTTATTGATCATCAAGATTATCAAAGTCAACATTCTCAGAGCTAATGTGATGAGCTGAGAATAGAATCAAAGCACACAGCAATGTGACATGCTTACACTTGGTTTCCTGCGAATCACAGATCAGGTCTAAGAGACAGATGTTTGTGTATATCTCTGCAAATACACACACACATATTTTATATATAGCATGGCAGTGGCATCTTATTTAAAAAATAAGAAATTGTATTTTTGCTTGAACAGATGAGTTGGCAAAATAAGGTGAAAGAAGTCCAGCAGTCAATGGTGCCACCAGCTGTCTGCTGAACCAATGCTATCCTCTTGGTATCTGACAAAGCACATTCACTTGTGCCTTGTATCACAAAGCAGGTACTTTAGAATTTCTGTACTGGAGTAATTCACTCTTCATGTAAACTAGCAGTCAGATGTCATATTAATATTCCTCTGTAATATTGTGTCTGTTAGTGCCATTCTTAAAAATAAATAAACATTATTCATTTGTTTAATTTTGTTAGAAAGCTTGTGTAACAGGTCCTTTAATTATATTCATTATTTAATATATGGCACATCATATTTTAGAAACATAAATCTTACAATCCCATGATTACAGAATGTGGTTAAGAGGATAAATGACAAATAATGAGTCATCCATACTGTATGCCATTCTATCTGAGAAAGCTTGTTAATTTTGTTGGAATAACATGGCCAGGAACCCTGTCCCCAAGTTAAAGTGACTAAATCCATTTAATGTAAAAGTGAAGCATTACTAATTTGCAATGTATAAGTGTGTCACATGTTGCATTACTCCCTCTGTCATTCTCATTCTCCTCCTCCTTTTCATGACAGAATGATATATTTGTCAATTAGACTTAATGAGATAAAGATGCAAAATTGAAGCAAGAGTGAGCACTAATTAATTAATTAAGAATTGAATCAAGTTTCAGCCTGAAATAAGATTATTTTTTCCACACTATTCATGACAAAGAAACTACTTTATTAGATATCTTTATTTTTATTATTAAGTGCTACAAAACATTTGCAAAATGGGATGGTCAAGCTTATTTTTATACGCAGGAGAGATAATTGGAAAACCATTATTGGATTTTCAGTCATGATCATTCTATTACCAGGTATGCAAATTTTGACTGCCACACCTTGCCGCATGTTACAATATGTAAATAAGAATTAGGGCAATTCAAAGCTTGTTACATGGACATTTGTAGTAGAAATGGGGAAATGAGGTATCAAATCTTACCTATAAATGAGTGATTTGAACCAATCATTGTATTTTGCTGTGAAGAGTGTAATAAGATAGCCAACTGCACCCATTTATTGCGTGTGTGTGTCATAACAGAATATAGCATGGTCATGGGATGCTCATGTTATGTTCTCTCTAGGTCTATGACAGCATAATTAACAGCATGTCATGACAGCTGTCATAGATGGAAAATAACATTATGACAGCTGTCATTACTTTTACAAATAATGGTAACATGATGCTGTCATATTGTTGGTCATAAACAATTCATGACATCCTGTGATGACATATTTACTACATTGTTGTTTCATGGTTATGACAAAGTGTAACCTGATTATTCATAGCATGCTAGGAGCATGGTTTTTTGTTTCAGTGGTAAGTGCAAGTGCTGATGCCATCCTCAAGGGAGTGGATTGGTGATGTCTTTCCAGTCCCTTGCTTTTCATCCAAAGCAGGTCTGAATGTCAATTTTCCTTTAAACTAACCCTTTAGGCCCATACATTATTTCAACTCCCATTCCTCTTACTGTTGTACTAACATCTCCTTTGAGCTACCAACCTGCACAACTAACACAATTTATACCTCATGTTTTCAGTGTTTCCAGGACTGAATGCAAAGTGCATCAATATAAACCACATAAAGAGGTCTCAACTGCATACAAGAACTCTCTGATAAAATGAACTTGCTACAAAGGATTTAGTATAATGTAAACCATTTCCTAGATGTCTCAACTGACAGCAAACTTGATAAAATGCTATTTCAAAAAGTAAGAGATATTTATTCATATTTTCTAACTCATTGGGGGTATTTTTTAATACACAATTATACACTTGAAGAGCCAGGCTGATTTTAAAAATGTAATTATATTTATGAGTAACTACAGTTTTTATGATAATCTTCCATCTCAAGGCTTACCCATTGGCCTAGCACGGCTAAGATCAAGCAAACTAAACAGTGATCTGTTTTGCAAATATTTTATTTAAATGTACATTTTAGAATATGAAATAGACAAAAAGCCATTAATTAGATTTACTGAACACAAACTAGTATATAGTACTAAATATTATGGATATGATACAAATAAGTGATGCTATGATACTTCTTGTTGGCCTCACAATAACAAATATGTTGCTTCTGTAACATAAATGTGCAAATGTGTCATGTAATAAAACAAAGTATCATGAAATGTGTTAAATTTGCTGTATATATAGCAGGGCAATGGTTATAAATCAAAGAATAATTCAGAAATGTATTGTTTAAATTAAATGTTGAAAATGATTTTAAGAATCTGATTTTAAAAACATGAGTTTTCTTGTCTTGGGTGGTTTACAGTTTACATCAGACAAAACATTTTACATATCAATAGCCAAATCTTGTTGGACTTGAGATATGAGTGGCTTTTAATATCATGTGGGGTGTTTTTGAAAAATCAAAAGGGCTTTTGAGTCATACAGAGAATTATCTAAACAGAAAGAACACATTTCTCAGTTGTGGCAGGGCATAGAAGGTTGTGTACCAGTGGGATGGTAATGTAGTCAAATCTTTTGGAATCTGGGCTTGTAACTCAGCAGATGAAGGTTCAGTTCCCAGGTGTAGCACTAAAATTGTACCCTAAGCAAGGAACTTAATATGCTTTGCTTCAGAAAAAATATCCAGCTGTATAAACAGATGTAAAAAAAATTGCAAGTGTATGTTGCTCTGCATAAAAGTGTCTACTAAAAGCCTAAATATAAAAACATAAACTGTGAATGTAAGTCTGTGGTGTTATTGACTATGTAGTGGGTAGGGTACAGTGAGAGGAAGGAAGTGTGGCTTTGAGCAGAGCCAGCAGGGAGCCTGTTACTCTCTGCTGGGAGGTAAAGGTCTGTAGCATCCAAGTCATGCCCAGTGGCTGCAGCCCAGAAGGCGGACACATCGTGCTGCCACACACACTTCCCACTGATCACAGGATGGCGGGGGGTCCTGCAGCCTGTGCTTCCTGCCCTTTAGATCCACAGCATGTGCATTTATGTTGACAAAATGCTGAATAAATCACTCTCAAACTTTCCAATGAATAATTTCTGAAGAGTTCTCTTGTTTCTTGAAACATGGTGATAGCTAAATTGTCTTGTACCAGATTCATATTTGATTTCAAAATTAAGTTTCCTACACTGATAGCTGGCTAATATATAAAAAAATAGATAGCTCTCAAGTCTCATCACACACGAGATCCACATATTCCTGTCCAATGCTGTCATGGCATGACGCATTAGAATAAAAGGGGCAGATTTGATATGTGTAATATTCCATGACTCAGAGGGGGAAATTCAGAAGGCTGCTGTTGTTTTGTCCTTAGCTCTCTCCTGCTCAACAATTCCCTCACCACCCCATCCTCCACCTCCCATGCCCCCCCCACCCCAGAAGAAGAAAACGTAACTGCAGATGTGAAAAAATAGTGTCAAAAACTGGCAAGTTTTATCAAGGGTGGAGACTAGTTAGCCGAAAAACTAAAAACAAATACCAAACTAATTGGGAATACAAGGGAAAACTGAAAAAAATGAAAATAAAGCTTAAAACTGAGACATACAATATCCCAGGCACTGCAGCAAAGAACAGAAAACTGTCTTGAAAACAGATATACTAAGTGTGAAAGCAGGAGGGACAGTACTTTGTTATCATCTATTTGAATTGTACTCGAATTGTCAGCCAAAACCCTGATGCTTAGTGAACACAGCCTGGGGCAAGGAGGTCTGCTGTATACTAGGTAGCTAAGCCAGCTATCAAGGCTAGGAGAGTGATTCAAGAAGAGGAGTCAGATTCAATTTAATTGAACCTAGAGTTGTCACCATCCATTACTGGGTGGCGAGCACAGTCTGCTTGAGGTATATTTTTACCTAGCAGCAGCGATAGTAGTAGAGCTAGCAGCTGGTTACCAAGACTGCTTACAGAGTGAGAGAGGAGAGCTGGCGGCCCTCTGCCACAGATGGTGAAGACTGCTCAAGGCATGAGGATAGCCCCAAGGACAGCTCTAACTGCTACTAAAGCCACAATCCCCTTATTTATTTTTAGAATTTTTTTCAGGCAAATAAGTAAATGATATGCTAAAATTTGTGACGTTGACCACATCAACTTCCTTTTACAAAAATTCAGACCCCATCAAACACATACGGGGGCAAGTTTATAGACACTTAAAGACCGTGGAATAACATGGATCATCAAGTTTTGCTCAAACTTGCGGAGTCCATGCCAGCTGCAGTGCACACTGTCATTAAAGCAAAAGGAGGAAATACCAAGAACTAAGAGATTCAGAAATTCATATACATTTTTCATAATTTAACTTTTCACCCATATTGTTAGAATAATTTGTAATAAGAAATGCTGCACTACATTATAAAAGAATGCAGTTCCAGTAGTGGTCTCAGATTTTTGGACCCCTGTATGCTTTTACTTTGTGAGTCACCCAAAGAATTTTAACTGGCCATTTGCAATGGTTTTGGTTAAGGTGCTTTGAGACTAGCCAACAAAAAGGGGTGGGGAGAAGCATCACTGCACAAACAGCAAAGAGCTGAAATAGCACAAAAAGCCTGCAATGACCCCTTACAAGACAGGCCAGTGCCGAAGCCCCCAGAATACAATCAATGAGAGACAGAGACAGCCCAAGGCTTAGATATAGAGCTGACTTAAAGAAAAGAGCAAAATCATGTCTGAAGACATTGTGGTGGACTGAAATTGGTCCAGGGTCAAACTTTATACTGGTTTAAAGTTCTCACTTTTTTAAAGGAGGTTACATAATGTATCATCACTAATGACTGACTTGCCAGGAGAGATTATATAAGGAAAGGCCAAATGCAACACAACTGTGAAGCTAAAGCAGGAAGATACAATGTCACAGTACAGTGAAATGTTTAAAAAATACAATTCTTTTTACCATCATCAATTTCAACTTCAACATCAATAGCTCCTTTTAGCTTATGTTCCACTCAGCAAATTAGGTCAGCATGAAAATGAGAAAATAATGTATCTACATGTGTATAGCACATAAATACAAATGTATAAAGGCAAATAACACACTAATAAAATGCCTATGTGGGATGGTATAATGCTATTGTATTTCCAGTGAATATTGTAAAACAATAATATATGAAGTAAAAAATCTTATGTATGTACTTATTTTTGTTGTAAAATGAGAAAGAGTTGGAAATATTTACCATGCATACTTACTTCAGTTCTGCGGATCTGGCAAATGAAGATAAGCAAATGTGTTGAACATAACTGTCACATTGATTGCTTGCTTAGAGCGCTACAGGTGAGAGGATCGTTAGCCATAATTGTTAACGCCATTGGATAATCTTCAGGTATGAATGGACAGTTGTTCTTACTGCATCACAGCACAAATCCACAAATCCAAATCCCCCAACAATCACCTCTACTGTTCAAACACTGTTCAAGGCAATCCACAGAAAAGAGTAACTGTACAACACCTCCAGATAATAAAACACAAACAGTGAGTTGAGCAAGGAATTAAAACATGGTCTTAATTTCAATTAAATTTTGTGAATGAATTTCAATTCATTGAACATAATCAACAGGCATATTTGATACTTAATCAGACAGTTATTGATAGCACATCTAAGTTTATTTGGTATGTGGCCTGGGTTTGTTTCAGTACCTAATCCATCTGTAAGCTTTTCCACCCTGCCTGCACTTGGGATGAGAGAGAGAGAAGAGGGCTTTAGTGGGAGGACCTGTAACACATCTACTGGAGGCTAACTAGATACCATAACATAAAGACTTCTGGCATGGATCTATCATTTATTACAGTACTGGAAAAACACATCTTGAATTCAAAGTGATTGTCACAGCTGCCTTTGCCAGTCAAGCACTTGCAATAGATACAAGTTATGTAATTGATTTTAAAATATGTACCCCTACCTGGCTGCACTGTTCAATAAAACACTTACAAAAATGATGTAAACTTAAACAGAGACAGGATGGAAAATTTGATGATGTAGGAGCTCAGGTTTTGCTTTTTGTCAGGCTGTACAGAATTGCTGAGAGGGTAAAAACTACAAAAAAACTAGCTGGTACTGGAGTACATGCACGTCAATCAACATAAAAGTGTGAGGCACTGAGACGGCTTTCTGTTTTACTTGCTTTCCTTCTCAGTTCCATAGGGGTTGGCCATCATTTCCATGCGCTTATAAAAATTTATCTTAATACTGCTGTGAATATAGTATTCTCTGGGGTTCATTTTATTATCTTGACGAATTTTACTGTTCCAGGGAGTGATCAGCTCTAGTAATCTCTCGCTGTGAGGAGCGGGAGGGAAATATATATTTCCATGTGAAGGCAAAAAGGCTTTTAATGGTATGTAATGGTTTGGAATTGGGTTATGAATAGTGATCACGCTCTGAGAGTGTGTTCATTGCTCTCACTTTGTGACAGGTGCCATCAAAAGTACAACTAGGTAAAGGAAGTGTAGGGGATATCATAATGAGACATATGTTTTTTCAAAAGCCTTAAACACATGTCATCCCTGTCACCCAGACACAGTGCAGTGCTTTTGGACCTTGTTGTTTTCCCCGGTTCTTGGTTGTACATACTTGTAAATAGTCTTGTATATATTACAATCACAAATGGTCACTGTGCACTTTGCTCACTCATGTATCAGTGTGTTGTTCTTTTTTTTGTAAATACACCTTTTTGCATTGTACTTTGTTTTCCCTGACTGTTCTTTCCACCAATTGCTATATCCTTTACAAAAATATTTCCTCTCCATCCTATCTTCCCCAGGATGTAACAACACTGTCCTGCGGTGGACACCTGGGTCATTCAGTGAATCAGAGCATGGCAGTGGGGACTTAGGTTAGGTAAAGAGACACATGGCAGCCAAAAGCCCACCACATCTCCTGATAGTCTTTAAAATTAGTCAAAGATGGGAAGAACATGGTTATGCTTTCATATGAAGTAAACTTTCTGTCTTGAAATTTGATAATTACACAGTTAACCACGTTTATCCTACTTTTATACTTAAATTTACGTTTATCAGCTAAATGACTGTAATGTATTGTAGCGTATTGAGCGCCTGCTGCTGGAACACCAGTGTTTTAATTGAACAACTTACATTACCCCGTTGCCTTTCTGCTTTGTGCTACCTTCCCTGCTTAAATTGAATGTCATCTCGGTGTCTTATTTTAGGCATAATATTTCATTAGATTTCAGGTGAATAAAGTAAATAAAGTCGCTGAGGACTGATAAAAAATGAAGGCTTAATTAACTGACATACAATTTTTACAGTGTGTTTTATCATTGAACGATAAACATTGCTTGATATCATATTTTATAATCTAAGACTATCGAAGGAAAATAATGAATTGATTGCATCTGTACTGGAATATGGTACGTCTTGAGATCTGTGAGTTATTGTCCACGGGTTAATAAAGTTAAAAAAGCACTGCACTCCAAAAGCATTAATGAGTCTATATTTATTTGAGATGTGCAGACTGAGGAACTCAGACCAAAATGGAGCCATGCATGTTAAATTCAAAAACTAAATCGTTAGCTATGATGAGGGCAATACTTTTACATGGACCTGTCATCCAGAAATACATTTTAAGAGTTATCTTACTTCATGCAATACGGTAACACTGAAAACATTGTCATATCAAAGTGATCGATAGGAATGCACAACTTAATACAGGGTTGTGGTGCATGTATGATGAAAATCTGCTTAAGTCTGAATCTGAGCAGAAGGTATTTTAATGAGAATCGCCTCGATTTATTTAATTCTCCACCCTGAACACGCAAGTCTCCTAAGCATACGTAAAGGTTTAAAGGTCAGCATACAAACAGACACTGAAAATGTGCACAGTGGGTCAAAAAAAACATTTAAATCACGCTGATTGCGGGTCTGAATTGACCCCATAATCAACTGAAACTTACTATGTGCATCTCTGAACCAATTTGCAGTGCTTTGTTTCACTGCCAGTGGATCTAGACCAAGATACCTTTTCAGAATTTTTTTTTTATTTCAAAACTGTCTGTGAGCATGAAGGCCAAAGAGCTTGAGGCATAACATGTTCTGTTGAAAATATGTACTTCCAAGTTTTAAAAATAAAAAGTGCTGAGTTCAAGGGAGCAATTCAATATAAATTCTGTAGAAACGCAACCCTTTTCTGTGCTACAAGAGGGAGATGCAGATTTAGTTGTTAAGCATTATCACCAGCTAATTGGAAGTTGCTGTTCACTGCCCACTATATGAATAAAAAAACAAAGTTTGGACCAGTCAAATTTCAGTTACATGACTTTATGATCAGTCTAGTGCCTATGAAACAAGGAGGCGCAAAACATGAAGTGTATGTACATTACATTTGCATTAAAACAGCCTTTTGTACTTATATTTTAATAAATACTAGACACAAGAGAAGATCACTTTTGAGAAAAACGTATTCATTTCAACACATACAAGTCCCTGCACTGTGGATGTCTTTCTAAAAAGATTTTTGCAGATTTTAGATTTTTCTAAAAGATTACTGCAGAGAAGAGACCCTCATTTTTGTTTCCCTGTGCAGAATTCTCTATAGGCAGAGAAATGTCTACTGTTGCTTCTCAAGTCCCAGCAAAAAGAAATGCATGGTCAGTGAGTCTGACAGGGAGCTGGGTGATCACGAGGCTCCAGACTCACTGCCACTTTGGCCATACTGTGTGTTCATTTACCAGTCGGTTTGCTCATTCTTGTTGTTTTTCAATTCCCACAAGCCCCTTTATCTGGAAAAAGGTGTTTTACCCACCCTCCACCACTGTCTGTTGAAAAGATATTCCCAGGGGATTTCTACCAGCCATTTGTTTGACTCCATATCCCAAGGGTCCTTTTTCACCACCCCACATATTTTGCCTCAGAAATCTTTTCAGTCAGCAGCTGATTGATACCTGGAACAAATGGCGTATAAAGGTCCCATTACACTGATGGCTACAATTAAGTCATTAAGCCCATTGTTGTGAAACTGAAAACTTCAACATCTCCAGTGAAAACCACATGTATAGCAGACAGGTTTTAACATCTGTACAACAGATGCAAGATTGTCCACTGATCATTACTTCTGTAGTGATGGGATTTCATCAGAAATACATTAAACCCTCCAAAGAAAAAACTAATCTCAGAAGAGACCATTCTTGGAATATTGATGCATTATTTAGCAAGCTAGTACACGATTAGTAGCAAAGATTTTCCTCAGGGGAAATAACTCAAAACATTCCTGTTATTTTCTGTTACCATTCTTTTTTGTCTCCATAATCCAGCTACAGTGCCCCAAATTGAAAAGCGGTTGAGAGCTACACTGATGCATTTGCCTGAGGTGTTACAGAAGAGAGCATTGCATCACCCAACTGCCCCAAAGACAGCCATCTTTGTACAGGTGATCAAAGTACCTCCCGCCATGTAGACACTGATTCACCAGTTTCATCTTGAATATAAAAATTGTGTCATGTATTCCATGCAGTGCTCCTTGCAGGTATACATCATATTGACAAAACTGAAAATTTTTATTCTACTCCAAAGTTGATGCCTGGCTTTGAGTCCTCTCTTTGAATTTCTAGGTAAACTGTCATTCCGTGCTGCTCAAAAACAATATAATACAAAAAGCAGGTTGTCATTCACATCACAATTTGCATTGACCATAAAACTTACAATACCAGGAGTATTTACTGTATGCTGCCTCGTGTGGTCTCCATTCGGCCAATGCTTAAGGGCTCACTCCCTTAACCTCAAAGTGTGCCAATTGTACAGTTTCATTGCCCTTTGCCCCATTTTCCTTCTGTTTGGCCCGTCCTTCTGCAGTACTCCCCTGTGCTCTCTGCTCTGGCTCTGCTCAGCTGAAGGCCCTCAGTCCTGGAGGAACAGGCATGCAGGAACCTACCAGCCAATGGTGTGTGTGGGCCAATTTGCATTCTACCCACAGATGTTGCAGGCAACCCAAACAGTGACAGGTGCACCTAGTTGATATGAATTGCCCTGCCCACCCACATACTCTGTTGCTTTTTCCCACCCCCTTCCACATGAATGTCATTATACTTCTCCTGCTTTTCAACTTCTCCTGCTTTTCATCTGTCTCAGTCAGTCTTGTTAAAAACTGCTCCATTCTATGTTCTGTTCTAACCACAGACAGTCAATGTAATCTACCTATGTATCCTACTCATGCTATTTCATCTCCATAATGAATTGAACTTGATTTTGAACTTGGTTGACAATTTTATGACCAGTATGGGAGTTTGAAAATCCCATCTAGAGTATCCCATGATGTTTAACTGAAAACGTTGAAACTGCCAGACTGTTTATGCTGTCTTGTTCTGAAATGATCACTGTCTGAAGAACAGGGAAAGGTTGAGTTCAAAGTATTGTTGTCTAAAAATGACCAGAGTAGTTGAAATGTGTCTCTGCATATCAAAGGATGCAAGTAGCTATAAAAAGGATTTATTATTATTATTGCTCTGTCCTGAAGGCTAATCATAAAATATTTTCCATTCCTAGCACACCATCTAAAAATGTACAAATAGTAGACTTTTTCAACTATTGCATTTATTCACCTTTGTGTGCCACTCGGAGAGCAATCTAAATCTATGCAAATTTTACATAGCTCCCTATTAACGCAGCTTTAGGTATCTCTTCCTAAATTCAGCCGATGCAACCTTATAACTGAATCAGAATTAACCTCACTAGTTTTCAAAGACTTTACTTTTGCACTCATAACCATTCAGTTAAAGGTCTTGCACAATATTCAGGTAGGTGTCTGAAATGACAAGGGAATATGAGCCCACAAAGAGATTAGGCCAAAGTTATATCAGCTGGACAGTTTCCTGTGGAGAAAGAAATAAGCAGAAATGTGTTGCATCCTTATTTCCCAAGAGGCAGCACAATAACTAAATAAGAGAGTGTGGAGACATAGTTATGTCCACTCTGTATCTTTGTGTAACTTTGATCAAATACACAAGTAACAGCAGGTATGCATTCATTCCAAAGCAACCTCCATTTTAAATCTGTTTTGCTAAATAATTGGTTGTAGGTGGATGTATCATGGCCTGGCTGAACTATACAGCTCTCTTATAACATGCAATCTGAGCTATGAACTGTGGAGGGATTTGATGTATTTTAGGGAAGCAAAGTGTATTGTAGTCACTGTTTCCTAACCCAGGTCCATCGGGTGCTCTGCTAATGCTGCTTGTTTCCATTCCAGCTGAGCTCTCAGGTAATTTGGGTTGATTGAGTTGTTAATTGAACACTGATCTTTATTTGATAGCTTATTTCTGTTTAATCTGCCCAAAATAATTTGTGACAGAAATGATTGTGCAGTTGGTTTGCTCATGCTAATGTGAAGATAAAGATATTTGTTCAACCTTTTTGTTTATCTGTCCCTTGAAAAAATGTGGGCCAGCTGTCTCAATTAAGCTAAATATGCTGTCAAATCAATTGCTCTAGTTCACATGAAACAATTAATTACTATAAATACCATAAATAAAATTTGAATGGCTATCTGTTTTACAAAGGTGTATAAATCAGGAATGAATCACCATAACTTCAATTATATCCCTCTTTTGCAATAAGCACATGTCAATAAATCTATAAATATAATTGTAAACATGGTACAACACTAACAGCATATGCTGTACTTTGAAATCCAGATCAATTTTCAAATAAAAATAAACAGTATACAATTTTCTATTGCTTTCATTTGTTCATTGCCATTTTACATGAGCCAGACTTATGCTGTAGTATGCTGTCTCTTTAGGGCCTGGCAGGTCTCAACCCTGGAGTAAGTGTTTGTCTGCTTGTGTCTGCATAATTTGTTTGACTGTATATGTAGGTCTGTGGTGGAGTACTGCTAGAGAGAATTATAGCACAGGGAAGGCTGGGTCTTTTTTCTGGGCTCCAGCCATCATATTGTAGGGCCTTGTCACTGGCTGCTGGAAGCTTAGTTTTTCTGTGAGGTCACGCCACAGGCTGGCTACTTCCCCAAGTCAGGCTCTCCTACTGCACCTCTAATTATCCTGCTCTATCTTATGGCCCTGCCTCTATTGTCAGAGGTAAAACTGGAGCTTGACAAAGGTTTTGAGTTACACTGCAGAATAAAAAAAGAATTGGCAGCTTGGGAAATTGGTATAACACAATTTACAATTCAGCAGAATTTATGAACATTCAACATTCAAAGGCACAAAGAAAACAAACAGGGAATTTAAAAGGCATTTAAATAATCATTTAAATTCTTGAATTGTATCTTGGTTACAGGCTGTGCATTTTTTTCACAACTAGAAAATACTGGTTCAGTAAAAATGAATCCAAAGGCATTTGATTCCAGTGGCCAATGTTCACAATTCCGTTTCCATTTTCCATACATTGGCCATAATTCAAATAAAGAAACTGCATAAATGATAAATGAATGTCAATAATATTTTTGAGTATATTTCCTCTTAACCTTAAAGGAGGACAACTTCTAGGTTAGGCCTCTTTTAGGTTAGCAACACTAGTTTTCGTAAACTGTCTTTCTATGTAGCTCGTTTTTACCCTGCAGTGAAACACAGATGAAGTCACACAGTTATAATCGGGGTGATAAGGCACGTTAAAATTGTAAACATGCACGGGAGTGTTCAGAATTACTGTACATTTTATTGAATTAATAACCAGAGTTTTTGACTATATATTCTGATACTTATATGGTTTCCTCCAACATGTGTATATGCTCCTGCAATTATATACTTTTTAACTTTTAATGACCTTTACCTCTTTGCATTCTGTGTGCTAGCTGTTGTTGATGCTGTTTTTTTTTTTTTTTTTTTTTTTTTTTTGATATGCATTCTGTCATGCATTAAATACTTTGCAAGTTGCTGTGGATGAGACTGCCTTATAAATTAATACACTTTTATAACAATGAAATACAACTTTGCATGTATATACAGTGTGCTTTTTAATGTTTAAAGTTTTTGTGTTAATAATACAGACTACTTCTTATGTGCAGAAGAAATTAAAATATGGAGTGACTCAATTCAGTTTTCTTCAATTCTGTCCTACTGTACTTTGGGGACCAAATAAGACATAAGCCTCAGCGATATGTTCACTGAAAAATAATCCTCACTAACACTGCTGAGTAAATGTAGTGCTAGATCCTGCTTATCTGAGAAATCACTGCAATATAGGGCTGATCCAGATGAAAGCTGAGTCTTGATCTTGTAGTTTACAATGAACACGGTAAGCCCAGAGATGATGCTTGTGTGAGATACTCACTGTCTGGTGCACTCAGGCTGACATGGGAATTAAAGATGTTTGAATGTGAATAGTCTCAGTTATAAAAAGGGAGGTGCCACATTCTCAGCTTGCTACATTTGTAATGGGAAAAGCTCCAGCTTAGCAACTTTAACATTTTACAACTCATATGTAACGACAGAGGGAGTCTGCATTGTGGATTTAGAAGTGAAAGTAAAAATAATTTCTGAATGAGGGCTCAACTAGCCAAGTATGACTATAGTGAAAAGGTCCCAGACAGCATATTCAAAACTTAATAAAGAGGGTAAAAGCTTTGCCATCATGATGGGCTAACCCCTAGCGACTTACCGAATGCTCATGAAAACTGAAACATTTGAAAATGAAATCTGACCAAAGGGACTTACTAAAAGCAGGGATGTTTCCCAAAGAGGATTTAGGAAGTGAAAATCCACTCACAGACAGGATTTCATCACCCTGGGGAAAGCTGAGGTGACAAATGTTCTTGGGTAGCTTAGTCAGTGCCCTGTATAGCCTAGATATTTCAGTTTGATTTTGGGTTATATAATTAGCCAAATGAACCTGGGGGTCCACAGTAGGGCACACAATTATGGAAAATCCTATATCATGCCTGAGTTCTGTGCTAATGGAACGTATCGCTGAAATATTAATTGAAAATGGAGATTCAGTTACTCTAAGGAAACACATCTTAAAGCACTCCTGTTTTAAAAGTACAGCCCATACATTTTGATGGATTTCACCTGCAGAGAAAACAAGAGAAAGAGCAATATCCCAAGCTTCCAAGCTGCACAATAGTACATATCTCAGGCACTTGTAGTCAACAAAAAAAAAAAAAAAAACCTTGCCCTGTCCACCCTCTAAAAATCCCATCAAAGTTTACTGTTTTACTGCACCTTAAACCCACTGGACCGGACAGCGTAAGGGGAAGTTTTAATATTTCATCAGACATCCAAAGCCTGACCTTCACAACCAACACAGCCCTTTCTTCATATAAAACATGGGATAAGATAATCTAAGGTCATGGGCCCTGATGCAAAAAGCAATCAATGAGCTCTTACTCTGTCTCCCACTGATACATTTTTATTTGTGAAAGTTCTTTGTGAAACCATTTCAAAGAGCTGTTGAGGCTGAAAGAATCTGTTTTTGACTGAAATAAAGAAACTAATTCAAAAGTAAAGTTCATAGAAGCAACTATATTTAACTGAATGGTTTCTTTGCCATGTAGTAGTATCTCTGAGTTGTAAGGGGAACCTTATGACATGTTAATTTGACTGTAATAAACAGGCTTGTG
Organism: Albula goreensis; assembly: GCA_022829145.1. NCBI lineage: Eukaryota > Metazoa > Chordata > Actinopteri > Albuliformes > Albulidae > Albula > Albula goreensis. Next base: position 30,593,701 of record CM040744.1, on the reverse strand, counting down.
ATAGTCTTTTTTGTTGCTGTCTTTTTTATTCTTGATGGTAAAAATATCTGTTTTGAAAAAATAAATGTATATGATTTTTTGAATATTTTTATCTCAGTGTCAATTGGATATGTAGAAGTGTCATTTGGATATGAGGTTCCATATATGAACGTTTGCAGAAAGTCTACCATGGAGAATAAACAACCATTATGACTTCAATGTCCAACAGCATCTTCCTTTAATGTGGGACAGCACTTTGGAAAAAGAGCTTTGTAGAAAGGTCTTTTTGGAGTAAGAGGAGGACAATTGCTTTACAATATAGTGGCTGTGTCCACATCTGTTGTAGTTTCACTAATAGCCATGTTAAATATCTAGTATTAATTATCATATTGAAAAGAGCCAGAGTTCAGATAGCATGCTCCTCCTTTAAAAAGTATCCAATGGAACAGTTTAAAAATAGGAAAGGGTGAAAAAACTTTTAGATTAAAATAGAATGAAAATTGCTCTTCAATGGGGAATTTGAAACTTCGCCAGACGTCTAACGGACTCCGTCTAGGTAATTTCATAATTATGTATAGAAAAGGGATGTTTTAATGTACAAAAGGATTTTAACCTCAAGGAATTTAACAGGGGATAAATGGAATATGATATTAGATGGACAGAATTAGGCAAATTAAGACAATCCAGCATTATTTCTGGGCAACTATAATTAATTGCATGCTTGAGGACTAGCTTCCTAAAAGTCTACCATGTCAAAGTGCCCTTGATAGTGTTCTCATCTGTGTTTCAAGGCATATTCTATTAATAAATACTGAGCTGTTCATAAGATACCTCACAATGATTGAATTAGTTCATTTTTGGTTTATGATCCACTTAGGTACCGAAGGCAAAAAACTGCTTGGCATTTAGGTTTCCTTGATGAGTAAGGCATCAAAAACAATAACCAGATGCATATTATAGCAATCCACTGAAGGATAATTCTTGTGGACCAACCTTATTTGAAATGAAAAAACTTTGTTTCCATGGCTTTTTATGCTTTCCTGAATGTTCCGCAATGTTCTTTCCTGCCCTATCTCTGGCATATATTGTTTTGATGTAATGTTAACATTTAAGGGATGGCCATTCAGCGAGTTTAAATGCATTACTCCCTTTATTCACTTCTCCTTTATACATGGTTTTAAAGTCTCAATATATGAAGTCACATGATTCTACCAACCAAACGTAATCCTTATCTTACATTCCAAACTGCTATAAAATACATCCAAAACAGTTATGTTTAACTGCCATAAAATTAACGTTGCACAGGCTCTTGGCACAGGTTTCATATGAAGTTTAAAATTTTACATGATTCACCAATTATACAATCTAATAATGTTTTTTTTTTTTTTTTAATGATTGTTCCACAAGTCTACACTTCATACATTAGATTTGAAATGACAAAAATATTCTAATTATGAATTCTAACAAAATCATGCTTCTCGGCCCCAGGAGGCACTTTGATGGATTGACTTATTTCATCTTAAAAATGGATGGCTTTCATTTAACTTCAAAAGCAAAGATTAAAAATATAATTTTCTTTTCTAGTGTAAACATTATTGTGGGTGGCCTCTCTTTTACCACCGAAGCAATTATTAGACTTATTCCTCTCTGCTCTTATGTAAGAAAATCACCATTCAATTTCTGTAAAAGTTACGTTGCTTTCAATCAAGATCAATCAAGACTGTGGTGCTTTCATTTGTCAGGGAAAAACTTCATCCTAAAAAAGTAGACAATTGTAACTGCTGTCTTGTAGTTCAAACTGTTTTATGACCCCTCTCCATTTAACCCAAAAGGATTTTGGTTTTATATTATAACAATTTGGGTGTGTGGCTTCTGACCTGTTAACATGGACATTGCTGGCTAGAGCTAAGTCAGTGGGATACAATTGGTTCTATCTCACTGGGGTAAAATGTAATTAAACCAGCCAAGCTCCATTATCAATGCCATTCATTTAACCTCATAGCCTCTTGGTTGTTCTTGGTGGTGAATACCTCTCTTCTACTTGTCTAAAATACAGGGATGATAGAGGAAGGGGGTGTTTATTTACAAAACTGAGTGTTGATATGTACAATATAAGAATAACAAAAAAGAAGACCTTCTACCAATAGCTGGACTCTTCAATAGCTGAGAACACAAAAATAAAAAGAAAAAGAAAATAATCTGGCCCCCAATATTAGCAAAGTATAAGGCAAGTGGTTTGTTAGTTACCCAGGTTCTCACAACTAATTTAATGTAGCTAGCTAGCTTACAGATTTTACAAGACATATAACAAAATGACATTATGAGGGACAAAGAGATTTAAATTATTTAAAATCCTTATGTATTTAAGTTGCACATTATCAAGAATTCAAAGGAAGATTTGCGTGAAGTAGCAAAAATGCACTTTTGAGCAGGCCCAAAGCAAGCTCACAAATGGAAGGGGCTGGGCTGTGACCAAGTACTGCAGCTTCAGCTACAGTGCTCCTTTCAGGATGAACTGAAATAGTTTTGATAGGCACAAATGCCAATACCAAATTGGGGGGAAAACAGTTGAAACGTTTATAATTGATGGCATATCACTTTGCATTGTGCCTACTACCCATAAAACACTTTCATTTCAGAGCAATAAATGAGCTTACATTGTCACTGAGCAAGCTCATTATTCCACATGTGCCTGCCAGACTCTCTGGTCTTAGGCAGCTGGCTTCCTGCTTTTTCCCAGCAATTCGGGCTACATGTTCCTTCAAATTACAGAAAGAATTTCATGTTTGTGTGAAAATCAGAAAGAGTATTTAATTACAGCTCCAAACATTTTTTTGAAAACTTTTACTGTATTTGTAAACACCCCCTCCATCATTTTGGGCTTTTCTTCAAAAGCTGCTTACACCCAAGGTTTCTTCCTATTTGTTCCTCCTCGCCTAACTGACATACTTCTCTCTGTGCAAAGCAAAGCTAACTGAAACTAACTGATGGATGGATGTTCATTTGACTGATCTTTGTCTGACATTAATACAACTTCCATGTGCGCATTATGATGTCCTAAAATGGATTCTGTACTCTTGTCCTTTATCTACCATAATCAAACTCCATCTTCTAAACTGGATCCTCTGCCTGCTTTCCATTGCTTCAGCCATCAATAAAGACTACTCCAGATTATGCATCTCTAATTTAATCATCTCTCAACATATAAAAAAATGATTGTACATTAAAATTAATATTTGGTTTAAGATTAAAAATATAAAGATTTGCCTCTCTGGAAAATTTTAATCTTTTCCCATATTTTGTGTTACTTTTTAATATTATTAAAAGAAGTATCTTTAAGTATCCTTGATATGTTGCAACATCTCTTTGTCTCAAATCAGACGTAATTTGATTCCATCTATTTGATGCTATTGCAATCATTCCTTGAGCTTTGTTTTATACCTCCAAAACAAAATTACTATCCTTTTAAATGGCATATATGGCCTGGTATGATTAGATGAAATGTATTCTGTGAAATATTCAGTGACCATTAATTACTCCAGAGTGCTATACCAAATACGGTTAGACAGTTTCAGTGAGTCATTGACTGATGTATTGATTGATGAGCTGGGAGGTCAAGGCTCAAACAAAACCTGTCCTGTTCTACAGATAATATCCATTTATAGCATTTCCACAGCTATTCTCCTTTAAAGAGACACATCCACTCTGACTAATGTAACCACTCCTGCAGCTACATTAAACAAGCAGAAAAAATTACCGAAACTGAAGTGTGACACCATAATTACAACCTTTTGATTCTATCATCTCTGTTAAAATGTGAGGGTACTTTCAAAGATAGCACTTATTATTAAAAAGAAGGTGAAAGTTTACTTGATGACATGTAGAGTGTATTCAACTTACTGGTCCATTAGTAATGCATTGCTTTATGTCAGTCCGTTCACAAAAGGAAAGAGAACAGTATGCTCTATTGTCCACTCTTGAGCTAACGACTGGCATCCACATTATTTTGCTGTAGTTAAATGTATGACAGGTGAGTAATTGCAGTATGGTATGATGGTATTTTTCTAAGTAAAACAAAATTTTGTAGGAGGTATGTGGAAGGTATATGAAAATGCTGGAATACATATTACAAGGCTGTAATTTTACACTGTTTACCAAGCTAGACCTCATTCAGGGAAAATTTTGTTCTTTCTACATTTACATTTTTAGTAAAATTATTCATTTGATAGCATCTTTTCTATGGGGACAACAACAACACCCATAACAGGTTGTGAACTTGGAAATCATTGGTTGTAAGACTGATTCTCTATTCACAGTGCCACTCTAATTTTAGATAATATGGTCTGATGACATTCCACAAACATTTTAATGTTGAGCAGGGAGGAAAACAGCCCTTTAAATTTCACCTTGTGCTGAATAGTGTACTGATTATACACTTTTAACAAGGTATTAGGAAAAATCATCTGGATTTAATTTAGCAGTAGATCACACCTGACTATGTTCAGGAACCTTACTTATCCCACCTCTACCCCATTAATGAAATGGTAAAAGCAAAATTATTTTTTCGGTGTTGTTCTTCTACCTAGTACTTTGGCATGAAAAAATAAAATATAATTACATTTGAGTGGTAAGAGCGTTTGTGTCTCTTAGTTGGAACATTTTATCTGTGAACAGAATCCTGCTATGGAATGTATTTTAAGTGCCATTTAATAATGTTCTTATAACTTCTGGTGTTATGTCTCACCATTGCCCTTTCATACTCTTGGGAACTGAATCATGATGTAATCTCTCAAAGATTACCATTCATACAATCCATATGGTAATTCATTCCAATTCTGAAAGCTGTCTTTCAATCATCTCATGATAGCAGACATGACAAAGCAAGCTTCCACCTCGAATAATATACACTGAAGCTGGACTGTTGGGTATAATCAGGTAAGCCATTGTTATCTTATTTCTTTTATTAATGAAAAAAACATAATCTTTTCCCCATTATCTTCCAATTTGCAAAACGTAATCGTATTCAAATACCATGCACATATACCAGATATCAATTCATAGGTGCACAGACAACCAAGCGCTCTTCTCCAAAAATATGACACAAAGCCATTACAATGCTCCTGGTCATACCTGAATCCAAAACTGAGCTTTCATAGATTTGACTTCATATGCAACTCAAGTAGCCTGGATGCCTGACAGAATAACAGGAGTCACTAGTGTGAGCAATAAGGTACAGACATTCCAACTGACTCAATTCACCCCTCCAAGACACACCTCAGCCACTCAGCAGCGCTGCCAGCCACTGTGCCATATTCAGTACTATACCATGGGACCCATTCACACAAACATTGAAATGAAGACCATGGACCCCAATTTCCCTCCGGACTAGAAAAACCTATCCCTATAATGAGCTGTCTGCAGCTTCTAAAGTTACAAAAAAGCATCTGTCCTTCCTGTGATTCCCTTTTAATTAATCTACTTATCTCCTTCTCCTCTCTTGCCTTTCTGCCTCAACCTCAGAACTGAGAGGGAATCCAAATTGAATTATGAAAAGCTGATTCAATAAGAAAGCATACTTCAAAAAGCTAAGATGAGGTACAGTATCATTTTCTATATCGGCTCTCAATGCAAAACCACTGAACTAATTTTTGTAGTTAGTTGAATCCCATCTTTAGTTGTCTTTCACTTTTCACCCTTTGATTGCATAACAGGTAATTTGGTACTTCAGTAAGTATTCCAAAAAATATCTATCTCAAGTTTCAGGAGCATACCACCAATTCTGATCATCTATAATATACATGTTAATTATTGGTCTAAATGTGAATGTGTTTGCTACATTAGCTGGTATGTTACTTGCATAGATTGACACATTAGTATTCATTTTTTTATGTAGCTTAATCCAGCTTCACATGTCACTCATGCACCTATGTGAATTTACTGATTGTGCATCAAAATTATATTATTTAAAAAAAAAAACATTAATATTGCAATTACTCATCAATCCTGGCCAATTCATTCCCAGTCTCATACTTTTGATGAATGAATCATGATGCAGTCTCACAAAGATTGCATTCATTCGGTCTATATTGTAATTAATTCTGTGTTGGAGGAAACCTTGGTTTTTGCTGGCTGCGATTGATAAATATCTTGCTAGCTACCTTCAAATACATCCAACAATGATATTGGTAATACATCCTGATTTACTTGTAAAAGTGTGCATCCACAATACTGTTAGCCCCGGACCTTTACACACAAGACTTTTTTTTTTTTTAATGTGAGCAACATTGTGTTGATGTAACATTCCCAGGGCAGGCTACTGGTCTTTCTCACAATTGCCTAATTTGTTCCATAACTGGGTTTTCACTGGTCACAATGTAAGGATTGCCAAAATGAGACTTCCAAGTATAACTGAACAGATGATGCATTCGTTTTAAGTATGGAAAATCTTTACTTATCACCAAAATCTTTTATATTACCATACCATTTACCATTAGCAATGTGTCTGTGTCTTTCTCAAACACCAGAATTTGCTAAGCATTTGGTAAGGGATTTAAATATTTAGTAAACTCCAGTTTTACTAATCACTCTTTTTAGAATTAAATGGGGACCACTTGGTATTGCATTAAAAATATGTGGTATTACAAAGAAAACGTCATCACTGAAGGCCTTGTCAAATACATACTTGATGCAAAGAAAAATTGTACCTTTCAGTGTAACCAGTATTTTCCTTTATTACAGTGTTTCCAGTAGTTACTGAGTCAGAATGATGTGCTTGATAGAGTTGTTGAAAGCTGAAGTACACAGCAAAAAATAGTGTCTAATCTCAAGCAATCCAAATCATTTAGGGATGGTCAGTGAAAATGCTCAGCTATCAGAGAAGAAGTATTTTTGTATCTCTGTATGAAGATGACTTTGAAATGTGCGGTCCCCTTGAAACAATCTCATAAAATACATAAACTTTTGCCAAGTATTGCATTTTGCAACAGGCACACATTCATCATTATCCTTCATTTAGTCCATGCAAAAGTGACCTATGTAAAGACCTATGGATTTGGGTAATCTTTGCATCTAATATTGTAAGATTTTTATTACCTTCGAAAAGTGTGCCGTTTCTCTGAGTTCATCAAAGGCACAACTCAGTAAGTGGTGACAGATAATCTCGGAGGCCATGGCTTTGCTAAGACTTTCTCAGGAGATTACATCTGCAGATTTTCATTAGGACAAGAGCCTGAAATTCAAGCAAAGGAAGTTATGTCAAGTGGTGTTAACCCTCAGAATAAAAGAAATACAAGAAGTGCACAGTACTCAGTGTGCTTTAACTGAAAGCTCTGCCCACTGGCATGCATACCAGAGACTATTCTCCTCATGTTGTACATGATATTTCTGAAAGCAGTGCACTTGTTGAGTTTGCACACAGATTGGCTTTATTCATTTTAAAGAACTATTTCACCTTGGAAAGCCTCAATGCATCTATAGACACTCCCCACACTTTCTCAATAAAGAAAACCAAAGCAGGTAAAATATGAGATTGCACTCAGGTTTGATGCAGATGAAAGACATTTGAAATAAAATGCTTTTCTTCTCACAGTGAGCATTGAAGTGGAACCATTGTGGTAAATTCAAGCAAACCAGAGTGTGGCTTTTATCCCTTATCTTTCATGCATTTAGTTGCTCTAAACCAACAGGGCAGTATTTTTCAGGCATGTGATAATAATAGTTTTAATGAGGTATTGCCATACTTAACAATGTAGAACTCCAAACTTCACAGAAATGCTGTTTGATCAATACAATGATGAATTTGTTTTCTTTTTGTTAAACCTGAGTGAACCAAGTGATGGACAGCTCACGAATATTACTTAGAAATTAAAACCAGGTTAGCAAGCTCAATGATCTCACAATGCTCTCACAATATTGTGGCCAATTAAGCAATTCCATTATACTTTTTTGTCCCATGATACATTTTGTTGTGTTTTAATTTCAATAGAACTGTCACTGCAGAATTTATAAAAAATGTATTTTGATATTTATCCCAAGGAGGGTTTATTAGTATTATCAGGTGAAGACCTTTTTGTTACAGCATGCACTGTTTAGAGGATTTCAGACACCTTTCTGAAATCATAATAAATCATAATATCTCTCTCTCTCTCCCTCTCTCTCTCACACATTCACACACACACACACACATGCATGCACGCACACACACATTCTGAGTTCATCAGTTCAGGAGGATATTTATTGATTTATGTATAAATTTGTTATGGAGAGTGATTTGCATGATTTGCATGATTTGCAAAAAGCTAGCTTCAATTGATGAAGTATACTGAAATATATAATGAAGAATATTTCACTCCACACAAAGACCAAGAAGTCAGCCATTGATTGTTGAACAGATGTCCTTCACTTACAAAGGTCATTCACTGTTTCACTGTACAGATTTAATACATTTTTGCCTCTGGTAGAGCAACCAACACCTGCCAACCCATTTTTTACTTTATGAGCTAAATGTGTTGAATGAGGGAGCAGCTGCAAAACTTGATGGTATTTGTTCCTGTCTGGTATTGCAGAGCTTTCAGTTCTCATTAGGAAGTTCTAAATGAAATATGTGTTAATTTCCGTGTGGTCTTTACATGGTTTCCATTTATTATTATTCTTTGATGTGGTGAGCAGCTTTGTAATTTTGTTTGTCTTTGTGCAGACTAAGCATCACTCAGTTTCAATGTCAAATCCCTTTGCTCAAGTAATGGGCCTATTAAAATTATATTGTTACTTCTATGTCAGTCGCATTTCCATATTATAAAAGTCAGTTTGCAACACTAAGTGGCACCATGCATTTGATAACAAAGGCAACGTTTCTTCATAATTTTAAGAAATCAAATTAGAAATGACCATATAAAATGTCAGTCCATTAAAAACACATATTAAAAATTAACCAGAGTGTTTGTGTTCTGCAGGTAATGTTTTATATGTGTTTCACCAATTGTTATAATCACAACAAAAGAACAGAGCACCATTGGGAAAACATGACATTAAATTTTATGTACAACTCTAATCACATCCTGGTGGTGCCATTAGCTGTGTTGAACATGCTGCAGCTTGGGGTTTATGGGGAGAGAAAGTGAGAGTAATTTCTTCTTCACCCATCTCTGTTCACCCCAAATCAAAGGGGAATTTCATTGAAAAGTGGCTTTGACCAAGTTTAATGGAGATCCTAAGCATTCTTTCTGATGCTCTTTGATAGCAGCCTATGCTCCAGACCAAAAGTGCACAAGTCACATTTCAGAGACATACACGGTGCAGTTTGAGATTAATAAGAGACAGGGTTCATTGTAATTGAAATGAAAAACTTTTTTTTTTTTGCCTACACCTGTTTAAACTTGGACAAGAGATTTACAATGTGTTTTGCTTCAGCTTGGGTTGCTCTATGGATTGTGTAACAAAAAAAGCAGTTTGAGAGCTGCAAGAAGAATATTATTGGGAGATAATGAGGAAACATCTACTTGCACAAGAATCCCCATGCAGTGGATCTCTTTCATTGAGACTTACACATCCACAAAACTAGAATGTAAGGGTATGGACTCCATATGATACCAGATGATACAGCATAGACCTAGAAACACTTTATTCCTACACTATGATATCTACTACAGGAAATCTTATGAAGATTTAATTATTATATTGTCTTTGAGTTATCCGGATGAGGCAGAACTCAATTTCAAGAAACACCTTTATTTATGAATAATGCACCAAATTTGATACTTTATTTTGACATGCATTCATGTATACTTATACTATATTTATATTTCATCTAAATCCCAAAGTAAACAGAAGGATAAAACAAGGAAATGTCAATAGCTATGCTTCCATGAGAATGTGTATTCCCAATTTCATGCAACATGGCTACTGAAAATTAGCATTGTGTGCATAATGAAAATTAGTTGTTCTTATCAAAACTCAAGAAATGAACATTTCTGAAAACTCAACAGGGGAAAAGGGAGCAGCGAGGTTGGGGGAAAGAAAACATAGCCTTCACCTTGGGCACATTGGTAAAGTTATGTTCTGGGGCGCAAATGATTAATTAATCTGTCACTGACGACACTATGGGGGGCAGACTCAGTCTCTGGTTATAACTGCTCCTGACAAAAATAGCTGTTTCACAAAAAAAGTGAAAGGTTGTGGCCGTCCATGATAGGTTCAGTATGGAAACCTATCAATTGATGTAGAAATGAAATGTAAACATTATATCACAAGATATGATAGGAGGAGCCCAGGCATGGTGTTTTAGGGCATTCATATGTATTCTAAGGGCTGAAAATGGGCCCAATTCTTCAGAGATTATAAGCACTATTTCATACATTATCCAGCATAGTGTGATTTTCTGCCATCACAGGAGTAAACGGAATGTATTAAACATGTGGTGTGCTATCAAGCATGAATCATTTAATTAAAGAGAAGAAAACTTAATCCCATCATGAATTTTAAAGAGTACCATGTGTTTATTGGAAACTTGGCGTTCCTGTTCTCTGCATAAATGTGGTCCAATTAATATCAGTTTTGTTAGTTTTTTTCATTTTGAACTCATACAATGCAGAACTTAGGTCCTTTACAAGAAAATTTAATATTACTCGGTAACATCCTGCAGTTCACACAATGAACATTAGATCAAAATCATCAGACCCCATACCACTAATGGTCTGAGCATGCAAACGGTGCGCTTATTTTTATTTTTTTGCAATACCAAATCAAACTCATGCAAGGCAATCAAATTGGCCAGCTCTGTGTCAGGAAGGCATGTTGAGCAGCCATTATGCATTGTGTGACCAGCTTGCTTTTAATTTGCTGGCTGCCATTAACTGTGATTCAGCCCCAGTATGTAGTACTGAAACTGAGACTCCAGTTTAAGAAAACACACAAAAGATGGTCAGGAAAATAGTACTGAAATGCCCTGCATGGGTTAGTTAAAAACAGGATGCTGCTTCACAAGGAACCATTCATCACCTGCCATTAGTAAAAATAAGACTACCCAAGGAATGGGAGCTCTACTCCAGAATCGTACACTGAGTAATATTCCCAGAGCCGATAGATTCTTTGACACAGTGAGAATACGGTGTGTATCTAATAATGCTGAGCTTAGTGATCCAGAAATTGTAATTATTTTCCATGGTGGTTCTAATGGATTTACTCAGAACCTATGTCAGGGAGCTGTGCACAGATCCCAAGAGAACATAGATGGTGTGCTGCAGGTGCTCTGTAAGACTACTGTAACTAACTCCCAGGAAGCTATTCCATCATTTATCTTTCAGCTTCAGTGGGCACTCATCTTCCTCAGACTTGGCTGCTGTGCTTTTTATTTCACATGGTAAGTCATTCACAGGCCCTATTTCAGGGACTGAATGATACATAATGTAAAAGTTGGCCAAATACTTTTGACCAGGATTAAATGAAACATACACTCTCTCAAATTAGTCTCTTTAAGGTCATATGGTGAAACAAAACTTTTAACCATATGACCACAAAAAATGACAACAAAACCAAAAAAAATAACACACAGAGATGTAACAATATTATATTATTACATCTCCGTGTGTTGTGGTGTTGCATGTTCTTCAGTTTTCTCTCCTCAGACGTTTGCTGCTATATCCCCCCAGATGTCCGCTGCTGTCGTTCTCCTCGCTATCATCTCGCCCCTGCCATTCGTCTTTCTGTCATTCGTCCTTCTTGCTGTCACTTATCCACATCCTACGCAGTTTCAACCAATCAGAGGGTGACACGACTTTTAAATACCCTTATGTAACCGTGAAGAAGTGTGATGATGTTAACTTTATGTCTGTGCTGGTTGTGTGTGCTTGTGCAGTGTTTTTTTTTCTTTTTGCCCATGTTATCCCTGCTGTGTGTGTGTAGTGTGTGAGGTTCTGGTGTAGTGACATTCTGTTTTTGTATATCTCCTGTTGTGCTCTTTTGTCGGTCATGCCGGGGCTAGGAACAGGATAGATAGGGGCCCCTGTACACCGCACGCAGTGGTATATTGATGTATAGACGCACTAGGGTAGGAGTGAGTGCCACCCCTTGTATCTTCGGTAGTTAGGTAGGTTTTGTTTTGCGGTAGTAGTTAGTTAGCCTGCTTTCGTTTTAGCTAGATACGTTTGGTTTTGTTCTTTTCATTCCTTTGGCACCACTCACAGTTATATATATATATATATATACTGTACATATGTAACTGTAAAATATTGTTGTCACCTATGCACCCTATTCACCATACTTGTACATTGTGCTGTTGTTCCCCCTGTGTCAGGACTCAGAGGGACCCAAGCGCAGACGAAGATACGTAATAAACCAGGGTTTATTGAGCAGCCAAAAACAAAGTCCACAAATCCAAAATCAAAGTCGTGAATCAGGCAGAGGTCAAAACCAGAGAGACTCGGCAAAAGTACAAAAACACAATCCAGGGTGGTAGTCAAAAACAGGCAAAGAGTTCGTAACAGGCAGGCTCAGCAAAGGTACAAAATCACAAGGCAAAGAATCAAAACCAAAAAACAGACAGGGTAATAACAGGCAGGCAGATCAGAAACAGAAAGGCTTGTAGCGCAACAGGTACTAAACACACTGAGACGAACTCGCACAGAACAAACACAAGACAGGGTTTAAATGCACAGACTAACGAGCCAACGAGACACAGGTGCACAATAGGGCAGGTGAAACAAATGGGTAATCAACTGGGAAGGTAACAAGGAGGGCGGGGCAGACACAAGGGGGAATGAAAACAAAAGCACATGGACAGGGAAAACAAAAACAAAAACACAGCATCAGACAGTATTACTGACACCCTGCCCATTTCACTGCGGTTATTTCTTTTTTTTTTCTTCTTTCATCCTGTATACTTGTTACGTTCCCTTTACCATACCCCTAGATGGCCAGGGTCATAACAAATCTATTATTCTGGTCTGGATTGTACCCTAAATGAGCATAATGGACATTTCATGTTCCCATGATTTCCAAAAAATAGTCCATACAGAGTGTACAGAGTGATCTACCTTGGTTAAATGAAATAAACACTCGTGTAAGTGAAACCATTTATATAAACATTTCCAGCTTTGCAAATGCCACTATTTGTTTTGTTGTGTTTAAATTTCGCTTTGGAGGGGGTATTCTGTTAGAAGACTGAACAGACTATAGGAAAAGGGAGTTTGAGGAAGAAAACTGCAGAAGAATGGTCACACCGAACAGCAATACAGCCCAGTTGTACATATAACTATGTAATTGTACCAAGTTAGCACTTTGTTGATAACACTGTTGTAAATTATTGTTATTTTATTCTGCTACGTCTGCTAAAGGTTATTTTTCATGGTTTGGTATTAGCGAGTACTATGATCAGAGAATTTTAAAGGATTATTAAGATGTTTTATATTAGAATTGGAGACATTCAGCATATACTTACTTACTTTTACTCCAAGATACAGTTGAGCTCTGGGGGTATTTCCATCACAGAGGAGATAAGACCTCAGAAACATACAGCTGTCGTACCTACTTATCAACTTCACAAGATCCTGACAACCCCAGCCCTGCACACCCTCCAAGAGTGTCAGAGATCCAACACTTCCAGACAGCATTTCACTGCCTTTACTCACTTTCACAGTCCGTTATTCACCATTACCACTAAAGTTGGCCCTGATGGAGATAGATATGGAGCGGGGAAGGATAGACATTCTGTATCTTAATAAGTCTGAGCTTTTTCCTCACTTGGATGAAACGGCTGAATCAAATTTACGTCATTTAATTGATGAGTCTGAGAGCTTAAATGCTATTTCTGCGTGGCCTCCATCTTAATATATTAGCTGAGCTGAGTGATATGCAGGATCTACCATCTGATGAGAATAGCTAGGGCCTCGCTAACAGGATTGACACCCAGGCAGAACTCTGTAAGCCTCCATGAAATGAATAGGACAGAGGACCCTTTGGAAAAATAAATGAAAATAAAACCGATTTGCTTTTCTCGCTCGCTTGAAATATGCCCTAATCTGTGAATGTTTAGATTTCTGTTCTGCGTATAGAGCATGCACAGTCACACAGGAATTTGTTTTCTTTAAAAGTTTAGGCTTAGCTTCCTCCTTGGCGGATTCCTCTATACACAGATGATATCACTAACAAACCCCTGTGCGGCTTAAAGGCTCTGTCCATGTTTATTAATATGTGGCCTTTTTCAGACATGGGGACTTTGCAGATATCCTCTTACATTTGCTATACTTTCTTCCACTCTTAATAATATGCGAACTAGCAGGAGTGAAGGGATGCAAGAAGCTGTTTTGCCAATATTTATTTTGTTGCAGCAAGAGAATACTTAACAGTGTGATTCTAGGCCTTGAGAGTTTGCAGAGCTAAACAATATCCAGGCCTTTTATTGTATAAATTTGTACTACCTCAGCCAACATCCTTTTCCAAGAAAAGGTTTGATAGGGAAGGACAATAAAATCTATTTTTGAACTGTGTTCAAATGCTGTTCAGAAACAAACACAAACAAAAGCATGTCATTACACCACAAATGACAGGTTTAGTGATCTCTAGGAAAATCTACATTTTGACCACCTTGCTTTGCTTAAAAAATAAATGAATCACTGAAATTCATTGGAGAAATTTTGTGGACCATTATCACCAAAATGTGGCCTGCATGTCAGCTTTATATCCTAAAGATTTTTAGGAGATGACTACAGAAAGTAGCTCTAGAAATTGAAGTATTCCTCCCTTCTTTGCTGAATGACTGAATGAACATGGACGTCAATAAAGATGTTTTATCACAAGAGGTTTTACTGTGACTTTTCACTTCATTTTATATGCCACCATAAAAGGTCTCATTACAATCAATTACTATTTTCCAAAACTCAAGGGCAATGAAATATACCTGTGCAATGGGAAGTTGGTGATAAATAAGACTGTATTTCTGGTATACCACTTTATGTATGTTTTATCTGTTTAAAGGATGTGCAGTACATTAGAGGAAATGTCTGTTCAGATTTCCCTTGTAAGAACCAGTTTTACAGTCCATGGTTTACCAATGTATTCAGCGTGCCATAGTTTTGAGTACAGGTGTGCCAGCCTCACTATAGTTATAGTCTTGTCATATCCATTATTTGACATATTGAAGTAAAATATAATCTGGAAAAATGCAATTACATAAACATATGATCACTTGGATCATATAAAATATGATAAAATGTAAAAATATGAGCAAAGGATTATAATTTGAGATGGGGGTTTGCTTGATTAAATTTACACATTATCTAAGCAAAATCTGCCTCACCTATATTTCCACATACATGATATGCGGCGCTATAATACTCCCTCAAATTGACAGACCTCAACACATGTAGTAAAGTTGTACTAAAGTGTTTTAATACATTAAAAGGTAGCATACTGCAGTTATTAATGATTTATAAAGGTTTACATGAGTCAGCTGTGGATCACCAGTTCTGAGGTTTAATGTTGCACTGAACCCTTACAACCCTATACCAGGCACCCAAAGGATACCAGAAATATACCCCTTATTCAGTCAGTATGAACATGCTTGTTATAGTCAAGCATGGCCATGGAAATGTTTTCTGGTGTTCTGGATTTTGCTGTTACTCGGTACTGTTACTCAACTCACTTAGTGTCTTAGATTGAAATTAATTGTTTATTTTGATATGAAAAAAACCCAGCATATCCAGGAGGTGTCCAGGCACAGGGTTGGCTATGGTGTGTGAAATAGCTAGTACCTTATAGCTGAGAGCTTTGAAGGCGTACTAGCAGTGTGCTAACTGGTGAGTCGCAGTTGGTGATTCCAGACCAGGGAGAACAAATGTGGGTGTTCTAAGAGGGAAGGAGTGCCCACTGGCCAGCTGAACAGCATCATTTATCAGAATAAAAGCACCATGAGGCTGCTAATCCTTTGCTCCTCCTTCTGCTTTAGGGCTCTGCCTCCATCATGTTGTCCAGAGACCAGGTGAATAAGGCGGGTATGTCAGCTGACAAGCAGAGTACCCTAAACTGGGCCGGCCATCCATCATACTGGCAGAAAGGCTATTCATTTCAGTCAAACCATATCATCAACAATTCATTTATGATACCGTATCAAGGTTTCTCTTCTCCATGATCAGTGCAGTATCAAACAAACCAGTGATCTCTCAGTTTATGCAGGTATTCTATTCTTTTTGAGCTCTGCATATCTTAATTTTGTTGTTCCCTTTTTCATTCTGGGTTAATTTCTTTCCAGTCCCTTCCTGTTCTCAGTATTGCAATGGCTCACATTCTCATACAGTCCTGTTGTTCCAATTGAATCACTTCTCATCCACAGTTGCACCTGCTGGCCTGTTGATTGGGGGTTGAGTTGTCACCATGACGGCAGGTGTGCTGTTGTGCCAATTTGCACCAGGTGAGAATGCATGTATTCCTATTAATTAAATCTGTGCACTGCAATCAGAAAAGCATGACAGACAGGCCTTAAAGGCATAGCATGCAACACAACAATCAAATATTATATAAATACCCATGTTTAAAAGTATTATTTATTACAATATCAAAAAAATATATAGTTTTCTTTTTGCATTTATTCCATTTTTTGCGGTTAATGGAAGCGCAACCAATACCATGGTTTATCTAAATCTAGCTGCAGATGAAATTATCTGGTTGATATTTTATCTACCAACAAAATATTGTAGCTATTAACATAATAATCCTCAACTCAGAAATATAGATTTTCAAATTATTTTCAGTAAACTGAATGATTTTTTGTCCCAGAAAAGCTCATCTCTAGTTAGCCAAATTCAATATGCACTGCACCTGATACATAGTAATCATTTGAATAAGGGTGCTTTTTCAAAACAAAAAGTTTCCCTCAGGTAAATTCAGAAACTCTATTATTGGAGTATGACATAATGTTCTATTGCATCAGTGCATACTGTAAGCAAGATTATATTTAAATGGTTGCTGTATACCCCTAATTAATTCACACAACTGTGTTTTGGTCGACATGAATTATCCATGTTGTTTCTGCAAACAAGAGGTCGGTGTTTATGAAGTAGAGAAATACATTTAAAAAGTGGAGAAATACTGCAATTTGTAATGATGATGTGCCACGTGTATGCAAGTAAAGGTGGACCAATTCATTCAACATATCCTGGATTTCAATTTACTTGTCTATCATTCATTCAATTCTTTCTTCATTTCACTCATGAGGGAAAATGTCTTGTTTTAAATTAGGTTCAAGATGATGTCTACTGTCTGAAGTGAGATATTCAAATCAGAAGAAAAATATTCCTCAGGTCAAGTGAATGACACTTCATTATTTTGTTCTTGCATGAACAAAATCTATCCTTAGCTCATCTTTGTCTCTTTGTAAATTGACTTTTTTTTTACTGTCAAAGTATGTATGAGATTTGTTGAAGTAAAAATATGAAGTAGATGAATTTTCCAGGGGACAACTCATTTGTTTATCCTCCAAATGAAGGCTCAAACATGCTGGTAAGTGTGTTTCAGTTTGTTATACCCAACATTTATATGGTTCATTAAATACTATATACTTAGATCATACAGTCACATATTACTTGTTGTGATGTTAATTGATTTATTTTACTTGAGCTACTTGTTTAACACGGTGTATACAGAATGCTGATGACCACAGCAAAATATAACTACACTCACAGATAAACTAAACTAAAACTGTGAATGTAAGAAAAACATTTTAAAGACATAAAAACATGTAGTTTACAAAAAACAAGCATGGGGCTTATTTAAACTGTTTGATATATTAGAAATCTTCTGATCTGACAGTGACAACACTGTACAGGCAGCTGTTGGCTTGAAAAGGCATAGTGGATTGTAGATTGTCAATCATAGCAACACAAAACAGATGGAGTAAATACCTTTTTCAGTGCTCAAAGGAAAGAGCAGCTGTCCACTGTGAAATCAGTCCTCTGACACCAGGTCCAAAGCAATCACATTTTTGATATATCTTTTTTCCAGGCCGCTCACATATTCATAGCTGGGGCAAAGGCAAACTCCATGCACTTTGCATAGTGTCCTCTGATTCAAAACAAGTAAATGCATGATTGTGACATGGGAGCTGAGAACAGGCTATGTAACCTTCCCCTACAAATTTTAAACAGCTTTAAGATGATGATTAATCTATTATAGGATTGTAGTACACCTTGGTTAGATCATGTGCAGTTATGTAAAGCTTACCTTTTCCAAAGGAGGAAAAAGCTTAACATAAGCAGTTACCCCTACAGTTTATTTCTATTGGACTTTTCACTATTTCAAATTTCAATGTGATTGAGGAATGCTGTACAGAATGGCACAGATAACACATTGCTCAGTGAGATCCTGCCTCCCCGAATCTCTACTGACCATTTCAAAACTGTTTCAGACCATATGAGGTAAAATCAAAGCTGAGTCCTCCTTACTTTTTTAACATTCATTTATCATACAGGTTAATCCATTCTTACATGTTTAAATTATTATTTTTTAAAATTCAAACAGCTACACATTTCAATAAACTGAAAACTCCACTTATGTTTAAACAATTTTCCTCTGAAACTGTATTCTAATCATTTTTACTGATCTGAAAGGGAAAACATCCAACACAATTAGGAATAGCTGGTATTGCATTTAAAATGACCAATTTCCATCTGAGCTATGGAAATTGGTTACACAGGGAGCAGCTATAGGAAGTATGTGCTTGAGGTATGGCAGCTGTGATTATGTTCACTCAAACTTCCCCAGCCTTGAATCTTAATCACCTGTCACATGGAATAGATATAAGGCACCTAAACAGCAACTCAACTGAGAAAATGTCATTATATAGGAATTGCTGAGAGACAAACGAGTTCAAAGACAACACATTTTTTATATACAATAGTATACATTGCTCTGAGGAACTCTAATATCAATAGCATAGCATAAACAATATTTGAAAACCATACATATTACAGATATTTTTCTAATATTTCATGATTTTATTATGTTTTCAAAAGGAATTGCTTTGCCTTGATAGAAATAATATTTGCATTTGCTAGTAACCAGCACATAGAAGCACTATCACAAAGTGGACAGAGAGATGCAAGAAATAAATCAATAGATAGCTTTGGGCACTTTTGCTGTATATTTTCATGTCTGCCAGGGAAACACATGAGAGAAAATAATTTGAAGGTTTGAGGGAAAAGAGAATAGGTATGACAGTAAAGAGAAGCTCAGAGTATTTTAACAGTTATCCAAAACTGTCTTGGCAGCTGACTGAGATCATTTTGTCAATAAAGGTAATGCATTTCATTACACAGACCTGTGGTGAGACATTGTGCTTTGAGGCAATACAGTTTTTCATTTATATTATTTATATAAAAAATAAAAAATGTGAAATTGCTTGTATTAAACAATCTGTCAGCCCTGGACTTGATCAAGCTATACCTTCATTCAGTGTGATGTTATCTTTTTTTTCATTTTCCATTTCTCAGAAACTATGCACTCTTATTCATTGTGTGCGAGTTCATAGGGGGCCATTTTTATTATCAGTTGGGAGGAGCAACAAGAGCTGTACTGGGCAAAGGTAATTTATTAAAGCACATACACCATAGAACATGACCCACTGGACAAAGGAATTTTAAATTCAGACACTAATTCCAGGTCAGATCACATAATGTGATGGTACAGGGAACAGCGAACAAAATGATTACACTGAGACATTACTTGAGTAAATGTCTACACTTTGTTTTACATAATTGCAGTACACAATAGTGTGACTGAAAATGCTGTACCACAACAATGACACAGATGAAAAGGCCATGATACAAGCACTTGGAAAACACATTATTCATTGGATTGGTTTATAATCTAGTGGTATCTGACAATGAACAAGCATAACATGGAAACACATCTTTGTCTGAACAGAGGAAGTGGGATTGAGAAAATAAACAAATATTGGACAAAAAGAAACATTTTTGTATGTCAGAGTGGTTTTAGGAATTCTGTTTCCCTTGGTTAGATTAAAGAAAAAGACAACAGATTTGACAGTCATCCAAACTCATCTGGCCAGATGAAAACAAGGCTGCATTTATCAAAGAGCTGACCTGTCAAAGGGGATGGCTTCAGATGTGCAACAAGATGCGTTCCATCACCAGCTGACAGTGGGAACACCACTGTCACTCAATCGCTCACCTCAAAGGGAACTAATCTGGGACACTCGGGCCTCTGACTGAATGCAGATATCCCGCTCCAAAGGGAGGCAGAGAGAGTCTGTGGGAATATACACTTGTGCTTTGTAAACTGTCACTTCCCTGCATATTTTATTTTGCAGACTTGCATGACATTGTAGGTTATACAGATTTTTAAGTTTTTCTCAACAGCAAAACAAATTCCAAGAAAAGGAATCCAGACATTCAAAACCAGATCCTGATTTGGTAGTGTCCCTGATTGTCTTAGAATGAGACTCCTGGCAGCCCCATATTTTGAGTGACACTTTATCTAGGTTTTACAGATTAAGGTCAATTTTGAACATTATTATTTTAAACATTATTATTCAATAGCTGTTTATTTAGCCTGTCACACACAAACACCTCCACACACACAGGGGCGTAGCACCAGGGGGAAAAAGATACTAAGTGTACTAAGCATACAGGGCCCAAGGGTTTGAAGGGGCCCACAAAAAACTGGGAATTTTTTTTTTTTTTAAAGAATGGAGGGGCCCTCAGAACCAGACTGTGTACAGGGCCCAGAATTTCTAGCTATGCCCCTGCACACACACACACACACATGCACCCACACACAGTGTAACAAAGAGCCATAGGAACAGAAATGCAACACACACCTCAAACCATAAGCGGCTCAGTCTGTCAGTTACTCATAATACTCATTATGATGAAAGGTGAGATAGCATCCGGTTCATATTTTCATAATGCAGGTAATTGGAAGGCACACACAATCCTGAATCTGGTAACATTTATGAAGAAAGCAATCTGGGGAAAATGGCAAGAGATTGCAGTGGATACGACCCTGTGCCCTTTGCTTTGCGGTGGAAATGTTACATTTCCAATGGCATTGAAAATGATGCCATCTTCGACCTGTAAAGTTCATGGGAACTGCAAAAGATCCTTCATCTGTTCTCTGCCCACAAGTCTTTTTCCAGAAATTACATTTGCTCTTCCTTTTCATTTATTTTGAATCCACCCCTTACATGACAATGATTCTAAAAGATATATTGAGAATCTCAATTTATGCTAAATCCAACATCAATTATCAATATTTCCATAAGAACGCACACATACATATATAAGTACATCTCATTCACTCATCCAGACATGGCATTGGCATGGGGTGGGGGTTATTGTACAGCTTTTTTTCAAAAGTAATATCTGTATTACTTTTACACGTTTGACTGTAATAGTCTTTCTGACATTTATAGTTTACCTATGGATCAGATCTATAATACATTTCATAATGGCTTAGTTTTGCTGTAAGGGAGACCCCAGCACCTCATTACTCCTGAATGTAAATCATTATTGTGGGGTCTAGCTGAAAAAGACCCCTGAGACTTTGAGCATGTCACCTCCTTAAATCTATATGAAAGAGCAGAGCACAATCTGGTTTTCAGGCATTGATTTGAGGTTATTTGGGCTGTAAAATAAGAGCCAGTATTGATATCCTCGTTTCCCAGGATGGATTGGCATATTGTTGGGTATGTTTATAGATATGTGAGCTTACAAAGGCCATGATCGGAGGTCAGGAAAAGTCATACATTTCTATTTTAATCCATATTTTCATTATTATGCTGTGTAGCCTTGGGAATACAATGTGCACTACATTAAGCGACACAGTCATTTCAAGGAACAATTTGCGTCAACTAAATGTTTATCGCGTTAGGGGCCATATGTGCACATTTCCCCTTCAAGAAAGGGTGATCCCCTCTCTTCATTTGTCTGCAGGCCTTTTGTATACTCTATGCAGTCGCCTTACAGTAATTTAAATGTCACCATAGCACTTCTTTAAGCTAACTATAGGGAAACCAAAGGGCCTAATGTTCTTTTAATTAATTCTCCCTTATTGATGAATGGTTCACTCTGAAGAGATAAAGCAAGACATAAATCTCCCCCATATAAGTGACACCCTGTTCAGACATCGCCAGAGGATGGATTACAACCTAAATCGAGGTTTTAATACAGTACAGAGACTTACTCTTATGGACTCTTTTAATATCATCAGCTCCTCTCAAATTCTAGAATCAATTCTTTTCTTTAAAGAGTACAACTGTAATTCTCATAAATAGTAAACAGAGAGCTTCCTACAAACCAAATGTCAAGTCAAAAGAGCAAACAGTAAGCTCTCTAAATACAGTACAATGGGTGCCTTTCACAGAATATGCAGCATATGCAAACAAGAGAAAATCCCAAGTATGTAGTATGCTAATAAGAGCTTCCACAGCTGCTTTAACAACAAGATGTCTGGTGCCATATATTTAAACAAACATGGCATTAAGGTTTCATTAGGGTTTATGGTATAGATGTTATGTTAATGGATTATCCCGGGTCTGATGTGAGGAAATAACTCCTCTGGGTTTAATTGATATTTATTCCTATATTCCATTTAGTAAAATACCAAAATGGATATAAACATTTGTTTATTGAAAAAAAACATTGCATTTGTAAGTAGATGTATTATCTTACTAGTAAATGAAAACTGGTCAAAGAGTGTTTTCAACATATTTCAGGCAGATATACAAAATCACTGAAATGCAAATCACTCATCTGCTCAACATAAGCTCATTTTTTTAGTTTATTAGGTCAATATTGCCATTTATCTATTGAATAATATGTGCAATCACTTGTATTATAATTATGTCTATAATCTGTGAATACAAATACATTTTCCAGTACAAAGGGGAAACATATTTAAACAAAAATTAACAATTGATGATTGTAAAACAATTGCAATTTGTACATTTTTTATAACTGAATTTAATTTTCATGTGATCCAACCATAGCAGCTCATAATCCTCGTCATATTTTATTTACACAAAGCTAACTTGGATGTGTAATTAAGCATCAGTGGGGGAAAATGGCCCCTGGTTGCACAAATAATGGTGAGTGGGCAGAAACCTTAGATTCACTGCCTACCAAATGACGTCCAAAACCCCCATGGTGTTTGTTATTTTAATTCTGTTCCGGATCCATAGCCAGGAACAGGGCACACAGAATAACTGTCCTTTGGATGTAGCTTCTCAGAGTAATTAAAAAATAACAACCATAGCTTCCCAGCAGAGACCCATCATTTTTCATTTTCACCAATCATTTTTTCAGAGAAATGACAGAATATAAGTCTGCTTATGCTGATGAACATGAAAAGCTACAGGACAAAAAAATGACCTGGAATGAACAGCTCATAGGGTGAATCAATACTGTAAGAAAAGATGATCTCAGCTTCAATTATAGTATATTGTAAAATACGGGTGGCATTACCAGAGTCTAAAGATAGTTCTAGCTGACTCCTTAGAACTCATTGCTGTTGCTTACGTCTTCACGTGATGCAACATTCCTGGTCGTTTGTGCTGAGGTCATCAGAACAGGTCCATCCATAGTTTAAACTAGACTTCAACTTTAAGAAACATGGTAGAGATCTATTAACTACGTGTTGACCTTGAGCCCTGCTTTTTCTGTCTCATGTCATCCCTACCCTAAACTTAATGCATTTAAAGGTTCGATATTTCAAGACTGAATTTAGCATTTAGCTTCAAGGTCGGCTTTCCCTCACTGCACCTGTTATTTGGGAGCACTTTTTTATCTCCTTCTAACAAGGTTGTTCAAAGGTTGTGAACAAACTGATTGAGCATTAATCCAATTCAACAAGTTAATTGAATAAATCTTTACCTTAATGGGTTTGTTGTTCGGCAAAAAGACATGCTTTTTCAAGTGAGTCACAGCAAAAGATGGCATTAAAACAAGCATTTAAGAAAAGATAAAGGGCCCATTTATGTTAAATTCTTGCATTCTGTAAAAAAAAAAAAAAAAAAAAAACGCATTGTCAAACTACATTTTTCATCCCCAGGTTTACACTTTGAATAATAAATAAGCTGCATGATTCAATATTTCAAAGTTCACAGGCTCATTTTTTTCATATTACTGAACGGGGGAGGCAGTGAGCAATGGCACTTGGTAGTCTCCATTTCAGAGGTGCAATTTATCTGAGGAACACATCTGCTGCATGAAGTACTGGACTGTAGAAAGTAGCAGAGAAGAAAGAGTGTATGCAAATTGACTGTAACACAAAAGTCAACACTGTCTTGACATCGATAGAGCTTTAATCTTTTAGCCCTAGGTTAAAAAAATGCAGAACGCTTTGTCTGCTTGTAGTTTGTTTTTCAATGCATGATGAGGAACTTCATCTACTAATTTCAAAGGACATAAAAAGCCTGATTAACTTAAGCAGCTTGATATAGTGTTGTGCACTTTCAATGTAATTAAAATTTTGCATCATCAAATTAAACAGAGATCATTTTGTAACTTGTGAGTTTGTTACAGGAACATAATATATTATATAATAATAAATATGTATTTATTTATTTTTTTTGGGAGACAAGTTGTTGGTGTCGAGGTCATACCCTGTAAAGCATTCCTGTCTGAATGGGAAATGCAGATCTTTGTTTGCACATGTTCTGTTTGAAAGAATGCTAGATCATCCCATGCTGGCAGAGACCAGGTGACTTCATTACATGAAGCCCTGGCTCCTTATAGAAGACACGCCATCTTTCCCTATGTTTTCCTTTAAACAGTTCTCCACTAAGGGATCATTTTTCCCCCTTTCTTTGACAAATTGCTCCCACAAGATCCAACTCCGAGGATAATGGAAAAGCAGCGCAGAACCGTGGAACTGATTCATTTTCAGACTTGAGCCTCTAAAACAAAACACATTTAAGACAGTGTTATAGTCAAAAACAAGTCAAACCACTGCCTCAACTAAGGCATTATAGTTTGACAAGTCGCTGTGACTCTCCGTGAACCTTTTTTTTTTTTATTCTTCCATTTATAGTCAGCTCTCAGCTACATGGTTCTATATTAATAAGAATTCACATCATTACAAGAGCAGATGTGCCATTTACATGCACAGCAATGATGTTAGGGTAGGAATTTTCAAAGAAAAGGCCCTTCAGATCAAAAATACAATGAAAATTTAAATATTTATTCCAGTACACCGCCACGAAAAATAGCCTGCTCTTTTCATGACAACAACATTCATGATAATAATGGCAATTGATATAATGGTAATGATCATAAATGATGTTGCAAACAGTAATGTTTTTTATAGAAAAAGAAAATTACATTTCAGGCATGCGAGCAAATAGAATAGCTTGCTAATGACTTATTTGCAAATAAGGTTTTTTTTATTATTATTATACTATTGTATTTCCTATGATGATATAGACATATTCGGTTGTTAGTAACAACTCTGTGCATGTGAAGGCAAAAAGAACATTCCAAACGCCCCAGGCCCATGATTAAATTGTGAACTTTCCTACAAAAATGTTATGAAGGCGTACGGGTAATACAATTTGACTCAGCATATTCCTGTGGCATAAAAATCAAATTTCAGGAGGTGCTTCTCTGCACTTTTATTGCAAGGAGATCAATAAAGGTGCCTGGACCACTCCTCCTTCGAGGGGCCAGACACTGTTTACAAGAGCAAGATGGGAACTATTCACAAATATTAGGTGTGAGCAGCATTTATGTCATGAATATAGAGCAGGCCTTGGGGCTAGGCATTTAATAAAGGGAAAGCAGAAATGGGGGAGGCCTTCAAAAAAAATGTAAGAGGTTGCAGTGCAAACATCTCTGTGCCTCCACTCGCTAATCAAGGTGACTCCATGAAGAATGTATATGCAAGAGGTTTGATGTGCATACATGTACGTATATACATAAGCACAAATACATACCTAATTTAAGTACATAGCAATAGTTAAGTTGATGTTCATCCACTGTAATAAAGATTGTTTGGTATCTTTATGCAAAATAAAAGTCTTGTTAATCAGCTCAGGCAAACTTGTTCTCCCGTTGAATGTGTGTCACACATAGAGCAACAATTCAAGTTAAAAAAATAGAGTTAATTAATGTTGATTTTTTTGTATTTAATAATGGTGTACACCAGACTCCACAGAGTACTTAAAAATACACTGAAAATAATTTAATTTAAACTGCGGCTGATGAACAATTATAACAAGTTTGAAAGTGCTACTTGTATTGAGATGACTTTGAAACCTTTAACTTCCTCTTACCATTGGCATTAATTTAAATAATTAAAGCAATAAAGTTAGTCATGCATATCCCTCTGTTATTCTAATTTAATGTAATTGAATTATTCTTTTTATAAAAAGAAATGCTAATAATGTTGTAAATGTGCTGCACTGTGGCAACAACTTTTCTTTTCTATATAGATGTTTGTGAAGAGAGTTTCTTCTTTGTGAATAAATTGGTATTATTAATGGAAAACATCTTGGTGGAAATATCTCATAGGCTGCATAACACAATTAGCAGGTAAATTCTGGGCTTCAAAAGTTTAAATTTCACAGCAATATTTCAAAAAGTAATATAGGTGCAATTTCCTCATGAATAATGGAACAACACATACAGCACTCTGCTCTGAATGCCTGACAGCTTCATTGTGATGATGGGTTTGGATTACTTTACTTGTGACTTTATCATGCCACCCACCTGCAGTAATGACATTTTATTGTTTTCAGAGTGCAGTAAACAACTATCAGTTCTTAAAGCACACTGGCACAGGGAAATTGTCTTGATCTTCTCCCAAGACACTGACATAAGGACTATACCTTAGAAATACCATAGACCTATGGAAAGGGACTGTTTAGCAGCAAGGAATATAAAGAACAAAGCACAGAGAGAGAGCAACCAAGCAAGCGAGAGAGAGAGAGAGACAGACAGAACAATAAACAAAGAGCCCTCCCCAAGAAGGAATAGATCAATATTACCATCACCATACATTTGTCACAAGTTGTGCCTATCCTTTGAAAACAAACAGCTATTTAGCAAATAGTACTGTTGTAAAAACATTTCTAAATAACATTTTGGTGTATTGACCATTGGGGAATGGACTAATGCAAGCAGGGAAATCAAGCAGAAACATTATTTGGCTAGGGTTTGGTGAAACAGTGAAGTAAATCTGGCATGCTACTATGAAATCTTATCCTTGAACTGTAGCTTACATAAAAAACACTGCCTTTTGAGCATGCATGCCAACATGTTAAATGGGCTTCAAAAGGAGAGCAAATGTACACCTTGTCTGAAGAGAGCTTATGCATTCTCTCAGTCCTAGTGGGGACAAATGCTCCAGTGAAATCCAGCCTATTCTATTTCCTCCAGATGTAAATCTCAGAGCGTAGATCATATCATAAATGGCTGTTGAGGGAACTAAACAAATAAATGTAGTCACAGGTACCACTGAGTATTGAGAACCAAGGCAGAGGAAAGAAGTGAATCTGCATTTCACCCCTCAGAGCCCATACAAATTAGATGCTAATGCTCGCTCCCCATGTCCATCAACTGCTGTATCGGTACACCTTTGCCGAGAAACTAATCTGGCTTTTATTGGCCTGACAGAAAGAATTTATACATTAGCTGTAGATTACAGAGGCTGGCAGCTGTACAGTGTGCAGGGCTAATGTAGTCTGTCACAGATTGTCTAGATAATGAACTCTTGAGGAAAGTAGCCAAAGCAGGCCAAAAAAGACACTGTTGTAATACCACCATTAGCAAACTGCACAAGGAACTGGGTTCTGGAAAATAACCATGGCGAAAGCAATGGCTTTACTTTTGAAATGCTGTTTACTCTTGGGGACAAATGCTGTAGCAAGACAATGGGAGAAATATAGTGGACCTGTCAAAACATTTTTGTTTTAAAAACTACAGTGCAATTATTTTCCATTTATTTCATTTATGTTCATGATTCAGAGTACTGCAATGGAGATGTCAAAAAAATAGTAGTCAATATTTGTGTCCAAATCCATATAAGTGCCATACAGAGTAGAAAATAACAGATGTATTTAAGCCTGTTAGCCTGGAAGTACGGCACATACAGTCAAGTCTGGATTAACTCACTAGAGGACCCCTGGGCAAGCAAATGCCTAGCTAAAAAAGTGGACTATGTCAACTATGTTATAAAAGTATGCCAACTATAAAAAACACATTAGCAAAGCATTTTGAATCTCGCAATCCAATCACAAGGAAAGATTTTGAATCAATTAGCAAGCAAGGCTTGCCTACCAGTTAGCACATTGAACTACCAAGACACAATTAACACAATTGCTTGAGATCAAAAGATCAAAAAGTTTTAACTCATTAGTGGTTGATAATGCTGTCTTAAGTTTTGTACCAGGAGGGACAGGGGTTAAAATCTGCCAGTATGTAATATAGGCTTCTAGACTATAATGGACTGAATGGCCTTTGGGCCCAGTCCAGCCCAGCCAGGTTTATGCAGTGTTTCCCCAAATGCTGCCCCGCCTAACCTGACTCCTCGGGGGAAACACTGATATGTTATACAGGCTTCTACATTAAGGGACTGGCCCAGACCAAGTTTGTCTTGATGAACAGCGCAGAATGTTCATTGACTAAAGAAGCCATCTCGCCAGCCTGGTGTGGTCTGCCCAGAATTGTTTGTAGAGTGGTGGTTGTCCCTGTCCCCTGGCCCTGTCTAACTTAAGGAGGCGATCTTTCCTCCCCTCCTACCACTGGAACGTAAGCTCCCTGCTATCTGGCTTTGTTGCCGGCAGCTATAATAGCTATGAAAAACCCCCTCCCGATCCCAAAAAACACTCTGCCACTGTCTAACCAAAAAACCCCCACTGAACATACAGTTCCCATTTTTATTACCTTCCCAGGCTGAGCGCACCACCAGTAAATCACCTGCACCTGATCGCAATCAATCCCAGGTACAGCCATCTACCAACCGTCTCCTCCCAAAGAGGCAGGTTAACCTGCCGCCACAGTGTCATAGTTTAACTCTGGATAATTTTCTTGACAAAAACAAGCTATACCTGACAAGATGCCAAAATATGATAAATAAATTGAGGATAGAGAAGATACAGCAGAGGGCATCAATAACTACTAAGGCAACCCATCTACTTAAAAGGGAAGGCCTTCTCCCTTCAGTCAAAAGTCATCAGAAGTGCGTGTGGGCAGTTCAGTGCAGTGAGTCAGACACTCACCATAGGCATTCTTAAGTGGTCCAGGTACACCCTTCAGAACACATTGGTTCAAAATACTAATCAACCTAGTAATGGGTGTATTGGGAAGAGCTGGAGTCAATTTAGATTAAGTCAATTCAGGAAATGAATTGAAAGTCAATTATTTAATTGGAAAATCCTCATAAAACATAAGGAACATTTATCCATTCATAAATTAGATTACAGTTCATTTTCTGAATTGAAATGGAGTAGACCCCAGTCTGTAATGGAACAGGGGACAGTGTTGGTGGGCATGATGCATGATGCCCATGCATAAACAGAGTGACCTGAGAAAGTGGGCAGCTCTCAGCTTCAGCACTTTGATGTGATACGCATCCCAGAGGGTCTCTGACACAAAAGGATCTCTCTACCTTCTAGCACCGCACCCCAGCCTTCCACAGACACATTGTCTATCTCAAGCTGGCATCACAACATAACACCAAACCTGGAAGGCTCTTTCTGATATATTCTCCTCATTTTCCTTAGTGGACAAAGGCCAAGCCTTAGGAAAATTCTAGATGTGGCGCTTGAGTAGGAGTCACAGTGGGCTTACCTGCATTACTGCTGGCTTGAGATCGCCAAGACAGACATTTATCTGTTGTCAGAATATAATGATTTTTAAGAAAAAAAGCAGAATTCGCAGAATGCTAAAGAACCGTGTTCCGAAACAGATTCAAATAGCTCTCTTGCCTTCAGTTGAAGTCTAGATTGCTGCAATTTATTTGGACATCAGAAGCCCCCATTTAGTCAGTCATCCAGATAACTGAGGACTCTCAGCTTTTTACTCCAATAGTAGGCCTGATGTTGCATCCAGGCTCATGGTGAAATCATGGGAAGTGAAAGAAGAGAGAAGAATGTAAAGCTCAAAACATATCACACTTTAAAAGAAGAGGAGGGGGCATCTGTGCCCTACCAAGCGACCTGGGAAAAAATCTGAGAATCATGGAATACTGGAAGCAGAACCACATTGGCTTGGCTCTCTTCGCCTTTTTCCTGCACCTACAGGCTCCTGACTAAGGTCTCCATCTGCCATATCAGAATCTGTGCCCAGCGTGAGGGAGGTCAGCTCGACCCAGGGGCCTTGCCTGAGGCAGAGTTCTATACCTTATCCAATCACCCATACATTCTTTTCTGCTTGCATACACCCAGAGACCAGGTAGAACCCAAACCACCATGTTCCTTGCCCCAGGGAGAGGAAATTTGAAAACCAGGCCCCACATTTCATCATGATGGAGTCAAGGCGGAAAGGGCGGGAGAAAAACCTCTCTTTTGTCAGGGGATGGAAGCGTAGGGGCTAATGTATTGGGGGGCAAGAGGTTGGGGTGGGGGAGGGTTGTGGTTGGGGCGCGGGGGTGGGGTGGGGGATGTTCGGCAAACAGCCTAGAAATGCAGTCAGCATGTTGTATCAGCAGGACTGTTCAATGAATCACACATTGTGGAGCCGATTAGGTGATAAATACACAAGCAAGAGGTCTCACGTAAAAGATAAAACTCATTGTCGGAGGGGCCAAGCCTGTATTTCATAGGCAGGGCAGGGTTGATGATGGATGATGTAGACATGGGTAATATTTCTTTCAGTATTTCAGTACAGAGCTTTGTGGAGGAGGAGGGGGAGGGGAATTTATAATCTGAGAGAAACTGGGGGAGCACACAGCCTCACTGTCCAGCTGGGTGGTATATTCAAGTTGGGGCTGTGGAATTTTGTAGATGGAGGAAGAAATTTACATTGCCAATGGATACAAAATATCTGTAAAAATATATATATATGTGTGTGTGTGTGTGTGTGTTCAGTCCTACATCAGTTAATTTATAAACAATGCAATAATTAATAAAAAAAATTAGAAATTCTACCACTTCATTAAATGCTACTTTGCCAATACTTCTGGAATGCTTGCATAGGAATACATGTAGGGTTATATTACATCTTTATTAAAATCAATGGCGCATCACACATATAAAATTGTTATCCATGCAATGTATCATGAAATGCACTTATTGATCTTAGGTGAGATCTCTTAAGTCTCATAAAGGGGTGGGGCTACAATATATTGTCAATCACTGACTATCACAATCAAACTGTTGTGTTGTCAATACAAATAAAACAATTACTGGTTAAAATCACTGAGTCATGGGTAGCATATTCTTGCATAGCCCCTTTCTTGGTTTCTTTTAACTCTATATTTAGAGCCTATTTTTAAGAATTCATCGTATTTCCACTTACACT
Organism: Albula goreensis; assembly: GCA_022829145.1. Lineage (NCBI taxonomy): Eukaryota > Metazoa > Chordata > Actinopteri > Albuliformes > Albulidae > Albula > Albula goreensis. The sequence continues at coordinate 30,562,259 of CM040744.1, read as the reverse complement.
TGCTTTTTCCTATACAGCAAAATTTACTACTGATGGATTTACATATTGTATGGGAACATTGTGCAGCTCGTTGTTTGTATAGTTTCAGTCATATCTAATCCACCTCTAATGTATCTCAGAGTAGCACAGTATCACACTCTATGTTACAGGTTAATATGAGTCATGCTTAATTTTTTGTTAATTTCCTGACAATATCAAAGATCATAAGAAACCAAGACATATCCTGCCACAAGCTAACTAATTATGATTGTTTGAAATTAAATACTGGAATGTTTTCCTCAGACTCAACAGCAATTAAATCTCTGCCTAGCATTGAAAAAGTTTTAAAAAGATTACCCAGTTGCCCCGACCAGACACCTTCACTGGATGCCCTTTCATAGCTATTGCATTTTTATACTGGCACCTAAATTCTGTCAACATACGATTATTAATTTAAATCCCAAGAATCATTTCATGATAAATATTTCACCATTGCGAAGAGAAAAGTGAGAAATGGGATCCAAAGGAAAAGGACCAGAATATCTGTGTATGATTTATTTATTTCCCATAGTTCACGTGCACCTACAGGGCAGGATGTAATGGGGGAACATTCTTTTTTCTTTTTGACTTCCTTGCAGATGTAATTTCCCTTAGCTGGGCTATACATAGGCTAGAAGGTACTTTAATCAAAGACAAACTGCCTTTGCAATGCAATTTTGCGGTTCCCACTGTTGCATGGGCGAAGTCAAGTGATTTATAAAGCTGTTTATGCCCAGTGAAAAGATTCCTGTAGTCCCTTAATGGAGGTTTCATCTCAGTGGCTGTGTTTTCATTTTCAGATCCTTTAAGAAAACAAATCTGGGGATTGGGTTTACCTCTGTTTATCTGTTTTGCTGAGGGATGGCTTGAAGCAAGTAGTGGACCGTATGTGATCTGCATTCATCATTAATGCAGAGCCTTACCCATCTAAATCGCTAACTTTGAAACGCTCTATCCATATATCCCCTTCATTTCACACCTGCTGATTAAGATGATATTCGTGTCTGTGTTAGCATGTGAGCCAGTGTACCAGCATGCAATTGTTTCATTCCAGTCACTTTTTATTTTCTGCAGAATATTTTCTATTGAAATGCAATATAATTCTTAATTCTTCATATAGATTATACAGCAAAGTTGGCATATTATATGACCACACTTCAAAACTGCATGTTGTAACCTTGCATAGCCTTTTCTCAATCTGGCATAGCTTCCCATGAATCAAGCAAAAATGTGTTACCAAAGAGATTGGATAACCAGCAGCAATATATATTCCTGCTTTTCTGTATGACTGATTAAAATGACTTGTAAGCATTTATACAACTATATTAATTAATTCACGTGTGCTGATTGTTCTGCCTCTTCCATACCATCTGCAGAAACATAGCATGAATGGAGACATATGGAGACAGTAAAGCAAGGTAGCAAGCAATGGGCACAGCCAAAGACTGGAAAGAGACTGGCTTGGCCAGATGCAGCCGCACACATGCCATTTGCTCTTTATTTTGCTTTTATTTGACTTTAATGGGCAACAGGTTCGCAGCCAGGAGAGAAAGGATATACAGCCCCATAGCTATGACAACACCTATTATACTGATACAGCCATGTTGATGTCAGCCAGGACTGAATAACATTCTATCAGTACTCACTCATAACCTTGCAGAGCAAAACTTTGAAGGTCACCTTCCAGAAACAAATTGAACAAGAATGCAGGTGTGAGTAAATAAAGGAATCTTGGTTCATACAGAGGCCACGTTGGTAATTATGATAAATGTAATTATTTTCAAGTCTTGAGGGTGAGTATAAGGTGTGGGTTTGGCAAGGGCAGGCAAAGGGGTCATTTTGTGGTTACTGAAACATATTGTCTCAAAGAGATTGTATATCACATTCTGTAGTTTGAAACTGGTACTGAAAAGTTATTAAAGCCTGAAAACTAATGTCAGAGAAATTATGAGTAGTTTGCTGGCAAAAGTGATTTCCCACATGATATTCATAATTGTATGTCATAAAATTACGTCACCATAAATGTCACCACTAACAGGGTAAAAGTTCCTGTCTATGTCTCTAGTGGCTGGCCAGGCATCCATAAGATGTGAGAACTGATCACTTTGTGTTTCTCCGGTGGTAAATTCAAGGTGGGATTAATACTGTACCAGCACTCTGGAACAAAACGTGGGCCAGCCGTCACATGAGTCAGAGGAATGACGTGTGTAAGACTTTCTCCTCCTGACTCTGTGGGATGCAGGAGAAAAAGGGGTGGGGGGGATCCAAAAAGAGATGTAATTTAATACATCATAAATCATGTGTCAAAAAAGTTAAAAAGTTTCGATGAGGTACCTGCATCAAAAATTGTTAGGGAATTTTTTGTTTCCAAGGTAAGGAAACAAAAGCTCCTATTCACACAGCGAGAGTGGAGGAGCCACTCCGATCTCAGTTTTGGCTTCCATTTATTAGCCCTTTTTAAAGTGACAAGTCCTTCACTTGACACATTGTCGCTGGGCCACCTCTAGTCCCTCAGTTTCTGTGGTTGTCCTTGTGTGAAATAGTGACAGCCTTGCATAGAAGGTAAAGGGATCAACTGTATGATAACAACACACCGGGAGGACAAACTGCATTTTAAACGAAAACAGATTCAGTCAGTTTTCTGAAGCCCCTGCCTGCTGACATAGAATGAGTCATGAAGGCTGGTGCTAGATGCCCTTCTCTCATGAGACACAAATCCAGCACCTCTGCTAAAATACGAGGCTGTGAGAACGTCAAGGCCAAGTTTCTGCCGGTATGTCACTTGATTACAAAAACATAGTCACATATATTGCTTTTGATAGGGCTGAGTTTCAGAAAATGCTATTCAGTAGATAAAGAAATGCCCTTCATATCACTGCAAAATTCACTTTCTGTGATAAGACGGATGAGCAATAAGATTTATGTCTCAGACCCCATTATTGAGGCAGTAAATTTAGTGAAAATTACAAATAATACTCTGTCATATAAATAAGCAATGTCCATGACTGGCTGTTAAACAAGCACATTATAATGTCTCAGTTCCTGAGTTAAGAGGTGCAAATCTTAACCACAACAACTCCTCCATCTGAGAGGTTCTTCGGTTGAGAGGTTGGCACGAGTACCCGAGTACCCATGAGGGTTCCTGGACAACGCATACAGAAAGTTTTCGGCTGTCTCCACTCACTCGCCTCTTCCATAAAACTCCCAGGCCAGCTCTGCGGGGTCGCCGCTTATTCCACTTGACATTAAAAAGCGACATTAGGTAATGACAGCGAGGGAGTTGATGGGGGGCGTATGCCAGCGAGCCTTCACTCATACTCCAATTAGCATCTCTCACAGCCATCTGGTGGCATCTGAGCCAGTGCCACAGCTCAGGTGTGCGGGTAGGTTTTGATTACAGAGCTGTCTGAGACAGATCAGCCGGCGAGCTCAGAGAAGCGCTAATCACTTCGTGGCACCTCTCTGGAAAAGAGGTGGCTGAGGGGGGCAGGACAGGGGCGTCAGCTCCCACGCAGGTGAAATGACAAATCTGTACGGGGGAAAAAAAGCTCCCTTCTGTTGTGTTGTGCTTGTACACTCTCATCAGAACAACCCACTTCCCTCTTGTATACTCCCCAAGCACCCTGTCTCTGCCTGAAGTAGAATTTTTTTTGGCCTGCAATTGGCAACAGCCTGAATATCAAGGGGAAGAAAAAGACAAACAAACAAACATGGTGTCTATTATTTCATGAGTGTGTATGTGTGTGTCTGTATGCATGTGTTATATATGTTTTTCACACATATCTATGTGCACCTGCAAAAGTGTGCATTCATATGTGTGCATGTTTGTGAATCTTCTGTGATAAGATAAATGTTTTGCAAAAAACACTACACTTATCTTCAGCTTCATAAATTATACGAAGAAATACACTCACCCAACAGAAATAGTAATAATCACAGTTATAATCATTTAGGAGATTGTGGAGGTGGATGTGAGCATTTAGGCATATCAAGCTCATTACATGGAGATTTAATTTGTCCAAATTATAAAAACAATGTTTTATTTGTCTAATTGGAGTTTAACATAATAAGAAAATTCACAATATGTTAAAATATTGAGAATGGTATAAGTACATCACTGATTCAGGAAAGATGCATACCGTATAATTTTCATGTTGATTTTCTTAAACTGCACTTTTCATTTCAGACAGCATGAGATGGGAAACGTTATTTCAGAATGAGGTTTCGTTCGTCTGAAGCCACCCACACGAGACAGACCTGCTGTGACTGACACACGCTCTGGAGGATCATGGCTTTGGCAGTTCAGCTTTTGATTAACAATCCATCTGTGTCCCCATTAATTGAGACAACCAATCTGACAAACAGAGGGCTAGCTCTGTAACTCGGACAGCCAAGTCTACCAATGATCTAAGCTCAGTAATGTCCTCTTCCATCTACAGATGGCACAAGTTCACAGTGTTGGAAATCATATTAATACAATTTTACAATCATATTAATGTTCAAGAAAGTATGTGAAAAAGAAGGCACTTGTTTTTACAAAGTAAATAATGTAAAATTGTAAAGCCATGCAGTTCTGGTATTAATACATATGTAACTTCCCCAGTGAATAAGGATGTTTAGGATGTGAGTCCATGCAATATGATAATAAAGGATTAGATTGATTATGTCTCAGAAAAGACCTTGCATGAATACATAGCCTTATAAAAAAAAAGCAGCATGTGTATTTCAAAGCTGGTGAAATATGTCAAGAGAGTAGAAAGTTGTACTATATATAGTAATAGCTCAAACTGACCACCAGACATGGACAATGGAGACCAAAAGGGAAAATATATCAGACAATAGGATTACTTTTTGGGCAGACTAAAAACAGATTATTAAACATTAAAGGCCTTTCTCTCCCATCACCTGTACTGCCTGCAGCGACTGGTGCACCTGCTGCCTGCTGTCTGACAGCAGCTGCTCCTCAGGTGGTCGCCCACATATTCGCGCTGCTCGCACGGCCCTGAACAAAAGTTTTTCTTTCATGCACCCCTTTGACATCATGCCATATTTTTTTTTACATCTCCCATTGATAATTTGATTACTCCCAAAACATTCCCTTTCCATTTGATTGCACTCCTCTCCCCAGGTCAAGTTTCAAACACAGTTAATATATATAAACACAGCACTCCCTGTTGTACAAGTACTTCCAATTCATCATGAATTTTTCATTATCTCATGTGCAGTTGTAGCATCATGCACTTAATTTTGAGGAGGCCGTTTACATCTTTTTTGTGCTGCATATTTGGCATGCATGATGTTTGGTTTGCTATTTATAGGGCTGTCTCTTTCCTAATTAAAATCACTGCAAATAATGTTTGGTTGACTGCATAATTAGCAGCTTAACAGAAGTAATTTACTGAATAAGTCCTACAATGAGTTGCAAAAATTCTGGAGACATGCAGTCACAATTCCTTTTTAGTGACCATCTCCTGTTATCTATTATTCTCTGCTCATTAGTCAGCTAGAGTGTACTTATTTTTATTAAAGTTTTATCTGTGTATGGATAACAATAGTTTATGAAATTGGAGAACTAGTTATGATCACAGAATTTTGGCACATGGATGACAGCATTTAATGGTGCTTTATGAACTTTAAAACACCCCGAGGCAAATGGGTTGAAGCGAGGGGGGGGGAGCTGTGTGGGTTTTGGAGAACCCCTCATCATGACAACCTCCTGATGAGTTTTAAAACTAAGCTCCGCTGTTCCTCAGCAGTTCAGCATTGAATGGCTTCTGTGGGATCCAAGCGCAAGCCTGCTCCCACCCAGTGTAGCCAGCCCAGCTTTAAAGAAACAATTAAAACAGGCCTTGTCTTTCTCCCACAACTTCACAAGGCCTCTTTCCTCAAAGGCTATTGGAGATAAGCTCCAGGCTGTTAAATTACCCAATAGGCGAGCTGTTTTATCTCATTCTCAACCATCTCCCATTTTTTAAAGAATATGTCAGTGCTTTCTTTCATTGTGCGATTAGAAATTTTTAGCAGTTCACTGACACTGGTAAAAATAAAAATTGTGATTCAACCCTGTTCACCAGCAGGTAGCTATCATTTTTAGAGTCAGCAGTACTAAAGCTAAAATTGCAAATGGCAAGGGAGAATATGCCTTAACTTTAGGTATGTGCTAATTGAGTACTATTCTTGGAATCAGTCACATCCGTTCACAGATTTGAACCCACCAAAATGACACTTTTGTGACATTCTAAAACAACCCTCAAGACAACACTGAAAATAAGTATTTCTTAGTGCCCACATTCATTGTGCTGCTAAGTTCGTATGAGTCAACAGATGTGGCAGAATCTGTGGGAATTTGTGTGGAATTTGTGGGGTGTTCAGGTGGCTCACATGGTAAAAATAGTCTGCTCATGGTGCAGTGTATGTCCCGCCACTGGGTGTTATATCCCAGCTGCACCATTACCAGCCATGGCTGGAGGTCTATATTGGTGAGGCAACAATTGGCTCTTGCTGGGGAAGAATAGAGGCTAAAATAAAGAAGTTCATATTTAGCAGGACATTCCTGGAAAAGTTGCAACTGTCATGTTGTCCTATGATTTTACTGTTAAAAGACATTCCTTTAGCGGCAAATTGTGATTCGGTAAAGAACCTTGCATTGCTTCACTGCTATACATCTTAAAGTCGAAGACATATTCTAGAAATGTACACTCGTTTAAATTACTCAGTCTGTCGTTCTGGCAAATTATGCTGTTGAACCAATGAGCCAGAGAGAGAAAGCTAGCAGGAAATCAAGATAAATGTATATAACAATGTATTTATCAAAGTGAAGAATATGCAGACATCAGGTCTTAATCTATCAATAGTGGGCCCACAGTCACCCAATAACAGCTTGAAAAAAAAAATACTCACACAGAGCAGAGTGCTCATATCCTTATTCCTGTTCCCCTGCTGAGCAAAAAGCTAAATACTGGGTATTCCTGGAGATGCCATCTACCCTGCAGAGAGGAAGCAAAACATTTCTTACCCTCATACTGATATGAAGGAAGTCAAATTAAATATCATTATTCATACACAGTACTGTATTTCTGTTAGATATTTATGATGGTGATTAATACAATTTTTGGACCGTGTCTGCAATAATAAATTCAGTACTTAAACTACATTCACTAAAAGTGCCAGGCAATATTTTAATCATGATTTCTTTAGCCTGTGGATTCATTACAGATTCAATAATTATAACTGTGTTGGTTGTCTTCAGTGATGCCCATGGTTGGGTGGCCAAAGGTATCACAGTGTTCTTCATTACCATAATGGTAAAATAACTAAATGTGAAGTTCTGATTCATCGTTATGAGTTAATCACAGTGAATTGTGAGAAGGGAAGCAGTTATCTTTTTCAGTGAAAACAGCTAACTAGAGAAAAGATTTGTTGCACTCCTTAAAATTCAGAAGCCCTTTTCTAGTCCTCACAAGTCACCATTTTGGTCTTTTCATCTGAGCATCTCATTAAAGCCTCAGATTTGTCATTGATTCAAGACTTTAGTCAATACGCTCAGAGGTTCCACAAACAGAGCAAATCTCTGGCCTTTTTAAAGTAATGAACTGAGAGGAAGCCTAATTTGATGCTGTCTCTGCTCTTGATTGTAATTCTCTAGCTCATGATGTTTGCAAAAAGATTGCAACTCTATTAAACGATGACCACAGTGTCATTTGCTGTGAAGTTCAGAGAGAATGTGTATATCTTCTCTTCATTCTCCAAATGAAAGCTGGTCATTGGATTATTGGCTCTGAATAGAATGCATCCCTTCTGATACATTTTTGAACTGTTAGGCTATGCTCTGCTCAAGGACATTTTCAAGAGACGAATAAAATAAAAAAATGTTTGGTGTTTGACTTTGTAAGACAGAGAGGGTAATCAATTTCTTTATTAAGGCCTCAAGGAAATGAAGCCCTTTTTATTATTGCAAAGTCAGATTGTGTAATGGAGTTTGTTAAAACAAAAGTTCGGGTGAAGTATTTTCAAACAACCTCTCATTCAAATACCTCAAATATCTGTCCAACCCAGTTTTCCCTGCAGGTATTAAATTGTCACGTACCTTACCTCCCATCACACACACTGCTTCTGGCATCCCTCCCTCTTCCCATCACCACCTTCATGTCTACTTCCTTTCCTCTGTATTTCTCTTTCTCTTTTAGAGGTTCAGTGGGTGGTTCACCACACCAAAAATTGTGAGGTATGACAATGCCACTTGGACACCAAGCACAAATGTCTGTACCATTATACAAGTTACCACATCACAACAAACTCCTAAGCGCATTCAATGTTTTCAGAAAATTCATTGTACTGAAATATATTATGTAAATATGCACAGGAGTGTTCAGTTCACTGTTTTGCCAGTGGGGTCTGGAGACAACGCTGAGTTAGATCGACATGATGCAGTTAAACTCCATGCAGGAGTGGTGTGCTTTTCGAGATGGTTAGGGGCAGAGAGCACATCTTAGAGATGTCCGTATTTACATCACATCCATTCATTGATTTCCTTGAGCATTCATAGGCTGCTAGTTTGTTGTCAAACTACATCTGAGTGGAAACTACATGAGAATACACTACATTAGGCCTAGCAAGAATAATCTAGAATGAGCCAGCTATCACAAATATTCAGTAGACACAAAATCTGTTTAAAGTACATATAAATTGTTGCACAATGGTATTACCATTTTAGATCATAATAGATGATTGCCTTTAAAGTAATCTTCAAACATCTCAGAATGAAAAAAGAAAACTATAACATAGAGGTCTCAGTGGAAATCAATCCTGTGACTTTGTGCATGTTAACAGATTTACAGTATGTGTGGTGATCCCTTAATCAGGCTCTCATAGCAATTCAGCCCTTTAAATTTTATGCTTCTTAAAGTTTTTCTCAATTGTTTTACACACTGGGAGTTGTTTTATCAATCAAATGAGTGAAACTTTAAGTTGGTGTGAAAAAGAAAGGCATTTTCATTTGTTTTCACACAAATGTCATCCTCCTCCAAATAACAATTCTCCTAATGTGACACCAACTTTATAGCACTAACTTTATAGGCAGAAGAAACACTGATTCTAAATACTAAACTTACCAGCTGAACATATGCCACACACTAGACAAAACTCCACATCTCCTCACTTTCCCTGCAACACTCCACAGTGGTGTCATCCTACCTGATCAGAAAGAGAAAGACATGCCAGACCAGCCCATGTGTGTAGTAATTTGTTCATTCCTTCCACTGCTTTAGCAGGGAGAGCATTGCTTGTTGTTTACATGAAAAGTCTCTGTCCTGATAAAGCACACATACATGTCTCTGAATGATTGGTTTTTGGCATAGAGCCACATGATCGTGATCCCTCATGTTGGACAGAAATTGGTGTGTTCAATTGATAAATCAAGGAAGCTACTGTGAATAAATAGTGGAGTCATCCATGAGAACATATCCTATTTCCTTCCAGAAAATGTGCTTAATGAAACAAATTGTGTGAATTGTTTTATAAAAGGGTTAAGTTAGCCTAAAAGTCAAAACAAGATAAATGTGTTTGTAGTTTTGATAACTGTTCTTTTTTATTGGTTTTGCAGACATGTCCACAGCACCAATTTTAGCAATAAAATTGAGACAAACTGTCTAATGCTGAAAAATAAAAGCATATGGATACCTGAAGATTTACATCAACATGTTATACATTTATCACACTAGTGTGTAACTGATATTGGGAAACTGATATTCATATCAATATTTAATGTAAAACATTGCTATTCCCATTTATATTCAACAAAAGTAGTTCTTGTTTTGAGTGCATTGCACAGCTTATCAAGCATGGCCTTCCTTTGCCGAAATGAATTTCCCAATGAGGGACAGTGAGTACACGTAGCGAGGGTTGTGTCTAACAAGAAACATGAGTCTCCACAGAATTTCTTGATTGGCAATAAGTGATAAATCCCTCTAATTACTGTCAATTCCAAAGGGGGTTTAAAAGTGACAGCTTTCCATGTACTTAAAAAGAAAAACTGCAGCTCTGCAATGTCCTTTGGAGGCCATTTCCATAGGTATCACAGCTGGTGAAAACAGCTGAGAAACAGCTTTTGGACCCCAGTCATTCATCTTGATCATGCCAGCTTTTTCAGAACAGGGTCCATCACCTGAGGTTTGTCCCAAACATGAAGACACTCCTTGCACATGTGATCCTCTCAGTTGAGAAACAGAACATCATCGTTTTTAATAGAAGTTACCTCCAAATAGGACAGATATGGTAGGAGATTAAACTATGTATTCTGATGATCATTATGATGGTGTTTGTCACCTCTAATCACATGACATTTTGTTGTAGACTAGCAAATTTAGGTGTGTTCTTTGTGTGTTTGTTTGTTGATCATGCATAACCCAGATTAAAGTGTATATCACTTCACATTTGAAAAAAATCATTTGACATGTAATTATTGTAATTATTTGTAATTATTTTCACATTTAAAATACAGTTGACAGGTTCAGTATGAAAAAATAATGAATAGAAAAATACAACACCGATGAATAATACACTAAAACGTTACCAAAAGAGATAAGCTTTATAATGGAAGCAGTTGACCTGGGGAGATTAAACCTTTGTTTGTGCGCCTCCAGAAGTATGTTTGTAACAGCATTCTCATGACTGTGAATTTCTCTAACCAATTAAGGTGATGGGTGATGAAAGCTGTGTACTCCCCTGCCACCCGGCCGTCCCTTATTCTTCATCCGAGTAGTATCATCACTTTGACTGATGGAGCCAGCGGGGTGTCCATATTTATTTGCCTACATAATGACGGGATTTATGCTTCCATTCCAGGCTCCCTCTCATCGGTGCAGCCATTAGGAGGAAAAAAACAGTAGTTTATTCTCTCTCTTTCACTCTCTCTCACCAGGCTTCCTGTTCTGAGTCAGTGTTCTGACAGCTGAGCACTCCCCTCTCTTCCTCTCGGTCTGTTCCCTCTCGACAGAGAAGAGATTGCCAGTCTTGTGCTTGCACCCAGGGTCCTCTCTCCAAGACAAAGGCCGCATCTGCCACTCTGCTTCTCCAAGGTTCATGCTCTGTCACCAAAAAAATTGTTACGCATGACATATCTTTGTTGTGTCTGCATCCTTGCTCTTCACCTCCCTCTCTGATTTTTTTAAGCCACAGGAGAGAATTGGCACTGATGGTATTTCCAGCTCTGACTGACCACTGGACACAAAATCAGAAAAGAAAACAAAAACATCACACATCCAGGCTGGATAATATTTCCAAGAGAGATGAATCGGGGCAATGATCTTACAGGTCAAGCTAAACTGGACCAATATCAGACCCCTTTCATTAGCACATGTCACTTTGTTGTGCATCTACACAAGAAGACTAGCTTTGTAAACACCTTCCAATTAGCTATTCTTAAACAGCATGGCAGAGGAAATGGGAGTAACGGGTGGTGGCTGACTGAAATCCATTACGCCCCCAACCCTTCTCTCCGCACAGAACACAACTTGTTTGAACCATCGTCCATACAGCCCGTTGCTCCTTTCGTTAACCTTTAAAGCACTGTGCCGTCTCCAAAAGGATGCATGATGACAGACATCGTGGGTATCCGCTCCATCCTAATTATTTTCCAGTTACTGAATTTGCTGCTGACCATCACCTCCTTTGACACATTCTCTGAGCAATATGTGAAGAAGAAAAAACCATAACAGACCTACTTTGATGAAGATAAACCATGAAATTGTTATCAGTAATGTATCAGTACTGATATTTGATCTTGGGTACAAATATGTGTTGCAGAACTGGAGTGGAATTAGAAATGTACAGTCTGGGCTTTCCAAATCGAAGAAAATAACTGTAGAAAAGTCAAAGAATAAAGTGTTCATCAAAAAATATTTAAGTGTGTCTTAAATTGCACTACACATTGTAAAACACCATGTACTCACAGAGCATCAAAGTTCACCTGAAGGACCCACATGGCGTAGGCAGAGCCTCACTGCACTGTTGACTTTATTGATTTGGGCGATGCATGTGCCATCGTAATTCTGGAACAGTATGCTGAGTTGAGTTTATTTTCCTTTCCAATACAAAAAGATGCATAAACATCATTTAATAAGTGCTGGTTTGTTGCAGACTCAGCAGCCCTAACTCTGAGAAGCAGGGGGTTTTTAACAGGGCAGAGGGGCAGGTTTCCAGTTACATCATCAGTTTTCTGCCCTCCTATGTGACTCCCTGTTCAAGTGCAATATGTCATCCATATGCTCCAGATTGTTCCATCTGGTAATACCTGATAGCCAGGACTGGACTGTTACCCACATTGATGAAATTCAGTTCCCGTACGCTGCATATAAAGTGTGTTGATAAGTGTTAATGTTCACTACCAGTTAAAGACTAAACCAATTTCATGTTGCCTTTATGGCGTAATGTAGACAGTAGAAGGATCACAGTTTTGTTTTATGCTAAAGTAGTTTTTATTAGCACAATTACTGTAGCTGTAGTTTTTTTTTAATTTCATATAGTCTAACAAGGTGATTCAACCATAGCTAGTTTTGCCACTGTCCATATTTAATGAGCTGTTAAAATAGATTGTTCATGGAATGCCCATTGAAATAAAACCAATGCTTTCACCACCAATGATCCCATACTTACATATGGAGTGCGTGTTTGTTTGTATATGTGTGTGTGAGAGAGAATGAGAGGGAGAGAGGATAGTTTACAGTGTGCTTAGCTGTTACTGTTAAGTGTTCAAGTTGATATCAGTAACAGCTATGAATTGAAGAATTCCCTGTCATGATTATCATATTTTAATTAGCATATGAATGTCTTCCAGTAAACAAAGCAGGGAAGATATGAATTTTCTAAACAAACTCAATGAACTTTTAATCTCTTTTATTAATTGACAACCAAGAGATGCCTCATAATTACAGACATATTCCGTGTGCCTTAAGTCAGTGATATCACTAAAGAATGTTGGTAATACATTTGTCTATACCGCCTGCATTGTTGTATAACATATTATTCTGAATAATTAAAGTTAAATTAAGATTACCCTTTGGCACTGCTTTCTCCAGACCCCCTTTCTGCCGTTTCGACTTTAATTTTAAAATAACACTAAATAAATATGATTCAGTAGTACTTCAATTACAGAGTGAAAAAGAGTACAAGTAATTTCCTGTCGGAAGGGAAAAGCAACATGTATAGTAGTTTTTTTTTTCAGTCTGGAATGGCTGAAGTAGTTTGTTGGGTAGTTTTTTCAATGTATTTTTTTATCCAAAGCTATTCTTAGTGACTTCAAAAGTGATTGTGCAGTCAGGTAAAATGATAGCATAATGTAGTATAGGTGTGTTTGGTAAGAGTTTAGTGCAGTGTAATATAGAGTTTAGTGCAATATGAGTGGAAACCATGCCAAATCTCATGCAGGTGAATTAAAAAAAAAAAAAAAAACTTGCAAATGGACCAATATATTGTGTATTGAGAAAAAATCTTTTTCTCTTTCATTTGTGACAGACACATTACAGATGGTAAAACAATTATAATAATTAATATTTTTGTACTGACCTGTTTCCAAACCTGCTTTTGATATGAACTTCATGGACATTGAGTTTCTTTCTGCTTGATCAGTTTATGTGTAGTGAGTGTATGGGGTCATTCATGATTCATTCTGAAATGGTGATTTTTATCTTCATGTATAGAGTGTTAAAACTAAAGGGTGGGTGAAAGGCAAGGTGTCACATACATATTACATAGATGTCACATAGTTGCTTAGACTGAGTTAAATAATTTTCAATGTTGAACACATCCACTCATTAAAAAAAAAAAACCACTACTGCTGATTTTTCAGAAACTCTAAAACACAATGCTATTTTGTTGACATAGTCAGGGAGATATTCAGTTTTAACTCCAAAATGGCCCCAGTGTAGATTGACAGCAGCATATTCAGGAAGGCAAGTGGTAAATGAGTTCTCATCCGTGCATGAAATAGGAACATAAGTAATTAAATCATTCACTTTGCAATTAGCTTGCGAGCATTAAATCTGTTTCTGACCATGGTTATAACAGTAAGTTAAAATCAGTAAAGCTATGGTAGCATACAAATGTATAGTAAAATTATGGGTCACAAAAAGTAGCACAGTTGTCTTGAATCCAAGGCTGTAGTGAAATGTTAGTCTGACACACTTTGCTGGTTAAAATAGTAATTTCCAGAATTGAGTGTGCTCTTACTGCTTGATACCTCCTAGATACAGGAGCAATCAATCAACACACCCACCAGCATTTACATTTGACTGGCTAATGCACCCCATGAATATCTGTTATCAAAGTCACGTGATGATGTGCAATGCAGTCTGCTCCTCTGTGTAACTCAATGACCAATTGCTCTTCTTTCTGGAGCAAAAATACCAGGGATAAACAAAATAATCAGAATATTTAATTGAAATGGACTGTAAAGTATCTAAAGAATTTTTTGAAGTAACATACGACTTTGGAAAAGTGTCCACACATGTGTAACATATTAATATCAATGCAAATTATCAAAATGTTTCTGTGATAAAATTTGTCTTAAAATACCAGTTTCATATGTGTTTCTATATTAATGCAATCTGAAAGGTCTGTTTTGATCAAATATAGAGTGCTTGAATTACAGGTGCATTGGTAAACATAAACAGCACAATTATTCACAACTACCAATCAAGTAAAAGACTGAATCAGGAAAAAGGATTGGTGTCTAACTGTTGAAGTTATCTGGCAGTATTATATGGACACTTAAAAACCACAAAACAATGGCCACAAAAATGGCAATCGAAACTGAATCTAAACCACCATAACCCAGAGATTCACAAAACTGGCACTTATTACAGTGTTACATTTTTAAAACAACTTGTAACCAAGGCTGATCCACATTAATGTGTAAACTGGTGTAATAAGCACAAAACATGGACTTCTGAGCTGTACAAGAAACTAATATTATGGTCTGATGATTCATATTTTACTCTTTTCACTGCATGCAGGCACTACATTTCAGCAGTTAAATGCGGTGGCAGATCTATTATGGGTGTTATGTTCTTGAGGGACACATTAGACACTTAATACGCATATTATACTTTTGGCCAAGGACTACAAAGCCATTTGAGGCAAGGAATGTGTACTTGATGGTGTAAACACTGTTTCCTCAAGTTGCTTCTATATACCAAGATGATAAAAAACCCCGATGCAAACCACAAAACTGGTGTAAGAGTGATTTAATTTGGTTTTTCCATTATGTTGTCTTGGTTCTGTGTATAAATTCAGTTAGGTACATTGCCACAGTTCTGGGCACCATTTTGTAGAAAGTTTTTGATCAAACACAGTGAAGAGTAACTAAATTGGTTCCAGGTGTCATGAGCAGGTGTAAAAGGAGTATCTGAGGGGTTTCCTGGAGTTTATGGAGAGCGAGTCTTTCTGTTTTGTCTTCCCTGGACAGTTGCATGGTCAGTTGAGTTCTTGACATGGGATTTTTATGAAGCTGACTCTGTCAGATATTATAGACAGTCCAGTCGAATGAGTCCTTGGGAAAAATACACTTTCCTCGGCAGGAATGGAGAAAATACTTTTGAAAGCATTTTTTGAACTGATCCAACAGTGAAATAGCTATCACATAGTGGCAGTGCCACTGCTTGAATTTATCTTAATTATTGGGGATGTATGTTGAGATTATGCTTAGATACAGAAAATTACAATTTCTGAGCTATCAAAGAGACATGCAGAACTGGCCCTGCAATAACAGGCTTGGTCAGAAATCACTGTTATCTCAATCATTCACACCCACCCATACTTTTCATTTGTATACAGATAGGGTTTTATTATGTCTGATTTCCCCACCATAAGTATTTACTTCAGTTGTACGAGATATGCATAAACCTGAGTGCATGTAACTTAATTCTGAAATTGTACGTGTTGATTTTGTGATATGCTCTGTTGCAGATAAGCATGTTTTCAAGGACCTTCAATTAAAGCTCACAAAGCAAAGAGAACTGTCAAAATGTTTATTCACCAAATCTAAACATGAACATAATCTTGTTTGAAAATGTAGTTTTACAGATCCAGTTTAATTTAAATTCTGAATGAAAATTAACCTAGGTAGGTTTCACTGAACTGTGGTGATTTTAAAGTAGCTCAGCTCTTGTCAAATGCAAATTTGATGCTAACAAATTAATGACTGAGCAATTGGATACTCACCATACAATTAATATAGTCATAACTTCAAACTCAAGGAACAGAATAGGATAAAAATAACAGGGAGATAAATATAGTTAAACAAACGCGGACACACACACACCTGTTCTGTATGTACGCATGTATATACTTAAGCCATCTGTGTGTAACTGAATATTTACCGTTAGAGTGTAGCTGATTGAAAAGTCTATACTACTGTATATTTCTGAACTAGAAATTATGGTCAAGAAACTTGTCAGGGATAGTGCTTTATCAATAGTATTAAATATCTATATGGGGAGTTTTTTTCTATTATTCCAGAACATGTAAGAAACATGATCAAAATTTACATATCAGAGTCATAAAGGAATACATGTATGAAATAATGCCAACATGACTGTATGCATGAAATAAAATGGGCTTCATAAAAGCCATAAGGTGTAACATATATCCTCATCTTTTACTTGAGCGAAAGACCCCTCCACATTATTGTATATCAAAAGGCTTAAAATTCAGTTAATATTGCCTTTCTATTTGCATCTATTCCCAATTACTTTGCATGTACTTGATATATAATTCAGTACTTCGACAAGCAGTGCCAAGAGCAGCCGTATCATCTGGGATTTAAAGATAAAGATGAGCGCAATCAAAATACCTGTCAAGTCAATACATTTCTGCCTCCCTGCTCTATGTTGAGCCATCTACAGCTGGCTGCTCTAGCACAGTATAAATGCATTGGCAGATACATTTGTCATGTTTTACTGTGCAGTCACCAGCCTTGGGTTGTGCTTTTTTTTTCATCGTTTTTTTTTTTTTTTTTTTTGAATTACACATTTTACTATGCATTGTTATCAACCTGAAACCGTGCATCGCTTGCAAATGTTTTTGTCTCCATAAATGTACATACAGGTGTGGTGTGGTGTTGTAGTAGCCCAAGCAGAGTGGAAACAAGCACCCTGATGTTTATGAGGGAAGTCCCATGTTGACACCCATAACCAAGAAAACCATTAATCTCCACCACAGGATGACATGCCTGCATTTTTCCTCCACAATATGAAGTCAACTGTCTATTTAACACAGTGTTATTTCAGTTATTTTACTACCTGTATGAGGTGCACTATGAATTCCCTGTTTCTGAATGATGTAAGTTGTCATGTCCTGTTGGCAATCCTAATTGATCTTACATGGTAAGAAAAATCAATCTGCGACTTGTTTTTGGATCCAATGTTTTTTGGATTTTTTGAGGCTTTTTCACTTTTTAAATAACATGTCTGTAGAAGATGTGAGTCAAATGTGATACGCTAACACTAACCATGCTCTGTGAGAATCTGACCGTTACCTAAGTTGCCACATCCCTGCCTTGGTGATCTCTGCTACAGTAAGCACTGTTTCCAGACAGTAAGACAAAAGTTTGCTGTCATCTCTGTCCAGAAACAACACTTACTGTAGCAGTGATCACCAGAGATGGTCATGTGTGGACCAAGTTCTTGTAAATGCATTCTGCTGCAAGTAAAACATGAAGCATGAATGTAACCAGATGAAATTTTAATAATGTGTGAAATGTCACATTTACCAGACAATTAGGTTACATTTTTTCAACTAAACTTGCAGCTTCTGTTAATGTAAATAATGCAACAGAAAAACTATGCATCCCCAATAGGGAAAGAAAGTACTGGTTTAAAAAGGTGTTAAAAGTCATTTGCATAATAGCTGCAGTATGAAGTTGAATTTCAATTCAAAACTCATCCTGGTCCTCATATTTTATAGAATGCACCGATATGGAAATATGGCTAACTTGGCGTCTATCCACTGCCATATTTTAGCTATATGACTCTGAACAAGATCCGCTTGACTGAAACAGTAATATCACTCTATATTTTTTTTCAAGTTCTTTGTACAGACACTATGTTTCTGACATCAGAGGGGGGTCATACCTGGATGGAAATATATTATCATGGGGTACTAGTGCTAAAAGTACTTCCATTATTGCAAATCTGCAGTCTAGAAAAAAATATGTGAATGGGGTAAATTGCTTTGAAAACTGCCAATTTTCAAAAGATCTTTCTCTTCACCTCACACAGCCACATGAAAAGTGCACCACCAAACTCCGTGACCTCAGGCGAAATCATAATCGGCTACAAAGACACATTGAATGCGTATGATTTTGGGTCAGGGCAAATAAAAAAATGAAGGATTTTTTGAATGAACTTTATACTACCGTGTAAGAAATCACAATGACCTCATGTTCAAAATTGTAAACAACCTATCACTGTCAATGTATTTTCTATGATAAGGAGTAGAAAGATGTATTATTTTTAGTGCTTTCAGGTCATGATGATACTAATTTTGGTGCCATAAACCAGGAAAGTAAATTTAGACCTTTACTTTCTCCTGCCTCATTGTGCATTAGTAACTCCTCAGTGAGTCAATCCTAATGCTTCCAATGTAGAAACATAATTTTGGTTGTTGGGTGTAACGTGCAAAAGTAAGTATTCCATTAAAACCTTAAAACTGTATACACTGACCTAGATAACCTAACATACCATAGCTATCAGTTTAACTAAAACTTTGTGACCTTACATTTGCTTTATATTTTTTGTTACAGTAATGAAACAAAAATGGATTGGTTAATTGATAGCTTAATAGGTCTTTAATGACAAATGTATTGTCATTCATTTCTGTGGGTGTCATCACATCCTCCAAATTCTGCTCATGGTTACTCCGCATTGTTGAGCTCTAAAGCTGAATCCATTAGTAAGTCTATAACTTATTTGTTTTAAGTGTATAACCTATGTATTAGCATGTATGCTAATAACATATATTAAGGACTTCAGATTTTACTTTCTGTAGGGTTTCTACATTGATCAGGTCACAGCTGGAAATAATACAACACAGTTGTTCAGTAGTTTTACCTTTTTATTTTCATGTGTCAAGTCTACTTAAAGCCAGCTGGGTCAGCTCACTAGTTATACATTGCTTGAAGAAAATAGCAGTGAGAATGCTCAAAGGAAAGTACTTGGAGACTGTGAGTCGCATAGCAGCTGAATTATTTAGAGATACGATCTTGAATGAGAAGAAGTCACTGGATAATGTCAACAACAGTTGAGCTAAATGTTTGCAATGTCAATGGACACCATCTCTGTGAAATGACAACATGACAAATAGAGGCACAATACTGTAGCTGCTGGCACTGACAGCTGCTGTTGTTATTGTACCAACCGAAATATTCACCCACACCTTCAGACTCCTTTTCTGAGTGATGCTTATGTAAATACAATGTAAATACAACTGTGTACACATTTAGTAATCAAAATGTATATGTTCATTTCTAATCAACCCAGGTGTAAGTCGTTGCTGTCATTTAGGCCTTCAATAAAAGTGCAGTCTGATTTGATGTTTGTTTTTCTGCTGGGCTGTTTATATGTTCATTATGCCATAGTAATTGTTGGAATATTGTTGATTTTTCCTTTATTTAGGGTTTCTTACTTCTCTACTTAAAAGAATCATAAAGAATAGAGAATAACAGAGCCTCTGATGGCAGTACATTCTCTACTCACTACCTACATACTGTGTGTTAATTTTGTTTCATTTAAATACAAAGTGCTCAGAGCAAATATTCAGTAATTACATCATAAAACATAAAACACATTCACTTGTTCACATAAACTTGTGTTGTAGCGCTGCCTTCCAAAATTATTAAACAATGAAAAAATTGTATTCATACCTATATACATGTGGGAGATAATCAGCTGAAATATTATTTTTTGATAGATTCAAACATCTCACTACATAGCTAATTTAGTCTCCATAACACTTTTACATTTCAATTTCACAGATATTGGAAACAAGTAATTGAAATACTTGTTAAGATAGCATCATCCCACTACAAATTCCAAGCCTTATAACTATAAATACTCTCCATAACTATGTCACTGTCACTGAAACTAATCTCTTGGAGCATCTGAGGCATAGATTTAGCATCTTAGAGGTCTAAAATTTATAGTGTTCCATATAAACTGAAAACCTATATTTCAATCAATCAATCAATCAATCAATCAATCAATCAAGAAACTCATCTCTCAAGCAGAATTAAAAGGGACAAAAAATTCAGAGAGAAACAGAACCAACACATCTGCAAAAAGAAGTGAAATATTAAGAGCTGCACAAACACAAAGGGATGTGCATGCAAATATCTCCCTGCTTTCTTTGCCAAAGCAAGAGCCAAAATGGCAGAGGGGGCAAAGGAAATGGAGCCTGGAGCCTTTAAAGGATATGAACACAAACTCAAGATCTTTTATATGTGCCCATCCTCTTCTTTACTAAATACTTAATTTACCCTTAGTCTGAACTGGAAGCAGTGGTGGGATTACTGCTGGACCATCAGTGTAGGTTACTGGCCTGATACACCTAAGCCTCTGCCCTGAGGGTAACCCAGTCCTGTTTAAGTTGTCCTGTTAAGCTTAGCCTAAAATTTGTCAGCCAGGGTTTCAGTCAGAAATATGATACCATACCACATATATACCTACATAAATTTTTATTACTAAAACTTCACAGATACTGTTATCACAGCCAACATGATTACTCTTTTGTTAATTTAGGTAAAATTCATTATAGACCTGGAAACTGCAATTAGATTTAAATTTATTTGGAAACTAAGCCATGCCCATCCACTCAATGCCACATGGAGGCCAGATGCTCATTTTGTGACCATTCTCACAAAAAGGATAAAAAGCTCTTCATAAAATGTTTTGGTTCACAATTTAAAGACACTTTAGAACCATTTCAAATTTGCCTTCCCTTCACAATTGGATTTCGTGTTGCTGGTGCAGGAGTGAAGAGCAATTAAATGGCAAATAATTCTTCACCTGTAATGTTAGCCTTTGTGTTTATGTGTCATTTGTCTCTGCTGTGCATTACTGTTTTAGTCTGCACTTTCCTGAATTGATAACAGATGTTGCAGCAGTGGCCATCACTTGTGAATACTTAGCACTCCAAATTTGGAGAAAATGACAAAAGAATTAAGATCCATCTACAACTCAGAAATTTCTGTACTATTTTTCTTTGGTGTTCAATATTTGCCAACAGGCTTGTGCCATATTTATTTAGGCCTTTGTATTCCTAATGGGATATGGAGTATTGACAATCCACTGCCATCCGTTCCAGGTGTCTCCATGTCAGTCCCTCTGCCTTCCAATTGCTCCGTCTCTTCACTGGACGGTTTTAGCGCCATGTTATGGCTTGTTTTTGTGATTACTTTATTCCTCCCTCTTAGAGTAGGTCCCGGCTAGCTCCACTACTTCCTCTTGAGTTGTGGTTTTATTGGGTACTGTTTTTTCAGTTTCCCACAAGCTGTTGTTGTTTGGATAGTGGATTCTTTGGCATCTAGGACAGTGGTTAATGTAGTTTGTTCAGTGTGTTAATACAATGAAAAAATTATTTTGTTTTTTTTTTGGTTACTTTATGTATGAAGTGGCGACAAAAATAATTTTCCATAATTATGTAGGATTCTTTTAATCAATAATTTCATGCAAACTATATTGAGAAATTCTGAAATTACTTGTAAATGTTATTGAGAGCTGGAGTTGGTTTACTTATTTATTGCTTTAAGTGGTTGTATTTAAACAAATACATTCCAGAGTTTAAGATACTGTCAACCAACATTTGTTTAATTCCAATAAAACCTACACATTGATGACCCACTTTTTCATCAAAGTCTATAGGTTCTCATCTCCCATCTCCTTATTGGCCATTATACTTTAGCTGACAGAAATATCACGGTTGCTACATGAATTGTCATTCCATAGAAAGGCTCATGAAACAATGTGCTGTACTAGAAAGGATATTTGGATTGCTGAAATGCTCCTCAGCTGTTGGTAAGCAAAAGGATTATTTGACTGAGAAAACGTCCAAAACTTTGCCCAGGGAATATTGCATTTATCTGAATTTTTAAATCACAGAAAAGGAGGATCTACTTGCTTTGCATGTCATCAATGTTTCTGTAATAATTGGAATCCACTTCAGAGGGGATTAGCCTGAGTAGTTTCACTTGAACCCTGTCACTCAGCTTTACCTGTTTCCAGCTCTCATCATGGGCAAGTAGGAATCCTTTTCACTGGGTTTCCCCTTACAGGATCATTTTTATGAATATGATACACCATTTTCACAGTAATTATCCTGACCTGCCTTGTTGCGCCACATAATTGGCAAATATAAAGGCTGTCCCTTTTCAATTTGAAGTGTGCACAGCAATACTTACCTCCATCAAGCAGACACAGAACACCAGATGTTGTCAGGAAACCTCCCCTCCTCTGTGCACTAGCTCTTCCATAGTACTGTGTGTCCGGAGGTTTAAAGAGTAGTTACTAGCTCATGGGTGAGTGCATCCTAAAAGTGCATCATTGCAATTTTCTTTGCAGGAGCATAATTAGTGAGAAAACAGGACAAAATCTTGTACAAAAAGTTGTTGAAAATCTTCTCAAATGTGCACTTCTCATAAGATTCTGTATCGCCATGTATAATAATGAGATCAGGGTGGTGAGTTCACTGGTTATCATCAATGCAAATAGGCTATTCAGCTAGCTCTGCATGGTTGCTGAAGTTATTTGGCTAACATGGAAAGCCAGCTTTATGGTTCACTCCCCTGGAGTTTCACAATGGCATGGAATGTGCAAAAATCTATAATCCATATTTTTATGGCATGTTGACATGTTTCCAGAGTCTATAAAAAACTGTAATTATTCCTTGACAGACTTTCACTTTGAGAGAAGTACATAAAAAATGACAGGATAAACAAGAAGCTCCCTTCATTATCTGAGACAGGGTCATGGAAATGGTTCTTTGGGAATCGATTAAGTTTTGTGTAAATTCCATAGGATTCAGCAGCCATAGAAAAAAAGGAGGCAGGTGTAACATGATGTGTTATCTGACCATTTGCCTCCATCCAAATAATCCTGCCTCAAACTAATATATTGTAATTGAGAGCGCAGAAGCAATAAAAATGTAGATGGGACCAGGTAATGGAAAGAGATAACTGACATGCCAATATCACTCTCTCATCTCACAAAATGAAAAATACAGTATTCTGTTCTTTTTTCTCTGAATAATGCTGACAGACCCTGATCTAGCTGAAGTAATACTGACTTGGGACACTTAAGTCACTTTGTATGCACAGACTATTCATTCTGTATGAATTCATATATCCTCATCACACTACCAAGTGATACATATCTGGTTTATGTTCACTGTATCCCAACATATGATGTTGCAATCCTAGTTTTGTATCATTATATGCTTTATGGCTGGAGATTGTAAAGATAAACCTTGTTGAGTGCTGTTGCCAGATCCTTTTATAATCAAAGATAGAGAGCAATGCATTAATATATGAGACATAATCAAAGCAATACTGATTTCTGAACAATTCATTGGAGTGTCAGAGTGAATGTTGAGAAAAGAGTGAAAAATGCCAATCAGACGTATTACCAGTATTTTATTTCTTAATGGTGCTCTCAGCTCTTCTTTAGAGGAGTGTCACAGAATCAGAAGATGATGTACCTTGTTTCCTCTCTTCACTCAAGTGCATGCTGTCAGAAAGCTATTAAGACATAACGCAGCTCTCATTTAAACGTGTTCTAATTCTCTCCATAGCAGCATATCTGATTTTGGAGAGCAAGTCACATCCTTCAATGCGACGCATTGACAAATGTTATTGTGTCAAGACTGTTATGACCTGCTTAAAAATCTGCTCCTGCATCAAATGCAAGGGATTATTCCCGATGCATGTGACACTATTCTACAGTGACTCACTAATGAATGTTTGTAAACATATGCCACACTGGGGAATAGATAATCTTTCTGCTTGATAAGTCACCAAGATAACCTTTCTTCTGTCTGTTTTCCAGCAGGCTGCTTCCAGGAAATAGTCAAGATGCGAAATGAAGAGCATACGAGAAAATAAAAGAAAAAATGAAAAGGTCTTAAGTCTTAAAGAGAACTTTTCTGGCTCTCATCATCCAATTAAAATGAAATAGGCATGTAAGAGTGTCAAACAGTCGAATAACAGTAGGTCAAGTTTAAAGAAATATTGCTGGAAAACTAATACTTCTTTTTAAGCCATTTGCAAAAATGTTTTAGGGACAGAGGAAGCAGAAAAAACACTTCCCTGGGAGCTACATTTTTCTTCTTGGTTCTCTTATGTGGCAGAGTTTTGAATCCTGCAGAAACACCTTTTTTTTGGTGGTGCAATGAACAACGGGAAGGATGTGAGCAGGGGAACAGCAACTGTGAGAACTTGGATGACCTACCTTACCGTTGTGCGGTGCAGTTTCGAGCAATAAATCAGACGACAGAGGACAGACTGTAGCACTGCGGCCTCCCTCCCCGAGGAGGCGGGACAGACCCCCTCTGCTGCACAAACACTCCCCTTTCCTACACCATAAAATCATCCATTACAAAATATGCCTCATGTGACACCCAGCAGTTACCTTTCACCACTGCACTGGTAAACATAAAGCACAGTAGATTCACATCCTGATGCCTAAGTTCACACTGTTGGCCTGCGATGGAGGTGGCATCTGGCAGAAAATGGCAAACTGCTAATTGCAATGATTTGAAAGCTGGACAGAGCAGTAGCTTGTGAGGACTGCCATGTGGCCAGGGAGTTCATTTGACCCTTGCTGCTGGTCTCTTGGTTTAAAAATGCCATCAGTTGGCCTATTCTCGTCGCATGCATTCTGTGTTATCAATGTGGCATGAAAGGACTTTTCCTGATGTTATAGAACTGCTATTGGTGCCCTCTATGGTGTAAGTGTGCAGGAAAATAAATAATTTGTAGGATGCTTGATCATAAAAGTGGACTAAGAGAGGAATCCACTCCTTGCTCAGACATGATCTTGATCTTTTGCTGCTTCACTATGGATTGTATTTTATCACAATTTTATTCAGAAATAAATTCAATTTTTAGTGTTTTGCGGGAAATATGTTTTTTATTAACTTTGGTGAACACTGAACTTGATCATTCCAATTTTAATATTGGCCATTTAATAACCTTCAGTTGCAGGTTATTTGAAATGTACATTGGATAAATTATTATATTACTCTGTAAATTGATATTCACATTTTCCATCCATGGTTAGTTCTTGTGCATGTTCACTATATTTTCCAATTTCCCTTCAACAGAATATATGTAATATAGAAATATATTTAAACGAGCAATCAATACTGCAAATTGCCTGATTTGGGTAAAATTCTTTATGTTTTATTCAATATAAATACAAATAAATGGAAGGAAGTACTTTCCTTTTGCAATGCCATCATCAGTTTTATGGCATTAAAAACTGAAAGTCACACATAGTACACCATAAAATACTGAATTACTGGCTTATCCATCAAAAATACAACAGTGACTGTTGTAAGGCTTAATAAATAAGGGCAAAGAAAAAAAACACTTCAAAAGAACCAAAAAATGGTTTGTCACTGAAAAGAATGAGCTGACCTAGAAAAAAGGAATGAATGTTATAAAAGATTCCATCCCCCGCTGTCTTTTTTTTCTTGTTGATTAATTCAAACAAATGTCTATATATAAAAAGTGACATATCTGTAAGGATTCAAAACAATAACGGATTCAAATTCTGTTGGAGTAAACATCACTTTCAAAGATATGAACATTTCATAGTTCCAAACACTCTCCAGTCATTGTTGATAGGCTGATGCCGCAAAACTATATCTCATGGACATGCTTTGCACAGAACGGGAAATTGAATGTGTAATTAACGGAATGGAATTTCTGTTGTAATATTTATGTTAAATCTCCGATAGTAATGTGATTACATCAGGCCTTGAAATGAAGCCACATTATACAGGAACACAACTGATTGTGACATTTTACATTCAACATTTTAATTCCCATCACAGAATGCATTTCTGAATGTGTGTGTTCCAAAAAGATTAAAGATGGAATAACACAGGGATAGAGAAAAGGTCACTTGGATATGTCAAATACCCAGAGCTGTATGACTAATGCAATTCATGTTTAAAAAAAATCACTCAGAGAAGTCATTTGCCATGAGTGTCAACTGATTTGCGTGGACACCAAAACAGATCTCTTCTGTTATTGCTGTTGGTGTTGGGTTAATATAAGAATCTGAAATGTGTCTTATCTTTGTTCACTTGTTGATAGTACTGACACCAGCAAAGTCAACTAATTTCATGCATGGTGAGTTGCAGATGTGTGTACTGTATTTATTATGCTGGAAATATGATAGAAGGAAATGAACACGGGTATAAGAACAAATGCAGAGATGGAAGATGCTTATTTGCAGTTATGCATGCTTTACATGTGTATATATCAAGTGAATACCTACTCATCTATGACAGAATTCTAGTGACATGACAAAAGCTATAAATAAATGATATAAAAATGTGCTCTTGATCTTGGGCCTCTGATACAAAAGTCTGAGAGGATGGGGAAGAAAACTGGTGTGATGCTGACAAGGCAATAACAATCAGGAATTGTTGCTCCACAGTTGACTCAAAAGCCTATTTGATGACCCACCCTAGAAATAATAAAAGCATACCAAAAATGTTTCCGGCAGCAGAATTATGGGCAGAGAGGACATAGTTTTGAGTTTTATGGTGGCTGAGAAGTGGAATGAAATGGCATGGTTTCAGGAGCTGTCAGGCACTAAAGTGGGAAAAATGGAGCTCTAATTTTAACATCGGCAGAAGGGAAAGTATTTGATTGCAAGTTTTAAAGAAAAAAAAACTAAACTAAAATGGGATGAGCTGGAAGTGCTTACGTTATTATCTGGACCTGTGCAGAACATCCATTAGATGCTCTAATAAGACCCTTTCAGTATGCAGATTTTATTCTGCGTGCAAATGGGAGCAACAAGGATAAAACTTTTCTGTTTGGAAACAAAAAATTCACACAGTATTGCTGGATGTTTGTCTAAAACATTGGAATGACAGCGATGTCATCTGCCGAGCTGCAACTGTACATTTACATTTGGGTAGTGGAAAATACCTTATATCGTACAATACAGTAAGAGAGCTGGCCATTTTAACCAGTCAGAAAAATAAATGTGTCCCTCCATAGTGTTTTATTGGAATGCTGTGGTGACTGCACTACATCTGCTCCAATAATTACAGGGTAGTATGACCTCTCATATGTTATTGCTTTAATACAGTGAGATATCTGCTAATTACTACTATTACCCAAATATAACATTCCTAAACATCAATATCCTCTCCCCTAATGTATGCTACATATGATATCTCAACAAAACTTTTTAACTTTGAAAAGTAAGTTACTGAAGTAAAGAGATATTTGCATTAGCTGACTCTATGCTACAGTTTGAATTTTGCGGTCATTATATTTTTAAAAATTCAACAACGTCATACTGTGCAGTGACATGAAATCCCTCTTTCACCCTCCTTTCCCCTGTGCTTGGTTTCATTGCTAAGATCTAAATTAAGAAATAACCTCTGCTTTGAATTCCATTTATATGGCAATTTATGGTGGGATGTCATTAACATTAAGCAAAGATACATATATTTTTAAAGAATAGTGTTAAATTGTGTTTACCTTTGTGATAAAGAAAAGACTTTAACTATTGTGAATTTGCCTAAGGGGATTGTGGCCACAGTTAAAAGCCCATTGTAAAGTTACGTATTGAGCTCCTACACTCCATCCTACCCATAAATTGTACAGTTTATAGATTGTGCAGTTTAAAACCAAGGGATGGCCTCAGCCCTTTCCTTGTGTTTGCAAAAATGAAGGAGAAAGAAGACAACCACTGGATGCCTCAATGCCACACAGAATTATAATGGCCCTGTTCCTGGCACAAACAGGAAGATATCAGCCAAGATCAAGTAAAGGACCTGCAGGGATGGGAACACTTGCACCTTGGCAGACACAAGCAGGCATTGATGTTTCTAATGCTGGAGGCTGAAAGCACACAGTCATTGCATAGCTAAAGAACAGCGATAAAACAAGGGATTTAAAAATGCTACCGAGCACCTGTAAGCTACAAGCATCCTGGCAATACATCAAGAAATGGAGAGACAGTCTCTTTAGGGTGTTCAGACTGCGGTTGAATATACTGAGGAACATAATAAAAATGATGGCTCTTGGTGTGGTCTGGCAAATATTGTTCTATGGTCAGTCAAGCCAGAGGTAGATTCTACAGGAAGCATGGCAGTTCTCTTCCGACTTTGAAAAAATGCTATCAATCCAATACAGATTGATAGCACTGCAGAAGCTTATATTGGGCTACATGTCTCTGAAAAACCTTATGCAACTCATTAAACTATAAAACCAAATGTAAAAAGTGCCAAATGAATTTGTTGATAATGTCTATAGGGAAAAATAGCAAGAAATGAAACCATGAATATAAAAATGGCCCTTGCAATTTCAATTGTAATCTCTGTCTCAATCATTTAGTACAATACAGCAATGACCTTATCTGATGTTTGTACTCTGATGTTAAAAAGCAGATTGGTGCAACATAGCAACCTCAGAAACAGAAGTGGACGGAGGTGATTCCTCAGGTATGACCCTGGCAGGGCCCGCGGAACACGGTGCACGCTTTTCGCTGCATTTTATGGGGCTCCCTGAGAAAAGCGGGCACCCACTCAGAACGTTCATTACGAGTGATGCGTGTTCCTCGACAGCTCCCTTGATAAATTCAGATTGAGCTCCTGCCTGTCATTACACGGCATCCGCTGACTGCGCAGGTGGTCGACTAGCCAACACAAAATGAACAATCAGCCAGGGATCAAAGGAGGTGAATCTCCCTACCCATTCCTTTCTTCAGAAAATGTAAAAAAAATAAGCTATCCTTTTTTGGCACGCATCAAGTGATTGTCCAGGTGCCTGTCACTCCTGAGGCGTCTCCAGGAACACAAACAAAAACAGAAGAGGCTAAACTAAAGCGTGTGGCTCAGGTCATTGAGAGAAGCATTTCTGTGGCATGAATAGAAGAACATCAAGGCAGATTGTCATTCAAACAGTACTGAGTGAGGCAAAGGACAAAGGCAGAGGATTGAAATGAATACATTACTTTGCTGTTATTGTTGTTGTTTCTGTCGATGATGAAGCAAACAAAAATAATGAAATAGAGTATATTCCATCTTTCAGTCTTATTTTCCCAATCAGCCTGAGCATCTGAATTGCAGCTGTGCCATGAGGAAAAAAAGTCTGTGTGAAATAAAGCAGGAGAGGCGTGAAGTCAAAGGGAAATGTCATAAACCTTCAAATTGTGAAGTTCACATTTTCTAACTGAAGTGAAACTGCATAATTTGATAGAAGCTTTCATTAGACAGGGAGCACTTTCACAAACTGCTGCTATTTCATGCTTTTCAGAGTGCTGCAGTCCCATTTAGAGCAGGGGGAAAAGCACAGCAGCAGGGGGATAGAAGTTGATATTTATGTCATTTGTTGTTGCATTTCGAATCCCTTGCAGACGGTTCCTCCTTTGGGTTTTGCCTACCACTGAATACTGACTGAAGCAAAGCTGATCGCAGAGATGAAATAGAAGTTTGGTTTAACATGCCATATTTTTAGTTTTCTCCAGGATTTTGAGAAAGCAAAAGATGAATACAAAATGGACAGAAAAAGAAATAAATGTTTAAATGTTCTTTTTTCATTAAATCCCATCCTGAATAAAACCAGATTGCATTAACTGCTTTATGTTTTTCTTTACTTTTGCCATTTCTATGTGGAGCAGTGATTAGACCTGGAAAAAATGATTGCCAGTTGAAAAAAATGACTTGATATAACAAGGCCGATGGAGTCAGGTATTAGTAATTACCATTGTAGTTGTTCATGTTGCTCTAAAGAACTTTTGAGATACAACGGCAACATAATTAACTCATGACTAATTAATGCAAATTTATTCCTGACATACATGTCTTGTCAGCACCTCACAGTTCACACTAATAATTAGCAGAGATTTCTGTTTTTCCACTTACTTAACCTTACACGCAGCTAAATTTATTCGCAAAATATCCACATATTTTTTTATTGTGAAAGCCTCTTAGAGTTCCTCAACTGTTTGGTCTGTGGTAGGATTTCTGCCCCACCGATTAACATGAAAGCCACTGTGTTAAAATGTGAAAGCCCTCTGACACATTGGTTACATCAGCTTGACACCTCACCCTGCACATGTGGTTAAATGCAGTAAGCCCCACATTCGGAAACATGGTTATGCCAAATTATGTCCATTTATTCATTGGACTGAGACAGTGAGCTCCAAATCGCAGCCATTTTCCTTTATGTCACATAATTTATTATTATGTCCACATAATTTATTTAATGTTGTGTTTGTACATTGTATCTACATTTTAGATATTTTGCAAACACTCACACAGAGCAACTTATAATTTACACAAATGAACACTTTTTTCATTCATACAGCTCTGTATTTTTAACTGAGGACAACTTTAGGTGGAATAGCTTATTTTGCTCAAGGATACAATGGCAGTGCCCTACCTGGGAATTGAACCTACAACTTTTGAATTACATGCCTCACTGCTATGCTACACAGCCACACTGTTTGGCATCTTTCATTAAAAAAATCAGTACCCCTGCAAAAAAAGGAGAGTAAATTATTCATTTTTAAAAATGAACTGCTTTTTAGGGGGCTGTCCTAATTTGGAATGCAGGACTGCAATTTGCAGGCCAGCTCCATCAATGTAACATCATTTGTTTATCTTGGAGAGTGAAGAGTAACCCTCCTGTCCTCCGGAAGTATGTTCTACGAGCCACCACTGTGCTGCTTTACAATGCAGTGCAATGCAGAACTGCATTTTATTCACAGCTGTTTAAGTTTGAAGTTTACATGTGGACACGCATTTGCAGCATCAGTACAATATTGTGGTGTAAATATATACAGCATATTCAGGAGCAGAATATCAGGTGCACAAAAACTATGTTAAATATTACCTTGTGAGGGTACACTACAGGCTTACTATTCACCAGAGGAGTCTTTCCCACACAATGAAGCAAAGGTAGGCCTCCTTAGGCAACATTATGATTAATTCCACAACTACAGAACCCCAGACCACAGTTGGCATTGTCACAGTCAGGATTCGATTCCAGATTGCTGGGTGTGTCATGGCGCCATTAATCACACATTATTTAGTGGTGAAGCAGGTCTGCGGTAAGGCTCATCGTAGCTGCAATGCCACTCATGGGCCAAACAGTGATCCCCTCACTCAAAACAGTAATGGAGATCAATGGTTATTTCATTGCATGCCTCCATGAAAGCCGACAGCCCAGACTGTTTGATTGTCTGTGATGCTGAATCTGGCAGCACACCAAATAAAGACCATCCTGAATTACCCATGCCCCACAGCTCACAAAGTGAATCCCACATCCATTAAGTATGGAAGCCCCCGCTTTAAAAAACTGTTATTAAAAATTCCTTTTCTCATTAACTCATATTAGGAATTCTGACCCAGGTGTGCTCATCACCTTCACTCTCCGTCCTCCAGCTTGAGAAATGATCAGATTTGATATATGAAATAGACATGCATCCTGAATCACCTTGGCTCTCTTCTCAAGAGATAAGTGGATGCTTGAACAGTACAGATGAATAACCAACTTAGATAAGCATTAGCCATGGAGGATTGATTGATCTTGATTGATTTGAATGATCTAAAAAAACCTCAAAACTTCCTAGTCTCCTCTCTGACAGGGTAACAGAAGTTCTATCTGGCTAAGATATTGTTGTCAGTGCAGGAATGATTCAGGCTGATCTATATTTGGGCATAGTATTTCTCAGGATTTTAGTTAGGATTTTAGTCCAACAGCACTGCAGCCACCCATACTATAGAATTTCTATTATACAACCTTCTGGGACAGTACTGATCGCTCCACTTGTGAAAGTAAAGTGAGGATGTCTCTGTCCTACCACTGATAGGACAGAGTAACAATTACTATTGGGCAATCCATGTTTAGGTGAGAAATGAAGTATATATTTAGTGTGAACAACAGAGCGACAGCCTTATAAGGGCCTTATGTGATTAGATGTGGTTGTTCTTTGTGCCCTTATTGAACACATTGACTTTGGGCAGACACGTCTTGAGATTGATGGTAACCAATTACACACAGACCAGTTTCACATGAGATGTGAGCCCCCAATGCCAGCCATCAATGCCGTTCAGTGGTCACAACTCCAATGTTATGGTGTACCTGACAGCCAAAATAAAATCATACAGAGGCATAAATCAGGCCAGCAGCTATGGTGCAAGAGGTCTTTGGTTAAGCTTTTTTTTTTTTTTTTTTTGAGGACTCCACAGAGAAGCCACAAATTGGATCAGATTTCAGTGTGTACCACAGCTTTTAACTTCCTGAAAATAGTATGCAAGATGAGGGAAGGTGAAGTAGCTTGTCGTTTTGTGGACTTGGAGAAGGAGGTAAGAGCATTGAGAAGATATTTATCTCACAAATGTCCTATGATCACCTGGGGCATACTGAGTAGTGATTAAATACATATAAGAGTACGGCTTATCTATGGACAGCTATACACATCTGTGAGACAGACTTCAATGATGTAACGTGCACCACACATACAAACACATACTACGCTTGTAGTAAAAACTCCCTCACATTTACCCCTATATTTGCACAGACTGATAACACCAATAGATGTCCAGTTCCAGTTATTTAAGGATTTAGAGTCAGTCTTTTAATGGACACAGTTGTAATTGAAATGTACTATTTTGGGATCAACATCATTTTTATGAAAAAAAAATATATATATATATATATATATATATATATATATATATATATATATATAAATACACACACACACACACATATATATCCCTTTTGAAAATGTTATTTTCATTTTAAAATCAAATTTTATTTTACCTTAAAGAGGCTAAAGTTCATTTTGACTGAATTACATATGCCTTTAAAAGGCACTGAACAAATTTGATTTAATCTTGCTCCATGTGTTTTGGGCTTGCGTGCAATGACAAAAACAGTTGAACTGACAAGGCCGAAAGGAGGTAAGTGAATTAGTACATGGCCAGTTGGGACAAGGAAAAGACAGTGCAAAGCCAGATTTACATGCTAGAGGAAAGAGACCACAACTGATGTCGAACAGGCTAATTACAAAAATTACATTTTTCAGCAGTCAAGCTGAGGGAGACAAGTAAGTTAATTGCCTTTTCATTTCCGATGTGTTTTTAGATTTTTGTTACGCAGAAAGGCTCACAACATGGATCAAAAGAGAAAATGTCCAGTGTAAAGAAGTAAACATTCTAAAACCTGTTCAGTAATGGGTGAGATTTGTTCACAACATTCAGCTATTGTGTTATTCAACTGTGTGACTTTATTTTGTGGGACTACTTCCTCTCACCCTCTGTTTTTCCAAGAAGGGGTAGGCTGTGAATAGAAAACCCCAATAGTGAAAATAAGTATGTGGCCATGACAAGCATTGAACAATGGGCTGTAAGCACAAAGAGGTGCCTTACATACCTATGTTCTTATTTGTGCGGCTTTAATTGCTGCCTGTATATTTAACACATGCTGTGGTCCAATATCTTTGGTAACAAAGAAATACCATAGGAACTGAAACATGACAGCATAATACAAATGTAATATTGTTTTGTTCAGTCTGGCTCATATTTACTTTACTTGAGATCAGTAAGTATATAAGATTCTGCATGCAATGTGTGTCTCAAATGTCAAGAACTGTATGGTGAATCAAAAGAACAACTCTTATAGGTACTAATCCCGGAAACTATATGCAAGTTTTTTTTTTTATTATTGCCTTGTCAAGAGCTCGTTAAAGGGCTGAATATAAATAAGATGGAGCAGGCTAATCTATTGAGGGAGGCACAAAAAAAATGCCAGGAAGCCACTTATGCCCAAATCTTACTTAAACTCACAAACACTCTAATGTCATCACCATTCCTCATGTGCAGCACATTTTCCCCTCCACACAAGCTCATCCTTCTATTTCACATGCAATTCTTATGAGGTGGTAGGACTTAATTGTGTGTAAAATTGTTACAAAAACTTCCAGATGAGTGAAGAGTAAAAGGGTGGGAGAAGCAGCTATTGTGATGAACTCAGTGCAAAGTAAAGAAGTGCCCTTGAAGATGGATCAAAAAAATGTTCAGTCTAACTGTCTGAGGGTCATATATTATTGAATGTTTACAATAAAACTGTTGTAATTAGTGCTATCTGAAAAACCGAGTAAAATGACACTCTACAGTTACCATAACTATGCCAATCTCAACGAGTCATTACAAACTCTCAGTGCAGCTGCTCACCAAAATGTGAAAAATGTGCTACCTGAAACAGCCAGACATGCTCTAGCATCTGAATACATCATCAGTGAATGAGAGATGTATTGTGGCAGAAGAGGCAATAGCTTATATTAAATGCTTGACAAATGCATGCTTTGCTACAGAACTCAGATGACAGAATTTAAAGGAGGAGAAAGAAAGTTAAGCCAAGCTTGATCCCTCAGCGCATGATGACAGCACACTGCAGTGTTACAGAATAAAAATCCTGAAGCAGAACATTGAAAGTTACATTATGTGTTTACTTCATTCTTAATTAACATATATTCTACCCTCTATTATCCAAATGCCTGGGGGATTTAAATGTTGTTTGTGATAAAAAAATAATGTTACAATAGCTGGGAATTCCAGTATTTCTTTTTTATTCAAACCTAATCCCCATCTATATCACATCAGTCAACATTTACTTGATTTCTAATGAGTTAATTCCAATTATTCTATTCATAATTCTTTCATGTTCAGTACTCTTACTTCTGATCCTATAAATGTGCTGTCTAAAATATGCAAAATTGTTTACATTTGGATGTGTTCATGTATTTTAAAACAAAATTCTGAGGTAATCATCTTTAGTGATCTAGACTTATAAATTGAGCGGGTAATATAATGGTCCAGCTTTGTGTCATGTGACTTGGATCTTACTATAACAACTGTCGCTAGAGTGAGCGGGGCTTCGGATCGACTCAATTGGCTCCACCTCACCAACGTGACAGTGGGATAACTGGCTAAGGTCACCAGACTCATCAATCATTCACTAGAACCACCCCTGGCAAGATGAATATCAGCACGTCATCATTCTTCATTAGTATTTAAGAATTCAATGGTATAATAAAATGATATATACAAACTAAGAACTGTGTATTTTGAACTATCATCCAAATATATGCATTCAAAAATCCTTGCAATCTTTACTATTTCCATCTGCGATTTGTAACCTGTCTATTTCAATGCTTTTTTCTTTAATCTGTCAGATTTCTGTCAGATCTTGTCTCTGAAGTATGTTTTTGAGTTATGCCACTTTGCCTGTTCAACTTTGAAGATTATATTTGGTTTTTATTTTCCTCTGAATGCAATTTTTTTATGTGGCTCTTTGTTTTTTCCAGTCAAATTTGCTTTTTCAAAGTAAAGCAGTTATATGAAAGCAACACATGATGAATGTAGCCAACACATAGTTGTGGCTGTTTAAGTGGCATTCACATAAAGAAAGGCAAGTCTGTTCTAAATAATCTTTTATTTTTGTGATAATTAAGTCTCTTATATGAACAGTACAAATAAGATCAGGACCATTCACCAAGAGGAGGACACCATACGTATCAATTTTGTATCATCTGTTGAAACATAAGAAATGCAACCAATTATTAAATTAATTTTGACATCATACAAAATAACATAATGATAAGATCAAAATTGTAATTTGGTAATGAAAATACATGTATATGTATTTCAACCCAGTTAGAGGAAGAACATCATTCTTTTATGGAGATAAGGGTTTCTACAATGTAGAACAAGAGGCATTTTGCATTTCTGTTTGTTTTAGGATTTGTGCAAAGCCAAAAATTACTTTTTAATTATATATTCAATTGAACTTAGTAAAGTGGACTGAAAAAAAAAACAATTGAAATAAGATACATACAATCTCTACGCACTGTCTGGCAGAATGCTCGCCATATTGTGATTTTGCCTAAATTACATTGCTCACTTGCACCAATGCAGAGTGGGAGTGAAATCAGTACTGCCCTCAGCTTGTTTGTGGTGCTGGTGGGTGGTCACTTGATGAGTCAGCACATCGGGCTGGGAAGATGAATGACGATCAGGTAGTGGTCCGGCGTGTGTCTCTTCAACCCTCACCTGTGACCTTGCTCCCATCCAAGAGGACAAATGATGAATCTGCAGCACCATGGCAGACAGGGGAGGCCATGTTGATACACACCTGCCTATGGTTTCACCAACCATGCAAAGCTTTCCGCAGGGCTGCACAGGTTCATCTAATACATCTCGGGCTGGCTATTAATTGGTCATTTTTATGTCAGTAGTCATTGCAACATTAAATTTGGAACATTGACTGTCACCAGTTAGATGGGAGATTTGATAAATCACCAGTCAGATGAAAAAAAAAATTGATTAATAGAAATAAAGCAAGGGATAGAGAGAGGCAGAGAGAGAGAGTGAGAGAGGGAGAGAGAGAGAGAGAATGAGCAAAGAGAGTGAGGTGTAAAAAAGTGAAAAGACGGTAAGAGGGCAAAAGAGAACAATTTGTCAGAGGGAAGGAGGGTTGCAGTGGAGGAGAGATTGTTGGGTTGTATCACACATCATTGCAATGTCTGGTCCCTTTGCACCAGACAGCCTCCCAGAATTCAGCAGGAGCATGCACATTTGCATAGTGAGTGTTGACTTACCCTTTGTAAAATCGCAACATCTTAATTTGCCAGTAAGTCATGCAACAGTGATGTCTGGCTACACTTTTACTCCCCCAACCCCCCACCCCAAAAAAAAAGCTCTGAAAAAAACATTCTCTCCCAACCAAGTCACAAGGGATGGTGTTGACAATAACTGCCTACTACAGGAGAACTAGTTGCACTCTCTCAAGAGGCTATACAGGAACTCTGTTTCTGATTGAACATGGTAACACTTTATATTTTTACATTTATACCAGTGTAATCATATCATAGGTATTTTGATAAAAACAGATTATTACTGAGTAATTCATGTATCTTGGAACTAAAATTGACAGGTTGACTTTTGATATAGGTCACCTAAACTGTAGTAACATGTTGTTACTAAGGTAGTAATGAGGACACAAGCATGGTTCATTCTTGAGGTAAAGGGAAAAGTTTAAAAACAAAAATAAGTGAATAAATAAACAATTAAATAAATAACACTGCAAGAATCTTATATTTTTGTTCCATAAATATTGTTAAAATAATATGCAAATTGCATCAACAATATGGCATGTGTTGCATGAAACAAAGTAAATGTATTGTTTGATCTATTTCAGGGTATTGGCTATAGAATAAAGGAAACTGGGAAAACTCAAGATGCAAAGATGCAAAGACCGTGCAGACATTAGTTTGTTTTCATTTATTCTTTTTGGGAAAGCTAAATTCATGGCTTGGCAAGCAGTATGAAAGAATGACCCATTTCATCCTTGAATCTTTACATCATGAGATATGAGAAAGCAATGAAAAACAAGTATTTGAGGACAGGGCTAACTTGCTATGTCTCCGCAAACATATTTCATTGCAGGGTACATGATGGAGAGTCACTAAATCATACCCTGAGGCTGTCCAGCGATGGCCCGAGGCAGCTCTACACTTAGTGTGAAATTATAAAGTAAAAACTTGAAAATTCTTTAACTGAATTAAAAATATGAATTAATTCATTCAAATATTCAAGTCAATTTCCATAAAGTGACAAAATTTCAAAATTAAAGATCTTCATAAAAATTGAAGGGATAAATGTAAAACTAAACA
Organism: Albula goreensis; assembly: GCA_022829145.1. Classification (NCBI taxonomy): domain Eukaryota; kingdom Metazoa; phylum Chordata; class Actinopteri; order Albuliformes; family Albulidae; genus Albula; species Albula goreensis. The sequence continues at coordinate 30,524,262 of CM040744.1, read as the reverse complement.
GTGAAATATGTTTAGTTTTTCATATTATTCTCAGTCCCATGTATATTCATTTATAAGTAGCGTTTTGAATAACCAGTATGAGCTAAATGATACAGTGTGTTCTATGGAAATGTAACTCCTGAGATGGCTTTCAGCCATTGGGCATGTCCCAAGGGATGTTACATGTCCAGTTGTGATATATTCCTGTTGAGCAGAACAGTTCCCTCTATGTGTATTGCTTTCTCCATCCATTTTGTGAAGACCTTTTTTCAATTTGTAGTATGCTGAGCGCACACACTTGCCACATGAAAAGAAATTTATAAAGAAACATCATGCCAAAAAAAGGGTGTTCAATCCCTCCTGTTGGTGAAAAGCACTCTTGGGTAATGATAGTGAACGTTTGCATTTTGAAGGGAGGGTTTGGCTCTCCTGTTCTGTAAGAGGTGATATATCAAGGAGCATGCAGCCTGTCTCTGACAACGCATGCCAACAGGAGAGCTGGTGGCTGGAAATCCAATAAGCCATATTGGGCTTGCAACACACGTTCACAGAAAACAGTACTCACACACAGAAGTGAGCTGAATCAGATTTGGTAGGACCCTGCTGAAAAAAAGGCAGAATTAGACCAACTAGTTTTGAAAATTGAATCCATCCAGTGTTGACCTGAGTGATGGACCTTTCACTGTCTTCTAAAGCAAGAGTTACTGAACAGGGAGTTTTTCCACTCGAACAACTACTTGTTTTACTATTCTCATGACAGCATATTAACTCTGTGGCTGCCAGGTCCTCTGCAGGATTGGCTCTGCAAGACTTAGTCATTCGACTTACTGTACTTATCTTTTAGTAATTTAAACAGTAAGGGATGATTGAATTCAGTCAGCAGTTGTTTCTTCTCCTAATAACTAATAATCTAGATCAGGGGGGTCAAACTGAAGGCCCGTGGGCAGCATACGGCCCTTCCTGTTCTTTCATATGGCCCTCTTAATTATTATCCAAACACGTGATTTGGCCCTCAATAACGTAGTATAAGATTTAACTTCAAATCCCATCATGCAGCTCTACATGAGAAGCGCTGGCACCGTGGGAACCGTCGTTCCTCTTTCCAAAGTAATAGCAGCTAGATTCATGCTAGCTAAGACATGAATTATACCAGAATATGTTCAAAAGACAGAGAGTTGCTACTGTAAACATGAGTTTTATTGAAATCGTCCATGTCTTTTTTGGAGGGTGCTTTTTTAAAGCAGTGCATGGTGAAAGTCTGCAAGGTAGTCTGTCCAGAGAAGAGACAAGAATTTGCAAACGTCAGTCTGTCTAGAAATACTGTGGCAGAGAGAGCCAGTGAGTTAGCTAGTAGCATAGAAATACAGCTATCTGAACCACCAAGCAGATTTGTTGCATTCTCCCTTGCTGCAGGCAAGAGCATGGACATTAATGACACAGTCCAGCTGGCAGACCTAAAAAACCAGGGGTGAGTTTCTCAAATGCTTTGTAAGGGATGAGAACCTCTTTAACTGCCTCTTACGATTGTTCTTAAAACAATGTAGGTTTTTCAAACAATTTCATAGCCAAAGTGTCTCTTTATTTTGTAAGTTTTGCAAGATCTGGATTACTTGTTCACAGCAAAGGACCTCGTTAGCAATTCTCTCACAGCCATCTGACCAAGCAGCAAACTGAATAATGCGCTCATGGTGCATTTTTACATTTGCAGGCAAAACAGTTGGCAAAAAAATATTGTAGCCTTTTAATCTATTGTAATCTATTCTTTTTTAAAGCCAAAATCAAATTTAATTCTTTTCAGAAGTCAAATATACAAATATAAAATGTCTGCTTTTGAATATTTTCATGATTTTGAACAGTGTCTATGAAAGTAGATATGATAATGATTTAATGTCATTATTAATAAAAGGGTGCTGAGTAATCATTTGATGATGTTTCATTAATGAAATGAATTACTGTGCCTGTATAGTTCCATAAAACAGGATGTCCTGCCAAAACATTGCCATCCCTGCATTGTGGAGAAAGGATTTATTGCCATCGCTGTATTTTTAAAAAATCCTGCACTTGAATCAGAGAAGCAAAGGAATACATTTGTTGTGGATATGAATACTGCAACAGACATCAGCGCCAATCCACTTGATCACTACACCGATGACAGCACCCTGGGTAAATATTGGCTACCAGGACCTGAAATTACATTAGCAGCAGTTTTAAATGTGCCTAACACTAACAAAATTAATGAAAGGGTCTAACACTAACAATGAAATGTGAAGATGGCAACAATTTTTTGTTTTAATTTAGGGTATTATTTTTACAGGCCAATATTTATATATTAATGTAATAAATATGCTGGGAATCAACATTTAATGTAAGTATTTAATGTCGACACAATACATTCTCGTATTTATACACTTTATATTTCCGTATTGATTGGTTAAACACAATTGACTTATGACTACCCCACATTGATTTATGTAATGATTTAGTGGGGACACACTTTACAATGATGCTCTTTGCAAAGTTCCTCTAAAGAGTCTGTCTAATGAATGTGTGAATGTGAGAAACTCACTTGCAGAGAGAACGTTTGTTGCTTAAGAATGTCTTTAAACATATTTGTGAATGCTAAGATCCAATATTATTGAGAAACCCACACCAGATCTGTAAAGTTAACTGAACAATGAGCTGTGCAAATTTTTCTATCTTGTTCAGTGGTACAATGAAAAAAAAAGTACCTGTGTAGCTCTCAAGTACCATAGATGGCTCCCTATGCCTGAGACCAATGATGCATTTGTCCACTACTTTGTCTCATCTCCTTGTTTCCATTACTCGTCACCTACCCCAGAAGTAGAAATGTGGAGGAAAGGAGGAGAGGAAATGAGTGAAGGAGAGGAGGAAATGAGTGGAGAAGCCGAGGAAACAAGGAGATTAAATGAAAATTGGAACAGCTCATCCGATTTGCCCGTCATCGCAGTCAGCGTCAGCTATTGATGAAGTAGTAACTTGGACTTATTCTGAGGATATCTAAGCCAATCACACTTCTCAAATGCCGCCAGCCCTTTTTGTGCATTAAAATATCAATGTCAGTTACAGGTATTCTGCTCATGATTTAAAATAAACATCTGGACAAGGAATAGATAAACCTGCCACTACGGTAACTCGCTAAGTATTACATTTGTAAAATTACCATTCACAACTCAAAAATGTGAATAAATCGTGTCAATGTGAATATGTTTGAAAAAGCAAACAGTAATGTTCTCCAATAATTATCCGATTACTGTTTACTGTTCTGGCACTTATACTTAAGTGTTGGTAAATTCCTCATCAAGTTCTAGAACATTTCAATGGTGAAATATTCTGTGGGACGGTCTTTGTGACTGGTTGTGAGCACATGATGTCATCCAGAAATGAGAAAAGACTTCCATGGTAGCACACATTGATGTATTTTTTGTTTGGAGGAAACAAGGAAGCAAGTGAAGGATGCTAAATCCCATCTCCTATGATTTTGGAACAATGGAGGGAGGGAGGACACAGATCAGTTTCCGGGGCACGGAGGAGATGAGGTGGTAGTGGAGGAGAGGAGGAGATGAAATTTGAATATTGGAATGCACCCATTATCTACCATTTATTTTGTGCTATCGTTAGGCATCCAAGAAACAGTTGCGTTTTTATCTCTAACACCACAGTTATATCTCTTCTGGCAGCACAGAATCATCAGATTTAATTGAAATGTTTTACCCAAAAAAGCAGGAAAAGAACTGAAAGGTTTTCCTTTACTATTATGAAGGATCATCTCCTCATGGTGAATGGGCCAGGTTTATTCCTTTCCCTGACACACAGGGACTGATTAAAAAGATAGAATTGATGGTCACTAGCCCTGTTCTAATTCTCTGCCCTCCAACGGAGAGATGGATCTACCTTGGACTGCAGCTGACCTGCTTTGCTGTGACCGCGAAGGCACGCGTCCGACGGCCACTTCAGTTTGAGATATCCAAGGGGTCCCTCTTGGGCACTTATTGTGCCTGTAAAAAGGAGGGTTATCTGTCAGGTGGCAGGCCAAACATATGCCAAAGAAATGTGCTTTGGAGGTTAAACAGGTACCTAAGGCAAAGGGTGATCCAACTATTCCGAGAACCTCTGGAGAGCAGGGGTGTATTGTGAGAAAAGAGGATGAGAACCTGAGACGTGTCCTTGCCACGGTGAGTGAGAGCTTCCTTTTGAAAGACTAAACCTATATTATTTACTTTCCTTGACTTTTCAAAAAAGGGAATTTTAATGATTTAAATGTTTGCATATTGCTTAACCTTGAGAGTTCCTGCCTAACAATGATATCTGCAGCTCTACATTTGTGAAAGCAGGTTCATACTGAGCCATGAAAATTCTAATAAAAAAAATAAAAGATTGTACCATAACTTTTACAGCAAATTGTGCATATATTTCCCTTTTTTAGTCAAAAGTGGGATTTTTTGCTTGTAATAGTAAGGTAACCTCTTTTGGTACTGTAAACAGTGTAGCAGCATTACCCACAAGTGGCCTGGCTGAAATGAAATCCACCATGTAATTTTGAACAAAGGTTTTTTTTTTTTGGTCAAAGAAAAAGTGGCTAAACAGCACTTTCCCATCCACTCAAGTAAAAAATATCACCTGGCACATCTTTAGTACCAAATAGTCCATTCATATTTTTATATTGTTGCAGTGTAACATATTAAGGTAATGCTCTCTTTTGTGTTTGTGTGTATGTGTATGTGTTTGAGTAAATCCTCCACTTCCGAGTCTAGTGTATATTAGCACAGTGGCTTTGATTATGTTTGGTAATGTGACTCCTGCAACTTTAAAATAACTTGCAAAGTGGTGCACCTGCAAAGCCATGGGAAACCTTATGTTTAATTTGAAATATATAGAGCTTCATCTTTTGGAGACCTTCATCTTGACCTTCATCCTATAGTTTTCATACTTGCCATACCCAACCTAGTTATAATTTACTATCTTATAGAGAATGCAGACAGATGATTTTTTTGCTCTGTTCTTTCAATCTCAGTAGTTTTTTTGTGTAGCCATATATAATCAATATCCTTCCTGTCTCCAGAAAAAAAAACATTCAGGTAAAACTGAACATTTTGTGGGGTTGGCACTGGGAAGCCATTACTGTCTTTCCATTTGATAAGATGGTGTGGCCATTTTTGTTATTGTGTTCCTTGCACGCTGAGTGCCACTGAAGTGCATTTTCCTACCCACCCACCCCAAGTGCTTTTCTCTTTTTTTGTGGTCTGGCAGAGGGCCGTTTATGCAGTTTCCCCTCCTTTCTGCCACAGGGAAGGCCCAGAGCACCATCCAAACCCCCACCCTCACCACCCCCTCCCCACCCCCCACTGAGTGTGCCTGAGAGTGGTCTTTGATTCATCATTATAAAGAAATGTGCTGGAGAACAATAGGGCAATTGTTTGGAACCCAGTACCTGGCAATGGGAAACTAATCCAAAAACTATTCTTTCCCCCAGACTTCCAAGGGAGATAACAGGATGCTACACAAAGCAAAATAAGCTACTGTGTTCTGCAGCATCCAAATCAGCTTTCTGACATTTGGTGCCCCCAAAATGTGTGTTTGTGTGTCTTCTCACATTGTTATAAAATATGAAATGGGTAGTGAAAAATGGTAAGAAAGGATAACATTCTACAGACTTAAATCAATCAGACTCTTTTTTGACCATCATGAAGGGGAAAATGTGGTTGTTTCATTTGAAATGCATTGAAAAAATCCCCTTTTTCCATGCTAAGGGGAAACTACTTGACTGTTTTTACAGCTGAATTCCTTTGACAGCATTTAGCTTTGTCAGCACTGGGGAACAAATCATACAAAACAAAGGCATATATATTGTTTTCCACAATAAAAGTTAATTAGTGCTGATATCATGCCAAAGTGTTTTTGATAGTGCTTGCGGAGCAAAATACTGTAATTTGCAGCAGTAGCCCACAGATTAGTAATGCCTGGGAACGCTGCTTTCTTTCTGCTGTGCTGTAAGGATTCTGGGATTAATCAAGCAAGACTTTTGTCCGGTTAGGTTAATTGGGGTTAATTGCTAATTAGGCTTACCATAAATAAAGGCGCCAAGGGGGGAATGTGTCTTTCCGGTGTTCATTTTGCAGGGCGAAAAGACATTCAGTTCGTTCACCTGACTTGGTTATAAATGAAGTTGTTCCCTGGCTTGTGTTGTTTCGACCTCAAAGGGGATTTATTCAGTTTTAAAGTTGCGAAAATAAACAGTGAGATTCATAAAACGGGACATGCGTGACAAGATGAGTGACAACGTACCATTCATGAGCTACTCCCTCTGCGAGTTGAGAGCGGGCCTAGTGAATTCATCAGGGTTATCACATCCATGCCTGTTTCCATTCCCCAAAAAAAACAACGGCAGTTCCACCATAAAAGTGCTCCTCATTCAGCTATCGTGCCTGCTTTAATGGTTTGAAGTTTGAATAAAAGAATCCTAGGGAGAAAAAATAATGAGCGATGGAAAAAAAGAAAAAACAACAACTTGGTTTTCAAGATGTACTGCTCAAATCCTGAAATACATGAGATGATGTGTGTGAACAGAGGGAAGAAAGTCTATTTTTCCAGCTATTGGGAGAAGGAGGCAAAATTGATTTTGACTGGTCTCTTTATAGTGCAGTAGAACAACCTTGAAAAAGTAGTGAATCAAACATGGAGTGGTGCTTCTGTTTGTGAATCTGTCAAGCTTTCAAAATGACAACCAAAACACACAAAGACAAGCAACGCCCCAGTTGCCAATAAAGAGGACAAATGTACAATGCAATTGTACAAAGGCATTGAAAAGAAGGAGAATGTTTTCTTCCGCATCCAATCCAGAATCTGTAATATGCTTGCAGAGTGAATACAAAATGAGCATGCTCAGAGACTTCCAGAAAGAAAAATGGTCGTCACATATATGAGTTTCATGGTGTTAGTCCTGAGATAAACTGTTTCACTTTATACAGTTCCTGTGCCATAAATCTTACATGGCTTGCATAGACAATTCTCTCTCCTTTCTATTTTATGTTTCACCACTCCTATCTGTGACATGTTTTTTTGTATTTGCATTAACACCTTAGTATCTGTGATCTGTGAGAAGGGCCTCCTCTATTGGCAGCTGCTCATTGGTTCCTCATTAAAAGAAAGGAAAAATGAGTGAGGAAGTGATGTTCCTACTGCAGTGTTTCACAGCTTTTGCCCTGGGGTTACACTGTAAACAATCTTTTTTTCTGTTCCAACTGCTTCCTGTTAATTAGGTTTGATTGAGCTGTTTATTGAATAACAACCTAGGTTTGGCTTCAACTTGGCAGTTACCTTCTTTAAGTCCTTGAAGAGACATTTTGTTCAGTGAGATTTTTTTTTTCTAAATGATCACTCAGTGCCATTCAGTAGAGATTAAAAATGACCTTGCCATGGGTGGGTATTAGCTGAACTTTTTACTGTTGGAACATGGATAAATTTATATGTTTGAATTTATTACCTGTATGTATGTCATAAATCAACCATTCAGGCCATTTTTTTTTTTTTTTTTTTTTTCGCAAAATACTACCATATATAAATGAGTATTCCATGAAGTGATCCCAGCTGTAATAAAAAGTTACCCATCTCATAGAGGATGTGAAGCAGCATACAAATGCACACTTGTGCTTTTTTACCACAGAAAGTCATATGTGATAATGAATGCATGAGAGAGAGGATTGGTGTTGTAGGAGGTGTTCAGAAACTTTAAGGGCTCTTTTCCTTTCTTTTGATGAAAGGCTGATTTCAGGCCACCTGCGGCACATTTGGCTCCCAGATCCGTTTGATTACATTTCTGCTTACTGCAGCTCAATAGATGTTCATGGTAATTCTGGAGATGTTAGCTTCCTCTGGAGAAAAGCATCCAGAACCTTCTCAGACTGTGGAGTGGACTAAACCTGTTGACTGTCCTTATCTTTCGAAATAACCACTGGCAGAATCATATCATCAGTATATACATCACACTTTTGTCAATTTTTACCTGACGTGGTTATGTTGAAGAGCTCCAGTCTTATTACATAACAGAAGTGCTTTGGTCATTTACCCAGTTGTTTTTCTGCCTTTACAATTATTAAAGCAATGAATGCCTATTAACTATTGCCAAGTAGTTGTAGTTTTCTGTGATAGGAATCTGTTTTGTTGGTAGGGACTGGTAATGCTGCTGACATTTTATTTCTCATATTAATATAAAAGAGCGTCCACGTCATGAATAACTATGCAATTTTTGACATGACAGCTCTGTGTTGTTTCTGGTAGCAATTAAATTAAAAAGCACATATACTGATGAGTCATTTCAAATAATGTGTCTTATTTCATTAAAAATTGAGCTCACCCTTTGTGAAACAGCATCCAAAGATTGGATTCAGCCTCATTTGTTTTTAATGCATACGATATGAACTATAAGGGGGAGTCAGTCCTGTTAGCACTTAAATGCATATACAGTTCTGCATTGATTCATCATATTTTTCACTGCAATGTTTCTAATCTCTTCATTGTTTGTTGGGACCATTGTAAAGGATGCATATATTCAGACAGGTAAAAAATGGATTGTATATAAATGACGGTAGTGTGTTTTGTTTTGGGTCAAGGGTGATAGAGGTATTTCAATCCTTCCTTGTTAGATGTTTAATATACAATCCTGACTGCAATCTGTCTGTCCCATTTTAATTGCTGAGAATTCATACTGTCTTTTGACATTAACAAAGGTTTTCATATTCTTTGTTAAATGAAACACCATTTTTCATTAAAATATTACAGATGTGTAGCTCCTGGTATCAAAGGTATGAGTTTTGCTGTTTACACCTGTTGACATGTCAGTGTGTGTTTGTAGCTTATAAAAGACTTATATCTGGCAGGAAAAATGACAACATTTGAAATCCAGCCCATGGACTCACATGTCAGATGTTTGTTAATGTCTGTTAAAGTGACTGTATATCACAATTAATGGTTCATGTCAACAGGCTACTTCTCAATGTTCTCAATGTTCTCAAGAATAATTCTACCTTGTAAGACGTAAGTGAATGTAAGAAACAACATATATGCTATATGTGATAACTTCTGCCATTTACAACTTGATACATTATTATCTGACAATTATGTATGGAAATTTACATTCAGTATAAAAACAGGCATGACCAAATAATACAAAAATCTGCACACCCAAATGAAGAGAATAAAGATGAACAGTGCTAAATAAATTGGCAATTTGTTACTGTTATTATAAAACATAAGTTGATTTTTCTTTTGCTTCATCTGCTGTATATTTTCAGAAGCAATTCAGATTAAATATTTAACTCTAGGATATAAAAGCAGCACTGTGGCTCAGATTCAATCCTGAAATGTGCTGGATCCAATATAACAGAGCCACACTGCCAAGAGAGTGTCACATGGCTGAAAAAACTGCCTTAATTAATGGAAAAAAGGTACAATATAGTCCTGCTGCTAAAATGTGGGATATAGAGGAACACCTCATGAATACTGTGGATCAGACTGAAGAAGCAGACTCCACAGTTACTTTTCTAATACAGGACTACCAGAGCATGGCAGGTTCCACATTAGAGGGGAGCTGATGCACATGTCTGTGAAGTGCATCTGAAAATAAATACTGTGACTCTTTTGGTCACAAAACCAGCTTTATTGAACATATTATGCTACATTCACAACACTGATAACAAATGAATGGGAGAAAATTACACTGAAAAAAATTGTTACAGACCGTATTCAATCAAGGGCCACAAAAAATGATGTTTACCAGAAATCCATAAAAAAACATTACAGATATGTTACACCCTATTGCTTGTGTTGAATGAAAGTGAGGTCAAGCTTTCCACATTTGGTTTTCAAAAGGATTGCGTACCCTAAAAATGACCTGCCATTGATTGTTCTCTGGATTAAATAACATTTTAAAAGGCAGCATTTCAAAATATATGGATGTCTTTTGAGAAGAGTTATCTATCCTTAAGGTTCTGATTTGAGGTTTCATTGGAATTTCAAAATGAATTAAAAATGGCAGTATTGGAGAAGATGAGTCGTTCTGGAAGCTTCGCAGCCTTCAGCTCTTAAATTATATTGTTTTCTTTGGAAACTTGTTTACTTCTAATCTACAATGGTGAAGCAGTCATACATGCGTGTTCATTTTCACAGAAGGCCATTACTAACACTCTCATATACTCCAAAGGTTTTGTGTTTTACTTTCCAGTTCTATAACTGAACTTTCTTTCTCATATTGCATGTTTTTTGCTTGCTAGGTCAGATCTGCTGATTCCTCAGCTTATGTAGGTTAATTAATAAATACAGTTCAGACCATATAATGTGCATGGAAATGAGAGCAACAGTTTTTCCATTTGCATGTCTTTCAAGATGAAGTTAAGAATATAACTCTGTTCAAATAAAAATAGGAATTTGTTTTGTGCAATTTCTGTAAGATAGTAAGCTATTCACTTTACTGTTTGTAGATCAGCAGTGACACAAAGAGGAGAGCGGTTTTGGCAGGGAACCATACATACATCACAATCAGGAAATGTGCTTTTGCAAATTTTGTTCATTTCTATTTGTGAAATCATAATCTATAACAGTTTATTTACATTAGTGTAAATGAAACACAATGGTGTTGAATTGTGTTACTGTAATCAAATGTACATAGCAGTAAACAAAATATTTGCATTGTTTAGGCATGGCATTACAGTGTTTGATTTCATTGTAAATCTTATTGCATTACTTAGACTTAATTAGTGCAAACGAGAAGCTTTACATGGTTGTCATTTGTTTGTCCTCAAGATTGTTTTTAGAAAAAAATATATATATCTGAGCATATTTCTAACTTTCAACAATGCAGTAATTTATATTCAAACCTCCAGAAGACATTAATCTTTCCAATGTCTTTCAGATCCCAGTTCTGATTAAGACTGACGATATGCCGTTACTTAATTTGAGCTCAGATATGTCTGAACACACTTCTGTGTGTTCTTTCTGTACTTCCTGTTCATATTGACTGTGAACTGTGTGCATGGTTCTGTGTAATCTGTAGTGGCTGTTAACTAAAGCAATTTGCTTGAAAACAGTGCTCCTTGTCTACCTGTCCCATGAGATGGGTCTCCATACCTGTTGAACATAAAAGGAAGACTATAAGCACAAGATATCACATTAACACACACTAGTGTTAGACAGACCATTTGGCAACATTTAGTCACAAACAGCACTCTGTTTTACTGTGACAGTTTCTCATGAGTCTGTCAGGTGTGTGGAAAAAAGCTGCCAGCCACGTACGTGGGTGGAGGCGCTTAATTCAGGCCGGGTGCACCTGTCACGGTTTGTGCAGTCTGACGTCCACATGAGGAATGCGGCTTATATGCTCTTTTTAAATCCCTCAACGGCTGTACCTGCAGCTGGAGAGCCTGGAGGGGCCAGAGCAGAGAGAACAGGGACAGAGCTGCAGGTGCACAGGCCACTGAAGGCAGGAGGGCGGAAGGCAAACAAACTGCACAGGCTGTGTTACTTTGTGGGGGAAGCACGTGAGCCCAATGCAGCAAGACGAGGAGGCTGGGGCAAGACAAAGCATCTGCTATGAAGATACTTTGTAGGGGAGACCATAATCCACTCCCACGAGCTAAGAGCCAGGTTTTTATTGACTCACTTTTTGGCGAGAATGACAGTGTAGCTGAGGATGGCCCATTGACTCTGCAGGATGTTCTGTTCCTTATTTCTTCAGGAGTGTTGGACCCTAGAGAGCTCAGTCGCAGTGTGGGCTGGGAGAAACCTATTCATGTTGTGCTGCATTTGTCTTGTGCTGTTTTGTTATCTTGTTTTTCCACTCTCTCTGCTGTCAGTTACAGTTTGGGTAGCTACCTAGCAGTGAGTGGCCTGCAGGTGGGATTTAGGGGAACTTTATGGTTTGTGTTTTATTCAGCCAGCACTACTTGTATTCTGTAGAGTCAGATCTATGTTTCGTTGAAGTAAGCACGGATATAACATTCCACAAATACATTTTATCCAAAGATCTGCTGAGCGCACATGGCTCACTTGCTGGAAACACCAATATTTTGTACAAGATATTGTGATGTTGGATAATAGCAGATAGGATAGTGTGTGTGTGTGTGTGTGTGTGTGTGTGTGTGTGTGTGTGTGTGTGTGTGTGTGTGTGTGTGTGTGTGTGTGTGTGTGTGTGTGTGTGTGTGTGTGTGTGTGTGCAGTCAAGCACAGAACATACGTTAGCCCTGATTTAACAGTTTCTGTAATAAAGAGGATTATAAAATGTATTTATCTTTCTGGTAATTGTGCTTACAAGAGGCTCAAGGTCTTGTGAGTGCAAAACAATCCATCTATGGGGTGGATGTATTCACTGCCTTTGACACATTATGTAATAAACTGTACCACTTTGAAGCTTTGTCCTTCACTTTGACTAATTCACTCCAAATAGGACATTTTTCAGCTCTTTCACACCGTTACAGTTACGGCGGTCACTCAGTGTAATTAACATGCTCGTGTAAGCCCTGCAATAGTCTGAAAGTTTCTGACATTCTGGATAAAATCAGTTGCTTTACCAGTTAGAATAAAAACCTTGCTTGCCTTTTAACTATTGTGTACTTTGCCCTCCCTGGAAAACCCATGAAAAACATGTTTCAGCCTGTCCCATTGCTGCAATTTCATATTTCAAAAAATGAAGGCACATGATTTCCCCTCCACTGAGTCAGCAGACCACTACTTCTCTACTCTGCAAGTTAGATCAGCCAGAGCAGCTACTGTGCCCAATTACTGAGCAGATGGGGCAGATAACACAAGCGGACTGCAAGCGTCCATCCAACCAGAGGAGTCGCTAGAGAGCAATTAGACAGGGTTACCCTAACAACTGAAACCTCCTCCCAAAGAGGTACTATAGCTAATTACGCATTTCAGTGCAGGCCTTCCAGCCACATTTGGTACTGAAAGGGTTGGGACTGTGGGATGAAGGGCGTATTACTGAACAGCGCACGTGGGCATTGTTGAGATGTGTACCATGAGGAGCCAGATTAACCATCTTTCTATGCATGCCAGAACAAGCCTCAAGTCAAATATTCCTACGTCTTAAGTAAGCATCTGAAAAGAAATAATTGTGTGAAAGGAAATTTCTATAATTCCACCAGATATAATTAGTATTATTATTATACATGATTTACTGTTCATTCTTTCTGAATATACAGTAGCAGGCATTCTTGGGAGTGAGTGAGGGTGTGTGTGTGTGTGTGTGTGTGTGTGTGTGTGTGTGTGTGTGTGTGTGTGTGTGTGTGTGTGTGTGTGTGTGTGTGTGTGTGTGTGTGTGTGTGTGTGTTTGTGTGTGAGAGAGAGAGAGAGAGAATGCGTGTTTTAGTGTAAATGTGTGTGCATTAAAAATCCAACCACCCCAGCACAATCCCAGCCAGACCAGTCGTCAGTCGCATCCAGCATCGCTGGCAGGATAATTGGAGCATCGGCAAGGGAGTCTTTATCATGACCTGCTTGGCTGGGCTGTCCGGAAGGTGCAGAAGCAGCTGTTTGGGGAAGGTGTCCTGTCAGCTGAAAGTCAATGATCACCAAACTGGAGGAAGGAGCGCTCCCCAATTTATGCAACCCTCACCGCCCCCACCCCACCCCACCACCCCCTCACCAGCGCTCACACCAAGGTTACAGCTTGGAAGGGCGAGCTAGTGAGTAATCACCCCCCGTGGTGTCCCCGTCCTGGCCACGCAGTCACTGTCAGTGCCACATGGGGACAGACACAATCCACCTGCCTTTACCAGGCCTTATCTCTGGAGTCTCCTCCTCTTATTGAAGTGCAGTAGATTAGAGCTCTTGCTTACTCACATTGAGGGATTTGTCACTCATGCACAAGGACAGACTCTGTATCTTTAACTTAATCTACAGAAGTGGCTCTAAGAACGAGCAGGCAGTGGTGCACGCAAATGATTACTTTTAGGCCAGTGGGGTTGATTTTTGTTTGGAGTTGGATGTTTTTTCTACCACAGTCATATATGTTCAAACAGAATAAATTGGAGAAATTGGAAACAAAGTTTATCAAGAGAAATTAAACTTTTCATCTCATGGTTTACACTGCTTTGTACTCTTGACAAATCTCAAGTCTAAATTCTTGCAAAGGGAAAGCTATTATAGTAAGTATATAATAACAACATTAGAAAGAAGGATGTAAAGACATGCTCACAAATGTAAAAAAAAATCTCTTGTGCTCCAATGCATCAATCAAATGATTCATTCTGCTGCATTTGAAAGCCATAATTGCCTCAGCTAAATGTATTTTAGAGGTCTAATTCAGACACCCCTCCTGAATAAAGAACAATAGTAGTAGAAGAGAAGCACTGAGATTTAAGACCAGGATGTAATGGTTAGGGAACTGGTGGGGGAGCCGGGCCAGTAACTCCCAGGTTGTAGGGCCAAGTGGTGAGGAACTCTTGAGAAGGGTATTTCAGGTGTTTCACTGAATATTTCAGCTACATTTATAAATACATAGTTAATTAAGCTGTGTAAATTGTTAAAAGCATGCTTGCTAAATGCTTAAAATGTATTGTGATTTGATATCATCACCATTTGCAGTATACATCCCTGTCTTTGAAACAATGCTTTCAGCAGGAACAGTGTTGTATCTATGTATGTATGTGTGTATGCAGAGAGGTATGGCAGCAGTCCCCTTCAGAACAATGACATCTCAATGATATTTGAGATTGTTTCAAATTGCACATCACTGTCATCTCCCAAGACAGGTTTCTACATAAAGACATCCATTGATATCTGCCAGTTGGATAATTGCACATTAACATGAATCCAAGGCCTGATTGTCGGTCAAACATTAACTTGCACAATGCAGTTAGGCTGAATGCAGGCCTTCGTCTACTGGGAGAGTCAGAATGTGTAATGCCCAGACATTGATTTTGTATCAAAGTTACCGCTATCGAGGATGACATTTCCAAAAGGCTTATCAGCTTCTGCATGGTGAATTCACAGGAATACGACACCTATTTAGACAACCAAAAGACACTTCAATCGTGCTGACCAGTTGCTGCTTAGGGAATAGAAAATGGAACAGAAAGATAAACATTAATCGTAAAGGTACTTCCTGGGATTAACCCTAGAAGTACAGTATATATTTTTGTCATCTTCAAGGTAAATTGCTATATTTATTATATTATAGCACTGGGAGACTATAATGATGTGCATTAATTGAGCATAAAGCATTTGTTGCAAATATTAAGCAAAGAAAGACATTTAAATATAAAGTGTTGCCTGTGGTTCAAACCAAAAGTGTTGCATTCAAAAAATAACTGAGAAAGGATTGTCCTCACTGACAGAAAATGTGTCTTGATGTGAAACAAGGTAGAATTTGCTTCATTAAAAAAACTAAATTTGAAATGATTAGAACAATCTGACACAATGTAAACCATTTTTGTACACCCTTACCTTTTACTTATTAAATAAAGCTATTTCCAATATAACAGACCTCAAACCCCCATCACACTTGCCACAAATAATGAAATCACTGAAAAACCAGTTTGTATTGTGAGACGCAATAATATTTCAGAAAAAAAAAACTTACTTGAAAAAGCTGGTTGGTTTAAATACTATTTTACCAATTTTGCAAATCCATTTTCTTTTGTCCTTGACAGTTCTTAATGATTACAGCTAATTGAATTACTTCCATAATAACAGTCACAATTCTTCAGTGAACACGAAATATGTCAAAAATTTGAATATTTCTTGGCACTGCAAATTCTGGAGGGCATTTTCTGAAAATATTTTCTTATGTGTACACTCATAATTAAAGGCAGCAAAAATATTACTGAAATAGAAGCATGCCACACCAGTTTAAACCTCCTCCAAAATGATTGCACTGAAGAAGAAATACACAGATGTATGAAAAGTAAAATTAATACTGGTACAGTGTTCACACTTGCCCATTCATGCCAGATGGTGTATTTCAAATGACTACCCTATCATCAAATGGATCAACTGAATGCCTCATAAACTTTGTTATAAATATGGGCCTAGAGACACATAGATGGACTATCACACGACTGGATTGGTCCATTGGTGACAACGTTTATGGTATTAGCTGATCCATTGGTATGGCATTCAAAATGTAATCTAATGAGAATTTTACAAAGTCAAGAGTGTTATTTGTATAAAAATATAGTGAAATGTTGTAATCATCCATAATATTTGTTCTAAAATCTTTTTAGTTGTGTCCAGAGTCCTCTTTGTCCTTCTCTCTCTCTCTCCCTCTCTCTCTCTCTCTCTGTAGAAGAGTGTGCACACGTTTGTGTGTGTGTGTGTGTGTGTGTGTGTGTGTGTGTGTGTGTGTGTGTGCAGTGTACACTTATTCAGTGTATGTCATAGATTTTGATTAATCACATCTGGTGGAAAGTCGTGGGAGGCAACTCATCAGGAGAAATAGAGGTTCAGTGAAAAACAGGCTTTGAAAAAAAGTTAGCAATCAGAAGCAATGGCCAGAACAAACCACAGTATCTGCCTGCATCTGTTCCAGGTAGCCAAGGACATGCTGGTGTGACAGCAGGAAACGGCAAACCTGCAATGGCTGTACTGGCTTTCAAAAGGGGGTACAGTGCACAGCTTTACCACTCCTTTGGCCCACTTCTGCGTTCAGTTCAATAGCATGGGGATCAATCACTGTGCAGGGTTTATCTGTGAAAGGCCTGGCGGGCTGCTATACATGGTGTGGAAGGATTACCTTGCGATGTATCACACCCCCTGATGAGCATGGACATCTGCCGGCCAAGGATTCGATTTATTTGAGTAAACTGTTTCTTGTTTACAATCAAAGACAAAAAAAAACAGCAGAACCGGAGAAGCTGCTTCCAGATAAAGGTCACTGGTGTTTGTGATGTTTAGCTCAAGTAATTGGCATTCCTCCAATTCATTTAAACCTCGTAGGAGTTGTAACACCTACAATTTTAATGAGGCAGCATGGAAGTGGAGTCAGCCATATTGAAAGCTGTGTATTTCGGAGTCTGACAATCTGGTTGTGTCATTGCAGGGATACACTTTGAAGATGCTGCAATATGCATGATGGCAGATGAAAGTTCCGCTCAATGTATATCCGGGCCATGGGTGGATGTGGTTGTTTGTGAGAACCTTATTGAACACCGGTTATCTGCCTTTAATTTTGTATTTTCATCAGTAAATGACACTGACATTTTTTTTGCAATGGCTTATAAACTGATTTGCAGTCTTTTTCATATGAGTAAATCTCCACCAAGTATATTGGAAAAGAGACACTATCAAAGGAAAGCCTACATTTTGTGATATGTATCCATCTAAGCATATGCAAGTAAATTATTTGAAGTTGCTTGTTTTTGTTTGTTTTTAATGTAATGTCTATGGAGACAATAAATTGACTTCACCTGAGTACATAAATCCCTAATATACAATTATCCAGAACAACATTTTCCTTAACCTTATTAACTAAGGATTTATACAGAAAATACATATCCCCTGTCTGTCTGTGTGCAAAGAAAACCACCAAGATAATTACAACAATAATCTGGGCAACCTGCCCAATATAACTGAAAAAGTTAAACACATAATCATTAAACTAAAAGTGAACTAGTACCAATACTTCCCACACACCAGAGCACAATAACTGTGGAGTAAAGCAGAATCAGCCAGTGAATCTAAATTCATGAGTACCCCATGAAGAGGCAGTGACCAACTCTAAATAATTCAGCAAAAAGAATATTTCCATCAAAGAGTGCAACATATTATGACAAGCGACTGAATGTAAATGTGGTTTCAACACTCAACACATACCCAACTATTGATTGTCAAAAGTTGAGTCAGGAAAGAGCCAGCTAAATTACAGATATGGAAATTATTTATTTAGTGATATTTTAAATGATCAATCATCATGAAAGTCCATCATGGGAAACTCATGTCATGGACAGCTCTGGCATATGGTCAGGTTTCTCTCCCTGCACAACACTATCTCCAACACTAGATATGACCAGGTGTTACTTTTGAATGATAATACCATCTTAACAGTTGTCAAGACATGAAATGGATGCAATCTGTTACTGCACATTTGAATAGTCTTGGATTTTGTAATTCATTTGTTATTTATTCATTTACGCAGGTAGATGTGTGATAGACAGGTAGAGGAAGGATTTAACTATAATTCAAATAATTTTTGTGTGGTGCAGGGTAAATCTAATAACATTCAGCATATATGGGGATAATTCTGATGCAGCAAAGCCCAGAGCAGCCTGAAAAACATCCAGTGTACACATGTATATATACTTAAACAGAAAGATTGAATCATCATTATTGTCAGTTGAGTGATGCCATTGATGATCATACTCAAGCGCTGGGTGTAATTTGAGTATGTTTCATGTAATGAAATAATGTCCACTAAATTAATCAATCAGATGGTAAACAAGAATAACAAGGAGGTGTTACTAATAGTGAAATTACAGGCAAGAATTACAACATAAAAATTGTACAATATTATAATATGTATATAATGATAATATATGTATGTGCTTGTGTGTGTACTTTCATATGCCTTTGGATGTGG
Organism: Albula goreensis; assembly: GCA_022829145.1. Taxonomy (NCBI): domain Eukaryota; kingdom Metazoa; phylum Chordata; class Actinopteri; order Albuliformes; family Albulidae; genus Albula; species Albula goreensis. The sequence goes on along the minus strand of CM040744.1, from coordinate 30,505,694 downwards.
GCATGGGTGTGGGTGTGTTTGTGTGTGTAAGTGTCTATGTGTTTATATGAAAGCTTTTTTTTTTTACTTTATGAGACACATAGAACCAACCCACACCATAACAAGTACATCACCTCCCATGGGAGTGCTTCTGTCCCTCCCTGTGGCTTCACACTGTCCCTGTAAGATGTGACATTGTTGAAACAAATATCCATACCAACCATATTCCACCCAATGTCTCCGTTTGAATATATAATCTAAAAAATAACTTGAAAAGTTTAAAAAAATATCTCAAGAATTTCTTCCTCAGCCGATTCTTGATACCATTACATGAGGAAAGGTTTTTTTCAGACTTGTTTGTATAACAGCCTTAAGCATTTCAGGTGCTTTTCTTCATCAATAAAATGATTTTCTTCATATTTCACATGATAAAAATCTGATGACCAAGAGCAAAATAAAATATCCTTACTAATTCACAACTGATATGTTTCAGAACATCAAAGTCAGAAGAAGTATTAATAGTGAAAATGGAAGCTGTAATGAAAGGGGTTTATTTATTCAATTTTCCTTAGCAATTGGCATTAGCCAGGGAGAATAATTAATCAAGCATAGCTAAACTGTAGCTTCCAAATCAGCTCCTTGTCCTTTATAAATTTTTGGCACCATCGTTTTCAAATTAAGGGCCATAGCATCCCATAAGTCAGAGGTAACATAAGTATTCTACAGATCTTAATGCTCTCAGTTTGAGGATAAAATGCCTTTTCTTTTTCTTATCCCATGTTGCAGGTCTCATTTCTGCATTCACTTTTATGGTGGACTGGGGACTGTGCCAAGACGGTTGTCCAAGGAAAGTCATTACAGAATCATTTCTCTTCTGCTATTGGTCCAGCCACAAAGCCTCAGAATTCTCTTCCCTTACAAACCAAAAGAACTGAGTTGTAATAAATTTGCATATGGTCAGAAATAGAAAAGATGAAGTAGTAATGTGCAATGAAATTGCATTTGAGGCTGATATGTGAATATTCTCATAACTACATCATTCTCATAACCATATTGGCCTTCTCCCACATAATCTTGATATTATATCTGACATAATAACTGAAATAGAGAACTCTCATGATTGACACAATGTCAGACTAACCAATACAATAACCAATACTCCAAACCATGAAGTAGCCTAGAGAAACTATGATCAACAAAAGAAATCAAGACTGTATTATTGTAAGGGCATATGCATGTCAATGAAAAATGACAAAAGTTTTTTTTAAAAGCATATGCTATTCAATTTTACAATGAAAAAAATTATTCCCAGACACGTTTCCTTTTCCCCAGGAAAACAGAATGTTATATCTGTTTTTACTGAATTGCATATGCCCTTAATTTGAAGTTAATTTTACTGGACCCTAGAACATATCTCACAGTGTTTTTTTTCAGTCCAAAGGTGCAGTTTTCAAGGTCCGAGAAAAATTCATGCAGTGCATCAATTATTGATCTGATATTTCCCAACGCACAAGCAGTGTGAACCAGAAAAGACCCTGACAATTTTAAATAGCTATTCTTCATTCATTTATATTTATGGCTTCATATTTCTGTCAGATACATTGCTGTTAAGATTTACCTTTGGTAATTTAGTAGAAACAAATGCACATAAAACCTACATAAGGGGTATCATTCCAAAGGCTCTTAATGCTACAATAATAGAGGACATGTCTTTTTGACAGTTAGTCACTGGCTTTAATAGAATGCAGAGTGAACTACAGAAAAACCCAGTCACTGAAGAATAATCATTAGTGTTGGAGTATGCAAATGCCTGTTTTGGAAATAAACTCTGCCGATTTTTTCAAGGTTGAAACAAGAACTGTTTCTGTAGTAGCATGTGCCAGAATTGACTCATTTGCATTTATTTGGCACAACATCTAACGGTAATCATAATTACTTTGTAATTATGTAATTATGAACATTTTAACACTTGCTGTAGCTGCAGCTATCTTATACAAATCAGGACATAAATAATTAATGTGAGATTTTGTATTATATTGTTTTGTTTGTTTCCTTTCCCAGTTTTAGCTTTTATACTTGTTTTTGTCAGTATTCGGTATACAGACTGCTTCCTACACAGGATTTTATTGTGTCTCTGAAGCACCCTGTGTGTCTCTCTGATTTCTTTCATTGGCTGATCTAATGAAAAGCAGTTGTGCAGCAGTTCAGGGCAGGGTTTTAGTGTTAGTAGATGGGTTGAGGTTAAGGTTAACACATGACAAAATCATCAACATTTATAAGCCTGTATTTAGTGGTGTGTAGTCTACTTGGGTCTGTATATCTTATATAGCTTTGACAGTTTAAAAATGCAATTATTGTACTCTGCCTGCAGATTGCAATATCAATACAAAAAGATTGATAAAGCCACAGGCAACATTTATTTCTTCATTCTTTAGTTTGTATATATAGGAGGGTATATTTAACCTGTAAAAACAAATTCACCCAAGGACCTCAAAATGCGACCATTATAGACAGACATTTAAGGTTAGGAACACACTTGGGGGAACACCTGCCTAAACATGACGATAAATCATCCGGACGCTGGGCTGACCAGACCAATTGACCAGTCTGTGACTTACTGAACTTGAAACACTTAACCTTGAGTCTACCAAGATGGCAAAATCAATAAAACTAAATACACTTTTTTTACTACACTTAACTCTGCATTGAACAAGTGAATGAAAATATTGTTTCTGTGTCCCTTCCGTCCCCTCATTCCCCATAAAATATGGTTATCAGATGAATTTTAAATCTTGTTTATAATCTAAAGGGACTAATTCAACAGAATTGGTATCATATCTTGTAAGATTATTTCAGAGAAAATGAGGTATTGCATAGATGTAGTACAGATCATTATTGTTTCTTAGGAAACTCTGAAAACACATCAGCATTATAGGTTCCCTGGTGTGATGTTTGCATGTATATGAATCATACATTTGGAAGATGGATTAGGAATGCAACACATTCACTGCGTTTCCCTCTTCAGTTTGAAGGGTATAACATGAAACTGTTCTTGAGAGCTCTTGATGCAGATCTCCTCAACAAAAAAACAATTCGATAGTACAGACCTGCATAATTTGAGTTGCAGAAGATATGAATTGACGAATGACATAAATTTGTGAGGAAAAACCAAGGACAAGGTTGCCATTACCCATGCACATCCAATACCACTGCACAAAAATAGTCAAAATTAATGTTTGTTTTGACTGGTTGGCATTTACTTGAATTGGTATCAGTCAGTGCTTGTCATATTTTACTTGTAATTGCAGACAATTGGGGTGAAGAACAGAGCTGAAGGTTGAAAAGTTCACAGGCTGCTTGCTATTTGACATTTCTTGACTGTTTGTTATTGACTGCTCCAGCCTAAGATGGGGTGAACTGTCCAGAATGACCCTGTATCATACGACCTCTGCATGTATTAGCAATATAGCAACCTATTGAAAGCTATATGGAAACCATTCAGTTACAGTTGGTAATGCTTGACATGTGACTGAAGAATCAGTTATATGCTGTATTGAGCAGCATAATAATTGTGATAGCATGTACAATCACCAAGTCCGCTATTTAAATAGATATACATAGTTGGCAGAGTACAGGTGGTCCCCGACTTACAATGGGGTTACATTCCGATAAACCCATTGTAAGTGGAAAATATTAGTCAAAAAGGCACTTAATACACCTAATACACCAAACCTACCAAACATCATAGCCTTGCCTAGCCTACCTTAAAAGTGCTTGGCCTACAGTTGGGCAAAATCATTAACACAAGGCCTATTTTATAATAAAGTGTTGAATATCTCATGTAATTTATTGAATACTGTACTGAAAGTGACACTGTCGCACCATCGTAAAGTCAGACCATCGTAACTCTGGGACCATCTGTGTATGTTACACAGTATATTTTTACAAACACACTTTGACCCCACATCTCCCACTTTTAGTAATGAAATGAATAACAGATTCCACATTGCAAGAGCAAGTACATAGATGAATGTCAGTGCTGATTACACATCATAACTATAAATCCATAATAATTTGATTTAAAAATGTTATTAAGAGAGATTGGTGAAAATTTTGTTTATTTCAAACAATGTTTTAATTTCAAATAATGTATGCATTTATTTAAAAGGTGCCAAGATCAGGATGTTGTTTTGGCCTCGTTCAAAAGCTTGGCACAAAATTAGCAGACCATTTGTGTAGCAAAGTATTGATTGAATGAAACAGAGGGCCTTGATGAAAAATGTAATACAAAAGCCATTCTTTAAAACTATGATGGGTGAAATGTTCTTGCCCTTTTCAACATTTTCCATTTTAAGTATTAATTGCACCCATTTCACATTTCAGTTTCCCTTCTCACAATGGACCATTTGTCTCTCATTTGCTCTGTTCAGTGTTGTTCACCATGAAAATTGATAGAGTTCAGCAAAGTTCAGAGCAGAACAGAATACATTTTCTTGCAGCAGATGGTATTCATTTCCGAGGGCAATTTATTTTACATTGTTGTTTTAGGTATTTTCTATGTTCTTCCATTTTTTTACTCTTATATTGGGTATTTTAATATTTCTTTCAACTTGTTTCTTTACCTGTCTCTTCTTGACATTGAATATCACTTACAATGCCCACAGGCTAGTTTAAAGTCTAAATTATTATAGCAGTCCAAATTAATTTAGCAGTCAATCAATGAGCATAATCTGTGGTCTGTTCCATGATCATATTTACTTAAATTTATATTCACAAGTATATTAGGCAACTAAGCTGGCTTTATACAAAGTTTAGATATTTTTATTTTTAAATACAAAAACATTTCCCTGAAGCCGACAAGGAATAATCTCATTTGGTGACTTGGCCTGGTCTTTCAAAGCTACCTTTCTATTTCCAAACCAAGTCATTGGCAGGTAGGAAATGCTTGCAATTGTTTCAGATATTCCCAGAAAAAAATTGCAGATCACATAATACAGTTAGCATGATATTTGATAAATATTGTACAGACATTGTAATGGAGACATTGTAAAAAGCAGGCAAAAAGAAACTTTATGGTAAAGAAATTTTATTGCAATCTGTCAAACAGAGTGAGATCAAGCTTTAAAATGACGATGTACTTTGTTGGTCATGGGATCCAATGAGACTCACTGTCAACATGCATTACCAATGTGAAATCCTTTTATTGTTCCACAGTTACAAGCAAAATAATCAAATTGCTCCCAGAAGATGAAATATTACTCCTTTTTCCCCCTTGAGAGGTTGTTGAGTGTAAATAGAGGTTTTTCTAAGTAAATTCAGGGTTATCATCAAACAAAATGTGCTGCAAGGGTCAGGGAGAAGAAACAATTATTCAGATCAATCCTGTATTAATAAGGCCTTCAGGCCAAGGTCATAGTGAAGCAGCTATGGTGCTAAAGATTTTTCCATAACTTTGTTCATTAACCGCTTGTGCTTTTTCATTAAAGATAAGAGGCAACGGATGTTAAAACATACAGCATTGTTGAGGCTTAGCCCTACAGTTCACCATACACCTATATAGGCTGTAACTGTAATTTCACTTTGACTAACAATTCAGACTGCACTTCTGAATGCTTTGTTTTTTTAATTAAAAGTAAAATGTGAAAGACTGCTGCAGCACAACAACTGGAGAATAATATGGACTCATATTTTTTGAAAGACAAAAGATTTGAAAAAATTTGAAATTAGCATGTTTATGTACATACAGTATTTCATGTGAAATATGAAAAAGTTTTTTCCTCTTTGTTGTACAGTTCATACCTTTCTTCTACTTGCAAAAGCCCACGCCTCCACTGTCTTCATTCCCAAAATATATCTACAAAGGATTTTTTTTTATTTTGTTGCAAAATACACTAAGTTTATTAAATATCTCATAAATGTAGTATCATCAAATTTACATAGTATAGTTAGTCAATATATATTTAAATATAGGCGCATGTGTATAATAATGAGAAGAGTAGCTCAACATTTCTTCACAATGCACTTCATAGATGTACTCAATACAATATAATAAAAACAGGAATAGCTCTTATTTCAAGTCCCCGTGATATTTGTCACTCTGGAAATGTAAAATGCTCACTTTTTATTGATGTTGGACTGCAAATTAACAGTGTATTTATGAGCAGCAATGATGCAGTGTTGTGTACTTTATAACAACTCTTTAGGAATTAATAACTGAACATTAATAACAGAGAGTTATCATAAGACAAGTGTTACCAAAATCTGCACTGTCAGGGAGGGTTAGTACGTGCAGCGCTTTCATTCCTGGGTCTGGTAATACATTGGAGGCTATAACTATAAAAAGCCTGGGGAATGAGTCAATAGAAAGGTCAGGAACTGGCTACTCTGAGGATGGGAAATGTCAGGAAGGCAGTCGTAATATTTACAATGGGGAGCATGGCGTAGGAGCTGAGAGCACAGTGATACAAATATCAGAATAATGTAGGTTGGGCAGCTGTGAAGTGTCTGTCAAGGCTCGATTGTTCACAATGCACAAAGAAGCACTTTTCAGGTAAAAGTAAAGCCAAAAAATCAGGGTTCTGGGCTCAAAGAGAAAATGTGGAGAGTGTTTTGCTGTAACAGTCGGGTTCCATTACTTATACCCCCTGTGATTCTTCAACATCTAGATCAAAGAACAGAATTTCCTTGTCCTCTGGGGTGTTCTCTTTGTGGAAATATAGGTTAAACCATCCCTCATGCCCTGACACATTATAACCACAACTACCCATGACAATGGAATAAAATCTAAATAAAATCTACACACTCCACTTTTCCCTGATTCCCAAAAGAAAGATTTCTTCCATTGTTCTGAGGGCAAGCTCTATTCATTTTTCCTCTGTCACTATTTCAGCTCAAGGTTACAACTTGAATACAGATTTGATCATGTCAATCAATAATATCTTTGAAGTTGAAAGCTTTTTTGGGTTGCCTTCTCCACTTGATTGTTTTCCCTAACTTGACAGGTGGCAGAATAAAAACAAGTTGTTTATTCATGGTGGTAGTTTTTTCAAAGAGGGCTGCTCCCCTTCCTCAGCCATTGTTCTAAGTTCCTGTTTCCTGACAAACCCTGGAAAGCATACAGTACCATGGACAGCAATAGTCTTACACGCTTTACTGAGGCTGACTCGTAATCGGCTTAGGTAATACTCATTGCTGTCTCTGGGTCTGTATTAAAAAATACAGCTTCTGCAAGACATTGCAGACACAGTTTCCAAATCCTATTTTAATTTGTGTTTGCTTGTTTGCTATTGTTTTTTTATTTCTTAGTTAATATTGATAGTTCTGCAAAATAAAATCACCCTGAGCCAAAGTATCTCTCAGACTTTGAGTCTTCTTGTTTAGCCACTCTGAGTAGTTGTTCCACCCAACACCATGCCACAGCACAGAGGTTGTGATTAGGCAAGGCAATCATAACAGCAGAGTCATTAGCATGCATCTTTCATTTTTATCATTTTCCAATATTATGTAAACACAAGGAATAAAGCACATTACTCAATAATGTTCTCCCCTTTACTGTGACTGAGGGTACAGTAACTGCTCAGAACAACATTATCTCAAGTAAGCCACCTGTGACCAAAACATGAAAAATGAAAGCCTTTTCTCAAGCATCCACACAATCACAGCCAGAAATTAATGTATTTTAACAAGCAGGCTGGCAAGCACGCTGCACGGAGACAATGTCAAACCCATACCAGGGCCCCATTTCCCAAAACCATTGTAGTTCATCATGGTCCTCGCACTGTGAGGAATTTGGGACAAGTGTCACCAATCAGTAGAGGCACATTTGTTTCTGCACTGTATTGTGTTCAGATGGTTTTGTATTGAATCATTTGAAGGCAACAACATACTCCTACCTACCATGCAAAAACGCCAATGTAAGATCTTGTGTCATGGTGGGTATTTTGTCTTGTAGGAGTGTATTTCCAGGATTCCATCTCTTGTTAGTGTGATCCTTTTTTCATTTACTTCCAGTTTTTGATTTAGCGATATCACAAATAATGTATACAACATGGTTATGACTATGGCAATGTCAGCCTACCACTATTATTTACTGTGCAAACCAGAAAGAAATGTATAATAGAGGGGAATAGGAATGAATATTGCTTTGGGTTTTAGCTCAGAAATTCACTCTGCCATTTCTCTTGACAGTGGTAAATATTTTATGTATATTTCAGTACTTTTACATGAATCATGTTTGAACACCCCAGTTGAATTGTTGAGCAAACTCAAAATCAAAGGATGTTTCTGAAAGATGTCATATAAGCTCGTATTGCAATATTGTATTTATTTGCATCACATGACAATGTAACATACAGGGTAAACATTCCAATGACTTGATGGCTGATTTCACTTTCACATATCTTTTGCTGGCCCTGGATAGACAAATTTGTGTTGGTAAAATAATCAATGTACAGTGAATGAAAGAGCAAACATAGGAAAACAACAAACTATAATTATGCAAGGATTAAAAAAATGGTGAGCTGATGTAAACCAGGTTTTGAAAAACGGTCATTTCTACGGAAATACAAATCAATTATACATTCTATTGAAACACACTGACAAAAATGAAAACAGTTCTTAAAATTTTAATTAAGAGCCAATTCAAGAATGACAAAAACATTAGAATGTATCACTGATGTGTCGAAAAAAGTGCAACTGAGTCTGAGCCTATTCTCTGCTGTGCACCTGCAGGCTTGTCTAAGCAATGAGTCAGAGACGGAGAACACACAGAGGTCATACAGGAAGAGCATCTTTCCCCTTACAGCTGTTTGCTAAGCCAGCAAAGAAGGCAATTGCCTCCAGTCCCATGTCACTTTCAGACATGGGGCATATCAATCACACTCCATTGGATTTGTTCTAGCTGCAGGTCTCTGACTAATACAACAGAGACAGACCAACAGTCTGTGTCAGGCAGAGCTTTTTCCTTACAAAACATAAATTCAAATTCTGGATTAAGTGGTTTATGGAGATTTGACTGATTTCATCTTAAGATGAAGATATATGTGACATTTCAAGTAATAAATACTTTTTACTCTGACTGCATTGGATGATGATGTTCTGAAAGAATTTCAAATTTCTTTTATATTATTTAAAATATTTTATATTTCACATTCATTTGATGTTGAGATCAAGGAGGTTGATGACAAATGTAAAGGCACTACAAAGGAAAACTGTTTTATTCCTTTGAGTGGTGCTCTCCATGGTTGTTTCCATGGAAATCAGAGCAAGAACAAAACTCCTGTAACACCCACAGTGAAAATTGTAGTGCATGCTGGCAATTCACATACAAAGAGAACACAACTGCTCCTAAGCATAGTAGCTGCAGAACACAAAAGCACTACATTAAACTTTCAGACATGTAGAGCACCAGTCACCCAAGGGAGGAACTTAGAATCATTAGCACTCTGTTCAATACTCCATTGCAAACAGGCAAGCATTAAACAGAAATGCTGTTAGAGAACAGAGATTGCAGAAATCCACATGCTGGCATGTATAGATAAAACACTCATCTAAAGATTAAAACCCAGTGCCTTTATGCACATGTGTAATTAACTACCTGCTTACGCCACCTGCACTGGCAGCTTCAGCAGCTCAGCTCTTGCATAGCTGGCCTGGCATTCTTTGATACACAGCAGTGTTCATGGTTCCTTTAATGAAGTCCATGTCATGATGACAATACCACAATACTTAACTATTGCCATTTGGCTCTTATTGTGGAATGCATCATTTGTTTTTTGTTTGCCATAGTAGGGGACATGTCATCCACGAAGATCTTCTCTTGTGTCCATAGGGCAATACACATGATAATCATCCAGGTATTTCTTGGGTAACCTAAGACAAGCAATCATGCAATACTTAATAAGCAACAGGTTTCTACTGTGTGGAAGAAAAACTTTCTCAAAATAATGTAGTTACTACTATGTGTGTGCTAATGTACATGCTATCAGATCCTGCCTCTTGTTGTCTTGTTGCTGATGAATTGAAAAAATAGTTACAGCTATGAAATAAGAGTAACCTATTAAAACAAGAAATAAGGTGACATGGATGTAAGATACAAATTATAAATGACCTAGGTTATGTATCAGAATTAATGCTATAGTTTATATTGCATGGTTTTTCTCATTTATCACAATGGGCAATGTTCAATGCATTCTGTTAATATCAATCAGAGGGCGCTGGCATGACGTTGCATGTTTCAGCCAATCATAATGAGTGTTACACACAATAAAATCATGTGCACTCAGCGCTCACAAGAGAATATGGATGAGCTAAGACAGAGTAAGGTGTGCTTCAGAGGAGACGGAAGTAGTGGTATATATATACTGTATTTGCTCAGTGATACAATACATCACTAAAAACTGTTGCTAAAACCCGTTCTATATTAAGTAACATCAAACCACATGACACATAAAAATATACAGTATATATATATATATATATATATATATATATATATATATATATATATATATATATATATATATATATATATAGTAAACACTAGCTAGCATGACATATTTCACTCAGCTACATTAAATACAATTACAACAAAATGTAACATACCTGGCAAAACCAGAAAATAACAGCTGGTAAAATGGACAGTTAATTGAGAGGGAAAGCAAAGCTTTCCTCAAACTTGCCAGACATCAAGGCTACTAGAGGGGGTCCTTCCACCACCCAGCCTTTGACAGGCAGCTGGCAAAGCCAAAGAAGGGTGAGAACATCTGATCTCCCCTCCTGCAAGTGCAGCGAGCTGGCTTTGCCACCGTTCAGAGGGAGCTGCACACACTCCAGTGCGCAGTGGACTCCCTGAACAGCTGTCTCCACTGGATAGACAGCAGGATGGAGACAAAGCCGGCTCCGATCAGCAACAGCCTAGAAACAGCTGTCCATTCCAGCTCCTTATTGGCACCGTAACAGTGACATCCCCCCTCCAAACTACCATTCCACGGATTTCCTCCTGTTGGACCTCTGCCTTAAAAAAGTTATTCATTCTTATGGCTCAAGGATACCCTGAGTTGTACAATATCAAATTAAAGTCATACGTAACACTGACAGAAAAGAGCATCCGCTGACAGTTATGTATTTCATTGTTTGAATAGTTATGACCTATAAAATATAGGCTATCCTATCTTGCTAACTAGTGGCAGCTAACTTGCTTTTTATGATTCATTATGGTCTTGGGGGCCTATCTTAGCTATATTGATGGTAATTATTTGACAGTCAGCTATATTTATTGTGCTTCTGTAATAATGTACCACTAGCGAGTTACATGTCTGCTACGAAAGGGTCCCAATCAGTGTTCGTTGATTTTTGACAGTTGTGACGCCGTTCTATGTTCTGTGCTCTCTCTTGAGGAATGCGGAGTAGAAATTACACTTATCTGTGAATGTAGGGTCAGTCATACTAAGGAAGGAGTGCTGCTGTATGAAAAGTCGTTGGTGGTAACACCTTCTTCTCCTTCAATTATATATTCCATTCTGTTGGGATCAAAAGCAAAACAGGGATGTTAAATTCAGCCAAGATTAATAGTCTGCATCCATCATGTTCCAAGCCTTTAAAGAATGTAAATTTAAAGAGCACATATCTCACTTTTCCTGGCTTCCTCTGCTTTGTTAACGTAGATTGTGGGGAATTTAATTATTTGCGTCATTATGGAATTTTGACCATTATTGCCTTTCAGTCATATCTTTGAGGTGATGTTATGACACCTCGTAATTTATTTGGCTACCTTCAAGTTTTGCGCTCTGACTAGACCTGCTTTTGAGTCCTCTTAAGTGCAAATGTTTCACTTTGGATGAAAATGGCAATGAAGGCATTGTGCCCCACAATTTGCATGGTGCTCCCATTTGTCTTCAGAGAACACTCCAAGACATTGCATTTCTATGCCCCTTTATTACGTCTGAGGCGCAAGTGGCTTTGTGCTTCCACATTTTTCCTATTGTGCTGTTGGCATGTTGCCAAAAAAAAATGTGCATGTGTTGCTGCAGTCATGGCACATTTTATGGCAGTCATAGCATGTTGCATCTGCTGCCAAAAATATATAATTGATATAATGATTTGGAAGTTTTGTCAGTGAAGCTGAGAGATTTAAATCATGCAAATGTGTAAAACACAAAGAGCAGTATGATAAGCCAGTAAACTGGTATGTTGTTGCTATTTAGCTCATTTAAAACAATGTTACCAAGATGCAAACAGCTAGCCACAGAAGGACTACATTAATCCATGTCAGTTATAAGTTGATTTAAGGTATGAAAGTCATTATAAACTTGCAGATTTAATTTATATTTAATAAAGTCGTTTGAGAGAAGGATGTGCTGCGCGTGGAGGTGTAAATTGCATATTTGTAGACTTATAAGTTGAATAAAAAGTGCACTCATAAATCAAATAGCGGTGCTTTCCCCTTTGGGTATTTGAATCTTCTACATGTTTTTTTTTTTTTTTGTATCAACAGCTATCATGAGCCTCCAACAAAAAAATGGTGCTGCATGATAAAATGACAAATGAGGCAATCAACCTGTATTTGGTGAAACAAGGATACCATTTGTTTGTTTGTTTTTATTTGGCTCTAACCAAGACATAGAATGCAATGGTAGTGCTCCAAACAGATGGGCAGTGAACAATAATTAATTGCTATACCAACCTGAATTCAGCATGATATGCAACAACACATTTCTGTTCATCTCCAGGAAGTCTGGTGTCCTTGTTTTACTAAATCCAAGTTGCTTATCTACTTTTTGTATGGTTACTGGCTTCTGTACCAATTGTTCCAGGATGGCAACATTCTCTACACTTCATTACTTGAGATGGATTGAGAGTAATCAAAATCAGCAGGCCTGTGCCAACCAAAAGCCCAGGGAAAAGATTTAGCTTGTTAGGAAAAGATGGCCTCTGCGTTTGACCAAAATACATGTTGCCTTTTTTAATGATTCCCCTTAAATGGTTTGTAATAAAAAAGCAACTCTTTATACGTGTTTCATTCTATAATTCATCATATAAAAGTTAAGTGGGCTTTACTAATTAAAATTAGCACAAATTAAATGTATTGGTGATTTCCTCCTAAATCATTATAAATTGTTCATGTTTGCCTGTGATGGAAGGAAATTCTTGATTATTCTAAAGTAGGTAACTCAAACATGTGACGATTTCACAGCAAAAACTACAACACATACACTAAAAGAATACAAATGTTTTTGATTTGGGTTCTTTGCCTTAATCATGGACTGAACCATTAATGAACCAAGTGGATTAATCATATCAAAATGGCTTATTAATGAAGATGTATAGTATCAGAAAGGATCCCGTATGATTACAAAGAAAGAATCCCAGTAGAATCTGAGTTAGATTGTGGTGTGGTTACAGTGTTGGTATTTGCATATATAGCTCTGAAAAAATCTGCAGACTCCACCAGTTCTTGTGGTTGCTGTCAACAATACTCAAGTTTTATTTCTCTGTATTTATCATGGAATATATTTTAGAGGTGATGAATTCATTTTTTTATGAAAGCTGCTATGTTCAGGTAACAGAAATAAACATTTCATCAGTAACAAAAGAATGCACAACAGTGGGATGTGGTAAAAGTGCTGAGGGTTTCACCGTTCAGAGCAGGGATGGCACACTCATTTACAATCCTTCAGTCCACAGCCTCTCCTCTCAAGGTTATCACACGTTGCTGTGTAAAAAGTTTACTTGTTTGCTGTTGTGGCCAAAAACATGATTTTTCATTTCATAAAGCTACACAGTCCATGTAACGCTTGTCAGTTAAATTTTAGAAGCAAGACCTGGAATTGGAAAAATTTAAAAATGATATGTCACTGTATTTAAATAAGCCTTTTAAGCCTACCATCATATTATTCATGAGAAACATAATGCAGACCATTTATTGTAGACTTGAAACCTACAGGGGATATACAAAATTATGGAAACACCAAAGCTTCTCTTTGCTTTGAGAAAAGCGTCAATCCTCCATGGTGAGCTGTTATGTTATTGTATACAGTGGAATATTTCAGCCATATCTCATGAAGAAAAACCCATGATGCTTTGATAGATGAAAGAGATGGAGGTGTACTCCACACTCTGTGTTCCAGTACAACAAAACTCATTCAGATCTTTGATTGGGGAAGCCATGGAAGGTGTGTAACTTCATCCTGGAATTCAAAAGCCATGAAAACATTCTTTAATATAGGAACATTTAATATAGGAAGAAATAGGAAGAAATAATATTGTAATAATATTGGCACTATGAACCCAGTCTCCATATGGGTATATAGAATCCATTCTGGATTCTGTATTTATTGAATTGCATAATATACCTATATATTTAATGTAATACATGTGATTCTATTGTAGAATAAAAAGACCATATTCCAAAGCTAATCTCATCTACAGTAATATATAACATTATGAGATAATGTCAATGCAGTTTTGATTGAATACCACATGCCCTTGAAAAGACAAATTGTATTTCATTGGCCAATGTGTTAATACTGGAAAAAAACTTGTCATTTTACAGATTACAATCCAGAATATAATTTCAGCCATCTACTACCATCTCATAAAAAACATCACTAATACAACATATTTTTGTTTAATAAATTAAATAGCTCAACAAGCCATCTATTTGTAATTTTATATAATACCGCATAATACTGTCAAACTGTGAATTTTATTGGTTACATCACTTAAAAACAAAACGTATTTCTGCTTTCATGTGTTCTGGTCTTGCCCTGGTTTAGCAGAATTGTACAGGTTAGTCTTTGAGGCTCTCTTATATGTAATAAGATCCTCCCCTGCTCGTAGCACTCCCCTGCTCTTTGGTAACACTAACGGTTCTAAACCTGCCTCAGCTACAGCTGGATTAGTTGACTTTTGCCATATTTTTGGCCCATCACAGAGTGCTGTTAGAGTCGAAGTGAGCTTGAGCTCCATCTCTTTCTCTCGCCTATCAGTTAAGGGATACCAAGCATCATGTTACATTGAGAACATTCAGTCTGCAGAAACTTCTGGTAACTTGGGGGTGATTGTTACAAACCCTGTACATATTTCAATCGTTACAAATCCTGTACAGAGTATAAGTGACATACTTCACTAAACAAGTGTCACTAGTTAAGAGAAGTTATAACAGTAAAACTGTATTGGTATGCCAGCAAAAGTGAAACAGGGCTTAACCTTGTGGTAACAGTCTCTGTTACTTATGTACCTTGGCTACATATACTACAGACTTTCTTTGTTCAGCAGTTATTTCACCTTCTAGAGTTTTAGACTGGCAATCCAATTTCATAAACAGTGTAAACTACTTTTTTGAAAACAAGTTATAAATTATTATTTAGGATTGAACTGGCAATTGTTATGCAGACCCTACATATTTATGTTATTTTTTATTCTCAGCACAGAAAACAAATAATTATATAAATGTCATAAAGTTTTTACATTAGGTATGAGGAGGTGCCTAATACAATAATTTTAAGGAAAAAATGTATTCCAATATCACTTTACCATCATCTGGTGTTTCAAGTCATCTCAATGGTTCTTAAAGGGATACAAATGGAAATCTAAACTGAAGAAAATCAGAAGAGAGAATACATTAGAGGGTAATCCAATTAGAAAAGACACAGAAGACCCATCAAGCTATTCAGAGAAAAGAGTGGAACAGAAAAATGAATAGCCTTCTTGGCCAGAAATAAATAGACTGGGGAAAGGTTTCTCTGGAGGGAAATCAGCCTCAATAAAAATAAAAGAAGGAAATAAAAAGCTGACCACTCTCTCCACAGCAGAGTAGACATTCATACAGAATATTCAGCGATTGTTCTCACACTTGCCCTGGGGGCATTAAATCTCAGTGAAACAATCAGCTCAGTATCACAGCTTTACAGCAACCAAGAGACCTGGTCATGGTACAAATGTGTCCCCTATTGGTCCCCAGGACAGTCAGCCATCCAATCAAAAGCCACGGATAAAGCCACTGGAGGAAAGTAATTACACCCCAGCTAAGACCATAGGACCACCCCATTAACATTAGCACAGCTAAACCACACAGTCCTAATGAGGACTGTCTCATTCTGATATGTTCAGGTATACTGTGCTTCTTTTATTTGTGTGTGTGTGTGTGTGTGTGTGTGTGTGTGTGTGTGTGTGTGTGTGTGTGTTACAGAAGAGTCACTAATGCTAAGTCTAAGGAAAAAGGATCCTTGACAGTTTCCCATCGAAGAACGGCAGCATAAAAAGGATTAAGGCTTTAGATGAAAAATGTGAATATGATCTTCGAAGCCTTGTCAAAATGTAATATAAACTCTCTTAGATTATGACAAGCTTTGAATTTGGTATTAATATGGTTGACACAATTATCAAAGCAGTTACAAGATATCCTGAATTCAAACAATTTTCCGTTGTCCTGAATACAAGATACAATTATCTATAACCCAAAATAAGAAACAGCACTAACAGGAAATTATGATATTCTAGATGATATCCTTTTGTAGTATTTCTGTCACTTTCTTTGAGGATAGAAGAAAAAATTACTTCCAAAGTCCACATTTTTTACTGCTTTGGGTTTAAATGCCCATTGCTGTTGAAATGCAATGTTTATCATTTCTGAGAGATACCAAAATTAAATCAGCACAGCCACAGAAAATTGATACATTGATCAAAATGTGTTTCTGTTTTTCAATTTAGGTTTATAGTTTATAGTTTATTTATTGACTCTAATTAAAAGTAAGTGCGTGTGTGTGTGTGTGTGTGTGTGTGTGTGTGTGTGTGTGTGTGTGTGTGTGTGTGTGTGTGTGTGTGTGTGTGTGTGTGTGTGTGTTTGTGTGCATGCGCTTGTGTTTTCATTTGGTTAATAATTCATAATCCACATATAGATTTAGTTGTTCCCTTCACCCAATTCTGATGCTATGATCAATGTTACATGGTAATATTTATACACAAATTATTGCTCATTTGAAGAATGGTACAGAATTGCAACTGAATATTGAAATCCGGTATCACATAGTAACAATCCTGGAGTGCCTCCAGGATTCAATCAAAACCAGAAGGAGAAATGACTGTGTGAGGGCACCTGATCAGTGTGGAAGGATTTGTATTTTTTCTTTTTATTTATTGTTTGATGATGTCTTCCCTTAAGATGATCAGGCAATATTGATTGCATCCAGTTAAGTCAGTTTTATATGAAAAGGGAACATTCACTCAGTAATACTATAATGTTTCATAATATTCAGAGATAGTTTTGAGTCCCTTTGGTGTTTTTATTGCATGATAATTACACATTAAGACAACCATTAGCACAATTGAAGATTTCAGTTTACAGATCTATAATTTACTTTGAAATTTTATTAAAATACTAGGACTACGGTAGTAAGCCTATTTTAGTTAGCGTCATGTGATAGAGAACACTGATATACTGATCACAGTGTCTTGACAGCTATAAACTGGCATGGTAGGACTGAAGAAAGTCCTTAACTTCAAAAAAGGAGAATATATCTTGCACTTAATTAAACGCAAGTCACTTTACAGGTCTTATCTTATGTAATCATGTTAACTAATTCGAGGCCAGGAAACTCATTAGGGGTATAGATTTTAATTAACAATCACGTAGAAACTGCATAAATAACCACAACTAAGAGAGCAGCCATGTGATGAGGTGCAGAGTGGAGACCAAAGAGGAAGTGGATGGCTGTTTACTGTCATGTACGCTTAGCTCGGATCACAGGCAACAAGCGGCACACAACGACTGTGAAGTGATTTCCACAGGGCTCCGCACGACTGTGAGGCGGCTAGATGCCTCAGTCACGCCCACTGATCACTTTCAGTCTGTCTCTCCTGTCAGTCGTCATATTCAGGCTAATGTGGATTTATGCACATCCCTGCAGTGGGTTGTAAGTCTATCAGATGACTGACAGGAGATGTCAGGCACATCCCCGTTGTTCCTGGCTCTGTTCAACAAACATCTGGAGCTCCTCCCCAATGCCTAAGTCATTACTCTCTCTGTCTGCGTGCACGAAGCAAACAGATCTGGCTTGACAGAATGAAAAATGTTTTAAATGTTGTGTGAGCTGGGACAAAATGAAATAATGTCCCAACTATGTTAATGTGCCTTTGCTGAGTTAGGTCTACACTGACAAACATCATATATGTGTACATACATACATACATACATACATACATACATACAGAAAGACATACAAATATGTCTGTATGTGCAGAATAACAGTGAGATATTAAGCAACTTTAATTGCAATAGTTTTGTACATTATTTCAGTTTTGTGATTGGCTCTAGATATCAAAGGTGAATATGATATTGAAGTATTGACACAGTTTATATATAATGTCATACTGTTAACTAAGATGTGACAAGGATTATGTTTCTGTTCCTTCAATTATTAAGTGTTTGGATGAATCTGTTTCTGTACATACTTGTGTCTGCAGTGTACGACATTGGATGACGTTATGTTTTTGTTTTTTTTTTTTTTTTTTTTTTTTCAAAACATTGTGGCAATGCAATGCCACTTCTGAAATTAATTTTTGAAGTGCCTGCAGAAAATAATGCAACACATAAGGGATAGAAAACTATCTGATCCAAATCTTGAATGGTTTTGTCAAAATCTATTACCTTTGACTAATGATGGTATTGTTGAGGTGGTAGGTAGGGGAGGTATAGCCAAGGGGACAGGGGATTATTTTTCTTTATGATTTCAAAAGTAACATCAAAATACCACAATTGCAAAACTTAAATCAATTTGGCAGTTGATTATTATCGATCAAAAATGTAACTGAATGATTAAAATCACAGAATGTGGCAATATCTGTGACTTCAATAACACAAATGTACTAACAATGAGCACTTTGTGTTAGAAGCACAGCACAGTGTATTTCCACTTTCCATTTTCCAACTTTCCATTGCACAAGAAGTTACATCAGAAATCAAATTAAGTGGAATGCTACTTGACATCCAGCTTACTATTGTTAGTATTTTTGGGGCATTCAAAAAAGCTCAACATGTTTCATCCTCACATTGTCTCAATTCGTCAGTGTTGCATGTGTCCCCAACAGATTTTCCTTATATGCACACTCAGCCCTGATGATAGGCTTCAGGTTATTAACATCACCAACATTTAAGCATGCTTTAAATGTGCACTGAATCTAGCCTCACTGAGATTGTTTGCATTCCAAATCATATTCAAAGCGGCACTCATTGCTATAGCACTCAACTCAGGAGAGAACATGATATTGGTTGCTGCTTGCTTTAGCTCCACATTCTTTATAAACAGAGCTTGCACAGACATGAGTTTGAGGAAGATACTTCATGTGCAGCTTTGTGCAAGCAGATTGCAGGTGCCACATTGGCAGATGTTGCTAGAGAGGAATGAGACACAGATATCCCCAACAACTAGTTCCCATCTTCCCTGGATCCTCCCTGGGCCTTAATAAAACCAGTTATGTGTCACTCACCAGGGATAAAGCCAAAGTCAGCACTGGCTTCTTCTAGATTCAGTACCAGAACATGGGGTCTGAGCAGTGCCTTATCAGGCCATCACACACAGCAGCTGCTGATCATTTTTACAAAGACATGAACATGAAGAAATGAAGAAAATTAAATTTTTTAATTATTTAATATTGCCAAATTTACCAGGCCTGCAATTCGCTCCTAAAAAAGAAAGATCAAAATGGGGTGGTGAGGGATATTGACATCGCCGATGGGTCTCCAGTGACCTAGCCTAATTCTTGCTTCTTGAGGCAGATGTTTGCATTTCATCTTTGATGATTATTTGTTTGGTGTCAGTTTGATGGGACTTCATAGGCAAGTTGTGCCTAATGATTTTAAAACAAATGGTTTTTTTTTCTATTTAATGAAATAACACTGCCTGCATGAGGAAAGCACTTCTGGGATATGGCACTTTCTCTGAATGGGTACATATTATAATTTAGATTCCCGAATCATCTTGTGATTATTCCATCCTTGGCAAGGGTTAAAACTTTCATGGTAATTTTCCCTTTGTTGTCAAGGGAGATTTCTTCATGAGAGTAACCCAGTGAGCATGCACACCGCAGTCCACCAGCAGCCCTCCCTTGGCACAGCTGCCAGTCTGCCCGGCACTTTGCAACTTGGCACTGCAGAGGTCTGCCAGCAGACAGTTGACTGGGAGCAGCTGAGAACTAGGATCTGATGTTAAGTGAAAGCAAAACAGTTGTTGAACGTTCTTGCCGCTAGCAGAGCACTGTAGCATCAATTTCCAAAACTCTGACATGCAGACAGCTGTAAGCATGAGTCTGGCCATCGGATCTGGGGCGAACCAGGATACGATCATTTGTTTGTGACATTACTTCTGACAGTTTCTTAGCAACTTGTATAAACTGAGGGGTGGGGGCCGGGGGCTTCTTTAGGGCTCGTTTGGAATCCTGTGGAGCACCAGATGCCTGGGCTGTATAAATTCATTGAAAAAAGGTACAGGTCATTCATTAGATCTGGAGCTGTAATTAGCAAACACCTGTTTTCCGTTTGATTTTACAGTGATAAGAGCTCCCTCTGATTCGATTTCCTCAGCGAAAGCCATTAAGCAGTAGTGACAGTTACTGTTAATCTTATTAGAAAGACTGCCCTTGGTGGTAGGAGCTGTCTTTAAAGAAATGATGGGGGAATCTTTGTTTCATATTGAGATCCCTGATGTGAACATTAGCATAAGGCTTCTATCTTGGGCCTGTGAAGGTCTTAATCATTTAACCACCCAGTGTTTCCCATCTTTAGAATCAAAGCCACAATTAACAGAACATGAACAATAGCTCAGTAATTGTCTTCAAGATACTTGGGTCATTATTTAACATGTATTTTTATCCAGCTTGCCTTTATACATTTATTAACACTCTTACCCAGTGAAAAGATATGTTTGATTAAGCAATAACTGTATTCAAGGAGCTGCTTTTGTGTTTTAACATTGAAAGTTATACATGAAAGGAGCAAGCAGTAAGATAAATAAAACTGGCTAACACATATTTGTGACATAATTGTGGTAGATTTTGGATACTGTAGCACATGAGCACAATTGTTTTCTTAATTGCAAGACTAACAGTGACAGCGCTTTGAGGTTCACTTAAAGTGTATGTTGAATTGAGTGTATGTTTTGAGAATCAAAATGAATGACTGAGAATACACTTAAAATTACATCTTGATCTTCTGAATCTACTGTGCATTAACTGCATATTTGAACTGGCATGAACTTCTTGTTATTCCAGATTAGTGGCAGCTGGTGTATAGGAGTTCTGTTCTGTGGATGAGTTGAAATTTGAGCACAGCTGGAGTCCACAGAGCAGGAAAGGAAATTATGGTGGCGAAGAGTGGTTCTCCTTCCTTTCCAGAACTACACATCGATTTACACACAGCAAATGCAGAGTTGATCATGCCTGGAGTCTGTTTCAATGGCAATGGGCAAAGAGGAATAAATAGGTATCTACGTATGAGGGTGTTTCCTCAAGAAAAAATGAATTTGGAGCACCCCTTCTCCAAAAGAAGGGTAAGAGTATAAAAATCAAAAATAAAAAGACATGTTAAAATTTTCCTATTGTTTGTTTCAACAGTATAGCTAATGTACTGTAGATATAATGTCTATAAGTCCGTAATTTTACACACAGGTATATTCCATTTGCAATGATATAACAGAATCCAATAGTTGACCACAAATACTCAAAGCAGTATAATCAGTCTATATATTTGGTAATGCTTCATTTGGTCTTGGAATTTCACAGCAGGCGAAGGAGAACACATAAATATGGCTTCACATGATTCTACACTGTGAAGCAATTTCATAGCTGAGGCGACAAATGCAGAATGCCACATTAAGTAAAGACAATGAGTAAAAGACAAAAGAGAAAAGACATTGGCAAAAGACAAAAAAGCCTGAACCAATATATCATGGTGGCAATCACAATACCAAATGAAAATGAGTTCTTGGATTATGAATTTATTACAGACCATTCAGAATATTGTGGAAGCCCATCACATTTTTCTTCCTGAAGGCGAAGTAATAATTTTTAACTTGACTTGACTCTGAATGGTGGCAATAGAAGAGTGAGAATGCTTTAGACTAGGATCATTTGGAACACACTGAAGAGACCACAACTTACCACAAGGTTTGTTCACTATGAGAGGCTTCTGAAGGTGGTGCCATCATTAGGGAGCACATGTAAAACAGCAAATGTAAACAAAAAGGATTTCGAATGATGAAAACATACAAGCATAAAATCAGCAAGACAACAAGATGCCTTTACATGTATGAGATTATTGGCTACCTGAGCAAAAATGCATTAGAAAGCATTTTGAGACGGTGCAGATCTTCCTTAACAAGGACTCTGCATTCCTGCTTGAGAGCGCTTCCTACTTTCTGACAGGAATCACATTCTTAGAGCTTCATAAATGCAAATTTGAGCTTATAAAAACAACAATCTAATAACATCATGGAGTCCATTCATCAAGCAGAAAGTTTACTTGTCATCTGCTAATGATTGTAGTTTTTTTAAGAAAACAGCCATCTATATCAAACCTCATCCAGTATGCTTATGACTTCTTGCAAAATCAATGCAATCATTAAGTTTACTGTAGAGTGTTAATGAAAAACAAATTTGTTTTTGGAGAAAATTGTGTTGATTTTATGATAAAAACTGATATTTTGTTGCATTAAAGTTTGTTCTTAAAAGAGAGGAATATCTGTTATTTTCAGTTTGTAAATACAAACATATCGACACTAGGATCCACTGCAGTCCTGCCTTCTGAGGGTTTGACAATTAGTGGCGCATCATCTAAATAACAGATCCCTGTCAGCATGATCCTGCAGGTACTGAGAAGACTGATTTGGTTTTCAATATGTGGGTCCATGGATATGAAAAGTATATAGATATAGAGAAGGTCTTAGTCCAGCATTCCATATCAGCACTGAGACAGTGGTGATGACCATAAGTACTGCATTAGCTACAGTAACTCTCATTTTGCATTCTTTTCACATCTCAAGAAAATTTGAATATTGTGTTTACGACAAAACAATCTACGGCAAGTGTTCTGTCATGTTTTAGGCCACAGGTAATTATGTTTTTATGTCCGCAGGTATGCAGTGTTGTACAGTGACTTTGGTTACAAGGTGTTTCTAAATAGGAGTGTTAATATCAAATTGAAAGTAGCATTTTCTGTCACAGAAGTGTATGTTCCATTCTGTGGTCATTATTGAGGCAATTGTATGAGTTTTGGGTTGGTAAATGTTCTATTAAATGGTACTGCTTCTCTTTTCAATTTTTTTTTTCAATATGCCATCCTGACTCTCAACACTGATCCACTTGACAATTTAGCTGTTTATATTTGTGTGTCTGTGTGTGTGTGTGTGTGTGAGAGAGAGAGAGAGAGAGACAGACAGACAGACAGAAAGAGAGAGAGATGACTGGATAATGTTCCACTGAATTTACTCTCCTTTTCTGATTTGAGAAAATCTGACCTCAAGATATTATCATGGCATGAATGCCTTTCGTTTTAGCTAGGACCTTGCTGCACACCCTTATCTGCATATATGCATATAATATCCAAGAGATACGTTTTCCGTGTCAGCCATATTGCTCTCAAATGGACCAAAAGGTACGTTCGGATCCGATGAGCATCTCTTTTCAATGCATTTAAATATTCTCTCTAACTTCGAGCTTCAGCTCCCCCTGAATTTATGAGAACATGTAGGTAGTCACTCATTTTTATGAGCACCTTGTAATGAAAATATAATGACCCACATCTATTGTAACATTTCAACCTGTTAACAAGAACTGGCATAGGCTTCAACTTCAATAATAGGTGTGAATAGAGGGAACTGGCACAGGGAGATTTTTTGTTCATGCAAGATTTCCATATGCACTTGAACGAATCTGTGCAATTTTCGGTAAGGTTAATTAAAAAGTCTCAAAGACACAAAGTTACATTTTAAGGAGAAAGGTATAAGGCCAGCAGGGGAAGAATAACCTTTTAAAACCCTTTTAAACTGATTGAAAACAAAAGGAATAGATAAACCTTTTGAGTAGGAGTACATTTCAACTGCTCATTAGCAAAGGAAATTAAATTCATACCTCTCTCTCAAAATGGAGTCGATGTTTCCATGGTACATAGAAGGCAGAGCTACCATAGAAGATATGAGTGAAAGCACATCTTTGTGAATAATTACTCAATTGAATATTTGTAAGATTCATCACTGTTTATAGTTTTAAAATGTCCTCCAAATTTCCTTGATCTTCTTGTTAAAGCTGACAAGTGGCCTCTTAGATGGATAGGGGGTTTAATTGCAGATACATTTTTAAAGATGAACACTTATGTTTCATCTGAGGCTGCTTATAGCTGCAACATCAAATTAATGCCCCCCTAAGATAAACTGCACACAGATAGTGAGAATTTTTTCATACATTCACAGCAGTTATTTGAAGTCATATGGCACTTGCACTCTACTGATAACTGTTTTCTGCTGCCTAGTGACAAATTTGGAAAGATTACATTTTTGGAAATTATTAATATGAAATTCCACAAGGCTCTCCAGATTGAATTGAATCTGTGTGTGGGTGAAGCCATGACCCCAACTATAGGAAGCTCTCAGCCAAATGCTTAATGAAACTCATTCAGATCTAGTGTGAGTTCAGCGATATTTAATTCCGCACCTACCGACTGTAGGGAATTGAATGAAAAAACATAATCTTCTTCTAAAGCCAGTTCACTTTTTCAATAACTATTTCTTAACTATGCAATCAGAATTTGCCCTCATCTCAACAATAAAAGCAAGTGTCTGTTTGTTCCACACAAATACAGTTCAATGAATTCTGCAGTCACTAAAATGAAATGTTTCTTTCTATGGTAATTAAACTTGATGAACTGGTTGTTGCCCACTCCCCTGTGTGTATCTCAGATGCCTGTGCACTGGCTCTGGTGGGATGTGTGTAAAGACTGATCCATTCCTAAGAGCTCACTATTCTCTGGAAAAACTTCACATGATGAGGATGTACTGAACATGTTATGATAGTGAGTTATGTGTGTGTAGATGACTGCTGGTAATCTCACCCACAAGGTGCAATTAACCATCAACTTAAAGAGGAAAACAAGTAAAATAGCCATAATACATCTGACAACAAATTAATGCAGTGAACAATTGGCATGAACAAACAAAAAAGGGAGGTTTGTGAAGGCTGACATTTCCACAGATTCTGGAACTTTGTTTCTTAACACCCCTTGAAATATTCAAAATGGCAGGCCAGGATTTTCTCCATAACCAGATTTTTTTTAAATAATCAATTTCCCTTCTCTACATGAAGTAAAAAAAGACTGAAATGCACACTGCAGTGGATTCTCCATATATTACAGTAAACAGTGACACACCACTGAATAATTGAGTTCATTAACAGGTTTTAATAAATGCATAAATGTCCAGAGGGTGATTTGGAAGGGCAGGGGAAGAAGCAGTAGGAAAATTACTATTTCCATTATGGATATTAAACTGTCTGTCTATTGTTGCTGTTGACAATGGGTGTAAAATTTAATTAATTGCTTTTGTTACCCCTATTCATAAGCCTTCTTATGTTTTCTTCAACAATGAGCCGTCAAGCTGTGATAGATAGATTTCCAGCGTAATAAAATTAGATAGCAAGAGCAGCAGAAGGGCCTGTATAGTTTTTTTTCTCTGATAGCCTTCCAAAACACATTACACATCTAATTAGTTTTAACCACAGGGTTCATATGCATTAGGACCAGGATGGCCCTCTTGGCTCCTTTATTCCTGCATACTTTGAATTGATGAGACCAAAGTCCTCGCTGCCATTCCGTTTCAATGGGGTTCTTCCAGGTGGTATTTTCAAGTTCATTATCATGGACATTTTAAAGCTTTTTAATGGCTGCAGTACAAGAAAAGGTGACGAAAAGTTTGCTGATGAATTTTTATGCAAGCTAGTTTAAGTGAGCTGAAGTGGTCATAAGCATAGGTGCAAAACACATACATTACAAACAATAAGAAGCAGAGACTCCAATGGATCAAATTTAAAAAATCTGTTTTCCTTCACTATACAAGTATGAACAGTGCCTAAATGGCCTCTTGTCTGGGTTTTACTATGTAATTAATAATGTTTATAATATGGAAAATTCCTCCAAATGATGTTTGCAAAAACCGCTAATGAATAAATGCATTTATTCCACATGACTAACACCTGGATTGAAGTCAGGTGAAGCAATTAATAATTTACAACAGGGAAATGAGTAAGCACTTATTCCAGTCCCCAGCTAGCTGTCAAATTAATTCTCAATTCGGTGAACCCAAATAAATGAACAAACATTTTCCAAACGACAGTACCTTTATTAATATTTCAGCTGTTAGTTGCATGTCTCAGCCTGCTTAATATTAATGAGAATGAGTTAATACAACAGCTGCATCACTTATGAAAACAAACATTTCTGAGAGCCTCCGTCATCCTCTCATCATTATCATTTTCAGAAAAGTTATCAAAGAGGAGCAAGGCCAGAGGACAGCACTCTTTTAAAAATAACTCTGTCCATTAAATACGCAGTATGCATTCTCAATGTCTCATGCAAATGGTTACGCAGTATGGGAATAAAAATAAAGGCAGATAATAAAACATGTTGGTGCACAAGTTAAATAATGAAAACCATATCAGCAGAGGTTAATCTGTTCATGAATAAACAGTGAGAGAAGTTGGGTGACTTCTGGTTCTGTTTGATACCTAAGCTTTCATTTTTGCATTTTATTTTTTCACTTGCCTTAGATTTGTTTGAGTTGTTCAATCCTCTTCAAAATCTTATTTGTTTTTGTACGCATTGTACGATTATGACTAAAAAATGGACTGCCTTTCCTCAAACCCCACCATCAAGATCAATATTAATAAGCTTGAACCGTTGACAAGAATGTTTGATGCAAACGTGTTCTGTTCAGTTTTTACATTGCAAAATGATGAAACACATTTCTTTCATCACCCTCTTCAGTCTCACAACCTGTGGTTAAACTTCAGCCACACTCAGCAGAAAGAGTGGTTTATTAATACAAAGAAAGGATTGAACCCATGACCACAATACAAGGTGTATTTTGAACAGAAAATGTTGTGTCAAAGGTAGTACTTTATCTGATGAATGAGAAAAACTTTTATTTCCTTCTGAAAAAAATGAGAAAAGGATATGTTCCGCTTTCCACGGATATAAAAAAAATCCACCATGTGCTGGACATGACAAGAGCTTCCGAATCACTGACAGTGTCCAGTGACTTGGGAGCTGTAAGCAGGGATTTATATCTACAGGTTATCTGCCTGTTCTCAGCCAGGCAGGTCAATTTGGGGCTTGTCCATCTTTCAATGCATGAAAGCCTCAAGTGGAATGTGTTCACCCTCTAGAACAAAAGAAAGTGCTTGGCAAATTCAGCATGATCTCAGATCCAATAAGCAGAGGGAGGAATGCTAAAGGCCATGGGAGGTGATGGGAATTGCATTTATAATACAAATCTGGGAGCATTTTCCAAATAGTTTTAGTCACTCTCCAGCTGAGTTACTTTCAACCAGATCAGATTAGCAACTCCAAAAGGCACAAGCTATACATGTTTCTCCAAGACTGGCTGTTTGTTTCAAGCCCTTTTTTATGTTATGCAGGGAAGATCTCAAATGCCTTTATGTTCTCAGCTGTGAGGGTGTTCATTCACTAATGCCAGCCTTGGTAAACACCTTTTTCACAAATTCTGGCATGCTGCTTTTCTCCTTTCCACCCTCACACTTGTTGCAATGAGATATTATTCAGGGTGACTAATGTGATTCAGAACTAACTAAAGTATTATTTTGAAAAAGTCACTCTAAAGTACCTTTATGGCTTGTAATCATAAAATGTAATGTGACAATTCAGCATGTCCCATTTACACACTATACACACTGTACAACACTGTACAACAGCTAGCAAAAGCACCATGCTTTATTTTCACTCAATGGTTGGCTTTCCAATGGTCTGTCAGTCTCACATGCCAGAATACTGGGGTGGGAAACTTCAATCTTGAAGGGACAGATTAGCAGGTTTCTTTCTACCTCCTACCCTGGCTCAGTTACCCAATAATCTATGGACAGAAACACTGGGTCATTCATTGGACCAGGGTAAAACATTTCATCCATCGCTACCATCAGCTGTCAGGATATAAATGTACTCATGTTGATTGAAATATGTTTTTTAATGTATAAATACATCCACTACATCCTGACAAGCAGATTAAACCATATGTTTTTCTTAGAATGTACTTCCCATATTGTTAACTGCAGAGCAAATATCCAAGTTTGAGAGTTACACAGTAGAGTTTGTGCATGGCTGTGTCACCCAATTCTCTGATCAACTTCCAAAATTAAAACTTTTACAGCGATGCCACAACTTTCAGAAGTTTTGTATCTCACCAGGATTGCTTCAGTAATTAACCAGCTGAAAAACTGATGTGTATATACTGTATATACTGTGAATATTTCTGGTTAATTAAGGGTGTCTGCTCATTGCCTAAACTGCAACATGCTGTTTATTGTTTTATTGAAACCAGAAAAACTTAAGCATGACCATAGAAGGGTTAATGGCATCATATGCATCAGTGCATAATCCTTATCAGCATTTTTTTTCCTATTTGAAGGAACATGTGAAACAGGTTTTAATTGCTTTGGCATTTTTTCCAGTCAGTATCCCAGGATGCCTGACCTTCCACCTGTCAGCACCCTGCCCGCAAGGCACGCAGAGAGGGTTCATTATTTATATGTGAAACATGTTAAGGCAGCATGCACAGTGGGTGGAAATAACATAGAAATTACATACACCACAGCTCGCCAAATACCATGATGTTTGTCTGCTTATCCATATTTTCAAAGACCTAAGTTAAAATGAACAAAACAAAAAAAACCTTTTTGTAAGAACTTGACTCTTTGGCACCCCAACTGCAGTTGAACAACCAGGCGCAATATCTTTTATCATCCAAGTGAAATCACCATGAATTTATCACATCTATTCTTAAAAAGTGTAATGATTCATGCTCACCATCACTTTCATTTAATAACTAATTTCCTTTGCAGACAGAAATTCCCAAATCCCCAACCAATTTTCCTTGAGCTCAAAGAACTGGGTGTGTTTGTTCTGTGTTGATTTTTATAATGCGAGGCACTTATTATTTCCATCAGGCCTCTTGGGACTTTGACTTATGCTAACCTTTGAAAACCTGGTCCTCAAATATCCTGTTTATTTGGGGCGCCACATGCTGGACTCAGATAAGCACTTGAACTGGCCCCTGGACTCCATGCTGAGGGCTTAACTGGGCACTAAACACTATCAGGTCATCAGACACAGGCCTGATTGAACTGAACTATTCAGGAACCTACCACACACACACACACACACACACACACACACACACAAATACATAACCACATGCACACACACACAAAAGAATATGCTCACACACACACACACACACACACACACACACACACACACACACACAAATACATAACCACATGCACACACACACAAAAGAATATGCTAACACACACACACATACAAACATACTCACAAATACATAACCACATGCACACAAACAAAAATGTGTGCATATGTTGATATACACTCACACACATGCACACATACACAAAAGAATATGCTCACACACACACACACACACACACACACACACATAAACCATGCACACATCCAAACACACATACAAAAACACCAGCATCGTGTATAAAGCATTCATTACACGGTAACAAGGCTTCAGTGACAAAATCCTGCAAGTTCACTACTGTAAGCAAACCTTAATCTGTACACAGATGGATTAAATGAGTCAGAAGGGCAAATATAAACTGTCAGTTTGAGGTGTGATCATTAACCATGTTCTCTATCATGTTACAGTTCTTTCATACATAACACACATTTGTATTCAATTCATTCAGCACTAAGAGCTGTCCTGCTTCAGCACACAAACACTGTAATTATTTAGCTATGAATATTTACATCCGATCAAAATGGTTTGCGGCACCTTTCAAAGTCATTATGTCAATGCCTACCAAACTCAAATACTGTATGTCACAAACATAAGATTCAATTAAAATGTGCATATTAATCTGTTAAAATTAGCCATTTTGTATGCCTTTGGAGAATGTTTTGGAATGCAAGTCAGTCTACCCTTCATCACCACCAAAGAATGATTCATGTAGATTTGGGGAATGGGGTAGGGGAGGTGTTTGTGTAAGAGGGTAGAGTAAAAGTTTGGTCAAACTTATGTAAGAGAAGGTCAAAGATATGAACATTATATATTTAGTAAAAGACATGCACTTTTATGCAAAGTAAATTGCACATGGGTCACACCTTCATACCATAACTTTGCAGCACTCCAAGACTCCAAGTGGAGAATAAAGATAAAATGCAGGAGGAACCAATTTGTTTCAGTGTCATACTGCATCTGAGCAACAACCAATTGAATATGTGACATTTATTGTCATGGATACTGGAAACACATGAGCATTTTTATAGATTTATATTCTGAATTTGGCAGTATCCATCATGTGGATGGATATTTCAGAATACGGTTGACTTTCAGTCAACTTTCAAGCCCTTCCACAACACAGGTAACCCTGAGAAAAATGAGAGATGCCGATGTGAGAAGACAAAAGAGCTTCAGCTTCTGCTCTCATTGAACACTGCATCTCTCTTACAGTCCCCTGCTATTGTTGTTTCCCTACCACAATGCACACCATATGTTGAGCAGAAGTTGCCAAAAGAATGAACAATTCCTATTCTTTTTTAATTGAATTATCCATCATAACCTTAATAAGTGTGCTATCATGCTGTTTTCTTAAAGATGCCAGCAGACGCATTCATCCACGCAAAGGAGAGCAGTAGCTGTCCTTGAAATCAGTAAGAGTGAGGTTTATTTACAACGTATATATAAAGGCTATAAGAAAAGTGTGTCACAAAGGTAAGTATGCACACAAAAATATGTATATTTCTGGGGTAAATCTGTCATGTATTGCAAGGACTGGATCCATTCAATTTAGCCAATCCCTAAGTACTGAAATAAGGACCAAAATCAGACCTGTGCTTAAGTGCATTTTCCACATAACTGGAAAATGCACTTAAGCACTGGCCTGAATTCATTCCTAAATGTATTTGATGTTTTCTTTCTTGACATGGAATTGTCAATTGAGTGATAGGCAAAAGTTGTCAGTATTGCTACCCGATCTTGCGTTTTGTTTTGGTTGTGCTTGTGTGTTTTGGTTTTTCAGTTTCCCTGTCCATGTGCTTTTGTTTTCATGTTACCTGCCTAGCTGATCGCTCATTTGTTTTACCTGCCCTGTTGTTCACCTGTGTCTCATTTGCTTGTTAGTCTGTGTATTTAAACCCTGCTTTGTCTTTGTTCTGTGTGAGTCTGTCTCTGTTTTGTGTGATCAGTTGCGCTACAAGCCTTTTGTTCCTGGTCTGACTGCCTGTTTTCTGATTTTTGGATTGTGTTCTTGCCCTGTTTGCTGGGTCTGCCTGGTTGCCACTTTGCCTGTATTTCCTGACTATGTCTTTGGATTGTGTTTTTTCTCCTGGTTGCCATGATTTCCTGGTTTTGACCCTGTGCTTGTTTTCTGACTCTGTTTTTGGATTTGTGGCAATAAACTTCGGGTTATTTTACTCCTGTCTGCATTTGAGTTCATACTGCACCCTGACAAAAGTACCTCAGCAAACTTTGTGATTAAAAAAATGTTTCCTTTGCTTTTAGCTGTGGACTGAAGTCTTTGAACATTTACCCATTTAAAATTATTTCTATTGATATTATTCATTGATATCATTTGAGAGAGCTTGATTTTCCTTTTTACAGTCATTCAATATTATTTTTACAACCAGATATGCTCTTCAAAGTAGCAAATGGATATACCTCATCTCTCAGTATGTATTTCAAATAGACAACAGGGATATCTTCAAGTTCTACTACAGTCATATGAGCTTTTTAATCACTTTAATTTTAATTTCATAAAAATGATAATATGATGATGTTTTTTCATTCAGCTTCATGTTGGGATGGGAAAGTGTTTGTCATCTTAAAAGACTCATTTCAATTCATGCAACGCAAAGTAGAGCCAAAAAGTTTTTGAGGAGATGGGGGAACTAAATTAGCTTAAAACTAAGTGGAACAGCAAAATTATACATATTTGAGTTGCTTGACCACTTGGCATCTTTGTAACAGCGTAGTTTTTTCCTTCTTCTTCTAAGGTATTTTCACAATTATAGAGTGAGAATAGAAATAGCTGGCCCCCTGGTATTCAGCCAATATCAATTAAAACATTCCAGAATTGTAGCAGATGGACAGCTGTCATGAACTGTGTTTAAAGCAGCAGGCTCATGGCCATAAAGCCGTTCACATCTCCTAGCATGTTGCTATTAGCAACAAAGCTCTTCCCAGTTGCTGAATTTAATATTTTATACATTACACTTCAAATAGGAATACATCAGTACTGTATTAATTCAATGCTAGCACCTGTTGGTATGAATCTCTATTCATCTGGATTCACAAAAAAATAACTAAATACTGCACGTATTTGCAGAAACATTTTTGGTTTGTGCAATCAGTGATCCATTCTTACAGCGTTCCCCCCATTAATTTCAAAAGTACAATGTGAATTGTGCCATGCTATAAACATTTTCGCAAATTACATTTTTTCCTCATCTTTGTCAAGTTAGAACTGAAACTCATTCTCTCAATCTCAGCTGGAAATTAGTCAGCAGAAAAGGACAACATGACACAAAGAAGCTGTACAGTAAAATATGGCTGAGCTGTTTCTGAGAAGCAGAAGAAGCTGATCCAGAGAGGCTCATGTGTTGCAGTGAGAAACTTGCAATCGATGTATGTTGTGGAGGGTTTGGGGAATCAAGGCACATTCAACATCTCCACTCAATGTAGCTAGCTAGAAGTGGAGTGGAAGGGGAGAAGATTTGTAATCCCTGCCCTAGGAAACAAGCCATTAGTACCTGTTACCTTTGCCTTGTGCAACATGCATCAATATTTTAACGATCCCAGTTCATGGACAAATAGGCTAACTGACCAAATTAAAATCCTTCCTGGTCTCAAAAGAAATATAGAAGGTTGAAGGGCCTCCCAGGTGGAAAGTGAATTTCACCTGACTGACTGCGTAATTCACTACAGACATTGGGCAAAAGGGTGAGTGCCCTCCAGAATGAGTTCCACTGCTTTTTGTGGTTGCTGCAATAATCCCTATACACAGAACACAGAAATTCAGTGGGAGTCCTGCTTTGCTATTAACACTTCCTAGTCCAAACAACCTGCCATGACCTCAGCATTGGTATTCTGCTACAGGAAGTGAGTTGTGTAACTACATTTTGCTACTTTTGCTACTATAGCTGGGGAGCGTGTACTGGGAAGTCTCACATTGACAACTGCACATCTTTTAGAAAGCTATCTCACTACTGATTGCCTCTTTCACAATGCAGGTGATATATTGTGAAAGAGGCATACAGTAATGTCACAGTTAATGAACATTGAGAACATTGAACTTGCAGCTATGTAAACTTCATCGGCAGTGAGGCTTTACTCCCGAAGGCGCATCTGAAGTAGCTCGTGTTTTTGGGGTAGTCTATGATGCTACACCAGAACATTCTCTCAGCTCAGAACACAATTTGGAGCACAAACTATGCCACCCTGGGAACACATAGTCTTTTAGCACTGGGCTCATAGCTACGAGCTACATTGTTCATCTGTCACTGACTTGTGTTAGTGCTGAGCCCTGCCATTGTACTGGATGATCATGGAGGAGAGACGAGACTGGATAGAAGTTACTGCTCTCTCCTCAACGTGGAGATGTCTCCTCAGCAGATTGCTCCCATGTCAGCAAGGAGGATCACATTAAGTTGAAAATAATTGTTAAAATAATTATATATTTTTATCTATAGAAGAATGTTCAAATAAGCATGAGCCTTTACAGTACCCTACCAATTTATTTTTAAAAAAAAACCCAAATATGAAAACAATGGATGATATACGGGCAAAATTATTATCTGTTTATCGTTCATTACACGTGCATTTCCGAATAATTTATTCAGCTTCAGGCACACCCCTATTCAGGTTGGGGTATTGGGGGGCGAGGTCATCCATTGCAGCACTCCGTTTCTTTCTTTGTTTACACAATTGTAATTTGTTTAAATAATTGTAACACAACCTTGAGGTGTGCTTACAGTTTTATCTTGCTGAAGTGATGATCCAACTAGGCACTGACCAGATGGGATGGTGTGTTGCTGAAAAATGCTGTGGTAGCCATGCTGGTTCAGTGTTCCTCCAATTTTATATAAATCTCTGACAGCATCACCAGCAAAACACCCCCACACTATTACACCACCTCCCCCCCATGCTTCACTGTGGGGACCACATATGCTGGTGTCATCCGTTCACCTTCTCTGCGTCTCACAAAAACACGACGGTTGGAGCAAAACATTTCTAATTTGGACACGTCTGACCAGAGAACAGATTTCCATTGTTCTAGTGTCCACTGGCTGTGATATTTTGCCACCAACATTTTGCCAGTCTTTTCTTCTTGTTTACATCCCTCAGAAGAGGTTTTTTGCAGCAATTCTACATAAAGGCCTGATCTTCTCTGGGCAGTTGATGTCGACATGCACTTGCTGCTTGAGTTCCGTGAAGAATTTATTTTACTTTTAATCTCCTGTGCTGTTAACTGACAGTTTCTTAGGCTACTGACCCTAATATACTTGTCATCTGCAGCAGAGGTAACGCATAGTCTTCCTCTCCTGGGGAAATCTTTATAAGAGCCAGTTTAATTGTAGCATTTGATGGCTTTACCCTCTGCATTTGAAGAAACTTTTCAGAGTTTTAGTGATTTTCCTGACTGATTGGCCAGGATTTCTTATAGTAATTATGGACTGACGTTTCTCTGCAAAGTTCAGCTTTGCTTGTCATATTATTGCTTCTTACAACAAAAAGCAAAAGCTTTATACCAAAAAGGTCCCTTGGTATCCACTCTACCTTTAATTATGTAAATGATTATCTGAAGTGTTTCGACTAGGAAAGAAGAGTATACAGTACTTTTGGCACCAGCAATCACTTTGCAATCACTCTGTTAGTATGTTGTACCTATAATATTTTAAAGGAAAACCACAAAACTGGGGTACTGGGGCTCAAAATATTTTTTTTTCCAATAAAAACTTTTGTTTTGGAAAACCATTTTGCATGGACACAAACTTAACTATTTATATTCATGTAAGAAACAACCTTACATTATTTTAACATAAGAAAATTGGTATAAGAAATATATGTTTTTCAATAGGTGTGTCAAAACTTTGGACTGGTACTGTATGTTATCCCTTGCAAACATAAGCTAAATAGCAATGCACAGAAAAACAGACGTAATGTGATAGCATCATTCAAAATTATTATAGTAAAAGTGAAAAATATTATATAACTCTTAGCAAGTAACAGCAATTATGTTGAATGAGTCTGTTTCAAGCAAACAAATTGGAAAAATTCTGTTTTAGATCCCTGCTCTCAGTGCCCTTATCAGCTGCACAGCTACAGAATTTCTCAGCTTTGTTGCAAGAAGTGTTATTGACTGCCATCCAATCATTTTGTTTAAACTGCTTTGTAGTTGAACCCAGGTAATAATGCTGTGATTTAGCAGTATGGTATAATGGTTTGGGGGCTAGTCTTATGACTCAGAGGTTGCAGGTTTGAGTAACCTAAACATTCAGTTAAATATCCAGCCGCATGAATGGACAGTGTGGAAAATAAAACCAGGTAATTCACTCTGCATAAGAATAATGTAAAATGAATATTTTTCTACAGTATAAATGAATAAAATATACACAATAATATCAACTGCTCCAAAACATTGTCCTCTGTATGCATGCAATTATTTCTCACACCCCAGTGATAATTTGTCTCCATGTTGCAAATTCTATCCAATGAGTTCTAAAAATAGTCTCAAAATTACAGAGACAACAAACAATGTCAAGCCGTTCAAACATCCCCAATGGCAAACTGCAATCAATGAATAACAATAAGACATCGCTGTGCACGATCGTGTCTCATATGGGAGTAATTGCAAAGCATTTTCACTTTCCCTCGAGGCCTTGGGACTGTCATAGGCCAAGCACCGACTTGGATGTGGATAGATACAGGACAGGGGTTTAATTTAGTGCTTTCATCATTGGGCAGGTCCCGATGGACTGAGACAGCCTTCCGCACTCATCCCCGTCGATGTTCACCTCCTCCCCTGCTGCCCTCACCCTGTTTGGACAGAGCTGTTAATTGGAAATGAAAGCCATGGAACCGCATGTCTGAGGTGGATCAGATAGCGGATTGCTTAGAACCTCGCCAGAGACTGGCGGGGTCCCCTGCATGATAGCTTTACTCATCGTCGCCATCACAAAAACTCCACACTCACGCTCTCTCTCACATCATGCCTCCCATCAGGGAAACCTCATGAGGACAGGCTAATTTACTCACTTGGATTGCCTGTGTACTGTGTGCTATTAAACTCTCTGTGTTTTTGTACAATTAGCACAATCTGTAGTCATCTTTTAGAAATGAGCCTAGTGACTGAATTTTGTGCTGAATTACAATTAATGACAAATTCCCAAAGAATCCTATTTGCAGGAAAATAGAATAAGGAACTGAATTAGATGGCAATCATCTCATTTGAGGATTCCCGAAGGCATTTTATGAATAGCCTCCTGCTGATATGTGAACGTGGGTAAACGACTTTCCTGTCCTGCTTGATGTGTTGCTCTCATTTTGTTATATTCTTGTGAGGAGATGAATGCGTTTTATGTCCCATGCCAGGGTTGTCGCATGTGAAGCTGGTTGTAATTAGCTACCATTTGGTGATTGTAAAAAGAGCCATCTTCGTTTACTCTCCTGCCATTGTGCTTCCCCCTGAAAGCCTTAACAGCTGCACAGGAGCTCCAGCCTGCCAAGGAAATGCATTGGGACAGAAAAGGGAAAGAGACATGCAATACTGCAAACACATTCCTGGGACACAATGAACTCCAATTAACCAAGATAATGGTACAGCAACTGGGCATCACTTTTTCCACATTCTTGCTGAAGCAGTTGTTGCCTTGTCAGTGTAGACCCCAGGCTGTGATCGGCGGTAAGAGGGCTGGGATTCACACATTCAGCTGCAGCACACACAGGTGCACTACGAACAAGCACCTTTGCTCTGTGAGACACCCAGAGGGCCAGAATTGTGTGCCCTCAGTAAACATGCAAACAGGATATAGAAGTAAATATAGCAATTATATAACGTGCAGCTAAAATCAGAGTTATACATTGTGTTTTTCTCCTAAAATTGTACATTCTTGAAATCTTAGTAAAATTGTAAAAAAAAAAATAATAACAAGGGTTCAATTCCAGCAATTATTTTCAGGGCACTAAAATTATAGGATTTTTTCCTTTAAAGCATGCTTACTTCCTGATTAGCCTTTACCATTCATATAATTGTCAGAAATTGTCAGTACTTTGCAGTGACCCTTATTTAAATTTAGCTTACAGTAAACCTATAACAAGATTGCACCAATTAAAATAAAATTTAATTGGTATATAGGTTGAAAAACAACACTTGGGAAAAACACACATAAAATAGCCACTATTTATTACAGTGCATTCTTTTTATTATCTTTTTGATGATAGATGTTGGAGTAAGATTTCCTGATATAGACTGGTTTATAAAATAGAAATCAGAGACCAGAAATCACATCAAATAATCTAAAGATAAGTGATTCATTATATAGGGCAAAGTGTACGAAATAATTAAATAAATAAAAAGTCAACAAAAATAGTAAATAAAATTGAGCCTAATGACAATATGATAAGACACTAACCAGAGTCCCAATAACTTAAGTCCCATAATTCCATGAAACACGAAATAATAAACCTAAAGTATAACAAGTAGCTTGGGGTTCTGAACTTACTCCCCCTCTCTCTCACACACATACCTGCCTAATCATGTCGCTCTACCTCTTGCATCTACAATTCACCCAGCGTTGCCTGTTCTCGTGTTGTAGGTCTTATGTAGGTATACAGCTCTACTAGCCTTATATGCAGTAGCTGACAAATCACTCTGTTTAGGACTATCTGATAAATGAATTTATGTAATAAACATAATTATGAAAGGAATGGGGAGCAATTAATATATAAACAATGTCAATATGAATGTAAATCTAATGGTATTGTAAACATAACCTATACCCTAGCTCTCAAATTCTTAGGCAGCCATTTTTAAAGAATAAACACCCTGAAACCATTTTCCACAACTATTTTCGTCATTTGAGGGGTGTGGCTAAATGAAACACTATCTCTGCATGCCTAGTGCATTACACATGAACAGCATGCATCCAATAGACAAAATAATGACTTTCAGCTATTTACCAGCTGGGTGCGAAAATATGTTTCACCTTGCTTTAACATTGCACATATCATTTGTTTGCATAAGTACTTCGTTTAGGCCCATGAAAGCAGAATGTAATGAGCTTTAAGATATCTGAGAGTTGCATAAT
Organism: Albula goreensis; assembly: GCA_022829145.1. Classification (NCBI taxonomy): domain Eukaryota; kingdom Metazoa; phylum Chordata; class Actinopteri; order Albuliformes; family Albulidae; genus Albula; species Albula goreensis. Next base: position 30,467,113 of record CM040744.1, on the reverse strand, counting down.
TAAGACATTACCACCTCCCGCTCCACACGGTGTATTACGGGGAAATCAGGCTGCTTTTTTTATCAGCAGCTAGAAGCTTGATCCACAATCTCAGGGGCAAATTAAAAACCGGGAGGGAAGCGTTCCTTTATTTATTCATCTTGTTTGTCTCCTCTCCCTGCAGCCTCTTGTTTTTTTTTTTTTGCGGATTTTCAAAGCTAAGAGTGGCGGCCGCTCCACTCCCACCCCAACTGTCGGAAAAAAAGTTGGTTTTCATAAGAAGGTGAAACTTGGCAAGCCTTCCCGTGTTTCCACACAACTTTGGCCACATGCACAAAAGTGAGGCACCTCCCACATTGCGAGTGGCAGTGTACATGGGAACTGAGGATTGTTTTTTGTGTAGCTCACATTAGGGGTTCAATCAATTTGGCACATTGTGGGGCCATCCACCAGCAAGATGGAACATGTGCATCGCTGAGATAAACTACGTTGGGCTGAAATTCAGAAAACAGCCGTAGCAGCATCTGAAGATATTTTCCTTAATAACTGTGACACACATTGGGCCCTTCAACACACTGTCCCAATTCTCTGTCCAGACTGTGCAGCTCAATATGACACCTGCTACCATTTTGTAAAACCACATGCCCTACATTTACACTCTATTGCAACAAATGGGCTCAGATGTCTGAAACATAGGAACAGGTCCGCTAAACAGGTTAAAAAAATGATACAGGTCACTCTTAAGGGGGAATATGACATTTGACAGTTCAGAATGGCATGGATGATAGCATACATTTTGAATCTGAGGGAAGGTCACTGAACATCTCTTTCTTTGAGTAGAAGTGAGAGGAGTCATTGTGAAGGGCATGAACCACTTACAATAACTGGACCAACTGCAGAAAGAGGGTCTCTCATTTATTTATCTGTGACTTTTGAACTTTAGACCAAAGTCTCTGAAAATAGATTATATTATCTTATAGCAACATTCTGAAAGCAGTCCGGACAGAGCAGAACAGACAGACTCAGATTGACAAACTGAGCCAATGGTAAAAATAATTAACTGTATGATTAATTAAAATAATACATTTCCTTTTAGGTAAACTGAGTTGGAAGAATTTCATTGAGCACCTTATTAATCACAGCTATGTTAATCATGACCATAAATGGAGCTGACCATGGACATTTATCATGTATTCATTACAATTTCCTTTTGTTTTTTAGACCCCTGTTGTCATTGGTGTGAAACACATGGGAGCATAAGCAAAAGTTCTGCTAGGAGGACCTCGAGGGGTCAAGGGCTTGGAAGAGCGGGACACCCTGGGGCAGGCATGTTCTCTAGCCCAGAAGACACAGCTTGCATCAAGATGTTACATTATCTCTGTTCAATAAATTGATTCAAGTTGTAGAAGTCTGACCTGTACAATTATTTTTATTTATAGTGTAGGAACAACTCTTGAATTTGATAATTATAGAATACTCTCCTCTATGTGTTTATTCATAATTGTGAAGCATAAATTACACAGTAACTCTATGCATATTGGTTTCAGTTGGAAGCAGATATGACACTCCCCTGGATAGCCAGTGGCTAAGGCTAATTCAGACCATCAGCCAGTACAAGGTGAACACATATTACAGAAATATGATCACCCTTTTCTACTGCATGCTTTGAATTTTGGAAACATGCCGAGGGCAGTCTGTCAGGACACCTGGACACCATAGGTGTTTGTGACATTGATAAGTCTTTACAATTTGTTATAATGACTTTAATCTTGGTGGAGCTGGCGTTACAGTGAATAGCGGGGAAATGAAGGATTTCTGAGCTGCTGTGTGATAACCCCAGAGCAGAAGACACTTGACATAGATTGCAGTGTCAGATAGCTCCAGAGATGGCAGCCAGGATATGATTGATAAGGTCTGAAAGGTGTCTGATGAATTGTGATATGGCAGGAAAGGACTGATGGCATTTTATTTTTTCTCATAAATATATTTTTTCCACATGCTTCCCATCATCCCATAGAAATTAAACATGTGCAAACGCAAGAATGCATGGCTCCTAAATACAGCAATACACTCATCTGCAAATAAAACACTTTAATGAAATTTACATACAAAGTATGAGCACTCAAACACCGTGTCCTTGCACAAAATGCACTGTAAGGACTGTTGTCCGTGTCTCTAGTTTACCGCACATTGAGAAAATAACTCCATTATTTTTGCATATGCATACTCTGTGTCCCATTTGCACATCAAATGCTGGATGGAATGGACAGATTTAATATTCCATTACATTGTGCCCTCCACACTTTCAAGCAAATTTCATGGAACAGCACTCTACCGAGGGGAACCTGCTTTCCAGCCCATGGACTCTAAAATATTTGAAATGATAAATGTATACATACACTTCAGTAATGCTATAAAGGAGCCAAGAGCTGCTAAGCCAAAAAGAGGTATATTCCTTGTTGACAGCCATTTTTCCAAAAATATAATTTAGGGAAGGGAAGAAGACACATGCAGGCATGAATTTTGAGTTATATGAGCTGCAGTTATTTTGGCAGCATTTTTCAATTCTAATTGGCTGTAGAGAAAGGTAGTAAAAACAAACCACTTGAAGGAGAAAAAACTTGATGTTCAAGTAGGACATCAGGGAAGGCAACATGTGTTTGGTTGTCTTTATTCTTTAAACTGAGAGAGACATATTTTAAACTCAAGATCTACTGTCATTTGGCATTTATGATGTTGGGAGTGCAATATTCACAATGTCTGTGGAAGAGAGCGGCATAAAATAAGTCCATCAATCTCAAAAATGATTTCAACTGCAACCATTTAACAAGGCTTAGAGGGTGAGAGAAGCCACTTTCATTCTCCCATTTCACAAAGATTCACAGTAAAACGCATCCATCTGACTCGGATTTCCCAGTAAAATATGCTATGATTAATTCAATATTGCAAACCTGACCTCTTAAAACCGCTCTTCCGTACAATCATCACCGAAAGTACAACAAGAAAAAAGACTGATATAAGTTCACTGATTGAAAATTATGGTAATTGCTTTAGATGAATCCCAAAATACTGAGCTTTGTGACTTGGGAAAGCACCCCATAACATCGATATAGCTGATCTTATGATTCTATGAATGATTTAAACACCCTGTCTGAAATGAGAGAAAAAGTTCAGAGCTCAGTGAGAAATGGCTGAACTTTGTTGATATTGTTTTGAATCTGAATATAGGATATCTAACAAATTTCTGACTGAACCTTCTAATATTACAATACCAGTAGTTGCAACCCCATTCCTCATTAGACACCATTTCAATTTACCCTGAGGTGCACCATGATACAATCATTTGACATTTTTACAATATGTCTCCTCGTGGATCTATTTAGTATGATCCCTAATAACAGGTGATATTTTGTATCCACAGCTGTAAGTATTTGCACATGAAATGTGTGTATTTCAAATTTTTTCCTTGGACCTCATTAGTTGGTACCCTTGGATGTGGTAACACATGCAAAAAATATGTCTATACGCATGGAGTCCTTTAATAAATCAACCCCATAGTTGAATCAAACACTCAAAATACCTCATGTCATATCCATTTAATCATGCTTCATCCAACAAAAACACCTATCGCACATCCCTGGATACTTGGACATCTTCCCTGGTACTTTTCAGTGGCTCCAAGGTTGACTAAATATGTGGATTCATCTATGTAATTTCTAAAATGAAAGAAATATAAACAAACCCACAGCAAGTCAACGTTCACAGTCATGCATTTTCAACATTTGGCTGTCTTATGATTCATTTTTTGGGTATTGTAAGCAGGGACATATTCACACTAATACATTTATTACAGGGTTTACTAAAGTTTCAGAATTAGTGTAACTTTTAGAACTGTTCAGGGATTGAACTTTTGAAGTCTTTGGAAACTTTTTAAATGTGTATTGTGATGATTCACATAATGTAACACAATATTTAAGCAAGCACATTTTCTATCCCAGCTCAAATGTGACTGATTGTTTTTCTAAAGCAATTACTCTAGCACCCTGACAGAAAACTCAACCACAGACAAGTGATACTTAATTGTTATGTCCCTGTGTAGCTCTTACATCTCTTTTTATGCCTCTTCAATTTATTGCCCATGATTGAATCAGGCACAGCTATATAGCAAATAAATGGTTGTGAAAATGGCAATTAGAGGAATGTAATTTTCTGTCATCATATAAGCAATTCAGATCATTTACAGTCAAAATTATATGCCTCTCAGATAAATTCAGGATTTTTTACAATTGGTGTATACTAGGGTGCACGTTTGTGTGTGTGTGTGTGTGTGTGTGTGTGTGTGTGTGTGTGTGTGTGTGTGTGTGTGTGTGTGTGTGAGTGTGTGAGAGAGAGGGCGAGAGACAGAGAGAGAGACATTCTCAGCTGTCTTGTTGCATTTGTGGCATTTCCCAGTTCGTAATGAATGCTTACCCTAACAGTTTGTACCCATTGATACCTCATGGCATGTTCAAGCATGTGAGTTTTTTTCTGAATTTGATTACTTTTTTGTACACAAGCAAGAATCATGCATGACAAAAGTCATGCACTTTTGCATGCAAGTAAGCAAAGAGTCAGAGAACAGTGAGCTACTCACAGCTTCATCCCCCCACTTTAAGAATGCTTGATACGCCCCTGGTCACCACTGTATGGTGGAATGATTAAAGACTGAAGGTGTTGGAGCAAAACCATTCTATCTATCTAAGAATGCAGACAGGAAGAAATTTGCATGCTATGGAAATGGGCTGGGTTACACATGAGCCAAGCATGTTTGTTGCTGCACAGGAAAGAGTAAAAAACAGGATTACACCCATGCATGCAGTCAGTGGTGAAATAATGTCACATCCTCAGGAAATATCGAGCTGGGATCTGTTCACTCTCATGATGCGTACAACTCTTAGTCTCTGCTACGGAAGCCTGCTAGTGAACTCCAGCTAATCAGCCTCTCATGCCAGCTAACTGCCGGAAAATGGCAGGAAACGCAGTGTGAAGAGCACGCTGCGGAGATAGCAGGATTTAAAGCATTAGTGCTTGTGCCGTGTAATTCTGCGAGACATTCCTTAGGGCATCTCACTGATGCTTTCCCACCATTTCGAGGGATTGTTTTTCCTTTTTGAATGGTATGAGCATGAACACACATTTAACTGAATGTGTGGGAGAAATATTCTAAAAACACAGTTGTGCTCTTGAACATATAATCTGATCTGCATGGCAACTTTTGACGAGCCAGGAAATACATTAAACCAAAAGCTGATAAATGTGGGGATTTATTATGCATTAGATTATCCTTTAGATTCAGACCACGATGTCTGCAATCTCCACAGTGCTGTATTAAATAAGAGTAAAACTAAGCCTGAGATAAAACTTTTTCAAAAAAAAAAGAAAAACAATAATCAGAAGAATTTAGGTTTTTGCTTAGCTTTCTCACACTGACCTTGGAGAGTCAAATGCCCAAGGGCCCTTATAAACCATGTATAACAACATGAATAAATTGCTACAACAAACTCATTCATCATGTCTAAACATAATGTCTGCTATACTTGAGGAAAGACTGATAATTATGCTAAATTTATTTTCACATTTCACATAACACATGTGATATGTCATAGCTTTATAAAGATGTTCTATATTGTTTTATATATTCTTTATGGAGCCTTTAGGGATATCTGTAAACTGTTGCCATAGGGTTGATACAAAAACAGACAGAGACCCAAATTTTGGCCTATTTCAATGAGTATGAAATATTGATTGTGCAAACAATACCCAGGAAATCATACAAAAGAAAAAGAGTAGAATAAGCAAAACGAGGGGATATTAGCTGAGGTATGATACAACTGACATAAGGTTGATGTAAAGGGAGATGGCAGCCAGTCACTTTGTTCATCTATGTTCTATTTAAATGTATAGTTCTGTCAATGGTGCCATAGCTGTCAAAGCTCCCTGCACATAGGAGATGGAGGTGCAACATGAGGTGATAGCTTTTGATTAGTATGGACAAGTTGAGTAAGCACAGGAATTATTAGCAGTAAATTCTGGGAGAAGCTTTGGAATTTCACAGGCAGATGCCCACTTTTTGACACTGAGGTGTTGTCATTTTATGATACACTTCATGACCCATTATTTTTACATGTTGGCACTTTTCTACAAGGGCAACTTTTACAGGGGGAGGTTTTAAATAAGTGCTGACAGCACAGGTCTTTTAGGCTTGATTTGGCAGCAAAGAAATATAACTGATACTTCAAAGCTTAATGCAAAATTTAATGAGGTGAAGTTCCAGGTTCAAACTTTATTTTTGGTCCATATGCAGCTCCAAAACTGAAATTACCTTAGAAGATTGACATTCTCTGTCAAGTGAGGGTTACAACTTTCAATGTCCCCATAGGAATGCTTTCACATGCCAAATGAGTTCCTCTGATCACAGTGAAACCGCCATGCAGTAATTAATCAGTAACACCAGAGAGATCTCTCAGCAACCTGCTCTACTGTCTTTATCGTTTCCCACCCAAGCACAAATCCTTCCCTGTGTAAATTAATGCACACGCAAATGGCACAGTAGCTTGCATCAGACTGAGTGATCAAAAGGTCAATGAACTTGAGTTGCCCTTGCCCTTCAGCTGCACATGTACGAAAGTGAGAAGATTGATGGGGACTATTTATTTTTTATCTCTCCTGGTGTGTATGTGTGTGTGTGTGTGTGTGTGTGTGTAAATATATATATATATATATATAGAGAGAGAGAGAGAGAGAGAGAGAGAGAGAGAGAAAGAATCTTTGCCAAATCTTGCCAAAAACAAATATTTTCTCAGCTGCATACTTCCATTTTCCATATGCTTTGTATTTGTCAGGCTGTGTTTGTGCACACACACACAGGTACCTTGTGAGCATATATATGTATCTAATTTTTATATGTACTGAATATGCACATACTCAGACACATGCATACACACACACACACACGCACACATATTTTAATGCATATGATTTGTCATGAGGGCTGTAATTGCACTGTGATTATAGAGAAAGCAGCATCAAACCACTCAGTGATGTAAAGCAGTGTGTGCACAGGAGTGCGTGTGTATGTGCATGGGTGTGTGGAGATGTAACAAAGGCAGACACAGTGATTAATAAGTGCAATCTCCTATGGGGGCTATTATTTACATATCCATTATTTCACATTGTCCCAATAACCTCTCAGGATTTAATGAACTTCCATTATCAATGGGACTCTGTGAGCATACAGTACACTGAAACAGAGGAGCTGCCTCTACCTGAGAATTTGACAAGCATCGCTGCAGAACCCAAGCCAACAGGTAGGGCTGACTTTGATGGCTTACCTGATCAACAAATTATCTCTGCCTGTCATCACACTTGATTTAAAACAGACTAAAGCATATCAAATCGTCCGGGGCACAGACAAGGCAGCCAAGCGACAGCTTCCTTCATTTCCAGCCCACAAAAAAGTAAATATATAAAGATATGCAGGGCTCCTTTCACCTCCCATTTACTAGCCGTGATGGATGTTCCCTGTTCATGTAAATGAGGAGGTCCCTGAAGAGAGCAGATTATCATATTCAATCCAAAAGGTCAATTTTCTTTTTAACCACAGCTTGGATTCGACTCTGTTTCACTTCTGCCAATTCCACATCTAAATAGCTTTCAGGCAATTCAAGCCAACCTCCTCAGAGATTTCTGCCTCTTTGACAGAACAATAAATATGAAAGTTTGCAAAACAACCACACTAGAAGGAAAACCTTCCCTTTGACCTTCCGTCACATCTAGGTGATGGGAAATTCTTTACTTCTAACAAAAAGTTAGAAGCAAAGAGAGAGAAACATTGATCAGATCGCATACACAGAGCTGAGCAGAGATGGGTGAACCCCAATTCATTGCTGCTCCCCAATCCCAAAGTTAAAATGTCTGTCACTCAATCAGAAATATTGTCTTCAGTTCAGCCAAACTTGATATTGACAGAGTATTAGTTATCCTTCTCTGTAGCAATACATCCTTTATCTTAATATTCATGTGCACTTCTGTAGATAAAAGATTCCCCTAGATAAACTACTGACTCCTCCTTTTGTCCTTACCATATTATTCATATGCCATTCATGAAATAGGTTGTTTAAAGGTTCATAAATATATAAATATACTGCAATTCATTGGTAAACCCATGTTGGCAAATCAGTTTACAATGACATATAACAATTATAATTTCAATATTGGCATTTTCATCATACCGTTGTGTTTTTGGTAGGTATTAAGCTATTTTCTCCTTTACTTTTTTAGATGTACAGTGTAAGTGACATACCTTATTTTATTCCACTCTTAACCTTGTCTGTTACATTTACACAATATATTCAACTTTCAGAAAGCAAATGTTCACCATTTCTCTCTGTTTAATGAATGATTTTGTCACAAAAGATGATGACTGCAGCATGATTTCTGCTCCCAAAGAAAATGGAATGGTTATGCACACACAAAACCACAGGGGCTTGTTGCACACCAAAACAGACACTTCAATGATAGCTGTTTCATTTGAAGAAACATGGCCATGAGATTCCTAAATTAAAATCTATATTCCTTTGGGATAAAGTCCTTAAAGCACTCAAAGGCATAAACGTTTCATCAGAGTAGGACAACAACTGTCAGGAGATCGGCTCGCCAAGTAAAGTCTGAAAGGCGCTTTTAAGAAGACTTTCAAAATGTAATGTGAAAATTCCCATTTATTCAAATGAAGTCTTTTATTTTCTGCTCCTGCACATCATAGCAATCTAGCAAAGTGTTTCTTTGTGTGTGTTTTATGCGAGCATACCTCATTAGCAATTTTTTTTTTTTTTGCATATGCTTTGCAGATTTCAGGCTTTGAACATCTGCATCGGCTTGCAACACATTTGGTTCATTTCTCCCACTAAATGAGAAATTATAGTACTGTGAGAAATTCATTGGGAGAACAAGGATCTCAGAATTATTCAAACATTTACCTGTCTGTTGTCACTCATTTTTACTCAATACAGGTGATGAAAGGCTTAGTTTGATGTTGCTTGTTTATGTGCATGTCAGTGCTATATAAATTTATCAGACTTGCATTTTATTGTGGGGAAGCAAATACCCCTCAGGAAGCAAATTACGTAGTTCTTCCCATCTGCCTGGACATATCCTGGATACTTCACCATGTGTGGGGAGGATTTGATTCAAAAATACATTTTGGTAACTGTTTAAAATATAGATAAATATTTTTCAGACAAAAAGCATGCACAGTTGAGAGAAAGAAAAGCAGTTATATTTAGACATGTCAAATTGTATTTGAAAGAATCATGTAATGTGATTTGCAATTAGCACTGATTATCATTCAAAATTGGAATTATATAAAGCAAGCTGATGCAACCATTGTTTATTGCCTGTTAATTAGAATATTTTCAGCAACAGTTTATTTAAGTTTATTTTATTCCAAAAGAAACTTAAAATCAACAACACTTTGTATGCATGAAGACCTTAAAATACCATTCATGTCAGGCTGGTGGTGTAGACCCTGCATATAAGCACAAAGTAGATGAGAACTCATCAAAATGCAAATGCAGCAAAGTAAATCTAATGTGAAACACCTCAAGGCCGGGGATAAAGGGCCATCATCCTCCTACAGCTATGGTACATGCTTTCTAATTTATTATTGAATTGCCTTTGCTGCTTCTTTCTTTGTGAAATGAATTTTGACCCAACAGAATGCATGCTTCATCAAAAAGGAATATAGGGTAAAAAGAGAGAGAGAGAAAAGATTAAACATAAAAATCAGCTTGTTTTTGGTCTTGCTGCAAGTATGTGATATAATATTAATACACAGCATGAAATATCTCATTCGACTCTACCTTTGAATGTTTCTTCAGTGGAGGGCAACCAAGATAAAATTAATTAGAACAGAGTTACATCAGCAAGGAACATCTTCAAAAAAAAATTAAACTTTCTTCACTTTCTTCAAACTTTTCAATAAAATACATAACTTTTTATGGATGCCGACTCTCTACATTATTGAATACCAGAAGTTGTGATTTCTACCTTGTACTGTGGGATGGTGTTTATGCTTATAACTTCAAAGTTACACAAATGGCAATTACGAGCTGAACAACATTTCCACTGAATATAAGATTTTTCAATCAGTCATATCTCAGCCATTTCTGAGCCACTCATTTAAAACTTTGTACACCAACTGAGAACATCATAATGTATTCTCCAAACTTCATGAAAGTCTGCTTAGTAGTTTTGATTAAAAAGATAGTGACAGAAAATGCAAGAGATTGCCACTTCGTAGAGATTTAAAAATTGTCACATGGGAAGGCTTTCTGTGGAACCATGTGTGAAGCTGGGCCAGTTAGGGTTTTTTGTCTAAATGTTCCCCTATGCATTTAATAGTTTTGGTACCACTTTAAATGAAGTGATGCTTATAAAGGCTTTATGAAGCATATGTAAAGCCTTCATAAATATGACATAATGCCTTAATAAGCCATACATAAGCAAATGTCACACTTCATAAAGTGAGAAATAACACTTCCTTATGCAACACATTATATCAAATGTGACATAGCCAAGAATGTCACCTGTCTAAAGGCTAAATGTTAATAAAGGGTGACATAAAACATGCATTTATGATGCTTGGCTAACTGTGGCATAACACATGATGTCACTTGATGTCATGAGCTTGATATTGTGAAACTATCTAAATCTCTCATATTAAAAATGTGCCATACAACGCTGATGATAGCTAGAGAAATTAGTGATGCACATGTCCTTTAAATATTATCACCTACTCTTGGCTTACAATATGACAAGTAGCATATTTATGGTTTATGAAGGTATAATGATGTGTTTATGAAGGCTTTACATATGCTTCACAAGAAACACTTTGCTTAAAGTGTAACCATAGTTTTTTTGGGAAGCGTCAGTTAAGCAATATCTGGTTAACAGGAGAGGATAACCAGGAAGTCAGAATTGCCATGGTTACCACATCAATATGCTGCAGGACCTGGATGGATATGTGTGAGACAGATATAATTCTGGCAATTCAGAAAGAAAATATTTCCTTGTTCAAAGTCAGTAAATCTGTGTAAATATTAGAGGGTAAATGTTAACCTGTATGAACTCATGTGACAAAAGCTTTATTTCAGTGTTTTTGTGAACATAGTGAAATAGGCTTAGTTTGTCAAGCTAGTATGTTAACTAACCAACAGAAGATTGACATACTCTCTATTAATGCTGCTTTAGGTACATCTACATGGAAATTTGAGCCCTGTTACAGTTGACGAACATGAATGAGTTCATATACAGTAAAGACATATGTTAAACCCTTGCACATGATACTACAGAGAGCTTTCAGGTTAAACGATATTGTACAGCGTCTCTCAGCCTTTGGTCTTTAACAGCATACTGTCCATTAATAACAAAATGCCTACCTAAACTAGATAGTGGAAAGTCTGCTTCTTAAGTCTTGGGATTCTAATATCCCAAGACATTAGAATCCCAAGACAATCTATAATCTGTTTTCATATTTTTCATCCATAGGTGTATGGTGTCCTATGTCAGTATTGTGGAGCATAAGGAAACATGGAAAGTGTTAGTATGTGCGTGCGTGCGTGCGTGCGTGCGTGCGTGCGTGCGTGCGTGCGTGCGTGCGTGCGTATGTGTATGTGCATGTGCCAAGCCAAGTGGGAAGATCAGGACAAAGTACAGTCAATGTTCACAGTGTAAAGCTTGTTCATAATACTGCATTGACTTACATTATCATCATCTTACGGTTTCCTCTTGTATTTTTAATTGTATGTGTATTTTTTGACAAATGCTATCTTGTGCAACAAATTTATTTTATAGACTAGCCTGGAACAAGCTGTTATGCCCCATCAACCTTAGAAGCATATTACACAGGCAGTGACATAGAAGGAAACAGCTGTTGCAGGAATCCTTGGTGGAGCTGAAGAGCAGAAGCAGACTTCTTCTTAAAGAGCGCATGTGGCCCCTGTGACGCATAATGCAAATCCAGACGGATGCCTGTGACTTTACTGGGAAAAATTAATGTGAATTCACTGCACTTTGAGGAGCCGGCTGAAAAAAATAATACATGGCACCACATGATAGTCTTTTCTGAGGCAAAACTGCATTTGAGAATTTAAGACAGAAAAGAATCACATGTATACCATCAAGATTTGACTATTTTTGATTTACGAAGTAGTGCTTTGTTTGTAGTGCTGACCGCTGTGAAGGCATGCCCAGTCAATGCATTTGTCAGGTAGCCTCAACACACACTTGACCTTTGTGTAGTACATGTGCAAAAGAGCGGGCATTGCTCAGTGCTCACACAGCGACAACATCATCTTGGATAATCCTCCCGAATGACAGCCTGAGGAAGAATCACCATGGCCATACTTATGCAAATACATGACACTGACTAGCTTTACCGACAAAACGTGTGTGCGTACATTACTTGTGACCTATGCAAGCTGAGAGTAAATACACTCTCTGCTACAAAGAAATCAAACACAAATCAAAGAGCACATATGAAGGTAAATGTATTAACATGGACTTTGCTAGCCAATTCAGCGAAGTTTAGATAAGTTAGCTAGTGTTACATACAGGCAAGTGATTTAATTCATTGAATGTTAACATGAGTCTTATTCAATAAAGCCTGTAGCATTAGTTCGTCTGACAACAATTATGTTCTATCAAAAACTAAAATGTCACTAACCAGCTAATGTCAGGTTTACTGACATAAATCAAACATTAGCTTACATTAGCTGACCTAGTTATACTGTTGTCATGATGTGTTTTGCCGCCCATACAATATGGCGCAATGCAAGGGGCTAGTCTCAGGGGTATTGCAGGAAGCTGGATTGTCAGCTCACCTGTGAAAAACATTTGGCTATAGTCTGGGCTATGGCCATGTTTTGAATCTGAACTTGTATAACTAAATTTGAATATGTTCGTATTGATTATTTGTAGGTATTAACAAATGTTCAGAGAAGTTGTTGCATGCCATTTTAGAAGTTACCTGGCTAACTGAGTACTCCTGTTTGGTACAACACCTCCACCTGGACTCTAGTTTCTGGAAGGCAGGTGTCTGACTGATGGACATTGTATACAAAACCAAAGCTGATATTCCCATGCACTTTCCCATGAATAGTGGGGTATTTCATTTTTTGGTTTATGTATGACCTGTGAACAAGTGGGCACTTTTTGTAATTTTTTGCCGGCATGTGACTTTTTTGTATTATATTTTGTTATAATTTTGTATCACATGTACATTTTCAATTCGATAATTTTTTACAAAGTAGTTTGAACTACTTTTTGTAAGTAGCTTTAGTTAACCAACCTAGATTTCTCCCGAGGGTAACTTTGCTGTAGTTCAACAACAAACTGTTTGGTACATCTTTCTTCTTCAACATGGAAATCTATTCCAGATTCTACATTCTGGGATTTCCCATCAATATTAATCTGGATGGGTTCATGATTACAGAAAACAAACTGTAAAGAAGGATTTCTTAACTGCTATACTGGTGGGTAGTAAAGTATGCTAGCAGCTGTGTTTACCTTGAAATGAGCATCCAGTTTTCACCCTTGAAATCTGGTAAGTTAGCCTTATAATCATCTGCTGTGATTGCATTCTGATTAACAGTGATGATCGGCATACCCTACAGTCTACAAAGACTGGTGTTGAGACTGCAGGAAAGAGATATATCTGCACATATCTCTTCCAGCCTAACATATCTGTGAATATCTTCACAATGCCACATTGTACCATTTTCTGTTTTCTCAGAATTTATTAGACTCAAATTTCTGTTAATTAAATACAATCTTATAATTAAGCTGCAATGTAAAAAATAGCTGAGAAGCAACATTTAAGTCTGGTTTAATGTATGATTGAAAAATCTGCACAACTCCATGTGATCTCACTGTCAATATCTAAGGTCAACTAACCTGAGTACTGGGTGTAATATCATATTGTGCTTGGTCCTGGTGTAATTTTTCTATGTTCTGTAAATAAAACATTTGACAGCAATATATCACTCCTACACTTTTTTCATCACAAAACAGAACCCAAGCAATATCCAGTGAGAGAAAGTTCCCCCAAGCCACTCTACCTGGGGAGATAATTGTGTTCCTTAGACTGAGTAGAAGGCTTCTGTTTTATCACACCTCATGTGTGATTGACTCTATTGCAAGTACAGCAAAGAGTGCTTCAAAATGTGTCTATGAAGACATAAAGGTGGTGAACCTCAGATCAAATTAATGTAGGGATCAGAGAAGCTTTGAGGTCTCTGGGCTGAAAACACTGATTGTATGGCTGTGTCCAACGCTAAAATACTCTGAGTATAGAGAAAGTTCTAAGGAACTAAGAATTGTCAATAAATTAAGTCAATAAAAACTCATCACAGTAGTTATAAGTCACTAGATCACACATTTTGATACTGAATAATCCTCAGCAAACACTACACCTCAAGCCACAAGGCAATATGAACAAGAAATGCTGACATTCACCTTCACCTCAGTAAAAAATGATTCTTGTTGCATTTTATGTTTAGCTGCACCGTTAACTGTACTGTCTAGAACATTTTACATCATGTCTATGTGTGTTGTACAGGGAATCAGAGAGCATATGGCTCACACATTGAACAGGTGACATGGGCAGGGTGAAAAATCTCTGTTTCTGGATTTCTGTTTACTCGAGGGATCTATAAAAGAATCAGTGGTGTCCTTCCACTCTCTGGTGCAGAGGTCAGCCCACCCCCTATCAACTACTCACCATTTTCCACATTTTCAAGCACGTGTATATAAATTGGAGGACAAATGAAGGTGCATCAAACCAAAAAAGAAGAAAGAAAGAAAGGAATGACAAATGTTATCGTTCAAAAAAATCAGTTCCAAAATCAAAATATTCCAATTTACCAAATTAGAGGAGTGTGATGTTTTCAGAAAAGCAGAGTGTTTCATGAACACTTGAAAATTAATTTCAAGCAACAGGGGTCAGGGCTGCTCTCAGTGATTTGACAATGGAGCACAGTGTAGTGTTCTAAGGCTGGTGTGGGTAGCTGTGTTCAATTACCCTATATAAACCACTCATACCTCCCTCCTAATTATCAGCCCCAGCAAGTAATCACAGCCTGCTACAATTAATCATGCAGCTCGTCATATGAAAACTGGGGAAAGAGGCAGAGCCTACGCTGACAATTCTGTGTCTGCGCACCCATAAGACTATATACAGTCGAGCTAACAACAGTTACATTGCATGTTTGAATGATACTTTTTGAGCTGTAATTCAAGTATTTTTAAATACATGGCCATTCATGACATAGTAATAGTTATATCAAATGGACAACAGATATGAGACACTCTGAAGCTGTTTCCACATAAAACAACCTGTTTTCCCTAATTAATGTCATATATGAAATAAAAAGGAACAACTGGCCAATCATTTATCTGCATTTTGTCTGAATTGGATGCTAAGATCAGGTGATAGACTGCATTGTATAAAGAAGCAGAGCCTTCATGAAATTAAATGTATCAACTACTACAATGTATCAATTACTACAGTATATAACGAGAATTGTCTGTATTGGAATTGTATATTTCCAAGAAACGAAAGGTGTATGTTTCTGTGTATAGCATACTGACACAGTGTACTGGCAGTATTTTACTACTTGTATATATGTATAATTTGTGTGAGACCTTTTACAATGTGTTTTATGTGTATGTAGGTATGGTCCCTTGGTGTGTGCTGTATACATGAGTTGACAGTCATGTATATGTGCAACTGGAGAGAGGGGAGGAAAACAGCAGCTGTTTCAATTCCTCATGTTTAAATCTCTTGAGATTCTAGCATGTTGGTTGTGTAAATGTGACAAACACTGCAATAGGTAAAACTGAGACACATCTCCTTGTGTTAAATTGTTATGCTAGCTTGGCGTTTGACACGTGAGTTTTTATGTCGCCTGGTCAGTTATTTTGTATTTTCTCAGGTGTTCCCTTTCCTTGTAAATGCCTCTTACAATCACAGTTCTGTAAATAAATATAAAAATAGCATACTCACTATATGTCCATCTGGAAAATGGCATTTATGTCAACTGCCTTCTTGGGTACAGAGGGACATTGTGGCAGTTAGTGCCATTGGACCACAAAAGTACTTTGAGTTTTGTTTGTCAAAAACACTGAAGACAAAATACAGAAACGATGTATTAAATGCTATATGTATTGACATAATTTAACTATTAAGACCTGTAGCAGTTTTATTTTTCCAAGTTTTGAGCACTCTATTGAAAAGGCTTAAAACAGCGATTATTTTAAAATGGAAAAAAGGCAAACAAACATACACATTTTACATTGTCCTTGAAATGTACAAAGCTTGACTGTGCATTACTGAGTAGCTCAGAGACCACTGAATAAGGCTAAGCTTCATTAATTTTTTGGTTTTTGATTGGCTGATTGATTGATTGATTGATTGATTGATTGATTGATTGATTGATTGATTGATTGATTGATTGATTGATTGATTGATTGATTGATTGATGTGTATTTTTATTTGAGATATTTTTGCAGTTTTGATTACATTCAGGCTTATTTGTTATGAAAGGGGATCTTGTATCAGCTTACTGCACCTCTCATAGCTGTTTGTGTTCTGAAAACTTTGGGCACTATGCGGAAGCTTGCCAAGGAATTCACAAGTTGTTCTGCGAGCCTTATCGATGTGCACCTCATCAGTAATGCTTTTAGGAGACAGTTTGGGAAAGACAAATAATCTTTAAACACAAAACACAACAATGAAACATTAACTAGTGTTTAAGTGGACATCTGTGAAATGCCACTCTCAATGAGAGAAAAATATCTCTGATTGACATGGAGATAATGGATTTTGTTCAGGTACTTCAATGCAGAGGTTCTAAATAATTCCTGTTGGAAATAAATTTTTAATTAGTGTTTCTTTCTGTGCCCAGAGAAGGTTTCATGTGGAGAGACATGTCACTGCAAAACAACAATGCAAAACGATAATATGGCCAAGCCCCTTTTTAATTGAATTTCAGATGTTTTTTTTTTTTTTTTGTTCTGCTTTTTTTTTTTTTGGTTTGGTTTTGCTGGAGACACTGAGGATCTACAGAGAAAACCTCCTGACCTTAAGTAATCCCAACCTTAGAGAAAAGGAGCACTGCATGGAGAAGACTGATACCACAAACTCTACTAAAGCTATCATCCTGAGGTCTTCACCTCTGGATCCAAATACAAATACCATAAAATACATTAACTACATTATTGAGTCTGAAACAATGATGACAGGTTGTGGTGGAATATTCCATATTTCATGAGTCAGAAAGGATGGTGGAATTAATATGAATTTATACTCTGAGGAACAGGGTTAATGCAAAATGTATTACCAGTTGGCTGCAGGCTCATATTGGCTCACTATGTGTTTGCACTGCAGTTGGAAAGAAAATAGCTTTATGCCAGATGTATTATTCCTCACCACAGAGTCCCCGATTCACTGAGGTAGGAAATATGATATCTAACCCCTGACCTGATCAGAAAACATTGAGATACTTGATCTAGGATTTTTTAAAAAAAATAAATTTCTTAGGTACACCTAAGATGCAGGTTGACTACAAAGGCAAACGAAATGAATTGGAGATGAAAGAGGCCGGACAAGAGGGTATCAGCTCTCTACCCATGTATGTTTCTGTGGCATTCCTGGCATTGAATTTTGAATTTTGCAGGTGCTGAGTATTGGATGAGGTTTCTTATTATCTTCAGAGGGGTCTTCTGTTACATTGTCCATGCAAAGGAAAGAAGTGCATGTTGTCATGGTACTCACACGCATGCACAGTACAAAAAGAGGTGAGTGCTGAGTCATTAATGATGACAAAAGTTGAAATGTAAGCTAGTTTTTAATACAATGACTCAACCCAACTCATAATATAAAACCCAGTAATGTATTATGGTTTTCTGTGGCTGTGTTCTCTTCACTGTACAATGATATGTTGGCCTTTTTTAGTTCACAAATTGTGAAACCATTTTTATTTTTATTATTTTGGTGCACAGAATCTTCTACCCATAGTTTGAAAACTATCACCCAGCCTTTTAAATTATGTATTCCACAGCTATAACAAAATGTCACAGGAAGTCTAGTATACAATACTGTTAGAATATGGTGTTCTAGAATGCTAAGATGTTCACAGTTTACCTGTCATTGAAAAAAAATGATCACTCTTTGACCCCCACCTAGGGGGACTGTTTTTTTTAACCAATTTGTATACATGAAAAAACACCATATTTTTGCCATTAGAGGCAAAGACATTGTGGCCTTTGTGACTGTCTGTAAAAGACTCCTGGAGGGAAAATTGGGCCACCTCTGTTCTATAACCACTGCCCGAATGACGCAAGATGACCTCTACATTGTGGCAACACTGCATAAGATTGAGCAGGGAGCAGCTGTACTCTGGTCCACTGCAGCAAATTAAACCTCACCTTTAACAAACTCCCATGTGCTTTACATTGACACTTCCTCCAGGGGAAGAAGATTGTGGGGGAGGGTGAAAGCACTGTCCTTCACATGCTGGGGAGGGTGGTAGAGGGGAGGGACGCTGGAGCTGTGGCGTGGGGGATTGCTGCAGGAGGAACTCTTCTGCGGCTTTCCCCAGGCAGAGGTAGACAATGTAAAACCAGTCACTGCACATGCAAACTGAACTTCATTATCATCTTCAAAGTGAAAGGAATTTGCATGAGAGGGAAGCCTCTCTAGTTTTGTTCAATGAATATGGAATATAGCAAGAGGTTGTCAAGTTACATGCGTTATAGATTTACTGCAGAATCTTTACAAAGGGTCTGCAGTATGATTATGTAAGCACACATGCATCAGAGTTTTTTCACAGTGACCAATGTATCCCCAGTGTAAAATGCACTCGCCTGAAGTGTCCTATAATGGGAAAGGGAACAGATGGAGAGAGGGGCTTGATTAAGTGTGCTTGCAAGTAAAAACACACAAACTTTCCTGCCCCAGGATACCTCGGCTTTTGGTGTACAAAATATTGTTCAGAATATAAACTGATGAATTCAACAGGCTGTGAAGAGATGGGACAGGGATAACAAGAGGAAATCTAGAGTGCACAAAATGGTGGCCAAACAAGCAGACAGATCAGTGTTTGGGCATATTTTTTTAAGGGCTGCACTGTAAAACACATGAAAGCATGCCAAAATGAGTGAAGGAAAAAAGCAACAGAAATAAGCCTGAAGTTTTTTTTTACCAGTTTAACAAAGCAGAAACAAGCCAGAAAGGCTCATTATCCCACAATGCAACACAAAAGATGTGACGATCTCTAACCACCACCAGACCTATAGTTTTGGGGACACTGTAATCTTGTGATATTTTTTCCACACTGGCACAATTAAATCTTTCAAACTGGATCATCAGCAGTAGAAATTAAGTAAATATTCAATAACAAATACTGCATTACCTACATCTCAACTTAAGCGATAAACAGCTGTCCCTTGGCCCTGACATTGATAGCTTTGTCTGTATGCATTCACTTAAAAGTGCATTTATGCACACTTTGTTAACTTTGTGCTTTGAACAGGCCTGGCTAAGATGTGTCCAGTCTCTAAATCCATCCAAGTGCAGAAAAAATAAAACAATTTCTCTTTTATTATACTCCAGGTTAAACGTCTCATACCAAGAAAAATAGCATGGTTTACTACAGATTGTACTTATTAGATGACAGTTTCAGTGATGCTGGGTCCCCTGTGACATGTCTCAGAGTCTAGTTTCTAGGACCAGGCAGGTAGATCATGCATTATTCAACATGGGCTCAAGAGACTTGTAAATGGAGAATTTCCTCATCCAATCTCACTTTTAAAGTACATGTGAATGGAGGTTTACTTCAACATTGAAGCTATTACAATTGGCTAGCATGAACAACATGACCACAACTATCTTCCATCAATTTTTTTAATTGACACAAAATATGTGAGGGTATTTTATTGACATATATCAAACCAATTGGATACAATGGCTTGACAATTTAAACTGGAAGAGAGGCCAAACAATACGTTTCAATAGCATTTCAATTCACCTGCAGGCTTTAAGAACCTTTCCAACAGCTGAGAATTTTGAGATGTAACAGTGCTGATTCAATATCATGCACAAAATGTCTATTTTAAATTTAACACATATGCAAATCTTATGTCTCTGATTGGGTGGGCCACACTTCAGGCTCACCCAACCACACCGGTACCTACATGCCTGGCTACATAGCAACTGAAATGCAAAAGTGAACATAATCTAATAAATGAACAATTAGTACAGAATACATTACAGTAAATTATTTGTGCAAAATGGGAAATATTTCATTACATTATATGTGCCACTATCAATTTACATCCGGTTATACTCCATTTCAAAATCCCACAGGCATTAATCCTGTGTGCATTGTTAAACTTTACTCAAAAACATTTATACAAAATCAACCAAGGGTATTGAAGGATTTAGAAATTCTATTAAAATTTGCAAAAAATGTGCAAACATTTTCTTCTCGGATTAACTCAGCTATTGTGGCACTTTAAAATGTAAACTGAGTATCTCTGGGAGCTGAACGGAAACTACTGTATGTGAGAAAGAAAAGTAACTGAGGTGCCAGTTGTGTGAATAGACAAATGGGATATGTGCTCTGTGTAACTTCAGTGAGTATGTGAAACTCAGCCCCTGCAGTGATGAATGTGATCAGCAGCCACCCTACAGCCAGCCTGTATAATAGGGCAAGCTATAATTTTTCATTTTCCCCCATTTGAAACTGGCAAACCTCACAACATGTAATAATGCAAAAGATTACAGGTCGATAAATAATGCATACAGTATGTGTGCACTTTGGAACCGATTCTGCCTGAATAAGTCATGGTGTGAGTCCGGTTGCATCTGCCTTAAGGGCATTGGAGGACATTATGCACTTTACAGTTGCATATATAAACACCTTATCTCATAAAATCCACCGATGACTTTCATCGACTGAGCGGCACAGTGCTGTGACATAGCAGGGAGGTTGGTAGGAGACATATGTGTTGGCCACAGGCTTGAGCACCACAGATAATGGGAGACTTGCCAGTGCATGGAGGACACCAGCAGCACCTGGCACTTGCTCAGTTTACCTTTCCAGACTGAATTTGCACCTCCTACATGCTTTCACTTCCTACATTTAGCACATCACTCAGATCACATAGGGACAAGTAGGAACAAGCAACTCCCAGTCTATCTTTTGATTCCATATGTCAAAGATAATATGAATTATGCCATTTTTGCATATATGATATGGTTGTTGTTGTTACTCTTAATGCAAGATTATCAATATGTCTATACAGAGTACATGAAGGGTGGTGCTGCGTATCTGCGTGCATTTAAGGCTCAAACACATTTGTCTTAGAATATCACTTTATTGACAGGTAAAACAGAATATTGGACAAACGTCTGCTGTCAGGCATTCAGCTGTGATATGAGGTCACATGATCACCAGTGGCCTGACCTCTTCAGGCAGACCCTGCCAAAAGCACCAGCTGCTTGTGCTTGATTGTGTCAATCGTCCTTCTTCAGTGTCACCATGCCTCACTGACCATGACTGTCACAGCGGTCCCGCTCTCAAGGATGCACTCATACACATGCACAGATTCAACTGTCTTTATGCAATGCAGCGGTCCAATACATGATTACAGACTACCCATTTCAAAGAAAAAAAGAGCTGCAGTTTTGGAGATGCTCTAACCCAGTCGTCTAGCCATCACAATTTGGCCCTTGTCAAAGTCGTTCAAATCCTTACACTTGCCCATTTTTCCTGCTTTTAACACATCAACTTTGAAGACAAAATGTTCACTTGCTGCCTAATATATCCCACCCATTGACAGGTGCCATGATAACAAGATAATCAGTGTTATTCACTTCACCTGTCAGTGGCCATAATGTTATGGCTGATCAGTGTATGTATGTAATTAGAGTGTGTTCTTGTGTGAAGCAGAAGTGCATCTACAGTTAGGTTAATAGTCCTGTGACCACATCACAGCAATTATACATTATGATTACAAGATGCCCACATAAAATCCAACATGCAGGTTGTACTCCTCATAAATATAATTAACCAAATGTTTCAGATACAATTAACTGAACTGTTTGATGGTCAGTCATAGGCCCTTTTATTTTAGAAGTCTTTTGTTAGTATGAAGCCCCCACGTTTGGGTCGAATATGAATGTGTAATCATTCATGTTATTCCCTGGCTCAGTGTATGGAAAATTAAACACTGTGTGAAACACTAAAAAGAATGCAATCCCTAGCAAACCTAACTGAATCTGAGACAGGATATCTGAAATTATCATTTTTTTTATATTTTTGGCTACTCATAAAATACACACATGCAAAGCAGTATAGATTAAATGTAATATGTTAATGCATGGAAGAGCATCAAAACCAGGTTCCCATTATCGTCTTTGCTACAAAACATTGAGCAGACGTTTCTGATAAATTACAGATGTATTCAGCCAGACTGATAAGTACTCTGTCCCACCTGGTAATACCCTCTACCACTGTCATTTATGCTGAGTGGAAGAGAATCATATCAGTGCACAGCAAGACAGAAGCAGTCAATCAGCACCAAATAGACCTGCTGCAGCCCAGTAACTTCAATTTAATATTAAAAAAGAGGAAATTAAGGCAAAGGCATCATAAAACGTCAGCAGATCTAAAACCCCACACACCCATGGGTGACTGTAGAGATGTACACTGCATGATGCCTGCTTCATAAAGGATTCAAAGCTGAGCCAGCAAATGATTCTCTTTAAAAATGGTTGCTAATTTGAAATGATGTTACATAATTGTTATCAGCATTCCTAAAATGTTGTTATTTGTTGTACAGCCATGGTATATCTAAGAGACAACCTACTTAGTCTGTATCTCAAGATGAGGAAAAATAATATAATCCCAAACAATAAGCCTCTGGCAACAAAAACATATGTTTTCTTGCTGTACCTTAAATACTACTTTGTCCTAGCTTTGCACTCCTCACATTTTTATACACAACTTTTTTTTGTCACTCTCTTCACTGAAGACTTTTATGGCATGTAACCTTAAGTGTTGTTTACCATTCACTGCCTTCCAGAAAAAGTCTGGGAAACTTTCCCATCATGGCTTGGTCAACTTAATACTCTGAGCTGCTACACTGCTGCTCTCTCAGCGCAAATATTCAGCATTGTTTATTCCAAAAATATAATGATCTCCAGTATAATATGAGAGAGGTACACTGTTGAGAAATATGATCTAATTCCTGGGTCGCTCACACCAAATGGTTGGCAGGTAACCGGACTCATCTAAATACAAGGTCTCGATAGTAATGGTAAAATAATTTCATATCTGTTCTCGTAAAAACCTGACTCCTCACCTGGAGGGGAACTTTTTAATGCATTACCTTGGGCCTGCCTCACTGATTTCTCAATGATAGGTCACCTTCAGATGTGTATGCCCTGGGGGGGTAGCATATTGCAGGTTCTGACCATATGGCATCATAATTACAGAACATAAGGGAAGGATACAATCAAAGTATGGTAACAGAAGCCGCAGAAAAGTTGCATATATACATACAAAATGTTTATTGCTTTATGTAAGTTGTCTTCAGTTTAGTACTCGGTGTTCTGATATAAGTAAATGCAAATGAACCACGCCATAAAAAAAGTCTGACTGACAGTTGATTATTTTGATTGACTGACATACTCTATGTTTTCTGTTAGATATCTAGTCACATATCCAAATATTTCTGAGACTACCACTGTTTCTCTCTTAAAACACCCAAGGCATGATTATAATAATGTATTCACAGCACAGTTATTTATTTTAGCATGGTACCAATTCAAATGTGTTCAGAACTTCCACAGATCTGAGATGGGCCCTTCCAACATATTTATGCCAATGCTATAGTACAGAATACATTTCTGTTTAGCTTTAGAACATTCATGTAAAGTAATTAACGAGTACATCCTCTAATAACAAGACCTTTCTGTTGCCTCTAACTAAAATGTGCTCATTTGGAATGACTTTGCCACTGGCAGTGTCCAGACCATGTGTGATAATGTGACAGACCGTGAATGAGTCTCAGGCCTTCCAGTGCTGTCATCAAGACTATTCTAATCCTTTAAATGCGCTGAACTTTTAAAGAAACCTGAACGCATGAAAGACTCTCCCCTGAACAATGTCACAGTGCATACATTAATTTCATTTTCTAGATTACCTTAATGTAATACTGTAATTATAAAGGTCATTCAATTAACCAGAGACATACACCCTTCAAGCATCAGCATGCATATTAGTATATCAGTGACACTAGTTAATATTAATAAAAAAATTATACTAATAGCAGCTGCTCTCTGAAAATAATTCCATGCCTTAAAGAAAGTTCAACGTTCAATGTGGCTAATTTGGCTGACCAACTACAAAAAAGGCACAAAGGCAATATGAAAATAGTTCCTGAATTAATATTCTGAATGTCAGATGTACAATGATAAAAGTTAATAGCTATCCGTAAAATGGAGCATGACCGTAATTTCTCTGGTGTCAGAACTGGCTACACTCAATCGGCAATGTGGAGGGAGAGTATCAACTGACGGAGGTGTCTGCTTTGTGACGCTCTCATCTACTGGGCCTCGGCAGACAGGATAACCGGCCCGGAAAGTAGCAATAAGGGCAAGCCGTCGTGTCTCAGACCCGATTTGTGAGAGGAGAAATGTCACAATACACGTTAGAAACGCCTCAGTCTGATAGGGGACTCTCACCTTTTGATCACCTTTAATGAGTCGAGGGAGAGACTGACAGTAGATCATAGTGCAACTCTGTAGTTTTTGAAAAATTGATTTTTGATGTTCTTACTTTCTAAACTACTACTGGACTCACACATATGCTTAGAAACCGTATATTTTAGTGCTAAAAACAGGCTCCTGCGCATATGAACTAGTGAATATCTGGATTTAAGAGCCTCCTATCTTTAACGCTGTGGGAAGTTCAGCCATCCTAATAAAGTATAGGAAGTGAAAACTGGAAACAACTATGTAATGTCACTTAATAGAGTCACCACATGGGGCAAGTATGGCTAATTTGCACCCTGGCATAGAGCCTGCAATTATCTGGAATTATTCATGAGGAATACTGCACCACTGTGCTATAGAAGAGTATCTGATGGAAATGAGAAACTTTGTCTCAGACATCGCCTTGGTGTCTTGCTGACCAAAAAAAGTGAGTACTCATTTTTGGTTGATAGCAGCATTGTCATCTTGAATGACATTCCTCTCTGTTGAAAAAAACTGCTCAAATACAGAATGAAGATGATTGCCCATAGTAACAAATGGCTTTGCCTTCCAAGGGTATGAATTCATAAAACCCTGGCAGCAAAATGTGCCACACACAATTCTGGAACTAGAAGAACCATTTTCAATTCAAACACAGTTGTGTTTCCCTTTTTGTTCATTATTAGTTCTGCGCAGTACAGGTCAACTTCACACCTGCTAAATCCATTCCGGCACTTTGTGCAACACAAAGGGAAAGAATACACACCAGTCAACTGGATTCACTTTGCCCAAAAATGAGACAATAAAAGAAAGAGGCACACATAATTATCTTTGCTATAATTCCCCATGTAATCTTTTCTGTGATCCTGTGAGGGTTTGAACATAAATTAGTTTACACGTCTTTTAAGTACAAGTTCAGCAACAGAAAAAAAATGTGATTTTATACAGCCCTGAGCTTCACCTACCTGAATGACAAGGTGTAGTGCTCTGATTGTAGTAGAGCTGGCCCACCTCTACAGCATGGGCAGCATCCAGCCATGCTGGCTAAGGAAGAAAAACAGATCTGTATGGTTATCCCCTGTTTCTCCAACTAATGGCCCTGCGTCATGAGTGAATGCCTTCTGAAATATTCATGTTCGGCCAGAGTTTCAGTAGCATTGAACAGCTAAGGCCTGTAATGCCATATTACAGCTAGAGTCTCTCGCCGCTTGATCTGCCAATGTTGTGACAATCGCGCATATTCGCCGGGAGAGTCTGGCTGAGCGCTGTGATGAGAATGGAGATGGACAGGTGCGGGTTCCCACTCAGACAGAGGTGTGGGGCCGAATTCCTAGGAGGACAATGAGCTCGAGAGGTATCTGCTTTCCAGTTTAGCTCACCGACAGAGGCCAGAGTCATTACTCTACTGTCTCATTTACTGTAATTAGAGCCACTGCTTCTCTAGTACGGGCTATTTCCATGTTATTTATAGTATTTAATGGTCTGCAGAACTAAATTACCAGCATATGATTTGGGGATTATATTTTGTTTTGTTTTCCGCAGTGGAGCTGCCTGACAATACTCGATCATCACCTTGGAGCGTGAATCTGTAGGAGGCTGTAGGCAGTGTTAGGGGAATAAATTAAAGTTTGACACTTGGCTCACAAAACAGATGAATAATAAGAACATTTAAGTCAATGGAAATATGGCTGCAATGTTGACTGCTATTGTTGAGCTGTACAGTGGTGACTTATGAACCTATTTAACGCTGCAGTTCTAATTAGCTTGCAATAATGAATCTCCTCTCCTGTCAGATTTCTAATTAGCTCAAAAGTTGGCTGTTAGCACCTGAAAAAAAGTGGTAGATTCCATTATCACATAAAATTATTATTTATGCTTTGTAAAATTCATGTTTCACTCATTAGCGATTCATTGTTTCATATAATGTCTGCCATTACTGTATCTGTCAGAATCGATGAACATGCATTGCACATCGAAGTAAGAGACACAAAGAGATGTGCATTCAGGAAGTTAAGGACTTATTTTCTTTCCAGGGACTCTGTCCTGTGACAAGTTTTGTTCACAATGAAAACCTGGGGACTGAGGTA
This sequence comes from Albula goreensis, assembly GCA_022829145.1. NCBI lineage: Eukaryota > Metazoa > Chordata > Actinopteri > Albuliformes > Albulidae > Albula > Albula goreensis. The sequence goes on along the minus strand of CM040744.1, from coordinate 30,440,191 downwards.
TGTCACTTAATTTACAGAGGTACATTTTATTAAAAAGGAAACAGAATTTTAGTTTCAGATTCATACTGTGTACTTTATTCATACATAGAGGCTACCGCAGCATGCATCCTTGAAAGTCTTTCAGAGCTATGAATGTTCCCACTTGATACCCAAACCTTTCTGTTACTCCGCTTTTTCAATGTGAAAGGAGAATAAAAGTTCTTTTCAGACTCTCACAGAGCCACAGAGATGCATTCACTGATTGAAATGGAAATAGAAAGCAAGAAAAATGGAACTGTCCTTGGAATTCCTATCGTTCTGGTATAAGTAATTCGTGGGTGAGCCATGGCACCTAACTTAACAATGGATGAAAGGGGGCATGTGGATCAACCAAAATAGCCAATCATCAACTGAAGAAAGGTGTCACCTATGTGCATAGTATGTCTTCAACTGAGTAACCCTTTTTGGGGACACTGTTAACTATGAGATGACCAAGAGATTGCTGTTTTGCTGTCACTACGAAAAAATCTCCAAGGATTTTGGTTGCCAGGGGTTGTTTTGTACTTCTGAATCTTTTAAGGCAATCACAGTGGGATAAAGTTGCAGACCACCGATATACAACTCCCTTAAAGCCAAGACATTCAGCACCATTGATACCCAAGCAGATTCGAAGAGAACCTAGGAGGCCTAAGCAAAATGTGATGTATATCCTGGGTTAACACTCTGAGCTTAACCTGTCTGTTTAAATATGTTTCACAGTACAGAGCACAAAAGAAAAAGAAAGAAAAAACAGAAATACATCACAGTCAATTCAAATTCAGCATAAGAGTGGATCATAAATATAAATGAGAGACAGCCCTCTGGGATTTTAATTATTTGGAATAAAATGGTTGCCTTTGTATTAAAACTACTTTGTATCAAGAATTCACTATGAAATGCATTAGGGATCCTTGCTTAGGGGCAACGGAATAAGAATAACTGCCTTTAATTATTGAATATTTTTATGATTTCTCTCAAAACAAGAGCCAAACAGAACAGTGATCACTCTTTATCACTGATTTATCACCCTTGCTTTTACAAATTCATGTGAGCATGTTGCTCCTTCAACACTCTGCTCCCTGCATCCAATAAACCCCCTAAAAAACAGAATGTGATGGCGTGTGAATGACCCGCTAAGAGGAGCTGCTCCACAGCTGCCAGATGCAGGGCGAGGCCAAGAACCTCGATAATCAAGGAGAAACAGGAATGGAAAATTAAAGCGCTTCAGAATAAATAAGAAAAATGGGGCTGGCGTAGAGCCAGGAAAAGGACTGTTTTAATTTCCTTTTGCTGTACTATAAATTGGGTTAATCCTGTTTAGGTCTTGGCAGGTTAATCACTGCTACTTAAAAGCATGTATTTCTTTTTCACTTTATGTCATGTGATGGGTTATATGAAGTACCTGAGCAAAGTCAGGCCAGATGTTATCTTAATTTTACCAGCACAGATCAGAACTACTGCTTATTTAGAAACTGAGCATCTATACCTTGTAATGCTCTGGTAAAGTCAGCTTCATGCACATGCTCTTCTTAATGCATGCCCACATCTTTATAAATATTGGTTTCCTTTCAAGTAAAGATGCCCAAAATGTACTAGACAACAACTTAACATGTAGAGTAACAAAGTAGAGGAACACACCTCCGAGGCAGGGTTCATTTTTTATCCGCTGACGTATTGATATCCATGTCAGACGCCAGTGTGCATCTCCCCGCTGAGATCGGGGGGGTTAAGCCTCTCACTCTTGTCAGGAGTCACTCTGCTTGTCACATCACACCCAGGGGGCACGGCTTCAAACCCACATTTCGTCTCAGCCCACTTCCAGTAAAAAACCCTCTAATGAATTACCCATCAGGAAGCCTGTACACACACTCCAGCGGCTCGTGCAGGATTTGCACTGTATTCATCTGCACAGCGCGGTGCCATCAGCTTTCTCCTTAATCAGGTGTAGAGCTGTGAGATCGTAGATTGGGAGACCAGGGGATGAGCCGGGCCTTGTGTTTGTGTGTATGTCTATCAGCGCGCACACTTGTGTCGTGCGTGTGGGTGTGCATGTACATGAGAGGTTGTTTTTATATAACACATTATATACACCCAAGTGTATATAATGATATATTTAATTCTTACAGAAAGAATTTCAAAGCACTGAATTTGTGTGCATGTCTGTGCAGACATGAGTTTGAGAGTGGTGTGTTTGTGCATGTTTTTTATTCCTGTACAAGTGCAGGTGTGCATCTAAATATCCATGCATGGGTGTGTGACTGCATTTCAGAGAGACAGACAGACTGACTGTATATGATTGTATACATGCATACTGAACATTACTAGCTTGCTCTTATCTTAATTAGTACATAGTCATATGAAAAGATGATTATTATAAATTGAGTCTGATTATGTGGTAATTGAGAATGATAGCAGGTTTGTTGATCATGCATTTTTTAATGCTTTTTCCACATTTTCTCTCAGTTTGGATTTCCCAGTCATATTCTCGAGCCAAGCTCATTGTTCTGGCCATGGTCCACAGACTGAGATGGGACAGACATGAAAACGACATTTCATGTGCAGCTTTGTACAGACAAACTGCAGGCACCCAGCTGACCAGCGGGAGTCTTACAATAATGACACATGAACTGGCCAGGCAACTTAATCATCCTCCTCCCCTTGGCAACACTGCAGCCAACAACGTGTCACTTGATGGGGCTGCCAGCCATGGCTGACATCGGCACACTCCCTGTTTAGGACATAAAGTCACGGCTTATGGGATTCACTGCTCTGCATTTTTAGGTGCCCTCTGAGCCTGCTATGGAGTATCAAGGTGGAATCATCCTGATAACAGTTTGATTTGTTGCCATCAAGAAGAACCTTAGTGTTTCCAAAAGCGAGTTAATTATGTGATGTGTGTTGACAGTCAAAACATCTCTGTGGATTTCCCATGCAGTATGTCTTAGTGTCTGACAAACATAAATCGTACAGAAATTGTACATTGCGTTTCTCTGATGTAAAGTGTGACAATTAGTGTGGCACTGTATAAATAAATGTGATCGACTGATTGACTTTTAAGTCATTATTTATAAGACGCTTATGTAGTGGAAAGACGTCTTTTTGAGATAAAATGTGAGTAAACAAAAGATTACCTTGCGCACCGCTGACAAATGTCTACATGAGAGGAAATGCATATTTCTCCGCTCTGCTGACAAATACACAAGTCAGAAACCCTGTGGCAAATAAGTCATTCAAAGACTTTTTCAACTTACTGTAGAAACCCTAGCACTGTGAAGGGGAAGCAATGTGACACATAAAGCAAGCCTTGCATTTCCACTTTGCAAAAGTTAATTTTGACACAGTAGATATTCAGATGCGCTTAGTGCTGATTATATTTTCACTGTGTTAAGGTGTAGCATTTGATAGTTGATAGCGTGACATAGTGTTAATATAGAAAATAGAAAGAAATAAACTATACACTGATTCTAAGTTATTTAACTTTCACTCGCTGTGATGGTAATAGATGAGGAGGGAGACAGGCCAAGGACTGACCGCGTGGTTAGGTCCAGCGGTGGGAAGAGTCACATTGTTCACTATTGTTGAGAGGCAGACGGCCGTGCTGCAGCCAGATTCAGAGCCGGCAGTGGGACCAGAGCCAGACTCCATTATGGTGTATTAATAGACATTTACTTCCTCTTTTATTGAGATGCACATAGACTAATAAAGTCAAGCACTATAATGCATTCTGTATTAAGCTGCTTGTTGATAAATCATACCCAAAAGTGCCTTTTGATGAAAAGTCTAAATGCCCCAGGTGTATTGAATGCAAGGCCAGCTGTGGAAGCGTTCCTGAAGAGTGAATCAATTCTGATTTTGGAGCCTGTTGGACAAAAGCACATGAAAAACAAACACGCACGGCACAGGTGATTTTTTATTTATATATTCTGAAATAATGGTCAGAAAAATGTCCCCAGTGCGCACAAAGTGTTCTCTAGAACCAAGGCACATACATCCAAAGCCATAAGCCCAGTACAGGGTAAGCAATAATGCATGCTTTTGTTCCAATTTCCCCAGCTTACGAGGGAATAAAAAATGTCAAGCAGCATTCCAGTCAAGCAGCCAAATAATTACAGCTGCACTGGGATCAGCGGGAGGCCGAGCGGCATCTCACAGAAACAAAACAACAATACAGAGATCACAGTCTCCACTGTCAGTATGGCTGCACGAAGAGACCCACCTGGGACTCATGAATAAACACAACCAGGACACATTAACACTGCACATTCCTGAACCTCCCCATCCGCCTCCTCCTCCTCCTCCACCTCCTGTACTCACTCATGGCGAATAAGGTCACCACTGCTTTTGCACCTTTGAGGAATTTGCCAAGTACCTATAGATTACTATTCTTAAATTGGAATGAAAGAGGGCGATTGAGAAGGCCACACCTGTATGCTTTCTGTGATGCTCATTTTTCAGGAGTGAATTAAGACAGACAATCCAGTGGGATTTATAGACTGTGTATATGGGTCATCAGGTCTGGAAAAGGATGCTCTGAGGAACTACAGAGTAAGAAGATTATGAGCAATTATCATTTCATTACATCCCCCTCTTTGACCTCCACACTAGATGGAGCAACCCAGGTAACCTTGCTCACATTTGGGATGCCTCATTTCGACTGCTGCCCTTGACCCCCACACCCCATATTCCCACCTACATCTCCCACCGCCATCCTCCCTATCCTCCATCCATCTAAGACACCACACGTGCGACCTTCTTATGGCAAGCAATTATTTGGTATGACATTGAATCCAGTTGGGTGCCATCAGGTCAGTTTGATCTCCTTTCTGTCTTATCTAGTTTGGCAGCAAAGTCTTGGAATTCCTTTTGAAGTGTGTGCTCTAGTAAAATAATTCTGGTTGCCATAGAGGGAGGATGTCATGCCTTGAAAGGGCTTTATTTGGCCTTATCCTTTCATCTGGGACAAGTGGGAGTGATGTTTTCAGTAGTGCTGAAGGAATCTGCCCCACTCTCGAGGCCCTATCTGATGTTTCTCCAAGATTATCATCAGACAATTTAATCATCAGAGATGGCTCTGATTTGTAAAAGTGAGATCGAGCGATGCCAATCGCTGCCAGGGGGTTTTCTTGGGACAGAGATGAAACGCAGGGGGAAAACGCATTGGTCTTTTTGAATTCAAAACCCAAATCACAGCCATGGGGCAGAAACAACGCCACAGCATGTGTGCCATTTGATGGGATACACAAACTGTTCAGCGTGCGGACGTCGGTCTGATCAACGCTCCTGTGTGGCCCTCTGGGATCATCAGCTACAAATGATCCTACAATACAATCCAGAGATGTCTCACCCAGAGGGCACGGCATGGGGTGTGCTCAGAGACATCTCCCCTGACCTAGTGATTAACTGCTATAATGAATCCTAGTTCGACAAGACTGTATTGTCTAGGGGGGTACAGAAAAAAACCCTTCTGTTAATTGCTTTTGCCATTTCCTGAAAAGGTTGGCAGTATCTTTTGTTGAAGCAAATTGCAATGATGTCTTGAGAAAACAAACCCTTGTCTGTTTGCGAATGTCTTCCACTGGGGAATACAACTTCCAGAACTTGCCGAGGCCAGCCATTCAACACTGACTATGTAAGAATTATAACTACAGCCCTTGAATGTCTTCTGTGAAAAGGAATTATTATACGGCGAGCATATTGAATAACTTCATCTTATAATACCTAGTTGAAAATGACCCATGGATTTCTTTTGGATTACCTTAGTGTTTATTAGAAATACTATCTATTTATATTTTTTTGTGATTGATATTGGTGTCAAGGCCTATACACGTCTGATAAAAATCCTTATCTCATGAGAATTGTGTTAAAGCAGTTGACTATTTAATCAGGCACTTAACTGTACAATAGTCATGTGAAGGTCAGTTTTGGTATTGTTATGTATGAATGTTTGCTCGTGCACTTATTGTTTTTAATTTTTTTTTAGGAGTGATCGGTCCTGCCAGCTAATTCGCCCTTCCAGTTTCTGGCCCTATAAAAGCGCTGAAATGGAAATGGCAGATGCTGGTTGTCTTTCATTGATTCCCACCTGATGCACGCTGTCAGCCATGCTGCCTAACCCATCCATGTGCTTGTTTATTAGTTTGTATTTATTTAAACTTTTCATGTAGATTGTGGGAACAGGAGGCGTTTATTTCCTTTTGTTTGCACCTTTTTAGCTTGCAGTAAGGTTAGACCAGAGCAAGTAAGCAAGTTCCCTGGAAGACTCACCTTTTCTTTTGTTTTGCCTCGGCCTTGTGAGTGGTCAGGTATAGCTTCCGTAAGGACTTGCTGATGCTGCTCTGGTCGGCCACCCTTGTTTTCTCTACATCTGTGCAATCTGCATGTTTTATTGCCTGTTAAATGTCTGCTTTTTGTTTTAGTAATAAACTTGCACTTGGCAGCTTGATATTGACAATATCAAGCCGGGTATCCTATCGTTACTTTGAGCTGGTTTTCGGTCGCAATAGGTAAGCTCTTTGCATCTTATACAGTTTTCATTTACAGGAAATGTCACCTCCATTCATTGGGCTTATTTACAAAGTGTGATAGCAAGTAGTCCCTTACCATTACCCTACAGGAGTAATGCTGGATTCCAGTAGGGTGCTGTGGTGTGAGAGAGAGCAGCTCCTATGTGCCACCTAGCAGATCTGTCATAGCTGACACACAGGAAGTAGGACAAATGCAGGAGCTGTGAGGCAGTGGGAGCTGTCCTGGTGCTGAACGGGAGGGCAGCTGCACTGCATGTGTTCATTGCCCACAATGTGGCTGCAGGCAGTGGCATGAGAGAGGGAGAAGTACAGTCCCTCAGAACTGCTCAGGATGGGTGTAGTCAAATTCTCTCTCTCTCTCTCTCTCTCTCTCTCTTCCTCTCTCTCTCTCTCTCTCTTCCTGCATCCCTCTTTGTGTCTGTAGTTTCATAGAAAGGCCCAAATGCAATGGAGCCACAAAAATGAACAGTCACATGACATTTTGGTCATAGCTGAGAGAGAACCCCTGGATGGATGTATACATTTATTTTGTGACCTACCACTTACTACAGTATAAAGACAGTACAATGTGGATCCTACAAGTCACCTCAAATGCAAAACCACATCTCATTTGTAACTGCTTTAGACTATTGACTCCCTCCCCCTATCCTTCCCCTTTTACCCTGGTATAGACAATGATATTGATTAAAATAAGCCATTCAACATTATGCCTTCAAAGCAGTGGATTCATATGGTATATTTTGGAAGACACTTTACAGTCAGGCATTTACTATATCAGGTTTTTTGTTCACAAATTGATCTTTGGAGGGAATGACACACTTGGAAATGCACAGACATCATAAGCAGAAGGTTGCAGGAGCTTAACCCAAATTGCATCAGTAAATAATCCTGCTGCAAAGGTGAGCTATGTGAGTCCTCTTCGATGGGGGCATTTGCTGAGCACAGAAATGATAATGTTAATAAAACGAGAAACACATTTTTCCTCTGAAGCAGTAAAATAATCAGGACGAATCAGTGAAGCTCAACCGCACTGCATGTGGGAGAAGGTTGACTTGGTAACCATGCAGACTTCCCTGGGTTCCACAGCTCATGATGAAGAGGGGCATCAGATTCATTTTTGCTCTTCATAATGCTGCAGTTCTCATCAAGGTGAGAGGGCCTTTCATTTTTTTCAATAGGTGGAAATAACATAACCCTAAAATAGTATCCCTGTTTCAAATTCTGATCATTACATTTTATATGCTGAAGCAATGTTGGGAGCAATTTAAGCCCAATTATCCTGCAGTTGCAGATGTCTCTGATATAGTATAGTGTGCAGTAATTTTGCTTTTTTACATAGGGAGGAAAGTGGCACCCAAAGCAATTGTCTTAACAGGAAATGTTCAATTAATTGAGAGCAATACTCACATTTGACACAAAGAAGAGACCATCTGTGATTTCATGCTCAAGGTTGATGTGAACAGCCCCCCACCCCCCACCCACCCCCAACAAGTTGATCCAATCTAAATCACCGGAAAGAAAAGGCGTCTGGACTTTAGATGAGCTTGCTTGCCCAACTTATCTGTTTCCTCTGAGGGATTTTGGTCATTATGACAAGGGAAAGAGTGATGTTCCTCATTCTTCTTCCTCTGAAGTGACTTTTCTTTTTACTCTGTTGTGTCTGGTTCACTCACAAGGGTTATATAAGGTTTCACCATCCAGTGGCATTCGTACCTTGATGATCTTAGGAGATGAACTTCTTATACACCCATCTCAATGTTGTACAACAGGATATGTGCCCATATTTAGCATATGATCTTGATAAGGTTTCATTAGTTTCTCTTCCATCGTCATTTATCATAGTCAATTATCTGTGTTCCCTTAATTGCAGTATGGAAAAGTACAGTGATAATTTAACACACTGCTGTTTTGTTTTCATTCATTTTTTGTGTTAATTTTATTTGTATCGTTTTCCCCTTTTGTTCTATGCATCACTCCCTCCAGTATCTGACTGTGCTTGCAAACCCTATTACCCACGTTGCCTTATACCTTCTCTGTAACCTATATGTCCTACATCTCGCTGACAATCATAAAACGTATCATTAGTGAAGTCTGTGCTGTACCATGCAAAGCAGTCTGCAATAATTCTGTAATGGAGGGTGTTAAATAAAATTTGATTGATTGATTGCAGCGCTGACAAGGTTCTTTTCATACTGCGCATGAAGAAGGACAACCGAGGCAAAAAAAAGCTGTGGAGGTGAGGAGGTGAAATTCTGTACCACCAGATTCAGCAACATACTGTTCAGTGGCAGCTGAATGCGGGCAGAGCAATCAAAAGCAAGCGATGCCTGCCCGGCCGGTGTAAACACAGAACTCCATGGAGAAAAAAGCCAGTGTTGCATCAAATTTCAGCATTTCCAAAACAACACAACTGACACCACAAAATACATTGTCACATAATAAGACAGTTGGAAACGATATATAATGCATGAAACAGAAAATAGATGATGTATATGCCCATTTCTGCTCTTAAACAGGTCTACAGTGTTGCACATATTGTCAGGATGGCTGGCCTGTTTGGAATATAAGACCTTGAAGAGGATTATGATTTTACAGTGAGCTCAGTGCTGGTGTTCATCAAACATGAAGAATTTCTTCACTTTCCACTTTCATTTTCAGTAGCATAGGAGATTAGCATGAGTGTTACATCTTTTATGTAATCTAGATACAGTTACATAAGTAAACTGTCCCTTTTAGACCAGTTACCATCTATTCAGTCTCCCCAACTAACCCATTGAATACTACAAACCTTTGCAGCCAACAAGCATAGAAATCACACTCATCTCACCCCTTTGAGAAATCCATCACATAATGAGTAAATGTTTAAAATATTGTGAGAGGCCATCAGTATGTTTTTTGTTTTATGCATCTCTTTTCATATCATTCATTCAAATTATATGAGAAGCCACCTATGTCTCCTGGTGGGTTTCCAGCTGAAAATTCCAATAAATGTTTTTTCTGAAAAGCTGTACTAAAACAGAAGATAAATATCTCTCTCACATATCATCAAAAGTTGTACACATACTGTGCTGATACACAATAGAAGCTGTACAGGGTCATCTCCAAAGCTCTGAGGCTACCCATCAGCTGTCCATTTTCTCACAATGACTGTACTTCAGAGCTACTCCCTAAGTGCAATGTAAATTCACAAAGGAGGAAGTCATTCATTATTCCCACCTCCCAAAAACTATACAGCTATTTCAAAGCATCTGTAGCCCATTTTAACCCATCACTTATAGTTTCCAGGTCCATTCTTTTCATTCTTTTCACCCAATCAACTTCTCAGTTCAGATGGATTCACAAACAGAAAGAAAGGAAACTTTTCAGATGCATGCATTCAGCTGGGGGAAAATGCACTACAAGCAGTCTTTCTCAGCAGCTCCATCCACTGATAGAACAGGAAGCGAGTATTTTTGGGGAAGAGCAATTAAATACTCTCCTTATAGGAAGGCTGTCATTTTTTCAGAGGTTCAGGATTGGCTGAGAGTTAAATAAGCACTGATCATGGCATCTCTGATATTTATTAGTTGAAGGTTTTGGCAGCTGAGCTCACTGTATTTTATTTATTGCAAGGCATTCATAGCGATGGTTTTGTAGCCTCATAATGAAATTGTGCACTGGCATTCTAATAAACTGAGAAAATGTGGGGGGGGCAGTAAATTATGTATAAATAAATAAGTTGTAAATAATGAATCACACTGGCTGTCCACAGGTCAGTGAAACTATAAAGATCTAATACAGCCAGATCCATGTCATCTCTTCCCTCAGCCATCAGTCAGAGATGAGGCTGTCTTGCCAACTGTGCAAAGACATATGTTCATCTACAACCTACAACTTCAGGAATATCTCTCTCTCTCTCTCTCTCTCTCTCTCAAAATACAAGATACTTTATTGGCTGGAAATGTATTAGTAAATATTTTCTTTTTTTATTTTAAAGCATACAACAATACATTCATCCATGACCACAGTATGCACCATGTTATGACATTATTTACAAAAACAATATATAATGCAAATAATGCTAATCTAATCTATCAACTAAATATTTTTTGCACACCTCTCTCTGAAAAGGCATAGTTTAAGTAAGTTCCCTTCCTCCTCCCCTCTTGAAAAAGGTGACTAAATCAGAAATCTACAGCTTTTAACTTCTCTCAGTCTACTGAGATTCTCTGGGCTCATTACAGCTATGCAAAACATACACCTCTTTCTTTTCCAGATATCCTCTAATGGGCTTTCTATGTGATTAGGAATGATTTACAATAGCGCTTGCTGGTGCTACATTACACACAGTGCAATGCATGCTTTAATTAAACTGTGTTTTTTGTGTTGAGTCCATTTGTGAAATGAAGCTATTAAAAAAGCAGCTCATTTGGAGCTGCCCTAAGTGATCACTGCTGTTTGTGAAATTCGTCTGCCTTTTTTAAGCTGCCTCTGCCAGTGAATTCCATATAACCCCAAATATGTTAGCCAATTAATTGCAACACTGTGTTTAATGCCTATTTTTAAATGAACTCTTGCAATAATCAACTCCTTTCATTAAGCTCTGGTAGCTTGAAAGACACTTTTAGAAATGTAGTGAAAATCCAGAGAATATCAGCCAATTCAGAACAGAGGCTGAAATGCATAATGTTTGAAATCATAAGTATTTAAGCTTATGCAATTAAATTCACTCATGGGTTATTGTGAGGATACAGGAATTAGTCCTTCCAAAGCCATTTTCATTGTGGATTTCAGGAGGAATGTATGTAATGCATAAGAAGCTTAAAGTTGGCTTATAACGTCACATATAAACACAACGCTAATTTGGAAGCTCTTTGGGGCTTAATGCTTTGGAGTGTAAACAGTGCATGGTTGACTCTGTATATGTTAGATAATTGTTGTGAGGCACTGATGCTCCCACAAGGCAAAATGATGTAAACATTTTCACATGGAAAATAATAAGGTAGCTATTGGAGGTCAGGTCAAACTTTTCAGAGAATTAGAAGATGCACACCCCATGTAACCTGCAGAAACTGTTTTCATGATTCAGTCTCATACAAACAGGTGTAACATTACAGAAGCTATATGTTTTCCCTGCTGTAATGTTTGACTAGTTTAGTGTGAGCCAGTCCCTCTTCCTTCACAATGCACAAATCAAAGAACTGTTCAAGTTGTCTCTGTAAAAGACTGGGCTGTCATTTCAACCTTGAAAGAAAAATGCATTCACAAAGTGGAACCAATGAATCAGTCATGTCATTGACTTACATTATTGAGCTTGCTTGTTAGCATTGATTATGCCACGTAGATTAACATGCATGCCATTCTCCCTCCCCACTTCCTCTAACAAACTCTCAATCAACCGCAGTCTACAGTCCACAGTCCACAGTCCACACATATTGTTCCGTGTCTTTATGTGTCTGATATCATGCAGTGGGGAAAAAAGGTTAAATGAGTATAGGTTGAATTTGTTTCTCTGACTTTTTGATTAGCTTAGCATGTTTTTCATCTTTGTTTTAGTCTTAATTTTGACATTTTTCTGTGCCACTGTACATATTTTAAAAACAGTTCCACAAACATTCTCTGGTTTGGTCATGTTTTCATTTAAATCTAAAGGGACAAACTTTAGCTGTACTCAGAGTTTGAAGTCAAAAAGTTAAAACAATAAAAACAAGTTCCAGTTGAATTTCACTTATATGCAACACTTTTTAATCTTCAAACACCACAGGGAATGTAGGCGTTGAAGCAAAAAATAAACAACATTAATGTGCACAAGCTAGAGTATTTTTAACACAAATACAACAAATATAAAATAAAGCTTATTTTGTACTGCTTTAATGAGTGTAATCTTTTACAACCTTTTCTGTCATCAAAGGACATGTCAGGTGAGGTACCTGTTGCTTCTACTTAGTCAGGTTGAAGCACACCCAATTATTATATGCATGCAATACAGATAGGGGAGAAAAAAATAGCAATAAATAAAAGTATTGCATCAAAAGTCGGATTCAGGCACAGATGCATAATAAAAACAAAAATACAGGAGTTGTTTTGATAACTCTGCATCTACCTACCCAATGTGAGTACCCTCAAGCCCTTATTTTAAGAGGTTGTAAAACCCACCAAAAAAAGCTATTGAATGTCACTGTGTCTGTCTTCTCCCTTGTTTTCACTCCCTTGACTTCATTCTGAATTTACCCTGCATATCTACCCCGGTCAGGAACAGGTAGTGCAGCCTGGCATTGCAGGCAGGAAGGGCAACTCTGTAGGGGACAGACAGTGCTTTCCCCCAAAGTTGCACAACAGAGAAATATGGCCAGTTCTGTATGGTCTAAAAATTGATTAGCACTATGGCAAAGCCATTTTATCCACTTGTACTTTATGGAAACTGTAACGGGTATGAAGTGAAGTGAATTGTGCAGGGATGTGACATGAGAATACATGGGAGAAGGCATGGGAGGTTGAGCGGAAGGAGAATATTATTGGGATGTTTTGTAGAAAGTACATGCATGTCTGACGTACCTCTCCTATATGAGAAGGAAATGGTGTTATATCACAGTAATTACATTTGGGAGCATTTAAGAGGGAATTTATTCCCAAGGGAATGAAAGCTAGTCATCTCGGTTAACCTCTTGGCTTCCAGCATTGGAAATTCCATGAGAGAGCTTATCCTTAACCTCCATTCTGATGGATAGGTCTTGGAGCAGGGATGATTTGGAGGGAAGGCAGGGCATCTCACTCTTACCCAGCTTCAGCTTCAGGCAACACTCATGATGAGACAAGCTGAGACACATGAAGAGACCTGAGTGTAAGATGGAGGAAAAGAAAGATAAAAGTTTGAAGGGGGGAAATTATGAGATGAGAGAGAGAGAGAGAGAGAAAGACAGAGAGAGAGAGGTAAAAGAACCTTGACACTGCATGTACAGGGTCCCTAAGTACACATGCAGGTATACTACAATCCTAAGAAACCCTGAAGGAGCACCTACAGCAGTAGGTTTCATGCCATTTAATAGCCATGCTGAGATCACTAATGCAACCTGAGTGAGCAGGAGGAGCAGGTAGTCGACTGTGTCAAAAGCTGCAGAGAGGCCCAGGAGGATTAAGGCTGAGGAGAGGAAAGACACTCCAGCTGAGTGAAGTGCTTTGTTGATGGAGAAGAGGGCAGTCTCAGTGGAATGACTGACCTTGAAACAAGGCCAGAAGGGGTCACTGGCTGAGAGGAAATTTACTTAGCCACAGCACAATCCAGGATTTTGATAAGACAGTAGAGCAGAGAAACCAGACAGTAATTTCTAACAGCAGGTGAATCCAGACCCTGTTTATTCAGCTGGGGTGTTACTTGAGCCTTCTTGAAGGCTGTAGGCACACAGATTGTAGACAGTGATGAATTAATCTTGAAGAACATGACTGAGAAGATGCTTGGTATAAATGGAAGCAAATATTTTTTATTCTTTGTTTTTAAAAATATTAAATTATTAGAAATCATTTAAAAAGACAATTATTAAAATCTTTAAGTAGATTAGGTTTTATTTGATGGGCAAACAGAGATGAGCTAAGGTTGACTTTGACATTCAGAAACTACCTCTTTGCTAGAAATGCCATGGGAGCTGTAATGACTCCATTCAGTCTTGACCTTGTTTTACCATCTCAACCACTTGGTCCAAAGTATTCCTTCACTCCTCTGACAACACCACTTTCAGCAGCGTCTTATTTTTGGGGCCTAATTGCAATCAAATACAGCCCTACGTACCTTCAGCCAATAAGCAGGGATAAATTGCAGGGCAGTATGGCTTCAGTATATCAGAGCAATTAAAGTTTCTGCTGGTTTCATGAGCCATAAATTTTGTATAAGATGTTTTGTTTCATAGTGATACTACAATTCAACAATAATAATGATAACCTTCTAAATAAGGTGGATGAAAGCAGCAATAAATCCATTTGCTCCTGCAGCCTAGTGCATTTGCTGGGATCAGACATCACTAATGAGGCTGAAAATGACTGAAAAATACAAAATAAAATAATGTGTCATTGTGGACCCTGTCACACTTGCTTTGCTCCCCTAATGATTGCTGTGCTTTTTTCCCATACATTTGCTTTAATTGCCTCCAGTTCCTGGTAATTATCACCCTGAGCATGTTAGAGTTAATGGGAGACACACCTATTTAACCCCTGTGATTGCAGGGTGTTATTGGGTTGCCAACTCTGATTTTTCATCAAAATTGGCTAAAGTGTCGCTGATTTCATATTGACATGTGGAACTGAAAAGCCAGCTGGAATATTTATAATTTTGGCATAAATTGTGTAAATCTGTTTACCTTTTCGAAAAACACATTCACAAATTTTAATCATAATTACAGACCAACCCATTTTTAAACCGTCATTTTTTTAACTTCCAACAATGAACTATCAGCCCATATTGAACTGTGTTTCATAGAATAATCTCCATAATGAGAAAAACTGACAGGAAAACAAGATCAACAGCATTTTACCTACTCTATAACCTTAATGGTAGAGTAATAGTTATAACCTGTTTAACATGCAGGCTGATGAAATAGTTAATTTTTCCTGTATAAAACATAAAAATTGGTTCAATTTGTTTGGATAATATGCAAAATGTTAAATAATAAAGTATGTGATCGATTACTTCTGGATTACTATTACAAATCTTTCAGAAACACATTGATTTTCATTGTGGAAACATCAGCTGGAAGAGTGATGTAATTTTAATTTGTGATAAGTCTCAAAAGGCAAAGGACTGCTGTATTGAGTACTCTGTAAAACAGATTCTTAAAAACATTTTGCCTATTAATTATTAATTGTAAAAATTCAGGAAGGACAAAAACACTGTTTCCTGAGAGTCAGATACAAAGCATGCAATAAATAGAATGTTTGGGGCATCCAGATGGCTCAAGCTTTAAAAAGAGTCTGTTCTGAAAAGCAAAGCATGAACCCTGTGATAGGGTGTTGAAGTCCCAGTCGTGCCATTGATGGCAACAGCCAGAGGTCTGCATTGGCAAGGCAACGATTGGCTTTGTGCTTCCAGCTTTGTTGAGGAATGATGGGGGTAAGCTGGCTGGTACTGTTGGTGTCGTTTCTCTCTAATGGCCGCTCCTGGTCAGGCCGGGCGCCTGCAGATTCGTAACCTAAGATGAGTATGTGTGATCGATGATGTATACAATGTGTACAGAATGAAGGGCATGTCATCATGTGAATTAAAGGTCACATATTCACTGCTTCCTTTTCAAAGTCAGGAGGTATGTTTGCTGCAGGAGATCAACTACTCTGGTTCAAAGGTAATATTCAAAGGTAAATCACTGAAACCCTGGCATTCAAACCCCATTCTCAAATATGTTTTTTTTTCTTAACAGAGCATAATAATAAGATAGGGAAAGGAAGTTGGACTGTTTCAAAAAACATTTAACTCTGGAAAAATACAAAGAATTAGGCCAAATTATGATCAAAGCCAGACTGCATGTTCTCAGAACAGACATAAAAATGGCAAAGAGGTATTCAGCAGTACAAAGGAGATGACAGAGGTTGCATAGGAAACCTTAGTGTAATGGTTAATAAAGAGATAAGTAAGCTACAATGGAGGCTGAGTGTGATGTTATATGGTATTATATGTTAAATTTTTGTGTTTTAAAGGTTTCTCACTGTTTTCAGCAAAGGCCTTGTGGCAAGTATGAGTCTACACCTGAAACAGTTCCAGACAATTTGTGAAATGGTATGTGATTCTTTCAATTTGGTGAGAAGTAGCACATTACAGTGCCTGACATTAATAAATTCCATGGTTATACTTTTTCTTCCTGTGAATGAGACCCATTATAAGCTGTTAATTGAAGGGAGGGTGTGCAATGACAAAACCTCAAAACACCATGTCCAGCTATTTTCTTCTTTTCAGGTTGATAATACATTGACCCTCACAGAATATTCCTCCCTGTTTTCCAAATGAATTTATTGTTTCAAAAAATCTTTATCCTGAAAACGACTTTGGTGGTACGTAGGTTGACTGTCTACATAAATGCCTAGACTTATTTCACATATATAATGCAGTCACCATTTACTATAATAAAATAATACAAAAAATGACTGAAAAATTCAAGCCTTTTTCAGCCATTTTGTTCTTTGAGGACTAAAACAGCTGGGTACCCTTAGTTCATTTTCGTCAAGATTTAGTATTATACACACATTATAGATGTGAAACAGCCTCTGTTGCATATTTGTAATGTATATAAGTCCATTACTCAGCTAACACAAAGCATTTCAAGAAGATTCAGGAACATTCTGGTCAGAACTCAGCTTGACTACAGTGGTTGTGTTATACAGCTAGCATGGTGATGAGAACATATTTATTCCATTCTGTCAAACATCTAGAAAAATATTTGAGGCATGTTGCATGCAAAATTACTGACACCTATATTTTTTAAATCACTTGGGTGATTTTATGCATGCAAACCCTAAGTGTCTCAGAGCAGTCTATTGAATGTACTAAATCAAGTTTAAGGCTTTGGCAAGCATCCTCTCGCACTCTGAAATTTGGAGTTCAGCTTTATTGATGGCACAGCTGATTAAGTTCAACAAATCCGTACTATGTTGTGCTAATCTGAAACAAGCTGGATCACACTGGGCCAAAGCGCTCAATGAGGGTACGTATTTTACAGTGATGTATTGAGTGGAAATTTGACTTTCCTAAAAAGGCTGGTTACACAGCTGAATCATGAACAAAGATAAAAATAGCTCACCTTTCAAAGGCTGTATATTCATGTGATAAATCTGAAATGTATAAACCCCCAGTGTAGCCTCCACATATCAAATGAGGCAGCTCCTTCATTACCTTGTGTTTGTAGCTATTGATCTCTATAAATTTCCATTACTATTTGTACACATAGAATGATTTTACTCCAATAAAATTGTGCTGAGAGAGAGAGAGAGAGAGAGAGAGAGAGAGAGAGAGAGAGAGCCTCATAAGAGAGTTGAAATGTCCAAAACAAGAATTCAGGTCTACACCTTTAGTCAGCCAAAAGGTCTCGGGTTTAAACAAGTAGAGCCACCTTGTGTTCTCTTTTTGCTGCTTTGGAGGAAAATATGACGATTTTAAAAAGGGAAGGAGATAGGCAAAACAGCAAGAACACTGCCTTCATGAATAAAAGACTATGGAAAAGTGAAATCCGGGCAGGAATTCAGTGGCCACGTGGAGGATAAATAAAACATGCACCACAGAGGCACCAGCATACGACTTTATAAAACCTTCATCTCCTGTTCTCCATGGAATGTAGCTCATTCATGCTAATTTAAATGAAATTAGTAAAACAGTTACTTGGATATAAATTAAAGCATGGGGTCCAACTCACGGGAACTCTGAGGTTAGCCTAGAATTGAATTAGTACTCGATATTTACCTTTCATTGTAAATATTGAGTTTACGTTTACCTATTTACCTTTCATCTTTTTCAATTTTGCCAATGCGATATGCAGGCGCATTACTACTGTACACTGACACCTTGCATGTCATTAAACACAGTGACAGAAAATAGACAATGGTTAATTCAAAGCGGTGTACACTTACACATGTGAGGATGAGTGTTCTAAGATGTGTGGTCTAGTGATATAGTGCAACACTGCCCCCCTCCCCCATCCCATCATCCACTCATTGTCACTGAAACATATGGTACAATGAGAAAAATAGATCTGTTTAGCACATGACAGCCGGTATCAATCAGAACTAAGGGTCTGTGTGGGAGAGACACACTGGGGATAAAGCAGGCCATGTCTAACGCTTCCACAAGGGGATACCTTACCTCCTTTGTTGGTCACTGTTTCCTGCATACGCTGCCAAGCAGCAATACCAGGGGGAATGAGGATCATTTGCTGAGCAGCTGAGAAGTTCCTGCAGTGTAGGATTGGTATATTTGGAAAAAAATATTGCTCACTTGAAAAGAAATTACATTGCTTTAACTTATTTATGTCTCCACACAAAGAAGGCTGTCAATGTGTTTTGGAACATTACCACAGAGGTTCAGTCCATCAATCCATTCATCTTTATTTTCTTAAGTGCCATTTACAGATTCCCATATGGTTCTTCACGTTGGGAATTTTCCAGAAATAAAGATAAGACATTTTATATGCTAAAGATAGTTTTGAGTTCAATTTGTCCTCAACCAAAGATACAGAATAAAAGGATGTGAGAATCCTCAGTTAGCCCCGGACTGTCCTGCTGAATGGTCAGCACATTTTGTCTGACAGAAAGTCATGCATAGTGCAGTACTCCTTTAAAAGCGTCACGATGAAAGCACTGTCAAGACCTATTGTGAGTAATACAGCAGTCTTTACTTCAGTATCCCTGCTATTTCATTTTTGGCAACTTTCACTTTAACTTTAAACTGTTGTTTTTTGGTGTGGAACACTTGTTTTGGGTACATGATTTATAACAATGGCCAACTTTTAAAACTAAATAAACCATTAAGTTTGTAAGACATTCAGGGCTCTATTTAATGGAAATTTTAACACATAGCACAATGCTCAAAATAAAGTGTATGACCTTGAGTAATTGCCCCTGAATTTATTTCAAAATTATGTGGTGTAAATTTCAGAGGAAGCATACAATAGTTTCATGGCTACCTCAGGGCCATTCTAAATGGTCATACAATTGTCACAGATCTCCGTCTTTGCCCAGATCACAAATTTAGGCTTTCAAATAAATTATATACCAGTTATTCAATATAACACTGTCATTATAAAACATGTTAAGACTCAAAATGGAGCACTCAGGGACACACTGGTTGCACATTGACCATGGCCCTCAGGCGACCCAGCCAATCATACTGCATATGTGCCCAGCAGCAGGCAGCCATTGCCAAAGCCCCCTAAGGACATGGTCAAAACCATACTGACCTTCATGGTCTAAACCACACTGACCCCACACTGGCCATAAATTTAAACACACAATTTGTGGCCAAAGGTGAAAGTCCAAAGGACTGCTCACACAGTCTTCCCAAATACGATCAATGTTCTGCCTCCTGGGTCACAGGTGTGAGCAGCCTGAGAAGTGGTAATCTATTTAAACCTCCTGTACGGCATCTACTCTATAGCTATAACCGTATAGCTTGGTCCTAGCCTTCAGAAAATGACAGCAGTATATACACCGATCAGCCATAACATTATGGCCACTGACAGGTGAAGTGAATAACACTGATTATCTTGTTATCATGGCACCTGTCAGTGGGTGGGATATATTAGGCAGCAAGTGAACATTTTGTCCTCAAATTCAATGTATTAGAAGCAGGAAAAATGGGCAAGTGTAAGGATTTGAGCGACTTTGACAAGGGCCAAATTGTGATGGCTAGATGACTGGGTCAGAGCGTCTCCAAAACTGCAGCTCTTGTGGGGTGTTCCTGGTCTGCAGTGGCCAGTATCAAAAGTGGTCCAAGGAAGGAAAAGCGGTGAACCGGAGACAGGGTCATGGGCGGCCATGGCTCATTGATGGATGTGGGGAGCGAAGGTTGGCCCCTGTGGACCGATCCAACAGATGAGCTACTGTAGCTCAAATTGCTGAAAAAGTTAATGCTGGTTATTATAGAAAGGTGTCAGAACACACAGTGCATCGCAGTTTGTTGCGTATGGGGCTGCGTATGCTGCAGACCAGTCAGGGTGCCCATGCTGACACCTGTCCACTGCCGAAAGTGCCAAAAATGGGCATGTGAGCATCAGAACTGGGCCAACAAGCAATGGAAGAAAGTGGCCTAGTCTGATAAATCACGTTTTATTATAGATCACATGGATGGCCAGGTGCGTGTGCATTGCTTACCTGGGGAACACATGGCACCAGGACGCACTTTTTTTGGAAGAAGGAAAGCCAGCAGAGGCAGTGTGATGCTTTGGGCAATGTTCTGCTGGGAAACCTTGGGTCCTGCCATTCATGTGGATGTTTCATGGAAAGGGTATTCCCTGATGGCAGTGGCCTCTTCCAGCTGTATAATGCGCCCTGCCACAAATCAAAAATGGTTTAGATATGGTTTGAGGAACACAACAATGAGTTCAAGGTGTTGACTTGGCCTCCAAATTCCCCAGATCTCAATCCAATCGAGTATCTATGGGATCGTACAGATACAATCCATGGAGGCCCCACCTCGCAACTTATAGGACTTAAAGGATCTGCTGCTAACGTCTTGGTGCCAGATACCACAGCACACCTTCAGAGGTCTAGTGGAGTCCACACAATATTAGGCAGGTGGTCATAATGTTATAGCTGATCATAATACCCTAAAAACTGCTATAGTACAAGCAAGAGTACAAATAAAAAACTAATGATCAACTTGTACTTTGAACCAACCCCTCACTCTTCTATAAGAAGGATCAAATACATCGTAACATATGGTAGCTCTACATACCGAGACACATATGTTACTATTACATTTTATTTCATATTTATAGATGATATTCCATTACTTTAAAAAACTGTAGGTTTTGGTTATAACATGTTGTAATTAATACTTTATGTTTATAATATCTTGTGTTTATCATTATGCCTTCCGTTGCCACACATCTATTCTCTGCACACCATTCAAAGAAAACAGCTTAGAAAACAAGCAAACTTGTTAAGTACTTTAACTGAGTGCTCAGTGAGTAAACAGTGAACAGCTAATTGATCTTTTCTGACTTTACATACTACAACTTATGTTCACCCACAAAACAAGTAGATTTTTTTTTTCAACGTTGTCATTTCATTGCAGCAGGTTTACAAACTGAGTGAAAGAGGAACTGTACAAATCACTGAGGCAGTGAATCAGTTTCAAACCAAAACAAAATTAGCTGAATCAGTAAAGTGAGTGTGATTGCCCATTAGTCCTATCATTTTTTCCATTGGGGAGAGTACAATTGCACAGCATTACTGATTCAGTCATTAGGATAAAGACAGCTACAATGTTCAGATTATGAAGATGAGAGGGTATGATGTGATAAATATTTTGCGTCATATTGTGGTATGTACATAACTAGACATTTAATCATTAGAGGCTGTCAAATGTTAAATTTTTTTACTGTCTTGAAGCAGGAAATTGTATCTCACCAAGATACAGAAGTAGCCACTGTGACATATTTCAGCTCTACCCTGTGGTATTGGTTGTGTCACATGAAAAGAACTTACACCAATTGCTCTTGAGGTAGAAACATTATTTTTTGGGAGAGAATTCCCCTTGAAGAGCTGATCTGCAAGGGATACATATCCCCTGTGGTTCCTTTGCTACTGCATGTGCTGACTTGAGTAAAAAAGAAAAACTCTGAAGAACAAGAGAGAGTGATAATCACGGCAGACATGGCAGCAGCAGGACTGGCCTGAATATGAAGTCTACAAGCTGAGGGAGTTCAGCACCCTGGCGTGTTAGCAATGAAGGGTGTCAGCGTAGCGCAGCATGTGAAGAATTGGATTTTTAATTCAGAGGTAGCAGGTTTAAACCTCAGATAGAACACTGCTGTTGCAACCTTCAGCAAGGTACTTAACCTGATGTACTGCAGTTAAAATAGCCAGATGTGTAAATGAACAGTATGTTATACATATAGCTTTACATGCCCTGAAGAAATCATGCCTTTTTTATTGCAAAACAGGTATGATTATACAAACAATACAGCACATCTTACATTTTGAAACATTTACCAGTATAAAGACCAAACACCCCACACAGTTGATAAGATTGATCCATCATCAAACTTCACAGAACCATCTCTGCCGTCTTCTTCGTTGGTATCTATCCACCCAATGGCCTTGTGGGATAGCACAGTGTGCAGTCCTTGCACACTGCAGAATTTTTGACAGAAGTTGTAGGCCATCTAGGTAACATTCGCATACTGATTCAGCCAGTTTGAGATTTTTGACAGACTACATACTACACATACTGATTTTTGCCCACTATACAGGGTATAGTATGTCATTTCAAACGGGACATATTTGTGTTATAAGTACCAAGACTACGTGAATGCCAGCAAACCATACAGTGCATTTAAATATAATGTAAATGTTTACTGATTAAATAGCTTGTCTTCCACAACCTTAACTGATTGAGCGATTGGCTGTAACAAAAACTAGTATACACAGGAGTCTCATAGGACTGTGTCTCATATCAGCTCCTGTGTAAAGAAAAGAAAAATGCAATACATTTAAAGGAGGCTGTCCTCAGCATGTGGCCCAGAAGCACTGGTATCGAGAGATACAGGGGGGCCAGCCTGCGATCATGCAGAAGAGGCCAAAGGCTGGAGCGAGAACAAGAAACAAGGGGTTGTCGGTGTGCCAGCAATAGGGGGTCAGGGCCCAGGTGAGCGCCAGGCAGCAGTGAGCAGGAGCCTATGCATCAGTGCTGGCAAGAAACCCGCAGGCCTCTTCCAGGAGGAGCCACATTCCCAATTTTAAAACAGAGAGCGAAAGTATATGGGAGGGAAGTGGAAGACAAAGTACTGCCAACAAACACTAAGTACCGGGGCAAAAAATCTGATTCAAATCCACTTTACAGAAGACAATGCATTCTGTGGTAGAGTGACCCAAAGGCAAAGCATCTGTGTAGTGTGTAAAATAATCATGTCTGAGGATGGATATCAGATGATTTGAAGAGACCCAAGCGATAGGCTGGCATCTGTTGGTACAAGCTTTGCTCCCTAAAAATTTAAAGGAGGAATTGAGGGTTCTTGTAAATAAACTGGGGACTTCAGGTCAAAAGACATCATGCCAACAAATTCATGTGAATGCATCCAACACATAGAAAAATGGCAAGTAATCACTGAACAATACATCAAATGTGCTGTACAGAGGAGACAACAAACCAGAGACTAGCAGAGCAATACACAGATCAGAGACAAATATCTCTGGAGAATTTGAATGTTCATATAGCAGGGCATGGTCTGACCCCAAACAGCAACCCTCCAGCCAGTGCAGGCAAGACACAGTGGAGCACAGCTCAATATCCAGTCACTGTGGATTGAGGGAGAGAGAGGCATGCGTTAACACGCTATCCAGCACAATCCACTCTATCCAATCCAATCTCACTTGACCTGCAAAAATCATTATATTGATTTTTTAGTGAAATTAAACCTGCTAACCTGGGGCAAAAGGTTAAAATTGTTTTATATATTTCACAAACAGGTTCATATTTGACATCAGAGGTATGGGTCTATAATACGGGAGGTGCAGAATGTTCGTTTATGCTTTTCTGCATGAAACCAGCCCCAGGAGCTGTTTCTAAAAAAAACATTCTCAAAGTCAAAAGCTGTGTTTTTTTTTTTTTTTGTTTGCTGAAGTGGCCGGAAAGCCCTGGGTGGAAATCCCCGAGCAGGCAGATAGAGGTCACCGAGGCGTGGGCAGAGAGACGAGCGGAGCGGCGGATGTCACACTCAGGGCGCGCGGGCCAGGCTGACACTCGGATAGGAGACGAGCAGCTTTGAATGTGAGGAGTCCCCAAGCCCTGCGCCCCCAGAATAGGAGAGAACAGGACAGACACTCAAACACACAGAGTAAATGTGTAGCACAGCAGCCAGTGAACAGGGAAAGAAAAGTGTGGATCAAATGCAGCAAGCAATTAAGTATTCAGCAAATATTTACAGCCATGTATAAACATTTATATTTATTTCTTTATTCATACTTTTAATAAGGATGACTCAGAGACTGTGACAGCACTACAGGGACACGTTTTCATTATCAAACTCATTTAAAGGCTCACTTGGCTCATTGTGGTATTTTTCAGCTCTACATCACATCCCATACTCTGAAAACGGTGTTGCACAATTACCCAAGACTAAGCATTGACATCAGTGAAAGTATTTAAGTACTTGTGCCATAAAAATACATTTTCCAGCTTCCTCCATTTTCCAGCATCCTCAAGTTCCTTTGTGCCATTTTTTATGTATGACAGATATGACATAGCATATTGGTTCATTTTCTGGTGTTCTAATTAGTTATGTAAAGTTCTTACTTCACAACTCTACTTACATTTTATGTAATCAAAACGTCAGTCTGCATGGAGTGGGTCTTAAAAGTTCAGTTGTTTGCTTCAGAATTTACCTTTGATTGGAGTGGTGAGAAAAGAAGCTTAAAGAATAGTTAACCAATACTGAATGAGTTACAGTCACGCTAGTTAATCAGACCAACTCTTACACCCTGACCTCATCCGAACTGTGAGAGCAGAAAAGAGAATTAGGTTTCATGAACCACACAATGGGTGGAGCAACAATGAGCTGTCATTCACGGATTTCTTTCAACCGACTGAACCTCTCCACAGCAGAATGCAATGATACTAGGTAACAGGCGTTAAAAAATAATATAGCAAACATATTCCACAGTTCTATATACCATATATGTCTCTGTTTTGCATCATAGAAACTGGCTAAACAGCCCCCTCCCCTCTCTCTTTCTCATTATAAAAGACAGAATCTCTGATGGGAATGGACCCTTATGCACACTGTGATGAGAGGAGACAGTTCCCAGAGGAGATGCTGGATTAGGAAACGCAGTTTCATCTGTGGAGAAAACTCCCACAATCACCCCAGCCTGAGAACAGGCGGCGACAAGTGTGCACTCCCCCGTCTCGCCAAAAAAAGCCAATAAGCCCTGAACCCAGCTCTCCCGCACTCAGCCCGCGCACTTTTTGAATACCAATTCTGAGCCTCCTCTTGTACCCAAATGGAGATGCAGCCCTGTAACCTGCTTGCCCCAAATTGGATCAGAATCAATGGAGGTTTTCTGCCTCCTGGCAGAGCCTGGAGCCTATTATTTCAGTCCAGCGATTGTCAGTCAGAATGTTGCCAACTGAAAGGGACACAAATGGAGGGGGGATTTGTTTCTGCTTTCAGCCCTTCTGATTCCCCCTTCCCCCAGGCTAACCTAGTGATCAGTAAGACTACCAAAGAAGCTAAGAGCTCTCCCAGGCAAGGCTCCCTCTTCTTGTTTATATCTCAATGATTGTGTGAGCCCCCTGTCCCTTTACATATCAACGAAAACTTAAAGACTACCTGGCACTGTGACATTTTTAATGTGATTAGAATTAAAATTGAAACTATTTTATTTTAATTATGGCATTTCCATTTCCTCATATGAGCACATATTAAAGATTGAGAAGTGATTATGATTTTACCTGGATCAGATACACCTGCTTATGAAAAATAGAGATTAGGCAGAGATTTGAGTGATTAAGAATGTACTCAATGACATTAGAAATAACGACAGTATATTGCTCAATCAATATAAACACATAAATGAAGTGGAAATTGGTTAAGCATTTTATAAAAAAGACAATTGATAGCAATCACTGGGTGTACTGTACTCATTTTTATTCTAAAGAACATTAAGCTCAGGGGTATTTGATAACCAATAGTGACATGTTTGATTTTCTGCTGGACATCATTTTCTTCAGTGATTAGAGATCATTGCAGTGACAAGTTACTATGCATTTGACATACTAAACAATATGTTTATTTAGCAATAATATATATAAAGAAAAACATATCATTGTAAATTCACCACTTCTTTTTGGTTTTCTTATATTTAATTTTTTATACTTTGAAAAATAGCATACCAGAAACTAAATTAAATGCAAACACATTTAAGTCTGAAATTCATATGAAAAGATTTATAGCAAGAATCGCATATGGATTTTAATTTGAGGAATCTGATGTGATGCAAATATTGTCTTTTTTGTTAGAGAAGTCGTTAATTTAGTATTGCTCTCGATAGTCTTTTTTGCTGGATCTGGGACCAGCAATGCATTTCATATCAACTCTGATATTAATCTTTGTCCAGAATCACTTATATGTATTAATGGGTAGATGGGTACGGCAAGCACAATGAAGGCAATAAATAGCTCTATAAGACTATGTTATTTATGTTCTGTGCTCATTAAAACCCCATGATGTTTTTAGTGCAGGTAGGTAAACCAGGACAAGCAGAGTAAAACCACCCTGGCCCTCATTTAAGATCTTTTATAGCTTTCCACTTGACCCTGCCACAAACTAACATGGCTCATGGTCATATCAAAACAGTAGAAAGTTAATGTTTCTTCTCCTCAATAATTAACTTAATTGATTTTTTTATTGAATAGGAAGCACTTTCATTCTTCACTCTCTGAACAAATGTGCAAAAGTTGTAACTTTGGGAGTTCCATAGCTTGCCACTGGGGCGGTATCCTCAAAGGAACATATTGGTATGTTACAGTCCCTGCATTCATACATTTTTTTAATTCCATGCAAAAGGGCACTTCCACACATGCACATTTTCTATACATCTGGGAATCAGATGAAGTGAATATATTCACCACGATGTGTCGGATGCCCACTATGGTCATTGGACATGGAATTCAAGTGGGTCCATAACAGAACTCCTATGGGTTATGTATATACTGTAGATAAGACAAATAAAATCCAGTAAATGTGGTAATTACCTCAACATAAGCGTCACTTGAGAGCAGGCATAAAAACCAGTCCATAGGCCTGATGTGATCTTTTAGCAATGAATTAAATCGCTTTAGAGCAGGCAGCTGTGACCAAACTCCTTGCTTGGAAGATTTTCTTCTTTTTTTTCTCTCTGAAAAATGATGGTATTTTAAATCAACATGTGGAGCATGAAGCGGAAAATTCAATTGGTTTGTGGTCAGGCCGGGAGCTTGATGCTGGCTGATTGGCACTGGGGCTCCAGACAGCCTTGGAAATCAGAGGCAGAGAAAGACACCCACTGGGCTAAGCATCCCCATCGCACGCCGTGCGTGGGCACTGCGAAACACCCTGTTGCGCTTTCTTTCCAGAAAATAGCATCTATGCCACTTGGACACTATTTTCAATTGAAACAGGGAGACTTTCCTTCTGAGGATGCCAAGGACACATCAACACATCTGTGTTGCCTGGAAAAGAAGGCCTTGTCATTTTGACATAAACTTAATTCTCACAGAATGAGAATCAGTTGATAGGTGAATAATGGAAGTGCAAAGTGGTGCTATACCTAGGACTAATTTCTATTTAAGAAAGACAGATGGAGGAAAGATTGCATGCATTTCATACAGATCCACAGAAGTGTATCATCACCTTCAGTTGCATGTCTGAATCAGACTCTCATACTGTCCATTACACATCCATCAAATTGATTAAAATGCCTTGTCTGCTGCTATTGAAGTTTAAACCATTTAAAAGTCGGATTGAATTACAGTTTCCTGCACCTACTCAGCTAACAGAAAATTTCCCCTGAACATTGGAAAATGTTTTGGTCATATTTTCACTAGGGTTTGACGGCATGTTACAATGTAAACATCACTCAAACATTCCAAGACGATTACCCTGTTCTGAATGTGTTCTGTCAAGGACACCAGAAAACATTACAGGTAAACGAAGTTCATGGAACACAAAGAAAACAGGACAAAATGTATGTCCTGGGGTCTCTAATGTTCTATAAATGTTTGGGCAACCAAAATTATCAGGTGGGTAATGATCATTTAAGTAGAATTGCTTGTTTAATTTCACATGTACTTAAGTACCATGCTAAATTGTGTGGCAGTGAGCTGAGTGATGATTTTACTGTAGCCATCGATAAAATTGGGATTTTTATTGATGGTTCCAGTCATACTCTCAGCAGATCTGACAGGATTCAAATGAGTAACAGCTTGACTAAACTCATTATACAATTTTAACTTAATAAAACTCAAGAAGTCCGATTAATGGATGGGTCTTGATAAAAATACATTTGTTTGGAAAATAATGGAAATGTCATTTTGTTTATATAATTGGCTGAAGAATGCTTACTAACAAGTCATCTTGCCTAGAACACTTTTGAATTTGTATTCAGATTACTTCTCTGGATACTGTGTTTATGCCTATCTTAATAAAAAGATACATTTCAAAAACACTAATATAGGAATTCTAAAAGCTGTCTTCCTTATATTGTATTCATTTATAAACCTTAAATAGGCTCTTCCAAAGCAGAGAAATTTTCTCTCAACTCCTGACGTGGAGAAGCAATTCAACAGGAGCCATATTTCTCGCTTCAATGAAAGCAGAGTTTGAAAGAAGCTGAGCTTTAGGCTCTTATAAAAAAAGATTAATAAAATATCTGTTTAATAATTTAGTTTGTGCTTTTGGGTGTCTTGAAAGGCTGAATTGGTAACTATACTGGGGGAAAAAGTTATCTGGGACACAGAAACAAAATAGAAAAAGAGACAATTCAAATGCACAGCAAACTGTCCCTGTTGCAGCTTGAAGCGGAGCCTTACATGACACATGCTCAAATTCAATGAGACACAAAACGGCTGTCTACACTAGCGATTACCTTTGCTACATCAGACAAGCCCTCTCATAATATGTGGGGGGATTCAGCTTTTCTTGGCTCTTTATTTGACACTTAGTACTTAATTTTCAGAAATTGCTGAGCAAAGAGTGCAAGCAAAAGTGATGGCACAAAATTTGACAGTACCAGGTAGCTCTGCAACATAAAAACAGTGAGATAGTTAAACACCAAAGCAATGCAAGAACAACAGCATGATAATAAAATGAAGATAAGGGCCAGACCATATGAAGAGGGAGATCCGGCACAAACAATAAAACAGGGAATCGAGGGTCTCATGTAAGCTTGAAGATAACAGAACACCGGCTATCTGCCTCACTGCAAACGGAAATAACAAATCGCACAAATAAATAACTTAGGATTGTGGTGAGCCAGAAGATTGTAATGTTCTATGTTGAACCTGGTTGTTCCAGTCTGTCAAAGAGCTAAGAGGGATTACACAGTCTCTTGTGCGGGCTGTGACCTTGAGTGCATAGCCAAGCCATGCGGAGGGAGGCTGCACAAACTGAGCCCCCTATAATAAGGATCAAAGAAATAAAGAGAGCGGGCAGTAGCGGAATATCTTCCCGGCCAATCAGCACTGCAGTATCTGCTGATGGACACTGGCCAATTTGAGGGGTTTTTTGTGTCACAAACTAATAAAAAGAGCCCAAAATCTCCTCCACATCCCCTGCATAATCCACATGGTGACCAGATGAGGCTGCCCTACCCCATATTAACTGCACTTTACTCACCAAACGGAGGCGTTAAATGATCTCAGGCCTAATCTGTAATGAACTGCGCAGAGATTCATAAGCAGCAGTCCGCAGCCACAGCATCAGAATCCTATTACCACGCCTTTAATAGCTTAAATGGCTGGCCCTGGCTCCCTCTGTGAAGCGGCCTTAAAAATCCCTCCAGATTCCCACTGGAATATCTGTTATCGGCTACTTTCTCCTTTAACAGATTGCTTTTCTAATACCCCATCACATGGTTTATGGTAAACACATAAAGGCCGTTGAAAGTGGGTCACAAACTCTGTTCTTCTCTTGGTCAAAACTAAGCAGTGGCTAAAATTGTCCAATATGCCTGCTTAGACTAGTCACATACTCTTAAAGCATGGTAGATTATCCTAGCCCTCACTTCTGTCAAAATGTATCAACAAAAAAAATTTGCATTACAAAAAGGGTTCAGTTTTAGGTACAGTGTATGACTACATGTCCATACAGTCTTTACTGTGAAATCCTGCTCAATACTGAGAGTGAATTACAGTACACAGTAAAACAAAATGTTGGAAATACATTACACAATGGAAAGTTATGACAATCATCATCACATGCATCAGAATCATATAAATAATAGATCATAAAACTCCAACAAAATTCTTAATTGGAGTTACTTACATGAAATAAACTGTTTGGTTGTGATTGCTTTTTCGTGAATCATAATAGGATTATATAAATTTCAGGCATGAGTGAAATGTGTTCAATTACAACATCATCCCAGAGCAAAAGTACATGATAAGTGAATATTTCTTCAACTGTTACTTCCTCTGTGTGTACAAATCATCTTGAATGCATGCACATAATTAAATATTTGATGTATGGAATAGAAACAGTTTTCCCAGAAAAGTGTAGCTTTAACTGCTGCTCTGGGAGGAGAAAAAAAATATGTTTCACCAAGTGCCAACACTGCTGACAAATGGTCATTGACCAAAAGAAAGTATGTTAGTATGTTACTAATCGATATGCTGCAAAATTAGACTTATATTAATTTGTAAAAATTTCAGTACATTTCTTCTCCAGAAAACAAGACCATGAATGAGATTTTTTGCATTTTAATCACAAACTTGGAAAAGGGGAAATTAATCGTGGACTTCCAAATGTTTCACATTCTTGAAAAACCTGGCCACACTGTCCTTCATGAATTTATTTTAATTAATTTGAATTGATCAGTAATGAGGCAATTACAAATTCAAATTGATTCATTGCATCCAGTTACAGAGCAATATCAATGTTGGTGTCTCTCCTTCTCACATATCTGGCTGCATTCATTTTTCTAACCATGCACAGTCAATATGAAATAAATCTTTTTGCAATGTGATTAGGTAATAACTATATATGCAAATTCAAATGGTCTCATTCATGACTGTTATCATAATGATGTCACAGTACCAAATGTGGGCAGTAAGAAGTTGGCTTCTTTTTTTAAATGGTATCTCCCCTGAAATTGTGAAGTGTATTTCAGGTATGGATATTAATTTTTACCGCTCAAATAGCTTTTATTGCACTTCAGAATGTTCTACTTGTGTAATAATGTCCTTATTGTTCAGGTTGCCAACCACAAAAAATCCAGAATTGTTTTAGGACATATCATCATATACCATCACTTATCATATTATGTGCATGGAATATGTGCAAACCAAATGTGTCACCAGCAGCCAAACTTTATACATACCCCTCAGTGTGTCATATGCAGACAGGCAGGATTCATTTACCTCCCAGGAGCTATCTCTCCCCTCTAAATGAAAAGGCCATTTGAGTGTGCATGTCCCCTGCTTCACAGAGATGACCAGAGAAGGCATTTCAGTAATTCAGACATACAATGGATCACACTTGAGAACAATATAATTGAGTAATGTAAAAAAAGTGCTATACCTAAATAGCTAGCAAACTTGATTACCTAATTTACAAAGTGTTAGTCTGCCATCTTTTTGGTTAAATCTTGACTGGAATACTAACTAGAAAACTATGCATTGACTCTAAACTGACCTGCAATCTTAGTTGTAATCAATGGAGCCAGCTATCTAGCAGAGGTACTATTTATTTACTAGCTAGACAATTGTGATGGCATTGTGTTGGCAAGTCACTTTCAGGATTGATGTTCATTCCATGTTTATCATTATCATCTCATGTTTACATGCCACTTTTTTATATGTATGATGATGTCCTAAAATCTATTCTGTGTCCACGTGTAAAATGATGTTGATTCCATATACATGAATAGATAGGCAGCTGCAGGGTTAGTTTATGTCTCGATAGTAGTTTGGATGTCCAGTTTGGATGTGGCACATGCTCATGAATAATCTTTGAATCGGAAAACATAAATTCAATTCAAGTTATATTCCAAATAAATCTGGGAAATGCTTTAACTTTTTTATTTTTTCATATAAATTAAATAAAACATTAAAAGCAACATGTACTCAGGAGAGGATGTCAATCTCACCTCCCTTCAAAGCTGTTTGATGTAGGGCAAGCCCTTTAATGACCACCTTCTTTCACAGCTCTCATTTCATTTGCCATCCGCAGCAAACTTCACCTGAGACCTGAGAATCAGAACATCGTTTCATTTAATCTGGAAACTGTTGAGTTATTTTTCATTGCAGGTGACATTTCAAAAAGCCATCTCGCTCAAAGATCACAGTTCAGCCATCAGGCACTGCCCTTATGGAGAGAGATGGGTGGGAATTAGTTGAAAATGTCACCTGATCTCCCAACACCAGCTGTGTCCATCTAGAGATGTTTCAAAGGATCGATTTTCTCCAAGCCAAAAGTATCAGACTCTTTCTGAGCCAAAAAATGAGTTCATACTGTCTATTCTACCATGTAAACATAGCAAGACCACGGAGTACCATTCCTGTCAAAACAATTTGCTTTAAAGGTTAACATCTCTAAATGTTTAAGAGTAACAAAGTGAATGTTCAAAATGTCCTATGTTATAGTTATAGGACTAACTAAACTGGAAAAGAGCACTAGCTAATTTTAAACATTTTCCTGGTTTTCATTCCAATTCATGCGGTATAATCTTCATAAAATGCACAGAAACTATTGCTCCACCTATTTATGCCAATTAACCGCCTAAGTCATGCAGTTTCTAATTATTTTTTTTAAGTATTTGAATAATTTCAATGGACAGATTGTACTGAATGGAAGTTTAAATTGCCATCTTTTCCCCAGTACTTACAGTAAGAAGAAACATAAAGTGAACTGTTCAGATGGCTCACAATGTGCATCTGTACAATGTTGGGAAAGTTCATATGGAGATCTGGAAAAGCAAATAAAGTAGCAGTACAGCCTCCATGCATCAGAGATGCTCAAAATGTGACATTGTTGAGAAAGAAAACCATTTCTGATGCAGCTGTGAAGGGAATAAACAGCCATGTTATCCCCCAACATCCCTCTGGATACATGTGCCTCACAAAGTACTACATAGTTCCCCAACACCAGTAAAATCCTATTTTGCGGAAATACCTGATGAAATTTTTCCATATTTCACTATGTGGTCAGTGTTAACAATTGACAGCCAAAAATCACCTTTGCGCATACAGACCACAACAGTCAGGATGCTTCAAGGCTGTTCTTGTATTTGTTTCCAAAGGACAAAAAATGCTTTGTAATGCTCAAACGCAAGTGAGAACAATACATCATGTTAAACAACATTGCTTTTCAAATAATACAATCATGTAGGCAATCAACAATTATTATTATTTTTATTATTATTATTATTATTATTAATGTATTGAGTGATTATAAGTAAACAGTGAGACATGCAATGATATATGCCTTTGGTTCTTCACTGACATCTACCAAATAATTCACAAATCATGTCTTTACTCTCCAATATTAGCATTGAAAACAATCATTTACAAAGTATAATATTATTGGCTCCAAAACAGAAAATACAACTCAGTGTTTTACATTGGCAATGAAAGATGAGTGCGTGAGCATCTGAACTGCAGCACATTTCCACAACATCTGTGTTTGTTTTTCTAATGCACCCAATGACCCCTGGCCTCTCAGCAAGCACAATTCAGTGGGGGGGATACAGTAATGTATTCCCAGGCACTGTCCCTGGGGAGATTGCTGAACACAGGCTGCATTTGTCAGAAGCCTTCTGAGTACATACACATTCATGCGCTCTGCTGCTCCTCCGCGGTCCACTCATAGAGTCTGATCTCCCCAAGTATTATGAGAGAACTAGTGGTTTCCTCTGCCTCGTGTCTGTGCAGCTCATTGCTCCATTATAGCTTTGTGTTTTACCGTTTCACCATATTCAGTAAAGATACTTTTTTGAGATGTTGTGGAATTATATTGCATCTTTAGTAACAGAAATAGAGGAGTCCCCTTCTGTAGACAGGACTCATAAATATATTTCCATCTTAACAGACACAGTCTTCCAGGATGCTCTGGCACTCTCATCTGTCTATTTATCTAGCCAGTCTCCTCACCCTAATTTGAAGCAGGGTATGCATGAGCACAGTCAGGCCTTTTTAGAGAATTCCCAAATGCGTAGCTAAAGGGCTCTTTAGAATAATTGGCTCTGCTTAATACAGATTAAATGAAGAGAATTTGTGCGATTGTATGACCTGAGTGAATGTTCCCTTGTTCATAAATAATGGGAGGATGGAAAAACGGGAATGACTCTAGTAGTCTGCAGATGCCCCGGGTGGGGGTTTGGTAGGGATGACAAGAGCCATCCTGAGAGGGCTGTTATAAACGAGGGTCCTTTCTCTATGCTCTACCCGGAGATCACAGCTCAATGGAGGCTACAACCCCCACATCGTGTGTGTGCAACTCTGAGCAGAGCTACTGTATCAGTTTCCAAACTCCCAGAAACCGCCAGAACATGTTAATTCAGAGCAGTGGATGGAAAATAGCACTTGATAATTTGCCTTGGCATCAGCATGTGAATGACCCAATGCTAACCAACAAAAGGGCTGAGCTGGAAGAAAGGGTTTCCCAGCTAATCAGTATAATTAAGAGGTACTGTGCAGAACTGTCTCATTGTGTACCCTTTGCATTTAATAAGCAGTAATTGTTTTAATGTGTTCAAATGTGCAAACCCAAAACCACATCACCCATCATTTCAGATAGGTCACCCTGTTGAAGTACAAGTGATTAAAAGCAATGAAATTTCAGAATTAATATATTTATTATGACTGTATGAGCACATACACAAGCTCATAGATATTTTCCATTTTACAACCCACAGCAGGCACCAATCAGAAAAAGGTTTACAACCTGACTGATAACAACTAGTTATGTGTGCCATGTGAGCAGCTAGACCAGTGATGCCAGAATCCATACTTAGATGACATGTATACAGAAGGAATATGAGGAATTCTAACGGAGGAGTCAGACAATTTTAGCCATCCTTTGCAACAATTTTACGATTGCTGACAACATTTAAGCTTTGTGGATGAATCTCGTGGCTAGGGACAATGGTCAGCAGTCTAAACAATGCTCAAGAATTACGGTGTGACAGGTTCAAGGATGGCCAATTAAGCACTCCTGAATTCTCCCAATCTCTCTTTAGCGATAAGCCTAAAACTGACAGACATTTCTGATTGTGCAGTACGATCACTAGTATGACCTAATCCTTGTGACTGATCAATGGGTGCACAGAAGGTTGGTATCCAAGAATGTAAACAAAGAATATGTTGGAAGCGGAGAAAGTGTCCTTTGCCAATCTTACAATGTTCACATGCAACAACTAGAAATCAAACAGTCTGGCTGATATAAAATATCACCTTACTCTCATCTCACAGTGTGTTATTGTGGCCATTGCAAAATATTCATGCATGTTTCCATCATAAGGTCTGAGCTAGGCTTAAGGCCACCCTCCCCTGGTTAAACCATGCTAAATGTTTCACTCTGCTGCTGCTTCCTTGGAAGTCAATCTATGCCATAGAGCTATAAGATGATTTATCTGAATAAATCTCAATAAGTGTCATAACTGTAGTGTAATAGTTACACTCTAAATAACCTTGTTTGAACTTAAGTTTCACTTAAAATGACATGTTTTAACTACATTTTCTTTAACTTCTCTAACTAGATTTACAGATGTAAGTTTTGTCTCTTGAGTCAGCTCCCAGCAGGAGTTTCAGAGTGAGATAACTGTTTTCAAACTTCTTCAGTTAAGTGGTTGGGGGAATGAAATCATTTAGTTGGTGACTGACGTGTATGTTTCATGCATGAAGAGAAACATATATAAAAACAAAATTCCAATCAGATGAG
The DNA here is from genome assembly GCA_022829145.1 of Albula goreensis. Taxonomy (NCBI): domain Eukaryota; kingdom Metazoa; phylum Chordata; class Actinopteri; order Albuliformes; family Albulidae; genus Albula; species Albula goreensis. The sequence goes on along the minus strand of CM040744.1, from coordinate 30,404,346 downwards.
TCAACCTCTGTCTTGTTCCTCTTGTTTATGAAATTCTTATAGCACATCGACTGGGAACTGCAAAAAGCCATCACATCAGAAGTGCTGAGCTCACAAGTGCTGGAAATTTCCACAGAGTTGAGAACTTTGCACATCAAAGAGAATGGATTGGTGTGTCATGCAAGAGTTCTGTATTTCCCACCTTTTCCATTTATTCACTGGTGTTTGTTAAAGGACCAAGTATGCTCTCTCATATTTTATACATTAAAGAAGCCCTATGTAAAATACTTTCTGAACTTTAAAATATTTTCCCCTGCCTGCCTTTGTGAAAGTTGAAGCAACAGTGTGTATGAATCAGATAAAGACAGGATTCCACCCTGGAAGAACTTTTACATGCTGTGAATGATAATTAAATGGATTTAGTAATCTCAGTCTTCTTGCACTATTGGGTAATCTTCAGTTATTCCCTGTAGATGTGTTTATGGGGTTGCACATTTATCCCATGGTGCGCTGAATCCTGCATATAAGAGGCATCCACATTACAGTCACTAATGAAAGAAATAAATATTGCTTGTCAGATAACAATAACAACTTACAGGACAAAAGAAGGTATTGTAGGTCAACGTTAAAGGATTTCTGCCCTTTTCAGAAAATTGTATTTTCAGGCATCATCTTTACCTTACAAAAGACAGCTCAGCTCATAACTGATGCTCCTGGATCCAATTAACATTTGTGGGAAAAATGTTAACTTTAACAGACAAAGAAGTGCACCTCCAATACAATGAGCATTTTCATGAAGTTTGGTGATCAGTGATGCCACTGAGCAGTGCATCTGTAACAATTAAATTTCATTCTGAAGAAAGAGCAGATGCTAAGGACAGAGGGTAAATATAGTGCCTTTTCACCAAAAGTGAACGAAGACATTCACTCTTACTTCTTGTGAAACAGACGTAACAGCTGTGCAAGAATATTGGGTAATTAGAAAAAAATGTCCCCTGAAAGGTTAGATATAATGTTTAAAATGTAAAGACATAGATCAGGCATTTTCACTCTGCACAAAAGTACCAGTGCATTAGAAAATATTTTTCATTTTACATTTTCAGAGCACAATAAAAATAAAGCAAGCACATCATGTAAAACCTTTCTTTCTTAATTTTCTGCAAGATTCACTGTACCAGTATTTTAAGAGCTAGTCTCCCCTTCTGGTTCTCAATGGTATGCCTGGACAGTGTGGAAGCAGCATTTTTCCTTTACATTAGGTCCTGACACTGCTGTGAGGCAAGTCTACCCTTATGGAAATGGTATATATTGCAATGTATTACAAATATAGGAAGTTTGGAAAAAACTATGGACACTTAATTGTGTGATATATATCTGTATCGCAGACATGTTTTATCTTTGTACACTTTGTAAACCCCATTATAGTTATATCATTTAAAATCTACTTACTGTCTTGAATTTCAGTTATACTGCCAAAAATTAATGAATAAATAATCTCACAATGCAGTAATTCTTCTTGAATTTATATGTGTGTGTTTGAATTAATTTCATACCACCCATTCACATAATGCATTATTTCCAATGTTTCCTTCCACTCAGGAGCCATGGAGAAGCAATTATCTAATTGCAGGATCTGATAATTATGAAATAGTAGTGTGTGCCAATTCTACAGTAGCTGCCAGAGGATTCACAGGGTCAATGCCAGCTTTGTACATTTTGGCTCATCTTGACTCATCTTTGAAATCAGCTGGAGATTGTTGATACGCATATTTCTCTAAACACTTTTATTATGAACTCTGATTTGAATTTGACTGTGGATAAATGAAAAACGTTTCCCTAAATGAAAAATGTGTGCCTAGCTTGAAAGATCATAAGTCAAGAGTCAGTCACAACAGGAATTTTGCTGCATATCCCAAGATGCCCACAGGCATGTCTACAAAGGTTTTATGAGTGAGCACACACATTCCATTGTGATCTTGTTGATAGAACAATGAATGACAGGAAGAATATGTTTGACAATTAATGGCTGATTTTAGAGCACTTCATCTCAAGCAAAGGGCCTCATAGGTTTGTAATGAAATGTGACAAACTGTTGTTGTTGGGCCATGATAAGTCTATGCTTGATCTAAGATCTAAGGCTTGTCATACATGTTAGACATAAAAAATAACAAAAACATTTTTAGGGCAAGTTCTTAGATTTATTTTGAAACAAGATATATGCATATAAATGAATTAGATCATTATGTAGTTTTCAGAATGCAGCAGAACACTTTAACTACAAAACAGGAGAACTAATAGCCTGTGGATAGTGGGACATGCCAAGAATATTTCCAGTTTATGTCCCCACAGTATACTTCTTTATTTTGGAATGTACAGTTCTCATTATACCTATATCTAAGTACAATCTGTTTCTGAAAGGCACAGGTAACAGCACCTGCTCATCCTACAGGCATGAATGGATGACAGCCGATTATACAGCTCTGATGCAGTGGAACAGCTGTGTTCTACAGTCATGTGCTCAGGTGCAGCCGAATGAGGATCTGACCTTCTGACCCTATTTCCCTTTCAGTCAGTGAACTGCAAGAGGGTTGTTTGTTTTTTTAAATAAAGTTTTATGTTTTTTCATCAATACTAAAAAGAAAACACAAATTCCACAAAAAAGAACCATTTATAAAACGTCTAAGTCATCTTCTTTTATGATTTCACTGTAATCCCCAAAGACAAAAAACATCTAATACGTAGCTCCCATCTTCATGGTGGCTGTTCACTAAGCCACATGGCTCCAAGCTGTTGTTTTGTCTCTTGGCCCTGACAAGGTATGCTGTATGTGTCACTCAATAAAGTGAGTGTAAGCATGTGTGTATGTGTTCAGACCAAGGGCTTTTGTTACCTCTCAGTATGACACAAAAGCATGTTAACCAAATCATACTGTCATTATAAATGAATACTAGATTCAAAATTACTGATTGAATGCAAAGCATTTCCCCAACTGCTGCATCAGTGCCTACTATGCAGTGGCTGGGTTCGAGCTCTGCTGTTAGCCATTGTGCCTATGGAGGGTAATTTAACATGTGGCAAATGCACATTCTTCAGTCTAGGACTCATTTACTCATATTTAAATATGGCACCTCAGTGGCTAAATTAAATTCAAGAATTTTATTGCATTGATCACTTATTAGACAGTGATGGGCTAGCTTCACTCCCTCTGGAATCGTATATTAAAACCAAATCACATTTAAAAAAAAACAATATTCATATCTGTTAAAAAAAAACTAGTGAGCCCACTATATATCATTATGATGTGTATGTGTATAGATGAAGGATATATGAGTGAGTAAGCACAGATGCAAAGAGAAACCTTTAGCTGAGAAAAACCAGACATTCCCCTCATTTCACAAACAGCTGCTGGGGTACAGGGCACTCAGAAAACACATTGCCTAAAACAGATTTTCAGAAAAGGCTCTAGAGTTCTTTTTACAGGAAAACTACCTGAAATCAATCAGCCTAACTTGAATAAAAAAAAAAAAAAAAAAAAACACCGGTGGGACTCTTTGTTTCCTCCCAAGCATTATGTAATAGCATAGAAGGAGAATTTCTTTAAACTGTGTTCATCATTTCCAATGAGGGAAGACCTGCAGACCCTGACTTATTCTTCTATACACTGTTGGGCATATAGAACTATACATTCAGAGAAAATAGGATTAATTGTCAGACCAAAATGTTCAAGCATTCAAAGCAAAGACCTTATAATCATATTTTTGTCATGATCGCTGTTTCAGGTAGCAGCCACCCTCAATAATATGGATTGCCAGTGAGAGTTGCATTTTTTAATGTTACTCCTATTTGTAAAGCAGCACATCCTCATTGCCCACACCAAGATAATTGACATTATTGTATGAGAAAATTAATATTTTAAAATTACATATAAATGAGTTATTGAGTCAAACTGTATATGTGGGAGTATGGAGCCTGGATCCCAGTAACACATTTAATTATATGCCTTTATTGAATTACCCAGCATGATTGTTTTAATTCAAGCTGTAATAATGAAAAAGTAACATTGGTTTAAATTTATTGCAGAAAGTTTGGCCCAAGACGTTTTTATGTTGAATTGACTATCAATATCATGGTTTACATGGCCCAAGTAAAGAAAATCATCCTGCTCTTCAGGATTGCCATATGCCATATATAAAACATTCTAACATATATGGAATATTTATTGGCAACCACCATCAATCTGGTTGTTTGCTAAAATGTCAGGATCAAATGTAAATCAGTAGTTGTGAGTTTATTTATCATCAAACTCTCCACAATAGCAAATTAAAATGATTGTCGTACAGAATGAACTCACACACTTCATAGCTTTATACCATAATTTTGACTGTTCCTCCTGTCCAAATGAACTAGCTCTATTAATGACTGAACTGTTCATAAATTGAAGTGGCTGGTGGGTCTTTTTTTGATTCATCAGCCAAACACCAACATTTTTGCAGATCTACATATTGATTTATGTCTAGGGTGAGCAGGTTAATTAAATGTTAATTGTAAGCCTGGAACAAAATATTGAGCATTCGGGACAGGGAAGAGAAGCCGCTCCTTTAGATGTTAAAACAGCAATCAATACAGCATAACTAGGGAATATCTGTCAAGACAGTGGAAATAGATGGGATTGTGAGAGATCTGCAGGAGGATTAAGTAACTGGCTTCAGACACTGGGGCTCAGTTGGAGGTTTGTTGGGAATCTCTAATGAGGCAGTGGTGCCCATGAACTTGGAGGGGAAACTGATTTCTGGTATGGTCCAAAAATCAGACATCCATTTGATTTTAGCATTAGACAGGACTACGATAGTGAAGACTAGGTGGAATTGAGCATCACATGAGGGAGCATCATAATGGAAAATATTTAAATATATAACTATGCTTTTTCATTAGAATACATTTTTTAAAAGATGTGAGACTGGGCCTTTATGATAATATGTTATCAGTGACTCAGTGATTTTGACCAATGGTTTCATTGGCTATGAGGAGAAAAACATTTTTGATTTGTAATTGATCATTCAGCATGTTTCCACCCAGGAAACAGGGTTCATGAAAGCTAGTTTTGACCGTCACTGCTGCCAGCCCAAAGTGCTGAGAGAGACAGTCTCCTTATGGAGGGTACACAGTTTCACATTTGTACTGTGAAGGTTTTTAGATTAACAGTGTAGCATTTAATGCCACAGATGTTGTAAAAGGTCTCACATCTTTCCCTTTTTTCTACAGCAGTATCTGATATTGTTCTAAAGTGATGATAACACAATCTGACTAAAGCACAGCAGTTATGACAAAAAGGAACGTCTCCTTTTCAGGCATATGAAGTTCACAGGTTTTCTGCAAAGTTATATTGTGCAGAGCACCATAAAGCTAAATCTTGTACAGGGTCTATCACATCTGACTAAAAATAAAGCCTTAAATTCATACAACAAAAAAGTTAGTAAATAAGTAATGTGGAAACATGTCAAAGCAGTTTGAATTTACTTTGAGTCTATACATGTTTAATGTGAATGCCAATACTAATTACCAACATTACATATAGTTTAAAATAAGCTCTTTGTGAGTTTCGAAAGTAGCATGAGAGATGTAACAGATTTTTACAGGTCAGGTTGTTGGAGCCTGAATTGCTACAGTGTCAATCCCAGAAACTGCAATATTATTAAAAATATAGGGAGAACAGTGTCAGAAATCATTCAATTATGCTAAACAAGGAAATACTGGACCACGAAAGACAAACTGTTCCTCCTCTTGATTTCAAGCTGAAGCTCAATGACAGGGATGGACTTACATCTATCATGATAGTTTCTGAAAATAATAAACCTGCCTCAAAAATGACAATACAGCCGAATCCACACCTCTGAGCAAAAACCGTGTTGATATTTATTGTGGGGCTACCATTTATAAACTGTGTGTAGCCAAGGCCAATGCACCATAATGTATAGTATGGCGTAATGAACATAAATGCTTGATAAATGAGCCGAGGAAGAAAGAATTGTGGTCTGCTGAGTTGTCTTTTACATTGTTCAATTTTACTTTATAAAAATGCAAATGAAGCCTTCAACAGACATTACTTAGTACCAAATGTTAAACGTATGTGGTGGATTTATTAGGCAGCCATCTTGAGGGACTCATTGTGTCAAGTCATCATGCAGAATGATAAAATTAGAGCTAAGGGATAGGAAGCCATTTTAAGTAACCAGGTGCCCCCTCCTCAAGTTGTCTTTATATTCCAAGATGATGTCGCCCCATTCACACAAATAGATTCCCCACTCTTTGAGCTCTCGAAGAACAGGAGGTTGCCCAACATCTTATCACTTATGAATATCCATATATTGTTTGGTGTTTCTCTTATTTTGTCTGCCCGCTCTATATTTTACAATACTTCAAACTGCTACACATTGGCTACAATGCAGAAGTGAGACATGCACAGCAGGAAGCTGGTTATTCACGTTCTTCACAAGAATGTATGCTCTACGAAGCTATTTTGCAAGCATGTATTCATGAAAGAAAATGGATGGTTTGGGTATATTTCCTTCCGGATAGTGAGAAAAGCTCACAAAAGTATCTTTTCCTGCTAGGTGAAAATTCAGACTTTGAAAGAACATTCCTGTCAGAATCAATTGATACATAAGTATACAGTAGCAAAGCTTGCTTGGCAGACTGTAAGAAGGCTGTTTTGTTTGTGAGAATGAAATTTGACCTGGAGTGCACTGCATTCTCCAGAATGACATGCACCAAAATGACAAGTTCATCCCTTGGAAATTTTCCCCAAGTAAGGGTTGTGGGCACCCTGTAAGCATTGCTTTGGGCATCATGAAGAGGACAGAGCAAAAATCTCTGATAAACACAAGCAAATTAAGTGTAAGTGGATACATAATTACAGTAACATGATTTTTTTTTTACTTTTGATTGGCTGGATTGGTTATTAAAAAATAAATAGTATTAAATTAAATGGCATATGAAACCATATACTAAAAAACAAACAAAACATAAAAATGGCAAAACTAAGCTGAAATTCCCATGCAATGCAAAGGCAGCCATTTGGGAAAGCACACAGATGTAAGCACCACACTTTGACAAAGAGCCAAAGCCTACCTGTTGCTTGCGATTTACAAACGCAGCGTTGACGTGCTGCCTCCATCTGGAGCAAAAACCAAACACCCAGCAACGGGTGGAAAAAAAAAAGCCGCCATCAATATCGGCCTTGTAATTTGAGCCAGGAGGGTGAGTCAGGGTTTTCCCTCGGCTTTCCAACGCGACACATAATAAAAAGAGACCATGACAAGATTAAACACAGCCTCTTAAAGCACTGAGGTTATCTCTGATGTGAAACAGCACACCTCCAGCCAAGGGGAAGAGTCTGGGTGCATCTGGAGAGCTGGGAAAGAGCAGGCCCGCACGCCTGCGTTATTCATCAGCGCTGGGTCCGTCACGCTGAGCAGGTAATACATCCACCAGCGTGGCTGATTCACCTAAGAAGATTCACCGGCTGCCTCTATTGATCCAAGGCTTGGGCATGTGCCCGAGAATATCATTTCCAGCATCAAGAGTCAGCGGGTTGCTCACTTTTATTACACCGGGATCACATTGATAAGGAAAAACCCACATGCTTGGAAAGCCTTGACGAATCCCGGAATTAAAATTTGATGGAAAAATGTTTTCCCATTTCAAAAAAAAGAATAAATGCCAAATGTTCTTGCATTTTTATACACTTTTTTATGTTAAACATTTGAAAGAGGATGTACAAGCTAACTGAATGAGGAAGTATAGAACGTGGTTGTGTGGGCTTGACTTGTCCTTTGTCATTACACAAATTGAATTTCACATCAAGGTAATTAAATACTATGTCATGGACCATCCCCCATTGGTATGCAGTATTGTACCATAGCTTCATTACAGTCAGGAAGTACAGTATATGTGAACTACATTACTAGGCCTCAAATGAATCTCTTCAATCGTGGAATTTAATGAATTACAGAGGGAATATTCTGGATTGGAAAGTGGAGGTGTAGGTTTAACAAGAGGCAAAATCAGAAGTACTGCTGATCACAAACTGTAGTGCCTTTAGAAGGAAGTGGTGAGGAACAAAGAACAACATGATGCGTACCTTGGCTGTCATTGTTTGTGTGGTTAATACCTTTACATGCAAGGACATATAGATCTACTGAAGCAAACAAAAAACTGAAATTAAAAGTAAATGCTTCAACTCTTGTGCAACATCATGTTTCTATCTCATACGATATAAAATGTACTGTCTTGAAGCCTCCTGCCTTTGGATCTTCTTGGTTTAATTATTGAATAGCTACCAGAAAGACCTTTGAAATTCTGAAGATGGAGAGATTAATTAACTTTCTAATTTTACCTGGGAAGGTGTTTGAATAATGCATGTGTGAATCCGTGCTCGACTGTGCATGCATGTGTAGACTTTTGCCTGTATAAGTGAAGTGTATGCTGCACATGGTATATTCAGTAATTACTGGGCATGGCTTGGCACTCATCACTTTGTGTATCAGGTATAACTGCAAATATATGTGTGTATATATATATATATATATATATATATATATATATATATATATATATATATATATATATATATATAGCCAATGTCGGTAATGCAGACATTCTGATTCTTATTTTTCAAACTAACAAATGTAACTGCAAAAATCACAGCACATACATAACAAAATAGCAAGAAACTGAGCTACGTTCCTGTTACTTTTATTGCATTGATTATTGTCTTCAAAAACTGTAGGACTGTATACCAGTACCCAGCACCTCAGGCTGATTTCCTTCAAGCCTGATACTGATCAATAAAGAATAGTCCAAATGATATTATGAATCAATCTTCATTCTCAAGTGAACACACTTGACAAGACCTACATGCTAGCACATAACATCAGGACTAACACATCTTCTGTGCTTCTTAACAGTTTTAATCTGTAGGGGAGCTGTTCCATCAACTGCTGAAGCTGAGCTCAAATTGAGTGCATCTGGAGAGCAGCAGCAGCTGAAAGGGAAAACCAAAAAGCCTTTCTCCTGAATTACAGACCCACTTTCATTTTCATTCACCCAGCTACTCCGCCTGCCCGACTGACTGTGCTAAGTTGGCGATCTTGTGAAAGAGTCATACTCGCACAAAGCTGCTCCACACAAAGATCTGCAAGGTGTTCTGGCCATCTCCTCAGCTCTTCAGTTCTCAGGAGAAAGGCCCTGTGGACTGCAAATGAGGTGTATGCCATGAGTGTGAGCACACATGAGAAATACCAGGTCTCTTTTAGCACCAATTGACAGACCAGCAAATCTAGACTTCATTTTCACTGTTGTCGGTGTTAATTTACACTGCTCACTCCCTTTGGACCGCAGGTGTGCTGATCTTCAGCTTCAGTGGGTGACCATCTATGGTTGTTTTTCAACAAATCTCCTTCCCATATTATTTTATATATTGTGGTATCTTTGCAGTTGTATATACTGTAAACTGTAACTGTAAATATTCATTGGTATCTCTGGATATAAATGGAATTTCTGTCAACATCTTCGATTAGGCCTTCATTTTTTTTTTAGATACGAAAGAAAAACAAAGACTCTGACCATTTCAAGACTTCTCAACACATTCCTGAAAGCATATATGCAGACCCATGGCCAGTTATATGTGATCTATGATGTTTTTAGTAGCTATGCAGTGAGGTCAGACAGGAGGTGCTGCTGGGTTAGAACAAGCCCAGGAGAAGCTCACTCATATGAAAGCAGTCATGGATTTTGCTACACCTGTCAAAACCCTGTGTGCTGACCAGCAGATGGATTGTGGGGACCAAAGCTGTGACTGTTACACATGCCTTCTGCACTAAAATGCATTTATAAATTCAAACTATGACAGGGTATCATCATCATTCAGAAAATCTATATTTCAGCTCTATCTATGCAATCATTTTTGATCGTGCCTGCATGGTAAATACGTACATGACAAATACATGAAACATCAACCTTCTGTTAAGCCTAAAGGAGTCATACGTAAGATGTCATGGATTTGTTTTGAGTGCTGCAATGTGAAGACAACCAAAATGTAAAGAAAAAGCAAAGAGTAAAGAATAATTTATTTTTATTCAAGAGATCTATTCATATTTAACATCTGTTAATACGTTAATGGCAACCTTTACAGTTCCTGGTTTATGTTTGTTTGCAATTAATGAGTAATTGTTAATTAAGTCACTTAATGTTTTAAGTGACTTAATTCAATGTCAAAATGTCTTGACACATGGTTCTGTTTCATGATTTTCTTCCAACATTTTAGCAGTTTAGTGGGGGAATTAAAAATGAACGTATTTTGTACACACAAACCTCAACAAAAGCATAGGGTTTGTGTCTGTGCAACAATGATAAAGGAAATAATTAATAAATACTTTTGTGTCACTACGAGGTGGAGTATTCTTCTCCAACTCTCTCCCTATGATCTGTGCATCAATGAAAGAAATGACATGAAATTAACCTTATTCCATGCAAGGGAAAGGAATGCACAACAGCTCACTTTTATATTAAATGCCTAATCTGTCCTGCCATATCATTTCTTCTGTGTTTGTCGGCATTAATATTTATTTTACACCTTAAGAACAATGGAAGTCTTGTTTGCATATCGTATCTGAACATGCCTACTGTAAGAGTGTTAACTGTAACAGAGGACCATTACTGGCATAGCATCAAAAAGAAAGGGAATACACTTGAGTATAACCTGCAAAAGGGTAGAGAAAAAGCTGTACAATACCAACACAACATGGCAGAAAGTTTTACATACAACTAAACTACTAAAGGAATGTGTAATGCATGCAGGTACTATATGGGATGTCAAATCTCTTAGAAAAGCAATACCTATCCCTGTCACACCAGGAAGTTTCAAGGAAGTAGAAGTGTGTGTTCCCTGAGCATTGTGGGGACATTTGAGTCAATAGAAATGAAAAATGAGAGCATGGGAAAAAGAACATGTCAATTTTTGCTTTAATGTAAAAATACTGCTAAATCTGTCACTGCAGTTAGGGACCACACAATAAAGCTGCTGGCCTGTCTGTATGTATGTGTGTGCTTGTGCGCCATGGTGTGTTTCATCTTTTAGATCATTGTGTAAAACCATACAATCTCACAGTCACACCTTCAGAATTTGGACAGTCATGGTTGGAGCACTCCATTTAGATTTCACAGCTTAACAGAGAATCAGCAGCTCACCCTTTTTCTCGATTTATTTGTGTCACCGTGGTTTAATATTGATTTCTTGGTTACACAAAGCAGCCATTCATTTACCGATTCCTACACAGAGAGCGAGCTGAAATCAAGAGAGGATCCAGTTAAAGGCAAAATGACTTTCTGAAAAACTTCTGAAGAGGGATGGAAAAGGTTTCAAAGATGTCTAATATTACATTGTGTCTCCAGAAAACATGAGTAAGCACAATTCACACAAAAAACCCTTGCAACATGACACATAACATGATACACTTTTCACCCATTTATTTATTTGCCAGATTTAAGCAGCTGCTGTCAATGTTATAAATGGAACACCCTCGCAACCAAACCCATCCATCAGCCCGGATGAAGATGGGGCCTCTACGCTTTCAGCCTTGGCAGACGAACCAAGCTGCTGGAACATGAGATCATAACTCCTGGCAGATTTCTTATTTTCTTGACACCTTGCACTCTGCATAAATAGAAGAGGAAATGTCATAAACGAAGGAGGAGGTCAGAGAACGTCCGTGGCAAACTCCGGAAGCGCAGGTTCGATTTTGATGATCGGTGCTGCAATGCCAAATCCAACACATTTCTGCTTATCAATCCAATTAACCTATCCTGAGAGAGGCTCCATCTCTTAATCACCCTCCATCTGTTAGAGCTATGTCAGTGCCACTACATCCTCTCCACCCCAATCCCTACAGACATTCAACCCATCAATCTGATTCATGGATGTGTCGCGCTCCGTCCCTCTTGCACATTAGCTCCCTGTATTACACTAAAAATAATCTCAGCAAGATGTTAGTTTATTCACAGGGCACACCATATTTAAATATGATATAACCTGCAGAAGAAGCCTATGCTTTGCCATCATTTGTACATACGGCACAGCACAACACAAGTGTTGTACAGAAGACAGAGCCAAATCACACCTCTTGGTAATGTATTTTAGTGACATCTGTGACAACTTAGGCTCACGGAGTAAAGCGTTTGTTCTCGGCTCAGCTGTGGATCCCTGGGATGGGTTTAGGTCAACATTGGTCATACAACATTGGCTCAGCCACGCTGAGGTTCAGATGGTTCAAATACTTAGTCTCACCACTCCCTTGTGACACTTGTGAGATTTGGGAACTGATCATATATTTGCTCTGTGTTTTTCTGATAGATTACAGGTACTATTTAATTGTAGTTGTATCTGTACAGTGGACACAAGTGAAGGACAGTCAGCACATAGATCAGAACAGTCATATGTGAACAGCTCTCTCCTTCTGAGTCTGCAAGAGACAGTCACTGTGGGGTGCTGACAGAATTTCAGAAGTTCTGGGAGGAAAAGCCAAAACCATTACTACAGTTAGGCCTGAAAAACAAACTGCACATAAATCATTATCAAGTTATGTATTATTAGTTAGTTATCATTTATACATGTTTGAGAATACATTTATTAACATTAGTAAATAATGATGCACGTAGCTTGGGGCAGGTTGATTTTGGTAACTAATACTGTCTACCCTCAATGCCAGAACCAGGTCATACTACACCTAGAAGCTTTATTAAAGCAGCAGATGAATTGCCAGTAGTGATCCATTTTGATTACATATCCTCAAGCCACAGAAATTTACAGAAATTATTTACTAATGTTAATAACTACATGAATAAATCACCTATAAGAATCAATACATTCATCACTAAGGAGTGTAAACAAATGTATAATGGATTAATAACCTGAATAATCTGATAATGGTTTGCATGGCTTTTTGCAGGCCCCACTCAAAAGTGACATCTTATCGTCCAGTATATTCACCCAGTCATGCCCCTAAAATATGGTAAGTAGTGAAGGGGATTGCACCATTTTGAACAGCCAAGACAGGTGGGTGAAATCTGTTGATAAAAAAGTCAATGTCACTGCACTGAGGACAGCTATGTAGGTCGTGGCATCTATTCTGGAGTGGAGAGAATGATATCCGTGGAGCAGGGGAGGACATGGGGGTGACCCTGCAAGCGCGCAGGAGCACTACATCTCTGTCTAATGAGAGGAAGCTGGTGACATCTGTCTGCCCTCAGCACCAGGAGCCACTAATTAGTCTGATAACCAGGACCAGGGTCACAAGTGCACACCGCAGACCACCCCAACGCCAGGCAAGGGCAAACAGCACATGTACCAATATATGAATGTGTTTACAGACACATATGTATGGACAATACATACATACATACATACATACACACATACACACACACATAAATGTAAAGGCCACCTTTAATAATGAAACCATTTGCAATTTCTACTAGAGTGGTATGATCAGTATATATGTTAATATATGTTTCTAAAGGCAATTCTGAGGCATGTTTTGCCCTTTGAAGGTCAAATGGCCTGAAAATGTAATTGATCCATTGATGTGAGACAGAGAATATTTTACCCAAGCCTGACAAAGATCCATCAGCTAGATTTTAAGAAACAAAGTGATGAAAAATACACTTGAGCAATTGAGCAACTTTTTAGCACATAAAAAATACGTTTTTCTAAAAACAATACACTTGTTAAGGGTTATGTATAGTACCAGCAGTCAGGTCGTCTTGTAAAAATGCAGTTTTAGTTGCTGTCTTCCATTTTTTTTTCAATGGCTTTAAGGTATTGCCATTTTCAAATTTTATCTCCAAATTGAGGGATGTGAATACCTTTGAAAAGTGCTTTGGTAATGCACCTCAGTGCTAACGCACACAGAATGTGTGTCTTCTACTCTATCAACCCTTCAAGACTTATATCTGAACACCATCACCAGACACACAGAGCATGTCACTGTTAAGCTCCTTCTATATACACACAAGCAGTAGCTGAGGCTTTACTTCATAGGCAGGAGGAGATGAGAGAATAAACCTGTATAGAAATGTCACTATGAAAATGCTCTATTCTCTGTGGCCTTCAGCTTGAGGCATAAGTGTTCCGAGCACAGAACGAGGTGGGCAGTGATCTCACATCGCTGTCGTTTCTTCTGGTCTTGCCTGGGGATGGGAGGGTGCTCTCCATATGCAACACTAACCCTTAGCTTTGCTTCACTTGCTCCATCTGGCTTCCGCGAGCCTTGCTAGCGAGAGAGGTGTGACCAGCAGGCCCCTTTTGCCCAATCCCGTCGGCTGTTCGAAGGTATGAAATATTCATGCCTTCTCAGACAGCATTCCACACAGACCCCGAATGCCTCGCTGGACTTTAAGCACATTCTGTCATACTTCAGGACAAGAGGCTTCTGTGACTGTGTCACACAGGGCCTTGGAGGAGTCCTGCCAGACTTCTGCCCACCAGCAACCCTGTGGTCTTCCAGTATTTAAACAGTCCTTATGTACAATATCACTGCATGCTCCACTGAACTGTTTCCAGCATGGCACAGACAGATTTTGCTGGGGTTTTTGGAATTCATCCACACACCCCTATCCCTACCACTGCTACCAGTTTATAAATATAGGAACTTAATGACAGCCCACAGCCGGGCATCATAACAGACTCTAGTTAGCAGCCAGATTGCTGTAAAAGCGCACCATGGATAAGGTTCAGAGTCAAGTACTGGGAGCACAGATCTTCCTCCCAGATACAGATTTAAAATACACAGGACTAGCAGATTTCCTCCTTCTTCTGCAGATGTTGTGCATATGCCTTAACTGTTCTATTTTGTAAATAGGCCTGTTCACAACTTCATTCATATTTATGAAGTGTCGGAGGGAATCTGGTGCAATTAGAGCTATGCGAATCAAATTTATGTACAAAAATGTTGAATTGCTCAATTAAATACATGCTAATAAGAGTGCTGCCAATGCACTTGGTCAGGCCTTCACAGGAGGCCATGTAGCAGTTTGTGTGTAGACATACTGATGGGTGAAAGTAGCTTTATACCCAGCAGCTTGGAGCTCCTGGCAACCAGAGGGCCACAATCAAAGGAACGGCATGCTGCCGCAGCACATTGCAGCCAGGAAATGCAGACAACTCCCAAAAATATCTGATGGCTGTATGTTTCTTGCAATTCTGTATCAGACAGCTCATGAAGCCCAGGAAGTAAAGGGTGGCCACCAAGCCCTTCACATAAAATTAAGTGAAATCCAATAAGATTTCCAACAACAGGGAGAAATCTAGCCCATCAATTGTTGGATGAAGACGGGGTTTGACGGCCAGGATTTATGCCCAAAATCAAGGTTTCTCCCATAAATTTCCAGAGGAAACCTGCTGGTAATTCATGCTGCATTTCAGCAGCAGGCACACACCAACTCCTGGCAAAGACAATATTGACTTCATACGTCTCCACTCTGGGAAAATATGTACAGAAATAAACGAAAGCTCCCCAAGCCTGCTTAATTAAAAGACATATCGGAGAGGATGAGCAGAATGAAGCACGTCAACACTCTGAATCAAGCCAATCCATTAGTGCATGTTAGCTGGAGAGGGGGGAAATCTTCCCGGATGCTCCGTTTCATTGAGAGGCTCTTTGAGAGCTCCTCTGGGGAACGCTTGGTTGCCGTGGTAGGAGTTTTTTGTGAGAATTCCTTTGGTTGTTGTTTTTCTCTCTCGTTGGTAATGCTTTAGAAGGCTTTTACTGCCACCATCAAAGGATGCTCTGTGACAGTACCCTCAGAAACAAATCTGTGCTGCAACTTTACAGAGCTCAAAAGGAACACCCAGGAAAGAACCTGGCACACACCCCATACCTCATGTGACGTCAGGTTAGGTTTATTCTACTACTCAAGACTTTTATATCTGAAGCAAATGCATAGCCACTTATATATGTAGGGGAAGCAGAATCTCATCAGACCATATTTTAAAAGATTCTATTTTGGTCTGTTCAAATCTGACAGCCGTCACATGGGACTGTTGCAGAGCGTGAAAGCAACAGACGGCTGTCATCTCTAATCTTCGTCCCCTTTCACCATGCAAGCTTCAGGTGTCACTGCAACACCTAACAGATTTGTCCTCTGCTCCCTCATCATATCCTCATGACAGAGCAGTCCCCAGATGGCTGACCAGAAGAAAACCAGTCTGTTCCTCATGCGTCTGTGCCTCCACAGATCCGCCAGGACAGGCCTTAGGCATCTGCTCTGCTGTGCCCTGTCTCCATCTCTCTGAACCACTCAGGACACCAAACAAAACTTAACCGGTGCTGCCCCCTAGTGGTCACTTGTTACAGGGCAAGGCAAAATGAACTGTCTCGGTGGGGAAGTAGATACCAGGGATGATTTGATCTAGCATGGCCAATATAGAGCTGTACAGGGCAACAAATATGAAACAAAAGAAGAACAAAACCACTTCAGACAAGAGAAAACTCATTTCAAACTGTTCATGACTTTTAAAAGTAGGCCACTTCTGATCAGGAAATTGCACCAAGGCTGATTAGTGCCTTCTCATTCATAGCCTCTATAATGAGCTTATGAATTATGAGTATTTCAGAGGAAATAAATGGATTTGTATGCAGAAAGAGTCGAGAGTGGTTCTAAAATAAAAAATTACTTTCGCCATAATACTTACCAATTATGGAAATTTCCTGTAATTTTATTTCTTATTTTTTATTTTTTCCAGTTGTAGAACTACTTAACCACTAGATGTTAGAGGAAAATTGATTGTATACTTCAGAGCCATACTTCATCATGATCATAAGAAGAATCATAAAATTAATATAATTTCATCAGAATTCTTTTATCCCGATTCATTATGGTCATTATTCAGTCAAGTCTGTGATATACTACAAGCTTGTAAACCTATTAATGGCCTTCCATCATTACTGTGCAGGCACTGTGGCTTTGCAAGAAAGTGCAACAGAACAGAATGGGTTTGTTTCTATAGTAACCCCAAACCCAAACCAGTCACTTTGTGAGGGAATATGAGGGGAAGGATAACACCATTGTGTGAATACACATTCTACACTGAATATATTACATGTTGCTCTCATTTTTCCTGCTGCCTGTCTTCACTTATGTTTATTTATATGCACTCAGCTGTGATGTATGAGGTTACTATCTACTTCCCGCATTTCCTAATCCATTTGGGTTAAATAAGAGGAATGGTATCAGCTGTCCGTGCAAGTTGACAACCACGATCGATGTCCACAGCATGCATTTCTGGGCTGCTGTGCTACATTTTAGAGATAGGGCTATTTTCCACCATTAATAGGTTCCTCCCAATTAAACATATTATCTTCAGTCCAGATACTAAAAAACCATGCATATTACAATATCAATGCCATATATTTTTGCATTGGTCAGTGGCATGCATATTTTCCAGCCTTTTTCAATTGCTCTCAAAGGAATTTTTTTAAATGCTGGAAATGTCCATAGGTCAGTTCAGTTTTCATGATGATTTCATTCATTTTTCCATGTCCTAAGTTTATGAGCAATGGGGATTTCTCTGCAATTTGTGCATCTCTCACTGCAAAATTGATAAATTAGACATTTGGACCATTCAGATAAATAAGTACATTACATTACATTACATTATAGGCATTTGGCAGACGCTCTTATCCAGAGCGACTTACAACACAAAGTGCATTTCTTTGGGAACAAGATTATTAAAGTGCTAGGGAAGGGTACAAGTTCAAGTGCCAGTAGGGTTAGAAGGGCTGAACCCTATGGATGACCTGTTGAGGGAAAAAAGAAAACATAATAAGCAAAAAAGTAAAAAAAAAAAAAAAAAAAAAAAAAAAAAAGGGGCCAAAGCAGCATGACTTACACAAATATCCTTTTGATCCACACAAGGAGTGAAGTCTTGAAAAGGCATTAAAAATGTAGAAGAATAAGCTGTAGATTTGTAATTGTGGAAAATAGAAACTGAAAGGAAGCAGTCAATTATATTAAGGAACAGCAAACAGCACTTGAAACTTATTACTTCACTGCCAATGGGCTTGGTCCCCAAAACACATCCCTACTCTCTTCCTCTCTCCTCTCAGTCCTACATGAGTATCAGGTTTTTGCCTTTATTACAAAAAAAGCATTAAATATATACCCAAATTCATATAAAAATAACACCTCTTGGGTGGCTTGTCCAGCAAACGTATCCTTAGAGTGACAATGTGCCCGCAATCATATCCCAACTGCAGTCAATCACTTGAAAGTCTGTGCAGCTACATTCAATAGCTGCTGCTGGCACAGCATCACCCAGGGAGGGATGACTTTGTCAGCAGGGTTTCTCCCCACTGTGCTGCTCATGAGCGAATCCTCTGGATGATCCAGCACCCGCAGTCTGCCTGCTGCCAGAGCCTGCAGTCCTCTACCACAATAAATATTGACTGAAAAGAAACAAATTACAGATGGCACTCACATTAGCCTTTGCCTGCAACAAAAAAAATGTATGAATGAAATTTGAGCATTTTTCAGTGATGGATAATGGAAAATTAGCATTATCTTTTTTTTTTTTTTTAAAAAGTAATTTATAATGAAGGAATTTAGAGAACCTCAAATGTGTCTCTCGCTTTGGCTGTTTTAATTTATTTCTGCAGAACAACATGGTTTAATATAATGCATATGCTTTTGTCTAGATATGCGATCAGTTATGTAGTAAAGTCTACTGCACTTCTAAAAAAACTTGAGACATAACTTTTTGGTTAGGTCTACACTGGATGGGAAAGTTAACTACATCAAAGGTTCAGAGCTTTAGCAAGACATTAAAATACTGCTTGAACAAGTAGTTGTCTGAGATATCAAAGGTGATATTACAAGTAAACTGGGTCTTTCATGTTAATAGGATAGAGTTAAAAAGCAACTTGTATTTGATCCCACTTGTAATTTATTTATCAGCATTTCAAACATCTTATTGATGCTATCCCATTCATTTTTGACTCTTTGCCAAATGAGTTCAAAACTGGATCATACATGAGAGCACTACCGATACATCATAGACACCTGGTTGAATTCACTCTGGCCTGCACTTTGCCTTCACCAAATGCCAAAACAGGGATTCACTGTGTCTACTGGTTTCACTACATCTCATGATCAGTTACAGTTCTTCAAAACATGTGACACCACATAAGGTCTTCCATAATTTTTCCTTAAACTTGTTTTAGCACCATGAGGGTTTAGTCCAATGGCATGCACTCTGTCATAGAACTCTTTCCCGCTGAAAATGTTCCACAACTGGTTTAGTTTCGGTGACCAGGTGTCCATACTTTTGCAGAAAAAGAAGTCCACTGCTTTCTTCTTAAAAAATTAATTGTTTTCTAACATATTAAGAAAATTAAAGTATTTTGATGTGGAGACTGGATATTTACTCTTTATTCCATGCAGATGTACTTCTGATATAACACGGCTTTAAAAGGGTAAATAATCCTTCAACAGACATTAAAAGTGACACATTAAGAACAGTTCATTTATATTACAAAGATCGTCTGTATGGCTGGAACCAGCATACAAAGTGGGCCCCCAAACCGAGCATGGAGTATACCCCTAAAGTTATTGCATATTACATTACTGCATATTACAACAAATCGCATCCTAAAGCTTTGTCCTAGAAGAAGGCTGAATGAATCAAATTTTCTCTGACCCATCACCGTTTCTCTCTGAATACTAATTGAAAGTTTTCATCACAGATTTCAGGTTCCAAAAATGTTTTTTTTTTTTTTTTTTCTGAAGCCATATTCTAATTCAAAATGTATTAATAACATACAGCAAAATGGCGTACAGGTTTACGGCTGTTCGAAGCTAACATCGCACCTGAATGATCTAGAGTGGCGCTATGACAGTTACCTGTTATTGCTTGATCCCTTCTTTAAGAACAATGGCATCTTTTCAAGTCTCAAGCTTTTAATGTTTCTGCCATTTTAGCACACAACAGAATGCGATCAAACGTCTTCAGATCAGGTTTTGGCTTTTTGTCAGGCTTCTTGAAAATCATTACGCATTGTCAGTCTGCATTAGCTGCTTATTACTATCAAAAAGGTGAAAGAATGAATCAAACGAATGTCAACTCTTTACCCAATGGAGACATTTCTGCCTCTGATCGGTCTTTTAAAATGAAGAAAGAGCAGGTTCTCCTCGAGTTGAAGGTATTTCTCTAAGGGTTGTCTCAATAATGTACAAATAATAACTCTGAGAATCAGCAGCCTGAATGCAGGGCTTCAGCGACCCTGACAACATAGCTTGTCACCGTGACACGCTGACAAATAAGCAAAGACTTCAATGAGAATAGGATTTGCCTGAGTGGATAACAGTCAGTACTTCTTTTCGGAATGTTTTCTCTCAATATAACCATCCAAGAATTTGCGGAAATGTGCAATATCCTTGTATAACGTTGCAACTAGAGAGACGAGGATTTGGAAAATGTCACTGTCGTGTCGTTAATACACAGGGCTTTGCATATCAATACTACGGTGCTCTGAATAATCCCAGCTGTCTCTGACTAGGGACGATGGTAGATGATGAGGGGGAAAGGGATTAGGCTTTGTGATCATATTACGTTATTCTGTTATCGTGAAACAATAGCGAGCCCATATCCGTAAGAGAACGGGTTATGTGTTTGCATATTTTAATTATCACTTTAATAATCACCAGCTTTGTGTGCATTAGCCTCGTTGGGACGTGTTTGTTCATCTGGCTGTAATTACATGACCGAAGCACCTGTACTGAACGAATTGGCTCCGCAAAGAAGGATGGCAGTATTTGAAAATCTGATGCAGTAAGGAGGTCTGTGGGGATTGGTGGGCCTCGAGCAATGAAGGTAAATATTTCAGCCAAGCGGGAAAACGATTGGGTGACGCAATCACTGTCGTGTAAGGAGAAATATTGTGTGAGAAGACACCCAACTAGTTCTTCGTTACTTTTTCCCTGTATATGATTTTATTCGTTTACTGACTGACATCATACAAAGGAATTCGCTTCCTGTGAAGATAACATTGTTGAGGATTGGACTAATCTATTCTGATTGGGATATAACCTCTAGCCTAACTGAAAAATACATGATTTGATGGTGAACTATTTCACAAATTAGTCAGCACTTTAATGTTTTCAAGTCTTAAATACACATTTTGGTCTTTTACAACAGATTAAACATTTTTATTTTTCCTGCCATATTTGCTCCAACTAAACGTAGCAGAGATCATGCAAATATCTGTATAAATATTTTGAGGACTTTAAGCTATAAAAAATGCAATATACATTTGTGCATACGCATGCCTTATATTTGGGCATATTACAAAGTACCCTGAGTGGAACGGGATTGGGGCTGTTATTTTAAACATAAGTAAATTGACCTCGGCATTCTCCAACATATTTGGGAATAGTTTTCTGTTGCAGTTCTGTTATGATTGTTACCACTTATCTAAAATGTCCTGACCACATCACAACCACTTTTGAGGTACTGGATGCACTGAGCGCAGACACAACAAAATATTAAATACAGCTGTGGGTTTACTTATAAAGAGACTGAGCTCTGGTCCAGCATGGTGGCACTACTCTTTTTGATTTTATTAAAATAAATGACCGTCTGGTTCTTCATTGTCAAAAACAATACTCTGAGCCAAAGACAAGCCCTGCCCATTTAATGCAGTATAATGTTAAGATTATCTATTGGTCACTGTAATTTACAATTCACATTTCTTTGTAAGTATGTGTCTGCATATAGCATACATGTGCCTACATGGAACAGTTCTTTAGCTGCACTCGAACGCTGTTTAACCTGGAAATTACAAGCATGAGCTCCTCATCAATTCATATTATTTTTAAAATAGAGCAATCAATGCACTGTAAATTAACACAGAATTAGTGTAAAAATGCATCTGTGTTCAGATAATACAGTATGATAGTCATAAATGTATGGTAACATAAATCAAAGCACAAGAGTATGACTTTTGGAGAGGGACATAGCTTTTTATCACTTGATTCATTCAGGTACCTCTGATACACTCCCACTCTCCACTTGCATGGAGCAAACATTTTAAATACAGAAAACAGCCTATGCTGTCTTTGCAGAAACTGGCCCTATGTGACCATATACATAAGATTTATAGAAAATCACTGCATCTCATTCAGAACTACAGCAATCAAATGTATGTGAGCTGTTTTATATAAAAATAAAAGTAGAAAATTGCTGTTGTTTTTGGTTGCTTTTCTGTGATTTAAAATATGGGGATGAATGAAAACAGGAATTTATTCCCCCTGCAACAGGTTTAGCACTGTGCGAAAGAGATGATGCAATAAGAGTTTGATCATTTTTGACAGAATCAGCAAAACTGCAACACAAAGCTGCAAACTGATTTGAAAGTTTCCATCACAGAATCACGTTGAGAGACTCAAAACTCACCAGGTTGGCGCTCTCCTTCCTCCCAAATGGTCTTATGCTCTGACTCTATTAAATGTTTGACACTTTGTCAAAATTCTGTCTTACAGACTCCTTGAAATCCATATTCTGCAGAGAGAGGAGATGTTAGAAGTCAGTGATTTTAAATTGGATTGAAACACGGAGATCAGAGACAGGATCACACTGAACCCATCCCTCAGTCTCAGAGATAGGGTGTAGTTCTGGGGGAAAGGGGCCTGTTTCAGACTGGGGTTTTTTGTTGAAAGAACACGACTTCAATTCTTGTTGAACTCTGAAGATATGATCCAAAAAAGAATAGAATATTTACTGTTAAGAGGACACAGATCCTTCATTTGCTTGATCCATATTTGACTCTTTTGCAGTAATTATTAAACATTAAATTTTAACCTGTTTAGTATGAGTAGATTCTTGCATTCTATGGGAGCTATGTACTAAATATTTATACAAATACAACATTTGAAGACTTTGTAGTTCAACATGAAAAATAACATTGAGAAATGGGAAATGTTCAATATGGGATTTCATGGAGGATATACAGAAATCACAAAGAAGACCCAGGAGCAGGTGTGCTCACAACCATTTCAATCCTCATCAAAAGCCACAACAAATTCTACACACACCACTTTTTTAACCAAGAAATGTATATTTCTCTTCCTCCATCTGTTTAAGTAATTACATGGCTTGAATACGCCAGGTGTGTTTCGCTTTGCTTCAACCTCCCTCCAGATTTCCCAAGCCAATTACCGAATAAAGGTTATACTTTTTTATACAATAGGGCCTTCACAATTCATCTTCATGAGCTGAACAGCTGCTAAGTACATAATACCAGGCTTTGAAACTAGCCAGGTAGCATAGGAACCAAATGGTCTGTGGCTAGATTTGCATTCTAATCTTGGATCGTGCAACCGAAATACACACCTTTTATCAGTCGTTTATCAGAGATATGTCATTAGGATGGCCAACATGCAGCAGTAAAATGTGGACATAGGGAGGACTGAGTTAGCAATGTGATTCCCTTCAGCAGGAATGACGCGGTCTTATTTGGTGCAGTAATACATCCACTGTGGCAGCAGCAGGTTCTCCTCCCAGTGCATCCTCCCGAACCGATCTGATTTAGTAAGTGAAACAGCACGTCACCCCCGGCATTGCCTGCTCCACTGCCCACACTGCTGACTGGTGGCAAACAAATGGGGCACTAGCCCTCCGCCACGACTGCCAGAATGAGACACCACATCAAAGGTGAAAATACTGAATGCTCAAGGTTTTTAGCGCCTGCTTTGTCTGCGAATAATTGCAGCATGTGGTACTGAATAGGACTTACGTTTATTCCTCTTGATACAGACCTGTTGCAAAAGAGATGCAAACCAAGGACAGGCTGCCCTTCAGGAAGTGACAGAAGGAGAAAATACATTTCCCATCCTCCTTTTCACCAAATCAATACCTCACCAGCAGTGGCAGGAACCTGAATGCTGTCTTAACCACATAATAGTTTATTGTATCACAGTTCTGTAACTGACTTACTGAATTAAGCCTACCCAGTCAATCTACTGTAGGGTCAATTGATGTGCTATGTTCAGATAAGAAAATAATAATATATAATGACGAGCTGGCCATTCAGCCACAGAAATGCACATACACTTTTATCTCTCTTACATGAGTCATCAGATACTCAAAATACCCCAATAAGATATTGTCATGTATGCTTGGTCACTGGTTAAACAGCCAGACAAGATTGTTATCAGGGATCAATAGGAAGTGTTGTTATGATCTCTTACATCACAAATTAGCAGATGCTTTTTTATCCAAATTACTACTTATAACGTTATTACTTAGCCATGGTACTGCAGTCTAATATTTCTGGTTGAAGTGCCCCTGTAAGTAAATGGGCAAGACATAGTTGATTTTTAAAATTTCAGCTATCCATGTTCATGTCCAGATATAATATTAAGAGTATTTCTTCCATCAATATTCACAAAAAATGAGGGTTTACATTATCATCAAGCTGTAATTAAAGCCTGTTAAAAATGTTGATTTGTGAAGAAAAAATTTGCCCTCAGCCAAAAATTTACAATTGCAATAAACATGTGTGGAATTCAAGAAACATAACCAGAGGGGAACTATGATCCCCTATAAAAGCCAAGAACTAACTTGTGTCTCCAATACATAATTTTAATTTTGCAGAACCAAAAGGAGGGGTTTGTCAAGCGTTTAGATTTTGGGTAAAACTTCTGAACTGACAGAGAACACCTTATTTACAAGAAAGGGATATCAGTAAGGGAACAAAAAATGTTGTAGTGGAGTTTTTATTTCTCTTATACTGTACGAATGGTGATGTATATGTCTATATTTTTGCTCGACTGCTGGGAAGCTGTATGTACGGCCCTCCTTCTTCATAGTCTTTAAACAAACGAGTCAAGGCGAGGGATTTAGACCACACTCTGAAGTACAGCGTTCCAGGACAAGTTCCTTTGGGACAGCAGAGATCAGGATGAGCGTGCAGCGAAAGTAATGTTAATCAGAGCGCCGTTTTACCTGACTGATTAAAACTATATCAATATCAAATATCAGCTTTCTTTTTCGGATGTACTGTCTTTACTGCACGAGTAGTATAGACATATATTTTATGGGTGTGCAATTCAGCACTTTTCCATGTTTCAGCAGACAATGTTTCCTATTGAAAAAAGTTGGAATGTGATCTTAGCTAATCAAAAGTAGTTTTTGGTACTGTACAGCCGCGTCCACCCGTTAGTTTTCTACTGTTACACTAAAATTGCGAAATTAATCTTGTTACCTCTAACTATGATGAAGTTCGTAGCGTGCATTTTATTTGCCTCTGTTGTGCAGCCACGGCTTGTCCGAAAGAGGCAAACTCCGTGTCCAGAGGTATGTGATACCTCTCGTTGTCCGCCTTCATCAGACTCGTGTTACTATGGAGTTGTGAAGGATTACTGCAATTGCTGCATCATTTGCGCCTCCGGAGAGAGAGACATTTGCGGGGAGCGTGGAATCGGGGTTTGTGGCGAGGGTATGGTGTGTGACTATGAGCAAGGAAAGCGCAGGCACCGGGGCACGTGCGTGTGTATCTCCACCGAGCCCGTGTGCGGGAGCGACGGAAGAACGTACCCAAGTCTTTGCCGCTTGAGAGCTGAGAACAGAAGAGCTGGGTTGAGCGGAACTCCTCCGGTCATCCAGATTCAAAAGGGCCACTGTGATTCAGGTGAGCTGCGTTGTATATTTTAGATAACTAAATAAATCCTGTACATACCCCAACTTCCATGATACATGAAAATGTGTCTAATAACATTTAGCAGTGAAACAATCATATGAATGAAATAACTGGAGATAAGTTAACAATATGGTAATATTATGTCTAATGGCACTAATGGCAGCGACCTCTTTAAGATGAATTAATTTATCAAAATATGACAGATGGCGTGAATAATGGAATATTTATAAATTCAAGTTTGGTCTGTCTAAAATATTGGTTGTTTTAACACCAAGGAATTCCCTATAAATAAAACTGTAGGTAAATGCCCTGTAGCCAGGCTGAGTGGCCTGTTGTAGTTATTATTCATACTTTGACAATTGAAAGGTACCAGCCATATCAGCTGCAAAAAATGCAGGTGATCATCACAAAGCTAAAAGATATTTCCAATGTGAAATCCTCAACTGAATCAATAAGCAAACTAAAAACTTGTTTCAGTCGTGATCAGAAGGAGACATCCTGTCTTCAGAAAGTAAAAGTATTAGCTTTGTTCCACCCATACACTAAACCTATTTATGAACCTGGATCATGACAGAGCTTAGAATGACTCCTTCAAAAAAAAATGTTATACAGCATACACTACAAAGCTCTAATTTACTGTACAATATATCTGGAAATATTCAGTATGATGTTTGTAGCAGAAGTAGAGTCAGGTCTACAGTTTTAGTGTCTATGATAGAACTTATTGTCGTTGCTAGCACTGCTTTAGATTTTGAAGATAAAGTTACACACTCTCATATAGCACACAAATTAGAATTTGCAGTGATTTAATAATTCATAACATGCTTATTTAACATAAAAATCAAAATAATATTAATGCTAGCTTGAGAAATATGAATATACAGTAATTGCGCTGCAAAACAAAGGCACTGAGAAAAAAAACATTTTATGCCAAAGTGGATCCACTCTGGACTTGGTCATGGACTGTATTTATTGAACATGGGTTAACCCATTTACACCGGTTATTTCCTGCTCATGAGGTCTGTCTAAAATGGGTATAAAATAGTCGTAACAAACTCTTGATACAACTGAAAAGCAGATGCATGCAGTAATTTCTGAAGATGCTGAAAGTTTTAATCCTCAGGCATTGGCAATAGATGTGATAATTGTGAGTTACAGGATTATGAGTGTGATGTGAATGATAGAGCGGTGTTACAGTAGAGTGTTAACATGGAGTAGCTCTGATAGCAGTGTACTCAGATATGGGCAAGGGGTCCAGTATGTCAGATGTATGCAGTTATCCTGCACTGGCCTTGCCAAACCGATATATGTGCTGTGAAATGATTGAACATATTCAATGCCAAGGATTTCACTTAATGATGAGATTGACCTTTCCTTCAAATGAAATGTTAATGTTCAACAGTGAGGGTAATAATCATGACTTTGTGCGTCTTTTCTCTGAATGGCTGTGATATCTCTCAGAATATTCATGTAATGACTCACTTCATGGCCTGACAGTGGCATTTCTCAAAACAAGCTTTCAGAGAAATATATTCCCTGTCACTCCAAATAAGTACCTACCTGTCATATGTCCCCACAGAGGAAGATAGCTAAAATGCATCATGTGTTGGGGCCTCGCTCTGCCTCACAGAAGAGCAGGTGTGTGTGAACCACATGCTTCCCAATTACCCTGAGATTTGGGGGGGCAGATAATTGGTACTGGACTGGTTCTACAATGAGATGGTCGGTCTGATTAATCACACCAAAGTAAAGTTTATAATGTGCATACAGTGAATGTAGGAAGGGAGGAATAGTGAAAATTAGAGCAATTTAAATTTAAATCAATTTAGTGCATTCAATCCCCTGACTTGAACCCTGGGAGACAAGACATTATATACATTAAAGAGCCATTTCACCTGCACAGTAATCATCAGTGAGATTCTTAAGCAGCTGTAGAAGTTGTAGCATTGTTTGCTAGGCTGGGAGGTGAAGATACCAGGAGGAGAGGAAGGCATTGGCACTAGTGCATATTATGTTCATAACCTCCTTTACTGGAGCACTTGATTAAATAGCTGTTAGCTGGGAGAGAAGGGAAGTTAAAAATTGCCATACTGTTTTTTGACAGAGGCCATCCAAAGGAACACATTGTATTTTTTGTCAGCCAGGTCATATACAGTATTCATCATTTCCAACTGGAATCTTTCAGCATTGCTTATATATGCTGCTGAGTTATGAAGAGCGTGTCCTTGTTTTATTTTTGATTCATGTTTTATGGTAAAATTCTATTATGAAGGTTTGAAAAAGCCCCGACCTGAGATTAATGATGGATAACCTATAAACAAATAATTTGATTTTCCCTGTATACAATACATAAATAGTTACAATCAGGGCCAAATAACCGCCATCCACATTGAAAAAGTGTTTCAAAACAGGGAGTGGTTTAAAATGGATCAGGCAGCTGATGCATTTTGAAACCACAGCTTTCCAGTTCTGTGCTCTGGTGTGTATTTTAGTGGTAATCTCTCTCAATGCTTGTCAAGGCTTGTGCTCTGAATTTAACGTTTTGTACTGTAAACCAAACAATTTCTTTTAATGTGGGTTAAATGGCAATAACAAAGACAGGCATGATTTCACACCAGGAAGCAGTCATATTTAGCAGTGGCACATCCCCCTGTGAAAGGTGCATAAGAATGTAAATATTTCTGATGATTAGAACAGACTGATCAGCCCTCTATCCTCATCACTTGCACAATGTCAGCCTATGCGGAGGACCTCCTCAGATTAAATTAGTTTTCCAAAGGTGACTGGCTTGACTTCATATCAATTTATATCAATTCAATACTTTCAATGAGGTGGTGCTTAGCACACACTGAACATTAGTTTGACTGACTTATAACCCTCAAGGCATGAGCAGAGGTAAGGGTGTAAACCTCTGCCTATCTCTCCTGTGAGCTTTGAAGAAAGACTGGGCTAGCCTACAGATACATACACAGAACCATAGGTAATCTGTAAAAGCTGAAATTGCAGGAAGGAACATGTACATAACAATTAAAATCATTACCGAAAATGAAAATCTGAGCTTGTGAATGTCATAGGAGAGAAATGTATGTGGAGGGAATATTCAGAAGGTTATCTCATAGGAAGTTCTTGGCAAGAATAGAGGTATTGCTCATTTGCATTTAAGGATACTCTGAATCCTTAATAACCCTAAAAGTTATTTCATGTTACAGCATGAAACATAATAGTTGATTTAGTGAGCAAGAGGAGGGTACATTTCAAAATAACATCAGGTCATATAACATCACAATATGATGACAAGATGACATTCAATTCAACAAATACATCTCTGTCAAGTCTGTCTTTAAACACTGCAAACATCCCTGCTTCCCCTGTGTTTCCAACCTATTCCATGCTTAATCAATGAAACCAGTGTTTTTTAAATTCTATAAACCTGTCCAGATACTTTATAATCAATTTAATTTTCAGCTTGACCGGTGTGATGCCATTAGCCAAAAAGTAATGAAGTAGTAAGGTTGTCAAAAATGTGTTTAAACGCAGATTTGTCTCATTTCCCCTTTTTCTCTTAAATATTTAATTTTAACAAATGGTGTTTCAATAAGCAAATGTCCATATATTCAGCATGTAGGAAATTCCTGATATCAACCACAGATCCAATAGTAAATTAGGTAAAATTGTCATTTGACACAGAAGAGAAAATTAAAGCATTAGTCATGTGAGAACTGATCTGACTGATTTAAATTCCCAAAATGATTATAAAACATTCATTCTTTGTAACTCTGTAAAATGGTGTAATATTTGTTTCTGGCATAATGTGCCATTAATGAGATAAATCATCCCTCTGCAGATTCTAAAAGTATCTAATTAAAAAATAGCTTCTAATTACACTGCTGGAATTGCAGTTATTGTCATGGAATGAAAGAATAAAATAGTTAAGAGAAAAGGAAAATGGTAATAAGATAACCTCAAAAGGATTAACCTTTGTTTCACATCTATTTAACTTAAACACATTTTCTACAGCCAGGGCTCTAAGGAAAACCAGCATTATCCTGGGACACTCCAGTTCTGTGTTTGGGAATCCCTGATGTAAATCTAAGAGCAGCGGTCCAAACAAAGATCCCTGGGGCACCGTCCTCTGCATCCTGCGGAGATGTAGTCCTACCTTTTGTTACCACTTGAATCCTGAAGCCAGTTTTGAAGCCTCTCTGATATAACTCACATTACCCAAGCTAATGTCTTTTAGTGATTAATTTATTTAGTCAAAAACTATTTTGAAATTCCAGATCTTGACAGATTGTTCCATTAAAGCACACTGGACAGGAGCTATTGTTTCAGCTATTAAGTGCACTGAAAAACAAGCACAAAACAAACAATGAATTAAGAATTACCATGTAATATTCAGGGTGTACTGAGTGTGCTAATCCCAGACCATTCACACCAATAAGAGCAAAGTCATGAATAATTATGACAGCATGCTCACTGTAAAGTAAGTTACACCTGCCATCACTAACCACTGGGAAAACTTTCAAATTTCTCTATTCAAACCCTATCAGTCTGACTGACCTCTTCTCAACTGTCATGGACTCATTTAAAATATTCAGAAAATATGCCTTTTTAGTGTTGGTGTTAAAATATTAAACATATAATTTACTAACAGTTTACTCACTTTATTTGCTTTTATAGTTTTTCATAATTTAAAGTTTGTTGTGGACATGAATGTGTCAGTGCTGACAATGACTTCATAAATTGCTGTAGTATCAGCAGGGATGTCCATGAATTATCCCATAAGATTAACTGTTATTCCCTGTGCAATTGGACTTGTAGGATTTTTGGGGATTTTGTTCACTGGAAACAGCAGCCAAATTGATTGTTCTGGATACTTCAGCAGCTTCTGAAGTCATACAGTGGAAAATGAATCTATTCGTACATCTGTCTTCAGGGTCTCTGAATCCGAGCAGCATGCGCTACAAATTCAACTTCATCGCTGATGTGGTGGACAAGATCGCCCCCGCTGTGGTCCATCTGGAACTTTTCCGCAGGTGAGTTTCCATGAAAGACACAGAAAATGGCACAGATCGCTGTGGAAAAGTCAAGCTAGGATGCACTCAGGCCTTATGAGCAGTCATTCTCTCCATGAAAAATCAACAATAAACATTACAGCTGAACTCAAATGTTAATCACTTTGATCACAAAACTAGCTGTCTCACTATGGAACAGAACTACTCTTTTATGTTATAATTTATTGAGATTGCCCTGTGATTTTTGTGGGATGATTCTCGTTGGTTGTTCTAGTAACAGGCACTAGCGTAACTGATAAGAATAGGGCATCTCCATAAATGTATTTTGTCCCTCCCAGATTGCCATATTCCCAGCAGGAGGTCCCAGTGTCCAGTGGCTCAGGGTTTATAGTGTCAGAGGATGGCTGGATTGTCACCAACGCCCACGTTCTCTCCAACAAGCAGCGCATCAAAGTGGAGCTGAAGAGCGGGGCCCATTATGATGCCACTGTCAGGGACGTGGATGAGAAAATAGACATTGCACTTATTAAAATCGAGTCAGATGTGAGTCCCTCCACCCCCCAACCATCACTGGGCTTTACCATGACCACTTTACAACTTTCAGTGTACTGGCAGCAAATTTTGCTATGCCTTAGTCCCTCTGGCTTGTCATCAATAACTACCATCAAAGATGCTGAAAGTGAATTAGTTCCAGGGCTACAGTCCAGATGTACCAGGGTGCATGCCAGTGAGGGCTTTTGCAGACTAAAATTAGATTCCACTGCTTGACACTGTCAATTTGCAGCCCAGTTTTCTGCAGGGCAATCACTTGGTGGTCAGAATTCACTGTTTCAGCTCATTTCAGCATTTGTAGGTATGGAGGATGCTAAAAAATGTGTTAATGTTCTGACAGTCACTCTTGTATATAGCCTCGTCCTCTCATGAAAAGGTCCCAGGACATTATACCAGTCTTTCTTAAACTGGGTCCTTGGGACCTGCTGTGCACTGCATTCTGTATGCTGTTTTTTCTTCCTGAACAGCTCTTAATTATGTTTGATTGAGCTGTTAATTGAATAGTGATCTAAATCTGACATCCCACAGCGGCTTTGTACCTGAAAGAAATGTAGTATCGAGGGGGTGATTCTTCTGATAAAAAGACAAACAGTCTTCCAATTAGTTGAGTTCTTTGTGCCCCTTATCAAATAAGATTAATACAGCTAAGTATTTGAATCAAATGACTAAGATTAATTAGATATCAATTAATTGTCAAAAAATCATCTACAGATTGAACCTTTGCTTTTATCTTACTAGGACAAATTAACTTAAATCTTCTTTCACAAAGATAAATAGTGAATAAATAGATGATAAAATCAGACAAGGGGTTGAACAAGCACTGCAGTCAAACCTAATTCCTTATTCCTTAATAGGAAAAAAGACAGTATGCAGAGGATTTTCAGGTATTATGACTTAAAAAAATGGCCCTCATTAGGTCACACTACCCAAAACGAGGTAACAGTGGTTTCACTGTTGCTAAACCACATTATATATTAAGTCAGGGATGTAACTCCTCAGAGATTTTGTTTAGTCAGGTGATAAATAAATATAGCAGAGGACAGCAGGGAATGGGATTACGAGATGAATGGGAAGCTTAAGTGAAGCTGCCTGGAGATGACAGATCTCAGTCCATCCAACACAGTGCAGAGAGAGAATGCTGCCAGGGGCTACTATAGCACGGCTGTGATGGAACATGGAACTTCATGCCACAAGCAGGGGGTGGAGGGGGAAGCAGGTTGTGGGGGTGGGGAGCGGGGGGTATTAAACTGCACAAGTGAGTGTGTCTCCAGTCATAAAACAGCATTCCATCTTGACAAGAGGAGACATGCATCGATAGGGTGAGCTGGGTAACAGGAAGAGGGGTTCACGATGCAGAATCATTTATATTGAAAAGCTCAAAATCAACACCAGACCTGCAGGGTTAACCACCTACTGCCCAAAATCTGCAGACCAAGGCAAAGCCTTTCAACATGGTGTTTGTAGCCTTAACAAATTCTAGACTCTAAAACACAATTTACTTTAATTATTAAAGTACAGCAATACTAGAAAGATTGGCAGGTCTGGACTGGAGTCGTGGATCTCTGCTATGCAAAGGTTAACAGTGAATCTGTATTGTCCATTCAGAATCACCTACCATTGCTGCTGCTAGGCCGCTCATCGGACCTGCGGCCGGGAGAGTTTGTAGTGGCCGTGGGCAGCCCCTTCTCCCTGCAGAACACCGTGACCACAGGCATCGTCAGCACCACACAAAGGGGTGGCCACGAGCTGGGGCTCAAAGACTCCGACATGGAATATATCCAGACCGATGCCATCATCAATGCAAGTCAAGGCTGGAAAAATGTCCACTAAGGCCATGGTTGATTACATCGGAAAAATATAATTCTAGCTGTAATCTGCTTCTGGCATGTCAAGTATAGACATTTGTTTTTATGTAAATGTAACACAAGAAATCATTAATGCAATCACTTTTCTGTTCATTAACAGTATGGCAACTCAGGAGGCCCACTGGTTAACTTGGTAAGTAAAGCTATTATGGAACATTCCTAGTAAATGATTATATGTTTTCTTATCCAGGTAGGTTTAAAGCAGTCAATGGCAGATCACACAATGTACTCAATGTACTCAAATTCTTTTTTGCAAACATGAGGTAGGTAACACGTTGGGATGCATTTGATTTTTCAATTTAGAGCAAAAGTACACAGTGTCACATTTCTTTACTTTTTATTTTATGAAGAATTAAAGTAAACAACCTCTGAATCAATTATTAAAGTCTATTATAATGGCTTGTAATTTACTACTGTAGTTTGAAAGTGCTTCTGAGGGATCACAGTGAAGTATTTTGATAGTCCTTTATATCTTATATATCGTATTTTATATAATGCAAACAATTAAGGGATCCATGCTGAAAAAGACAAGCACTACATACTTACTACTACCCACTACCTACAACTTACTACCCTCCAGATCCTTAAAGCAGTGTATTGAGAATCATATAGACTACATATGGAGAGAGTCTAGATTGTTTGGACATAGCTGCTGTGTTTTTGCAGCAGTCAGGATACAGCTGCCGCTGCATGCCAACTCAAGTTCCTGACGCTTACCTAGAGGCAATGCTCAAGCCTAAGACTTTATGTTCATTTGCAAACTGTTGTTAGTTTCATGACTGATTTGGAAATACCTATTTTTTTTTTTATCCCACTCTCAACTCAAGTTTTTTTTTTGCCAAATATTTGGAATACCTCATCTTAACTGTTGGTCCAACCCACCTTCCCATGCAAATGAGGAATGGCAAAACACCAGGATAGCTGTTTTCTGGAATTCATGCAAGGAGAGCTGCTTCTACATACACCACTGTCTGAGCAGGGCAGTTACTGTGTATTTACACTATGCTGGCACAGGCACATCACAGGTGCCCGATCACCCACAGGAGGTATAGATGTGTAAAGGGGCAGGAAGTACCTGGCCCACTAAAAAAGCTCCACCTGGGGTGACACTGTGGCCTGCTGTGCAGAGCTCAACTAGATTCTTGGCCACAGCTGGCACTGGCTCAGGATTGGAAACAGACTGTAGGGTGCCTCAGCCAGCCCTTCTACTCTAGCTATGTGTTTATTCCATTTCATTTAAAAATTCTACTTCCTGATTGTTAACATCTGTCTATGAGCCATTCGTCTCACTTCGAACAAGGTCTCCAGCCATTTAAAAATTTAAGAGATTCTTCTTGAGATGTTTTATTGCTTGTACCTTAGGCTTTGCTCCACCTTTAAAGCTAATGAAGTTCCCTACAGCAGCTCTTTATAGTCCCTGAGGTCCTGTTGAAACCACTACAGACCTTGTTTCTTCTATGCCATATTTACGAAAGGCTGCTTTTGGCACTATTTTTGCTTCAAATGTGGGATAGATTGATATTTTATCGGGGAACATTCTTTAACAGCGTAGCCATTTATTACATTATTTCATACATATATCTCTTTATGGTATAATACTTGTTTTATTTTTTTTGGAAATCAACAGTGAGGATGTACTGCAGTGCATATTCCTAATTGTGTATCTTACAAAGTTTTTCCAAGCTGTTTTTAATATTGATCTGATTTTTCTATTTGTTGGTCTCAAGGATGGTGAAGTCATCGGTATAAACACATTGAAGGTTACTGCAGGTATATCATTTGCAATTCCTTCAGACAGAATACGCCAGTTCCTCACAGATTCCTATGACAGACAAATAAAAGGTATGTGATACTTTTGCTCAGTAGATAGTGAACAAGCTGCTTGACATTTTCACAATGAATAATTAACACTGACAGCTGAACCTTCAATAATGCATTAAATATATTTACCTGAAAACCATGCACATTTTTTTCCTTAGGAAAGACACTTCCAAAAAAGAAGTACATGGGAGTAAGAATGTTACAGCTTTCATCTGCGTAAGTAAATCAACTTTTCCTTGTTTAAATTAGGTGTTTCTGCAAAAACATCTAAATTGCATAATACATTTTTCATATTTTGACAAAGGTGGGAATCTGGGTCAAACTTGCTTCTTGATTTCAGGAATTTAATTCTGACAGGCTGCATTTTCTATATGACAGTTAAGATAACTGATTTTCTCACATTAATAAGCCTCCTGTGTTTTCTCAGTATGATCCGAGACCTGAAGGACCGCGACAGAGAATTCCCGGACGTAAATTCGGGAGTGTTCGTGTACGAGGTGATCCCTGGGACAGCTGCGTCCAGGTGTGAAGCAGGTTCCAACATACTAAGTTGCACAAATTCCTCTGAATCCCTTTCCCATTTCTCATTCCCCTTCACTTGGTTTCAGTTCAATTAATGAAGACATTTATGTCATTTAATTAGTGTAACAGTAATAAGTATATGACTGCTGCCTCTTCAGCAGGTCTCTCATGTAAAAGAGATTTTAACCTCAATCAGCAAATCTGCATAAAGGATAAAGAAATTACCAATAATAAAAATTTGACTTGAGAACAAGTATTTTATTAATCTGATACATAAACTTCTCCATGGCAGTTACCCCAGGCAAAAACAGATTTGGAAACATGCAGATCTGGATGAAACAGAGAATCGATATAATGTATAAATTTTGTAAATACCTTCAAAATGATCTAATGAAGACAGACCATCCAATACTCGGTATTGGCATTGGGAGTTAAAAGTCTAAATTTCTCAGTCTGAAACTTATCAGAACGGTCAACAACAGGAGTCTCATTTATTGTTCAGCTATTTGCACTCACCAAATGGTTTGGCAGTGCTGGGGTAATACAGTGAGCAGGCAAGCAGATACTTTCCAAGGGAAGGAACTTGAACCTCACTGGGGTTTCTCAAGGCCATAGACAACAATCTGCTCCTACTGTTCTTTACAGCCTACCCACGCATACTCTACTGGTTATCAAATCCCATCCACCCACACCCAAGCATCCCCCCCACCAACCCCCAGGCAGAAAGGGAGGGACACGATCTAAAATATCTCTGGCTTTGGTGCCAGTTCTTAATTCACAACAGGAATTTTCTGAAGCTCTTGTGAGGAGGTTCAGCAAGCAAACTAATCCCCCACAGACAAGAGCTGAAGGAAGAGCTTGTGAATGGGCTGCATGATGTTTTTTCCGATATTTGGGGAGCAGATTCCATGGAACGGAAATTGATTTAAGCTCATTTTGTCCCATGACAAAAGGAGGACTCTCTTG
The DNA here is from genome assembly GCA_022829145.1 of Albula goreensis. Classification (NCBI taxonomy): domain Eukaryota; kingdom Metazoa; phylum Chordata; class Actinopteri; order Albuliformes; family Albulidae; genus Albula; species Albula goreensis. Next base: position 30,367,878 of record CM040744.1, on the reverse strand, counting down.
CAGGGACCCTTCTTCCCCTCTCTCCCCCCCCCCCCACTCCCGCCTCCCACAAAAAGTGCTTAAGGTCTCAATCACATCTGGGTCTTGGATCAAGAGACACATCTCAACCTTGTCTCAAGGCATATTTCTGCCCTCTGCTCTTCCCATCAGTAGGGCAGAGGGGGTTGTGTTGGCCCAGAATCAAACTGAAAAACCTAAACTAAAATGTAGGACAGGAAAGCCCTGCACACAATCATATCCTGTCACATTTTACACTGTCATTTTCTGATTTGCTCCTCCAGTTCTGGTCTTCAGAACCATGACGTCATCATCAGCATCAATGGACAGCCCATCCAGACCACAGAGGACGTCACTGAGGTGGTCCAGTCCAGCAGTGCCCCCCTCACCATGGTGGTGCGTCGAGCCAATGGAGACGTGGTCCTCACTGTGGTTCCAGAGGAAATAGATTGATCTGCCTTTTCCCCACAAAAAAGGAAGTGTCTGGAAGACTGGCTCCATTGCATCCACAATTTAAGTTTCAGCACGTCATTTCCAAGACGTTACCATACCAAACCAATACACAAATGCACAAATATTTATATAATGTGTAAATATAGTGTCTGTGTATGAATGTATTCATATTCCTTTCTCAGTTTATTTTGTCCTTTTTTGCATTAGCCTTGCACACTTCCACATATCTGATTAAAAGCTGATGTCAGAAGCAAAAATAAACATCCAGTATTACCATGAATACTCCATAAGTTGACCCAGTGCTGGAGAGAAATTTATGATTTCTGTTCATTGTAACATATAATGAATATTACCCTTCTGAAGATTATGAATATGAATTTTTCAAACCATTTACAATAAAAAACTTCAAAATTAATCTTGGTTTCAACAGCCTACTTCTTGTAACAGTGAACAATGTATGCTGATTAGCCTTTATTGAAGTTGGGTGTCTTCAATCGGCCAGTGATAAATCTAATTACTGCAGCAGTAATATTAGATGTGATAAATCTAATTCATACTGCAGCAGTAATATTAGATGTGATAAATCTAATTCATACTGCAGCAGTAATATTAGATGTGACAAAACTAATTCATACTGCACAGTAAATTACTAATAAATCTAATTCATACTGCAGCAGTAATATTAGATGTGATAAATCTAATTCATACTGCAGCAGTAATATTAGATGTGATAAATCTAATTCATACTGCAGCAGTAATATTAGATGTGATAAATCTAATTCATACTGCAGCAGTAATATTAGATGTGATAAATCTAATTACTACTGCAGCAGTAATATTAGATGTGATAAATCTAATTCATACTGCAGCAGTAATATTAGATGTGATAAATCTAATTAATACTGCAGCAGTAATATTAGATGTGATAAATCTAATTAATACTGCAGCAGTAATATTAGATGTGATAAATCTAATTAATACTGCAGCAGTAATATTAGATGTGATAAATCTAATTCATACTGCAGCAGTAATATTAGATGTGATAAATCTAATTAATACTGCAGCAGTAATATTAGATGTGATAAATCTAATTAATACTGCAGCAGTAATATTAGATGTGATAAATCCAGTTAATACTGCAGCAGTAATATTAGATGTGATAAATCTAATTAATACTGCAGCAGTAATATTAGATGTGATAAATCTAATTAATACTGCAGCAGTAACATTAGATGTGATAAATCCAATTAATACTGCAGCAGTAATATTAGATGTGATAAATCCAGTTAATACTGCAGCAGTAATATTAGATGTGATAAATCTAATTAATACTGCAGCAGTAATATTAGATGTGATAAATCCAGTTAATACTGCAGCAGTAATATTAGATGTGATAAATCTAATTAATACTGCAGCAGTAACATTAGATGTGATAAATCCAATTAATACTGCAGCAGTAATATTAGATGCGATAAATTCAATTAATACTGCAGCAGTAATATGAGATGTTAAGAATTTAATTGTAATTGAACAGTTTAGCAGGACTACAGTTTTCGCTTCTAGGTCCCTTGACTGGACAAAAAAAACACAAAAATGTAATTTAGCACATTTCTTACAACACACGCTCACACCCTACAAGTTCCAACACGAGGAATGTTATCTCACCCAAGACTCCTTCATCAAGTAGTAAATCATTATTCATGGAGGGCACACATGGCACGAAAGAGGAGACAGAGGAGGCTTCAGACATAAATTTCTAACCTCACCTGCTGTGACAACTAGTAGGCATTTCATTTAAAAGAAAACTTCAAAAAATTAGAAAGTCTGCCATGGATTACCAAATCTACCAGAAAGAAAAATAAACAAATAAACCAACAAGCTGGAATAAATCCAATTCAATATTTATATAATATGTAAATAATATTGGAATGTATTGGAATAAATCCAATACAACAAATCATGTACACTATTTTGTACTGACCACACCAACATCTAAAAAAAAAAATTTGTGAGCATTTTTTAAGAATCACAACTGATTTTAACCAGCAATGCCAATTATACACCACCCTGCGGCGCTGACTACCTCAGCACTGGCACCCTCCTGATTCAGAGTGGGGTGCATCACACATCAAACCCCACTGTTTTCACAGGACAAGCCACCATGCACAATTATTCATTATTCATTTGGGCTTGTTAACATGCTAATAAGCCCTGTCAACTGAATCCCACAGGGGTTAGCGATTTCACTTGCAACGCCAAAAGGAATCGAGAACAGGAGAACAGCACAGCTTCCAGAGACTGACTTTCTAACTTTGTGACCATGGCAAGCTCAAACCTCTTTTTCTTTTCTGAGCCACACTGTGACAGCATTGCACTTGCAAGTGTTTAACCACCAGGTTACTCAATCCTATCTAGTTGCAACTGCCAACACTGATGATCATATGCTAATGCTAAAGAGTGACTAATGTTAAAAAGAAAACCATAAGTAAACCATTTAATCATTTATTCTATTGTATTCATTATTTTTTTATTTACACATAGATAGAGAGAAAACCCAGAAAAGGTATAATTTTTAGTCATTCTGCAGGGAAAGGTTTATTTTTATTAAAGCTGAAATGCAACACACTTTCTTGAGCAATATAAACATTTGAATGGACAGTATCACAAATCCTAATGTCTCCCTGTGCTACAGTGAACAAAGTTTAAATGCAGAACATTAACAAATAAAATATCTACACACAGTATTCCATTAAATGAACAAAAAGATAAGTTACATTGTCTGCATCAGTGTATACAAACCATAAGTCCTTTGTCTGTCAAGTAACTGTATAAATGCCCTCAAAGACCTCCAACTCACCAAGTCAGTTTTCAAATTTCGCCAAGCTTTAAAAATGGAAGTTCATTTAATAAATATGAGGGGAAAACACAACATGTCCGGTTTGGCATAACCCATAATTTTCACCCTGGCACCACACCTACATCTACAGTGTGGATTTGCCTAATGGTTTTCTTTGCTACCATTGGGCATGTCATGGACAGTGCATGCTTGTGATTGTGAGAGAACACATTCAACACAGATCAATGTAAACAGCGTGTATACAAGCTTGTTTCCTTACAGTTAGCCAGTCGCCATTGACATTGTGAACTTGGATGAGAAAAGGACAAGCAAACCTGCATTACAACTGTACATAACATAGGGGAGCACTTGAGCAAGATTAAACAAGAAAAGCCAAGCAGTTTCAAAAGAAAGTGTTTACTCAGAGAGCTCTTCAGTCGCTCCATCATTCATTGTCAGCGAGGCTGGCATAAACTACCGGCTGAGACTTGCTAATGTGACGACAGAGAAAGCGTAGGGGCGCAACAACCAGGCTTTGCATATGTCAAGAGCCAATTACGTAACTAGCCAGAAGGCAAAAATGAAGTGAATCATTTTCATTTAATACCATGAAATAAAAAACAACAAATGTTTGTGTGGTTTTCAGAAACAAGACAGAACATGGTGCTGCAAACAGCAGTCACACAATAAAGAACAATGAGTGCCAGACCCAGCAAGGCCTGACCGGCCAGTGTATGCAGATCTTTCTCATATCAAAGTGACAGTATCAACAAAAAAAAAAAAAAAAAAAAAAAAAAACATACCGGTGCCTGAATGTATTCACCCGTTTCCTGATACAGCTGGCAATACTTTTTAGAAAGATCAGACTCATAGGAATGTATAAGGGGAAGTGTATTTCGGACAGCACAGACACTGACCAGAATGTTGACTCAAGGTCAAAACAAAGTGCCATTAAATAATACACACACAATATGTGCTAGCCATTGACTATAATGAGCACTGACTCTTCGATACTCACAGTGCAAGTGTTTTCTCCAAATTGACTACAATATTATGAGTTCATCGGTGACTCAGATTAAGGATGTGCATTCTGGAGTTCAGTATCTGATATTCAAACATCCCATGGCTCCCATGATCAAAAGTCTGAATGATCGAACACCTGGTTTTTTCCCCTGCACTGTATTAAAACCGTAGTCCTGTGAAAATAATGACCTGACACAGAGAAATCAGTATTCCAGCTCGCAATTTCACGCAGGAAAATTAATAAATGAATTATCTGTTATTTTATGCAGGGATCTTAGGCTCTCCTTCATGAATATTGATGAGAAATATTAAAACTCTGCTTTTCCTTCGTTCCTGGTTAATTAACAAACATCTGAAATCCGATCCAAGCAATCAATTAGAGACCACATGGTTGAATGTTGAAATAATCCAGCATTCGATGTCATCCGCGAATCATATTAAGAAAAAATGTTGCACAAGATGTGGGGGAGAAAAAAAGAGCTACAGTTGCTTAAATGTGTTGATCCAAGTTAACAAGGTACATTGTGGTTATACTGAAGAAAAGCTTAAGAAACCTGACCATATGAACGTTTTTTTCAGCCCCCTGTCCTCCCTCATTCAGTAGAAAGTGCACCAGTTGCTCCCATCGCTTGGCATTAGCCCGCCCGTGATCAGCAGGATCAGGTCTACGAACCACCAGATACCCAGCCCGCCCAGGGTGAGCAGTTTGCCCACTGCTGTGCCCGTGTGACCCAGGCAGAAGCGGTCCACCCCGAAACAGCCCAGGAAGAAGGAGTACAGCAGCGTGGTTATGAAGTAGTGGCCTGTGTACCTAAAATAAAAAAAAACACAGAATGCAGGGCTGGGCAATGTGACCAAAATCTTTATCACAATCATTATCTGCGCTTCTCACAACATCACTGACTACCAAATGCAAAAGTATTTTTTCAGGTACAATGAACATCCAAAGATGCTGAATGGTAATTACAGACGTTTCTAATACTGTATAATGATGAACACAGCCTGATGAACTTGTATTGCTGACTAGGTCAAATGATGAGCTCCACATTTGTAGAACTCACTTTGAGGAGATGATGAAAGTTTTGTTCGCTAACTGACTTAAGGGAGCAGAATGGATATCACAATATCACCATGCAAAAATATCATCAGGATATGGTCAATGCTACTTTTTTGATCATTTTGTCTATGTCTAATTGAACTCCTGTGGCTACTAGGAGGAGAAGACTGAAGGAGTCACTAATCAACACGGAAGCCATGGAGCTGTGAGGATCTATTCGGAGAGACATTCATTTGATCGCCACCTTCAAGGTGTGATGTTTCACCAGATGCAACAGAAAAAGTGTCAGCTTTGTCTCCGCAGTTTTAGATACAAAGTGATATTCAGGAACAGAGTCCATTAGTTTATCTCAATTTAGAAAAGAAAATGTTTTAGTTGGTGAAATTATACACTTTTCAAAAATGCTGTAAAAAATGTACAGCAATATGTCCAGTTTGCATGTGTTTGTGGTAACTGCTACAAGCTCAATGTCCATTTCCAAAGTTGCTACCTCTTTCTGTCTGCAGACCATAAATTAAGCACCTATAAAGATTGAGTTTCAGCACACTTCACACAGGGCAGGTAGACTGTGAGTGCCTGATTGATGAGAAGGGGTAAGGGGTCACAGGGGTATACGAAAATATGGAAAACCTGCCAACCAAAATCTCTCACTGTAGTCACATAAGCAGTCCCCTCAGGGCTACCACAGTGACTCGCCCATGCATGCACGAGAACTGTGCCTCAACAGAGATAAGCAACCCAAAAGCCCCAACTACAACTCTTATGTAAAATAAACAGCAAAGAGGTAAACAGAAAATAAACATTATGCAAGTTCCTAACAGAATCTTCAGGCGGTGTTGGCCCATGCATTTGTCAATATTGCCCTCTAGTGGCCCTGCAAAATGTAAATATTTTACCACACACCCTGCATTTTTTAATCTGATTCTCTCCAAATACAAGTTTTTTAAAATATAATTTTGAGGATTATCTTCTTTTGCAAAATTATTTGCAAAAACTAGAAGGAAAAGATGGTTACATTTCTTTTCTTAGAGTTCTCCCATAGTTTAACATTGCATTGGGTTTGACATATGGTGTTTACTTAATGTTACAACTGCAAAATAAAGTAATTTAACAATTACTGGCTGCCATTCACTATCATCTTAGTATTTTGTAAAAGTGTATATTTAGATTTGGATTTCTTGCATGTCTTACAAACTGATAGCCTAGTATTCCTTTTTATGTTGTTTGAGCTCCTTTCAGTTCTGGAACTGATATACATGCACCACAAACCATTGTCAATGATATAAATGTATATTTATATTTATTTGAAAAACTATCAAATAATGTATTTGTTTTTAGAAATGTCCCTTGTTAAATAATCTGGTTTTGCAGAATTTCTCCAGCTAAGTAAGGGCAACAGCTGTATTCTCTGTGCTGTCAAATTCAGGATGAGAGCCATGGCTGAAATCTGACAGTGAGCAACAATTGAAATTCTTACTGTGTCAAACCACTTGGAAAATATTGCTTGCTTTCACACCAACTTTTCAAGCTCTCCTCGAAATACCTTTCAAGCCTTTGAAATATTGAAACACAAGTCACAGATCTAAGCATCTTTGATATTTTGAATTCATTTGAAAAGTATTTTACATATTTGTCTAGGGTTTTTAAAGAAAGTATTCCAAATAAGCCTAAGGATTGTTTTTCATATGACAAGCTAAAAAACTTTGAACCTAAAACTCCATTTCATCTACCTGTGCACGTCATTTAATTGAGACTACAACAAATAATTTCAAACTGGAACAGTAAAACCAGGTTTTGGGTGACAGATTTTAAAACCTTGAAATTGTTGAAATAAATTGAATATATTTAAATGATCAGTACATACGCAGGTTTGCATGTTTATTTATTCATTTATAGTTGAAGTGGTATCGAATCTTCATCTTGTATGCTAGGTGGATAAAACCTATGTATATAAATGCACAATACATTTTTAGTGTGTCTGACTTACTTAATGCATGGCTCATTCCCCCTCAGAAACTCCCGCGGCCCTGCACACTCAATCCCATCCAGTGCTGTGCATATCACTGGAGTGTGGTTCACATCTTTGTATGCCTGGCCTCCAAACTGAAACAACATTGAGTCACACTGTTACAAACATTGGCTAAAATAAACAGTGCCTTAAACAAATATAAATATTGAATTAAAAATGACAAATATAACATATGTACAACTCAAAGAATAGGCAAACGATTAATATAGGGCAACATAAATGGCACATCATTCATTGCAGTAATACAATACTAAAAATACAAGCCTATTTCCAGATAAGCATTCTGTGAGACAAAAGCTTCACAACTACAAACTTCAAAGACTACCAACACAATAATCAAAGTGTCTGGAGTTATCAACAGGGATATATCAATGAGTGACAGCAGATATGCAAACTACTTTTAAAGGCTTTATTTATTACCCAAACATTGGGTCTTTGTTGTGACTTGAAAACACGTAAAGCAAACCACAGCCCGGCAGCGAGAGAATGAAAGTAAACATGCTGTCACCTGAAGTCAGTGAAAGGAATGCCAACATGACTACAAGCCCTCTCTGGAAATGCGATAAAAATTCTGCACAAGAATTCTGATGCACAATGTGCGATGCTGATGGCCATCCGTTCAGCTGCATCAATAGCTGATCTTTTGGACAAAAAAGGATTGTGTGTGTGTGTGTGTGTGTGTGTGTGTGTTGAATGATAAACAATGTGTACAACATTGTACTGTACACAAAATGCCAACATAATTACCTAGTTTCACCCCCAAAATTCTACATAAAATGTTAGGTCTTCATATTTCTGCAGTTATCCCCCCAAGGTTGGCTGAGCCCCAACCTCCATTTCGGGCCTCAAAAAAATAACAGTAATTCCAAGATGGACATCTACGCTAAGATGAACTGTTGTTCATCCAACCCAGAGATGTAAACTGTCCCTAAAAATGCCCTATGAATACCTAGTGGGACACTTTGCATCTGCAATATCAGCCGACTAAAATATGAATAGCCTATATCAGGCAAAATAATCTAACTGAATACACTTGTAAATTATGCTGGCCATATTTTGGTTTTCCAAAAGTGGACAGGGGTGGTGTTCTTTGACAAAAAAGTCTTAAATTTGAGAAAAAAATAGATAGTTGAATTCATCAAGGCTGTTTAAGGCCATTTTCTTTGCCCCGCTAAGAACAAATGCTTTAACATATTTGTATTGGTTTACTGTTGGTTGGGTAATTGTAAAACCAGCAGTTTCCACAGGGCAGTCCCTGTAAGCAGAGTTGGAAATAGGAAGTAGGAAATGTCTCCTCTTGTTCTCAAGGCTGTAACTTGCTCATCTACCCATTCCAAACTGTTTTCCCTTTGCCCTGCTTCACTCTCAAAATCTGCATGTCTTTTTTTGGCCTCATTTAACCTAAGTGTGCCTAACAATTAACATGATCCTCAAGCCAGCAAATTCAATATCAATTATTAATGAAATCTGACAGATGTCAGGCCCCCAAAAAGCCAGGCACAGTTATACACAGTTAGCCCATTTTATGGCACAAAATATGGCTGTCAGTTATACCTACTTTACACCTTTTCATTTACAGTCTGCTGTTTGAAGTCATGTTCAAATAATAAAATAAATACACCTACAACTAAAATAACAAATTTTATTGCAGCCAATTACAATTTCATAATTTAATGACTGTTGTTTGAGTGGGTAAATCAAAATACTAGCACATCACCTGTTATTCAAGCAGCTGCAGTATGTTGTACTGGCACTGACATTTGTGTGTTTCCTGTGCTCTGCTTTTAAATGTTTAGATTATGCCAGATTTGGTGGAAGCTCTTTTAATATGTCTGGACATGAGCACAAAAACACAATATAAAACAAGAGTTGACATTTTTCAACTTTTGGAATGCATCCACACATCTCCAATCAAATCACCTCCACATGACAAAGGACAATGCCCAATGGAAAAAATGTGTGAGCACTATCTAACAGCAGTTCAGAGAGAAATATAATAATACTATAATTTTATTGCTGTGCATCAACACTGGAGAATGACAAACTGAGACTGAAGCTTCATTTTTGTAACTATGAGCTCACTGATTCATACACATGTGGGAGGATTCTCTAACTCATCAAGTTAGAGTTGCAAGTAGCAAACTTTACTTTGTTCGTTTTGTTTGTGTTTCGTTTAGTCAGTTAGAACGTGCAAGAAATACACGGTATCAATACCACCTACAAAAAAATAAATAAATAACATTTTCAACAATTCTGCAGCACATACAACCAGAACAATGGGTTATAAAATAAAATGTTGATGGAAAGTGCACTAAAACACTTGCCTTCGCACATCCATGGCCTTGCTCCTGCACAGCTGTCGTATTCACTGTACAGTCGACCGGTTCTTGGCAATATATGAACTCCTCTGGCCTTTTGATCAGAAAAGAAATATATCTTTATACAAAATTGCTAGCTACAGACAAATATCTACCTATATTGCTTCTGATGCGTATGGCACAGAAAGATATCTCATTCTAACTAGCGAGAATTGACTTACAGATAGTTGCACAGGACAACTGGTGACGGAGGTTTGTATTCCAAGACATTCTGGGTCTCGTTCACTGGTATGATACGAAATGTCCCGTTGTCTTGGTCGCCGAATGTAGCCGTTGTACCTCGATTTCCAGCTGTAGTTGTGGCATTCTGAGACTGGGTCCCTTCCAAACATTGTAGTAGCAACACGGTCAGAAGTAATAGAATCTGGCCGCAAAATAAAATGTAGCTTACCGAAATACGAAACATTTTAACTCTGACAGACGGCAGAGGCAGGCAAGTGTTAGCTGGTTATTTTTAATCTAGATGTGGCTACATATTCATGGGATACAAACCGACATCAATGGCGTAGATAATATTTATCTATTTGCTTTGACTGCTAGCAGGCTAGTTTGTCTTGTTCTGTTCTGGACAGTAAAGAAGGAAGTGTGGACATTTCCACCGATATGCTTGCTTGCTGCTATGTTTCGCGCATATCCAAGATGACTTATATTAAATGACTATTATATAAAACTCAATACATCTCAATCAAACCGCATTAAAATCGCGTTCATAGTTAGCTTGCACAGCTTTCACAATACTCGTCGCCCATTTTGGATTGAACGAAGGATATGACGTCGATAAAAGGAAAGGGGAAGGAGGATGTGTCTGTTGTACAGCTCTGTGCATAACCGCGTATAAATCAGTAGTATAGGCGACATAGGCTAATATTACTTCCTAAGACACGATATTGTGAACATGTAAATGACCTTTTTAATTACAACACCAGGATGAAGAGTACTATATGTTCATGCATTTTATAATGTAATATGAAAATACAAACATTTTAAGAATATTAACATTCATTTCCAGCTAAACCAAAGGCACTGCCTACTCAGTGAGAGTCAGTTTTATTGTAGTCGCCTAGGATAACTTATTTGTTATGACACTTTGAGGATACTGGGCTCTTTGCGATGTTTATATTTTCCTTTATTCCTCTGCACGTGTGCTTAATATACTCATGAACCAAAATACAAGACGGCTTAAGAACACAAGAACACTTTATTTCACATTGTTAAAAGTTCGAGTAGGCTATCATTCTTCAGTAAAGGACATAATGCCATGTAAATATAGTTGGCAAATAAGGCTTTGCCAAAAATTGGCATCACAATTCAAGGTTATCGCCAGATACATTCAAGAGGTACCACAAAGTAAAATAATCATTTTGCATCCTTGTCAGAGTTACACTATCACTGCATTTATTTTTAAATTGCTGCAATAATTTTTCAACACGTAAAAGTTTGCGAGTTTGCTCGGGAGAAAAAAAATGTCCGGGTATCAAAACATTTTAAATATGAACATATTACAACATGAGGCTACTTATGTTTCGTTTACAAAACACACAGATAGTAAGTACAATTGGGCGAGATCTAGTGAGAATATGAGCACACTCAAACTCAACAGGGTGACAGCGATCTAATTCATTAACTAATTTTCCGTTGGTGAAACCTCTGTAACACCGTTTATTTAATCTTTTGAAAGACTCAATTCAATTTCTTCAATCCATCATGGTCAATTTTTAGGTTATAATATGACAATACTTCTTTAAAATGGAATCACAATTTAAAATTAACCGCCAAATTTTAGAAATGTGCAACATCAAAAAAAAAAATACATTGTTCAGCATTGTCTGCAGCGCTTTGGTCTCTTAGGACGGAAAGAATAACATAAATTACAGGTAAGTAACAGGAAGATGTTTTTTAACATTAAACAAACAAGAATCAAATAAGCATGTACAGCAATAATTTTCATACAAAGGTGATTTTCATGATGACTCTTGTAAGTTAAAATTTGTAATGCTTTACAATGATTACATAGTAGAATAAAGCTAAAAAAACGCATTATTCGCAGTTTTCCCCTCATTAGTGAAGAGCGTCTTTGGTCCTGCAATTTTGGTGTTCACATAATTCAATTTTCATTAATGAAAAACCGCCTGAATTATATTTGCACATAATTATGTAAGTTATAATGCTTTGTGAAGAAATGCTGCAAAGTAAAGATTTCCACTAAGTTCATCTGAAATGAAACAACTCTGTGGTCATGCCAGCAAGACACAAGAAAATGCTGTACAGTACATATAATTCATCAAAAATAAACAAGGAAAACATGATCATTTCAAACCAAAGGCTTTTGAATGATACTTTTATATCAGATGGTTGATAAAAAAAAAAAAAAAAACATTTAAATGCATAGGACAAATAGGTTCATTTATTTTATGTATCAAATAAACACTAATAATGAGACATCACTGTACCTATAACATATATTATCAATATTAACATTGTTAGTTTTAAGGCACTACCTACTGAAATGTATATGTATTTGAGCATATCTGAACAGTACAGCATATGTTTTTGAGCACATCAACTTATGCAGATTCCAAAGTTTTAAAAGCAACAACAAAACAAGCCACTGATATGTAATTTTGCTCTGGTTTACCCCTTATCTGCAGTTCGGTATGTTGCAATACTTTTTTTGCTTAGTGAGAGATCAAAGTTGAGCTCATCCATTCATCAATCACATGTTTCAATACAATGATAATTCACAATGCTGGTGTAGCAATGACATTGTTTTTTTGTTTTTAAATCAAGTTTTAAACCATGTCCCCACTGTTCACTTGGTCCCCACCATACCAAGATCTAACATTGCTGTCTACTACACTAACATTTTCAAGTGTCAAAGCAGGATAATCTACAAAGAGGGTAGGCAGAAACAGCATCTTAAAAACTAGCTACACTAAAGTACAAGATAAAATACCTCTTCTTAGAAGATGGGAGTAAAATAAAGGATGCTTTACCATAGACTAAGGGATGGTGTTAGATAAATACTGTGAGATGTTTTTTTTCAGAGCCAGGCTAGCACAGCAGATACCTTCTCATATACCCATCCTTCATTTGAGTACCTTTGCAACCATCTTTCTTAACATTTACCATTGTACACCTGAAATATTCCAATTTTAACCTGACACTGCTTTCACTAAGGTGTCCTGTGATTTGAATGCACTATCACTTCATCGAACAGCACTGCAGTACTACGATTCACCACAAGGGCATGATCATGCCCTAAAGCCTGACCATGCAGGGCTTATCCAGTAAGCCTCTACTCATGGTGTGGTCAATTTTAGTGGGAATGACACAACAGGAAACTGACAGCAGTGAGTGACAACAGTGCAGAGGAATTATACGGGAGGAACACTGGGTTATCTTAACTGAAATCCCCCCAACCCCCTCCCGGGTCTGCCATCTAGACATCAGTGGTACGGATTCCGTCGTCGTCAACATTGAACGGGAAGACCTTATCGGTGGGTGGTTGCGGTTGGGACATGTGGCGTCGTCGGCTGGCCGCCCCGTTGCCCGTTTCCTCTGCACCGCTAGTCAGAGTGGGCAGTGAGCTAAAGTGGCCCTCCCCCTCCTCCACGTCCGCAAGCCCTGCCACTGCAGAGGGAACAGGGGTCCAGGGCTGCCATGATGGGGCCACTGAGCATGACTTGGCCAGGAGAGTCTTCTTCTGCTCACCGCTCGGCAGGCGCCCTCGAGTTTCAGCTGCCTGTCTGTGGCCATAGCGATACAGAGACGAGGAACGCACAAACTCCTGGGGGAGGAAAGTATAGTGACAAATAAAAAAAACTAAGTAAAATTGAGAACTGAAACTGCAGCCATAAGCTAAAATACATGAAGGCAGACAGTTTTTCCATCATAAGTGATACATTACAAAATGCACAAATACCCTCCATGATATTTTATATTCTCTTACATTTATCAATCTTTTTGTTCTGTACACATGTACATGTGTTTTTGGAAGACAAGTTTGTACATTTTACATATTCACTACTAATTGGAGACAGAGCACTTCTTTCAGTAATTATTTCATTTATGCCTCTCCACAAAAACAACAGCCATAAGAACATGGCTTGTTTAGCGTTTAACAAAGACAGTGGACAACACACAGCTACTTTTATACATGTAAAAAAAAAAATTAGCCTGGTTTTCTTGTTACAGATGCAAGAGTAGGACTTTACCTTCACAGGGCCTCGCAGATCTTGAACCTTCCCATTGATGGCCTTGATCCAGCCGTGCATGTCTTCTGGAGTGTCTGTCTGCAAAACAACAACACTACTTTGAGACAGGATGCCAAGAAAAGGTATTCTTCACAGGACTTCCTGTGACAAGCTCCACACGCAAGTCAAGGAAAAATCTCAGGCTATTTGTAAACATACAGGAGCAAGAGTTCAAATCTACAGTGTGGAACGTTTTCTTCAGAACACCAAGTAAATGTGAAATGCATTTGTTGGAAGGCACTGGACTTGAAATCATCCTGATTTTTGGCTTGCAAAATTTCCAGTAATAATTTTTTTTATAAAGTTTGATGGCTGCTTTCATCAGGAACATAGCCATCATGACCTATACTGCAATGACAACATCTAACGTCTAGGTGGCGATATTGGATTAAAAGGACTATGAGCTAATGTTTCCATTCAATATTAAATTCTGACTTAAAACCTACAACAATTGGGCGTTACATTTAAACAAATTAAATCAGGTGCTACTTTTAAAGACTTGCAGTCCTTAAACTATATGTGTATGTTCCTGAAGTATTGTTACCAGAGCATAATGAAAGAGTAGCGTGCATGAACCAAAGCACATGAATAAGAGAAATATCTTTCACAGAGGGAAATTCAGGCCGGAGTACCCTCACAAATGAAGTATGTAATTAAAATAATATTCGAGAATTCTCCACAAATAAACATTTTACACAAGCAAGAAAAAGAAAAAAAACATAGGACATCTATGCTAGGATTGCCTGATTCTTTTATGTTAAGAAAGAACTAACCACTGTGGTTTGCCTTAATGCTTATACAGAAGAACTTACAAGGCGGAGGATATGAGCCATGCAAAACATACATTACAAGCCATTTTAACACTGCACACTGTCTCAGTTTGCATAGGCCTGCAGTGAGGACCTGTAAACTCAGAGTCAAAAACCTTCTCAATCAACCTGGCTCCCAAGGGCATGCTCAGGATGTTGTGTTTTTGTGTTATTTTTCTGATTCAGAAAGAAAAACAAATGCACATTCTCTAAAAAAAAACCCAAAAGCTCAATTAACTGCATGCGTGGGCAGTGAAGCGGTATGAAAAAAAATAAGTGCGTTGTGTCGTAAACACAGATGGGGGGAAGCATTTTGGATGTAAACAGGGCTGGGGGACCGTCGCCCCCATTCAAATTTCTCAACAGCCCAAAGCGTAAACACAGGTGTGAGGCAGAGAGGCTGCCTCAAAGGAGAAACGGCATGACCGCTCAAGATGAACGGAGCACACGTTCTTGCGGTCCTCCCTCACGTCCATGCAGCATCAACAGAGTGGGGCCTGTTTCAAATTCAGTTTCTCATTCAACAAACACTTCCATGCATCGCATGTTTTCTCAGCAGTGGCCTGTATTCAATTCAATGTGCCCTTAACGTTGACAAACAAATACATGTTGTGTTCTTTTTTGTTTGGCAAGTTCAGCAACCACAAAAATTAACTTGCTAAATTGTGTTTGTGAAGAAAAACACTAACTTGAATGTATTTGTAGGTCATCTTTGCAGATGCATTTTGACAGAATCCAGGCCAGTGCTTTGGCTATTCCTTTACTGAACTTGAAAATTCTCCTTGGGCTGACATCTCCATCATTCACGGTTACTACAGGCAATCAGGCCTCTAGTCAAGCACTGGCCCACAACCCCCTAGTGCTGCCTGAGAGAGGCTGCGCTCAAATCATGCATCTGAGTGCAAGTGCAAGTCAAGTCACATGGCTTGCCATTATTACAAACTCTTTTATTAGTTAATGGCCAACTATTAGCTTTATGGCAACTTCAGTTATTTATGTCCACTCACTGCAATTAAATGACTGCTTCTTTCTTTCTGCTCTTTCGTCATAATGATCTTCAATGATTATAGGGTCAAGACGATTTGGATCAGGGCTGTTACAAAGCTGTTCCATTCAAAGCTGTTCCATTTTAAGAGCATTTGTGAAAAATATGACTTGTGAGTGAAAAATAAAATCCAAGGGATCCAAAAGTTAAGCTTTACATAAATATGATGGTGTGCGCCAAGGGCTCCTCAGTCTGTCAGCATAGTATCAAATCACACCTAATCAAATGCTTTCTAATTGAAAAAAAAATCAGTTAAAAGTTAAAACATCACCCAGTGATTAAGGATTATTCATATTCAATTATGGTTCTCCTCTCTTGAAGTTTTGCATGCTATGATCATTCTATGCATCAGATGCAATGTGCTTTAGCTGACCGAAATAAAACCACTGTTCTTTTTAATAGGAGAATTGCTTGCAGGGTTTCTGTGACATACAGAGGAAACAGAATAAAGGAAGACTACAAAGGGCATGCATCAGGAACAACCTTAAGACTTCTTGAGGAACAAGGGGTTTCTATTACTGAGGATGTGGTGATAGGAAAAGTCATACAAAAATCAAGTATAAGGTCTACCTGTATGTAGAAGACTCTAGAACTGGTGATAATCTCAAACAAGTTGTCCCTCATCAGTAGGTCCCTGTAAACACACCAGATGCTCTCAGTTAAAAATTAATTTCATCCTAGAGTTGATGAAACAGAACTCAGGGCAGGCAACAAGCGGCATCAGTATAACACAATACAATATTACTCATCTCTCTGGGCCAATATCCTTTTTGGGCTGGCAGAGGGAGCACAATTGTATTCAAAATCAACCTATGTTCAATACATACTTTCATCTTACATACCTATATTCTCCTTATAATATCCTTGAAATATATTCGAGTTCTAACATTTCATATGATTGCATGATATTTTTTTCCTTATTAAAGGCAGTTTAAAAAGTAACTAAGAAATCTGGTAATAAGCTCTTACCCTGACTTTACCAGGCATTCATGGACCTTTTGTATGTCCTTCAGCAGAATAGCTCTTAGAGGTTCCTTGTCCTGTGAAACAAATTGTTACACTGTAACTAAAACAGACTTATCACATTCACCATTCCCATAAATTCTACAGTGAATTTATATTTATATTCACAAAGACACACCAGTAATTTTTATATAAGAAAGTCAACTGAATTTAGGGCTATTGTTCTAAACTCAAATGAGTTTACTTTTAAACAAAACTACAACAGCTTGTTATCACCTCATTCACATTTTTCACAGGGTTTCATTCCTCATCGTCATTATCATCAAATGCAAATAGTACGCATATATTGTACATATATGTAATCTCCTGGATTAAACTGTAAAATGCAACATGCAGTGCGACCTCTAAATGTAATCTATAAATTATGTGTTATTTCCTCTGACCTCAAATAAAAAAAAAAACTGTGTTAAGAGGGGATATCGTTGTGTCAGTGACTGTGTCTAGCCCTGATCTGCTCTGATTCATGGCTCCGCTGCTACCAGCAGGGCCCGAGTAGACAGCAGGCTTTGATGGGGATGCTACAGACTGTGGGCGGGCAGGTGGGGAGGCGGGCAGGCAGACGCACAGCACACAGCACAGGCTGGGTGGATCTGCATGAGAAGCACGCCTGGCTTTTGTTTGGCCTGTGGGCTGTGGACAGAGTAAACGCTATCTGTACAAATACATCTGTCATGCAGGGCACACAGGGTCACAAGGCAGACTTTGATGTGCGGATGCACACATACAAGCCAGCCATTTGTATCGTTCGAAATCCACGCAACTGGGGTCTCCATGGCAACCCCAGATTGTACAGTTATATAGTTGCTCAAGACAGATGTCAAAACTAAAGCAGAAACCACAATTCCAATGCTTAGCCCTTGACTTCTTCCATCGCTTGGCAAAGTTACACTTCAACAAACAGATCAGCACAACTGCAGGAAACGCTCCACAAACAGCAGCATTCACTCCATAAGGACCAGACACATCTTTTCATAAACACATTTTTTTTTCTTGCTTATTACCTCCTCTTACCTAAGCCACTGAACATAATTGTAACTGAACTGTGGCTAGAACTTAAAAATAACTGTAATGTGCTATAATGTGAGCTCTCCCTTACTGCCAGCACCACAACTCAGTGGACCCCAGTGTGGCTTGTGAAAGGAGCACTAGCCTGATGTGACTGCACGGTCTCACCGTTTCACATTTGTAGTAACTGACAGAACTGTCATCAAGAGTGAAGAACCTCCTCTTCCAGCTTTTCCTCTGCAAGGCAAATTGAGCACCATTAACAGAGTATGTTAAACCATGACTAAAAGTCGGGGGCTGGGACCCAACCTAATGCACTTTTGCAATTCAACCAAAACAGACTTTACATTAGAACATGTTTATTGGAGACAAGCAAGCATCTCCACTGAAATGTGCTGTTTTCACTCAAAAATACACTAGCATATGCCCTTCAAAAGACAAAAGTCCACTTTGACCAAAGTGCATATGTCCTTGTAGACTAAGATAGTTTAACTGGGTTCCAGCAACAGTTTTCCATGGCTACAGAGTGCTAATGTTCATTTTTTTGTTGTTGTTCCTTTTTTTATATTGATGGCTTCAAGATGTAGAAGAACACTTCCTGTCTGAGGTACCTTTCGTTGTCTTTCCTTCATTCAATAAACTAATGGTCCTTTTTAATTGATATAGCTTTATAAATATAGCTATTCATATATTTCCCCTTTTATGAATAATGGTCTCAGGTCACGGGCCCAAGAGGCATTGGAGTTTGCCCTGCGCTTTCTTCCTGTGGGTTTCGCACGTGGGCGGGTGACGAACTCTTGTGCACTCACCACATTTCCCTGCTTGACGCAGTAGCCACATCTTGCCACGCCCGGCCTGGTGCCCAAAGAGGTGCTGGGCAGCCGCCGAACACCAACATGTGGTCCGGGCTCATTCAACTCCACCTCCTCCCCTTCATTCTGCAGAGAGAGACTGGCACAGTCAGACAGACACATGCTGCAGGGGAGGCTACGTCATGTGTTCCAAGGTGCAGTCATGTGGACATGTGCAAGAATGTAGTGAGCAATGAACGTGCAGAGTGTTTCTGCACTTGCAGCTGTTTTTTAAGTATTGTAATATTTACCTGTGCCATGTATGATTTGTGCATACTTGCAATGACAGTTGCTTTGACACAAGACAAGTTTTAATGTGATCAGAAAACATTGTAAGTGTTGTAGCATCATGTCCTGTTTTACATACAGTAAAACCAACAACAGATACATCCACAATCAGAAATGCCAACATACACATAACAAAATACAAAGGCCCATCAAAAAATATGCTTTCTGTGAGACATATTTATTCAGTAGAGAAGACATTTGCATGCACACACACACACACACACACACATGCACGCACACCACTGAGCACTTCAAAACCTTCAGCAAGCTGGAGAGCAGCCATGACAGATTAGAGAAACCCTGCTGTTCGGGCTACATGGTTACTGTAATTCATTGCACTCATTTGAGGTTTGGATTCAACGTCTTCATTTCTTGACTTTTCCACAATGCATCCAAAGCCCTTTGCATCTTTAAGATGTGCTTACAAAGCTCTTCGGTGCTCACCAAGGCTCGAAAGTTGAGACGAATGGGTGAGCTCAAACACAGACGCAAACTTGTAACTGTATCAGCAAGGTTTTGGAGTCGACCACTGAACATTTTGCACACTCCCTCAAAAATGAATCATAGACAGAACCATGTATGCCATGGTTTACTGGATTAAAAGCACACATTCATTGTCCTTCTTGCCCTGATACAAAAAAACATTAGTGAGATACTACACCCTGAGGTTGAAAGCGAAACAAGATGGATATAAGCAGATATAATTTGCAGAACTGTTTGACTGCACAAGGGAATTAGACCCTTCCACAGGATGAAAGCATAAGTGAGTGTGGGGAAAGCAGGCCTACAGAGGACAGGGCTCCTGTTGAGGCAGCCAGGAAGTGGTACCAGGGTTGAGAAAACGCAGTGCAAAGAGAGCTCATCTCAGAGCTAGGTGTGCTGGGACTGCAGCACTGTGGCCTGATTAGTGCTGTAAAGCAAAGCCAGATTTCTATCTTCAGACCGCAGCTCGATTAGTGAAGCCCGGACCCAGCCCATTTCCCCATCTCTTCTCACAACCTCTTTCTCTTTCTTTCTTTCTCTCTTGGTGTGTTTCTTCCTCTCTTTTTTCCTCTCTCTCTCATTTTCTCTCTTTCTCTAGAAGCAAGTGAAAACATGCCTCTGCATGTCTTTCACTGTTTTTCTATTTGATCAAGATCAACAAAATCTTGGCAGGTTGAAAGATTACGGAATGCCACACCACAGTTTCAGTCGCTGCACTTTGTCACAGTCCAGGAATTCAAGAGAGCTTGAACGTTTTTTTACAGCCATAGGGTTAAAAAACTAAATAGAAAGCCAGCCATTTCCCATATGGGTATTTTTTAAAAGCCTAACCAAATATGGTTTTACTTCACTGCCCAGCTTGGCTGCATGGCCTGTTTTCATCTTGTGCTTTAGTAACTGAGGAGGAAGCTAAGAGATTTCATATATCAGTGTGGGCTAGACCATTGTACCTGGTAGATAGGGGTGTGAACCACCACTCCCCCGATTATCTCAGTCTTGTAGGCCTGCTGCTTCTTCCCCTGCGGTTCTGATGTTACCTTGGTGATCTCTGAGCTCTGCAGGGCACTGCTCCCTTTCGGAACCTGCAAAGCACATGGCAAAAATCAGTTCTGAACAGTGAACCTACAATCTGCTATGCTATTCATGGATTGTTTGTATGCTTCAAAGATCATTTACATCAAATAAAAAATTGCAGGCTATGTTCAACCAGTTGCTCCTCATTTAAGCATTAACTTTAACTGAAAACAAACTGGCAGAGTTAACAGGAACAAAATACTGATTAACAATCCTACCCAAGAAGAGTATTAATAAGTATTCATTAATTGCTTTTGCTAAACCTCCAGGACCCTTCAAAAATAAGAGGAAGTTCAAGACAATGCAGACAGCAGTATTTCCTGTCTAAGTGCAGGTGGGAAAATGACTGAACTGTAACTTCTGAACAGTAGATGCAGAAAAAACAGGTCACACTTTAAGCAAATGAGCTATTCACAGTTTTGTTATCTCTTAGCCATCATGCCCTAACAGTCCCAGTTCATTGACCAAAGCATTTAATTTCCAGATCAAAAGGCCATCTAAAATATCTCAGTTCAACATGCAATAACATGATCTTGGATCCTGGAAAATAGGGTAACTATGAATATGAAAAAATGGCCCAATAAGCTGAAAATCAATTAGAAATTAAGAAATTGCATAAATCTCACCATGAAAAGAGTAGTACCCTGAGGTAGCAGGAAGTATTGGCCAGAGTTCTTGTAAAGTAACTGTAAAAACTTCAATTTGGGCAATGATGCAGCCATGAATAAAACATCATGGAAATTTCTTAACTTCACAACTGCTGACATAATCATTTAAAAATTAAATTTTCAATTTAATTTTTGAAGAAACTCCAGTGAGGTTCAATCATGAAATTGAACCGACACTCAACTGCTGAGATGGATTCACAGGTGTGAAAGCTGTGGTGATCATATCAAACCAACTCATGTTTGTACAACACATCGCAAATGCATTTTTCATAATATACTTTACTGAAGACCATGGCCTTAAACTCCTCAAACCAAAACAGTGAGCTACAGTGATAAATTATTGGTTACATCAAGTTGGTCAATGGATGAACTTGAAAGAGTTGCAAGTGCAGCTCTTTTTGTGCTCCCACTGCATGGTGTGAGCCCGCCCTGCTTTCGCTGACTCACTGAGGCCTCCTCCTCCTCCACCACCATGGCAGCCCAAGAGGGGCCAGCGACAGGTGTCTGAGGTGGGGCGTTGGGGGAGGGGGGAGGTTGGGCTGTGAGAGCAGTGCAGGCTGCAGGATGCAAATGCAAGCGCAGCACTGACACCGCTGCGGTTAACTGCAGGACAGATGCCTCGCGGCCTCTCGCAGTGATCAGCTAACCATTACTAACCTGCAGTTCCTGAATGCTATCTCTCACAGTGGGCTGTCATAAACTTAAGTTTGGCCTTTGACCAGAAAGCAGAATGAATCAGATTGATGTAACGTACACTGAGATGAGCATCATGACCTGGTCTAACCTTAGCCTCACACTTTAACATACAGAGATAGAGGCAGAGGGTGCTGATGAAGGCATGAAAAAAGATACTCACCAAATGTCTATACACACAAGTTAGAGGAATACTCTAAGTACAGCAAGCACTCTATTCAGCAGAAAAGGGAAATGAGTCAGAGTTTTAACATGTAGCCCAATATTGTTCAATGGTAATTTACTATGTACTAAACCACCACCTTTAGAGCTTCCTCAAACAGTAAGGTACAGTACGGTAACTAATGCACCGAAACAGGGAAACAGCATTGGGGTCATAGCTATTTAAGGTCATTTTGGCAGATTACTCATTGCAGATACTGACATAATAATCCTATGCAGCTGATCTTTTCCAGCCCACTTTAAGACACAAGATAGTGTGTGCAGACATGTGATAAACAAAGATAATGGAAAGCCTGAGTGTTAGAGATGGCTGGAATTACTGAGGGTCTTCACTGCAAATCTGTTCTTTACAAGCATCCGTTTACTGCTTGAAGTTAAGATTACTGGATAAATTGTTACAAATGGAAGATATGCATTCAACTCATATTCTATTTGAATTTTGTGTGACTGCAAAAAAATTTTTCTCTCAGGTCTCAAAGTTATGGCATTACTTGACTCATGGAGGCCCGTCTTGTTGACACTTAAGTGTGTTGCTACTTTGAAGTTTACACAAGGATGAAATACATCCCATTTTCTCAACAGAAAATTATATTTGAGTGCTCAATGCCTGTATTTCCTGAGCAGAAAATGAATGCCTTAGGATTATGGTGTGAAGCACATATTATACATGAAACTTGAAATAATATGTTATGCTGGCCTAAATAAATTTTAGAGTACATATTTTCATTAAATACTGATATCCATATGCTTACATTATATATGTTTATATAATATTTCTTACAACCAAACAAGAATCCAGTGGCAACAGGTAAAACTGCCATTTAAATTAGGAATTTTTGTTTGGGCTAAGAAATGTCCAAAATTCTTTTCTATCACAGCACAGTAATACTATCTAATTCAGTGCTGTGAAGTAGCTATATAAGGTGACAGATGTTGGTTCTTTAATTCTTTTTTGGCAATTCAAAGATCAAATTACTCTATTTTTGTGCTGGTCAACTATTTGTGTGATATGTCCTGTCAGCACACTTTCATATCTAAGAAAATTAGTAATATCCCTTCGAAATACTCTTTGGCAACAAAAGCCAAGGCGCATTTCAGAGTGAACCCCACAGAAAGTTCTTATTTGGATAGCCACTGATTGTGTAACAGCCACTTTATATGGTTAGCATATTCTTTATCATATTAATTTGTTTTCTGACTGCACATTGTGCAACATAGAATTGTGTTTATTTTGAGACATAAAGCAGATAGGAAAATCATTTAAAGTACATTCAGTGTGTATTTTATTGGCAAGGCAACAAAGCAGCAGTATTTTTGCATTTCAGAGGTGGTGATTAATCCAGTAAGTACATGATTGTGCCCCCACACTCCCAATGTTCCACACTGACCCTCAACAAACTCTTCCTTTAATCTGATACGGCCGAGTCTCTTATCAGTGTCAGGTCTGCCTCCCTTTGACCTCACTTCCTGTGTGCCACATTTTCAGCATGTGGTAGCAGGCAATTGTGAGCCTCCAGTGGTCGTTTCCGCTTTGAGAGCAGGTACCACTATTCATTTAATCAAACGCTGTGCTATCAGCTCATAGCTCTCAAGGCAACTAAATACAGCAGTCACTGCTCCGACACCAAAAACAGCAGGTGTCCCTTGAAAACATTATTAATTAATCCACCAAAAACATAGCTAGTTTCCCCACTTGTTGCAGGCAGAAGGCCCTACTGTCACATTTCACATATCTGATGATCTAAACACTAATATTCCACATGCAACTGACTTAAGGGAGAGATATTGCCACATTAGCTTATGCATCATCTGTCAACTTCTGCTGTCTACAGCAAGTCCTCATGTTGTGGGCATGACATGCCAATCACAAGCCTGGCATGACAACGTCAATATAGTAACATCACATGTTGGATTAAACTATGGTTTCTTCAGCACTGAAAATACCATCATGAACAAAAGTCCAGCGTGAGCCAACAGCTTAAAGGCATGAGCAAGCCTGAAGTGGTTTTTCACCATGGTTTATTAAATTCATGATTTCATCACATTTATAGCTGTACAAAGGAAAAAAACTGCTTCAAAAGCAAAGCAAACAGAGGATGAAAGAAGACAATGCAAAGACTTTTAAACAGACCCGGAGATTTAAATAAAGACATTCTACAATTACACACAACACACACATAATATCTCCTAAACAATGGCATGCCTTTCTTCTTTTAATTTTACTTTAAACTACTGAAGCTATTTTGAGCATGATTTATACCTAAAAGCTACAATCAGGTGACCAGGAAAGACTATAAGTGAATGAAGACAATACATTTTTAGCAAAGACCTACTGTTGGTGACTAGCCAGCATTCTAGAATAGTCCAGATAACTTTCACCAAGGTGATTACTGCCCAGTAACAGCACTGTGATGACATCACAGCTCCTAGTTAGGTTATTACATGTAACTGTGACTGTGCTGCTGAGAACTCTCACCAGGGAACATATATTCAGAATCAGGGAATCACTGTGTTCTGAAATTCTTATCTTATTGTGGCTGTCTAGATTTACCATTTCTGACAATATCATCATGTCCACACATTTGAAAGATTGCAGCAATGGTTTTCAGGAAATCAAAATGTTTCATTAAAATACAGCCTCTCAACAAGTTCATTACACTCCTACTAATAACTCTAAAAATAACAACAATAATAATAAGAACAACAATAATAACAATAATAATAATAATGTCACTGAATATATAATAAAGAATATAATACATTGTAGTTGTAATCAAACAGACAAGCCCTTTGACATCAGAACAAATGACATCACAGAGTGATTTATGAAGACGCGACTGTCAAGGAATCTAAGTATCGTTTGAGATTTGAGTGAGATTTCTAATAAGCAATGCACACTTGTGAAGAGTGTCAGACTTACTGTGATTTTGGTGGCGTTGTTCAAAGCAATCACCCAGTCCTTCAGATCAACTGAATCATTGGCTTGAAGGAAGTAACGTCGAGATAAAGCATTGATAACTGCAGGGTAAAGGAGGCATTGTGTTAGCACATTATCGCACGTGTGTACACGCACATTCAGGGGGGTGAGATTACAAGGCAATGAAGGCTGGTGGCTTTTGCCCACTTGGCATCTTGCCAGGCAATGAGACATGAAGAATTTGAAAAAATAATGTCTAAGAAAATAAACACTTTTTTATTTCTGAAAGAACTCAGGTAAGCTTTAATGGTCGGTACCCTTTCTCTAAACTCATCCTTTGCATTAATTGTTACAGAGAGAGCCTTGGAACTTTATGCAACATTAGACAACTGTCATAGTCTTGTATATACACATAAGGAACACATACAAGGCATTGTTCCAAATGTTCCAATGTGTTATCAGATGCAATGAATGCACAATCAAATCAAAAGCAAGGCCTAAGTTGGCACTGCTCATATTGGCTGTGACTACTATGTTGACTAACTACACTCCCTAGTGACTCCAGTGCCAAAATTGTGTTACTGCATAAGCTGCTGTCTCAGTGGGGCACACACACACAGGAGACACTGCCATATATAGACACATTCTGTCCATTCTAAAGCATGCCCTCTGTAACCCACTCCACAGAGACGAGACTGCTCAGACCCACCGAAGCAGAATTCAGCTTTGGGCTTCTGTTTGACTGTGGCCTCGCTGACCTGAAAAACAACCACAACAGGAAGAAACAAAAAGGAAATATGAGACTGATACAATAGAGATTACTTAAGCTGAGGTTTCTCAAGACGCTTAACCCCAAACATTCAGGGAAATCCAGGATCAACACCCCTCACACAGCTCCTGATGCTAGCACTGGTTCAGTGAATTCTTAAGGACAGCCAACAATTATGGTTTTTCCATGTTCCAAAGGGGCCATTTGTCATTGCCTTTATTTGCTAAACATGCATATACAATGTGCAACATTTGCAGATCAATTTCAGAAGTAGAAATCTGTAAGATAAACAATGAAAGAGGCCTACAGCAGGGATTTTTGTATACGCTGAAAATATAAACAGAGGCAGGACCATTACCTTAGAGATGTAGGTCAGCTGAAGGCTGCCCACTGCGTCTGTTCCACTAGGCAGGTTCTGAAAACACAATTCACATTCAGCAAAGGTCACTTACAACACCTGGACAGCCAATCAGATCAACTGCAATTCTATTTGAATGAATACACTTGAAGATTGCTTAAATTTCAATGGATCCGTGGGTGTCAATACTTATAAGAGTTAAATGATCAAGCAAGTCTAGTTTGGACTGACATATTTTTTCTTTATGCAAAATGTCTTGTGACCAGATGTGTGTGATTATTTAGATGAGTTTGTAATACAGGGGATTACACCACTGAGTGAGGGCCAAAATGCATGGTGAATTTCAGAATGTTTCAGCTCTGACCTGCTGCAGTCCACCCACCTTGTTGTCAAGGTCTAAATTGGCAGCTGACTGAAAGGAAATTGCAAAAATCGGCAGATACTTTGGCCCTCCAGGACATGGGTTGCTTTCCCATGGTGTAAATCCTGAATATTTTTCTTTGGATACATTTCAGTCTGTTGCTATTTGAACCTGTATACATTTTTCCACCCACAATATTATAATTTCAAATGAAACAACACGTCATCTAGCTTGCAACTCATCGATTGGTTTGGTCTCTCAGAAAATGTTTTTTGATAGACCCACGCCCTAAGAAGTATCACACTGCTCACAAGACTGTGACATTTTGGGTGATACCATGACATCTATGGTCCATCCATTGATTACATAAGTCTGAACTTGCACCGTTGGTAAATGGGGGCCGGTTGTGAAATCAATGCGCGAAATAAGGGGAAAGGAAAAGCTTGGGTCGTGGTCATGTTGTCTAAGCACAGCTAGCCATGTCTGAACCAGTCACTGCTACATGCTACACACTACACAAATGACATGGCACCATCACACACATGCTCAACAATAAGCCTTCAGAACAGGCAGAAAAAAGGGCAGTGCTACAAACTTATATTTAGTCTATTTTTATCATACTTCCTCTTCAAGAGTGTTATGGCGTCAAAGAGATTTTTGCAGCACACCGATACCTACTACACAGATCATCCACAAAGCTGACGTGTCCTTTTGCTGCACAGTCAGTAACTGAACTGATTTAGACCTCGGAGGTCAAAAGGCACTGGACGACATGCTCATGTGTATTTTTAGACTGGTTAATTGCAATAAAATGAAAATGCAATTCACTGCAAAAAAGTTTTGCCAAGTTTGCAATAATGGCTCTTAACATCAAAGACAGCTTGACAGTTTTTTTAAATATCTGAGACTGTTTTATCTTACAAAGGTGCAATTATAAATTGATCTTACTGCTATTTATCATCTATTAATCATTTAACTCTAATATATCGGTTTAAACTTTTTTTTTTTTTTTTTTTTTAATCTTACTCTATGTGATGAATGATGCCTCTGCTACATTGTTTGGGTTCAGTAACTACTCCAAGTGCAAAAGCTGTTGTAACCCTGCAGATGTCCCCACAGTGTATGAGCCCTGGGATGAGTAAAGCTGTGGCAAGCCTGCCTCTTTCCTGCCAGGTATCTACCATGTGCAACTATCCATCATGTGCAATTCACACAACTGATGTCAAAACCCCAGAAAAGCTCTTGGCAGGGCTTGAAAGAACCAAAACCTTTGCTCTTTCATGAAACCAAAATATTTACTTTATTCAAATTTTATGTGTTTATTTGACAGGGACAGTGAACAGCCACTTGACTGTTTCAGAGCTAGCTGTATCTACATTTTCATCAGCCGCCCCTGGGTACATCAAGCAAATGTATGACAGCACAGTAAAACAAAAGACAATCCCATTCATACAAATACCATCAAAAGACTGGCAATTACATTGCAGCAATGTTATAAGATGAAGGAAAAGGAAAAAGTACAATGAATACACCCATCTCCAATAACAATTTCCCTAATGGAAATTTTCCCTTATGAAAAACTTCAAGGCTGAATGTCAAACCATGATATGCTTCCATTAGACCTTATCAAACAAAGACAGTAGTTTCTCCTACAGCTAATGGGGAGAGGTTCACAGCTCACCTGTGGGTTGTCCATGTACCACAGCAGGAAGTTGCCCTGAGTATCCAGGATGAAGTACCTCCTTTGGAACTTGTTGCTGTTCTCATTTTCCTCGATGTCCAAGAAGCCACAGATACGATTTTGACGATCGACATAAGGCATTCCTGGACCTCTCTCACATTACCCTTTTTAGGGAAGGAAATACAAATATATTGCTGCATTACTCATAAAGTAGGGAAGTGCGCACACACACCACACACACACATGCACACACGTGTATGCACAACCGCACACAAACATGCACGTACTGCACACAAAAAGCACAAGGTCAAACTCAGCAGTGTGGCTGGTAACTGTATACGAGGAGGCATTATCTAACCTCTAAAACTCTAATGCATACCCAGACTATTTCACTAGAGTGGCAGGAAAATTACAGCCCTGACTCTTCAAACCAGTTTTCAGGGAGGCTAGATATGCATACAAGCACATTTCAGCTGGCCAGACTCATAACACACTCTCAGCCACGTCCACAGGCCAAATCTCCGTCACCCTGGCCACAATCTGGGAGCACACAAGGTTTTGAAGATACCATACAACTGTCTGTCAATCAGCAGAAATGATTGGAGGGTTGGGCCCCATGCAATGCCTAATTCTCAGACCAGGGATTTTCTTGGCTCAGAAATGGTCATAGGTGGTACCTATACAGGGAGGGCCACATGTGATCAGTATTCATCAAAA
The DNA here is from genome assembly GCA_022829145.1 of Albula goreensis. Classification (NCBI taxonomy): domain Eukaryota; kingdom Metazoa; phylum Chordata; class Actinopteri; order Albuliformes; family Albulidae; genus Albula; species Albula goreensis. Next base: position 30,338,888 of record CM040744.1, on the reverse strand, counting down.
TGGAATTTAGGACACTGTGCTGTACATGTCCCCAATCTGCCTCTAACAACTTTCGAAGTAAATTGATATTCAATTTTTTCAACAATTATGTACTAACAAACAAAACAAAGGTTCAAAATAAATATAAAAGGCAGTAATGCTTCTGCTAACCAATCAATCCCCTCACCACCTCCTCATCCTTTGTTCCGTTTTTTTAGAAAGCTTAATGGGTGCATTGGTGTACATGGACTCTTGCCTTATATATGAAAAGAGCAATAGATTCCTCTCTGGCTGGAAAGAAGAGTAGCCACAGGAACAGTCTACAACAGGTTATTAATAAAACCAGCCTTAACGGTTACATCTGTGCATAAAACATGTATACAGCAAATATCAGTCAATGTAAGTGTCATCTAGCAAACCATTTTGTGTGGTTAACGGTGCAGTGTTTATGTTTATAAATACAGTTATAGTAGACTATAATCTTGGATTGGATGCCGCCCAACCACTGCACCAACAGCAACAAATACATCTTTACCTCAAGCCAGTGGCAGAGATATAAGTGGAAGTGGGATGATGCAAACCAAGGTGTGCAGCAGCATGTGCTACCTTCCAATCACCCCTCCTGAGAGCCCTCGTCAGACACCACACGCTCAGTCAAGAGAAACCAAGTCTATCTTCAGCTCCGTCTGCCGTATGTCTGAAAAGTCCGGCCCCAAATGCTCAGCTTGCATCACACTGGTGTTCTGTTTGAGACTAAGCCTCCGGAAGAGAGAGATGGGAAAGATCCCTGCGTCTGGGTTGCGCAACAGCTCAATTGATTATTAGTTAGGGAGGCCTGGGGTTTGGTTCGCAGATGTGGTGAGGAGCACAGCAAGCCCCTTTCTCTCTCAAACCCCGCCCCCCAGTCTCAAAACCAGCTGGAGTCTCCAGCAGTCAGCACTGATGGCTTTCGACACGCTCCCCATCCCATGGTTTGCAAGAGGACAAAAGGCCTCATTGATCCGTTTTGGGTCAGGCAGAGAACAATTAAAAGCATGGTAATGAAATCCAGTTTAGAGGGCCTAAGATACACCTACGCCATCACAGAATCCCTGTGGGATTACTGCAAAAAATTTACACCCTCTTCTCAACAATTAAGATATTCAAAGACGATTCAACAAACAGACACCTCAAAACTCAACTGTCCTTTCGGACACTGCTCCGAGTTTCTGGAAAGGTTTTTAGTTCTTGTCGCTGTGCCAGTGTTCCCCAGGCTGAATGGCATGCTGATGCTCCACTTTCCCTCTTGGCCTGTACTGCTTCAATGTCAAGCCACCCCCAAAGCAATGCCCAACTCTGCGAAATACTCTGCAACTCCAGAGAGATTAGTCCTTGTAAGTAAACCAACAATATATTGCATAACCCAGGATTCCTGTCTAGGAGAATTCCTGCTGTAGAAAAGTTCAGTCATATACATACTGCATATAGGGCTTTTACTCGAGCCAAAGGTCAAAAACAGCCAGTTTTAACAACTGCCTCATCTAGCAGAGCAGTACTAATCACCGCATTTTTGTAAATATAAATATGAAACATTATTTACACAAGCATAATTGAATACAGTGGCTTATTTTCCTGGCCCAAGTGTCACCTTGAATAAATGGAAAGACAGATCCATAATGAGAATACAGGATGTGCAGAGGGCTGAACTCCTCCACTTACACTATCATCGGAGGTATCAAGATCCCTCAAGTGAGGATGCAACAAATCTCCAAAGAAACTATATCCATCAACTGCAGGAGAGAGAGAGGGAGAAAAAAATCTATTTGAAACCATGAGAAAGTAGGAACAACAACGGATGAAGATTCCAGATGCAACAGAAATCTCAAGACACGGTTCTTCAGTAAGTGAATCTGCCCTGTTCCCCATGAACATGGTGCAGCTGTGAAATGTTACAAATGGCCCAACAACCCAGGAAAGGAAAGAGCTAATGGCCTTAATCATATCCTTAAAAAATAACTGGTCTGAGGTTTTTTTCCCCCATGCCGAACAAGATTTGACCCAGTAGTTTGGTACATGATGCATGATGTTATTGTGATCAGAGCAAACATAAACACAGTCTCATGCATGTACCAAACACACACAGGCACACATATTCTCTCTCTCTCTCTCTCTCTCTCTCTCTCTCTCTCTCTCTCTCTCTCTCTCTCTCTCTCTCACACATACACACACACACACACTCACACACTCACACACTCACACACTCACACAATTATAAATAGACTCTTTCCAGGCACATAAGCACATTAGGAGCTATTTAATGGTTAACTGTGAGGGGCAAAAAGGACTGGCTCTTTCCCAGGATGAAGAACTCTACAGTGCACATTTTAACGATAACAGTAAATGATAAATACCACAGATACCCTCACTGCTCCAAATAAATTCTACAACCATTTAACAAACTGTAATAAAGTAGAATGGGTAGATAACACTGCTCCTTGTCCAATGGATTCCACTCGAGAGAGGAACCAGAGAAAGTGTTGTTAGACTCTTATATAAGATCCCCAACCCTAGAGCTAGCTAAGCATTCACACAGATACACATGTACATTTAGAGGGGTGGGGGCATCACTGGCTCCAACTGTACTGACCAGAGTAAATCACATATTTGCCAACCGTGAGATTCTGTCCACTGCCCTCAAGGAACCCAGGCCATTGACATGTGAAATGCATTGGGTCACTCCTACAGTCACACCTGTCCAGCCCTGAGTTCCTGCGTGACAGGGATCACACTGCAGTGCAATTTACGGCATGTATCTCGGCAGTCCGGAGAGCTGACGTCACACCATCAGGAACACATCACTCATTCAACTTATCAACCCAGCAGAGCCAGGCTTGTGTAAACAGTGCTATCCAATAAAGTGCTCTTTGTGGACATGTGGCATATTACTTCCTGGAGGCAGACAACACAACGAAGGCCAACTGGGTTAACTAAATAACAGGGCATTTTCCGGAGTTTTCGATTTGAGATATGTCCTTAGCTAAGGTTCCTCTACACAACAGTGGGTGTAATAGGTGGAATATTATATTCTTACAATATCAGGTATCAGTTTCAGATTAGATACCCAGTAATTGACAGCAGAGACATAATGGTGGGTTCCTCCTACATCAACTGAGTTGATCAGTAAAATATTATTCTACAATAAAATCAAGAAAGCATATAAATACCTATCTTTTAAGATGTTAAGATATCTTACTTGGTCAGAAAACTTATACACTTTTACATTCCTTTGCATTGCTTGCAAGGTATTTTACTTATGTGGTTATTGGCATCTTCAGACCGAATAAGCAGTGAATAGACCTTTGTCTTTTCTGTGTGGTGTGGCCTCTGGATCTTGAATAGTAAAACAAGCTTCTTATGCATTTCACATAGCTCCATAGTAACTTGATCTCAAGGCTTGGCCAAACTAGATTATTTAGACTCATTTTTATTTATTTTTTTTTTTAAGTACCCGAATGGCTTGCCACAAAGTCCAGTTGAAATAGAAATGCACACATACTAAATTTGAGCACCTAAATTTCAATTTTCATCTAGACCAGGTGCAAATCGACCACAAAAAGTTTCTGAATAATGTAGAACCTGTAAAGGCCATTAAAAAGAAACTGAAAATAAGTGTTTTCTTTCTGTGACAGACACACAACCCATTCAAGAGCTATGAAGCAAAAGTAACAAGATAATGACAGCAGAGGCGTGTAAATGGGAAACTGTAACTTTGTTACAATCAGCTGTTCATGTCATGGCCTGAGGGCACACACTAAACTCTGTGATCTTTTCACTAGAACCATTTATCATATTAGGAGTGCAGTCATCTCCAGTAAGAAAACCATCATGCCTTTCTGGATCAGAAAACAGTCTGTTTAAGGAATTAAGCACTACAGTTACCAAGACTATAATTATATGTTAACATGACTGGTTACTCAACTTCCAAAAATAGTTTTCAGTCTTTACAAGGCCTTGGAGTTGCAGATTTCTGTAGTAGCCCTCTTATTAATATAAAACTATAATGTGGTTTTTCAAATGCATTTCTATGCTGTTTTTAGGGTTTGGAAAGAATAAAAAGTATATTGTAGCCCATTCCATTTGTTTAAACAAGTATTATATATCTGCTGTACTCACCACTCTTTTAATTGTGAAACAAAACCTGCACATTCTCCTCAGCGTAATTTGTAAAAAAAAAAAAAAAAAAAAAAAAAACCCACATGGAATACTCAAACTGAACAATTTGTCAGTATGTATTTGTTTAAGAACACCCAGAAGTAAATTTTCTTAATACGACACAACGTTCCCATGTCTGAGTAACATATTCTTTCGGAAAAAAAGAACAATTACAGTAATTATCACTGGGAAGTTCACCTGCATGTGAGGTTATTATCAGGTTACCCATTCCAAACACCTAAAATTGAATCTTTAAATGCTGATACCATCTTGGATATTTTGGCATCCTCTGCACAAGGTGCCTGCCAACGGAATCCATTTCACTTAGTCCTGGAGTTACCCTGTCTTGCTACATTTGACATAATTTCTGGATCAACTCAATTGTGTCATTGTGTCAATTGCATGCAATGAGCAGCAATCATTCCATAATACACTATTACACTAATACACTCAATAGGACTTACATTTAAAATATGATTATAAAAACGACTGATATGTACATGGCTTAATATTTATATATCATTGTTGCACAGAGATTAGGCTAAATTTAAGCACATTAGAACCCCCACATGATCGCAACATGATCAAACGGTTAGTCCTGAAGCGATAGCGAAAAGTTTGCGAAAAACTCGCCTAGCCTATTTTAAAGGATGACATTCTACTAATTGCATGTCACTCAAAACCGCTCACTTCGGCCATTACAATAAAACGTTGGAAAGGAGCAGATATATGTTGAAATTCGGCGCATTTGCCGCTTATCGAACAGGTTTCAGTCTGTAGCCAGTTTTCCCGGCTTCATGTCACCTAGATACTGTTCAGCACTTTGACCTGCCACACCTTCTGAAACAGTCCTCAGCAACAGAAGTACTGCAAACTTACCCGAATCCAAATGTGTGCTCTGGGGAAGGCGTAGTCAAAATGTAGCAGCTTAAAAGGCTCCAAATATATCTAGAAGACGAAACAAATTAGCGTCTCATATTTTTTGGAAAACAAAAAAACGACTTGTTGCAGTAATCAACATGTTGTGCATGCATTTGTGTTGTCTCTGAGTATGTGACCGCGCAGGCTGAGTTTTTTCCGGGTAAAAGCGACAGAGATCAGAATAAACCAACCCCGGATATGATCTAGTAGTCTTCTCTCTTTTTGTTTAAAAAAGTGGGAACTAAAAAAGATGGATGTGCCTTCTTGTTGTCCGTTTCGTTAAACAAAAAAAGAAGAAAAAAAAACTCCACCACATAATTCTGTTACGTAACACTTACCATCGGTTGCTGAGGAGGATTTGGACTACCAGTCAGTTTCGCGTTTGGTAAACTCAAGTGGGTTAGCCCACCTGTATTCGAGCGAAACCGGTTTAAATTCACAACTATTTAGGGTATGATAAGCGTCATTGTGTTAGCGAGATAGTAACAATTGGTCTTTACATTAAATACCTTTTGTTACCTTTGTTGTTGCCGCATAGGAGATAAAAACTGATTCTGTTTTAACAATACTGACCGAATGATGAGCTCAAAATCTTACTGCTATTTGGGGTTTACTGCCGTGATTATATTTGTGGTTATCAGATACTGTATTGTAGAAGGTACCATATTGAGGTGACAGTTATTCTGTAGATGCATTATGTTTTTAGTGTTTTCACAACTTTTATATCTATTCTATTTTGTTTTAAAGAGGAATGTTGTACATGTGGGTGTGTGGTACACATTGCCCCATTCCCCATCTGTTCTAAAAGTGGGCACTGAAATAGGCAGAATCATACATTAAGTCATTTTGTTGGGTGTTCTGTGAACTCAGTAAATGTAACAGAAATGTAAATTTTCCATTTTATTTCCTCTTTGGTCTTCCTTGCACTTTGGACTGGCCCCACTATTTTGTGGTTAATGACTGTCTATCTTCTAATGAGTGTATCTTACAAAAAGAAGTTTAACTTTATGATGAAATATGAGGGAACTGTTGACCCAGCATGACAGAGAAGGTTTAGACTTGAAGGTCTTACTGGGCTATAAAGGAAGCCATCTTGGTCAGTGGGTTTCACACAATGAATAATCTCACTTAAGTGACTCAACCTTAAGCCTTACCTGTCATGGTATTGTGACATCATTTTTAATTTAGCATCACAGTCATCGTTACATAGCTCAGGGCATCCATGAAGCAGACTAGCTTTGCGTTGTCCTTTATTGTACAACACCACTTTTGTACGAGATGGTTATTGATGGTGTGACTTAACAGATCCCCCAACAGAATATTTGAGACTGCGCACATTCATTTGTATCTCACTACATTGAAGAATAGGGACACACCCCCTTCCCTTTCCATATTCATCTTTTCCCCATTTTTCTTTTTTTAACTAGGGGCATTTTCATGGGAACTAGGTTAAAGTTAAATCATATGATTCTTTATGGTATCACAAATGCTTCTCTTTGCCAGAGCAGCTCAGCTGACAAGATTCACCACGGGACTTTGCTGGCTGACCTGCTCTCTAGCTGTGATCTCCCCCGCAGAGTGCTGGATAATTCATGATAGACAACAAAATCATGAACAGAACAATGTGGTCAGTGGGCCATACTTTGGTTCTTAAAGATACAGAATACATAAGGTAATGCACAACTGAATTTAAAATACTCGCTTTAAAAATGAAAGTAACATTTAGGGTCGTTTGTAGTTTGGCCCCAGGCTAGCTTGTATGAGAACTAAATGTTTTCTGAGTTTTGAATAAAAAGAAAGCAGGAACTGTTCTTAGGATTTGGGAATGACAGAAATAGACACAGTTGAATGTTGAACCGCATGCCAGTTGAACTTGACCTTCTCTGCAAGACTGTCTAGGTTGGTACTTTCATGAAGGTGACATTTCACCTGTTGCTGCCTTCACTTCCTGTGGTTTTCATATATTCAGAGGTTACAAAGAGAGAGAAAAAAAGTCACAAAATGTTTCCATCTCTGTCAGGTCCGCCTAATTCCACCCCCTCAGAATCTCCCACACTTAAAACACATACAGTACAAGAAGACTACACTGGTGATATACAACATGTAAAACAGGATACGTTTCAGAAGAAACTTTTTTTTTTATTCATTGATGCTTGAAATTTCCTAACATGGTTTCCACCGCATTTATTCTGTAACTGTTAGACACTATATTTATCAACCAGTTTTTTAGGGCAGTAATGTGTCGCAATGGATGAAAATATTTCAAATGAGTCAGGTAAAATCAGTTTTGCTATCCCATTTAACTGAATACATCCACTAAGCCTGCTCTTTTCCCCTATGGTATGAACCTGAGAAATGGCCTTCGTATTGTCTCTACAATGAGCCAGATTGAGACAGATGAGAGCACACTCCTGTCAGAAGCTTCCCAGATATCCACATGGCCAATGTGCTGCATGTTCACCAAGATTCATCTTACTTTCAGAATGTAATCAAAGCACTCCAAAACATTCTGGCCACATCTTTATCACCATTATCACCATTGAAATCTTTTGCTGCTTTTTCCCATGATTCATTTGTCTTGATTCATTTTCCCATGATTCATTTGTCTTTCATCTCACATATAGGCCATATCATATATATCGTATAACTAACCTGATAATGCCTTTATCTATGTTTTAAATGCAACAACATGTTACTCACTGAATTTACTTTGAATGAAAATATTTTTCTACCTCAGAGGGATAATTACTTTTCTGTTTGTTTCTTTATAATAACATTCTGCTAGAATGTGCTCAAGTTTAACTGTCACTTAAACTATTGAAAAAACCTTTGCCATGTAGACATACCCAGACATACTGTACTGCACTGCACTGCAATAAACTTGTGTGCAAAGTATGGATTTGTTCCAGATAGGAAAAACAAAATTTTCAGTTAAGCAAATAAAGTCATAACACAAATGTAAATACATTTAAAATAAAACATACAAACATGTGGGTAGGCTTCGCGCACTGTGGCCCAGCTGCTCTTGAATTCAGGGACATGTGCTACCTCATAAATATTGAAACATGTAGATGTCAAGCTCAGGTCTAGTGTGCCAGTAACATGTAGCAGACATACTGCATGCATACATCTTTTCAAAAATGAACACTGAACTAGCAAAAATATTGTTTGCTCCTTGTTATACACTTACATACTTAGTGTTTGGAAAGCCTCCCAAGCCTTTTTCCTTTTGAACCTTGCAAGAACACTTGGCACTCGACATTACCAGCTACAGTTGGTGGAGCGTAGACTCTTCCCTGTCTCCACCCTGTTGTCACTGGTTGTTGGAGGTGCTCACAGCGAGAAAAGCTGTTATTAGCCATAGCACAATGCCTTCTTTTTCAGCTATAGGGACAGAATTGAAAACTGCAAGAGTTTCAAGCACTGCCAGCAAAAAAAACAGACATTCATAGAACTGTGTCATGTAACATGAAGACAAATGACAATGCATGTTGATTTGGGTGCAAATAAAGTGCATGTTTATTTAGCAGTTAGCCCACAAGCACAATAGTAGTATATATAATATTAATACAAGAAATATATGCCACCATTTACAACAAGCATACAATAAATGCAATCAAACTAATTCCTTAGTTTCAAAATGTGATTGCACAGGACTATTTTTTTTCAGCAATGAATCACTTATCTTTGGTTCTTGGGGTCTTTTTTAAATGCATGTGGCCTTTAAAAAAATTAACCTGCTGACTGGCATAATACATGCAAAAACTAAATAAGAGAATATGACACTAACAAAGTTTATTCTGCACCCTGGAGTTAAAATAGCATATGTAAACTGAGAGCTCCAAGTCTTGCGCAATGTCTCACCTTTTCTGAAAATACCAACATTCTTTCATTTTCTGATAAATCAGTCATTCTTATTGGAAATTCAGAAATGTGAGGGTTGAGCTTGGTAAAGCCAAATATAAACAGAAGTGAAAACAAAACAAAAAGATGGCTTTTGAGGGTAATTTCCGTGACATGACTAAATAAAAGTCCAAAACAAAGACAACGAACACTTTGTTTTTTCAAACTTATGCCACGTCAAAAAAACCTACATCTCTGAGTAAAGAATAGGTTGCAAGAAAAAGTACCATAAAGTGGTTCAGGACGTACAACTAACCACTCATTACTCTCCACAGACTTCCAGCAAACACAGATGATATTACTGCCGAGCCATTTGTTGGCCGTTACTAATACGATCTTACCACCTCTGCACATAAGCGGCCTGCTGTATGCAGACCATTCATCGGACTGGGATGTGATGTTAGACTCGGCCAATGACCATCCGGACAACCAGGGCCCCCAGCAGCAGGGCAGGGCTGGATCCCAGGGCCCCTGCAGCATTGTGGTGGTCCCCATGGCTGTGACCCTTGTGAGGCCCGTTGCAGTCATCATTAAAGCAACACTCCATTTTGGCTCCAGAGTTTCCATGGTGAGCCTTGTCGCAGAAGGACTTGTAGGAGCAGGACTTCATGACAGTGTCTGTCAAGGGGGAACAAAATACGCGATCTTAGCCAAAATGGCAGAGCTTTGTGAAAAAAAAGTAAGCTGTGTTTATAGCCAAGTTACAAGTTAGTAATATTTACATGTGATGAAGGGGCCATCAAGTACCAGGCACTTGTACACACAGTTAGTTTATGTTCAAAACTGGAAAAGTTACAAAAGACCTGATAAAATCTCATACATGCTTTTTCCATCAGTAGGTCACACTAGCCACAGTACAGTAACATTAATAATTTTACAGACTGGTATTGCAGACTTATGGTCTAGGAAATAAATCATTAGGCTGGGCCATGGTCATTGGTTTACACCAAATGTTTGTTCAACTTAAAAAAGAAGCTGAGGCTGAAGCGATAATTTATTTGTGAAGCAATGACACATCTTCACAATTACTCCACAGAGAGATGATTAAATGTGTGTTTCTAAACCACTTTTACCAAGTTCAGCACTAGAACCACGGTCTGTGGTTCGTCAGAGTTATCTGATTCTCTGATTGGACCAACAAGTTGGCCAGCTAAAGAGTTAACCCAACCAGGAGCCCAGCCTCTCAGCCCCATCCCCCTCTTCCTCCTCCTACTCCTCCTCTTCCTCCTCTGCCTCCAAGATGCGGCTGACTTCTGCCCTCCAACCCACGGGAGATGCCACGCCATGTGGCTTTCTCTTCCCCCAAAGCGCTGCCTCAGCGTATTCTACCCCAGCGAACATGTGGAGGGAGTTAGTGGGGGCTTAGTAATGCAATCTCAATTCAGTTCTAGCCATGCTGAATCACTATTTCCCAGTAAAGTCTTCCCCTCAAATCTGAGGCGAGATCTGGACAGAGCTATTAAAAGAACTGCGGTGGCTGTGAAACTCGGATTAATCAGGTGCTTTTTCTTTGTCCTCTGGGCCTGCGGGGACAGTGCTGGCTGTGAGCCAAAATTAAAACACAGGCTGCTGCAATCTTCCACAGGCGCCTCCATCCTCTCCAACCATATCACAGGCAGAGATGGATGTTGTTAATAAATACTCCCAGTAGGACTTTAGTGCCTGAGCCGGCATGATGAGAGCAGGCTGAGGTTTGGGCCTCCACAAACAACCAGCGACAGGCACACGCTGTGATTACAGGGGGTATGGCTCGAGCCTGAACTGCCCTTAAATCACCACTTTCCTTTGCCGACAAAAAAATGAGGAGAAGACATTTATACTAGGTTTCCTGGCTTTTTAAATGCTCCCATCAGAAGTGTGATGTAATGGAACACAAATACTAAACTGCTTTGCTTCGAAAGAATCATTTCTGCATTGCCCTTATTTGGAATCTACACATAGGCTTGTTTCAATGCATGGTTTCACTTGCACAAGAACAAAACAAATAATATTTTATCCATAGTATTGCGAATGTGTGTGAGTCTGTGGGCATTTGGCAATATAGTGAAATGAATATTTTCACTCAAGCAATAAATAGAAAATAATCCATTATTACAAGTCATACCTTGTACACTGTATAATACCAAATTGTGTTATTCAGTGGCAAAAAGGGTTACATAAAACTCCACAAAGTCCATGTTATCAGGCAAAATACAGTGATGTAACTAAGAATTAGTTTCTAGAGCTATTGAATAGTTAGCTAGTTGCATAGCTTGTTATATCAGTATGATAATGAGAAATGCATTATTGCCTTGGCAACGATGGACAGCTTCACAATTAAGAACTACGTCAAATACTATCAGGAACCAGGAGATCAGCTTTAAAATCAGTTTCTTAGTGCCACCTTGTGGCAATTTATATTTGTGCATCAACAAAAAGGAGGAGAAGTTCTTAAACAGTTTGACCTTGGGACCCCAATGAAGACTTCATCACCCTCTTGTGACCCATCACAGCAGGAAAAAGTAAACAAGTTCAATTGTGAATATGCAACATTGCATTCAAAACTGCTTGAAGTTTGCACTATATTTGACCTACATTAATACATTATTAGGTATACAACAGCTAGTTGCAACCATGCATTGAGATTTAATGTAGGTCAATTATAGGTCAAACATAACTGTGTGCTGTAGTAACATGAGCAATTATTTGTTTAACAGGCAATATTTGTTAAAAGGGTGTATTTAATATCCCTATTTGCCAATGGAGCATATATACAATGTAATTGTTTTTTTTTTCTTCAGGGATTCCTTTACAGTATAGTTCAACCTCTTGTATGTTATTACCTAATTAATCGATGAACAATATTACAGGCTATTTTATAGTACAAATGATCAGTTCTGCCTGTACGGGAAATTATGTTACCCTCTGGTCCTGAAGCCAACAGTGGCTCTGTTAGTTATGTTTTGTGACATCACAGTGTCAAGAGAGCACTCAGTGTTTGCTGTGATTACTGGCCGTTTGAAGTATTTGTACCTATGGGCCTTGTAGATAATGACTGTGTGAAGAGCTTGTACAGAATGGACTCTGTAGTTACTGTGTTCCAAAATGTACCAAAAATATTTATAGCAAATGCTTTTATCCTGAGCAACTTACACAACATTTTACATAGACTGTATTTACACAGCAGGATATTTAATGAAGCGTGTCAAGTACTATGGCTCAAGACTACAACACCAATGCCCCATCTGGGAGTCAAACCTGCAAATCCCACATCTACTGCTTCACTGATCATGTACTCACTTGGTCCTGTGATGGTGGAGCAGGCATCTGCAAACTGTGGGCAGCTGGCAGAGCCCTGTCGGTTGCACTCCTCTTCGTTGGACGCCACGCATGTGTGACACTTCAGCGCCTCGCCTTCACACAAAAGACAAAGAGAAGGCAGCTGACTGATGGCTCAGAACACTGTGTCACTGACCTGGCACACGACAGAACCAGCAGCACCAGCACCAGCAACCAGATTTTTCCCCCATACGCCCACAGAGGGCAGGCACAAATATAGCCCCATACCACCAGGAATGCAGACCCAACTTAGCCTATAAGCCTGTACTGGGGCTTCTGACTGGGGTCAATTATCCCTTATCGACTACAGATATGGGTCATATTAAATCACATTGCTAATGACAGCCATTACAGCACTGAAGGATGGAATAATGTCTTATTACTGTGGAACCCCTGTGCTCTTTCTTTAAAACATAGTTAAATTTAGCAAGGTGTGGAAAATCAATAAACTTGTACCCTGTTTTGAGGCCTAAAAAAATCAGATGGTGAAGTGAACGGTCGGCACACTCACTATGGACTGCCAGGGCAGCGAGGAGCAGTGAGACCAGGAGAGTCTTCATGGTGCTGAGAGGGATGGAGCGCTGTGCTGGAATGAGGTGATTTAGGAGAGACAGGACAGCACTGAGGAGCATTAAGATCTTATTGCTAATCCCTCTCTAGTCTGCACACGCAGCACCTGTGAATAATGGACTTAAAGAGGCTCACTTTAACTGCTCTGCCCCATCATGCAGTGACCAGGCCCATCAACCACAATGGGCTGCACTAGTACCATGGAAAAACAACAGACGTGCACTTATTGTTGGTCATGGGGTTTTAGACAAGCATTATAAAAACTGATGTGTTGTGCATCTCAGTGAATCTGTGTGAAGTCAGGCATTGACTATTACAAACATTACTAACATGTGATAGCCCCATATAGGTGAAGGCCTCTGCAGATTCGGTTTTAATTCAATTTATTTGTATAGGACTTTTTATAAGAACTTGGTCACAAAGCAGCTTTACATAGATCCCAGGCCTGATACCTCCCCCCTCAACATAAGACAACAGTGGCCTGACTTTGCGCAGAATCCAGCTCAATGGCCACCACTGGGCAGTATCAAGTTTAGCAGCACAGCATAGCAATGTTGTCTGGTCAGTATAAACCAATTTCATATTTTCCCCCACAATCCTTACTATTTTTGTGTTTCACATCAGTGCACATTGATAATATTTTGCCTTAACAATTCTTTGGATCACATGACTGAATACTAATAACCTGCTTTTTTTAGACAATCACATTTTGCCATGTGATACAGATTCTGACATCTTCAATGAATGTACTTAGAATAACAATAATGTAAAAAGCAAGTCTTGTCAAGGACAAGTGGTACTCAAAGAAACATACATTTGTCCCACATACATTTCTGTGGGTTATGACGTCAGCTGTTTATCTACTACAGTCCAGTTCATTTTCACTTAAATATAGTGTCATTCAAGCTATATAAAATTCTCAGTGTCTGACACCTCAGAAATAAGACTATTATAATGAAGAGCATGAATAATGTAGATGCTCATGTGAGCAGTGTTGAACCACTGGTTTGTGACCCTCTGTATTGAATGACTGCAGTGAGTCATGGCCTTCCTTCAGGGCTCTCAAAAGGACACATTGTCTGTACACAACAGTATGGAAACCCAGCTGCTACTGCCCTTAATCGCAAGGGCAAAGTTTGCGTCTCTGCACATTAATAACCATCATCCTCTTGGGGCTGCATGAGTTTCTGTCAGAGGGAATTAGTGTTGAGTATAAGAGGATAAGCAGACCATTCCTGACCCACAAACATACACACACTTACAGTTGGACCCAGAACAAGAAATAAATGGCTTACTATCATTCCAATTAAAATGACGGGGAAGCCTTTAAAATCATCAGCATTTCGTCATGAACACTGCAAACAGTTCTGTGCAGAACTAATGAAACATAAGTACAAGCCCTTGATAGACTGGTTTTCATTTCAGTTTCCGTGTGAGAAATATCAACATACAAAATAGACCATATGTCATATCACACACACTGATAATTACGGTAATTTTTATTCAGGCAATGAGATTTGGACAAAATATATATTAGTAAACATTGTAATTTCACTACAGGTTTTTTCCACTTTACAAAGATTAATGACAACAGGAAAAATGGTTCTTTGTCATTTCTGTACAAAAAATGCAATCAAACAAAGCTTGAACTCTAAAAGGAAATGAGAGAATGTGTTACTTGCTTCAACATAACTACAGACTGTCTGAGTTCAGAATTAATTAGAAAACTGTAACCATTTGGCACAAAGAAATCACTGCCTTTTGTCAGCTAATAGAGGAGTATTGATGTAGGCGATTGTTTGCGTATGTGTTTGTATGTGTGTGGGGGTGGGGTGTCAGAACGTATGGAGGTGTATGTGTGTATGCATGTGTATGTGGGGGGTGTGCATGTGCAGAGGTGTGTGGGTGTGTGTGGGGAGGGGGCAGAGGGGAAGTGAGATGTGGAAAGGAGATGTTGTTGCTAAAGGCTCTTCTTTAGTCATGGCAAACGTCTAGACTGGGCATACAAAAACAACAGCAAAAGCCAGGCCAGCAAGCATGCCTCACTGCCAGTCTCTCCTTCCACTTACCACAAAATCAAACATGTAAAACAAAGAGAAGTGTGAGCACTTAATGAAAAAACATACAAACTCAGGTTCATCATCCTCTGATGTCATGGAAATTGTTCATCAACGCAACATACCATTTTACGCCCATTTCAGTTTAAATAAAATAAGAAGAAAATCGTTTGATCATTTTACAGGAGCACATAATTTGATTCTTTGGAAGTTAAGTGCCTAAAATAATAATAATAATAAAAACAATAATCTGCAGAAAGCAGAATTTGTGGACTTATTCACAAAAGTAAATATCCTTACTTTCAAACAACCTCCTAACTTACAGTATTTGTTAATTAAACATACCCGCACTCATTCATTTCATATTGTTACAGTACTCCAATGTGTACCCCTTAAGCCAACATTTGACATTGTAAAAGCACTTGTTTTCAATTAAAAAGGAGCTGATGCAGTATATGGCAGAACTGCACAGCTTCATTCAGCTTTCTTGGGGAGTGCTGAACTTTTCAAGAAAAACTATTCATGAAGCTAAAGCCTGGTCCGCTTTGAAGTGCAATAGCACTTGCATGTATAGCAACCACTGTGTCAAAACCAATGCATTGGTATAATGTGTCAATGTTGGTCAAATGAAACAAGGCAAAAACCACTACAAAGAAGTTGGTCTCCAATGGAAAACTTCACTGAATATGAGTCAGTGAAGAAGTCTGCCTGTTTATCCTTTCTGTTGGTCAAAGGTAAATGACTCTCTTTAAGCTTTAAGTGCATATATCTAATTCAGGATGGGCTTTCACCCACTGAAGCGACCAAACTGCGTGAGACACCTGATTGTGACAGAGACTTAAGGCTTGAATTTCAAATTCACATCGAAAGCTTTACTACCAGCTTTTCATGGATTTCCAACAAGCCACACTATCGCCACTTCAGAGAAAATGCTAACAACCACTGCTGCTCTGAAAAGGGAAAATTACACACAATTAGCCTCCTTCTTTATACAATACATATTCACATAGAGTGAAGAGGAGACCATTTCTGCCCCCTGAGAGCATGCTCTTGCTGTGTCAGAACTGGGAAATAAATCTGGGGCTTGTTTGGCCTCTCATTTACAGCTCATTTCCTGTATAAAGTGTTTCCACCCTCACACTCCAGAGTGATACATCTGTCCAAAAAACATGCGTCTTGATCCTGTCAGGAATTTCAGGCCGACGCTGACGCATTTAAATGACCAAATACAATTTAAACAAAAATAAAGAAACAACATATTTTCAAAAAATGTAAAATACAGTTTTCGAATGAAAGTATTCTTTTTTTCATCTTCTCCACAAATGACTCAGTTTTGACAACCACAAAAAATAGAGTATCTGCACACACAGAAACAAAAGAGTTTTTACGTCATTGACTTTGTTTGGAAAAGACGTTTTTATAGATGCTCAAACTACTGCTGTTTGGACTCATCAATGGCTGTGCATTCCTAGCCAGATGTTAGCCTGGGATTACAGCCTGCACAGCTCCAGTTGTCCACATTAGCGCTTACGGGCATCTTCATGCTTGTAAATATGGCCGTGAAGGTCTAAAGCCTAATTGGTCAGCATAGCAAGGCGATCTAGAGGCATGGGCTGATTGCTGGGAAGTGCTTGGGTGTCATCTGCGGGTCACATGCACAGTGTAGAGGAGATACACGCGGGGCTGACGGGCGGTGGGGTTGAGGGGTCAGGCCTGGGTCCCCACAGAGTTTTTAGTCTGTTTTTCCCATCTTAGCGATCAGTTCGTCACAGATCTTGGTGAGCTCCTCAATCTCTTGATTCTGGAAAGAAAAAGAGATGTTTGTTACCCTTGAAAGAACTAGTACAACATAATTATGGAGGTTTATGCACTCTCAAGACAAATTCTACAAATACACTCTCATACATGAAATAAAAGCATTATACAGTGTGTGAGATCTGCAGCAGCTAGGACAGTAAGGGTGACAAGCAAAAAACTCACCTATATTTATGGGTTCAAGCACCAACTATATTCACTTGTTTTTTTTTTTTTTCAAGTGTCACTGATGGTTCCTTGGGTTTCTAAGCTATATTAGTTCTTCACAATTAATTGCTAGGTGCCCACAGCGAGACATTTATTTATCTTATTTGTAGTGCTGCAGGGCACTGAGATCATGCACTAAATCAGCTCCAGAAAGGGAGAGGAAATGAAAAACAAGGAGTTGTATTTAAAGTGAACACATGGACAGGACACGCTGAGCTGAGTCACTCTCTCACCTTCTGATGGAGAGCTCTCTCCAGAGATTCCACTTTCATCTGCTCCTTCCGTAGGCTGGCATTCAGAGCCAGGCTCTCAGAGGTGGCTTTGGAGCGCACCTGAGCTATTTCCTCATTGGCCCTGCAGCAGAGGAGAGAGAAAAAGTGAGAGCGGGAGTGGGAGTGAGAGTGAGAGCGAGAGCGCGAGAGTGCGGGAGAGGGAGAGAGAGAAAGAGAAAGGGAGGGGAGGGAAAGAGTCAGGGAAAGATGGACAGAACAAAAAACAAAGACAGAGAGGGAGAGAGCAAGAGGGGGATAGATGAGGATAAATGAGAGCTATGCACTAGCTTGAAAATCTATGCACTGTTGATGATACATGGTTTCTGCAGTTCTGTGATTTGTACACCTCTCATCCCATTACTGACGGTTTAGCTGCTCTGTTTCTACATGGCACCCGGCAGCAGATGTAGTCTTACTTGTCTAGTTTCTCCTCAGCGTGGATCTTGAGGGTCTGGTATCTCTGCTCTTCCTGTTTCACTCTGGCCAGGTACTCCTGAGCGCATTTCTTCAGCACTTCCTCATTCTGGAAGTGAAACAAAGAGTGAACTCCCCAGGAAAAACCCAGATCCCACACTGAAAATTACACTACATTACCGTCACTGAGCAGATACCCTTATCCAGACTGACTTTCAACACAAGAGAACATGAGTGCATCCACAAGAGGCAAGAGCAGTTGTGCTACAGACCTGCCGAATAACTCTTCTGGACCAGGGAGTGTAGGTATAACATCACTAAAGCATTGGACTAGCGATGTAAACCCATAATTCTGATACCATTTAAAATTAACAAGCACCGTCTGGATAAAGGCAGAATGAAACACACTCAATAACACATGTAATGTAATGACAGCACTGACAGAATAAATGTAGATTTCAAGAAGGGTTTTTCAATCAATATTTCATCAGTTCACGACCAAAATACCCTCATAAGTCTATAGTGAAATATAGACACATTCATTAAACAGAATCAAGATGTCATGTATAGCATTAATGAGAGCGATTCCTGATTTTGTCATCATGGAGGTGTCTATAAAACCTGGGCGCTAAACAAGCAAGCCTACCTTCTTGAAGCCCTCGAGGACAGTCTTCATGTTCTCGTACCGCCTGAAGAGGTCAGAGAGGGATCGCTCCACGGAGTTGAGGTCAGCCAGGGCCTGCTCCTTCTCCGTGGTCAGCTGCTGCATGCTCTTCTGGGAGGTCATGGTGGAGCGCTGCTCGTCCTCTGTGAGCATCAGAAGGCTGATTATACGCTGACCATACACTGACCATCATGTGTGTTAATGCCAACTGCCAAGGATCCCAAACACACCCTTGTGGGAGCATGTTGTTCATTTTGAATTCATCTTTCCATGCATGTCTTCACATAAGTTACAGAGGCCAATAATCAAAGATGTCAGAGGACAGGGCCTGTATTCTTAAGGCGTCTTTATAAATATGCCTGCCAAGGATTAGCTCTGCTTTTCAGGCCATAGTAGGTAATGTTAGGCTATGCCCAGAGAAACATGACCTTAGATCAGCACTTCTGTTCAAATGCATTATGAATGTGTACCAACATTGGACTCACCTATCATCTGTGCAATTGTTTTCTCATATTCTGCAACAATCTTCCTGCAAATGAATTAATTTGCTTGAGTCAGTTCACTGTGGTTCATTATTTTTATGTACCAAGAGGGTTTTTTTTAAACCTGCAGTATAAGAAAAGAGCTTTGGGTGGGCCTACCTCATTTCTATGACCTCCTGCCTGCTCTCTGTGTACTTTTTTTTCCATTCGTTGGCCTCGATTTCTTTAGTTATGATCTATGGCAGAAGAAATTTTTCATTACTGAGGCCAGCAATGGAAGTACTTGTTCTAATACTGAAAATTCATAAAGACTTTTAATGGTGATACGAAATTAGGTTAACAGTGACAGTGATGCATTCAAACACAGGATTATAGCTTTAAACCCAAAACCAATGGTTTGAGTGAATTAACTGATTCTCATACATTTCGATCACCAAAAGATTATCACTGTGAGTGTATGTCCCTCTGAATATATAAGGAAAAAATAACATGTAAACAGCAAATACAGAAGTAGGTCTGCAGAGAGAGAGTTGGTGGGTTGGCTGAAAGAGCTTGTGAAACAGAGCTGTTACCTCTTCTCTAATCAGAGTGAGAACAGCTGCTTTGTCAGCTTCGCTGATACAGATGGTATCAAGAACTGGACTTCCTTTGTCATGAGTCTCACTTCCTGCCAGCTTTGTGCTTTTGGTTTTCGAAGGGTCTTCATACTGTGCAGAAGAGGGCAAAGAAAACAGCTGTGGCTTCAAGGAACAACTGGGATCAGCATCAGACACTCACACACTCATACACACACACACACTCACACACTCATACACACACTCACACAGCAGAGTAAGGAGCAGCATCTGAATGGCTTTAAAAGGACCTTGGGGGTTCTGGGACTGCCCTTACTCTAACTAACTGAAGCTTGAAAAACTTGATTACTTTTCCCACTGTTGGCAAGCAGCTCTTTTGCATGTAGTGCACCTCCACACAGTGAATCGTTACTCCTTTCTGCTCCTTTTCATACATAAAGAGTGCTGTGAAACCATGAAGCAGAACTTTTTGTGTGGTTTTGACGTCTGTGGTGTATTTCTTGTAAGGATCACAATGGAAATAAGCTTTACAAGCTGTATTGTGTTTAAATCCTCGACCATTTTAAATGTATGTGATGGCTGCTTTAGAGCAGGATTATATGTATTTTTGATCATCAAATAAATCATCATCAATCATCATCATCATCATAAAACCACACAGCCTGACACACGTTTTGGTTTGAATGGAATCAGGATCTAATTTGTTTATACTGCATTATGATTGAGTGGGAAAGGGGAGGGTTTTCTTCCTTTTCCTCCACCAAGCAAAAATCCTCATTCAACTAAATCTCTGCCACTTGCCAGCACTCGCTCTCAAGATGTCCTTCAGCAGATTATGACGTAGTTGAAAAAATAATCCCATTTACTAGAACATCTTTATCTCTGTCTCAACACAATGCATTCACACATGCTGACTGGAAAATGACCTTTCACTCATTTTACGTTTACATTTCAGGTTTCAGCCTGCTGAATGGCTCAGAGATGGTACGGTTCATGACAGAACACAGATGCAAAGCATATTTCGGCTCAATGCCAAGACTGGCTTTCACAGAAGGTTTCACAAAGTTCAGATATTCTTATCAACATTTTATACAGCAAGTTTCATGACCGGATTTACACATAGTACTTGGATGATGTTTTGACATTGTCTTTCACTTTGGTAGGCGTAATTGTCAGGGCTTAAAAAAGATCCTGAAACACAGTATAAATCCATGCTTTGATCTACCCAAGGGCTATGGAATAATAATGAGCACTTGTATAAAAATAATGTAATATTATAAATACTTATTTCTGCTCATGTGCCTTTTTACAAAGCCGACACTGCACTCAATGAGAGAGGCAGTTTTCACTGTCGTGAACTGCATTAGAAAGAATGTGTTATTTCCTCAAATATTCTATACAAGCTGAAAGACTATAAGCAAGAGAGCAGTGTTAGTCACTAACTAACAGCATAACAACAACACAAATGCAAATGTGTAACCTACTTTCCCCTTTGTTAATGCCAAGTTTCTCACAGTCTCTACAGACTACAGGAAGTGTGAGTCCTCTTAGCCTATTAAAGCCTGTGATTGGCACATTCTTTATGATGCGTACATGGTACTTGAGTTTATGTAGGTCACTGTAATGTTATTACTGTTGCATTGCATGGTTGGTTAATGATCACCTCATAGATTCCACACAGCCAGTGTCCTGTCTGTCTACTGCTGTGCAATATTATAGACCACGTTTCTTTATAGATCAGCATTTTGCTCACCCATGCATTAACCTCTGGTATCTATACTGATGTCTAGCTTCAATGTAAATTAGCTTTGAGGTCTAATAGATACCATAAATACCACTATCTAATGCATCTACCATATTATGCACAAAAGTACAGTGCACTCTACTGTATCAGTCTGAGTTCATTGTGTAATAACCTAGCTGTGAACACTAATTGTTCAAAGTTCAAAACTGTGTCAAAATGAATCAATGATGCATTAGAATCAAATGTTTGAACATGCAACATTGATGACGTCATTACAGATAGACCTTGAACACACAACTGACAAACCGACTTGCATCTTACCACCATCTGGTGGTCACCATAAGCCATTGAGGCAGGCACTAAAGTACAGAAGCAGTAATATACCTATCAAATATACTCTACATTACTGGCATTTTTTATTTTAACTCATTTAAGTCCCATTTTATATTGATAGTGATACACTGTCACAGTGATACACTGACCTACGAACATACTATTTACACTGCTGGCGGTTTTATGTATTCTCCAACATTGAAAGGCACTCTGGGTAAGACTATCTGCTAAATAGCTTCGTAATGTGATGTAATAAAACCACTTCAAGCCGTCTGTGGTAGATAACTGGTAAAAGTTAGCCGTTGACTCGTCCTCCTACGGACATTACCCAACTCCAGATGGGTCATAAAGACACTGAGTTCAGCCTATGCTTGTGGTGAGTGCCTTTCATAACTGGACAAGTCAGAATATAATGATGACATTTGTGATGATGAAGCTGTGGTGATAAAATGTATGCAGAATATTCTCTGCTCATGTGCTCCACTGATACCATATTTCAACAGAGACTGATATATGCCTTGGTGCACACTCACCGGAAAGCAAGAATCTTTCTCCTCCAGGCTGTCTGTTATTTTCATGTCTATTCCTGTAGGAAAAATAAAGAATGTTAAGATATACAGATGTGCAAAAAAGGTTTAATTAATATTCCACCCAGAAGCTTACTGGGGCTTTCCAGCTCATATACATTGAAACATAGACCATCTGTTATGACATATCTACAACACACAGGGAGAGAATTATTTTAGTTTTAAAGGCAATGCATTTAAATGGATTTTCTGCATCAGGATACTGTACTTTCTTTTGTGAATGTTTGAATGACATGTATTTTACCACCAGTAGGTGGCAGCAGTCACCAATGTAACTAGACATGGCAAGCCAACATAACATAAAGAGAAACCAGACCATCACACGTTTTATATATTGTCAGGCCTAATCTAAATTCCAGACTCTGGTGTAGCTGAATTTTTTATCTTAATACAGCCCAACATACCCCCATTTAACCGTTACAACAAGAATAGCTGGCTGCATGATTACACAGGTTATTTGCAAGCAATCTGGATCACTGACCAAATCTCAGTTATGTAAATCTTGAGCAAGTAATGGTAATGAGTCATTTACATTACATCATAGATTTAGCTTCCTTGACTGTCTATTCCATACATTATAACATCGACAAAGAGAAGCGAAAACATCTCCATGTATAGAGAACAATATAGTGACTTTAGTCCAAAGTCAGTGTACCTTCAGGAGTATACCTATTCCTGGGAGCACATTAATACCTTGGTTATAAATCAGAGTACTTGTTTCCCATTGTGGGATATAAAGTCCAAAGTTGCCATACAGCATGCACAAAAACTCTGTGTGAGTCAGTACAGTTCTGCACAGGAAGCTTTATATCTCTCTAAACTGCAGCTTAAGTGCCTGGAGTGGTATGCACATTCATTCTGCCAAAACACCAGGCTGGAGTTTCTCCAGAAAGTGTCAGTTTTCTCATGGCTCATCCATTTAGCCCAGCCTGCCTTGAAAATTGTGCGAAAATGTTCTCAGTTAAATTTTTTTTTTCTCTGTGCAGATTAGATGGTTGCATTGAGATTGTTTCTATACTCATAGTTCTGATCAATTTAACAAATGCACACTCTAAGAATACAAATAAAAGTAAACAAATAAGATATTACATAAACATTAAAAAAAATTGGTCAGAAAACATAAGGCAATATTTTAAGAAAGTTTCACACACACTCTTCATTTTCCAAAGATTGCGACTCCAAGCATTTTGATGGCTGTGTAAAGAAAGGCTGCGATCCAGGAAATATGAACACAGAAGTGCCTATATTTCAGGAAGTCTCTTTCAGAAACAGCTTTCATCAGCCACCACACAGAGAAGGAAGAATAATAAAAGGAATTCTGAGTCTGTGAGCTCTGAAGTATATTTCCCAGCATGCACTTGGCGGTTATGAAAACTCCAGCATTCAGCAGACAACCTATTCCTGCTGTGTGCCAGGACAAGGCTGCTCATCGCTGCAGGTCTTTTACAATGTCACTTCAGGGGCTCTGAGGGCTGGTTAGCTATATGGATGTGTAGCAGGGTGGCAGGGGCTTACTGGGTCTTGAATGAAATGATGGCTGACCCTGTATTATAGCCTGACATTTATTTTATTGATTTTGCACAGGTTACCATCCACTCAAACAGACCCACAGGGGTTTAGGAAACAGTTTAATCTATCGATTTATTTACACCTTCCACAGAGCTTAAAGGACTTTGCTGTGGAGAATACGTGGGGTAAACAGTGTGAAAGGGCTCAATCATCTAGGGGTAGGAGTTCCTCAGATATCCTATTCCCAGTCTCCATTACATCCACTTTCATCTGAGTGACTCAACTTCTTGAAGACAAGATTGCTCTTATTTTCCTCTCTTTACATTAAAGAATGAAGAGTTAAGGGCACGAGGAGCCTTCAGTCACAGTAATGGATTTTTCAGGAAAATAATGGGGGATACACTGTAAGATTCCACTGTAACTGAAAGCAATACATTCCAATGTGTTTGTACTGTGAGCGAGACAACAGAAGCCACTAAGATTCAGGCAAGAAGAATCAAAAGCCTTAAGACATAAGGGATTTCATTACAGACATAGTGCTCAGCTAAGCTGGTGTGTGAGAGAATGAAAGACACAGATATAGAGAGGGGGAGGGAGGGGCTGAATACATCAGGAGAGGAATTACATCTTCAGTAACCCGTAACATTCCATGGACAGTAACCTAGGGGAGGACGCCGGGTGAGGTAATGTGCTTCTAAGACAATTCAAACACCTTCAGGGTACAAAATAAAACGTGCTGAAAGGGACTGAGGAAAAACACTGGCTTCAGATGAAGGCAATACTGAGCCCTGGGCAGGCAAGGTGCTTCCTTGAGTTAAAAAGACAGTGGCAGTGACTACTGCACCATTCTCCTGGAACAAAATGTTCTATAGGGATGAGCATTGCTGAGCACTGTGGAACATAAGGGTGGACATGCTTCTTTTGATGCAGAAAGCAACTTCCTGTGACACAGGAATTGTGTGCTGATGTGCTTACCTTCACCGACCAGCTGCTTGTTGCTGCCACAGTCCGAGGGCTTGTCGTCAAGCTCGGCTTTGCCTGGTTTCTGCCCTGACACTGTCGAGGCCAGTTTCTCTTCATCAGTGGCGTGGCCCTCACGGTGAGCAATGTCAGGGACCTGGGACTCCGCTGGCTCATCCTCCTACAGACAATGGACACACAGAAACACAGAGAGTAAGACAAACTCAACTACAGCACAGCAACATCACAGTAGATGGAATGGACATGCATGTTATGTACCTATAGAAAGACCGATAGATAGTTCTACTTTTAATACTTCCAGTCTCTGATAGAGTATTAGGATAGCTTTATTAACTCTCCTGGCCTATGCTTTCAGCAAAATGATTGGATTTGTTCAGGGTGAATTTGTTTGGCTTAAGCAGGTCATCATTTCACACACCAGCCCACAAGAATATTAATTAATTACAGGTAGTTCATTAGCAAGGTGTACTCTCAAAAGTTGGGCAGGAACACCACAAGGAAAGCAGTCATCCACATTATTAGACAAGTGAGGCATATAAAGCATAAACCACAATGTACCCTGTGATTATGGCATTTGGGGCAGAATGGAGGAATAACAGCAATTTATTGATCTGAGTACACTGTGCAACTGTTTATCTTTCAGCCCTGCTTTTGTCCTCATGGCTGCTTGCTATCTGAAGTGCGCCACACAAAAAAATCGGTTGATGACTCATGAGTTTGTCATTGTGCCAGGACAGCGCCGCAGTGGTGCTGAGAGAGTTGATCATTAGGAGACCAATTCATTTTCTAGCCTATAGAGGGCACTGTTGAGCAGCAAAGAACAGCATGGGAAAAGCTACACCATGGATGCAATGTCTGCTTGGTACTGGGACTGCTCTGTGCCTGTGAGTGCCTGTGGCATGCACTTACATGATGGCACACACAAGATGTGAGACTGAAGGTTTCTTCTGTGATGCAAGACAATGCAATTGTCTGTATGCTTTATCCTTGTTCTCTGTTCCTCCCAAATTTCAGAAGCAGCCCAGTCCCCTCACTGATACACAGGTGTTGCCAAAACACTGAAAAAATATTTTACAAGTTTTTACAGTCTTACCTGACTGCAGACATCCAGAATCAGAGATTGATTTTCGTACTTCTTCACTTTGCATGTGTTCCTATGAAGAAACAGCATGGTGGTCAGTGCATGTGATACAAATCAAACAGTGGGATGGGCATCACATTAGGGCCTCATTTTGTCCTTGCATACGTGCTATCCAGAAATCTATTTAAGAGCACCACTAGATGGGAACACATTGACTTGAATAGAAAAATCACACTGTGGTCAGTACTGCAGCAAGATAAAGCCAGTCTTGTGAACAGACCAGTGATGTCATTACAGAGCCATCAATCACTCACAAATTGAGTTTGAAAGTAGGTAAATGCAATAATCTTGTCTAATAAAAAATAATTGGCCCATGTCATTAAGCTTCTGCAATGCACAAAAGCAGAGATGCACAATGCCTAAAATGTCTGTTTGCTGCCATGTAGGAAGATGAAAGCAGTAGCTACATTTCTGATCAAGAGCAAATTTTCCCTCAACAGACTCACAGTTACCCACTGCCTCTGTTTGGGACAATGTGACCTCAGAACAAAGAGTCAACTGAGGCAAGTTAATGCATATGCCCTACTAATGCTGCAGGGATCAATAGTGGCCCATCCAATCATGATGTGGGCCTGTCTGTGTTCAGGGTAATTATTTTCATTGGCAGAGGCAGGAGGGCTCTGCTCACTGCTCTGTGTTCCTGCTGCTGCCTGGGTTGCTGGGATAGATACTGAGATTGACGCAATGACTGGAGTGGCTTGTTCCAGAACTGTGTTTCAGGCCTAAGCCCTGCATAGCAGAACCAAAGCTCCACAATACTCCACAACATACACTCCATTTTATTTGTGGTCTCCATTAGCAAAATAAAAATACACTCAATAAAAATAAAAATATCTCAAGTTTCTCCATCAAGGTTAACCTAGGTTTACCAAGTGAAGGCAACAACAGGTGTGGTCTGTATTGACAATGCATTCAGACATGTGTCACTGAAGTACCACGAGCCAAAATTTTTCCAAGAGTATTGCAGCAAGGATAACATGTTCTTTTGGTTGGTGTGTTCATTTATATCATGTCTAGGGAGACGTTCCAATCATTCAGGTGCACAAATACACACTCTAATCTGACAACTTTCTGACCTTCTATAATGCACTAAAAGCAGGAAGTGATGTCAAATGTTTTCTCACCCCACCATAACCAGGAAGGTGCTGCTATAAGGCAGGGGGTTTCTAGATTTTGGAAGCCAAAGCATTGTGGATTCAAACTTGCATGTGGTGTTTGCTGTTGTTAAGATCCTCCATTTAAGAAGCTTTAAAAGACTCAGAGAAATATTTTCAGTACTTGTTTCTATGCAATGTTTCCTTCTGTGCATAAGTCTATGCAACAACAGTTTCCTTGATAGAAATGTTTCCCAAAAACTATTCCCACTAAGTGCAGTAAGAGCAATTAAAACACATAAACACATTTAAGAGTCTCCGTCATAATTAGTTTCAGAATATTTAATAGTATGTGGACACACAGCAAGTTTGGTTGAAGGTCTCTACCTCAGAAGCATAAATTCAACAATAAATAGCAAATCCCAGTTGAATGGAGTGCATGTACTGTTGATTAAGAGATAGATGAGATGGCAGAGGAGCTTCATTAAGAATGTCACATAAAAGAACAGTAAGAGAGTGATGGGGATAGCTCAGCCAGCAGAGAGCTCTTCGGCTTACACAAGCACTGAGTTTAGTGCTTGGCATGACAGCACACATACCTGAGCTCAAGACCATGCAAAGACATAGACTTAATGGACCCTGAGATGGGGAGAGGGGGCAGGCCAAAGCACATGAGGCGGGTGGGGGAGAGAGAATACCTACTTACAACAGAAAACAGAGAAATCGAACTTGCTCAGTTGTCCTGATGCAAACAACATGGATGAAGGTACACAGAGACAAGAACATCATGGAGGTGGGAGAGGGGTGGGGCAAATGGACAGTTAAAAAGGATGGAGAGGGAGAGAGAAGAACAGGTGAGTGTTAGAATAGAGTACTGCTCAGTATTGAGTGACGAAGTAAAGAAAAAGGAACTGAAGACGGAAAAGAGGGTCATTTCTGAAGAGATATCACAGGCCAGTTGACAAAACAAATCATGGGCTGTAACAACTACAAAAAATAAAATATTGATATTAAAATAACATATTTGAGTTCAAATTCTGAAAAAAAAACAGTGCAATGTATTTCCTTCTGTTCCTGCCATTTGTGTTGAATCCAAGAAAAAAGTTAGGACATTTCTATTGTGTAGATGGAAAAAAGGGTGTTATGAAATGTTATAAATATCTTATGAATGCATAAAAGCACTGTATAAGTACAGCGAGTGGGAACAGAGCAGGACAGATGAAATGGATTATTAATCATGGCTCATGGTTTATTTTTGGACATGTTCATTAAACCCCAGGCCAGCTCCTGTCAGTGTATCTGCATTCATGTTATCAGTGAGGACTGGAGAATATTACTCGGTAACAAGAGGCCTCAATATCCAAGCCTTGTTTTTCCACAAAACCTTGTTGCACTGTGTGAGTGTCCAGTTTCACCTGGCCCTGCCTGTTACTGGTGGATTATAAGTGACTAAAGGGACTGAAGCTGCTGTGAAAGCTTGCTGGTGAGAGATGGGAGTGGCTCTAATGAGGGTCACAGTTAGACCGGGGTACCCAGAGCCCCACTGCCAGCAAAAGCAAGTCTGAGGAGTGAGCCCAGTTTCAGCACATACAGCAGTCAATGTGAAATTTGTAACATCAATGCCTTTCTTAGGCAGTGGCAAGTAGTGACTGAGTCCAGACAGCTGAGGTATTGGAAAAAAGTGTCCCATCATTATAGTTTATCAAAACAAAAACCTGGCAACACTGGCATAGTCACACTAAACATAGAACAGAGAAACAGTGTGTCTATGTGTGTCACTGTGTGGGAGAGAGAAAGTGTACTTGCCCATGTATGTGTATTTGAGAGCACTCACGTGATAATCCTGCCCTTGCTCTTCTTGGGCGACTGCCTCCCTTTGCTCTCAGAATCCACCTGGAAATCCAGCTTCTGGCTGACTGGATCTTCTCCAAACTTCTCTGCAGGGGGTCCAATCTTCAGCAAATCATCCCCAGCCAAGGACTTGGAAGGCTTGAAAGGGTCCACAGAGTCATCGAAGGTATCTGGGTCAAAGCTGTACGACCCCTTGGGAAGAACCGGGGAGCTTCCAAGTTTGGCCTGACCCCCAAACGGATTGAAGTTGGGATCGTCCATCTGGGTGGAATCTAAATTGTAGGAGGACTTAGGGAGAGGGATTTCTGAGCATTGAGAGGCATCTGGGTTGTGCTCAACTGTTTTCAGCTTGGCTTTCTTGGGGGTGAGTTTGCTGCCAGGCTTCTTGGCTAGCTTCTTGGGAGAGGCATCCTTCACCTCGCCGGCCTCTGAATCCTCTGCCAGGCTGAATTCCATTCTCATAGGTGTGGGGTCACATGCTAGACCCTTGGTGACCTCCTCCCCTGGTGCAAAACAGTCACCGCCAGCTGAAGGTAGTGGGGAATTCTGCAGCTTAGAGCCACCACTGACGAAGGGGTTGCTGTTGTCATTGTACTGGTCTGGGTCAAACCCATACCCAGTGGGAGGGGCAGGAGCTTCATCATCTACCTCATCTGGGTTCGGACCATTCAGGGGACTTTTCATGTTCAGAGATGGGGGCCTGGCCTTTCTTGGTCTGGCCTCCACTGGTGTCTCTTCCCTGTGTCTGTCAATGGTGCTGGTCGGCTCACAGCAGACCTGGAGGTTGAGGTTCTGATTCGGATCCGTCTCTGGGATTTCTGATGAGATATTCAGGCCAGCCAGCATCTGAGCCGCCCCTGTTAGGTTGTTCAGAGCATCCACGGCATCCCTCTGGACCAAAATGACCGTCTCCGTGGCACTGACACAGAGGGCTGAAGGGAGCTCATTCTGGTTGGAGTTCTTATCGAGGAATGGGCTGTGCAGTCTGGCTGCATTGGAGATCAGTTGTTGGTCATCCCCCAGCAGATCTGCAGAAAAAGAAAGATGGCTCAGCTTTTCACATTACAAAGCACAAAAACACTGAAGCTCCAGATCAAGACAGGGCCCTCACATTTAGTAATCATTAGGTCATGGTCATGCAAAATATCCATGACAAAGCCATGATTAAAGATGGTCCTTCTCACTTTTCATGACTAACCTGATAAAAAAAAAAATTAACTGGACTGCTGGTGAAGACATAGTGAGATAATGGTGAGAGGTCAGTCACATGACTAGGGGGAAGAATCCATATTTTTCATGGCTCTGCACCACATTGTTAGGGAAGTATTTGTGGTTTGATGACAGAATTGCCGAGTAGGAAAGTTCAAATCATTCAGGACGTGGGGGCTGACTGCAGAACAATGCCCCCTTTTCCTCTGAACCTCCTAAAATTAGCGTGATCACTTTCCGCTACGCTGTCAGAGTGGCCCTTGGCTGAGACTGCCCTTTTCTGTCACATGCTGCAATATCCTCCAGGTGCATCTTGTCACATCTAAGCAAGATAAACACTCCTTTCAGCTACCACTTCCTAAGCAGTCGGCAAAAGCTGCCTTTGAGCACAGTAAACAATACAAACCGGGCTGGGCACTGCCCAAATGATGAGGAAGTCTATTCTTGTATGTGTTAGGAAATTTAATATGACTGGCAACTTACCAAGGACAGAACAGAATGAAAAAATAAGAGAAATACTAGATTTATATCATGTATTGATCACAATAATAAGTTTGAGTTTCACAGTACTTCAGCATCTTTCTCTCCTGGGGAATTGCTGTGGCAGAAAAGCTTCTATAGCAGGAATCATGTCAAATTAAAACCGCTCAAGTCCAGAGAGATCTCTCATGCACACAAGGTCTCTTTCCCTCTCTACCATGGAGGAGGAAAGGAAGAAAGGAGAAGGAGGCTTTAATAACAGGGTAGTGAGGTCCACTGTAACAAGCGTCTCGGCAACGTAATCTCCAGTTTTTCTGTCACGCAGAGAGCAAGCACATCTGGTCTGCTCCATGCTGCCATCTCTCTGCCTCACACTATTTTGGATGGAGATCTTTAAATCTCTGCTACTCCCAAATCTTCAAAGACACTGCAATTGAAAACACGGGTGCAGCAAGGCCAGGGGGCCGCCTTTTACTGCCTGGTAATGGATTTTGAAATAGGTTGTTAAGTTAAAGCCAGATGGTGATGTATATTAGTGTAGCCAAAGCAAGATGAGGAAAATGTGGGATCTTGAAACTGGATGTTCTCAATGGAGGATGTGACCTCAACACTGTCTTAAAAACAAACTATCAGTGATGGGAGGGGGCAAGTATGGAGGGGCATGAGAGAAGGAGAGTGAGAGAAAGAGAAATAGAAGGAGGATATGAAAGTGTTTGGAGAGAGACAGAAAGAGAAAGAGAGAGACTAAAGGTTGTAATGATGCAACACACATGCAAGCATTGAATTACTGAATCATGAATATCTGAAACAATCCGCTGTTCTTCAAAATATCAGTGGGAGCGCCTCGGTTAAAGCTTCACTGTGAGTCAGTGCAACTGCTGTTTCCCTTTTGGACACACTTAAAGGGTAAAGCATTTGACATCTCCATCTCCCCTTATCAAAATCTACAGTGTATTAACAGTAGTGACATTCCGATTTCAGACCACTTCACCATATTTGTCATTTTCAATGTAGAAAGCGTCAGCTTCCAAGTGTGTGTATGTGTATTTGTGTGTCTGTGCACATACTGGATGTAGACTTGCATATGGACATGCTCCTGTGTGCATGTGGTAGGGGTATACATGCATGTGTGTATTTGCACTTGCAAATGTGTGTATGTGATGCCTGTATGCGTTTGTGTTTTCAAGGGTGTGTATGTACACATGTATGTGTGTATACACAAGTGTGTGTCCGTGCATGTGCATGTTTTTC
This sequence comes from Albula goreensis, assembly GCA_022829145.1. Lineage (NCBI taxonomy): Eukaryota > Metazoa > Chordata > Actinopteri > Albuliformes > Albulidae > Albula > Albula goreensis. The sequence goes on along the minus strand of CM040744.1, from coordinate 30,307,340 downwards.
CAAGTCTGTTTGCTTGTATGTGCATGTGTGCATTTGTGTATGTTGTATTCCCAGCAGCTGTAACTCATCATCAGCCTGCAGATGGGAAGCAGGAGTGGCTGCTTCTTCTGTGTGTGGAGACAGCTCTCAGCCACTGGGCCAGAGACAAAAACACAGGCAGGTTCACACAAGCACAAGCTTAAAGCAACACAAGGATGGTTATGCTGAGTTACCTAAACTGACCCCCTCACATACTCTCAGAACTGCCATCTACCCAACTTTCAAGCTAGTTGTACAACAGAACACATGCTTATGCAATTCCTTTAAAATTCAGTCCAAAAGACTCTCAAGGCTGAAGAGACAAGAATCCAATTCACATACCTCCTTTCCGCCTCCCCTCTCTCCACACCACTGTCGCTGTCATACCACACCCCGACAGGAAACGAGTCACCTTCCCTTCCTGTCTGACCCCTCAAAAACCTTGTTCTCGCCGTATTTACAGTACAGCGGCCTGGATTCAGCCACACCTGGGGCGGACAGTGAAGACACAGTAACACGTTTCCTTCTGCCCTTCTACACTGTTCACTGGAGAGAGTGTAACGCCAGCTCTACCTCATCGAGGACATCTTGGCACTTTGACCAAAGCTAATCTCTGCAGCAGCTCCTGCGCTTCCCGCAGCCTCTGTCATCACTTTTAGAGGTCAGCGCTCAGGGATTCCAGTGCAACACAGGCCAAAGCGCCCAGGACCAGGGAGCTGCAGGGCCTAAACATCAATGGCCAATATTCACTGGATTAAAAATAAACTCTCATTTCATGGTCAAAGTGAAATGACTATGAAAGGAGGGATGAGAAGAGGGATGCTGGAATGGGTGCCAGTGAGTGGAATATGAGTACTGAAGGTGGTCTTTGGACCTGCTACAGCTCAATAGCTAATTCTCATTATCACTTGGAAAATTTTACCCTTTGTCTTAAATCCCATTTAACACAGCCTGACCAAATGATCTCCTTTACACTCCAGCATACAAAATTATAGGCATCACAGTAGGCCTTTTTTAACATGATGTCCTAAATTAAATGTACATTATCAAACATAAAATAGACATTACAAACATTCATTCAATTTGAATATAATTGATCTTTATTACCAATATATTATATAGAGTTTTGTATAACAGCAAACAGTGTAGAGCCAAATTCACTGTTTAGCATGGGTGGCCACAAAAACAGGAAACAGTGCAAGCTAAATGCTCCCTTCCATGCTGAAAGACAAATATTTATATATGAACATATTTAAAATGAATTGTCCTACTAAATCAGTATCTGGGTGAATAAGTATCTCTATTCCAGTATAATTGCCTTTGTGATGCTCACATGGACATAAACTACAATATAAAAGCTCCCACGTCTTTATGCAGATGAAGATTGGCAGTCACACAAGTCTTACATGTATTGCGTATCTCTGTTTACATAAGAGGTGCCGATGGCTAAACTGCCCATTGTTTACAGAGCAGTGATGCAGAACAAACGTCACTGAGCTGTTCCTTCTACTTCAGCTCCCTGACATCCTCAGGAAGTGGCCCTGAGCAGCACAATCACAAAGCTCTATAACTTCCTGCCAAACAACGCAATTATTGCAGAGACAATGACTACTATCAGTATTAAGTCTCGCATTGGTTTCTGTAAAGAACACCATCCTCATCTGAAATATGCATCTACAACAAATGGCAGATGTCAGCATGATGACACTATAGCATATCAATATTTAATTCTGATGTGTTTACATTTCAACTTTTCATTCTCATTTAAAAAGGTTTCATCACTGTGCTTCATTCTGCTCCAAAATAATTGCTTTATTTTTCATCAAGTATTTAAAATGCATTTTTGTGAACATTACATTGACACACTGTTCCCCCATAAACTCACCACAGAGTTCTGCTGATCTGTAGCTGGCATTACATAGCAGGGGTCTTCAGCGTTACCCTGACAGTGGTGGGTGCGGAGGTGGGTTTATGAACTGGCCAATAACTAAATCACTTGTTTGACGTAGGCAGCTGATGATGGCCTTTATTAAGGTAATAAAGAACTTGGTAAGTTGAATCAGGCGTTTTCATGAGGGACTACAACTAAACCACTCAGGATCCCCCCAGGCTTGCAATGTGATGTATAGCTGTGATGTACAGTTGGTACCACAATTGATCCCAGGTCAGGTGACATCCCTTTGACCAGTGATACTGAGGACAACCACAGTGGCAATATCCATGCCACACCGCAGGAGAGGGCAAGACTTGACCCCTAATTCCATTCCCCTACACATCAATTCCAATTTCATCTTTTAATATTGATTTACTATCCACATGTGATGCCATTAGACTCTGGATAGAGCCACATAGCATACCCCAGATTATATAATTAAATCTTAAACCCTGAGTATATGCAAGTTATCTCTGCACTAATTCCTTGGCTGGACTGTCACTTGACCTGGCTCATGTTTTTCATAGAAGCCATACCATAAAGTATCAGACTGTTTTTATTAGTTATACTGAGTCACAAAAAAATAAAGAGCCAGCAGAACAGAACTAATTGTCTGCACAAAGAAATCAAAGCATGGCAGAAACAGAAATATGTACCAAGACATAACGTGTCATAGGATTATAGTAACTCGTAGTGCATAACATTTAAGAAAAATCAGATGCACTCAAATAACCTTTAGAATCAGATTTAAAAGACAACTACAACAAAGGCTTTGGTACAGTACAGTTACATATTTGGGCAAGGTCATAACTTAGTCAAACAATTTACTAATAAAATCATAAGCACTCAGACAACCCATATAATCACTTTAAGAAAAGACTGGACAACAAAGGATGTGGTACTGTACACAGTGCAAAGAGTTAACAGGGTACTTGAAGCCTGATTCTGTTCCCACTCAGTGTCTGCAATGGCAATAGAAACACTTAAACAATATTCACTTTGCCACTCACAACAGTAAAGTAGCAATGCAATCTCGGCAGAGGCCTACCTACGTTCTATTACATCAACTATGTCCACACACACATTCCTATTCCTAAAATAGACAAGCTACACACGATAACAGTGGTAATGTGTTCTAAAATAAATCAGCCCAATTGAAGCGAACTAGTTGTTGACATAAAAGCCCACATTTAGAAATGGCATCGTAGATGTCAACATATAAACGTACACCCCTGAAGTAATTTAGAGGATTAGATTTTATGATTGAGAGCGCTGACAGAGGAGATGGAGTAACTGAGGAACATCTGAAATGGAATAGGAGACATTCTTTCTGAGGTGGGAGCATCAGGGTTTGGCCTCTTCCCTTGGAGTGGGGCCTACTCTAGCTGCGTCTCTGTTGACGTTTGTTTGTCTCTGTATCCATGATCCGCCTGCTCCCCCGACTCCAAGAATCTGTAACCACCGCTGACGAGCCCAGCCTGTGGTTAGCTGGCATCTGTGAAGATGTTCCGCCCCGAGCTCCGCCCTCTCTCTCTCCCTGACCACTGCCAGAGCACAGAATTGGCACACTGCAGGATCACAGAACTGGCATGCAAAAAAACACCAAAAACCTGGATATAAACCTCGGCCGGGTGAGGTTTTATGAACCCCAGAATGGGTGGAACTACAATGAACTGTGAGATTCAAGGTTTTTACACTCCACAGCAACACACAATGATGGGTTTAAATCAGCAAGTCACTAATAGTACACAGTAGCTCTGCCCATTTTTGATTTCATGGAATATCATTCTCCAATAACTACCCCTTTCCATAGATCCTTTTTGAAAAACATCCAGGAAACTATTATATGATCTGAAGCTCACAGCTTTGTAGCATCTGTTATACCATAAAGCCACGAGTTTCTATTCTTATATAATCCCTCCACAGGCAGCTGCACCCAGATGGATGGTTTTAGTGAAGTGGAGGGAAAAGGCTGACCTTCAATTCATAATTTCAACCAAGCAGAGGAAAGGGTGAGTAATCAGTGAGTGAGACTGGAATGAAGTAGCACTGGGTGTACATTTCAGGGAGTTATTGAAAGCACAGAGCCAGACCTTCATACGGATCGTTGAAGAAAGCAGAAGAAAGTTGCTGTATCCATGAGGAAAAAGACTGCCCAACCTCCAGGGATTTTGTCAATAATGAGCATGGTTCTGATGAGTCATGACCTCATGAGGGCAGGCAAAGTTTTGGGTTGGGTGCAGGAATTGCCCAAGACAACCAAATTCCAGTGTTGGGGAATAGTGAACTACATGCAATTAAACCAGTAGTTTATCTACATTTTGCAGTAGCTTGCTGGTACTTCAACTACATTCATATTTGCATAGTGATTCAAGCAGTTAAATTACGTTTTTGCCATTTTTGTGCAGTTAACTGCTGAAACAATATTGGTCCTTTTTATTTCACCATTGCTTCTCTACTGTAATTGAACCCCCTTTGACCAGCCCTGCCCCCTTTTTATTTCATCCTAACCGCTGTGAAGGCATGCATTCGTCAGGCAGCCACCACCACACACTTGACCTTTGTGTAGTGCATGTGCAAAATTGGTGCAATACCCCCAACTGGACTCTAGTTTCTGGAGGGCAGGTGTCTGGCTGACAGTTTGTTAACATTAGTTAACAAAAGTAGATTTCTCTCTAGGGTAGCTTTGCTGTAGTTCAGCTTCTTCCAGTGTGAAGAAATTGGTAGTTTGCAAAGCTATGCTTTCAAAGTAGTTTCCCCCACACTGCCAGATTCAGCCTCAGACATCTGCAGGCATCAATCAGATCCAGGAAGCCCAGGCCACAAAAGTTAACAGATCTACTCAGACAGGAGTCCAGACTAGTGTAAAACACACTGCTGAGCATAGCGCACGGCTCCTGCTACCCTGCTGCTAAAGCGACACCACATTTTATTCCTGAAACCAAGAGACACTATTTCTTGTCTCTATTTGGGGGAGTCAAGTACAGTGCAATTCATGCATGGCTTGCTGTACTGTACGGCTGATGAGTGTGAGGGGAGCTAATTCTTCTATTACAGTGTCCTCTCTGTAGCAAAATCCAAGATAAAGCCCTGTTTCAAGGATACAATGGAACTGAATGAGCCTCTTGGTTCACCCACACTCTAATGGTTATGTAAAGGTGATTAAGCTTCATTTTGGCCTTCTATTGCTCCAAACTGGAAGAATGCATGCAAACAGAACCCATTTACCCAAGGGTGATTTACATAGCTTGCAATTTTCATATTTCAACGGCTATTTCACCTTGCTCAAGGGAATTCTCACACAGGGGGAACTAGACCTGCAACCTATCCATTTCAAACCCGGTTCCTACACCCCCACCCAGTTCACATCCTGTTGAATTACCATATAAATCCATAATAGGTTAGACATGTGTGTGTGACTGACCAAGATATTTGGCCTGTCAGATTGTGGCGTTCACAATCCAGTCTATTAATGAGAAATTCCTGCTACTCACAGAGCTGTCTCTACACTAACAGCATGGTACACAAAACTAGATTAAAGCCAAACGTTGAAGGCGCCAGCCTTAGAGACTTGAAAGCAAAAGTTACAATAATAGCCATTCCAAAGCCTGGGTGTTCACCAGTAGAGACAATTCAGATGAGTGAGACTGCATACCTCCCTGAAGCGAGTAGGTCACAGCATTTACACTTCATCTACTGAACAAATGTAAGATGCATAGCCCTGTTTACTTCAACAAGGGAACAAAAGTTCAGAGGCTGCAATTTAATGGAAGGCTTTGCAAAGGTCTCCCAACAGCAGAGTAGCAAACAATGTGGAATTGTGGGTAATAAACAGTTCCTGGAAGGCAGCAGGGTGTGCTAGTTTTTTCATCACCAGCCAGTGGTTTAGGTCCAGGAAACCAGCTGAGTAAACTGTGATCAACTGCTTTAATTGATCATGCTCTAGATGCTGAGTTTCACTATAACCAGCAGATCCTGTAGCTCTCAAGACCAGGGTAGACCACTCCTGCCCTGTCTCAAATGGAAGACAGAATGGGCATATCACATATAGATTCTGTATATAACTGACTGACCTGTGCCTTGCTTTTGTATTTTTGTATATTGTTTGTTTGTCACAGTTCAGCAGGCTGAAACTCTACATATAAACATGGTAAATGGAAAAACTATCTAAACACAATATTTGCAAGGATCTGCTGTTCTCGTTTGTCCTCCACTTTATTTTTTCTCCTTCAAAATTGTTTTGTCAGCATGAACATATATAATATTGAGCAGGGATCGAATTTCAACCGAGCAAGGGAAGAGAAAAGAAACAAATCATTACATTTGTTGATGATGTTTCCGTACATGCTGTAAATTTTCAAAATGGGAACACAGGCAGAAAAAAAAATGAAATACAGTGCCTAGAATGGCCTCTCACAGCAGCTAACTGGCCTGCATTAGAAGTCTCTGCAATGGTTGGATGGGACCTCAGAATGGTGTTGTACACATAAAAAAGGAAACGTCAGTCCATCGATCATAATGTTCGACCCTCTCACAGTGCAGCCATCTTCATTACACTGGAGGGACACACATTCTCCCCAGCGACTGAGCAAACTAGAAGTCTACATGAAATCAAATGTTATATTCTTAATATAATCTTTTACGGCAGTTAATATAGAAAGCAATGAATACACTCAAAGGAAGGGGTGAATGTTAATGTTAGTGTTAACATTAAACACTGACATTTGCTTTTCTTAAACAAGAGGGAAGAGGAGGCTGGTTTTTCAATACTGTCAAACAAAACCAACTGCTCCAGTCCTGATCACAGTCCTTAGTTAAAAGCAGCACTATCAACCCCCAGCATTGAACATTTATCTCAGGACAGGCCCGGAGAGCCCCTGCCACACTGAAGCCCATATTACTGAAGCACATCGCTGCCCTGCAGTGTGAGATTAATGACTTCAGTTCCCTCTGTACTTGTCTGCACTTGGCTCGGAAGTTGGCTGATTCACTGCCATTGCAGAGGAGCTGTTTCTTCAGCGGCTGGGCATTATGGCATTGGAAATTCATGACCACATAATTCACAATGTCTGAGCGTGCTTTTGGGTGCAACTGTTTTCAATGTAAAAGTGAAGAAAGCTGCCATTAAATTTTTATAAAGGAGTCAATGTCAGGTTCCATTTATACATAGTTGTATAATATATCTCCTCTAAAATTTCATGAAAGATACCACATCAAATTTAGAAACATAAAAAGATGGTGGACACTGCTGAAAGAGCAGATGAGCATGTTCATATTTTCAAAACAGATAGCTGTCCATTACAACTTTGCCAGCAGCCGTTTCTGCATGAATACATTGCACACTCACTGTCCTCTGGTAAACATATTGCAGTTCACTGCACTGGAATATCTCCCAAGGTCCTAACAACTAAATATAGTCTGCACAATGATTTCATCTGGTACTGAATATTTTATTTATGACGGTAACACAGAAAGCAATACAAGCTTTCTATTCATCCTGTTGAGAATCCCTTTTGCATTTACCCAGCTCAACAATTGAAAGGGATTCTACAGTGTTCAACTTCACAATGCAACACTATATAAAACAGTAGAGGCTTACTGTGATATATTCTATCTTAAATATAATGTCACAGATTCCTGAGAGTGACACTAATTTCTCCTTCTTCACATCCAAACACTGAATTAGTAGTTGTTTTTCTCATCCAGCATTTCCTGATTTGTGTTGTACCTCAGGTCTCCAATGCAGTGTCCAGCTATTTTAAACCTTGTTTAAATGGCATGACATCTTTCAAAAAACAGTCAATCTTGGTGCATCAAGTTCATGATCCATTTCGCTCACCCTCAGAACTAATTTTGTGCCTTTCTGTGTTTCAGCATGTCTATAAGGCAGAGATAAATGCTTCTCGTGTGAGTTGTGTGAATGGTAAACATGAGCCAAACAGGCAATGTCCTCAGCAGACGCAGAGTGACACACTTTGTTTTTCCTGAGGCCCACTCTCTCAGCCTGTTACCCTGGCAACACCAGTGATGCCACCTCCAGCATTCTGTCTGCAAATGCAGCGCGTGGGAACTGTGTGCAGTGGGGGATGGGGGTCATGGTGTGAATCTACTCTCCATTCTATGCACTGGGATCCCTGGCCAAGAGGTTTTCTCCTCCCTTGGCTCCCATGTAGCCTCAACTTCAAATGCTCAATCTCCAATACAGCATGTAGATATCATTATTTTTATTTAACTTCATTTAAACTTTTAAAGGAATAGCTCTCCTGCAATCTGATTGGTGCCCACTAATTTCTGAGGTTGAATTTGGTTGGCTAATGTAGTTTTTCATTGTTTCACTGACCAAAACCCACAAGGCTCATGATAGGTCATAAGTAGTTACTGACCACTGATTCATTAGAAAATCACACCCTGAAAGGTGGGTAAAATCTTACCACACTGACATGAGGAATTAGTCAGTGTCATAAACGAGGCCTGATAAGCAAGGTTAACCGACATGGTACCAGATGGTGGTTGGGATCTCACCTGCACTGTTAGTGGTGACGTTGTCCAGCTCACCCAGGTGCTTCAGTGGCCTGTGAACGGGGGTCTCTGCCTCGGGGGTCTCAAAGTTGCCCTCGGAGTCAGAGCTGTAAGAGAGTCACAGGGGAGAAGGAAACATCAGATTCAGTCCCATAAGGCTGCAGGGAACCCTTACTGAGCTGAGAGGGATCCACCTCATACCCCACCAAAACAGTACCATTTACAGGGCAGGGTACAGAAAGGGGGGCACTGAAGACATTAATATATTGTGCAACTGCCTTTCTACAAGATTAAATGGAGATCAGTGCTTAAGGAGGCAGGCCTAGGCAGGAATCTACAAAGAAATAATCAACTATTTTTGAGTTATAGTTCTTGCATCTGTATATAAAGATCCTGAATCATGTTTATGTGTCTGTTTTAAGTCATGAACTTTTTGATGTATGACTGTTTTATGGTGCTGCTGATGTAGTTTTTCATTTTCATGTGTATGTGTTTGTGCACGCATGTGAGACAGAGAGAGAAAGAGAGGGGGAAGGAGATGGAAAGAAAGGGAAAGAGTATCAGTTTGGCATGAATAAACACTTAATAAATGTTAATCAAAAGAGAAATTCATGAGTGAAACTTCAGCGCCATGAGACTCCCATAAAGAGCTGTGAAGTGTGAAAAGTAAGAGCTGGGCTCCAGAGAGGGGGTTGGGGGTTGGGATTTACAGGGAAGGAAAATGACACTTAATTCCAGCCCAACTTCACCACACTCATCTGTAAGTCTAAGTCCAAGTAAATTATGTGACAGTGTGGTGTAGCAAGCAGTAAGAAGGCTGGCTTGTGAAGGAGCTGCGAGTTTGATTCTCAGGCTGGGAAAATGTTGTTTAACCATTAGGCCACTCTTGGCATGAGACAAAAGCTGAATTACCCTCATTGATTAATCTGAGAGAGGAGGAACAAGATTTAACTGTGAACTGTCACCAACGGCTCCCGGGATGAGAGCAAGCAGCACTGGGCTCGCAGGGCCAACAGCGATTCCCCCCTCCTTGCTGTGTTTGCCACCTGCTGTCTCTGTCAACTGCTTCCAGCACCACTCTCAAGCCAACCCGTCATGTAAAAACACAGGAAGTGTGGGAACACAGACAGCTTCTGTGCTATCTCTGACTCAGAGATATGTTTGGGCTCTGTTCCCCTGCCTGTAACTAAACCTACAAGCAAGCTAAGTGACTCGCTTTAGACTGAAGTGAGGCAAACTTGGGCGAATGTATATAACTACCTTGCCTGGCCACAGCATCTTCCTTTATGCTAAAACAATGGACCAAACACAAACCGTGGCAGTTCTCAGTAAATGCAATGGAGGACACAGGATCAAGTACCCCTTTGCCCTGACCACCTGCATCACTCCATTTGGGCTGAAAAGCGCACCCAGCCTGGCTCAAGCGCCTGCTTCTGGTCTATGAAAACAAGCCGGCCTTTGTCGCAGCACGTCTCTCTCCCTCGCTATACCACTAGTTTGGGTTTGGGGATGCGTCTTTGCTTCTCGATCGTGGCTGCACATTACCATCCTGGATCCCTGGGGGGGCCTCGTGTGCAAGTCTGCTGCTAGACGCTGTACCCACACTCATGACTAAACTGCCCTCCAAAACAAGCCAGGAGAGAGAAAGAGTCTGTCTGTGTTTGTGTGCACAGCAACAGTGAACATCCGACCCACCCCCACACTTTTATTCACATTAAAACGTCCACGAGACTAATGAAAAACAGCAGCAAGAGAGAGGCATACAGCATCTTAAGAGCACCCCCCTACATACACATAGTCACACACACAGTATTATTCCACAACACAACTACTTGTGCGTGCTGCCGATATTCAGTTAATCCTTTGAGGAACACTCAATTCAAATGAGCCGAAGCAGAAAGATGGTCCACGGGATCTCTTCTACAAGGCAATCTTGGATGGTTACTTGGAAACTAGCACAAAAAAGAAAGAAAGTGTACAGCCTTTTCTGAAAAAAACCTCTGTCTCCCTTCCCCCACTTTGCTTTGCAAAATAGATCAAGGCAGGAAGATTTGCATGGTCGCTTCTCTTTTCTCTCAAGATTTATTAGCAAATTCAACAGGATCTGAGCTAGGAGCGTTATCTAAGGGAGGTGACAGCTCAGGCTTAACGAACAGGGGGATGTATGGGGTGAGATAGCATCTCTAGCCATCTGCCAGAGCAGACAGATCCGTTAAACCTGCTGGTTGTGGTGGCAGCCCCAGTCCAGAGGGGTGCCCTGAGAGAAGGCTGCTGGATCCCTGGTCAATAAAGGATCGTGACAGAGCCGACGGCCGGGCGTGGGAGCAGCGGGGGAGGACACGGGGCACTGGGAGCCAGCGGGCTGGGCTGGTCTGTTCATGTGATGTGGCATCCCTGCACACTCTGAGGCTCTGCCCTGTCACGCTGCTCCTCAATGTGCTCGGCGAATGCAGGAGGAGAGCGGGAGCCTCCCACACAACACAATGTACCAAATGCTGCTCACAGCACACAGTGCACTGAATACTGCTCACCACTCAGAGCTCGGAGCACACTGAACACAGCACACAGACCACTGAATACAGCTCCCAGCTCTGAACATACTGAATGCAACACACAGCTAACAGCAACAGGTGGAACCGCAGCCCTCGCCTGCCACATGTTCATGTGCACACCCATGTAAACACACACTCATACACATAAACAAACACTCTCTTACACACAAACATACGCACAAACACACATAATCATATATACATGCACACATGAAAAACACGTACACATTTACACAATACAGAAATGCACACTCATAAATATGTGCACACACACATACATACACACACACACTTGCAGCTTCACATTAACAAACACACACACTCGTTGTTTCATATTAACAAACACACAGACACACGCACGTGTGTGATTGCTCCTCACGTGTATCACACAAGCTCAACACACAAACTCGCCTGCAGCCCACTTGACTTCTCCTCCTCCTGGGAGAGCTCATCCTCATCCTTGGACTCCCTCTCTGCCCCTTGGCCGCCCTCCTCTTCCTCACGCTCCTCCTCGCCTCCGCCTCGCACCGCGGACCAGGTCCACTTGGCCCACTGCACGGGCGACAGCATGGACCACGGGCTGTACGCCATCTCTACCCAAGCCTGTCCACTTCCTCGTCTCGTCTGGGTCCCCCAAATCCCCGGGATGGAGAGGGAGAGACAGACTGTGCTGCAGTATCAGAATACCCCCCTACGCAAACGGTTCTCCTCTCCCTTCTCTTGCTCTGTCTCTCTGAGTGAGGCACACGGATGTGGCTTGGGTTGAGGCAGCTGTGGCTTGTGTCTTCACTTCCTCAGTGAGTCCTCCCTCCTGCCTCTCCCCTTCATTGTGTTGAGGCAACTTCCCTTCCTGGAACAAACCCTCTCGTTGACTTGTTATTTTTCTCAGCTTCCCCTTTTTCAGGGGTGTTTGGACCGTGAACGCTCTCCTGTGAGGCTTTGTGTGCTCGCTCCCTGCTCGCTCGCTCGCTCTCTCACTGAATGCCAGAGCAATGATCAGCTGGCTGCCAGATAGCTAACTCACTCACAGAGAGAGAGAGAGAGAGAGAGAGAGAGAGAGCAAGAGCAAGAGCAAGAGAGAGAGAGAGAGAGTTTGTCTAGCTCTCCGACCCCCCCCTCACGGTTTCAGGGCCAATCTATTGTCAGAGAAAGGGGGAGGTGCAAGTTTCCTGTTTCAAAGTAACCTTCTGTTTCATAAAAATGCAGTGGTTCAGCCCTGTTTTTAAAGAGTGGTAAATCCCTGATGTACTGAGGAGAAGGAGCTTATGTCTTTAAATGCAAGAAACATAAAGGAACTGGATAGCAGAAAAGCTGCCTGTTTCCTTCAGTAACAGGAGAGTCTGCAGGAGTCAGGGATGATGCACAGACTGGAACTGCCCTGCTCACTGTGCTTTCACTATCCCCTGTGTGGTTTAGTTTGGTCTCTCAACTATCTGAACATGGTGGGTCTGCTAAATTGAGTTATCTCCATGAAAACAAACACAAACATGAAAAAAACACACATTCATACCCACACATACACTCAGCCAAACAGATAGTGAGACACACACACACACCTGTAGAGTGCCAATCAATTTCCAGCCATGGTTGAAAATTAAGCAGCATCACTGTGCACACACCACAAAAGGTGTTATTTAAGACCTTTCCCACAGATCAAATCTTCTCTTTCATCACACAAGATAATACATGCCACTTGAAGCATGTAGGTCCTTATCTCAATTTATCTTCGGCCCACCCAAAGCCCACCAAAGACCAACAGCAGCCAAACCTAAACAAACTTCCTACCAAATGGTTAATGACAGTGAAACACCAGAGGGCCTTGCAAACTCAAATCATTACAGCCACATGGTTCATTCTTTCACATTCAATCTGATGACAGAATATACTAATATGCTTGGAGTTGAGGATGAACTAGAGCGTGATGTCCTTGATTTAATGTGAAAATAATTAAACTGAGGAAGAGCCTATTCATTTTTCTGATAAACGGAACCCCTTAAAAACAAAGCAGTCCCCAAACATTAGTTGGGGGAATTTTTTTCTGTCTGTAGTTTTTCCAAAGAGGTGATAACATCACTTGATAACATTAGCCCAATTCCCTCTTTTTCCCTCTTACTAAAGAGTGCAATTTCAGATTTAAAAAGCCCAGACATAGTTAGAAATTGGAGAAAGTCCTGTGAATACTAGACATGACTGAGCGAACTAAAAGCAAACCACAGAGGGCAGGTCAACACAGGATGGACCGTAATACAACTTCAAAATGGCCGACTATCATTTGTTCATGGTAAATAAGAGTCTAGAAGACTCATAACTGCAGGTAATGATATGTGTCTACCAGCAGGTAATGATTAACTCTGAGGACCCTAATCCCAGGGAAAGACAATCTTTGTTGTTTTAATGACACAGTGCCTGGTCTCATGTCATTACAGAACAGGATACAATGGCTGGACTCAAAGTCTGTGCAGCACACTGCTGTGAATGACCTCAAATGATGCTATCTGACCATATATCAAACTATGTTTCAATATCCGCCCTTTCACTTAATGCACTTATCAGACTATTACATGGTGTCATATACAACACCATAATTGTGTGTCCTGTTCTAATAAAGGGATACCTGGTGACTGATATATAAACCAGGGGGTCTGTGGATTTCTGGACTGGATTGAAGAATGCATGGTTACATGATAGACTTTCAAGAGCTTCAAAAGTAGGCTTAGCACCATGAGTTTGGTTGGAGGACATGTATTGCCATGGCTATAGTGCTTCATGAACACGGCTCTTGTCAGTCAAGCCCATTGGAAATTTGCCTGCACTTTCCCACCACACCAGGCCCAATGAAGTTTCTTGTTTGGCTATTCAATACTTACGTAATGCTCATTTGCACACAGCTTGGAGAGACATTCAGTCAAACAAAGCCACAGAGCTTGTTTTCCACAACAACTCAACCACAATTAAGTTAATTAAGCTTTGAAGTACACATTTCCAACCAATCATTTCAGTGGAGGGCAAACCCTCTTTTCCATCCCATTTCATTTGGAATAGTGTGTGGAAAAAATTACACATACATTAGATCTGAACAAGCAGGTCCTATTAAATCTTGTCTCAAGCTTCGAAGCAAAGCAGTAAACAATACAAAAATGCTACATAACATCTCATAAACTCCGTCCTCCTCACAGCGAGTTCATCTCCACTGGATCCTGAAGAGCAGGATGTTATATCCTAAAGTGAGGCAGCTGAGGACAATTTTAATCAGGAAGTTGTACATCCAGACTGTCCTTGCCATATGAAGGGTATGCTGGAAAAAACATAAACAAAACAAATCCGACTTTCAGACAACTGCTTTTTTATGAGAATCAGGCTTAATTCTATTTGGAATCTGAAGTATAACAGAATTTTAACTTAATTTTCCGGTTTTCTCTATTTCTGGGAAATCTAATGTAAAACTACATGAGCTTTTACTGCGCAAGTGTCTCATGATATAAACCATGATTTATGACTCAAAAGTGATGACTCATCTAATGACCTCCTTCACTTTTCACCTCATGAAAAAAGAGTACTACTCTGCCTCTGTATCATTTATGCTGGCTTTGCTTGGTGCGGTACGCAGCTGGCACTATACGGTATCCTTGGTATAAGGCTTTGAATCTGACCGCACACAGCAAACAAACAAAAGGCTGCCCACCTCTCCACTCCTGATATACTAGTGTTTGAGAGCTCTAACCTCACTGACGTGGGAGTCTTACCATCAATTCCTTTATATAACCCTGGAGGAATGAAAAACAGAAGTTTCACGTTTCAGACACAGATGGAGAGACACGCCTAGCTGAAGCTGCTGCAGGAGCTAAAAACACAGCTCAAAACACTCTGCAAACAACTAGAGCAAGCGTGGCCATGGCTGACAGAGATATGTAAAGACAGCTCCTCTTTCTGCTACATATTCCCTGTGTTTTACCCCATCATTTCTTTAAAATATGGACTTTTTAATATTACACGCAGATCTGCACAGCTAACTCCAAAACAACAGAGCATGTTTTTATTAGGTGACTGATTGCTCTGACTCAGTCGTTGTCGTGTATGTAAAGCAGACTGAAGACCATCCCAGAGAAACCAGTTTCTCAGGCCTGGTGTATCGCTAAACCCTCCTGTTTGCCTTAAGCACTCTAAAGAGCACAATAGAACAGTGGCCATGCAAAATGCCAGGAATTCCAGAGGCTGGACAAGAGCACTTGAGGCATCAGTCCAGCCTTAATTTATAGGCAGGAAGGCAGCAAACTTTCAGAGGAACACCAGAGGTCCCTGGTCCTTTGGGTCCAGCTAAGCCATGATCACAACCCCCTCTTCAAACTCCTTTACAGCCAACTCCCTACAGTTCCCCTGTGAATCCACTTACAGGAGGAGAAATATCAGGGCAGGGCCCCTGGGTCTGGAGCGCTATGGTTAATGGCAACATTGGAGCAAGCCTGAGATCACAAATCGTCTGAAGATGCTTGGCAGGAGAAAGGGAATCTCGATACTCTGCCTGCCTTGCGTGTTATTGACTATCTGAGCAGAACCAGTGTAACACATGTCAAATAGCAGACTGCCGTTCAGTTCAAAGGCCTCCAAAGGCTACAGGGGCAAGCTAGACGCACGTCCTGCGGAGGTCCACCATGTAACCAGACCTAATGTCAAGCAGGCTGTCAGCACACTTGCTGGTGCCTTCATCTCAATGAGTACTCATGTTTTTATGCTCACAGTCTAGCAGACTGATGACCTGATGAATGGCAACAGCAGTGCAAGAACATTTCACAGTCTTACTCTTCACTTGACCTTTCTGTAGATTGCTTCACACCAAAAGAAGGGAGACCCAATCCCCTCTCTGTTTAGCCATGTTACCACCCAAGACATTGCTAGGAAACAGAGTGACTGGACATTGTCTCGCTGTAATAAAAAAAACAGCTCACATTAAAAGCTAAGTACCCACAGACACAATAACTTCCACAATGTTTTCAAATTTAAAAAATATGGAAAACACATGATGCTATGTGAAGGCTGAGCAGACAGTGCTTTTACAGTGCAGACACAGAGAAAACCATAAAATAGAATAAGGTCTTCTTGTGGCTATTTTGCAATTAACAGATGATTTCCATCACATCAATCACAAGCTTCACCAGGCCAGCATCACAGACTTGGATACAGGTCGGCTTTCTCTTCACGTCGGAAAAGAGAAAATAAATGGTTTTCTGGTGCCTTTTTATTCCTGAGAATATAAATGGAGGGAGGAAAGAAAAACAAGGAGGGGAAAGGAATCGGAAAAATCTTATATAACAACACCTTCCTCTCCAGCCAGGAATAGTCCCGGTGAGGACACAGAGCAGGAGAAGAAAGCCAATACCTCCATAACACAGGTCCATATGACCGAACCATGTCCAGGTCACAAGACTGCAGCATTTTTATGTATGTATTTTTATGTACTCAACAAAGCACAAGTAGATCTTTTGCAGAAAATAAAATCAGGAACTTTTAGGTCCAACTCTAAGGTAGCTCTGAACCACACATCCATAATGGCAAACTGTGTTCAGATCACAAGGCTCATTCTAGAACACAGGCCAGGCACACAGACCTAGCTTTGGAAAACAAGTCTGGAAAAAGGCCCTCTGTGTCTGCATCCCCAGCAGTACAGTTCTAGAACACAGACACAACTTTACAAGTACAAAGCAAGCCCACAATATAAAATCTAATTCTAGAACACAAATCTGTCCCTAAAATATAGGATGCATAATGTAGCTCCTTCCAGACCTGTGCTGAAATAATTATTTGAAATATGTTTACTTTTCACAAGTAAACCACTTACAGAGTAATGACAATTTCAACAAAATATGACAAATACTATTCTTCCAAATATTCACCCAAACTCTGTAATATTCACTGTCATCCTTGTAGAAGGCTATATGCTTTGGTTTCAAAATGTCACTGAAAACTGTTTTAATACAGAAGAAGACAGTCCTTATAAGCAGTTGCACATTGCAAATTAAGCTATTATGAACAAACAAGACCAACAGAAACAAGTCAAACAACCTCTTGGGATATTTGTCTAGCAATTGAAAACAGGGCAAATAAAGTCGCAAGCTTTGTCTAAGTGTGCACTGCAAGCTTAGACCACATTCAAGCCCCCCCCCCCCAAAAAAAGGAAATAAGTTCTGAAGATGTGGCTTTCGGTTTACAATGAAACACTGATGTACGCCAAGTGAAAGATGACACCAGACTTTTAGAGGAGGTTTAGAAAAGAACAGAAGATACTGTGGGCTCATCTGTCTGGGCCCCAAGTGAACCCCCATTTCAGACGGAGTCCCAAGGCTCACAGGAACAGCTCTGTAAATGCATATCCCCCACAGGAGACACTGTATTCATATTAAAATACATTTGATTTATATTATAGGAGAGAAAGGCTGATGCACAGCACATATGGTACCGCAGCTCAGTTACTACTGCAGCCTTCTTCTGGCTAAATATGGAATTCACAAAGCCTCAACTAGGGCAAACCTTTGATACCAAGCACATTGAGAATGAAAAACATTTTTAAAAAAAGTGATGGACAAGCATAAAACAAAAATGAACAGAAAAATCTTCATATTGCTTCACATTTTTTTTAAATGGCGAGCTGTTTCCTCTTATGGCACATTTCCACAGGTTAGCTTGTACTAATCACTATTGTTATTTTTACCTCAGTCACATGACAAGACAGCCACAGTTGTCCAAAAACAACACTGGAACTTTCATATGGGGAGAGGCTCCCTCTACTGGCTACTCAAGCACCATTGCAGCTTCTCTATGTGTTATTCCTGAGTGCTGCTTACCTCCCTGCTGAGGTACAGTGTCTGTGGCTGAAATTAAACCTTGAATGTAAAATATCAGAATTCTGAATACAGCCAAGTATAAATCCAGTGCACACTGATTATGTAAACATCATACATATCTTCTAATATAAAAGCTAAGATGAATCACCAGTTTTAGGGTCTCCTCAATAACCCCCACTGTTGGCTCCATTGATCTGACTCCTGCTCCCTTGGGCAGACACCCAATAAACCCCAAATTCAGCACTGTCCCACTTCCAGCTACAACCCTCAGGCATAATGTGGGTCACATCCACAAGCTCAACAGACAGAAAATATACCACATAGGTCTAGCTCAGCTAAGCAAATACAAAACAGAAAACAGTGAAATAACACAGTATGTATACAAAAAACATAAATGTGATACATTCATAAAAGTTGGCAATTATGCATTATTCATGGTCCCTACCAAATGACCAAAGCTTTAACAAAATCATATTCATAGTTATAAGACTACACATGTAATTTAAGAAAACAATTTCTAGTCACTTTATGAATTATGAATAAGGATGCAGCTTGCTGGATTTTGTTACATTTCTGTATGTTTATGATAATGTCTTTATACATGGGAGTAATACATGTCATACTGTGTTTAGCATTTTTTGTTGTTTTTACATAACTGCAGATCAACTTACCCAATAATGGGGTCAGTTAAGTTTTACTGAAGTCACCTGACTTGCCATCATCCTTTACCACTACAATGTTTTTTTAAAGAAAAACAATATTTTTACACTTCCAACACTATTTATTTTTCTGTTGTAGTTTCAATACCTAATTTCTGGTGGACATATCCACACATTCCTAAAATCATTTAAATGCAAACAATCCTTTGTGGTCTTATCTAGCACTATTTGTTTAGACATTTGACATCTGTATATATGACAAACCTTCCACAGCACCCAAAACAAACCCATGACCTTCACAACACACATTCACACACAAGAGGAAACTACACCATCTAGTGGTGATTAAGGCAAACTGCTCTAGGACATGATAACAGCCAGATCAAGGCCATTTGCTAAAAATACACCCCGCAAGGCCAACAAGCACTGTGAGTGCTGCAGCAGAGAGGCAACCACAGGAAAAGAAAGCAGAAGAGTGTGTATTCAGCCAATGAAGAGGCTTGCACTGAAGGACGGGATTAGAGAACAGCAGTCACATGTCCAGTGATCTTCCACTTGCCTTTGATTGCTCAGAATCCATTAATCCCCAGAATGTTTAATTAACACAACCAGAGAAATGATACTGTATACTGATGGACACAGAGTTGCAAAAAACATCTGTCCTCTCTCGCCCTCTCACCCCAGCGTTACCCAGGCACTGCCTTCCATGTATTCCAGATGGGACCCCCCTGTGCAAGCCATGATAGAGGATTAAATATTTATGTGGGGACCTGTGCTACAGTCGTCCTTCATGGGAACAGAGCAATGGTGAGGCTACCAAGTTAGCAGTGCCAGAAGCAAAGAGAGCAGGGAAATGTTACGCCATCTCCTTAGGGATGGAATCTAAAGTGCACTACGTCACTCCTACATGCATAGTATGACCCTGAATGAACAGCATCAGGCTCAAGGCTTCTCTTAAGCAGATTGTGAAACAGGAATGTGAAGCAGGCTGCAACACTCACCAGCTAAAAAATTCAGTTCAGGTTCAGTTCAGTTTTTTGTCCCCAGAGGGCAAGTTTGTGTGCAGCATTAAAAGTCTACATACATTTGAAATCCATTAAAAAACTTAACACAAACTATTTATAATATTACATGACAGAGGAGAGGAGAAGGAGGTCTGTCTTCAAAAAATCTGTCACATGCGTTTCATGAAGGACAGCAAATCACTACAATATGTTGGGAATCGCATTATTATAAAAGTAACTTTATATCAATACATAGTGCTAAATAATTGCCCATTGCATAAATATATGCAGCAAACACAGATGAGACAGCAAATGCCTGAAAATTAGAGAAGTGCCCACATGCTTCATCCAGTGCAAGATGTATACTAAAAGCTCACATTTAACCTCTGTTCACAATAGATGAGTAATCACATCTGTTTATGGCACAAGGGAGTACCAAACAAACGAATCTCAGTGCTTTTCTTATATTTACTCAAGAGGGAACCAAGTGCACAGCTGCTTTCATTTCTCAGTGGATACAAAGATTATGTCAGCTTTTCTCCCTCGAAAGTGCATGAGAGAGGTTTAGGGACAGTGGTGGGTACATTTCCTCTGAAGCGTCTCTTTAAAATGGATTTAAACCCAAAGCGCAGAGAACTGTAAAAAAAAAAAAAAGATTACACAGGACTGAATTTTATAGCTTCCATCAGACAGCACAGCAATATAAGCTGTATTCAGGTCAGTCTTATCCCAGCTCCATGCTTTGCTAGAGGGAGAGAAGGGAAAAAAAATTAGCATTGCTTTGATGGTGAGTCTGAGCACTCTGAGGCTGCGCGAGATCTTTCAGTTAGCATGCTGGAACAACGGCTGTGTGGAAGCAGAGCATCTCATCAGGCTTTCGTCACAGTCCCTAGCAGAATGTACAGTATGTTCGCACTTGGAGCTAATAACTTCTGTGACCAATCTGCACTAGTCTCTGCACATATTCACTTAGATATGTGACCCTAACACATCAGTGGAAACAATGTTGTTTGCATTCTGATGGCAGACAGCAAGAAACACAAACAAAGACACAGTGCAAATGTCAATATGGCTTTTATACCTAGCCTTGGTTAGGTATAAAAGCTACCATGTTAGCTTAGTGCTGTCCATTTTTACTGAAAGCAAGGCAGCCAAGGAGTCTGACTGCCCACTTTGTGTCAGTAATGGGACCCTAATGAGGGTGTTGAGTTATTTGTATTGGTACACCTCCTTTGCAAAATGAGTAACTATGTTTGCGTTGTATAAGTATGTTCAGTTATAGGTCCTTCCACAGATTCCTCAGCATCCCTTCCCCATTGATCTTCACGCCAATAAGGTGTAGCACTTGCTCCTAGACTGAAATATTTCTATTCAATGAGACCAAAAAAATGCAGTTAGCCAGATCCAGAGCCTATTACACCTCTTTAGAGAGATCTAGTGCCCAGGTGACTAGTATTTGTCATAGCCAAGTTGCTTTCATATGATCCAGTAGGTTGTAAAAATACATTCAGAATCTTGCCCTGCAAAGCTCACAGTTCTGTCATATCTCAGGTTATTTCATAAGAAGTGAAGCCGGGCCTTTCTGCATCCATACAGTATGAGAAAGCCTGCTAATCACATGAGACATGTGGGATGAGACACTGGTTCATGTCACACCACTGGGGTCTCAGAAAAAAACAGCACAGGTCTGCCCCCCACCGTGTTGGAGCAGTTAATTCTGCATGACAACACACACTCATCTCCCAGCCAATCAGATAACAGGTCTTGATAAACATAATGTATGCAGTTGCTAGACAATGGTACACACAATTAAGAGCAGACACAATCACATCACTGTCTGCGGGGGTAGGATTTGAAGGGCACTCTGGGTCTGATGGAGACTCACATCAGGGGGTTCCTATACACAATTGTTTGGTCAAGTGTCGTCTAAGCAGGGGAACAGTTTAATGAACGTACTAATCTATTATTTTGGTTCAGCAGAAAGCATGGTAGAGCTGAACAACCTCTGTGCCACAGAGATGCTGACAAGACACGCAGCCCTTGTGAAACGAATGCTATTCCTCTGATGAATTTTCCATTTTAAACTGAAAGCTGTTTGCTAAAAATAGAATGGAGATGCTTTTGGAAAGAACAGAGAACTAGCTGCTCCATTTCTCCTCCGGATGTAAGTTTTCATGAAACAGCTGTGGCTACCGCAACTGCACTGAACTTACAAAGGCCCACCAAGTTCTCATTAAAAAGCAGCCAGTATCAGATACAACTCGAAAACAAAGCAAACAAAACCAAGGGTGGAACTATCAGTTCTATTATGACATATTTACAAAGAACATTTGTCTTTCTTTGTTTCAGAAATGCTTGTTAAACTGCTAATTGTAGCGACAAATGCTTTTCTCTCTCTGAGGCTAAGCATTATTCTGCATTTAAATGAGATTTGGAGTTCAATTAGATTACACAAGTGCTTTTTTTCTGAAGCAGCACCAGGGTATAAGCAAACATTCCACAGTCACTCATTCCACTCCTGGTCAAGCTGGACTCCTAAGGATGCGCAAACCATGCATATGATGACCATTAATGCTCCACTGATGAGGGCAGTATGCAAATGGTTGTGTGTTTACAGTGTTTTAGAGAAGCGTGTCACATGCTCATTGCTCCCTCCTCCTGAAGTTGGCAGGAAATTGTTGCTAGTAAGAGATCAACAAGTTCAAATAAGTTACAGCTGGGGAAAAAACTTTTAAAAATCAAGGAACATGAGAAAAGTTAGCTGCCTTGCAAAAAATCCTGTTAATCCTATTGTGTAAACCATACAAAAAAGAAGGTAGCAACATGTATTTGAAAATCTGCCATTCTTGTTCCTAGGCATCCTCGGAGTTCAGTAGATGTGGAGATCTAAGTATATATGAACTGAGGAGCAATCACAACTTCAGCCCATTCTGCAATCATTTCACTTTACTTTCATAATTTCCCTAAAGTCTCACCCTCTTTATGAGCTGCAGATTTGAGGATGCCGTGGAGAGCTGCTCTGTTCTGGGAACAGTGTGATCTGATATGTAATGATTCTAACCAACACGCTGAGCTAGAAAGTCCTATAGACAGATTTCCTGCTTCAGTACCTTTAAAACATATTCAAACAAACTACTGGAGGTAACTAATACCACTAAGATAAACACTTAGAGAAGTCTTTTGGAAATTCACAAAGGAAAAATCCCACTAGTAGCAAACCCTGTCAATGTCCGTCTGCCAACTTATGATATTTAAGCACACCCTTTTAAAACGCAGCATCCGGATACAACTCCTGCATAAAGGGTTTTGCTGGATTTTAAACAATACCCACCTGACCACTGATTCTATAGACTGTGTAATGAAAGGGGAAAGATACTCTATAAGAAGCTTAAGAGCTTATTGATATGGGAAAGGGTGGCCATTGAAAGCTGTGCTTTTGGAGAAAAGGGATGGGTTTAGATTCCGTTACCAGGGATTAATGGGTATAAGAGAGCAGGGTTTGGGGGCAAAATGTTCTTCTCTCTTCTATTGGGGGTGGCAAGAGACAGTGGGGTGTCTCTGAGGGACTGTGTGAATCTTTTATCCTAAAAGCCACCAACCCCTGAGTGCCATTAAAACACCAAAACTAATTTTCCCCCAATCAGTCAGTCCTTTCAATGCTGTCCTTGAAAATGTCCTGTAATGAAATAAGGACATAAACAAAGAAGCTTCAGGAAATAACGTACTGTATATCTGGTAAATGAACAGGAAAATGTTTCTTTGGTTCCAAAATGCTGCATCTAAACAGATAAAATGCTGTTTAGGGGCTTAAAGCTTTTTTCATTGAAGCATAGACCTACAGTTGTGGTCATTACCTGTCTCTTACACTCTACTCAAACTGAGCAGAGTTCCCTATGTGCCTGAGGTATTTTTTGCCTAGGGTTTGCGTTTTATTGGCCATTACATTTCCAAATCAGTAAACTGAATTAAATACATGACCTCTAAAATCCACTCATTATTTCTGCCGTTAAACTCGAGCAGAATGTCAGGACTCCTGACTATGCCCTTTCAGAGGCAACCCCATTCCTTCATACCCAGCACAAGGCTGTCCAGACTGTTCACAATAAAGGCAGTTTATGGGGGTAGTTCAGGTAGTTCACGCAGTAGGACATTTGAATGGGACGCGCACATGAGCCCTGTGACTGGGGGATCAAGACGCAGCAACACCATCGCCAGTCCGTAGCTGGAGAACCACAATGTCAAGGCAACAACCGGCACAGCCACGCTGGGGGAAGAGAAGGGTTAACGCAGCCAAATTAATGAGTCCCAACACTCTCCAATGGCTCCTCAGTTACCTGTACATGCAACCAAGTGCATGATTATTTTACCAATAAGTAATTGGTGAATCTGCCGTTTGGAGAGAAGCAAAGGCTTCATCAAGAGGGCAGAAGAATTATCTGTCATGAGTGTCTCCCTGAGTAAGCAGGACAAGTTGATGTTTTGGGCCAATCAGTTCTGTGAGTACATTTTAAAAAAATAATAAAAAAAACTATGCACATCTCACATACAAGGACAAGAATTCAGAAACCAAAGCTTTTGTTTTCCAGTCAGAAACCTTTATGACCTTCGTGTTTACTCTGAAGTCTCACATAACCTGTACCCTGTCATGTACTGATAAGAAAGAGGAGCATCCTGAACAGCGTATTGGGTGGTGCTACAAAACACTGTCATTCACTTTGTTGTTTCAACCAATCAAAAGACTTTGCTGTTTATTTCAAGACATATTGATTGGTTCAAAACAGTGAGTCAGCACTAACAGCATCTCCACCCATTTTGTGGTTTATGAAATCTCTCTTCCCATTATGGCTCTCACGTCACTCTCTCCTCCGCCAATGACAAGCAGAGACTTTGGGAGCAGGCACAACAGATGCAGTTATCGGCTTCCGGCTGATAGAAATGGAGAGCAGGTAACGCTGATGGATGGAGCTGCAGAGGCTATAAAGCTGTCTCAAAGCAGCGTAAAAGCTCAGCTGATGGACCGCTTTACAGCCCCGGTGCCAGACGCGGCACGGCCCCCAAGGTGCCCTGACTGATCCAGGACACAGCAGCGTTCATGAGAAATGCAGCAGCTCAAACAGCTTCCATCCCCTGTCTCCTGACATTGAAACTCAATGTGAATTGTGTTTGCACCACTTTGTTTAAATGCCAACTCATTCTCTTGTCCGGAGCCAACTCATTCTCATTGTCTTGTGCGGAGATCAACGTGAATGCATTCACATGCTTGCCATGCTGTCATGCATTTGCCGTATCTCTAAAGAAGAGGACTGACACTGGACACAGCTGGGTATAGCTTCATCAGTCAGTATGTTTGCTCATTGGGTGTGTTCTCTGAACACACTTATGTGTGTTTATATCCACTTTTAAAAAGCCAGTACCTGTATCATTACCAGCACGCCTCCATTCAGAATAAAACAGGAACCACCAAGGCAAGGGAAAATACAACAGCATGAACAATTTTCACACTTAATAAGATGAGCCTGAAAACACTTCTTGGTGAAGTCAGCTAAAATTGGCTGTGATAGACTGCTCCTATGCTGGGACTGAAATTAGTGTCACCAGCCAATTCAACAAGGGTGTCTGCCCTGTTTTTAAGGTGTCAAGCCCTAAACTGCCATCAAAGGAGCCAGGTCAGTCAGCTACAGTGAGCAGCTCAGTGATAAGCACACCCAAAAAGCATAAAATTCCTCTGGTGCTTTCAAAACACCAGCCAATATAGAACACTGACCCACTTCACACAATCAGGCTAGACTATAACATCTGACATAAGCTTAGAAAATCGAGACACTTTTTTAGTGTCTTTTTTTCCTTTGGAGTGAGAAAGGAATGACTTTGTAAGATCAGAGATTTGATGATCAAGAGAAGATCCATCTGCTATAAACAGCTGTCAAAATGTCTTAAAGTCGACTGTGGACAGACAACTTTATGCACTTACATGCTGCTTTTCTTTTGTCTTTGGAGGTTGGCTTCCCCGTTAGTTTTCTTGTGCTGGGTGAGAGAGCCCCCCATGGCGGCTGTGTCCCGCGGAGCGGAGATGTGTGTGTGTGTCCTGGGCCGTGTCACCGGCAGTGTCCCGGTGCGATGCGCCAAGGCATCCCCGTCTGCACACGCTACGATCGCTGCTCTCTCACAGGCTGTCCCTGCTGCTGCATCAGCTCTGCACTGTTTGTCTGCGCGGGAGTGCTGATCCACTGCCAACTCCTTAGATAGGCACTGCCCCCACCTCTGTGCCCGCCTACCCCAATGCCTGCCTGCGTCTCTCTCTCTCTCTGCGCTGCTGCTAGGCACACGACCGATCACTCCCGCTCTGCGAGGATTCCAGTCACTCACGCTGGATTACAGTGCTCTGGAGTTTTCTAAGGCAGCTCTCAGTGATGGGAGGGGGGTGAGAGTGAGAGAGCGCCACTCCAGAGCCCTTAGCATCACGCCAACCCCCCGGGATGGATCAGAGAAGAGGATGTCACTCACAGAAATGTGTCCCCCTCCACAACGGTTGGCCTTTTACACAGCACTGATAACGACCCATGACAACTGGCCCAGTCACAAGGAAGCCCAGGTTTTTCATGTGAGCATGTAAACAAGAGCATGTTAGCACAATAAAAGGTTAAGAGACAAAGGCATGCGATTGTGTTTCTCCAAAGGAGCATGGCCCTGTCCAACATTCTCCCCCCACCCAGCCCCCACCGCACCACTAGAGTGCACAAGTCAAAGTGCAGCGACTCGCCGCCCCACCCCAAACAATGACACAAGGAGGGGCGTACATGCACTGAACTGGAGAGCTCAGCAGGCCATTCAGAAAGGTTAACAGAAAGAACAAAAGAGAAAGGGCTTTTATGAAACGTGAATCTCTCACATAATCAGCGGCATTGTTCTGATCCCAGATTCTCTGCATTTCCGTCTCTCATGGGCAAAGCTTTCAAGACCTTAAGAGCAATCTCCAGCTCTGAATAATTTACATGGATGCTGGAGAAAGGAAAAACGCATGAGTAAAAAACCTGCCGGTTAGCTCAAAGATGAGTCTACGTACAAAACAAATCAAACTTAATAATGTATGATGTTCGGCTTTTCCCTTTGCAACAAATTTCTGGGAAAATGTCTCCTGACAGAGCAGAAAGTGTGTCATTCAAGAGTGACTTTGTAACTGGAACGAGATTGGAAATGGGGCAGCCAGCTAGACCAACAAGCCCTGAGAGACAACGGCAGTCTCAAAGACAAAGACATGTACGCATACTTTTACTAGAGCCATTGTGCCGTTTGTTCTTTCTGGTTTGTCATAATGCCTTTTGTCAAACAAAAAGCATCAACAAAATTCAGGTCAGGATGCGGAGAACAATTTTCGTGGTTTGGATGAATATTTAATATTAAAGCTCCACTGCTGAAATTGAAATTTGTCACACTTTTTTGAACAGCTATAATGCTGAATGATGCTGTAACAACAAAGCATTTACATATACCTTTTAAATCACATCTTTTATATTAGATGCAGTAACTACTGTTAATTTTTTATCCATCCACCAAGAACAACATTCTGGCTTTCTTCATTTTTGTTTATGAAATACAATAATACTCCTAAGATTACTGAAAAGTACTTGTCACATTTCCAAGAACCCCAGCAGCATTTTATCCACTTTGGTAAAAAACAGCAAATAGCAGCTGAACACAAAACTTTTTAAAGAGTCACAGATAGACTTTTTGAAAGTCCTTCAACTCAGAGCTCTTTTAGGTTGGTTGAGTGATTGGTTGGTTGAGTCAACTGTGGGAAAGTCAACTGTCATTTAAACTCATCTTTCATATATTTGCAACGTGTTAGGAGACTTATGGGAACAGTACAGTTGAGTAATATGAACTCATACCTTAACAGTAATATAATGCATGGAATTGATAAATTGTCTTTCATGCTTCATGGTGAAATACCCGGCTAAGACAATCCCTCTGAGTGCATTCCATAAAATTCTGACACTACTAACACTGACCTGGACTGGGAGCTCGACAAGGCAAACTATACACCTTATTTCCTTTTCACCTTAAAGCAGAAGTCTTCCAGTCCTGAAGGACTACAGCATATGCCATTTTTTTTTTTTTTTTTTTATTAATGACCAATTACACAGTTAACTCACCTCCTCTTGTATCATGGGTCCGAACGGTTTTGTAATTTCAGGTTTAAACAAGAACTAGCATACTCCATAGCTTTCGATGGAACATTCTAGAACTGGAATTAAAAATCACCTGGGCTACAGCTCCACTCAAAGGGAAGTGGTTTCAGATGGCAGGGTGGTCTGTGCTTTGTCATGCCACAGTGGCACCTGTGGGGGATCTGACACCTGAAATATGCCTGCCCCAGCTGCAGCACTGTTACTGTCCTGCGACCCAGTTACCACGCAGATCAGCTGGTGGACTGCAGAGGGAAAAGAAGCACACTTTGATTCTGGTGTAGCCTTCTCTGGCCCTGGTAAGCTACAGGGAGCTTTGTTTTCAACTTAGAACCAGTGACAAATTTACACCCAATAAACCAAAAGAGGTGAGCTACATTAATTGTGTAAGCAACTATGCTAATCAATCAATTAGGTGCAGGTTAAAACCAAAAATCAGTGCACAGTGTAGCTCTCCAGGACCAGGGTTGACCACCTATGCTCTAGTTTGAATCCTTTATATTAACAGAGGACACTGCAGCAAAGGGATGAGTCAGTGACCGAGTTTGTGCGTTCCAAATTAGGGGAGAAAAACCATCCATATCCTCATAACTAGTGTAGGATACCAGTCATAGCAGAAGTGAGCAAGGAGGGATACAGACCACAGTGTTCAGGAAAGTGAGAGCTGACAGTCGTAAATCATACATTACATAATGGATAGTATAATCAAGTCTGAGGCACATGTACTACATTTTATGTCACTGTAATTCATACCCGCAGGGAATAGGAAGGATCCTGGCTCTTTTGGGTCTGACTAGTGACATAACAGAATACTTTAACCTGCCCTTCAGACAAAGTGCACGGAGACACATACATCAAATACTACTTATTCTCATCCACCAAGTCTTCATCCTGCACCAGACCACTGATGTGTAAAAAAACCTGTTATGTCACACTGTGAACTGTATTACTGAAGGGAACAGAATTACTTATATGACTGGAGTCCTCACATCCAGCAAAGAAGGAAATCCACAATGCCCACTCTCAACTACTGTGTGCGACAGACAACTCTTGTATCATTATTCAAATGTTAACCTGTATGCTCATGCTGGACCATGCAAAACATTGAGGGAAAATTTGACTTGCAGAATTCAGCCCTGCCAGTAGAGTGTGACACTAAAAACCCACAGAGACATTCAAATGTTGTCAACTTTCACCTCTATGTGTCCCTTCTCTCAGCATGAAAGGCAACCTTTCACAGAAGAATGGTCCGTTCATTTAGAGTGGTGCGATTCACATTTCTGAGCTCAGCATTTTTCATCAGCTGTGGCTGCGGAACATCAGACATGCCTTTGGTTCTGCTGGGACAGCGAGGGTCTGAGAGAGAGCTCTGAGAACAGAGTGCGTGCTTCTCATGAACTCCAGCCCCATCTGAGACTCAAGGGACTTACCAGGGCCATATTCACAAAGCACATTTGGCTGAAGTATTTATCTAGGACCAGCTTTGTCCAGTAAATACACTGAACTATCCATTATCAGCCGAAAAAACTAAACTGATCCTAGATCAGCACTCATAGTATGAGATAACTTTGAACATGGTCCCAGGCATTTGTTATTTTATTGTAACTCTGAGATCTAGAGTGGGAGGGGGGCAGTCGACTGAGAGTCTTGGAACTCACATTACTCTGTGAAATACTCAGTATCTTAGCTATTACCGTGCAGTCAGGCATTATGTCGCATGAATGGAGCTCTGATCGCTGCCTGCAAAGCTCTGAGGGCAGGGTTTCTGAGAGTCCAATTTCTGGTCATCTTTCAGAATAGCTTCTGTTTAAAGAGATAACTAATAATACGTACATACTTTTACATGATAGTTTCCAGAACGTATCACCCAAGGAGATAGAACAACTAACAGAAAGTATAATACATCAAGTCAAATTGTACCCATCTTTAGGTTCCGGAAACTCTGTGTCAATAGGTAGCATAAATGATGACCCAGTGCTAAATCAGATATGCATCTGCATAGGCAAGAGGGGGTTGCTGTCACAGCCAACAATTCTTGTGTACTATATAGCAAATGTTCTTCAGATATTAAACTTATAAATTGTCTTCTCCTGCAATCATGAATTAATTATGCAAAATATAATGTGTTCACATTTCTAAAAGCAGAAAAAGTAGCCAGGCTCCCCAGCTTCCCAGGCTTTCTATGCCGTTCTCCCTCATGATGAACCACAGAGCCTGAGACAGAATCATGTCACGGCTCATCCAAATTTCCACAGATGTTTGCTGTCAGCAGACAGCAGTACAGCCTCTAGTCATGGAACAGACTGTGGCCAGTTCATTCTCCTGCATGGCCAAGAATAAAGATGCTTCCTCTGTCTGTTCTACACTGCCATCTACTGGTCAGCCTGCACTTACAACATGGTTTTCGGTCTTTAGCTTCTTCAATGGACTAAAGCCCATTTTCTCATCAAACACTGAGCTACTTCACATTCCTTACACTCGACTGGGAATTTTCACAGAAAGCAGGAGATTATTAATGACCAGATACACAGTTCAGTACTTTGCAATCTGGTTTTAATTATTCAGGTGTTCTGTCCCTGAGTCTTTTACAGATGCCAAACAATATGGTATAGAGAGTGATTTTCTATTTACACCACTAGGGAGCAGTACATTTCTTTCATTTTCTTTAAGGTTGCACTCTGAATGACATCAGCTATTTGTTCCATTGTATCCAACTATCAGAGATTAAATTTGTTCATCATGGTTTTCAGTGGTGTAGAGTGTATTATTTAAAGACAGATTTTTCAAAAATCTATCAACATTACAATGACATTTTACTTATTTAGTTCTTCAACTTACAGTAAGTGCACTTCGCATATACATTTACATAAAGTATCCAAACACAATGACACCAACTCTTCGACTGAAATGGGGTCTGAATAGAACCAAATAAACAAACCTGCATTCACTCAAAGTCCTATACCAGGACATGAACATTCACATCAAAATTAAAGAATTTACATTCACAGTTAATGACAGTAAGACTCCACTGGGGGTGACAGGGTGCTGTGGTACAAGATGGCATCTTTTTGATGACATGTTATCAAAAAGCATGTGGTCCTGCTTCACTGAGGTAAATACAGACCTCATGGTACTTTCAGAAAAGGCAGGGAAGTTCACCTGATTCTGTCAAAGTCAAATCTCTATTAGGTCAGGTTGTCAACATACTCACTAGACCAACTTTGATGTGATACAAAAACTTGGCAAGCATTGACACCTTTACAGTACAAAGAGTTCAGCTGCCTTGTCTAATGCAGTGTTTCTACTGCTCTTTGTGAGGCATGAGACCATGAGAAATATGGCTGGGAAACAGCCACTGGAGCCAACTATTCCCTTACAGAACTACATTCCATGAGGGCCAGTGACCAGCTATGATATAAAAAACTATATGCGCATTACTGATACGAGAGACTGCAGAGAGATTAACATTCACCCTCAATATTTAAAGAAACTCTCCTGTGTTTTACAGTATGTTTTCTCCTCTTGGCTTGAAGTATAGGCCAGATTGACCAAAGAGGAAGTGAAAATATTAGCTATGTCTGTAAAGCTGATGATGGGCACATGCAAATTGTTGATTTTAATGAGCAGCAGCACTCCAATCGTGAAGGAGAATGTGAGGCCATCTGGCCAGAGTTCCTTACCCTCTGCAGGAGAAACTCATGATGTAGCTTTATACAAGCCAGCCAACAGAGTGCAGAGGTGCTGAACATGTGATATATATATATAACTACAGCACTCTGTTGTCCCATACAGCAGCACCTCAAGTCTGTGTCCTAGATCAGACCATGCATTCTCAGTTTACATTTGCACATGATTAGGCCCTGATTGTGATAAAGCGCAGACACAATGTGAAAGTGCTAACAGCAGCTAACTACCTCCACTCACACCCTCAATTCCGCCAAGGATGGAAAAAACACATTCCTCCAAGTTCTGGTGGCCTTTTACTGTTAATCTTCCTAACGTCCAGGCCAGAAAGTCCTCTAGCTTCAAAGGCTCTCCCATTTCTCAGCTGAGCTGGATTTAATAGAATCGGACAGAAGAAAAACTATAATGACTTAAATAATTCAACCCAAGGCTCACAGTGGATAATCATACAGTTTGGCTTTCAAACAGAACAGATGGTAAGGACAGTTTATTTAGTGATATCAGATTTAATTGCACATACTTTGTGGGAGGAGTATTTTACTGTAGGTCATAACTGTGCTTTAAACTAGGAAGCATCAAGTTCAATGACACTATCCAAAATAGGATCAAAGTTTCCAGCAAAATGGTCAGCTGATGGAAAAATGAAGCCGAAAAACAACAATATTAAAGAAAGATGACTGTATCCCAAGATGAATTTATGACATCACATAAACCTGATCCAAACAAAACAGCCCCAACATAATTCTCAAGGAATCTGTTCTTTCCACATTGTTAATAAGCAACTTTACAGTTTGCCCCTTTTTACTGAAACATGGCATCTAAAACTCCAGTAAATAACATCTGGCTTTCAGAAATTACCTGCTTCTTAATGAGACTCTGTCAGCACTGCAAGGCGGCATGACAAGCCAATTCTGGTAGACCTGGGTTCAACACAAAGAGATGACAAACATCATAGCTTACTTTGTATAATAGTGCAGACACTGCATGGGCACATGTTACTGTTGGAAACAGCAGCAAGCTTCCACAAATATGTCTGCCAATGGAGACCATTAAAAAAGAAAGGCTTAAAGAGAGGACCAGGTCTGTGTGGTGAGAGCAGTCTAGTCCACCACAGTGAGGTGCAGACTCAGGGTGGTGTGTAGATACTGTTATGGAGCACACCCCCTCCATGCACAGCACCCTGGTCATACAGGGGGCCACAAGCCTTTGGTCTGACTAGAGCTTGCTTACCCTCTTCAATTCTTAGCTAACACATGAGAGGAAACCCTGAGCCAAAAATACAGCTCAACTCTGCAATGTTAAAACGAAAAACAAACTCCCTCTCACAACTCTGCAGTATTAACATGAGAGGGCTTACTGAGCACAGAACACAGAACAAAACAAGAACTTCAAGGAACATGACCAGAGCACGGTGAGACCCTACAGTAAACTGATGTACGCATAAATGATGTGTCTGTCTTTTGTGTTGTTTACTTCTGTATGTTAATCAAAAACGTTTTTAACAGCAAATTTGTTTTCCATTTTTGTTCCATTTAAGTTGATTATTAATTAGGTGTTGATCACAATTTCTTTCCATCCACTCCCACACTTTGTCATTTGCATAACCCAGTATACTCCCACCAGACTCCACAGCTGTTTACACTAATTGTTTGACTGAATATATATTCCTATTGGTTAGATCTAATTACAACAACTTTTACACTTTGATTGACCTTTTCACACTGGATTGGTTTCATGTGAATCCACTGTCCTGTTATTTAGGTAAACTTGTATCCTCCTAACTGTTCAAGAGAACATAAATTCAGATTCTTATTTTTCCAATATTTGTGATATTTCGTTGAATTAATTTTTGCTGTTTGCACACAATCTGCCTGGGTCTGATGACTATCCAGACATGACACCTGCTAGGGGTAGTTTTTCCACTAAGAGTGACAGGCTTGCAGCTTAAGGTGCTTGCATCTTTTGACCTCAAGAGATGTTAGTACACACTTAATATCTGTAATTTGCTTTGAACTCTTTGGGTTTACTGATCGTGTTCTTGTTTGAATCCAGTCCACTTCCTTTCACCACGGGAAAAAAAATATATTTTTGGCATTCATTAAGAGGAAAGAATTCCACTGTGGGCCGAAGTGCAGTCAGCCAGATGTGAGGCAACAGCTGAACAGGATCCAGCGGCGCCACGGCATTCCGTCCTTCTCCAAAACCAAAAGTTCCTCTTGCAGCGCTCACAAACCTGTCCATAGCAACATACTATTTTCCCATCAAAACAATGAATAAGGTACTTTCCTGAGCTTTTCCATCTGTGAAACAAGGGTAAGTGCGATGACATAGCAAAAGCTATGACAATGCAAAACACATTTATGCAAACACTGAGGCTTTGATTAAAATAGTGAGGACATAAATGACTCATGACTTCTACACATTGTCATTTCCATAGTAAAAGAAGGTAAAACTGAAAGTCGACACGAATTTGCAAATCTAGTTGACAGATTCAGTAGTTCACAGACGTTCACGAGATCAGTATCTACCTAGAATACAATTATTTTGTAGAACACTTTTCTAGCTACAAAATTTAAGTATTCAGTAAAGTATTCGTAAACAAATGTAACCCTAAGAGTATAAGGACACCAGATCAACTTAGCCCCAGAAAGTTGTTTCAAAATAATATATTTCTTCAATATATCTTAAAACGTAAAACAAATAATTTCCCCAACAAAGGCACAGAGACAGCCAGAAGTGGATACATAAAGGTGAATGTGTAAGCCAGCTACAAGATTCTTTCGTGTTTCGTTTCAACACTTTGCCACTGATTAATTTGCAGGTCTGTTCTCTATCCGCTTTAACTGTTCAGAGGAGGTCCTCACTCGTTAAACAGGTTATAAAAATTATAAATCTAAAGATGTTTATTAGATGTTGCCCAATATATCCATAGCTTTCTTCAGTTAAGGCATACCCTGTATCTGGCTACGTCTGTAAAGACCAAAAATGTAACTTGTCAATTCTACGGATTCATTTTATGACGCTCTAAAAACACGATATATATATATATATATATATATATATATATATATATATATATATATATATATATATATTTTTTTATATTTTTTTTTTTTTTTTTTTTTTTTTTTAAAGACCTGGGAAACTTCTTATGCATACTGACATTAAATATTATTATTTAAGCTCTCCAGTATAACTGGCGCTCGAAATTCCATGAAGTTAAAATGATACCTAGATGTTGCAATAACTTGGGTCAAAACTTCCACTTGCACGCCCACGAGAAGCAAGTGCAAACTATCGTATGGAAATTAAATTCATTACACTATGAATTTCTTTTTAAATACACCCTTTCGTTTATGATGAATGTCTGGCGAAGTATATTGTTGCCGAGAATACGCGTTCCCTCAGGTTGTTTATTAAAATGTTAAGTTTTATCTTGTAAATTCACTTCGCACCACAATACGACATAGGCTAACTTCTGAATACATGCTGGACAGCTGTATACTACAAACGTAATCTCAATTTAATGACGAGGCAGTCGTTTAAAACAAAGTAGGCGCCATGAAAAGGATGCTGTGTGGTACTTATATATTCTGAAAGAATGAGTTTAATATATTACCTCTTCTCTTCCAAAATGTTTCCCGTCACCTGTGACGCCGTGAAGCAAACTCACTGGAATACGTTTTAAATTAAAATTCTTTCGTCGATCCAATCCAACTGTGCATTTCAGGAAACCTGGACCTTCAGTTATCCGAAAGCATGCCGCCGCTACGGAATCTGTTATTTTATAGGAAGACACTGACCCTTTCCGGCCTTTCATTGACAAGCGTGTTTCCTTACGTAAGCTCGGAATTATCGCGGAGGAAGGGAGGGCGCAGACCAGGCCGGTCAGTTTTATGGATATTATGGAGAGGAAGCGGAGGTTCAGTAACATTTGGCATACCAGACCTCGTCGCATATGAAATAAATTTAAGAAAGCCCAACGGGCATAACATACCAGGGCGTTTGATTAAACACGCATTTCATAGCTATTCTGCACGTTTCCCTCTGTCTTTACAGTTTGAAAGGTAATGCACATGCCAAGTGTGATGTACCATAGATTGCAATATGTTCTTATCATAAACATGTAATTCGCAAGATTAGTCTGATGCGGGATGATCAATTCCTTTTAGATATACATCAAATTCCTTCTTTCAGGTGGACCGCCAATACGTTTTTCCAAGAACTAGACATAGAGGAATCATACTTTCAAACACAAGGTTGACACTGGTCTAGGTTGACTCATTGTACCTGTAATGTTTATTTATCCCCCTGACCTGAAACTGGTGCTGTAAAGTGTAACGTTGGAGCCGCTGTAGGAGTTTTCTGATAACTGGTTTAACCGCAGTACAGACTCGCTGTGGTGAGAAGACCCAAAGGTACACATCGAATAAGGGAGCTATTCCTCGTGGCCTCCGAAACGTATGCTATCAGCGGTTATATTCTTCCCAGAATAGTTATTTAGTGATCATACTGACACAGAATGGCTCCGATTCAATTATCCAGATGCGAGTGGCAGAACTGTCGGATCCGCCTTCTTTGACTTACGATTTCAGCACTTTCAAAGCAATTTAACGCTTTGATATAAAAACAAACGAACCAAATCACTGAAGAAAGTCCAACTCAAAAGATAAGCACTTCAATGAGAAACAGCAAAAGACACACATAGGTATGGTTTATTATGGCATACACAATATGTAAACATACTGTATGATACATGATAAAGTTTTTGGTTTTAATACACAATAATAAAGTGCAAATTGAGGGAGAACCACCCTGTACTTGGAGGAAGGATGTCGAGTACAGGAGTGTCTACTCATTATGCATTTTGAACAGGGGAAAAACACATTTACAATGCCACTTAAAACATATCACCTGGTCAATATAGAAAGTAACACACATCCTCTGGCTGGCAGTTGTTCCTTGATTTTACTTCACACAGGGTTGAGGGACCACTTCTTAAATGATTCCTGTGCCTTTTGTCCTATGGAGACAGCAGGGGACTCTCTACTACATGTCCTACATCATATTGTCAGAGGAGAGTACAAATGACACTAATGTTCTGTGCATACTATTTGGATATATTGAGGTTGTGCTTCAGTTTAAGAGAGCTACATGGACTGAATTTATGCAACAGAAAATTACCTTTAATGGGTAGAAACTCACAAATGACTGCTGGCATTCAATATCTACAACAGAGGACGACGGGTTAATGTCAAAAGCATTATCAAAAACCTTTTGAAAACCCTGTCATGATTCTAAATGTGTCCCTACAGTCATGTCAGAGCTGTGTGATGGGAGTAAGAGAGGAAAAACTCAGTCTTTACAGAACTGACTGAAAAATGAGGGAGGTTTTGAATTCAGAGCATCAGGAAACTAGCAGCAAATGAATCCATTACATCACCCAGGGAAGGACCATATCAGCCTGACCTTCCCACACACAACGCATATAAATCACATGGGAGGGACAGGCAGGGAAGCTCAAGAAATGTTGGCATTTTTTGACCCCAAGGAAATTCACAACAGACATGTCAGTCATTTTGATCCACTGGTTTCGAGCCAATCCTTCATTAACAGACACTGCTGTTCTTATTTATGAACCACATAGACATTGAAATAAAAGAAAAATAATCTAAAATAAAAAAAACCTGGAGGTAAGAATATGGAATATTTTGACATTTTGGGGGCAGTGAAGAGGAGTGAGAAGCACAGGATATTGCACTAGAATTATGGTTAATGTTGTTTTCTCACAAAGTGCTCAGGTTCATGCAAAAGACTTTATAGCAAAAAAGCAGATAGAAAGTGCTGACAGCAACCTACATGCTGAATGTAGTGCATGAGAGAATATATTTCATGCAAAATGAATCATATTGAACTGCAGAGATAGAGGAAGTTTTCTTTTGCAGCTATATTAGTAAAACACAAACATATAAATATCCAAGAATTTTTTTTTACAATAAAGGGAGGAAAAAACATAACTCTACAATTGCACTGTATAAAAAGGTTATGGCAGAAACTATCAGCATCAGATTTGTTTGAAGGCATATTTTAAAAGTCACAGAGGAGAGAAATTATAGATGCCAAAGATGTCCAAAGATTTGGAGCACTTCCAGAAGCCCCCTCAAAAGCACATGACTGGAGAGTCTATGGCATAAGGTGTCCTTATTTATTCATTTATTTATACTAATACCATGCAGAGAATACCTCTGCATTTGTGTTTTTTCCCAAAAGTTTATTCTTTCTTTACTGGACCCATCCTGCCAAAGCAGCGCAGTGGAAATAACAGTAAAGCAAAAACCTGTGCTATTGGCTGCCTGCAGAAGGCTGGAGGAATGAATGACTTGGTGTGCTCCATGAGTGAGAAATCTGTCCCATCTACAGTCGTTCACAGAGATATCCTTCACCCAGTTACTACTGTTTCACTTCATGTTGTCCTACTACTGTGGCTGTTCGAAAACAATGCCCAGTTTTTCATAAATCTCCTTCAGAAGTAGCAGAGCAGTGTCCTCTGATTCCCTGTAAAACAAGGGATATGGAATATTACCAATAGCCGAGAAAAAACTGAGTATAGCAAGATGCCTTGGCTTCTACCTTTCTGTACTCTGTCCACTTCCTGAATTGGAAAAAGAGAGCTGACATCAGTGCTCATGTACAAAGACTAAATGAATATGGAAGCTTTAAGGAATACTAACTTTAAGGTAACAAACTGGAACAGGCTCTACCAAAAATGTAACTTCCAACCCACTTCAATATCAAACATATTAAAATGGAGCTTGTTCTACGACACCAGCACCTTAAGCATAATCGGAGGGAATTTAATGAGTTATCATTTTCTTTATTTCTTCAGTGCTTGGAAACATTTCTAGTTATGAGAACAGGTTCTCCTAAGGATACATTAATATTGCAGATTTTTTTGCTTTCAATTCAAATATCCCTCTACCTCTCCATACTATACTTGCTGACTGGAAAAACTCAACCCAACACAAGCATGCTTGTACAAAGCCACAGATTTCTTTTCCTTTTCTCCTTCCTCACCAGTAGCAGAGATGGCTCTGAATGGCAAACAGATATTCGTTGAAACTCTCGATTGGTTTCTCCTGCAGCACATAGTCGATGCGTCGGCCACCGT
The DNA here is from genome assembly GCA_022829145.1 of Albula goreensis. NCBI lineage: Eukaryota > Metazoa > Chordata > Actinopteri > Albuliformes > Albulidae > Albula > Albula goreensis. The sequence goes on along the minus strand of CM040744.1, from coordinate 30,268,781 downwards.
TCAGCATTCCGATCCGGATGTTCTGCTCCTCATTCGGTGTCTCCTGCAGAGGCTCCACCTCCTCTGCCCTACCACCTGCAGACACCAGCAGGGGCAGCTCAGTCAGACCAATCACATTGGAGGGAAAAGGAGGAGGGTGGGGCTTAAGACTGACCACATACATTCAAAAAACACCTTTAAAATTAAGAAAGCACTACCCCAGTACTATTCCAACTCCAGGCCTCAACAGCCACTAGTTGTACAGACACTATGGACACTATCCCCAGAAAGACAGCATGCAAGAAGCAGCCAGCAGCTGACAGACTCTGCAGGAAGCTGGAAGCAAACCCAGAGGTCACAGCAGTGTAGGAGTCAACCAGGACACATTTCTGTATGCACTCTTCCCCAACACTCAGGGGCTGACTCACAAATAGCCTGTGCACATGTGTGGAAAGGGACAAGAGTGCCTTATATATACTTTGTGAAACATACAACGTGTTTAACGCTATGAAAATATTTGCCCCAAACAGTGCAGAAAATGGAAATAAAGGAAGTGTAATGAGTACAAGCCGCAGGGAGATGATGCATTTTACTCCAGCATCATACGACTGATCTATGTATAATGGAACTACACTTTATTTAAGGCAATGAAATGGAACACGTAACCAAAGAATTTACTGCCAAACTATTTAAGTATCAAATTCATTAAATGGAACTCACTCTACAGAGTGAGTGCTTCATAGTCTGACGAGCAGCTCGATCAATTTGCTCTATTTCTTCAGATTTCTCTGAAAGCCTTCCAGTTACAAGAATTATTCCTTTGGAGACTATATTAATTTGGCATATTTGAGTGTATTCAATTCGTACTGTGTTAGAATTTCTAGTTAAATGAGCTTTCCTTAGAGGAGAAACAAATCCCTTATTAAATTTCCAAGACATAAGCCCATTTTTGCACATACTGCAAAGGCAAAAACATATTTTATTGCCAACAGGTTCACATTCTCTTGCCAAGAATATTTTTTTGTTCTTAAATAAAGCATTTTCCATGTGCAGAGGAGAAAGTGCAACACTGGAAAAGCGTAACCAACACTAACATGGTCCGACGGGTTACCTGGCTTACCTTGGAAGTAATTCAAATTAATTATTCTGGGCCACTCCAGTATTTTTTTCCAAAAATCAGGCTTACACTCTTTCCTTTTAACTGTTTCTTTCCCGGCTGTGCAACAGAAGAAAGCCACCCCATCAGGCCCCAATGCAGCCATAAGAGGATCACATGCAAAGATTACAGGAGGGGAGGAGACAAGGTTAGAGACAAAAGTTGCCAAAAGCACCTAGAACCCCCTCACCATCATCACAGAGAGGCTGCAGCTGATTAAACCGGGGACAAAATCTTTGGGAATTTACAGTAAATTTTAATTAAAGATAATCAGCCCAGGGATTTAATTGGATAGGTAGGCTATAGCTGAACCATCCAAATTACAGTTTCCCAGGGCCTAATTAACACTGATCGAGGACTGAAGCACACATGCCAGTGACCATGTTGGATTAAGTCACTTCACCATAAACCGGGGTCAATCAATGAGCAGTGAAATCTGGGTAAGAACTCCAAGAAATCTGAGCTTGAGTTTTACACACTGACTGATATATCAGAGCCAAAAGCTGTTGGTGACTCTAGCAGCCCGTTATAAGCGCAGTGCAGATAGGTAACACAGGGAAGGTGTGCTCCTCACCTTCCGTTTCTGCAGGGGGTGACTCTGCCGTTACACACTCCGCCTCGCCCACAGGGGGCAGTGCGGCAATGGGCAGCCGTGAAAAGGACTGCCACGCAGTGCGCAGGGAGCCGAGAACGTTGTTCTTCAGGTCGGTGCTCATCCGAGTCAGGCTCTCCTTCAGCTCTAAAGATACACAGGGAGAAGTCAGAGAAATTAACACTGCCTCAACTCCAGGCCCTCCATTTCTGGTAGACAGTCCCTAAAATATGCATTGATTTTTTTTTTCTTTTTTACCATAAGCTGTCTGCAAACTTTTTTGTGCCCTCAGATTTCTAAGGGTGGGTCTGGTTGACCCAGACAAGTTTGCCAATGTCTGCATTTATTACAAAAGAAACACCATAGAATCTCTAAGTGACATGCCTGAAAAGTGAAGCTAGGGGAAACATGACCCCTGCTCACATTAAGGGTAACACAAGCTGCACCCTTCCTCAAGGCACTACAATCAAATTACTTTTACCTCTGCAGAAATACCCAAATTCAAAATTTACTTTGCAATTCAAATAGTCTTACATCTGTAAAAGTGATATCACATGATTTGTGGAAGTTCTACATTTTGCATAAGTGACAGCTTATTAATTTGCACATGACAAGTCTGATTTTGCAGTGTGCAGGGTTATGTTTTCTGTGAATTTCCTATCTCCGCAGGTGCCAATTAGATTTCCTATTTTCCCAAACTATCTACTTAGTGAAAATGCAAATTTCTGTGGGGAAAACGGCAAATGCTTTCACCATCTGCCAATGGAAAAGCAGCTAGCATTACACAGCTCAGTAGTATGGGAGACTGTGGACAGGTGTGGCCTCACCCAGGTGCATCCTTTTCCTGCCCTTGTGGTGCGGGATCAGCATTGGCTCAATCTCCACGTCAGACACTATCATGGGCTCGATCCTGTAGGCCACAGGGTCAAACTGCAAGAGGGAGACAGCAGGAGGGGAAGAGCAGTGTAGAGGGGTAACAGGTCATGAGAGGAGGTTATAATGCAAAAGTGAGGTTTCATAGTTTCTGGTTATGACTGGAATAGTGATGAGCTGTCAGTCACTACTTTATCCACATCAGTCAACTCTCTACCGCTAACTCTGGGCCAAAGAAATTGGATGAAATCAGCAATGCAAAGGGGCTAATGCACCACAAGACTGCCGCCTCTTGCCTCCTGGTGAAATGTAATGCATGAGCCTTACCGGATGATAGATGTTGAAGAAGCTCTTGCAGGTGGGGAAGGTATAATTGGGGTCGATGCGTTTCAGGCCGCGGACGGTGAGGAACATTCCGATGGGCGATCCAAAGGCAAAGAAGGTCTGGGGCTGGAAGGCCAGCTGTGGGTAGTTGATTGACACCTGAAGGTCACAAGGGAGGAGAGAGCTAATGAAAAAGCTGCTCAAGCAGCAGTAATGTGGAAACTTAAATGGGGACTTCTCTGCTGGGCTGTCAGCTGCAGTCAATGAAGTGATACTGATGGACTTCAAAGAAAAACTATTACACATTCATTTTTTGAGTATTTTTGTAAAATATACAGATTAAAATATTAAAATTGACATTATGTTAACCCTCAGAGTCCAAGGAGTTCCTTGTTTCTTGTATCTGTGTTGCACACCCAAAGTTTACAATTCACTGGTTTCTAGAAACCCTAGCCTACAAATTTTTCCATTTCAAAAACATAAACAGCAGAAGTTATTCTTGGGACTAAAATTTATTTTTAAAAAATCCAAGTACAATTAAAATATATGAATGAAGTTCATTTTCAGTTCTTCAATTCATAAAATATAATATAAAAATATTATATAAAATTAAATTTCAACACATTATATCTTGTGGCAGCAAGGACATATTCACCAATAATGGATAAATGGAACTTGTAAGATTAATACATAGCTATATAAGGTAGCTGGATCAAATAGAGTAGAAAAAACTTAAAAATTAACACTGCTGGAGTATAACCAATGTTTTACTGGATTGAATCCATGGCTATGTAGGACACCTGTGACGTTGATGTTTGTTTATTAAATATATCATCTCTGCGGGTTGAAATGTGACTAACCAGAGCAGAGAAGTCAGTGTTTCAGAAAATAGAGGCTAGAACCAGAACCTGCATTGTGTACAGCAAACCAAGCAGCATTCCTTCACAAGAAGTGGCCACTACACACCACCTGACAAACAAAATAATTCATTTCCAAAGCGGAAGGTCACGTTATTCAGTTAATTCAATTACATTCCTGTTCACGCAATTACAATTTGTAAAGCATTGTCACCAATGTTGTACTTTTCTGAGGTTTTTCCATTTACAATGGTGAGCAGCAACACATACCACAACATCTTCAAATACAGGTTTTCAGACAGGTCATTTCTCTTAGCTGTGTCTGTAACTGAATTCTTCCCAAATGACGGACCATTCAGACAAACAGTGCTCAACTCTAATCTAAGACAGCCGACGTGTACACTGGTTTTTTGTGTGGTTCGGCACTTAAGTGATGCGTTTGTGATGTGTTCGTTCACCATCTCACCAAATTGGCTACCAATTGAAAGAAACCACAAAAACCAGCCAATACATTGGCACTCTAGGACTGTAGTTGAGCCCTCTTCATTTAAACACATCAGTCATATCAAAACCATATAACAAGATGACATGACATATAACAAAAATGGTATCATAAACACAGGCACACAGGTCAACACAGTGTATATCTCAAATATATACACAAATCACAGATTCCTTAGTTGTTTTGGAAAAAGTAGCCCTTATTTACAACAGCAGAGCAGAGCAAACAAGGGGGTTGGCTGATGATGGAAAGCATGGGGTGCACTGCTTTAGAAAGGACAGATTCTTAATAAGTGGATGGATGAAGGACAAATACACACTAACACAGAACCCACAGAACATGTAGGCCATGGAATGAGATGAAAAGCAGGGACCCAGTATACAGATTCAGAAAAGGACAATTTGAGACAACAAGGGATGGGTGGTGGAATCACATCAGAAAATGTGGACAGGGAAGTGGGGGAAAGGGAGAGGTGGAGAGGGGGAAAGAAAGGCATCTCCCCTCCCCAGCTCAACTGCACCAACCTGCCCCGTGGCAATGCCCCGATTTGGCTATCCAGGAAGGCGGGGAGAGGCAGGGGGAGGGACAAAACAGGAGGCCTATATTAGGGATCCCAGGCCCTGGCCAAACTATGTACCTTCACAAGAATGATATCAACCAATTCTTTTACACCAACACCAAAAACAACAGAAAAACAATTGCAAGCAATTAATTTCTTCAAAAACTACCCAATACAAACATGCCATTGGTACAACCAAAAGCAAAAAAGCTGTCGGTGTAATTCAAGATTCAAGTCACTGTAATGAAGATGACTAATATGATTATTTATAAAGTGCTTTTCAAAATTTTATGTAAAGGGATAATGTGATTTTCATGGAACTGAGCACAGAGTGTGCAAGGAGCCACCTATTCATATTGGGTGAATTTAGAGGATCCTGACAAAACAACTTCAAAAACTGCAAATCAGTTAGTGCCCACCAATACAGAGAAAACAGCTTCCCAAAATGCTCTGGCACTAGAGGCTATTAGCCATGCAGGGGCCATCACAGTGCACATGCAGATGCAGGACTAATCAAAGAGGAACTCCGACCAGTAGAAGATGTCAATTTATCCCAAGCCTTTCTGGTGACGATGCATGCTTAACTCATTAACAGTGGGTGCTGGAACACCACAGCACTGCCAAGGATAACAGACAGTGAGAGAGAGAGTGTCGGGCTTGCCCAATAGGCTTCTCCATTGCGGTGTTACCTGCCCGATTCCCACGTCGAAGTACTCGTAGTCCACAGCACTGGTAGTGGACAGTGCCCGAAGGAAGGTGTGGCCCCGAGGGACTGAGCCAGGCGGCACCGCCCCAGTTTCCTCTCTGCCTGCCTGCAGGCCAGGGGCCAGGAGCGGGGCCCCCACCCAGTGCTCCTGCAGGAGGAGGGGAAAACGGCCATGTTACAATAACACTCTCCACAATAGGCCGCAATCAGCTCTATTGTCTGGATCCAGGCAGGCAGGAAATGATGTGTTATTAGTGAACACGTGTCATTTCACCAGAGCTGATCTTAAAGGCATCTGCTCTTTTTAATTACAGTTACATTGAGGTAATTAACTGAAACAGTTATCCAGAGAGAACTCCACAGCTTCCAAGCTATTTACTTCCAATTAATTTATACAGCTGGAAATTTAGTGAAGCATTTCAAATAAAGTTCCTTGCCCGACAGTATACCTACAGTGGCCTACCTGAAAATAAAATCTGCAAATACTGTCACAAGCCAAGTTCCCTGACTATATGTCCATACAATACACAATTGTGAACCTAAATGTCACTATTTAATGCACTGTGGCACATTTCGCCATGGCTAATTTTCATCTGCAGCCCCGGGGCAGGTTACAAACAGCTGTGTATAACTGTAGGCCCATGTGACTGCACATGCCAGCACACACTGAATGGATATCATTTATTTTGCTCAAGAAAATGGTGCCGGACCTCGAGGATCCTTCTCCTCCTTGTGAAACAGAGAATCTTCTTCCTTGGGCCCAGCGGTATTCCCAGGTCCTTCAAGTCATTCTCTGAGCAGAGAGCCTAGGCCCATGAGGGGAGAGAGTGGATCTGAAGTTACGGTGGCATCCAGTGCAGGGTGGTTAGTACTGTCACATATCAACCATGGCATTAAAAGGAGGAAGATGTCAGACACCTACCAGGGAGTCAAGGTCCATCTGTTCCTTTTTCAGCACAGCCAGATGCTCCTCTAAGCCCATCCTCACCAGGGCCTCTTCCAGACTCTGAAAGTCAAGGGGACAAGCATGGCCATTGGCTGTCTTCTGAAAGAGAAGGAAAAGCAAGGTCTATATGGCTTCTTCTGAGTCTGAATCCAGTCTTGCCATTCATCAGACAGTACAGCAGTGTATGAGTTACTGAGCATTGAGCTAAATAAAATGGCTGTCAATGTCAATGCGCTGACATTAGATGGCAGTGTCGATCCTAGAATCTTACATGAAATGAAATATTGCCTGCTGTACAAACACAATTTAAACAATGGCGTGAAAGACTGTTTTACAGCCAATTTAAGGAACAAATAAAAGAGGATATCTCAGAAAAAAACAATAGAGTGAAGCAAAAAATATAATGCATATAAACTGAAGACTCTTTGCATCTGTTCACAGATATTTAAGTGGGAGCTGAATGCCACCTACCTCCTGACTGCCAGTGTCACCTGGACTTGTTTTCTGGTTTGTCAAGAGGTCAAACAGGATGAGAGAGCCTGACACAAAGAGAAATACATAATCATAAAACAAAAGCCAATTATTTTACCAATTATACTGGTAATTTAAGCTGTGCTAAGATATACTTCCTCCTTCACAATTGTCTTTTTATCATGCAGACTTTGAAATGGAGAGAAAAGAGCCACATTAACAAATATAATATGTTTAGAGAGGTATTACACTGTTGCTTCAGTTTCTATTGCCGAAGCATCTGTAAGCAGACTGTGCTTTATCCATGTTCAGAAATATGTCAGACCCGTAACGCCGGTATGAGGAATCACAGCATTGCAAGACTGACCCAGACTGTGGCCGGCCACGGAAACTGCCCCAGTGAACTGTGGGTGTCTTTGCTGGAAGAGTCGGTACAGGCGGTTGACCTCAGAGGCCACCGTGTCCACAATGGTCTGGCAGTACGTGGGGCTGTTGTAGAAGAACAGGTCCAGCAGTGTGTCGTTGGTGAAGTGGCGCAGTCGGCTGATGCTGGGCAGAGTGATCCTCTGGATGTCCCTGTGAGAGAGTGAGGAGTGTCACATCACACAGCTACAGTTAAACCATCTCCATTCTGCCACACTCAATTTACCCTGTTTTTATTAAGTACAGACTAATGCTCCGCTCCTATTTCCCCCATTCCTACTAATTAAACAGGACCCCCTGCAAGTTCTCCAGACAGATGTATTACTTTTCACTGGAAGATTTTTTGCCTTCAGGCTTTAAGACTTACACACTGCAAGGTGGTTTAATGGTTGTTCTCTTAGACAAAGTGAACAAATTCACAAATGCAACACAGTAAGGGGTGCAAAAGGCCATGCTCTTGTACAGGGATTGTGAAGAGCTGTAGAAGCAGTGTGGTGTGGAGGGAATCTGGAGACAGCATCCTTACTCATCCACACCAGTGGCATCACCATGCAGTGCACTGTGCCAGTTGACAGGAAGGAACTCCACCCTGCCGATCTTCTTCTCGTCCTGGGCCTTTTTGAAGTGTGTGTTCAACAGGCTGAGAGAGGCACTCCTGAAGTCATTCACTGTGGAGAGAGGAAACAGAGGGAGGGTGAGGAACCATGTGCACATGAAGCAGAGGACATGAAGCAGAAGCAGTCTGTGCAAAGGTGTAGACTGGATTAAAGAATGCCAACATACCAAAGCCACGACATGACATGAACTGGACATGGCTGTTACAACACGGCTATTGCACCTCATCGTAATTCTAACACTGCATTCACACATCAACAGAATTTATATTCTGTGGGTCATATTGAGACCGCAGAGCATTCAGAATCACACTATATTGTCTTGATACTTAGTTAAGATTCTCTCTCTGCTTTAAGGCAAAGAGAGCTTCTAATGGCTTGCTGTTCCCTTCAAAGGAAAAAATACAAGTATTCCATTTTCTTTCCAGTCCAATGTAAGGCACTGGCCAGAGATCGACAAAGCCTAGCTCTAACAGTCGTTTCTTTTTCAAATGAATGGAAAACCCACTGAACATCATCAGAGGTAACTGAAAATTCATTTATGTGTGAAGACAGCAGACACAAACTGAAGTATGTGCACATGACAGAACACAGACTATCCATAGACATTATCACTGACAGCAGAGGTAAAAATTTTCATCATTCTCCAATTCTGGGCCTTTGTCAGTTTAGAGAGGAGACATGATCCCACACCTTTATCTGTACATGACAAAATGGCCTGACAGTTTTATTAATAATGTTGGGCTACATCTTTAGGATTATTACTTTTATCATTGAACAAGTAAATACAAAGCTCCTTTTCTGCTGTACTGCAACATCTTCATTTCTTGTGTGAAAGTTAAGACCACTCATAAAAAAAAACATTATTTACCAATTGGAATGTAGCACTACTTCTCCGCCACATATAAATGTTTTTGTATACAAATGATAAAACTTATAGATGAAAAGGGGGAGAAACTGACAAAAAAACAGGTCAGAATGACTTACTTACTGTGTCTGGTATTGTTTTCTTTCTACCACTGAAATCCATTAACAGACCCAGTGCGTATCTAGCCATGCTAACATTATTTTGGCTCCCAGGCCAGAGAAAAGGAGTTTTGAAGATAAAAAGAGGGTCAGTGTGGAGTCAGACAAGGACTTATACTCATGTTAAGTTAGCATGGCTAAGCACATTCTTGATTCATTGAGACCCATTATAAGAACCAGCAACTGCTTAGATACCACAGGCCTGGCTCCAAGGTTAGACAGAAGTGGAGATAGGGTTGTGGGGGGTTAGAGTGAAACAGAGGTTGGCGTGAAGTCACACACAGATCCAGACTCATGGTAATTTTGCATGGACAAGCACATTCTTGCTCTCTATGAAGCATATTACAAGGAGCAGCAGCCACATAGCCATGCTATCACAAGTTAAGAGAGGCCTGGGTCCAGGGCTAGAAAGGAGGGAGGTGAGGATGAAAGGTAGGTCAGAGTGAGGGTCATATGGGGAGAGATACATACCACACTGGATGATGCTCCGGAAGCGAAGGTCGCAGGCCGGCCCGATACCGTGCACCATGAACACCAGGTGGTCCACGGCATCTGGCTCCCCTGCAACCCAAACAGCACATAGCATCCATCACTCCAAGCATCACACCAACCTCATAACACTGAGCAAAGAATCATATCTGGAATAAAATAAAAGACCCTCAAATATAATTAAAAGCTTCACACCCTAAACTGGAGGTTGCATAAGAACATCGTGTAGAAAATATCCATTTTTATGAACTTTTGTTGGCACTTAATTCAAGCAAAACATATCCAGTTCACAGTGAGACATCATACACCATGAATAAAGTTAAATCAATGTAGTGGTGAGTTGTGACAACAAAATAGCAACAATGAAAATCGTAGAAAGATTCCAGAAATCACTGCAGGCACTGAGGAAAATTAGAGATAACATGAATACAGTGATCCAGACCAGAGAGAAAACAGTTTCATTTAATGAGATTATACAGCAGCTATGGGATCCGATGCATTGCAGGACCAGGAGAGCAGAAGTGGGCACTCACCATCAGGGATCTCCACAGCAATGTTTTCAATACCCCTCTTGACAGTTCGGGGCCGGGTCTGCTCTGAGGGGGAGGAGACCCACTCATCCTGCATTGTGATTGGCTGGTATTGCATGATCAGCTGAGAGGAGAAGAGGGAGGGGAGTGCCACTTGTTGGTGTTGCAGTAATCGTGTAAACTGACCCCATGCCAGAAATCCCTTTCATCAGCCATGTTTACAGGGAGGCAGTGTGGGGTAATCTCCTCAATTCAAGGCAGAAGGCACAACCCCCAGGATTTTAATTACAACCCCCCCCGGTACTACATCTTAATTCCAACAATCCACTTCTGCGCAATATTCAGTGGCATACATTGACAGGAAACATTTTGTGCAATCACCTGAGTTCAAGGAAAAAGGCATGGCCTTCAGGATTTAAAACCTTCTAGTACTACACTTCAAGAAAGCAAAACTCAAAGAATTCCAGCACCTATAGCTGTTTCAGTAAGAAAGTATCTAGCATCTGTTGCGTATTACTGCACTGGGTTGCCTAGTATGAAAGATGCAAGAGAATTTCAACCTGACTATCAGGGAGCCTCACCTTTGGGTTGTGCAAGATGACAGTTTCTCCAGTGGGAAACTCTAACTTCCTCTTCCATTCATCAAGAGTCACAGCAATCATGTAAGCCTCCTATGAATACAAGGGGGCCATAGAGTGCCACAGCATGAAGACTCTAACAAGGCATAGCAACACACACACACACCCACCCACCCACACACACACACACACACACACACACACACACACACACACACACACACACACACACACACACACACAAAACACACAAACACAAACACACACACACAAACACACACAACAGAACAGAAGCATCAAAAAAGGAAAAGAGATCAATTACACATTCAAAATGTGGGACAGTGTACAAACACGATCTGAGTTACTTTATGTATAAATGTCAACATTAGGATAATGTCTTTTTCTTTCAAATGTTTTTGTAAGTGACTGCCTGAATGGGATGGTACAGGAAAATGAGAACAAATTCATTCAGTCCTGCTACGCAGGAGTGATGACCCAGGATCGGGTTTGCTTTTTAATTTATAGTGGGTATGGCGGGAGGCCAGATCCTAGATCACTACTCTTATGAACATGGGTCCAGGGCATCGTTATACTACAAATCACTCTGGGGAACTAGGCCCACCTCTAGTGACTCGCTGAAGTCTTCAGGGTAGGGCATGTAGCGACTGTCCTTGTCCCCTTTGTAGAACCAAGTGCACCGCCGCACCTCTGACGGAGCCTGCTCCCAGTAGACAGCATAGCGCATCCTTTCCGTGAGCCTCACGTCATACCGCTCCCCCTCTGTGGCCACCACCACTTCCTCCTTTCCACCTGCACAACCACCAGTGAACAGTTCAACAACATTGGGTCCATTCCCTCCTGCTGCCTCTTCTCAGTTGGACAGCTAATCACATTCCTTGTCACTGTCCCTGTCTCTGACCCACCAGAGCAATGACAGAGATATAAAAATAGTGTTCAGGGACAAAAGTATATGTTAATGGATGCTCTTATTTTTATTAAACATTTATATAACATTAATAATAGACTGAAAACTTTCATTATCTATTACATGAATCGGCAGCAAGGTTTTGACAGCAGTTTCAGACAGATCATCGTACTTAGATTATGACAAAAAAAAACCCGCCACCAAGTGTCACTTTGTGCTTTATGTAAAGGTCATGCTGTAATCCGCAACATAAATAAAAGACTTGACTGTGTGTAAACAGAGATAAAGCACCGTGAGTATAAATGTGTGTCACAGGTGTAATATTCTCTGGTCTACATTGCAGGCCCACTGGGCTGCCATGATTGGCTGCAGGCCATCAATCGAATATCATGATAACATTCCCTCCCTTCTCCAGTGATTTATGTGTCAGCTGAGTGTCACGATGCAAACACTTCTCCGCTATGTAAAGAAACTCTTATATGCATGACATCAAACACCATGACCAGGCCTTGAAAGCTTCCTCACAGGATTTGGTGGAGAAAGCTGCCACAGAGACCGCAGAGGAGTAAATACTGAGTAAAAACACCAATTAAACTGTACAGTAGCTATGGCAGTTACATTTCACTGCCAGACAGTTATTGGCCAGGCTATTAAAACACATTTTACAGTGACAATGATTTTAATGGTGGCAAATCGCAGGTGAATCATTCATGTCCTATTTTGGTATAAATGCAAATATGCAGGCCTTATTTAAAAGCAAGAACTTGAGATCAGCCTCTGCCAGTGCAGGGGAGCCTAATCTCATCTGATAACGGCTGGTGTCGGTGTAGGCTTATGTTATTATAGCCCAACACCAATAGATCTACTTCAAGTAATTAAATTGTGCTAAAGCCACTCACCAGCCTTGTAGGCATCCTCCAGCTTCTGGGAATCCTCTCTGCTGAAGGGGAGCCAGGAGTCCTTGGCATCTGCCCGCCGACAGTAGAACCAATGAGGCTGCACCGGCTCATATGCAGGTGGCAGCGCGTCCATGTCGATGATTTCGAAGGAGCTTGATGAGGACGGGGAGGCTTCATCCACCAGTGGCGCCACCTGCAATCAAATCAGAGGGACAAATCGCATCACAATCACCAAAATTCTGTGGGAAACTGGAAGTGTCCAGGCAACCTGGAAAAGGCCTCAATCTAAAATGAAATGGGCTGCCTGTTTCTCTGTACAGAAAACTCAAAGAAAGGGTGGAATTTACTGATGACATAAACACTGTCCACATTTCAGACTCTTGGGACTGTACCAGCTTGCAATATTGAAAAATGTCAGCCTAGCACAAGATAAGCTTCACGAAAAAAATCACAGTAAAAGGAAATAAATAGTCAAAGCATGACTAAATTCATTTCACTGCATGGGCAGAAAAACTTCTTGCTCCCTTAATTTATATGAAATACAAAATACAAATAATCAGTAAAGACTTAAGAAAAACACACACACAAACACAAGAAGGGCTTTTTGAAGTTCAGCTATGCTGGAATTTCCAGATATCACAGGATTTTGATGCTATGTTGAAAGTTTTACACTATTTTGCTTTAGCCTTTTGTTAATGCCAGCTGGTGCAACCTCAATAGTAATGCCTTATCTCTGATACGATTACCTCAAATGTTGCTTATCCACATTTCATGTTGATAACGATGAAAATTGAATTAGCACAGCAAATATGCCATTGCAACAGTTCATATTATTCAACACAGATTTTGTACCACAGATTAGCTTTAACTAATAAATATCTCCTGCAGGCTACTTCTTGCTTTTAACCTAGTAAGAAGGAGGCAGTCATTTTACTCTTTAAGTAAAACAAGAACACACATGTTCCTACCTTCCGCTTACAGCAATAATAGTACTGAACAAAATATACAGGATCAACCAATTTTACAACATGTCATCCACCCAGAGAATTGACAATTAAGGCCAGCAAAAAAAAAAATGCAATGCAACTTCCAAACTCTAACCCAAAAAGTTATTTGAGCATTAAAGAAAATAACTTCTTGTATCAATAACCAATAACTGGAGGCAAACAAGTGGCGATTAATTTAGAATACAGCCTAGCTCCTTCTCAGCACATAGTTAAGCAGTCTGTCTGACAATGAGCTTATTCTAGAATGTCAACGAAAGGCTTTAATAATTAAAAATCACCCGAGTCGCAAAGCGCAGCCTCACTGAAAGGTCTTGAGGAAGCCACAAACAAGAGGACGGACAAAAATGCAACCCCCCCATGCTTCACAACAAAGCAAGGCCTTATTCTGCCCAAAACAATAAGGTTTCTTTTACCAGTGTTACAATGACTGGCCCTATTCCTTTGCCACATGCAAGACATCCAAACCCCAACAGCTAGTAATTCACAACTCTGGCTCTTTTTGTAAGATGTCAAGTGCACTACACACTTCAGTGTTGCAGCTAAAGACCCTCACTCATTTTAAACTTAGCCTAGAGTCTGCTTTACAGCCACAAGCACTGTCATGACATTCTTACTAAACATCAGAATAAAAACAAGTAGCCTGTGCCTCAGCCCAGCTTAGTTCATCACGCTCTTCCAGCTCTCACACCTCCCAGAATAAGCTGGTTGCCCTGAGTCATCCCAAGACAATAACATTTTTGATCCAAGGGCATACACACCCTTCTAAGGCACACTTCAAGAGGGCAGACACTGACTTAGAAAGATTATTTGATTTGCCCATGTGCTCCTCATTATTCCACCATACTGTAAGATTCAGCAACAGGCTCAAAGAAGGAGAATGTTTCTGATGCTCTATCATGTTTAGCTAATCTGCTCTACTTTTCCTGTTTGTTCCATTTCAGATACCCATTTAAAGAAGCAAGGAGCAGCGCTATTTTTGGACAAAAATTTAATTCTTAACCCACAGTTACTATCAAAACAAAACATTATGGTGTGCAAGGAAGACATGAGATACTTGAAACAGTTTACAGATAAAAACTTTGTTATACTTATGAAACATACCCCTCTGATTAAAACAGACAGGCATACACAGAGCAAGAGAACATACCATTCTCATACCATTGTGTCACCATAGCATAGTAAAAATTCAACAGTACTCTATGGAACTCATAGCCAGGAAAAGGAGAGATCTTAGTCCTCTAGTCAAATGTACTTGCTGTACATATATAACCCAGGAATTCTTTCTCATCCAATATCTGGTCTGATCTTATCTGATATATTCTAGTCATATCATCTTGTCAGAACAGTCATTTTACGGGTAAAATGGCAGTGTTGAAATGGTACTCAAATAATGAATATGATACATAGAATAAGACAAAGTATGACAAAAAAAAAAAACATTGTGCTGTATGCGAATGGGATCAAGCAAAAATCTGGATTACTAATCCACCACAAAAATACAAAAGATGCTGCAAGCCAAAAGATTGCTTCCTCTGTGGAGAGATTATGGGAGAGAGCCAAGCTTAAATCAGCCACATTTTTACAGTTGAAGAAACATGTCTACTGGGACACAATTTACAGAAGTATACACAGAACGATTGTGACACAACCTGAGTTAAGCTACTATATTACCACTACAGCTATGTGATTACAGAAGAACTCCCCACACCCCCCATTCAGAACATTGGTGGACTTCCTCTCTACTTTTTAAACGATCACTTTTACTTTTATTAATTTTCTCCACCTTTGGATTACTATCATGGAAAATAAAGAATAGCCTACTTAGACCATTAAATAGGCATATTTCAAATATTTCAGTGCAGGTCAAGTCATGGAGGACTGTTGTTTTTCCAGGTTTGTAAGATTTCTATTCAGTCAACTGCCAAATCAGGCTTTAAAAACAAGATGTGTGGACTCTTGTCTTGTCTGGACAGCCAGTCATTAACTCAAAATGAAGCACTGATTACTGAAACACACCAAAACCCAGTTGACACTACTGCCCTCCTGCAGAGGAGTCAAACACTCCTGTTTGAATGTGTGAAGCAGACATGCAAGAAAAGGTTGGAGGTCAGCTCACCTGCTCAGTGGCCGTGGTGCAGCTGGAGGTGTGAGGCTGAGGGCTTGGTGGAGATTGTCCTGGAGGATTAGAGGGATCCTCTATCATGATTTTCGGGACAGGCTGGCTTGGCCCATCAGAAGTCTCTGAGCTCTGGGACATTATGTAATCAGACTGAACCGCTTTCAGGTCTGATATGAGCACTGTCTCTGGGTGCTTTCGATAAATTTCCTGTCCTCCCTCTGAGGTTGGTGCACTGTGCCAGGCTTGACAACAGAGCTTCAGAGTTACCTAGGGAGGGCTGAATGGCAATCAACATGGCAATTAAAACACGGTAATTCAGTCTGAGTTTAGCTTTTTAAGGATATACAAAGAATCTTTCACGATCATTATCAGTTACGAAAAAAACTTGGAGCAAAATGATGAGCGAAACACCCCCATATTAGAAAACTATCTTTGCTGTGTTACTCTAAACGTTTCTATTGGTTAGCTAGCTAACTATATAAACAGCGAGGGCACCTCTGTTTTAATAAGCGCAAGGTCCTACTGAACTTATGACTCTGTTATTTATATTGTGGCCATAATCCAATTCTATTACAGAAAGCAATGTTTTAATTTACCATATCGTTTTAGGTGTGAAGAACACCCTAGCTTTATCAATGTGGCTTACTACCAAGCAGTCTCTCATGACACTTTCGAGACAAACTATTAGCTAGCGAGCAAAGCATCTGTTCAATCGTAGCTAACACCTCTATATCATCTGTGTTTTCACCTGAATGGCCAAACGACCGTCACTGCCAGATTCATTAGGCCAAATGAATTTCAAAACATAACCTTGCAAGCTAGCTCGTTGACTAAGTGGGTGGGAGCCATAAACATCACTCGCATACAGCTGCACCTACGACGACCTTTCAGCAGTAGTCAGCAAGTTAATTGTTAACTGGTATCAAAAATGTCGTTTTTTGCAAGTTAACATATTGACGAGTATCGTTCATGGCTGTTACCGCACAGCACCTTGGTGCCAGCTAAGAGGGTTCCATTAGATTTCAAGAGTACTGGCTAACCCGGTGACGAAAAATTAACATTCAACTAACCTGGAGAAGGACCAAACCGTGTTGGGTCTCATGTGTTTTCGTTATTGCAAAGCTTTCTCAAACACTGGATCGCCATTCGACATCGTGGCTACCACAATTCAAATTGTAGCTACCTAGCTAGCTACACATTCTCCTACAGCGGGTAGCAGCAGTATTGTCACAGTACCATACGACTGCGCGTCACCTTCTCCAAACATCACATGACGTCATCTGTCAGGAGTTTAAAGGTCAATCCTCCAGCCACTGAGAAACGCAATGATGAGACCATTTCAGTTAACTCTACTCTTCAGTACCTCGTACTCACAAAATGCAGTTATGACATTATTTCTTCTAAATCATTAGTGGTGTTCTAGATCCAGTTCTTTCACGAAAGGAAGTGAACACCATACCATTGCATTATATAATGTACATATCGGTTACTCATTCTTCATGGAACAATATATTGCAATGCACCCACAATACCAACTAATGATTTGTTCGCTTTGTTTTATCATTGTTTAAGTACGTTTGCCTCTGGTAATTTACAGGAAAGTACAGAAGAAAGCCCATCGAACTAAATAACACGTAATTTCAAAATTTTTACCGAAACCATTTAACACTTCTTGTGGAGGATTAAACAACTCTTGCAGGACCGAAAGGACATTTCAGACAATCTCTAAATTAAGTCATGCAATATGGTGAAAAGCTAAATGAAAAGTCAAGCAATCAGAGTAAACCGAAGAATTGCATGCATCAGTCGAATTAAAATACAGTAATAAAAAAGAAACAATATTTTAGAAACTGTTTATTTATCATAGCACTAGTTAAACTGAATGTACTCATTATAAACATGGGATATACACATTGCAACCCTTTTAAAAACAAGCATTTAACAACATTTCAGTTCAAAGAGGAATACAGTAAATTATAATAAATACAACCAGACATCTGCATGCTGAGAGACAGATTTTAAAAGACACTAACAATTATGAAACACCTCATTTATGACACAGCTAGAAACAAACATTTGCCAGCTGCTCTCAAAGAAAAACTTCACATTGTTAGCCTAACAGGGATTAACAGTGGAAATATGAATTTCAAAAATGTTCACCTTCACCCAAGTTTTAAACAAACTTGTACTTTTTATGGGAAAAGAAGTACTAAAATACTACAAAACAAATACTAGGTTTACAAATAAATTATCTGCTTGCACATTAGTTTGGATAAATCATAAAACTTTGTTGTGTACCTCGCTGATGTTCAAATGTAATTATTTTAATTTCTTCCTTTAAGAGAAAAAGGTTTTCTGACTGCAACATTCATCTAGTACGGGTAAATTAGTTGTGCACAAGTGAATGCATCATTCCCATTCTCAAACACTGGAATGTCTTGGAGCAAAACATTTTAGTCCCATTACACTGTTTTTGTTCCATTATGAAAAAGGTGCACATAAAGCACACTCGTAATCTTGATGTTACCTTAACTACTTCAAAACTCCATGGTCATAAGACAAATTCAGTTATTTTTGATAAAGATTTAACTATCACAGTGCAAAAAGACTAGGACTGTGCTACTCTAAATTACACAAGATGGCAAATGACAAATGAAGATGACAGATAACTGTTTGGGTAAATATTAAGACTAGTTTTCACCTGATAATTATATAAAGCAGTGTCTACTCAGAGTCAAACAGGGAATCAGGCAATGCAAGCTAATCCAGTATAACCAGGTTAATACACCTATCATTGTGATGATTATAGGACATACTTATCAATTCACAGCAACATCCCTATATTCTATTTCAAGTCCTTGCAATGAAATGGTTCCAATACAGCTCACATTTCCTAATGACATATCAAGCATAGACTGATCAGAATTGTTAGTGTTCAGTATGGAAATGTGGGTATATAGAATACATTTAGGCTAAAATATAAAGTTACTATGAATCATTAATGTTTACTTTGTTCTGCTTAACATGAATATTATTACAATTATTACAGAGAGGTGCTTTAAAAGGGAGAATTAAAAACATGACCAACCTGACATACCTGAGGCTGATTCTAAAAGGAAAGGAAGGTCTGAGAATCACTCAAAGCTTCCAAATAAATGTGAATGTGACAATTGTTCAGTCAAGAAAAGTTTAATCAAATCTGTAACTGCTGATCCCTCTGAAATGTTGGCAGAATGCGCATATCATAGATGACAATTTGAGTTCATTTGAATATTCGTGTTGAATTGTTGAATTTCATAATTGCATGTTCAACTACTTTTTTGAATACTGAAATGCTAAGTATTACACTTTCATATATTCAACACCACAGACATGGTAAATATTAAACTTTAAAATAACAGCATCTACATCACTGTCTTTGTAAAATTCAGATCTGTACTCATAGATTATGCACACAGTCTTTAAACAAAGTGAAATGTGAGTTATGTCAGTAGGTCAGATTCAAGGCCATCACTTCATAGTCATTACTTGACTGATGTTTCAACCAAAATAGACCAAGACAAAATAAAGACCGTAATTTGATTCAGAACACCAACCTTAAAACACTTGAAATACATTTAAGGTATAAGTGTCTTGTAATACAATTCCCCTTTCTTCCAAAACAAATGTTATATTTGAGTGCAATACACACTGGGGGAAAACACTCAAACCTCATTCATAGTAAACTGTAATTATGAAACAGATGTGACACACTATATTCCATCTCACTTATCTTTGTGTCTCTTCACACTTATTTATATTTACTACATAGATGTGTTTTATTATTCCCAATCAATGTGCACCCTGTACACTCACATACACATAAAAACATTGGCTTATATTGTATAAAATGGAACTATTCCATTGATCAGATAATTAAAAACCTAAAGAAAAAAATTAATATACATAATAGTGAGGTATTCTTTCATTGTACTACACCATGTTGTGCAATATCCATGTAAGCGTACTGCATTTATTCTATCCATTTCCAAGAGGGTACATGTAGGGTATATTCAAGGAATTACAGTATATTTACTTAAATACTGAGGGATTGCCTGTAGTATGAATAGTGGAATAAAACGATTGCACAAAGGCACCACATACACACTTTCCATTGCTGAAAAAAATCCATCAATAACCCCAAACTCCAGACCTCCTACAGTTCTTTATATAAACCACAGTGTGCTTAAAACACTACAGTGGTTTACCCATACTCCATAGTTCCTCAATATATATGAAAAAACCTGCTGAAAAGCAAGCTGTGAGGTCCAAAAATTAATTAAAATTTGCAATTTGTAACATTATATAGAATGAGAATGACATACAATTTACTCAAATTAACATAGTCACAGTTTGTCAACAATGAGAAATCCAAAGCTGCTGCAGTTGACTGGGGCTGCTACTGAACAACATATTACTAAACTATGGGAGCACAAAGCATTAGCAGAAAGGCAAAGGATCAAGTAGGCATTGTCGCAAACTAATGTGTTCACAGATAAAATTCTCTTTCAGGACAGAACTCTTTGCTGTGCACCTGGCAAACATTCAAATATTGAACAAGAGGAAGAGGAAATAATGTTGCTTGTGCACAGTAAGAAGTGATCACCCACATAGAGGAAGAGAACGTACACAGTACTGTATCAGAGAGCAAGGACCTGGTACCTGGGAGGATCAGAGGGTATCCATTTGACCCATTAGGTTTTCTGGAAACAGGCCTGAAAGAATGAACGTGGGTCCCTACAAAGGCAGGATGTACCCAGAGTTAGCCTGTTTGCGTTCCTGGGCAGCTGGAATGGGTTCTCTGTGTCGCAGGGGTCTGTGGCTGTCTGGGTCGCTTAGTGCTGGGTAGTGCTGTCTGTAGCACAGGTAGGAAAAGACCAGGCCCAGCAGAGACCCCACGAGCACATCTAAAGGACAAGAGGGAAGGGGGGGAAAAAAAAACACTGACTGGCTGCAGCAATCCAGAGAAGATAACCAAGCCCCTAATCAATGTGAATGTACAACAAAAAATGCTGATGTTTCAGCTTCAGCTGTAACATGAGATAATGCCAATAATCAGATACTTGAGCACATTACAGCCACAGTTTACGGCATGGAGCTGCATTGCTCTACCTCATATTTTCCACCTGGTTTGGTCTTGCTGTAAAAAAAGGGTACAATGTACACCACTGTGCATGCATTATACTTTCCAACGCACCTGTTCAAATTAAATTAAAACAATCTACCATCACCTCACAAAATCCTCTGTAGTACATCACAGAAGGTAGATGCTGGCTTAACAGACTATTGCCCTGTGTCTGGGTGAGTGCCAAGCTCGGGTTTGCACCTTGCCAGTGATGTTTGTAGTCACAGGTTCTGGACAGCGCAATCATGATGGCGAAGAGCAGTGGTGTGAGGAAGGCACACAGTCTCCAGGCCTTTCCCTGTCCCGCTGGGCTAAAGCAGTGCAGCTTGCCTCCCAGGTATAATGCTGTGAAGCCCAGGCCGGCAAAGGCAACTGGGGCCAAGGAGACAAAAGACAGGGGAGGGTCAGTGGCATGGATGGCATGCGACTCCTGGGGAAGTGTCAGTGAGGACAGACGCGGCCCTTACAGGACGAATGCCCACTCGGGAAGCTCTTCCTTCCCTCCATTACCACGTTGGGATCACCACTGCAGTGCATCTCTGCATTCATCTGCCCATCCGGGAAACAGCGGTAGAAGAAATCCGGCCTAGGTCTGAGCCACAGGCAAACAGACATGACACAACACTGACTGAGCAGGATGAGAGGGCCAAGCAGTCAAACTAAATGCTATCATGAAATAACAAGTAACAACGCATCTACAAGATGGTCTCAAGATGGTCTTATCCAAAATGACTTACATAGCTTATGGTTTTTTTCTTTAAAATGCAATCTCAGTACTGCTGGATAGTTCCCTCACCACAAACATGGAGGGAACAACTCTTGCAGTTTGTGCTTTTTGTGATATTTACACCTTAGAATAATGTACGAGAATTTACAGCAAATCATATCAACATGTCCCATTTTCAAAGCACACATATGAATGCCGCTCAAGGAAAAGTAAATAGACAGAGGTTGGGCCTAATAACTTACCTGCCCACAATCAGCTTGACTGTGTTCGTAAAGACCCCATTCAACACCAAAGTCAGGGTCACCGCTGTGGGGAAAACAAGAACAGACTGAATATTAGACTAGAATAACAGAATCCATTTGCCATAGCCATCAACTATGCCCTGTCCCTTAGTGACCAACACTGACCAGAGGCTAGACTGGAGGCTGCATTAATAACATATATTATTCTGTCTGGATTAAATACAGGCGGTCCCCGACTTATGAACGAGTTCTGTTCCTACGACTTGTTGTAAGCCGATTTTCGATGCAAGTCTGAATTTATACCTAAATTATACCTAAATTAACACCTTAAGTCACTCACACTGTACACACAACACATGAAGGACATATGAAATACAATAATTAAATGAAACGTTACTTTAAAAAAAAAAAAAAAAAAAAGAGAGAACAATTTCTTATCTTTATTTCTGAGGTCGTATTTACAAACCAAACCGCTTAGGTCGAAACTAGGTTTTTTAAGTAATTTATAGGAGTGCGACATAACCACGAGACCGTCGTTACCCGAGGACCCCCTGTATTGACAAGATGCCCTTTGCCTGTTGCCACATTTTACTATCACTAACGGCCCTTAATAATCTCAAATGAGGAAATCTTGAACATTGTTTCCATGCAGACTGACCTTATTTTCAAAATGCAAGAAATTTAACTTATGGCATATTGATTGATTACTTACAGCTACTTGCTGTTGCAGAGGTGAAACAAAACAAAATCAATATACTCAAGTCAAATACAGCAAGCAAGCCATTATGCAAAAAAAGTGATGTTTAACTCTATGACCTGTGAAACACTGAGTGAGGGGCAAAGTTCAATGCCATGTAGCACAGTGGTTAGAGGCACAGTGGCCCTTCTGTCCAAGGATTTCACATGTGAAGGCTTTGATTCCTACCTAAACAGGCCTCTCTGACATCTCCCTTCTCCGCTTTCTTCAGGAAGGCAAAGAGCAAAATGACCACCAGCGGGGTGAAGCAGGCGATGCTCTGCCAATAATAAAGACAGCATGTAAACATGCCAAAGCACAATAGTAACAACAGCTTCTTTGTAACCAACATTTTTTTAATTCAGGTCAAAACATACTTAAAACCTTTTCTTTTATAAAATGGATATTGCCAGTGAGGTACATTTTAAACCAAGGCCCCTGGTACTTACAAACATGAGTGATGTTGGAACATGGTCATTTTGTACATGGTGGTACTTATACAACCACAGCTCCTCAGGTTGAATATCACGGTTGAATGGAGGGAGCTCTTCTGTTATACTGAGAGGACAAAAAAAAAAACATATACATAGATATAAATAATTACAATCTGTGTCACACAAACAATGTGTTTACTTGTCAACATCTTCACTTGTTAACAGTAGAAATTACAAGTGTTAGGAGAGTGGAGATCAGTGAGAGAATAGGTGGTAAGGGGGAGAGCCAATAGGCAAGCCTATAGCAGTTTACACACTCCCAGACCCAAAGCAAACACATCTTCAATTCCTCAAAAACGACTATAATTCATTTTCTAGTCAATGAAGCATGAATAATAGCTAGCTATACAAATACTTACAGGAACACAATTAAAAGCAGCAGTCGAATGGATGCCTCAGAGATGAAGCCATTCATTAAACTTTTCTTCATCTTTTACCCCGGTTTGGTCATCAAATATATATTTTAAGATCCATTTGATTCCTTGGCAGCACTACGGGAGAAGGAAGATAATGTTAATTGTAATAATATTATTTCAAAGTTGAAATATTTTATCATGACAAAGTTGAAGCAAAACTAACCAGTTCTACATCCAGAATTAAAACTGCACTTAATGCTCAAAGCACTGGTGTTTTCGGTGAGTTGTAGCAAGTGACCAAGGTTGCTGCAAGGTTGCGCTCTAAAATTAATGGTTGGTATAGCGTTACTTTTCATAACATTTTAATAGTAACAATACGAAAAATATTCTTGACTGAAATGATTGCTACCTGGAGGCATTCTACTTTTAAATGAAAATGGCACATAATGATTGAACGCACCCTTTGTTAACTTAAAAAGTTGATACAATTTTTCAAGTGTGGCAATTTGACCCATTGCTGGCAGAACTATGGCCACAAGATAAAGACTCTGTCACATAGCACGGAAACCTGAAAGATACGGCCGCGCACAAAGCATAAAAAACATAATCAAGGCAAACAGTCGAAGACCTGTAAAATAGAGGAAAAACGTCACCACGTAAACGCTTTTGTTGCCAGGCTATCGTACAATTATCGATGCAGGGCATTCACTGGCTAGCTTGCTAATGCTGATGTACAATGACATCGGTCAATATTCCACTCAGCTTCTCATCTGAGGTAATGAGCCAGCTTCCTACAGCGTTTACTTTGATCTCCTTGCGAAGAGGCACCTATGCTGAGCTCTGCTTATGTGGCACGGACGCCCACCAAACTAAAGCGAGCGACCTTTTCGACTAGCATCTCCCAACATCTGTGTACTGCGCTTATTTCCGCATGCCCGACTGTAACCTCCCTATTTGGTGTTCTAATTTACCATCTTCTTCTGTTGAGGCAAATTAGAGCGCTACAAACCACACGTCTTTCACTTCTCCTTGTTCTCTTTGCGTCCCAAGAATCCGCAGCTTTGCACCACTACAACAAACACTTATGAGCACTTACTCCCTGCTGTTACTTACACGTCAACCCGCGGTAGTCAGCAGAGACCTGCAGCGACCAGGATGTGCGAAAGAGAAAGCTTCTGGGTAAGAGGAAAAAGTGAACCACGTCATATTATCTGTGCGACATCTACAGGTCGTAGAAAAAACAGCATTGCTTTCAACGAAGACAAAAATGCAAATTTAAAGAAATTTAGCAAATCAGTTGTGTATTTTCAAAGATTAACAAAGCTGCGTTCAGTATATAAACTGTCACATTTTTACACATTGGTTTCCAAACGACTGTGGATATAGAACCAAAACCAATATGCAAAGTTAAGTGGCCCTATGACTAATTATGTCATGTAATCATGAAGTGATTTTAAAAATGTTAACTTGTACTAAATGTAAAAACTAGTTAACCTCATTCTGGGCCTGGGGTACCATTGTGTGTGCTGCTTTTGATACAGTCGATATTCGGGCAGATTATAAAGGAATGTGAAAGAACGTAATATTTCTCACACGTGACTTAAGGTGATAACCCTTCAAAACATTGAAAGTGTCTCAAGAGTAGCTTTTTACCATTTGGTGCTATGATTGGAACTAAAATCCATATATACAAGGATATCCCAGGACCAAGTTTTACATCCACTTACATTTAAACATTGATCATTCTAGTTATTTCAGGGATCCTTAAATCTTGACTGTAACAAAGAACAGTAAAATGATAATCGATAAGTTAATGATGGTTGCTCAGTCTAAACAGGTGGCCTCTGAACATCAAGGAAAAGACATGATTTCAGGTACATAAAGACATGAAGGGCCTTACCTAAGGCTTCTGTTATAAATTCCTAAATTCCTTTTAATGGTCATTATGACTCATTAAGATGTCAGAAAATGGAATGGTTTCATCAATGACCAATGGACAAATCACAGCTTAGCTTTAAATGCAGTGATCCAAGGACGTTGGATTGGATCAAATGTCACTGAGGTAGGTATGAATTTATTCTCGAGTAATAAATAGCATGTAATCCTTCACCCTACTCTCTTGCTAAATTCCTCAGGTTCAATATCCACCTGAATTGTATGTTTATCAGTTATTTGAGTAAACTCAGAATTAGATGATAAACAGTATTGCAGTACATTCTTGGAATGCAAAATACAAATTAAATGTATATGCATAAGCTCTGTTTCCTGTGTAAAACTGCAGTGCTAAGAGGAATGAAGTATTGTAGAACTACACCACATTTCATCAAATTGAAATCGGGCTTGTTACTGATTAATTGTTGATTGTTGATGTGATGTTGATTGTAATTGTTGCTTTGGATGCCCTTTTGATAAAAGCTCAAAAGCCTGCTAAATGTCTGTGTATTGAGGGAAGTACCAGTCTTGACACTTTGTGCAAAGCTGCACATGACATTGACCCCTTAAAAACTACAGACCCAGAAGCAGGCACATGGGAACATTCAGTACAGTTTTATTGAAGTCAAACCTCAAGCAAGTCTGAAACTGATCAAATCTGTGGAATGTCATTTAAAAACCCTTCAGAATGAATTCTGGCAGAAGCAAAACATTTGAATCCAAAATTATTTCAAATAAAAAACATCTCAGTCTATAATGTACAAAAAATGATAGAGTCCTACGCTCACACACATTCAGGGGCTAAATATTACAGGCAATCTAAACACACTACAGCTACATAACAACTGAGTTCTGTGCTATCTATGTACATGTTTGGACAAGCATAATTCTTTACAATATGCAATAATATAGGCTGAGCAACAAAACAAAAGTAATGCAATTTTTGTTATTTTCTTCTCTTTTTTCAATTGAAACAGCAACATCAATACAGATACAACCCCAGCAGAATTCCTACGGAGATTTTTCACTACATAAGTGTCTTGAAGATATTAGTTCCAGCCAAGCCATTATATCTGATTTGTATTCTGTGTATACTTTGATTCAATGTTCAAAATGGACAGTCAACAATTACGATCAACATCACACAAAACTGACAAATCTGAAAAGGTTAAGATCACATGGAAATGACAAGCCAATCTGCAAGGTTCTGAACAGGATCCTTTTAAAGTATGAATTTTAGTTTAAAAAAAAACTTTTTTTTTTTTTTTTTTTTTTTTAAATCTCAGATTTTACAGATGTTAACACCTCTGTTTCCAATACCTTTAAAAATAAATATGCAATACCCTCCACAAGGTATGTCCCATACAGGATACACGTATAAACATATTTAATGCTATTATTTGAAAGAATATACATTTGAGGTTTACAGAATACTGACCAGTTGTGAGCATTAAAACACAATGCACCATGTAATACATTGAAAATTTCTATACAACTGTTGCATTGGAACAGGAACTGGGGATGGATTAGTGAAAAATTATGATTTCAATGATAAACATATAAATTGCTCCTTTCAACTCAACAGGCATGTCTAAAAACACACAAAAAGGCGATTTGTTTAGGCAAAGTTAACTTGTGTGCAATTTCAATATGGGCACAAACAAAAATACATTTGAATGAATACATTTGCACTGTAGTAAGCAGCACGAGTTTGAACCTTGTAAAAATTCACAGAAAGCAGCAATAAAAAAAAAGACAAAGGACCTCCTGTGGATGCTTAGTGTAAAGCTAGGTCTGATTATCTCATCTTTTTCACTGAAGGAGGGTCATTACATTAAAAAAAAGATCAGGGACTTGTGTCCACATAGAAGCTTTCAAGAGGAGATCCATCCATTTTTTTCCTCAGAATCGTCCCATTCTATTCCACAGATAGAGGAGGTATTCTAGAAATTTCTCCAAAATCCTTGAAATGTACAATTTCCTCCCCCCTAAGATTTAAGTCTAACACCCTCTTTAAAAAAATAACATAAATGTAAATCAAGTGGAACCAAAGATTATGTATCTTACATGCCTGTAGCTGTAGTACAAAAGAACATTTATAAATAAGAAATGTTGCAAAAATAAACATTCAAGTAAACTTTAAAGTTAAAAAGGCTAATTTACCAATGTTGATATCTCTTATCTCGATCTGATTTCTGTAATATGAATTTCCTAAAATATCTTTGATTAATCTCTGTTAAATACCTTTACTGCATTTCCTAATGGTGTTTAGTTGGTTCAGGTGCAGTGTACCCATAACATGCATGATTACAAAATGATGCACGCAACTGCACAATAACGTCAGAAATGATAAACCACAAGGTCAAACAATTACAGTGAGTGCACCCATTTTTGACATGATTAGGCGGGGCACATCGACCAAGCGCAATGAATACGCCCAAGAAGTTACTTCACACCACAACTGTTACTCGCTGTTAAAAGTTAAGACTCATTACAGTATTTTACAACACAGGAAAAAGGCAAACCTGGCAATTTCTGAAGCCAGTGATACCATATGTGGCCTTCACATACACATAGGAAGTTTCAACATATGCTACAGCTTGCTGTAATTGAAGAGCCTCTCATGTCTTAAGTTTCACATTGTTGACTCACACATTGTTATGTTTCACCAAGTACTTTGGGAGAAATACATTTGTCCATTAGTGTTTAAAAAATACCACATCATAAAAACGACAGATACAAAGGTATGCAACAGTCACAATGCAGCCTATGTTGCAATATGTGCAAATGAACACTGTACATGGTACATGGAAGTCAGTTGTACATTTGTGTTTCCACAAAAAGGGATATACAACATCATGTGATATATGCAAGATCACAAAAAAAACAAAATAACAAAAATAACATCTGAAGGCATTGATACTGTACATGGTCAGTGTAATTTAAAACTGAAAACAAATACACAAGAAAGACAAGCTATAGTTACACCATATTCCCATAACTGAATATCTGAAAATGAGAGCGAAAATGCCAAGGGTAAAAAGCAAGACTGTTTCTGAGGCTGGTGTTTTGTCTTTCTACTAGGGTAAACAACAGTATGTCTGGGTCACAGTATTACATATCAGTATGAGTTAAAGGCAGTGCTTTAGCTTTTTGGAAGATAAAACCAGAAGAGTACCCATTTTGCAGAGTTCACTACAGTATGTAAGGTATTTCAGATCAGTTAGAGATCTGGAAATCAATAAGTTTCAAGATTGGTATGTTAAAACCTTACAATACAATGTAATATGTACCATTACACTTTGTACAATAAAATGCAACAAAGAAAATTGGCATTTAAATGGTGACATCTCTTTCCCTCATGTATCTTTTAGAGATAAAACTGATATGCCTTAAAAGTGCTTTTCAACACAACACAAAGTAAACAAAATACATAAATCCATAACATGCTTATTTCTATGGAGACTTGATTGCCTGACTTTCACATTCCACCAGTTGAATAACCATTATCTTACGCTGCCTCCATTGCTAGATTAATTATGTTCTCATAAAGCCGTTTACAGAGAATGTTTAGAACACTTGTGATAATGTGTGCTGCCCTTAATTGGACAAATAAGCTCACAATGCTTGTTAAAAATATGAAATTGAAAAGTGATGATAAATACTTACTATTTGGCAGGAGGTGTCAGAAGAAATGTGCAATTTCTATACAGGTTTCTGAAGATGACAAATAAATCATGCCAATTGTAATCTGTGGGTTTACTAATTAAGTGACGAGAAAATAATTAAGATATCTGCCACATTCACCTGCAGAATATAATGCTAAACACAATTATGAAAAAGATGTGCAAATGCTTCTTCAAAATCTCTGTGGAACTGTGAGAAAGGCTCATTTTTGGATGTGTTTTTTTTAGTTTAGTTTAAGCAGAAGTGGGGGGGGTGCCATCTGCAATCAGATAATGTGTTCCCTCAGTTAAGCATTTATGTTCCTGGTCATACTGTACATGTTAAAGAATGTATCCACATACAAAACTCAAAGAATGAGTTCATTTAAGGTGGGATCCTTCCCCATTCTGAACTTTATAAAATGCTTAACATGAAAACAGTTTATTCATGACTTATTGGTAAGAATAAAGTATTTTATTTCATGTGTAGCATTTTAAATCATTGATTTAGTTTCTTTTTAATCATTTTTTTAATTAGGTGATGGAGTATGTTGGAGAAAAGTGAAAAATCTTTCATATCATATCTTACCTTTGGAAACAATTCACTTTGCTTTTAAGATCTGATCTATCTTTTGTTTTGCAGAAGTGAGCATTAGAATTTGATTTCAGACTGGTCAAATTAAATAACACTGATACTATGGTGCCACAGTTACATATCACAAGTATGATTTACCTCAATAGAAAGACAAGTCAGGATTTACAAGGACACTAGTGAATAGCTGAGATTAAAAATTAATTGAATGTCTCAGATTCAGGGAAAAATAACACTAAACTAGACCATGAGGGAGAATGAGGCTGTAAACATAATCCTATAAATGTATTCACAAATACAAGAAAACAATATTCTATTCCAGGGTAAAGGAAATTAAGGACGGCTTCAAAATCTGAACTGAAGTTTCATTACAAAAGTTTGTACGAGATATGAAATGATGCCATTGGTTTGAAATGTGTTGTGATTTCATTAAAATTGCACAATTTTTTAAATGAGTTTTTTTTTTTAAACAAGAGGTACATAACAGCAAGGTTTTTGGAGTGATTTAAGAGTGTTTAAAGAGAGGGGAGCAGAGACAGCTTGCTTCTATGGTCCAGCAAAATGTTTCCTTTTCTGTACTGTGCATCAACTGGCTTGCACAACCAATAAACGGCTCCAGGCAACCACAGTTCACAGCAAGTAAACAAAACAAGTACAAGCAGCAAGGCCGAGAGGAGCAACACACTCCCCTCAACCAAGTAAAGAGTCTTTAAAAGTGCCAACAACCAATACTGTAACACCTGGTTCTCCCCTGTAAAAAAATAAAATCAAATAAAAAACATTTTGAGATGTGTATCGTAAACGCCCTGCAGAGAGGCTTTGTGTAACCGGATGTGGTTTCTTTTGTTTAAAATCATGCCTGCAAATAAATTGTAATTGACTGCAAGTTTTAGTCTTTGAGACATGTTCATTTCCACAGTTACAGATAACCTCAGCTTTCTCCTTGTCACGCCTGCCATCGAAAAGGCCAGTCCCTCTCTACTTACACCACAAGTTTTACGTCCTTGAGCCGTGCGTCACCTTGATTTTTTTCTCCCTTCACCCATACATGCTGTCACCAGCAGAGGGCAGCCTCACTCTCCCGCCACCTCAACGGGCTCTGGTGGCTCCATTTTCACCTTTACATTGCCGGGCTCAGACCCAGTGTCCAGGGGGCTTTCGGGGTTGTGGTTGGAGCAGCAGAGGCGGTCATCCAGGGCAGAGGGCACCAGTGAGCCCTCTTCGTGCTCCCTGCAGAAGGAGCTGGGGCAGAAGTCACAGAAAGAGGAAGCCGAGCATTGGCACACATCGCAGTGGTGCCATGGACACTCCCAACGGCCTAAAACAAAACAGGGGAGCAAAGGTCACCAATTCATATCTCCTATCAAATAACCCAATACAAAAAACTGATACATGACTTTCCAGCTCTAGCTAAACAATCCTCCACAATGACGCCACACACAAACAGGCACATGATATGCACATGCTCACACAGGAGAAAACTAAATTCAACATACACTGCAGCCCTGCGTTAGCATGAGTCATACCGTATGGCAGTTTGGTGAGGTTGAGACAGAGGAGGTGGTAGGCCTTGGGGCAGTCCTTTTTGTCACACATGACCAGCTCCCCGCCCTTGCTGCAGCTGAAGCAGAAGTATTCATGCGTCTGCTTGCTC
Source organism: Albula goreensis (assembly GCA_022829145.1). Taxonomy (NCBI): domain Eukaryota; kingdom Metazoa; phylum Chordata; class Actinopteri; order Albuliformes; family Albulidae; genus Albula; species Albula goreensis. The sequence continues at coordinate 30,237,644 of CM040744.1, read as the reverse complement.
TCCGGCTTCAGCTTGCGCTTTTTCGGCTTCAGCTTGGTGTTCCGTGCCTTCTCCTCCTTCTCTATCACCACTGTGCTCTAGGGGGATGAAACAGGGCATGAGGAGGTAACAGAGAAATACCAAATCCTGAAAATCATGCATTGGGGCATTCAAATCCAAAGGGCAATGTGAGGGGGCAGTACGGCTTACCTTAGGCCGTACCCCCAGAAACCCGCTGCAGTTCTCCGCTCCACAGTGACAGGATGTTCTCCCATTGCCCAGGCAGTCCAGGTTGTAATTGAAAGTCAGTTCAGTTTCTGCAGTAAATGATATGTTTACATCACTGTATTCAATGAGCTGTCCACAACAGTAAACATCAGAGTGATGGATTACACACAGATTCGGATTCCGAATACAGATTCATTATGACACTTAAGTTAGTTCATTTCAGGTATTGCTTATAAACCAATAGTAAGCAGTCAAAATTTCAAACACTACCTGTGAATTACCTTACATACCAAATTCCAAAATATGACAGAGAACTTTCATAAAAAAACAAAAAAAAACAAAAAAGGTGTTTCTGAGTTAGATTCTCACCAGCTTCAATGTCACACAGAGCGAACAGCCCTATCCGGACATCCCCGTTCACTGTCCACTTCTGCGTCTCGCAGTTGGGGCTGCAGCTGTGGTTCATGAATCGAGAGAAGTTCCCCTTGGGCCCGGCATCGATCACACGGTCCTGGAGGACACAGGGAACTGTTACACTACTATACCCAACACTGTGCCACCACAGCCAATACCAGCAAAACAAAACTTTTTTCTTTTCAGACTCATGCTGGATATGCACAAAGACGTTAGAAAACAACTTCATAGGACTAGTTTTGTTGTGAATTAACTTTCATTTCATTATTTGCTTATAACTGCACTCGTATGTTTGAAAACACCTTTGTGCAGTTTAATAGTTCTTGTGAAGTACATCAATAGAAAACTAATTTCTGGAAAACAGCAGCCCATGGAAACTGAACCTTTTATCTATTCCATTACACCTGTGTTTAGTTTAGTCACCAAACCCGGTGCTCCGGTGTCAAGAGATGAGTATAGTAGTAATTATGATTATTAAATAATTTTCAATAACATGATTCTTGAGCTGTCAACATTTGTACATGGTGTATCTGTATACTTGTATATCCACAAATAACATCAGGTACCTTGGTGAGAGTTAGCATGTAGAAGTTGGTCACATGGTTCTCGTGAGCATGTTTGATTCGCTGCTTGCATTCTTCGGAGTCGATGAGCTCCCCGACGTACTCAGTCACAAAATCCCCCTTGGAGATGATCATAAACAAGCATTGCATCAGCATTAGATATTCTCTAAGTTTACCCAATTCCATCTGGCCCGAGAATTCAAACACACGAACAAAATGTGCACTCTAGAGGCAGCAAGACATTTGCATTCTTGTAGCAGCACAGTTATAGTATCCTGGCAATATAATAATAACAGCAAATGCATAAATCTACAGTATATGGAAAATGTTACATAACATAACAGCATATCAGGATAACAGGACACACATGAAGGCAACATGACAAAGTAAAAATTCAAACATTCACAAACCAAACAAATGTACTTAAAAATCTAAATAATCCTGGAAGAGGAAATTAACAATTGACAGCACTGACACACAGGCATAACAATCAGACAAGCAAGCACATGCAACCTCTACTCAACAACACGTGGTAGATTGGGAGCTTTGCACACACTAAAATGCATAAGACCTAGTGCATAACCATAACTTCTAGTGATGGCAGAATGAGGTTTCATGAACACCATACTTTGTGGAGCTACAAATAACTGACAAGCAATTAGAATTCTGGGAGTTCTTTGAACAAATCAAAAACAGCTAAACTCATTACTGGTTCATCTCAGACATCAGTCCACTAATTCCACCCTTTTGAGAGGTTACAAAGTCTACTTCTCCCCACTCAATAACAGCCTCACCCTTTTCAGGTCCTGCTTGGTCTTCAGGCCCCAGCCGCGGCCCTCAGTCTTGATGACCTCAGTCTCGGGGTAGAGGCGCTTGGTGAAGCACTGGTTCTGGCAGCTGTCACCGGCGGGGCACACCTGCGGGTGGCACTCGTACTGGAGCATGCGGTTCAGGCACTGCGAGTCCTGGCTGCAGGGGCTCTCGTCCGTGGGCTTGCAGTTACAGCGTGGGATCTCTGACAGGTCCGCCACGTGCACCTGCACCTTGCCCACAGGCTTATTGGACTGAGGGGTAAGAGACAGTACATAACAAATAAAAATAGAGGCCAACTCACTGTACCTACTTGTGGTCAGCGAGAAGGCAGAATGTGTGTGTGTGCATGTGTCGGGGGGCGGGGAGGGGTGGGTTTTGGGCCTGTCCTGACTCCTCCCACCTCTCACTGAACAAGTGGAACAAAAACAAAGATCTCTCAATGCATCAATGTGCAAAAGTGTAGCTTAATGAATCTATATGTATATGTAAATGATAAATAATCTATCAATTTCAGTATATGTGGTCTTGATCACAAATATTGTCTTTCAAGATTTCCTTTAATCTGACTGATAGTGCTTGAGCTTGATCTTGAGAATTCACCTTGCAGCCTACACCTGGAAGGTTACCAACCAAAAAGATACTGATTTGTCAGAGGAAATAAGTAAAGCACATCCCTGATTTTTAAGACAGAGTTACAACCTGGTCATGTTTACCATACAGTATGGTTTTGAGCCTGATAAATGGGGCAAACCTACATGTAACATTTATATTCATAATGTAAATACAATCAAAAAGATAATGAATAAATGTATATAGATGAAACGGGTGTGTGGTAACGCATTTCAGACAGAATCAGAAAATACGCCACTCCACAAAAAGCCTAAGAGACCTGTTAAGCCTCAGAAATTTTCTTCAAGAAACACCTCACAAATCTGAGAGCAACCTGCTATAAATGCAAAAAAGTCCAGACAGCCCCAACCTAATATTTCAGGGAGAAAAGATGAAGTGGGATTTGCCAGGGGCATTTCTCTAGACTAATCCCTCGCCGTTTAAGCTGGCGGCAGAGTCAGTGACTCACTTTGATGAACTTGTAAGGCGGAGGTTTGCGGGAGCTGCGCTCCAGCTCCAGGGCCTCCCTGCTCTCCCTCTGGGCCTTCAGCTCCTGGAACCTCTTGGCTGCCTCTTCCAATGCTGGGAGAAAGGCAGGGAGGGGAGGTCACTCACACACAGCCCACACTAACACCCTGCTACCTGGCTACTTGGTAAGTTGCTTTCATGAGATTGACATTAGTTACTTGCATTTTATATAAATCTATACAACTGCAGAGATGAGTAAAGGTGGTTCAAGGGAGGGCAATTTGATGAGACATGGGCAAATGCAGATATTACAGGAAGAATGCATTTGGTGCAAGATTGTGTTTACACTATTTTGCTCAAGGACACAATGGCAGCTCCTCAGATTAAACACCTGAATTCAATTTTTTTTTTTAACACTGTTGAAACAAATAACACTATGATAATGGGACAGTTTGATAGGATATGGAAATCATCTAAAGCTTCATGTCTCAAAATCTTCAGATACACCACTCGGGTATAGGATTGCTGAGCAATCTACATGGGCCATAGTGCAGGTTTGGCGAAACAGTACGTGTCAAATAATCTCAAGGATGGTTCAAAGTGCCATCTGAATGTACCATGAAGGAGCATGGAAATTCCCAGTTGTCACAGCCATGTGTCCTGATGCTGGTGTTGCTAACCTTTTTTGAAAGTCTTGTTTATGCTCATCTGGCCTTCTGCAAAGGTCTTGTCACTCTCGACATAGGGGAAGACGCGGCCCTGATTGATCCAATAGTAGTCGTGGGAGCCAAAGAAGAAGACGGGGAAGTCCCCAATGTCGTGCTTCAGGGTCTGGATGTTGAAGGGGACAAGGCGGGGGTTACAGATTTCTGCAGGCCACCACCTGGACAGGGGACAAGTGACAAAGCAAGCAACAGATCAGGAGCAGGAACCCCTCAAACCAAAACAGCAGCACTGAAAAATAAATGATTCAGTATTTATTTTTCCTTATCACCTCTAGACAGGCCTTTCTTCATGCTATTCTGTAGCAGGTTTATATCTTTAAGGCTTTAGAAGGTATTCTGAATTCAGAATCCAATTTCGCCATTGCTATATAATAGGCCTAGTACATAATGCCACGTTAACATGTCATTTACAAAATACTTAGAAGTAGCAAAGCACCATACAGGGTCATGAGTACGCTGGTTTTCACTCCAGCCTCGGCTCTTGATTCAATAATTATCGTCGTTATTTGTCATGACTATAAAGTGAAATTAGTTGTCCAACAACTGCTTCTTATAATCCTTTCTGAACTACCCTCCCCCTTTCCCCCCCATCTTCAATTTAAAAAATTACACTTTTTGTCCTCAGGCACTCATTAAAACTCTATATTAAAATATAGAACATCTGTTGCAGCACTACATGTATTGCTCATATTGCAATTCATGCATTTGATTGTGCTGTTGATCTAATGCACTTGCTGCAACTTGCATTGAATTAAAAGCATTTGTTTGGATGACTAAACTGGAAAGATGTAAATATTCAGAGTTTAGTGGCTGAGTAAGTAATTCTACCAATTAAGACAGCATTAAGTGACTGAAATGAGCACCTGTCAACTAGGCATCTAAGGCAACGAGTTTCACACCACAGCCCTAACCAAATTCAACATCAAAAACCACAAACTGTGAACAATGTCATGATTCATCAGCCAAAACCTGCATTTCCCCAGGTGTGAGCAATTAGGATATGGAAGCGGATCTCACCTGTAGCTCCCCAGCTTGACCCAGACTATCTGTTTGTAGTGGGGCTTCTTCCCTGCCCTGCACTCACTGCAGGACCACGTCCCTTCAGGCATCTCCATGTCCAGACACTCAGGGTGGAAGGAGGCAGGGCACGACTCGCAGCAGAGCAGCCTTCCTCCTTTCAGTGCACATACACACAGGAGCTAAGGGTTACAGCCTGCATTTCTACCCACATACACCAGGGGAGCCATTCTGTAAACCTTACCTAAAAGTGTGTTGTATATGTTTTTAGCATGGCACAGCACACTTCAGGTACAGCGTCTGTGTCTGGTTGTAGCATGTGGCAAAGCACACAAGGCAGAATCTGGGGTGCTTTATTAAAAAGAGATCTCAGATACACGGGCAAAAGATGGACCATTGTTTAATAACAGTCACTGTCATCCAAAGACCTATATCTGGGCAACCAATTTATTTTGAGGTCTCTCTTTGTAAAATACCAATGCTAATTCTACTTCTGAAGCCAGATCTGCTGTCATTCACGAAAATTGTGAAAAAACCACTATGGAAAAAAGAGGCCTAGCAGTGATATTTAAACAGGTTTGAAAAAAATGCTTTTAGGAAAGGTTTGAAGAACATGGCCTTTACATACCAACATGCTTAATTTCATGCATACACATTAGGCTCCATATTCAGTTATTCTGCAGACCAAATCACTCTGGCTTATTCACAGAATAAGCCTATAGTGTCAGCACCACCATGACAGGCATGCAGTGTTCATCCTAAATAAACGTCTTGTGTCTTCCTCACTTACAAGTGGCATTCCATGACTATGTATAACCCTGGGTAGAACTTTAAAAATAAATGTTTTCTGTAGCAACTACATTTTTTAAAAGTACAATCTATTACCTTCATAAAAAAAATGGATACAGTATAAATGTATACACTACAGACAAAGGGGAAGCTAGATCCCCAATATTCACAATTGTCTAAGAAACAAATTGTACCAAAATGCCTGTTGGCAAAAATGTTTTCAATGGGAAAGATACCAATGCCACATGCATCATATTCAGCTTTTTTCCAAATTAGGTGCTAAATGTTCATTTTGTTGAAGTTTTGAATGTACCATGACCTGTCAGTCAACACAACATCAAGCATTCTGGAGCATCTCCTTCACTTTACAGTCATGCCAGTGCAGCAAATGCCATCCACAGCAGTCAATTAATTAAAAAAAAAAAAAAAAAAAAAAAAAAAAAACACTTTGGTGATTAACTTAAAGATTTAAGCAAAACACAAACATTTAAGTGCCCTTTCAAATCAAGGTGAGCAGAAAAGGCAAAAGCGTGACGGACAATAGTTTTCGCTTGCAGCAGCGGCAGTGGTGATGGCGGCAGTGCTCTAAGCATCTCCAGGGCTCAAAATAACCAGGTGAGACGGCCTGTGTCCCCTCTCTCTGCTGTTCACCCTCCAGAGAGTAGCACGCAGTTTATATCCGCCGTTTCCCCTCCCTTTGCTGCTCCCTTCCCTCAGCCCACTAAAAGGGCTTTCAACAGGGCTAATCCATAAAGACATGTCAGGAGGCTAAACGCTCTCAAGTCTGTGTTGAAGCAGCAGGGGGTATGGCTTTCCTGGTGGCGAATATGACAGCACTTTCAACCCCCACCCCCACCCCCGTGTGTGTGTGTGTGTGTGTGTGTGTGTGTGTGTAAGGCGATTGCACTTCAGTCTGTAATTGAAGTAAAATACATATGAAGTTTAAGATATCATGGTTCAAATCTCAATCAGTCTTGAGCAGCCGCCAGTCAGTGTGGTTAGAGATTGAGATCACTGTTCCTTATTCGCTACTTGTCTTGAAAAGATTACAGTGGCTCGAACACGCAATCCAAGTTGTTTTTCTGTATGCTGCCATACTGCCTCTGTACCTACAGAATGTTATTTTAAGCCCTGTTATTTGCATTAATAGTAGCATTATTTTCCTCTTGCCTTTTTCCCCCCACATTAGGTGCAACATTTACTTGCCACAAAGCATCAAACAGTGAAAAAAGGAAAGCAAGAGAGACACACACATAAACATATGCACACGGATACAAACAAGTAAGAGACACAAAGGAAAATTCAGTTATGTTACCTTTCCCGATATTCTTTTTGGTAGCTGATGAAGAAGAAGGAATCATAGGTAATTTCATCAACTCAGCAAGATTTTACTCAGTCATAAGGAAGTGCGACTTAAAGGCATATGAACTTAATATGTTGTCAGTATGGTCCTGCTCTAACATCCCTACACATAAAACAGACAGGAAAAGTCATGAGCCACAATGAAACTACCCATGATTCCAGAAAACAAAAGAAGGAAAAAATAACAAAAACAAAAAAAACAAACTGTTAAAACATGTGCAAATGTGAGAAAAAAAACAGGAGTAAATCTGACAGTACTCTAAAATATAGACAACCAGACAGCTGGATTTTATAATCTCCTTGTTCACAAAACAAACTAACATGTGGAACAAATGCCAACAACTATAATACTTTATTTTAAACAGAAAACGGGTTGGACTTACATTACAGCAATTTTAGCACAACAGAAATGTTAGAACATTGAACTGTTTGTGCACCAAGATTGATACCCTGTTGGAGGACCAGATTTTCAATTTTAAGTAAACTGAGCTGAGCTGGTCGCGGGTGAATAAATAATGAACTGAAAAGGGGGCCACCCAAACTCTGCTGTTATGTAATAAAACATAACGTGAGCATGAGCAGTAGATTCACTACCTACCCTGTAAACTTGACACCATGATATGACAAACTATGATATCCAAATCCACACTGGATCTTTTTCTGCCCAATTGTTCTTCTTGATATATTACAAGTTCAAGATTAATGTACAAGATTAATGACCTTCAAGGGCTGGGAGCAACGGGGACAGCATTCCCCGGGCATTCCCGTTTCAGAGGAAAAGGTATTTAGATTTAGTTTAAACTAAACGACAACCTGTGGAGAGCTTTGCCTTTCTGAATACTAACTGAGCTCACAGAAAATGTACCCAAACACTAACTGAATGTGAACTCAAGGGTGTGTCTCAAGCTGTAAACCACATCCAGGTTCAAACAGATGTGTTTACAAATCTGTTCTGAAATTGCACTTCAAATGCATAGTGTTAGTCCTATCACTCTTCTTAAACTTGTGAGGTGAAAGAGCTGTATGTGAAAGGACATACTGAATTAAAACAGCACAGGAATTTTGGAATCTCTTATGATGATACTGTGGTCTGTGAATTCTGACACACCCTAGAATTTGTCTAATCTTAGAATTATAAAAAGAAGCCGCCAATCATCACTGAAGTGTAAAGTAAATAATTTGGAATTTGGACAAATACAAACATTCACCGTAAATCTGGAAAACTTAACCATGTACCACCAGCAGATTGCAGGTGCAGAAACAAAACTGTAGCACAAGGCAGAAATTATCTACGGGAAAAAGGAAACAGAAAAACCCAAGGAGGGATCCAAGATTGCATGGAAAATGACAGCCTGGCTAACAGTACATCCCATGCTCAACACAAGCTTCCTTTCTCCCAAAAACCTTGTTGAATCCTCAGGAATCATGTGCTTGAGTAACGACTAAGAACAGAAGCAGGGACAGAGGAAATGATGCTTACCTCGAGCACAGATGAAACACCAGCCTACGTTCACTGGTGACGTGATGTGGCCGTTCTTTTTGGAGCTGGAGTGGTTGCTACATATGATGACGTGGGGGGTGATCAGCAGGCTCCCCGCAGCCACACAACTGTCTCCCGTGTGATAGGCCACCGGGCAGCGCAAGCACCTCATCATACGGCCTGGGAGAGAGACACAAAGCACATCATATGCAAAACTCAGCATGCCATGTTCACTCATAATGTAGTCAGAATTATACATTACATTTACATATTTATTACATGTCTTTATCCTGTGCATCTTCAACTGCTTACATTTTTATATACTATTTACTTAAACAGTAGGATTTTAGGTGATGCGTCTTTATCAATCTGTAGTGCACTACCTCAGAATCTAACTTGCAAGCCCAGCTCCTCAACCACTACTATACTACCACTTTCAAAGACAAATGAGAGCATACTGATTCTGCTTTGCTTAAATGTTATTTTATTCCCAAATTGCTCATTGATTTTTTGGTTGGGTCAAGAAATACAAACAATGAGCATGTTAGAATGTTAAAAGGTTAAGAATATAAAACAGACATGCAATTTTATAAGCTTCCATGATAAGTACTACATTTGCAAGACAGCAAATTATAAACATTAAAAACGTAAGGAAATGTTGTTGTAACTATATGCGTTAAGCTGGCTTTCAAATAAAAGCAGGGAATGAAATAACATGTGATGGTGTTGCATGGCTGTCTTGGTACCTTTGCTGGCCTTGTGCAGGTCTCTCTCCAGACAGCAGGTGGCGCAACTGTGCTGCGGGCAGCGGAGGCCCTTAGAGTCGGTGGAGGCACCGGGATGCTTGCGGGCACAGGATTCGTGGTAGAAGCGACCACACCCGCCCACCGAGCAGCGCTTCACGTCGCTCCCCGACGCCTTGCAGGAAAAACAGGAGTGAGAGCCTAGGGAGGGGTGGAGAGGTGGAGGAAAGAGGAGAAGCCAGCTCTTAATCACTGCGCCTTTTAACTGTGATGTTTCACACAGAGCCTTTCAGAACACATGCAAAGTAAGAACAACAAAAGAACACCAGTATACATAATGATGAGAACAGGACATTCAGCACATACACAGCAGGGATACTCAGCCCTGGACTTGGAGGACCACAGTTGTTAGCTGGCTTGTGTCATCTCTCAGCACCTAATTAAAGTGGTTTCTTCAGTTTCAATCAATCGCTGATTTTAAATTGAAACAGTCACCCACATACACTGTGGTCCTTTAGGACCAGGGTTGAGTACACCTCATCTAGAGAATTAAGCACTACGTTAAGCCTTGACTTGAACATCCCAAGTGCCTCTGCCTCTATTAAATGACTTGGCCAGCAGTTCTATTGCTTTGACTTCTTCCTGTGTAAAAAATGCATTGCATCTTTCTGAAATCCTTGAGTTATTTATCTCTATCAATCTGACACAGCACCAAGTCAACAGTAATGCAGCATATGCTTTGGACTGAATTAAATATTTGAAATGATTATATCTCAGATAGCTACCTTTTTTGTTCAAGAAAAAACAACATCCATAATTCCTTGTACTATTTAATAACTGGTAAATGTAACATGCCGTTGATGTCCATCTCGGTAACACTTGCAAGATTTTAACTTGATAAGGTTTCCCGGTTAAAGGGTAGAACAATGAAACATTCTGACAAACCTGTTTTGCAGGGCAAATGTCCATATGCAACAAACAGCCTTTATTTTGATCTCTGTGTTGCTGTTCAATAGGCATAGTCATGACACCAAATGGAAAATAAGGGACTGCAGTGCTTTGCTGTGAATTCCCACTGAAAAAAGCCTTTTTTGCCATAAACATGTCAAAAATAGTAGTTTAAGCACAAAGACAATTGTAAAGGTGTCTGTTTCCATACCATAACTTTAAATGATGCAACCTGCGCATATAACCAATAGCAAAACTTTGCACATGTTTGGGAGCTGGTATGAATTCATCAATCAGAGTCTATTTTTACAAAGAAAAACCACCGTATTATTTTATTCCAATATGAATCAGAGACAAAGTTTCCAGCTAGTTGGCTTCAACTGCATCATCAAGAGGTTACCTTTCATTTCACACCAATGTTGCACAACTCACAATCAAGACTTTGAAAGAAGACTACTTTCCGCATTTTGTGGCGTTTGTTCCTGGTTTTTGGAGAATTCAACAATTGCCTTAATTATACCGCAAAGGTCAAATCTCCTATACAAACCCTCAACCCCGCCCAATCCAGAGGATCAAGTACAAAGCAATGTTTATACAGTTATCAGTGAAGACGACTGAATCACAAATTGACCAATCAATGATTTCTGAATCAAGAATTGACCTTTTACGTTCCTCCTTTGGGGGAAAAAAAATGTAAAGTTTTACACACAAGACAGAGCATTTAAGAGCAAGAGCCATTTGACAGAAATTTCCCAGGATTACTTAAAATATCTTGAAAGCACCCTAAGCTGCTCTTAGACAGAAGCTTGACTTTCACCCCAGGTAGCATATGCTGCTGATGCACTAGCTCTCAGTGCAGTGATGTGCACCACAGTCCAGAGGAAACACTGCCTGTGCCAGGGGCAGTGGTGGATGGCAGAATTGCATAATCTAAGCATAGCCAGAGACACAGGAAGGTCAGGCTCATAACCATAAATTACTTGCTCCACTGTAACACAACACAGCCCAACCAATCGACACTTTCTAATCACGATTTTCAGGTATAAAAGCAATCTATCAATTATCAATTATTGAGCATTTGTAGTCGAGAATAAGACTGTGGCAGTCAGTTTTCCTTCCGTCCTTGTGCAATAGCTACTTCTTTTGCCTTTGTGCAGTGACAGGAGCTTTGAAGAGAAAACTTCTGAAGGGCAAACATGCTAGCATGCACTTTCCCCTCCCAAATTTATCAAGGACACCACAGCTGTGGGACAGTAATTAACGGGGGTTTCATATCAGGAATTAAAGAAAAACCGAGGATAAAAAGTTGCTATAAAAATGAAGAAAGATGACTCACCGTTTCTGCATTCCATGCAGGTAAACTTTCCCTCTGGTAAGGACGTTAGCCCCAAACACTCCAAATGGAACAGCCGGCAGCAGTCCCCTTCACAGCATACCAACGAATCTCCAAAGGACTCACAGATCTGAAAAGTCACGTAGGTAAACACCTGACTGCGACAAGTGGAAGTGTGGGGATTTTCTTAGTCCTACTTGCAGAACTAATCAACCCCATATGCCTGTGACAACCCTTCAGCTTTCTGTTCGGTATTAAGTGTCATCTCTCTTCTTTCACTGCATTATAATGGAATTTTTAAAATATGTGTACATGTTTTGTGAGGCACATTTGTGAGAACAAAAAACTCATGCTGTGCAAATACTGGAAAAACTGGAAAAAAAGTTAAAAGCCTTTGCTTAAAAGCCTGGGACCCAGCATATGTTAACAAAACTGAATCTGGGGAAATCAGTCCTAAAGCCAGAGCCCCAAGCCCATAATAATAATATAATACTAAAGCAGTGATTTGGAGTATTGACGTAGGATCAGATTTCCCCTGTCCACAACTCAAACTTATCTGTTTAGCGCCAAAGGCTGAACTGATCCTAGATCAGTTTTCCTACTCTGACTTTATTAATATGAGTCCAGGTAATCCAACCCAATACAGACAGAAAAACACAGCAGCCAGACCAACCTGACAGACTGTGTCTTTCTTAGACGTGCTGCTGCCCTGCCTGGAAAGGCTGGAGTCCACAGACTGTGCATCGGAGGCATCTGCATCTGCAGCTGCAGGGCTGTCCACACACTTCCCGAAGATCGCCTGCGCAGAACGCACCAGTGAGATGGGTAAGGAGGCATTGACATTGCCCAAGACCTAACAAGTTCCCTGGGTTTCACTTCATTTTAAATCAAAGCATGGCAACACTCATTTTAGCCCAGTTTCTTCCTCAATTCTCATAAGCACAATACAGCAAGTCATATCTGGCCCAAAGACAGCAGTGCATAAATAAAGTCCTGGAGGACCAGTGTATAATCGGGTATTTCATGTGTTTCAGCAAGTTAATTGGCTAGAGACCAGACACTTTGTTGATCAGAGTTGACAACTCATTTAGTATATATTTTTTCTTACTAAATATGTCCAGCTGATGTTGAAAATAAGCATTTAATGCATTTTAATGCAATAATACATTTTTAGAAACACTCAGATTTTTTACTTACTCATGGTCATGACAAAAAGGTAGCTTTTTACTGACTGATTATAAATTTACAGAGTTGGCAACCCTGGTACCCTGGTGTGAAAGCAACCAACAAAATCCCATAGTCGTTGCATTCCTGCATCTCTGTAGTTGTACACTGAAGCCTTGAGAAATGATTAAAATGAAAATTAAATGTAAAACAGGTCTACAACAGGACCTGATACTGAACTAGTGCTTCAATAAGATGAGTTATGCTTTATTTATGTTACATATATACATATGTTAGTCTGAAAATGTTATTAGCTAGCACAAATGATCATATTAATCAGGCGAATGCTCTTATGCTTTGCCACACTGTAAGTTCCTCTCGATAAGACAGTCTGCTAATTGACTATAATGTAATGCAATGTTAACTGCAGAGGAGTCAGGAATGAACCAGGTTGAGGTGTACCAAATGTGAGCTAACAAAGGAGCAGATGCAAGGGCTGGGGACTACCTGCGGGTCACTGAGGCCCCTGGAGTCAGAGTCGGAGGTGTCACGGTACAGGGAGCTGGCCATCTCCACATCTGTGGATGCCCGGCTGCGCTTCTTCAGAGGTTTGCAGGAGTCTGAGATCTCACTGGCTCCTGAGAGAAGTCAAACACAACCTCAGAACACACACCACAGTGGGAGAATGAGGTATCGTCACACCAAAAATGGTGGAGCCAAAATAAATTATTGGGACCTCATTTATTTGAATCAATTCTTCTTCTATTCAGTAAAGATCAAAGTGAAACAAGGGACAAACAGCTTTCCACAACTGGAAGTTTGGGATTTGCCAATCCAACAATCTACTTATCTGGGATTTGAAAATTAAGCCCATTATGAGTATCTTTTCATCTCTTCGAACTAGAGGAAATATAACATTCCCTTCAATATTTTCATTTCCATATTCCTTTTCAAAATGCACCCTTAGAGTAAACAGCGTTTTCTTTCAGTTGGTAGCTAGATATAAAGTTCTTCCCTGTTGTCAAAATATGGACATTATGTTTGCACAGGGCTTCTCTTGCTAAGGAAAGAATACAAAGACCATATCTTTGGTAAGCTTGGTGCAATGTGATTACCTTTTACAGAGCTGGCTACCTTACCTTCCAGAGGTAGCCAACCCTGGTTTTAGACAGCTACTGGATATGGCTGGCTTTTGTTTTCCTCTTAAAATCATGAATCATCTGTGCAAGTTGATCAATCACATGTACCAACAGAAGACCAGCACACCTTGTAGCTATCCAACATGAGGGTTGGCAGTCCCTTACCTCCTTTGCCATAAGTAGATGTATACAGGTTTTCCATTCATATCACTGTTTGCTACTTGTCCATGCTTTCATTATTTCTACAACAGAAATGTATAAATAGAATTGAACTCTTTGTGGGCAAAAGTAACAAGATCTAAAAATCAAACTCACACAACATCAACATAGGATCATTTCAAGCCTTAAAACACCCTTAGTAGTTTCTCTGAAGTGTAATGAACGGTCGTGTGAAAAAACCCTAAGGAAAAAACCTGCATCACTGATAACATCAAGTAATAAGGGACAGGATACGCTAGGCTGATAGCAACACACAGCAACACCAGTTTTGGTCTTATCAGGGGAGAAAAGGTGGATGGGGGAGGGCTGAGGTTATCGAATACCTTTCTGTGATCCAGTCTTCAGATCTGTTTGTGGCACGGCTTCAGCCTGCAAAGAGAATTAGCCAGTAAGAACGTCCGTATGAAATGCTCCAAGACACATGATGAAAATCACCTCAAACTGAGTGCAGTTCCATTAATATCCCTCAAAAAGACTAAACGTATCATTGACACCTTCACAGGCTACAGCAGGCTACACTAACGCTGCAATCAGTCAACAGTTAGTCACTGAACCACAAATGAATCCTTGTGCTGTGCCATGTAACCCCTGGCTTTGGGGCCAAGTCAGATTGGCAATGGTGATTATGAACACGAATCCCAAGTGCTGGAGGATTCCTTCCAGCACCACTAGCCTCAGTGGCTGCTCAGGAGGAAGGGGTGATGGGAAATGTTTTTTCATACCTGCTCCTTTTTCATCTTCTTCTTTGGGACGGCCTCTGTGCACTTGTCTGACTCGGAGCGGCTTCGCACTGACCTGCGCTGCTGCTTGCGCTCGAGCGACCCTGAGGGGGGGAAACACACCCTGCTCAATCCAGTTCCTCTGTGTATCGCGCAAGCACACCATTTGTTAACCCCTGCCACACACACTCAATCCGCTAAACCCATGCACATAAAACACAATCACACACATACCTCCAGGAACTCACAAACTCAATCCACTAACCCTGCACAGACATGCAAGCACACACACATACACACACATACACACACATTCACACGCTCCCACTCCAACACAATCCCTGCTCAAATAATTCTCCACACTGCCTTATCATTACCAGCGTGTACTGGGGCTGTTCCCTACCCAGGGCACACTGACTAAGTGGACATCAAAATACCCGAGGCTGATAACTATATCAGTGTACTTGTGTATGTAAACAACCATAAAGGAGCAGTTCAGCCAGCTATTGTATATTAAATACCTACAAATAATAAGATCCTGAATAAATATTAAATCTGTAATGTGCCCCAGAGGAGAGCACCAGAACAAAGAACATGCACCATCTCTGTAGTGGGAGCTTGCAGGAGTTTGTGTGACATGGGTGGTTGTTAGCCTAAGCTGTTGTGTTGTCCTCAGTGCTCTGTCAGTACCTGCTGGGGCCTCTGCTGACCCATGTTGCACTGCTCCCGGCTCACTCCGTCGACCTGTGGAAGGTACCAGCTTCTCCTGCTCCTTACAGACACTCTCCGGTTTACCACTACAGCCCTGTGGGATCAAAGCATCAGAAAGCTCTGTGTAAATTACTATTTTTGAAACATATATAAACATTCCGACTACAAACGCACCTCTATGACAATTGACTTCTAAATAAGTGTCAGCTATTTCACATGACCTTGGACACTTAAGCCTATTAACAAAAAGGGATGTGGACAAATTTGGAAAAGACATCAAAGTGTAGAGCATCTCTCTTGCAAAATTTTACTGGTCTGTCCCAATTGTGTAAAATATTAAAGGTAGACATCCAAGTTTACAGCTCTTCTGTTTAGTCTTACATGACTGTCTGAACTGAGTTAAGAACATCTAGTTAGACTGTACCAATGAAGAAAGGGGTACAAACCCTGGGTGAGTAAGAGGCTGGGTCAGTCTGCTTGGCCTCTCCTTCTGCCCTTCTGGGCGAGGGGGCCTTGTCCCGGGGGAGGGGCCAGTCGCACTTTGTGATCTCCACATTCAGCTTCTTCATGGTGATGGAGAGGGGGAGCAGCTTGCGGGCGGCTGCAGTCTTCCAAGGGGTCTTCACTGGGGGAGTCTGCTGCTGGGGCTGAGGCTGGGGGTGAGGCTTTGGGGAGCCATCAGGACCCTGGGGCGGGCCCTCGGGGCTGCGGTCAAGATCTGGCTCTGTCTGGCCAGGCGTCCCCTCAGCACTGTTCGTGCTGCATTGCCTGCGTGGCTGGTGTCGGCGGGGGGGCTGGTCTCCATCAGGGGAGCCTGGGTCACGCCCGCTGGCCCCAGCTCCGCTCCCAGCGCTGCCACGGGAACGGCGTGCCCTTCTTTCTACCTTGCCGGCCATCTTCTCCAGTGAGGCATCTGGCTCCTTGTCCACGTAGATAAAGGTGTAGTTCTCAATGCGCTCCTCCCTTGTCATCTGAAAGGCGTCCTCTGCGTGGCCCACGCCCACCTCCCACTGAGCCCGCTCTCGCTGTGGTATGGGCTTCAGCAGCTGCCAAGGACATCACAGTAGAATAAATAACAATAAAATGGAGATTTCTCTTTGACTCATAACATTAACAATTTACACAAGTACACATTACAGCATAAACTGTACAGTACAACTTAATAAAACACAACACAACAAAACACAACAGTCTTCAAAACTCCAAACTTGTAACCAGTAACCACCTCAGATCAGGTGTCTGTTTAGAGATGGGACCTGATCCTAAAAATAACATGACCAAGTCCTTTACCCCTGCCAATCCAGTCTGTGCAAGAAATAAAGAAAGAGACGGGGGTAAATACCTTGTGTCTCTCAGCCGGATTGGATGTCTTGCGCAGAGTCTCTGCCTGCAGCTCGTCAAACTGATGCTGGCCCTGGTACACCACCACCCTCTTCTCATGGATCCATGCCCTCTCAGGAACACTCCCAAAAAACTGCACATGGTACTCCCTGTGACCTGGTAAACCAGACAGACAAAGAGAGTGTCCACTTAACTTTTTTCTGCATGGGAGGCCTATTTCCCGTGTTTATCCAACGAAAGTGGAGAGACCTTATTTGTGAATGAATGATAGTGGAACAGACTTTGGTAATAAGTTATTTTAAAGCTTTTATTGAAAGCACTCATACTACTAACACCCATACTATAATCAGCCTCTCAGGGAGAACGTATAGGAGATGGTGTAATTTTGAAAAATAGAGCACGGATGTTATTTTTAAATTTACCAACAAAATGGACCTTAATTTAACAGGGTAAGTGAAGCTAAGGAAAAGGAAGAGGTTGCACACCCTGAAAGAAAACTGAGCGTCTTCAAGCACTCTGTGCAGAATCCCAGTGCTTTCACCTACCCTGAACTTTCCACATTCAAAACCAGGCACATACAAGGTTTTGGAGGACACTTGGGAACTCTAGTATTACAGTGTTAACCTCTGTCCATATGGGAGGCCTACCTCTCGTGTTTATCCGGGTGTGAACGTTCAGCTGTGGGTCACAGGACACCATGCAGGGCCACCAGGGATACGTGCCCACCTTGGCCCAAACCAGGTCACCCACATCATGGTCCTTACAGGACCCAGTGCCTGTGATAACTGTCGGAAAGTGCTTCTGAATCTGCCCAGAAAGCAAAGGGGACAAAAAATGCTGTACTGTGATCTAGTCTCCAGAGAGCACATACAAACAATATGATTGGCCCACTAAAGAAAAATCACACACCAAAAACCACACACCATTCTAATGGGACTTGGGTATATGATACCTCTTTTTATTTTTAGACCAAAGAAACCCACACAGGATGAGGGATTTCAGATTTTCGTTGGACGGTAGGATAACGTTTTGATTTTGGCAACTACATTTCATGGCTGAAGATTCACTCTTGGAACTTCAACATGACCATATGTTTTTACAAGTGATGGCTTTATAAACCACACAGTACTGATATAAATGTAAAGTTTTCTGAATAACATAATTCAATTCTAGAATCTAAAATATAAAATACAGTGATCTAACATTCCCAGAGGAAGGCAGCATCACAGAGAGTCAGCATCTATACTCCAGTCCAAGAGGCCAGCAATGTTTGCTGGTTTACATGACATTTCTGTGTAGATTAATGGATTTGATTGGCTAAGAACTACATGCAGATGGCTGCCGATGCCTAAACTGGCTACTTGAAATGAAACTGCAGACCCTGCAAAACTACAGGCCTCTGGGCTGAATTTGAGAACCCTGATCCAGACAGCCCACAGCACTCACTTTTTGTTCCTTGGACTCTGCTTTGGGGCTCTTGCGGCCCCTTTGCAGGTGTTCCTGTCGGTGTTCTTCCATGTGCTCACATGCTGGCTCAGGAAGCCCTGGCAGGGCGGCTGGCTCGACTGCACCCCCTTGAGGCTGCTCCTGCACCTCCTGCTCATGGTGTAAACCATGGCGGCCACTGCCACTCCTTTTCCTTTTCTCCTTCTTGCGCTCATGCCTCCGTCGGGAGGCCTCGCTGGCCTGGAATTCGTGCAATAGGTCCCCACATAGAGACGACTCAAACAACTCACGTCCGTTCTGATACGTCTTGATGATCTTCAGCTTAATTTCAGGGGAGCTGGTCTTCTTGGAAGGGGGCGCGGTGGCAGAAGTGGGGTTTGGGGGAAGCGTCAGGGGTTGCGGCTGGGTGCTGTCCACCAGCGAGGGGGCGGGGGGCGATGACGGCAGGAGCAAAGGTGGGGGAGGTGGTAGGATGTGGGTCATGAGGTGGGGTGGAGGTGGGTGGTGCTGGGGGTGAAGGGGTGGGGGGCTGTGGGGATGGTGGGGGTGACTATGATGGTGGTGGTGATGGTGGTGGAGGTGTGGATGATGCATGTGTGGGGCTGGGGAGGGAGGGGAAGGCGGTTTCTCCTGGACGACAGGGGCCCTCAGAACCGTTCCTTCCCCTGGCAGCAGGCAGTGGTCTCCATAGCCACGGATGGCACTGTAGCCATTGGCTGAACCGTTTGGGAACTGCGAGTACATAGCATATTTGGCCTGGGGCTCGTACAGACCAACGCCGGGCGGGTACCCATTGGTAACACCCGGCAGGTCTTCAGAGGCTGAGGGGGGGTAGGAGAACCCAGACTCCAGGGCCGACTCATAGGCGGAGGGGCCCCCATCATCCCCCGCCTCACTGCCAGCATCGTACACGTCCTCCTGCCGGATATTGGCTGAGTCAATAAGCTGAGGTGGTTGTTGAATTGTGTTTCCCATGATCCCTTGCATGAAAGAGAAGGAGAAATCCATTGTTCTGCTCCAGCATCCTTAACTTTCCCTTTCTCTTACAGGGCCTGAGAGGAATAAACAGGAAGTAGAAAATAGACTGTCACTGTTACACATCATGATTTCAGTAACAGTTCAACAAGTGTCCAGGAACTTCTTGATGACAAATGAATCTGGCATAATTGATTCAGCTGTCATCAAGCTCAAACTTTGCTATACCACAACATCAGTCTCATGGTCTTTTTTTATTTTATTTATTATTATTTTATTTTTTTTACAGATGGCATACGTTTGCGGAACAGAACAGAACTCTATTAAAAATAGAACAAAAAGTGTGACAAATCTTTATGATTGATTCCACTTCAGAAGTACAGAGAAGCAGTGTAAAGCACTGAACACAAATATTCTTTGAGTATACATTTCCTGAATAGGTCATTTCCATGTGTTCATTTCCACAGACTGAAAATGAGTGCACAAGTTTTTCTTCACAACTTAAAGAAAATGCTGGTTCCAAGCAGTCTTCCTCTGAGATGATATATCAGGACATCTTGCAACTTCACAATCTGTGCTGATAAGCAGTAAGATAAGGCTTTGCCTTTGCTAAATGTCCCTTCTTAGTGGAATGAAAACTTACTTACTACTGAAATTTAACTGTCAACAGTAACAAAAGGGCTTCACCAAATGCACACAAAAAAATGTAGAAATAAATTATTTGAAGTGAATGTGTGCTTTGCACTGGTATAAGATTCATTATTTTTTTGCATAAAAACTGAGAGGAATCTTCAACAACCCACAGTCACCAAGATTTTCCTTTCCCTGTTTGCCATACCTTAGGAAATGCCTCTCACAGTATGCATATGGGTCTTTTGTTCAAGTTAACTCAGCAAAAAGAAGAATCATTCAATATACAGATATGACCTCAAATGTATTTCACACTTCCTACAAAAAGCTTACTAGATGTCACGTTCTTACAAAGATCAGCTTTAATTTTAATGATGGCATTAATCTTGTTTTCCCTGATCCTGCTTCTCATTACTGCAAGCCAGAAGAAGCAAAAAAAAAAAAAAAAAAAAAAGGATATCACACCCATCTCTTCATGCGCCTCACTTTTAATGTTCGGCACTGAAATTGGCGTCCATTCACTTTTTCAATGCTGTAGACTGCCTTGGAAACACTGTATTGCATATATAATGTATACTGGAAACATCCCTACGGCATGAAATGAAGGCCACAACAATACAACGTCTGGAAGCTATTGGATGCTTCAGACTGGCAAAATGCTTCCGGCAGAAATGAATGAAGACTTGAACTGGACTGTCAGTGCTTTGTTAGGGCGTAAGTAGTTAGGATGCCGGGCATCCCCTCGGTCAGCTCACAGGCATCATGGGCTCTAAAGAAGCACTGTCTAATCAGAGGTCACTGCCAACCACACTGGCCATCAGCTCCTAACTCCAAGTGTCACCGTTCACTCAAAAATAACAGCTGATTAGTTTGAAGTGTCAAAGGCCTGATATGGACCACAGAGAAGGCTCCGTGTAGACTATGCTCTTGTACAGTTGAAAATCAAACTTTAATCAGTGCTGAATACAAAGGTCTTAACAGTAAATGCCAATGTCAAAAAATGGTAAGAGGAGCTCTCAGTACATTTTCTCTGGTTCCATTTAATTAAGACGCCCATGTCGTACGTTCCTTGCTTAATTATAGTTTACACTAGTCTATACAGTCTTTCTGCTCAGAAGCAACGTTGGTAATGTTTCGGTACTGGTTAATACAATAAATTCATCTCTATTATTCTGTACCTAAAAAAATGTACAGAATGTATGTGATACTGGAACTATAGGTGATTAATATTCGCAACTGAGGCAGGATTAATGGTGTATTGAAATATCACCTTAGAAATAACTATTTTATTAAAACCTCAAGTAGTTCAACATTCTATGATCTGCCAAACGCCCAAAAGCGTAATAATTAAGATTATTAAAAATCTTGCAAACGTAAAGCTTTCGAATATAGTTATAGTGTCAACTTTACTGACTGCATTGAAGCACAAAAGCAACCCGTAGTCTTTGTGGAATTTAGTAAACTTTACATGAACCAGAAAGTGCAACAATACCGCAATTTACAGATGATATTACTTCATGCACACTGAAAGTTGTTCGACCTAAACGTGTGGAATATTTTGTTGTACTAAAACAAAAAATATGGTGTCGATTTCATATCATTGCATTGTATGCTTTGCACAATTTCTGAAAATGTTATTTGCAGATAATTGGCGGGGGTATACAATGCGCGTGATAAATTGGTAGACGAAGTTCAATACAGCGACACAGGCAGCAAGAGATATCATGCCAGGCTTCATGTGCGTTGCATTGCAGCTTAACTGGCTATACAGCTAACTATCTTGTTAGCAAGCATGCCAGTGTACATTATCTGAATTGAGTATGCAGCTACACTAGCGTTGTCTCAGTCACAAAAAAGAAACAGTGTTTACGCGCGTAGCAACGCAAAGTAGCACCATTTAGCCTGAGCATCTTCCTGTACTGGCTAACATTTTACGGTCAACAATTAAAAGGAAAAATGCGGAGACTGAACACACAGCAATACAGCTAGCTATACCTAGTTACCAATATGGCTGCCTTTGCCCCTTTAAATCAAATTGGCCAGATCACACCTCCATCACTCGTTACACCAAAGAAAAAAAATCAACCCATCAATTAAAACAGGCAACCTTGAATGCAGCGATAAAATAATGCTATTTAACCGACAGAGCAGAAAAGATAGAGGGAGAAACAGGAGATGAGAAACGGAATAAAATAAAAAATGCCAATACCTTCAGCGTGTTCCATTCTAAACACATACACCCAATATTTGAGCTTCCTGGTGCAATATATAAAAAACAGATACAACAAAAGCGTGGAGAAAATGTAAGTGCAGGCCCCTTCGCTTGCTAACTCAATGTATTAACAGAAAACTGTGGGAATTTACGGTCAGTTTTCGATTCCCATGGCTCGTTTAGTAGCTGCAGATTTGAGAGAGGGCCTTAAATTTTCCGGGATGTTGGTGGGGAATTTGGATAAATCTCGCTCCCTATGTATTTTAATATTTCTGTCTCCCTCTCTCCCTCTAGCTGTAACAAAAGCTCCCTGCTTCAGGCCCTGTCTCTCTGCTCAGCGCCAAAACCACAACCTCCCGATTGGCCAGGGTACAACTTCAAAGGGCATACCGGGATGTGTAGTTTATATCATTTTTGCGACAGAACAGAATTTGTGTACTTATTTAGAATGAAGTTTGATTGTTTTATATTTAACTTCTAACCAGCTTCGTTGGTTGTTTAATTGAACAGACGTTTAGCCTACTATCTTCTTTTGTACCGTTGATTACTTCTACCTTCTGCAGATGTATTTGTAGGCTATTCTTGCATTTGTCACAGTACTGTTGGAGACATACTGTATCAGCAAATTCATGTAAACGACGAAACAGTACTGAGGGCAGCAATAAAATAGAACAATATAATACAAAAATATATAATTGTGTTTATTATTGCTATTAGTAATGGTGCACAGACATGCAGCTTTTGTATGCAGAGGTTAATTCATAGGCGACTGAATTTCCATTTAAGCCATTCAATGAAGTTTGTATTTAGTTTGCATACTAGCATATTTTCTATTAAATGACAGGAGGCAGAAGATGTTCACATTGCTTTTAAAATTACAAACAACAATTGTACAATTTATCATTGTAACTGTTATCAGGAAAGGTGGGTGAACTGACATTCCCAGGCCAAAGTGGTTGATTCGGTCCGTTACCAAGTATGTAATGGCTGGACAAATAGCAGTCCCACTTCAAAATAAGTCCTGAGGTGAGTGCAAATGTTAAGTAACGGATGCCCTCTCTTGGTGAAGGTATGAAATTACAATATTGAATGACGGGTGTTGAATAAAAAGACCAGGTGACATGAATATTAAATAGTAGCATTTCAATTATTCAGGTTTTATTTTTATATAAAAACTAGTTGATGCACTACACCAGGATTGTGCACTTTATTATACAAAATAATTAAACAACCAGTTCGTTTGAAACTAATTTAGCATTCACTAAATAAAGCATTCAGATATCTGGCGATTGTGTGACCTGTTTTGAGAATTATAGCCTACGGCGGTGCAAAATACTTTCAGATGCATATGTACCCGCATATCAATAGAGATGCACGAAAAGGGATGCAAATAAACAAAGTCTGAGAGCAATGTTATGTTTTAGTACTAATATTACCTGCAAGTACCCATGTGCCCTGTCCTTAGATATGATTGGCTTTCGTCACTGCTGCATGTGAAAATGCACAGGGTGGTCATTGGCGCTTTGCCTTGCTAGTCAAGGCGTTCCCACACTCGCCTGATGTAATGCGTCAGGCACTGTCAGGTTTGTTTGACCGACAATAACCTCCCTTTTACAGTAGCTGGTGTTGTACTGGGCCCAGCTGTACCAACGAGTACTGACGGCTTCACTAAAAGAGGACAAATAGTTAGCTAATAAACCCTTCGTAAATGGGTTTATTAGTTCAACAGTCGTTATTTCTATGTCCCTGGTTCAGTCATAACGATCATCTGATTTCTTTGAATGGATTATCGTTTTTACAGAAAAGGCCCAGTACCACTGGAATAGGACGCTTGACCATTGAGAATCTGGAGAACTGTTCATCCAAACGAAGCTCGGTTTTTTTAACCAGTCATCCCATCTGTTTTATGAATCAAATGCAGGTCGCCGTTTAATATACATTTTTCAGACGACGGAATTGTCTCAGGTAATGTAAATAATTTGATAAATCTTACTGTCACATGTTTTTTGTGCATCATTTTTGGATGTTGAAATTAGCCCGATTCTAAATGTCGTTAGCTGGATGCCCCTTTTTCGGCGTTAGCTTGCTGGTTAGCGAGCGAGCTTCTTTAGCCATTAAAGGAACAGGAGTAGCTAGATAGCTGGTTTTCATTTAATCGGTTACATAGTAGAACATAAATGGTTGCAAGTCGAATTGTATCGGTACATGAAGTAAGTCGGATGGCAAATTGTCCCATTTATATTGCTTTTGGAGTAGCGACAGCGCTATGCTGACGTTGAAATAGCAGTGAGCTAAAAGCTAAAGACAGCTGGTAGATTTGCTTGCCAACTTGGATAGAAAGCAAGCTAAATAGCTAACGTAGGTTTGGCTATTGATACCTTTGTTCAACTTTTGTCTTCCTTTCTGGTTGTGTTTGTTGAATCACGGTAGCAGTTGCTAAATTGCCTGGCTTGCAAGATCCCAGTGATAATAGGTGCATCCACTTTATTTACACATAGCCAAGCTGTTACTTTGTAGTAAACGTGGTTTGACAGTATGTAATTTTAGCAACTAAGTTGGCTTCACTGTCTTTAACAGTACCTAGCGAGTTACCGAAAACAGCAACTGGGTCATGGAAACTGCATACAACTGAATGTAGCGATAACTGTTTGGTTGATACTTAATGCCATTTTGATACACGATACATGTTTTCATTCTACATCTTCTCATATTTTTAACTATACATAGACCGATACGTAGGTAACGTTTGCCGTTTTAGGAGATGACATGGCTTTTTATGTTTTCCTGTGGCATAATACTAAAACTTACTATTATCTGGAGTAGCTAGCATACCGACTCGCACTCCAAGTTAGGCCTGTTTTTATTATCGTTGTCACGCACAGGCGACATAACTACAATACGATATTTACAATCACATTCTTCCTCATCACTTTGATGTATGAAGCGCAATAAATCATTTTTCGGCATTTAGAGGTGAGGTTCAATCATTTTATGCTATGTACAGCCGATACGATTTTAATGTTGCATTAACTGGTGTTCTTATTTCAGAGAACCTCTATCTGCGATGAACATGGCAGTGTTTAGTTCTCAGGTGCTATACGCAGTGACAAGATCAAGGTAAGGCATGTATTGGAAAGCAGAACATTTTGAAGAATTAATAGATCGTATGTAGTCGAAATACTTCAAATGAACGGCTCGTCGTCTTGTTTTGAAAAAGTAGATATTTAAATAAGTGTTTCTACACTATAAATCAAAACAGCATGGGAGTAGGTAGTGCTTCATAGAACTCCGAAGGAATACTTATGGGGAGAAGCAGAGTCATTTTTGTAATATCAGAGCTTCGAAGTAAGGAATGTTAACAGCAATACACAGATGAGAACTTGATTCATACAACTTCTGGTCCCATATAAATAATGTGTCTGGAGAGCTGTTCTTGGATCAGCTTTCCCCTGCTCATATTTCACGATTATACATCATTAACTAAAAGGCGAAGCTGATCATAGATATAGCATTCTTACTGCCTTATGATTACAGCAGCTGAACTCATTTTATGCTACTACTCATGTAATACACAGTTTCTAATGACCACATGATGAAAATACTTTGTATTCTATGATAGCTTTTCAAAGATTAATGGTTGACTTTGTGATTGCAGGGGATCCTACTTGCTGTCAAAGAGACATAGCTGTTGCTCTCTGCCATCCACGGCATATATCCGCTACCACCCACAGCTCATTGGCCGCTCAGCACTGTCCACAAGGCACAGCACTCTGTCCCACCTCAGAGGCATCCAGTCCAGCTGCATACCTGCACGATCTCTGCACAGCTCCTTCAGATGGCTCCAGGACGCCAAGGAGAAATCCACAGAGGAAGACACCACGAAGAGGGACCCTACCGCATCCGCGACACCCTCTCCACCTCCCGCCCCTCCCCCCACTCCTGCTCCCAAGGTGCCAGATAAAGCCATGGCCAGAAAGTCCCTGGGACAGCGGGTGGTGGAGGAGTTGAAACACTACTATAACGGATTTCGGCTTCTGGGCATCGACATCAAGATTGCAGGCAGGATGGTCTGGCAGCTGCTGCACGGTCAGCAGCTCACCAGGAGAGAGAGGAGAAGGGTAGAGGACATTTACTGAATTTGCCCCTACAAAGCATAAATCCTTACATTTATATTTGGTTTTGTTTCGTTAACTCCCTATCAGTGCTTGTGCATTTAGCATTGCCAGTATCAACGTGATTTCTGCATCTGGGTCCATGATAATAAATCACACCATTGTAGGAGCTCTGATCTAGGATCAGATTTCCGGTTCTCCCCTTCTCACCTTATTCATATTGAGCTAGAAAACTAAAAACTGATTGTGGATTGCATTCTTGCACAGGTGTGGTTTATGAATGTGGACTTGGAAATTACACTGAAATTGTGAATACAAAATGTACTGGCATTGGTGATGCTGTGGTTCCCTCTGAATTTGTGGAGAAATCTGCTTGGCATCTGTGCCCTATATGTTTGAATGCTTTAGTGAACTTGTGTTTTCTAAAAGCTTTGTTGGTGTGATTTATGCATTGATTTTTTATAAACACCTGGTAGAGTTTGTGGCGTTGTAATCAAACACTAAACAAGAAGTTAGCCGTGAAAGTGGAATACTGTTTTGTTTGATCTCTTTGTGTGTAAGGGAATGATGCAGAGTTTAAAAGCTGTACCTAAATGCTTTGTTTTGATTCCCTTGTGCTTTTTAGAAATGTAATACGTAAGCTTACATTTCTGCAGCTAGTAATGTCTTTTAGTGCGTGAATGAAGCAGGGCTGTTATCTAAACCTGAATCAGGAGTTTTGCAGCAAAATTTTTTAGATCAGGTTGGTATGACAAGCATAATAAAAAAACAAGAACATAAATAGAAATAGACCTTAAAAGATAGTAGGTCAGACAAAAGGTTTGGCATCAGTTGTGTCCTGAACAGACAGACGTCCAGTTAATGGCTGTGCTCAGCTGGTTTATGACAAAATGACAGGCCTTTCTGATGGCGTTTGAAACTGCAGGAAAGGAAATGGAAGCTTGTGGTGAATCCTGTTGCGAAATCTACAACAGCTGCAATTCAGGAAGCTTGTTGGGGGAATAGGGAGGTGGACGATTTTAGGATGATTGCCGTATTTTTTAATATAATGTTGCAAATGGTGTATTGATATTAGTTGTGAGAGCAAAGTGTGCTTAATTTAACAACAGTCAGTAGTGTTAAACCTTAATCTATGGTTTTTCAAGTTTTTAAATTAAGTGGAAAAGTGGATTATCACTTTATTACAATGAACCTTTTTTAAATCATATATATCTATGATTTGAGTCCTTATTAGGGCAACTTCCTTACTGTGTAGACAATATGCAGCTTGTCATTCCATGCATTTCTCTCTATCCCTTTATGTCTGTCTCTAACTGGAAAGTCAATCAAATCTACATTTAACAGAAGTACATGAGTATGAGCTGTATAGTGAAGGCAAGGCAAGAGTGGCTCCTTGATATGCTTCTGAGATCAGGTGTTAAATCACAAGTAGTTGTAAATTAAGGGTTCCTAAGTGGAGTAACTTTTTTGATGTGATTTCCTCAACTGCACATACACAGTTATAGTTACCTGCGGATCCATTCGAAACTGGGGAAAATAATTGTTTTTACGATGCATCGCAATGCCTAAGTGAAAGACTGCGTCGATTCAGAGAAAGAAAATAATCGATTTTTGAAAATTGTAATTACCATTCCAATTATTGGGAAAACATAGGCTTTCGCTTACTTCTCCATACCTTGGAGCAAAGATACAGAATCCCATCTCATAGTTTTTTTTTTTTTTTTTTTTTTCCCCACAGACACCACTATACATGCTCTGAACAGTCACATAAGAGCCAGAGTTATATTTTTATAGCAGTCAAATGCCAGTTTTAAAAAACATTCTACAACAATCAGCTGTTTTTATGGAAGTGAATTGCTTTCACAAAAGAAAAAAAATAGACGTAATTATAAGAAAAGATGTAGTAAACTGTGTTTTCCATGACTGAATAAGGACGGTCGGTAATGATTGTGCTCTCGCATTTAATCTGCTTTTATTTCCTTGTCGATATGAGACACTGGGAAATATTAGCCTAATGTTACTTAATGTGGATGGCATGACCACAGAACATACAGATGGCATTATTGAGGACAAGATGCATCGTGATGCATGAGAGTTGTTTTATAATCGAATCTGTACCTTATGAATCGTAATGGAATTGTGAGACCAGTGAATATTAACACATGCATGTACTTAACACTCCTAGAACACTGGTTAGTCAAGTGTTCATAAAGTAGACTGCCAAACAAAAACTAAGGACATGTATTCCCAGTTTGGCATCGCTGCATTACATCATTACAGATCAATATAGCCCTATTTTATACTTTGATTTATACTGGCCCAAGTTTTCTCTATTCATTTCAGTCAAGTACTATCGCTTTTTAAAGATTTTAAATAGCTGAGCATTGTGCTTTCTTTCATGATTTTCATCAGTCTTAGTTCAATTGTTGAATCACCGTTCCCGAAGTTCTGGTATTGCCCATAATGCAGCTGCACCAGTCTTCTCACTGATTAACCCAATCCTTGCTTTGTATTCCTCACTTAGGTTATAGATCCACCACATTAGCAAATTACAGACAAATTATTGTAGCCAGATTTAATTTGTGTATCAGACCCAGTGAGATGAAACCTTGTGCAGGGATTATAGAATTTTATACTGGTAGGGCCAATGGTTAATATTTTGGAATGGTAAAATATCTAGTATGGACCACTGAGGATAAGGACCCCTACAGTAAATCTGAGACCTGTGGGTTCTTTGTGTTTTGAAATGTATTAAATAATGGCATTTCAGGTACTGTAATAGGGGCACAAAGGATCTCATCATCATCATGAAGCTGGGGAAGAGTGCTGCACTGAGCTTATGATTTCATCTGGAATTTTCCTATTGAAGACAATGAGAAGATTGAATTCAATTTTCAGTAGTGGTTGTAGCACTTTATCAAGCAAGCTAAACTAAGTGAAAAGATCCAAGAAACTGGACTGACTTAAAAAAATAACAGTTTTTTGGTTTGTCTGGTCTGTTTATTTTACTGATCTTTTTCACTTCAATCCATGATTTATTTATACAGTTCGGGAGCAGAGAACATTTGAACTTAAAAGCCAAGCACATCTGTGTGTGTTTATTTAATGCACTGCTTAAATCACTAAATAGGATACCTTATCTTTCAAGATTAATCCAGATGACCTTGTGGTTAGTAATGGAAGAGTTGGAGTTCGCACTCTAATTAGGCAGGCATGGTTATGCCACTGGGAGTATAGATATGACAAATAGAAATAAAGAAATGAATCCATGCTGTAGTGTACAGAGGTATTGTTTCTAATGTTTTGTCCTAAAAGTTTCCTACAAATGTAGAATGTTGTGGAATTAAATGGATCCCAGCATTTAGAGGAAAATACCTTGAGACATGAGTGCATTTTTATTGGCTTTTTATTTCTGTCTGCATGAAATGTTAGTGCACTGCAGCTGATGATTTATGTTGATATTTAGTGTGACCAATGTAGAAGCATTGGAAAGACAAATTTGCTTTCCCATGGGTTGACAGGCATGACAAAAGGCATATGAAAATCATGCTTTGCCAACATCTCATCCTTGCAGTAATGGAGGAGACGTGTTTTCATGCTGTCTTACTGAAGACTGCAGAATAACTGCTGCTTTGTGTTCATTTAATTTCATGACACTAATCAGACTGTGTCCTCCTCAGCTAATGCGGACCTGCGCTGACCTCTTCCGGCTCGTTCCCTTCATGGTCTTCATCATTGTTCCCTTCATGGAATTCCTGCTCCCAGTTTTCCTCAAACTCTTCCCTGAAATGCTGCCTTCCACCTTTGAGACAGAGTCCAAGAAGGCAAGTCCCAGACACATTTGCTAAATGGTGCATTCTGATGGTGTACTTTTGTTGTCTAATAATAGCCGTTATATGTAGCTATTGCTGGGATTTGGTCAACATTTGTTCTTAACTTTTACGTACAATTGAGTGTCATGCTATTTCTATACAAGAACTGTTCGCCAAGTTAATTTAATTTTCAAGGTTGCTGAACCCACTAAACTCTCGATAAAGATAAAAATGAACACTTACCCTTAATTGTGAGCCAAGTTAAGGACAAATTGAATTTAATCCCAGCCTGTGTCTTGGTATCTGAAGTTCACAGTTCAATTTCATCAGTAACCAGGAATTTGCAACAGTTTCCTGTCACAGTTGTGAACTAGGGGTTATATACATTGTCATTGTCTTCCCTTGAAGTATTTCAAGCCTAGTTTAAAGGGCTCATCTATTGTCTTTGTTGTAGTAAAATTCTGGGTTATGCCTACAAAAAAGTAAAATTGGCAGTGGTAGTGAAAGTAGGTGGGGTTAACAGGAGCTTCAGTTGTCTGTTTACAAACAGTAGGTTATGGTAAACAATCCTAGATTAGCGGTAGGAGAGAGAATTCATGAACACTAGACTGGGTGAGTTGACATGTGTGTCATTCACTGACTTGTGTGACCTAAGACTGTTTGCAACACAGCAAAATACCAGGGTTGGTTCAAAGCAACTGAGTAATTGAAAACTCCTTCCAGTTTATAGTTTGATACCTTGCACTCTAATGACTACACTGGGCTCCCTTATATAGATGCTTTCACCACAGTGAGTTATGTGCTGGAGTGTCTTGATACAGAAATCAAGTGGCAAGAAACAAAACATCTAGGGTAGCCATGCAAACAAACATAGATCCGTGCTTCAATGCTTGATGGAAAAATAGCCATCGTTTTTGTTGGAACTGGATTCTAAATGTGAATTTGGGAAATGTCCTTACGTTTACCATGACTATATTGACCGATCGGCTCGAGCTGAATTCCTTTGAGCAAAGGAGGCATTCAGAAATGACCAGTGAAGGAGAAAAAGGTTCCCAGTGAGGCAAGGATTATGAACTGTCCACACAAATGCCCTCTGTTGGTACTGTGTGCAGGGTTTTGACGGACGAGTGGTTTTGTGAAATTTCCTAGTGGTAGCCTGCTGTGTATGTCTGAGGTCTTAATTGTCAGAACCTCTCATACAGAGCTCACAGATGATCCAAATGAAGCCAAAGTAACCTCTGTACTGTTACTGTTACATCAGAGCCTGACTGATCTGTGCTTTGAAACATGTAAGTCATGTGCTGGAAGAGGTCCTGTAATACAGTCATGCCCCCTTGGTCATTAGTTTGTTCCCCTGCTGTGGAAGCCAGGAGGGATTGTGCCAAGTTGTGCTAGCCTCACCTTTCAGCTTGAAAGCTATAAGCCTAACGCCATTTATCTCTGCCAAACTAAAGGGATGTGTTCTAACCAGTGGTCTGTTACTACTTCTGAAAACCCCACAACTGAGTATGAGTATTTATGGAACATCGTCTGGAATCTGCAGGCATTAGTTAGATTGCTGAAAATGTTGGCTAGAACATTTAACAAAGTTACCCTTTTGCTCAGAGACAGAGAGAGCAGCTGGAAACCGAAAAAAAGGTTGTGACTGTTTGTCATGTCATGTGACTGTGCTTATGTCATGTGACCAATGTGTTGTCTCCTGTAGGAGGAGAAGCAGAAGAAGGGTCTGGCAGCCAAACTGGAGTTGGCCAAGTTCCTGCAGGAGACCATTGCTGAGATGGCCCGGAGGAACAAAGCTCAGACCGATGATGAGACGCAGAAATTCTCCACCTATGTGCAGAAGGTAAAGTACACTCCAGTATGCAGATTTGTACTGAACACTCTCAACCCCAGCATCGACGGTCCTCCTGGTTTAGCACTGGAATGAATGTTCTATGAGAAATGTCACTAAACTAAGATGATTGTTCTCTCTGTATTACTATCATTCAGCATGAAATGTTTCACCACACCATCTGAACTTTATAGAGAGGAAATTTTCACAAAATGCTGTCATTGATTGCATTTAATATATTCAAGTGATCACAAATAAATTTCTGGGTGGACTTTCTGCAGTTGATAAAATCAGGCCCAAGGAAGTCCAGAAACTGCAATGATTTCCTGTTGCCTTAAAGTCCTTGGTATGAAATGCCATATGATTGGGAATTGGAATTTTCTGCATGAGTGCTTCATATCCATCCAAAAGCTCACATCATCACCTACCTCATCTACCTCACCATTACCATTGAATGACTTGAAGGTATTTAGCATTATATCCTAGTTATATTCAAAGTTAAGGTAATAACAAGGCTTCAGTTTTGTGAGTGGTCTGAATTGCACCTCCCTAGCAATATACTCTTGTCTTGTCCTGGCTGATTTGTTTTGAATGGGAGTGTAAGGAGACGAACGATGCTGTGTTTTTGGATCATATCACTGCCCCCAGACAAGACAGTGTCAGGTTCTCTCCCATCGGTGTCGGTCATTAACTCAAAGCACTGGAGCTAAAATATATATGTGTGGAACAAGAAGGTTGAGGGTCTGAGGGTACAACGATAAAGCAAAGGAGGTGGGCTCTGAAAGTTTACATTGCAGAGAGGCTTGTCGTTCTCCACTGCCCTACATTGGGAGACGGACAAAACAAGGTAGTAGATAGAAGTTAACCATTGCAACAGAGCGAAGTTTCAGACCGAGCCCAGCTCTGAAAGGGTAGAGTTATGTGTGTGGGCAGAAGGCCCTTTCCCCCCACCCGCATAGTCTAGCTTCAAGCAGCAACCTGATCCTCCCAGTTCAGGAGGAGGCAGCCGTGACAAGTGATTCCTCATATTTATGTGAAGTGACGACGAATGCTCACTTCCTTACTCGCTGCAGATGCACCACCAATCTCATATTTCCTGTGTCGTTGGGGGATGACAAAGTCAGCATTATACTCAGTTTGTGCATGTACAAGTACCCGTCCAGGAGCGGCTACTACAGAGTGATGAGGTTAACAAAGCTTCACGTGCTTACCCCTTATCTTCTCCGAGTTGTGGCCAGGCCAATGCAGAACTCCGGCTATAGCCAGTAATGCTGAATCTGGGACTAGAACCCCCCAGTCGAAGGGCTTGAATCTGCTTCCCCTAGTGAAGGTGTCCTCCATGAGCTGCCGAGAGGCCCCAGGGCAGAAGGCTCTTGTGCTGGCTGACCTTATGCGGGTCGTGTCTGACTCCATGCCTGTGTCCATCTCCTCCAGGTTCGTCACACAGGGGAGCAGCCCACCATCAAGGACATCGTCAAGTTCTCCAAGCTGTTTGAGGACGAGCTGACACTGGAGCACCTGGAGCGCCCCCAGCTGGTGGCGCTGTGTAAGCTGCTCGAGCTGCAGCCCATCGGCACCAACAACCTGCTCAGATTCCAGCTGCTGCTGCAGCTGCGCACCATCAAGACCGACGATGAGGTGAGAGAGGGGCAGGGCCTACAGTATCATACCTCTGTGTGTGGCCATTTCATATCTCACTGTTTTCTAAAATATACGCATGCTCTCCCGGTCAGTGCACTAATGTTTAAAAAATCTCATCATGTTAAATTGAAAATTAACATATTGGTGAGTGTTTATCTGATAAACACTACAAGGTACTGCTGTATTTATATTCGTATCTAAATCATAAACAAGGGAAATGCTGCCCATTTTTGTTTGAGAGGAAAAAGTAATGATAAGAACAAACTGTTTAATCTTTCTCTGAAAGTTTGGAGTTTTTTTTTTTTTTTTTAAAAATGTAAATGGAAAAAAAGAAATGTCTAGAACACTCTGTCCTGCAAGATCTAGGCTACGAGCCCAAGAGCCTGCAGAGTTTTCTTTTGTGATTGTTCTTGTGCAGTCTGCAAGCGGAGCTATTTGCTGTTGCATAACCTGTGTGTGTGTTCACTCAGATGATAGCCACGGAGGGTGTGGCCGCTATGAGTGTGTCTGAGCTGCAGGCTGCATGCAGGAGCCGAGGCATGAGGTCCCTTGGGCTGACGTCCGATCAACTGCGACAGCAGCTACAGCAGGTACCCTGTGTGACCCTGTGTATTCACGAGCATTCACATGAGGCAGCAATAAACCCTACATAAAAATCTATGAACTTTGAACTATAAGCTGTATAGCTACTTGTGGCGTGACAGTTTGTCTGAATTCCCCACCTGGAGCCCTGGAGGGCTGCAGGGTGTGCTGGTTTAAGGGTTTTAGCTATTACCCAGCAGTTCATTTCAAATTAAAGCAGGTGACTGTTAATGCTTCTCACCTGAATCACCTGCCTGTTGATTTTAAGGTGGTATAAAAATCATCAGACCATGCCACCCACTAGGACCAGGCTTAGATGGTTTCTGCCATTCTATTTGTTCTTATTTAATTATGCAGGGTCTCTTTTGAGAACTTTGAGGATTGCTCAGGTACGTGTATGTACTGTGCTTTGGCCTGCACTCTGACCTCTCCCTGCCTCACTGTGACAGTGGCTGGATCTGCACCTGAAGGAGAACGTGCCCCCGTCACTCCTGCTGCTGTCCCGGGCTATGTATCTGACTGAACTCAAACCCAAGCCCCCCGTCATACCACCCGTGCCCAAACTGGAGGTATGTCTCCAGCACACCTGTTCGGTGAATCAGCTTCTGTCTCACTCCCTCTTTGTATCTTTCCGTCTCTTTTACTCGCTGTATGCTATTTGTCATGTATAACATGACATGTATTATAGTGTATTATGGAGTGCAAAATGTTACAGCTTTTTTCACTTTTTCTTACATTTTGTGGAGGATAGCAATTGTTTGGCTATTGCTCAAGATATGTTATCTGTGCTCTAGATCTTTTGTTACCCACAATTGTATAATAGTGCATGGAAAGTTTCATCAGTGTTTTTAATGTTGAAATCCAGCTGTTTTTGAAGACTTAGCAAATAGCAAAATTCACTCTAGTAAAAACTGGCAGTATAAGATAGTTAATTTATAATAAGCAGATCTGCAAAGCTGTGGAAATGGTCCTTGTTTATCACAAAATATATTATACCCAATACACATACACCATGACTTTTGTGATATGCATATCTATGAGTGAACATAAAATGTATGTATATGCGAGCCCATACGCTGATAAGGCTCAGGCACACAATAAAAGCTGTCTGGCACTGTGTAATGGCTTTCAGTTTCATATGAAGTTTGGCTGCCTCTGTGTTGCAGAAGGTCACTCCCCCCGCAGCTGAGAGCGCAGAGACCCAAGCAAAACCTGCGGCAGCCTCAGCAGATACGCTCGTGGACTCTGCTCCCATCGTCAAGGAAAACAAAGTGAGCTGGCTCCTGAAAATCCGATAAAATGAAAGGCATATGATTGACTATTATTTATTATAAGGCAATATTTTCAGATACTGGTGAATTTATGTAGAATTACTGAAGATTTCAAAAGCACCTTTTTATTTGTTGATGCTCTTGCTGTGTGGTGACAATCTTGTCCTGATTCTTGTTTTCAAGGGGGAGGAAATTGAGGAAAAATCCAGTAAGGTTGTTCCAGACACGCCACCAACTGCAGCTCAAGTAATTCAAGTAAGTCTCTAAATATATCATAAATACACAGTGGACACTCACTAGAATGCAAGACCAGTACTGATTTGCATGCATGGCTTGATGCAGCCTGTTTACTTACAGTTCGTTAAACTGTAAATGGCATGATAAACAAATACCAGCAAACCCAAAACACCTGATGAGAATGAGAATTTCTTTCTGGGTAATTTTCTTCTCAAAATGAGGATTATCTTATTCTTCTGCCATTTGATAAGCTTTGATAAAGCAGAGTCTTGAATAATCCAGGAAGGACACAAACTCACACACACATGCTAGTTTTTGCGTCTGTAAATTCAACGTACATATGACCACTGGATTTCTTACTCTGGAAAGTCTGATCATGTGTCTTGCACCCTTTTAGGCCAAAGGTGCCGGAGTGTCCCAGAAAAGCAAGATGAGCGCCAATGGGATCTGAGGACTGCGTGCGGGGGGCCTTGCTCTGTTCTGGGTAAAGAGAAGAACGAGTGAGACGCGCTGCTATAAACCGTGTAATCCCCCCTTCCCCCACTCCCTCTCTGAGGCCTGGCAGACCATAAGCCCATCCTCCAGTCCACCCAAAGTGAGTGCTTTTCCCAGGAAATGACAAGGTCGGAGCCTGACTGCAGAGGTGGGACGCCACTCCGATTTCCAATCGTCCATGACTGAGACTGTCCGCCTGAAATGGGCATAAGACTTTTTCTGAGTGCAAGGTTTTTTTTTTTCTTTTTCAACATACGTTTGTTTAAACTGTGCATCCTTTACAAATCCATGCACTCCATTAGGCTTGCAGTTCAATCGTTGACAGATGGGAATAGAATTTCATGTAGAAATGTAGTCCTCGCGTATGAGCAAAGTATTTTTTTTAAATACTTTTCCAGCAACAGAAATGTTTTTGTTTGTCTTGCGCAACAGTCAGGTTTGCTCTTGGTAGCTGAACCACAGTTTTGTATATTTGTAAATGCACTGTACATGGTTTTCAGTTTCAGGAATATTTTAAGTACAGCTGCTTTGTACAGTTATATCAACTTTGACTCCTTGATTGTTTTTGTGTTTTTTTTGTGTGGGGATATTTTAATGAGGCTGATTGAAGTGTCACTTTTGTGTTATAGCAGCTGTAGATTGTACATTTACACTGTTAAGTTTTCTTATAAGGAATTTGAAGTTCACTTCTCCTTCAGGAGAATCTGCTACACTGTTAAGCAGCATTCTATTATCTGTCTTTGGGCAGAACTGCAGTCATTTAAAAATATTTTTATATTTAAATATACAGTGTATATATTGTGTCAATGGTATGTCTGTTCCCCAATTGATTTTAAAATATGAATGAAATTGTATGATCACAAGATTGGCTGCAGTATGGCTTTTTTTTTTTTTGGAAAAAATGTAGTTCTCAGAAGACAAATGTCTTAGTAAAATCTTTGATCTTACAAATGCAAATGCATTTATTTGACTATATGTACAACAAGGAACTAAAGGTACAAAATTATTGAGAAAATAGTTGCACCTTGTAATGATTTACAGCAGTGAGATGTTATATTTTGTAAAAAAAAATTCCCCAAAATGACTGTAAATGGAAGACTGAAATGACATACCACAGAGGTAAATAGATGTATCATATATATATATATGTATGTAGTTCTGTGTCTGCTTGTGAATATGTGTTGCCTTAGCGCTGGGAAACCACTTAAAATAGGGTGATTGTCAGGAGATGTGTGTTAATTTGAAGTTTACACCTACCTGCAGTGCCCCCCCTTCCCTTTGGTTTACTGAGAGTTAACTGGTTTAACTTACCTCATTGGT
Organism: Albula goreensis; assembly: GCA_022829145.1. Classification (NCBI taxonomy): domain Eukaryota; kingdom Metazoa; phylum Chordata; class Actinopteri; order Albuliformes; family Albulidae; genus Albula; species Albula goreensis. Next base: position 30,200,316 of record CM040744.1, on the reverse strand, counting down.
GCGTCGGCACCCTGCTCTCTTACCAGCTCCGTTTTTCACAGGAAGTCCTAAACAGGCCCGGTGTACTGTCTCGCAGGTGGCTGTTAAACATCCTGGAAGGGCACAAAGAACACAGCCTGAGTGATGCTGCGTAGACCTTTTCAAAGGCAGGCCTGAAACCATAGGAGTACCAGCTGTATTATCTAGCAAGCACCTTAGGTTTGTCATGGAGGTCCTGACCTACAGACTTGTATAGAACAAGTCACTCCCACTGATGTGCCTGTTAGATATGTCGCTCTAAAGTAAAAGGGTGTTTTTTGGGAAACATTTTGAAGATCACGCAGCATCACGGACACCAAAACCTTTTGCAAAGGGCTTGTCCTGTTTGAATTTTTACCTCCTTGATTTAATGGAATGTTTCCCTCGCCCTTCCCCATTCCTCTGGTGCAGAATAGGAATGCCAATAAACAATCTCTTAACTATGGTTCTTAATGAATCCACTTGCTCTTAAGCAAGACTAAAAGCAGGGTTTCATTGATATGAATTATATTTGCCCTCTAACCAGAGCAAGACCCGGGTGCAGATTTAATTTTGCTGTTAATATTTTGTAGTGGGATTTTAAATTGAATTGTCAAATATTTATAAACAAAACAGAATGGTTTGCGCACACCTTCCTGGTTGAAGAATCCCTACTGTGGATTTAAATTTGGAAAAAAAGAACTCTATCCTTTTCATGTTTTATCCAGAGGTGTATGATTTCCTTTGGATAATGTATTATCATTACACACATGAGGTGTCATAGCCTCAGCACCTGTGCTTCAGAAGTAACTTTTGGATCGGCCCTCAGTTTATGCCTGTATTTTTGTGGAACTCTTGTTTCCATTTCATTTGGCCTGTCAGTGCCAAGTAACTCTTTCTGTTGTATAAGTACAGGGTTGTGCTTCACAAATGCCATCCATTCTCTGAACCGTTGGCCTTTTTTATGTTGTACTGCCAGCTTACTCAAAGCTGTGCTCAGTGCATTAGTGCTAATACAGTGACCTAGCAATCAGCCTATCACTCTATGTTTGATACAACTGCAGGGGGAGTAGCACTGCTGTGATCTAGTCACACGCTTGCCCCCTTGTATTGTACCTTTGAGCGGATCAGGCTTGGTGCTTTCATGGTATTCTACATGAAGTCAATAGAACCCCATGCTTGTATACTCTAACATTCATATGAAAGTAATGCTGTATTTACATGCATTCAGATGACCCATCATTTTTACTCCTGTATCCAATATGCTTATTGGAGAGTTCGATATTGTCAGCATTAAAATAATCAAACCTTCAAACTTGTGTCTTGTGTTTTATTAATTCAGATGGTCTCAGATGTGCAATATGTCTTTCATATACACTGTACAGTGTTCTCACAGGTTCACGTACGGACACGTTTTTATTGATTTAACAACATCTGTGTTTCAGAAAACAGTTATCTAAATTTGACAATCATTGTCAATTATTCTAAATGCGATCAGACATTTTGCTGCAGTCAGCCAAGAATGCTCCTTAGTCAGCAGAAGTTGAGCTGAAGACAGGAAGTCGAGAGAGTGCTGTGGTCCTGGTTAAGAATGTGCTTTTGCGCTTTGCTATTGGACAGAAGTGTGCCAGCCAGGGTTGTCTTGTGCTGGCAGAGGTAGAAGTGCCTCAAGTCTTTATGTCATTTACAAATGCTTTCTGGCATTTATCTTGGGAGATCAGAGCCCTTCACCTCCAGTTCCCTGGGAATCAACTCAGGAGAATTTATTGATATTGGATATTTTATTACAAATTTTAAAAGTATTTTTCAGGAATATGCAGGAGAAAGTTCCTAATATCATCCATGTAGTTGTTTTGCTAGGTCCTGGACAGAGATTATGGATGATGCCCAGCAGGGAGAGCTAGTGACATGCCCTGGTATCCAAGAGCAGAGAGACTGGCAGCAAAGCCTTGCTTATGTAGTCACAAAGGAAGGGGAAGGATCCTAGCTGAATTTCCACCTGGCTTCTCTTCAGATGTCCCCTGCCCAGATCAGGGATATCTTTACACTCGTAAGAAAACAGAGGAAAACAGGGCCTCTTTAATGAGAGTGCCACAAGTAACTTTTGTCGTAAGATTGGCCATTGTTTATGAACCCTCAAATGGGTAAAATACTTTTTCACACATTCCTTCTGTATTCCTACATTCTTACTGTCCATTTGTTTCAGGTTCTTGAATGCATGTTACTGTGGATGCATGCTAATTTCATGCAGCCTTTGTTAAAAGCTGGGGTCATATAGCAATGGAGCTGTGATCCTGATGAAACTGGAACGCCATGTGTATGTGTGCATACATACTTCAGATGTACTTCAGGCGCAGTGTCATTAATTTGGTCATCATAAACTTTGTTAGGTAAGATACAGAGACAGAGCTGAAAGGTACAATCAGAACTATCAGCACACTTGGTTTATTGGGTCTGAACTAGTTGCCAGTTTGAAGGTGAAAACAAAAACAAGTACACCCTATATCCCTCTGAGGCCACCACTGCCCCAGAGAGAACCCTTCTTTGTGTGGTTATGATGCGCAAAACATGGTCCCTATAAGGTGATGAGAGGAACATAGTCAAATGAAGGGTGTAAAATATTTGGTTATTTAAAGTTATAACAGTGATAAGGATAAAGGTTGTAAATATGTATGTTAACATAAAGCATTCACAAGAGTATGTAAGGACATAACTGTACAATATGGTGCATGTGGACAACAATAGTTGCGCATAGCTGACATAATTCATTCTGAATAACAGACAAAATACATATATTCATCATAGAGTTATCACAAAACTTGGTTCTAAAATCTGCAAGTCCACACCTACTGGAATCTGAAAAACAAAATTAAATGAATTTTATGTTCTTGCTATACAGCTGGGATTTGTAAATAAAAAAAAATCCTATTCATGAAAAACCGAGTTTTATTCGTATTATTTCCTGGCAGGACAGCGTCAGGTAGTGTAGTCTGTAGGTGGGTGTCTGTGGTAAAATATGCACACTTCAATCTGCACATGAAAGAACTGAACATTACCAATTATAGTGAATGTGATCCCAGCTGTAAGTTTGATAAACAATTTCTCATTGTGTCTTTTGAAATTACCAAACACATAGGACTGGAAAACAAGCTGTATTGACTTAATCAAATTTACATTCATTTTAATAATTTTAGACAATGTATAGATTTTTAGCTGTCATATCCAAAATATTTTACCTTGAGACGGTGTGGGAATGTTTAAGGAATCAGTCAGGTTGCATCACTAAAGACATGACTATATTCAGTAATATAAGTGAAATGCATACATCATAAAATCATCACTGCAACAAGTTAACATGCTTGGACACCAACAAGGCATTACCAAAGATCACCAGTAGATGTCATCATTATGCTTTTGTATTTGTGCTGTGAGATAGAATCAATTTAAAATTGCATTTGAATTTGAATAAATATTGGCTACATATCATTTGTGTCATTTTTAATTTTTTAATTAAAGCCTTTGGGCAAAAATTGTTTCGGGAAAAATGTTTTCCATTTTTCAACTGTCATTTCTTATGTTTTCAAATTACAGGTTGAGCATCCCTAATCCCAAAATACGAAATGCTCCAAAATCCGAAACTTTCTGAGTGCAAACATGACGACACCAGTGGAGAATTCCACACCTGACATGTGCAATTTTTTTTTAAAGATTATTTTTTTGTGAACTTTCCACCATAAACAGTTACAGTAGAGAGGCAGACAGGAAATGCAGGGGAGAGAGAGAGGGGAGGACATGCAGGAAAGGGCCCAGGTTGGATTTGAAGCTGGGCCGCTGCAGTAAGGCCTCAGTCTTACGTGGCATGCGCACTACCAGATGAGCTACCGGAGCACGCCTACTTGTGCAGTTTATGACCATACAAATGACCGAAAAAAAATACTGTATAAATAAAAAAAAATGTAAATAGAAAAATTACACTTGGTCATACGTCCACCAGTGCCAATAGCTGTGTGCGTATGATAGTGACTGTCAGACAATGTCCCAGCATTGTGTAAATCTTCTACATGCTACATGTATAGTTTTACATGCCATGCTAATATATGTCCGATTTACGTCCGTTTCGAGATATGAGAAGAATGGAACTCGGATGTATGTTGTGGAATGGCTGTATATCCAAACAATCCAAAATCCGAAACACTTCTGGTCTTAAGCGTTTTGGATAAGGGATACTCAACCTGTAATACAAACATAATATCAAGTACAAGTATAGGCTAACACTTATTTTATTTCATTTGAGCACCGAACTGTTATTTCATACTTAAAAGGGCTTCATTAATAGTCATGAATTCAGAGAGATTGTCTTATAGAGAGGCATTTATGAGCCTTTCCTTAGCACTCAGCAACAAAATGGTTTGATCAGCTCCACAGACCACTCACTTCTCTAAATTAAAGAACATCACTCATCAGTGGGTGGAGTGTCTGACAGACTGACCACCTGCTCCTGTTCAGAGATCAATCTTCCCAAAGCTTACAGATGCTTAAGGTACAAGAGTAATGAGACCATGTATGCGTTTCTCACAATATGCCCCTAACAGTAAAGTTGGTATGAGGAAGTAGGGGAATGCCATTATACCTTGAACACCACACTTTCCACTGGGACTTTGAGCTTGAGTACGTACTTGTCATTGCTGATCTGATGTGTTCCAAGGTATTACACTACTAATTGTTAATCACTGTTAGGTTACAAACTATCCATTCACCTCATAGCTCTCTATGTCACTCTTATTCACTCACACTCTAAAAATCTGTTTCTCTTTGCTTGTGTGGGCAGGAGGTCTAATCTCAGAGCATAGAGTAGGCCTATGTAAAGAGGGAGAGGGAATTTGGAATTTTTAAATAAAGTCATATACTTAATCATGATTAAAACTCATTTCATCCCGAGAATAAACAGTAATGATTGTATTTTCTTAGTTCAACTGGCTGTTTGATTGTATTTGAAGGGGTCCTCTTATAAGAGCCAAAGCACAGGTGGAATGGCTGCTGTCCATGGTGCTGCAGCACCTCAGACCTCTGATACAGGAGGAGGGGAGAGGCCATAGTCCTAGACAAGCCATATTCATCAGAACACCTTAATCCTGAGTCAAATCAATTAAACACAGTCATTTTACTCTTAATGTAAAATTTCTAAATCCCAAAACTGCCCCTCAGGAGTCAATATGATAGTATTTAATGGAAATTATTTGTACATCAAAAAGCTATTTCTTGTGTACTCACTTGTACTTTTATTTGCAGCTAGTATGGCTAGCCAATATCTCGCTCCAGCAGCTGGTCAGGACTCCCATCTAATGGTCAACCTGATTACATTAGCCCGGAAGCCTTATTTAATTTATTCCTAAAAAGCATTTTTAAGTGATTGGAACACATGGGAATAACTACAGAGCTGAGCCTTAATGGTCTGCCTGCAAATGGACACAGTGACCCACTGCTCTGTCAGTGGCCAGGGGAACAGCCTGTCAGTCAGCCTGTTCATGTCCTCAGACAGAGGTCCATTTATGAGAGCCTCAGTCATTCAAAGATGCAAAGGTATGTTCCCAATTTTCTTTCATTTTCTGAATGAACAGGTGAAAGGAAAAAAAAACACCAGGATACTCAGGTTTTTGTTTGAAATCTCTCCTAAAAAAACATACAAAGCAAGAGCAGTAAGCCAAACCATTTTATCTTTAAATTAGGAGAAGTAGTGTTTTTCACAATCATGCTACATTAAGTTGTATAATATCATAAAAAGGAAAATGTATTTCTTGACTACTTTACCCAATGATTTCCTTACAAACTAATGATAAAGAAACACATTACAGAGAACAAAACCTGTATTTAACTTTGTCAACCTAATGAAGCACAGCTACCCTAAGCTACAATGAAAATCTGTTAGCCTTTTTTGCAGATTGCACAAGCGGTAAGCAAGGACATGGCACCACCCTGCTGTGAAAATGCTATTGAGCCATCTGCTCCCCTCTCTGTGGAGGTTCTGACCCTTTTCATCCACAGCTGCCTCTAACTCTCACTCTCTCATGCCAGTCTGTGAATGTGCATGCCAGAGCCCAAGTGCTTGGAGGCCTGGGCGTGGCTGGCACCGTGTGACAGCAAAGGCTGGAGAGATGGGTAATTATGAACCCTGAGCACACACGCACACCAGCGTGCCAGGCAAGGGAAGAATGTGTGTGGAGCAGTCGGGCTGATTCACCCAAGTACTGATGCAGGGTCGCAGGGGGGCGAGAACTGCAACCACAACCTCATCCGCAAGTCAAGCATTAGTCCCCCGCTCTTTCCTCATCCAGTTTCTCCCATTACCACAAAACAATAGAGAATTACTTTCACCACTGAAATTACCTTGGTGCTGATATTGGAATTTGGTAAAAGCATGTAAATTAATAGATTGAAAGCACTTATCTGAATCTCTTTCTGTTTTTTTCTGAGAAGTAGCTCTTAGCTCCAGGTTCTCATGTGCAACTGAGGAATACTAATAAATTGGCTCCTCATAAATACAAGCAGAATAAAATAGTGTGCCATGGAAGTTAACATAGCTCATCTATAGCAGAGCAGGGACAACAACTATTTGTACTGCAATACACAAAGGATTACATATGATATTGGTATGCAAGGAAGGGGATGTGACATTGTTAGGGACAGTAAAGCAACTTCTTGTGACATAAATATCTGAAGTAATCCAGATCCTTCACAATCCAGCCCTTAAGAGGCATCAGCAGGCTTCTGTTCAGTAGTAAGGTATGCCTTATTTTACTTACTACTGTACATACAATGAATATGATGCTTTCCCAGTTTTCTCAGAGAACACTATATTATTCTCTCATTTGCCACATTAATGTTGAACAATTTTATGTTAGACCGCACCTTTTAAATCCATAGAGAAGGGAATGGGCTTGAAACTGACATGTTCATAGTGCACCCATGTATCTATCAATCAATCAATCAATCAATCAATCAATCGACTTTTATTTATATAGCGCATTTCACAAAGATTTGCCACAATACGCTTTACAGTAAGCCCTACCCTGAACCCCCAATTAACACAAGCCTGAGGCGACAATGGCAAGGAAAAACTCCCTATGTGCAGCAGATAGGAAGAAAACTTGGGAGGAACCAGGAATGAAAGGGGAAGCCCATCCTCCTCTGACTGGCCCAGGGTATGAGTTTATGACAAACATGGTCAGTAAGTCCATTTAAAAAAGTACGGTCTTGGATTTGGGTGTAAGACTGCGGCAGTGCCGTAGGTCAGACGATGTCAATGGTGGAGACTGGGCAGCACTTTAACAGAAGGCCGGACAGTGACGATGGCAGAAACCGGGAAGCAGCATGCTCAGGGACTCGGGGCAGAGCCCTGCCACAGACATGGAGAGACAACACCAAATTTGAGAGTTAGGGGAGGGTAGTGGGTAGCAGCAGTGACAGAGATCAGGGGTTCTAAAAACTGATGGCCCCACCAGGAGCCTTCTATGGCTGCAAAGCTACTGGGACAGAGATAGAGTGTCAATGTAGTTATGACAGAGGCAAGAAATCTACCCACTCATCTAAAGCCCACCCCAAGGAAGGAAAGGATCTGTCTGCAGACTATAACTGATGATAATCCTGACCAACAAGGTGTGTTTTTAGTCTAGCCTTAAATATTGAGACCGTGTCTGACTCCCTTAAAAATTTTGGGAGATTATTTAGTATTTAAATTTTATAATCTGTAGCCAGAATTAATATAGCTAATATAAAATGTAAATAGACACTTTAAAGGAAATACAATGAGAAAGGGAAGCACAGAATATGCCACAGTTAATTTCTTTTGTGAATCAAAAAATCACTGTGGAATTGTTTTGAGAGCTGTTATTCTAAAATTCAGCCCTGGGGGACTGTGTAGACCTCATCTGATCTTTGCTGCCAGGGTCACTATTGTTTAGGGCTGCAGAACCCATTCTTTCTCAAAAGAAATTTCAGCCTTTATTTTTTTAATGAATTTTTTTTTTTTTTTTTTTTTTGCTCTTTTTCATTTGTGTCTCCAACTTGAATTGGTTCTTTTTAGTTTTGGAGGCAAAACTCACTTAACCCAATGTCCCCATGACAAAAAAAGCTAAGCTACAACTACAACATTTTTACACAAGCAGAGAAAAAAATAAGAATCGGTTTAATCTCAACGTTTCTAATCGGAACAAGTGTATATTTACGTCTGTCGGGAATTGTGTCATTGAAAACTCCTCCCATCGCTCCGCACCCTAGAATATTTAAATACACGCCGCTCTCTATCACTAGCACTTGCTGGAGATCTGTCGAAGCAGCTAGCGGGGAATCGAGAAAGATACATCGCATTGTCACAGACGTCACACTCGCTGGAAAAATTCAAGGTAGGGTACAAAATACAATAAATAGCGTAGTTCCACGACAACAGATCAAAACGACTAGTTTCGATTAGTCGTGGCATTTTTCTTTGTGTTCAATATGACACCTTGCTCCATTGCAACGCCACAACTGAGGACGATTTTTGTCATTCTTTTTCAATTAAACATTTTAGTCGAACGGATTATGACTAATTTATAAAAATAAAACGACAAAGATCGTATTGAAACCAAAAGCAAAATTTCATACCAATGCTGTTGTACACGTTGGTTGACAAAATAAATAGTTATCTGAAATAATAAATAATAGTCTATGAAAACGTAGCCTACCAGTAAATATCGAAATAACATTTCATTTCAGAATAGACAATTTTATCAGATGGGTAAACGTGTGGTCCTTTTCAAATCACCGTGTAACTTGCTAGCTGTAGTCATGAAACGCCATTTTAAAGCGAGTCCTGAGACAGGAGTTATTTTTGACCTCGTTTCTGCGAGCCTGGAATAAGAGGGATAACGTTGGTCAGGAGCGAACTGCGGATTATGGCTTTGGAAACGCAGCTAGTACGTTTTATTGCACCCACGTTCAAAGAAGGTAGCTATAGCAAAGACAAGGGTCGGTGAAAAAAATTAGCAATCTTGTCAGACACGGACGTTACGATCAAGGCCCTTTCAGTAAAGTATGGGACTAACACCTCTATCTCTATCAGACAGTTGTGTATTTACAGCACAGCCTCTCTAACTCAAACAATAGAGCTAGAACGCTGAAGCTCACTCAATATTTTCTCGATTATCTTGATCCAGGCTGTCTAATACAGCTACAATTGCGTATACACAAACATAATTAAATCTTGACCCATCGCTTAAGAAGGCTGCGTTGAAAATCGCATAATTAACTCATGACCCCGTACCTAAAATGGTAAGATTGTAGAGCCAAGGGAATCGCCGCAGGAGAATTGTTTAAATTGGTTCTACCACCTAAACAAGATGGCATGAGTACGGAAAAGGGGACAAATGAAGACACCGAGTGTATAAGAAGGCCGTATTATAGTTATAGATACATGACGGATAAAGTAGGCTACTACAGTTGCATAACAACACATGATTGCATTTACATCACAGCACAACATGTAATTTTACAAGTATCTAAATATTACACTGCAAAAATATATTGTATTCACGGTGGTTGGATTTTCAACAGCCGCAATGTTCTTCATCATTTTTTGGTTTATCTATGTAACTCAACCATTCTTGAGAATAGGGACAATCGTGTCCTACCAAAAAGGTTACAATTATTGCTTAATACAAGAAATGGACTTCATTATATTGGTGACAATAACATTAAAGTCTTTTATACGTTAAATAGATATTGTTTATTTTATTTGTGAAGTAATCCTGTCCCTGGATGTTATGTCTCCCCACCATCATAATTAAACAAAAGTCTAACTTTATTTTGCATAGAAGTGTTAGCTATATCCAAAGGACTCCTCTCTCACATCCTGGTTCAACAGTAGGCAGCAAGGCTAATGAAGTGCTGGTGAATTGTATATTTTTTGGTGAAAAAAGAAATTGTAGGTCATTACATTACGGGTCATCTCCAGCTATAATGACTATGCTGTGAAGTTATTGTTATAAAAAATATAACAATGTGTCAACTCTGGTAGATATTCTGTCTTATGGGGTTGACATCTAAGCTTCAGACTTCACTCCATATTCTGTTTAGCAATTGAGACATGGTAGAGAAATGAGCAATTTTAATGAATTAACCAAATCAAACTCCATCCAGTTATTTTAATGGATCCATAAGTACAGCTATGACGGTAATTTACCTAAAATCTGTTTCAGGAAAAAAACACAACTTCACAGTTGGACTCAGGATGCTGAGATAACACACTTCACACAATGAACAAATAATGGTACCACACACTGACTGCAATAGACATTACACCCATGATTGTTTTTAGTTTAACCACATTTCCTATCACTCTTAAGTTGAGTGTTTGATAATTTTAGCTGTATACCTCAATATCCATTGGGTAAAGAAAGTATCTGCCTCGACAGAGTACACCTACATGCTATTCCATTGTGATATATGTCACATGCTTGCTTATTGAACCTATTTAAAAACTGGATCATGAGTAAAGTCAACAGCACGGCTACGAAACGTACATACTCTCAATGCTATGGGAGATGTTGTGTGATGTGGCATTTTATGTTTTGTGGACATCGTTCCCAGGCTTGCCATCTCTCAGCTGTTGGAGCAACACAGCTAGGGAAAGGTAAAGAATGCTATGCTGAATGGGCCCTGAATGTTAATTATGTATGCCATAATAGACATGAACACCATGGGGATTTTCCACCAGACCAGGCCTACAGTTTGTGGGCTCTCCAGAAAGGTCATGATTCATGTCCATTATGTCTTAGAGTGGAGAAGTAAATCGCCCTCTTTTTCACAGAGCCACTTTATTGCTCTATCAATAAATGCAGTAAGCCCGTTAATCACCGAGTGAACAGAACATACAGTACAAAGAGTGGTTCAAATTTCATTTACAGAATTGCATTAATTTTGAAAGTTACCTCAAAGACAAATTAAAACTATAGACCATTAGTGTTTTTAAGTGAACTCCCAATTGGAATTCTAAACCATACTTTACCGTAGCCATGGAGATTGTGTGTGTGTGTGTGTGTGTGTGTGTGTGTGTGTGTGTGTGTGTGTGTGTGTGTGTGCGCTTATGCATGTGTGAGCATGCACAGTAAATATGAGTATTTCTGAGAATCCTCAATCCTGCTGAACTGATCTGGAGTGATGAAAGTAAATACACATAATGTCTGATCAACAACAAAACATATCACTTCTTTAAGCATTGATAGTGCAGTACTTTTGGTCCACCTACACAAGTTTCTTGCCATGTAGTAGTTGATACCTATTTATTGTTTTTTTTCCTACATATGCCTCATTTTATCTTACCCCGAGTGGTGCTGAGGTATTTCTGTGACGGTGGTTTCTCTCTCCCTCCTTTCTGCAGGGTAAGGATGAGGCAACTGTCTCGCGTCTCCTTGCTGTGCCTGGTTCTCCTCCTGGTGCAGGGTCACCTCAGCTGGGCCAAGCGTGGCGGGGGTTTCAAATCCAGCCTCGGGTGGGGCAGCAGAAAGCCATCTGGTTCCAGCAGAACCAACACTGGAGGGTCATCGTCACGTAGGCCAGGACAGGGCACTCAGTCCCAGCCTGGTAACTACCCCCGTCAGCCACAGGCTCCCAATCAGAACCCTGGAGGATATCCACAGGGAGGGTACCCAGCTGGGGGAGGGTACCCAGCTGCAGGTGGCTACCCGGCTGGTGGCTACCCAGCTGGTGGTGGATACCCAAACCAGTATCCTGGAAGAGTGAATCCAGGTGGATACCCAGCTGCAGGAGGCTATCCTGCTGGTGGCTACCCAGCTGGTGGTGGATACCCCAACCAGTATCCTGGAAGAGTGAATCCAGGTGGATACCCAGCTGCTGGAGGCTATCCAGTTGGTGGAGGGTACCCAGGTGCAGGAGGTTACCCAGCCAGATACCCTAACCAGTATGGAGGTGGAGCATATCCTGGAGGTGCGGCCTATCCTGGGGGTTATGCTGGAGGCTACCCAGGAGGATATCCCAACTGGAACCCCAACAACCAGATCCTAAGCCCACGCTATGGGGGAGGATATGGGTATGGGGGTGGAGGTTATGGCATGGGAGGTTCTCCCTTTTCACGCTCTGTGCAGAACATGGGCATGGGCCCCTCCATACAGTCCAAAGGCTTTGGGAAGCAGGCAGCTCTGGCAGCTGGGGTTGGGGCAGTGGCAGGCATGGCTGTGGGGTATGGCCTGGGTCGCTTTCCCCGCCCACACTTCCACTTCCACAGCCCCCAGGAGGAGTACTACTACAACCACTATATGTACCGCCGCTACGGCTCCCGCTCCACTGACACCAATGACTACGGCCGCGACTACCAATTCAAGGAGCCTCCTATGTCATACGACAACTTCATGGACACCTGCATGAAGAGGACGGACCTGCTGCAGGGCCAGGGTGGCAGCCAACCCCAGAATGGCCCGGCTGTGCCAAATGTGCAGGGGGATGATGGGAACACCCCAGAGGCAAAGGGAATGCAGGGAGATGATCCGAACACAGGTGAGAGCACTTCCACCCTCACCACCCTGGCACTAGCAGCAGCCGATAACAGCACATCCATCGCCACGACCAATAGCTCCGCTAACACAAGCAGCACGGAAGGCAGTCCAGTAAAACCTGACCCTGCCACAGTGGCACCTGCCCCCTCAGATGGTGGAGAGAAAAAGGATGGAGGTGATGGCGGCGGAGACGACACGGTGAGCATCATGGAGATCGGGTACCCAGAGCTGATCGAGCAGCTGAAGGCCCGGCGCTGTGTGGAGCTCTACATGGTTTACTCTGAGCGTTTCCTGGAGAAGCAGACTGCTGAGCGTAACAACAATGACCCCACAGGCAGCGGGGAGCACCAGTGCCCCCTCTGTCAGGGGCTGGTACTACTCCTCACCACCTGCTTCACCCTCAGCAGTACATTCCTGCTGCAGTGAGAGCTTCTAATGGGCGGAACAGGGGTAGATGCAAAATGGACGCAATTATTCAGACATCAGAAATGGTGCCGTAGGGACTCCATTAACCCTACGGGGAGGATGGTGGCTCAGGACTATGTTTTTATTTTTATTTTGATTTCTTTGTCCTTTTGAACATCTAGCTGTCCCACCTACTAGTGTCATGCTTTAACAATGTTAACCTACCTGTTACTGAGGTACTATTGCACCTTTTGGGTCCTCCTGTCCCAAAGCGTTGAACTTGGCAGCACTGGGTAAGATATGTTATCTCCATGCATGCATGTGACTATTATACATGTTATACCAGGAAGTACAAACTTAAACAAAATTAAAGCATTGAACACTCATCAAGATACTGTACAGATTAGATTGTACTGTACTAGCTAAAGCATCTAAATTGTGAAACCTGCCATATAAGATTTTGGTACTGATAGCAAGTAGAGGCATTGTAAGTTGTAGCCAGGTGACATTATGAGATACAGTTGACATGACAGTCAAGTTATTTTTGCATCATTGTGAAATGATTGCTCCAGAGTCCATATTCTGTATTAGGAAGTGCAGAGTCACAGATCTCATAGGAGGACGTAATTAAGTCTGAACAGTGGGTAAATTCTGCACTTTCTGTCTGAATAAAAGATAGTGTCCAGAAAACATTTGCTCTGATCTGCACCCTTAACCAGATCTTAACTGGATCTGTTGTGGAATGTGTGTGTTTGTTGTGTACTTAAAAAGTCAGGTTGTCTGTAAGGGAGGAAGTGGAAGATTATTTTTTGTGACATGTGCAATAGTCTGAGGTGAAACATTTGCTGAATTATAACTGCTGATATTGACATGAGGGAAAGTGTATAGTATAAAGTATATGAGTATAAAGGTGCATGTGTGTGTGCACGTTTGTGGGTTTGAGGAGCTGAAGGCGTCTGGAAAGAGATCTACAAAGAGATTTGTACTGTGTGACCAAGCTTGTGTCAATGGGATTAAATGTTCTTTGCCTTGTATGTGTACCACAAAACAAAGACACATTGTGGTACTTGATCATAATATACACAAAAAATACATATTTAATGGGGAAAAAATTAGTGAAAGATTAATTTATAAGCTCATGTTATGCTTCAGCTTGTATGGTTAGAGAAGTATTCTCGCTAATATTGTATGAATTAATCTATACTTATTATGCACCTTTAAAGGAAAAGCAAAAATTAAATCATTGCCTGCATATCAAAATAGGTATTTTATAATGTCTTTAAGCTGTGATTAACAAGATAGTAACAACTATCTGTGCAGAAGCTGCTTCCAAAGCCATATGGCCACCTTTTGGAGTTTGAAGTGCTTATCTTGGTGAAACAAAATGGTACAACTTTTCCCCACATGCAGCATTTATTCTCATATAAGATAAATGTAGAGAAGATACATCTCGGCTAACTTTATATCTCAAGATAAAATGTTCAATTGTCTGAACCCCACTCTTTTGTTCCAGGCTGTGTGGAAGCTCCAAATCAGTCTTTAAGCTTAATGACCCCCCGCAATCATTTACGTTTTCACACAGGACGATTGATAATATCCACGACTGGTCTTATTTTCTCCAGTGATCTTCACTGATAAAGAAAAGAACAGCGCGATCCCTAATTAATTGTCAGAGAGTTCCATTGTCTCCGTGGCCGTTAATGACCAAGGCAACTGATTAATGCTCTCACCATGTTGTCCTAGGCATCCAGAACTCTGGAAACACAAAATGGCAGTACTGTAGCATATCATGTGTGTCAGAGACGTGCTTTCCTTTGTCTCGGTCACCTACACTCAGCTTAGTGCTGGCATGTTAAGGGGACAGAGTGCTGTACATCAGGGTGAAGCTGCTTGCTGGCTCAAGGACAACATGGCCACTTGTTCTATCAATCATATTACAGCCACCAACCTTTCTTTCAAAGCCGTTACAAGAATCATTTCCAGTAGTGTTATTGCTTGCTGTGACTATGGTTGTGATTATTTGATGATGACTTGTCTATTTTAATAAATGTGTTTTTGATTTGTTATGAACCACTGTATTTAAAACAAACCGAATGTACACTGTAAACTTAGGTTAATGTGCTTGAAGTAGCATGTGCAGAAACACGTATCCACAAGAAACTGACGACAATTGTTGTGTCCTGGATCCTCTTTGTCCTTCTTTTCCTACCTTGTTTTTTTGCTGTCCTGTCTCACTCTCCCTGTTCCAGGGTGTAGATTGCAAGTGCTCTTATTTTTCTAGATTCTTCTCTGCTTCAAGCTTACCAAGGATGGATATTGTGAAGTCCAAGGCCTTTTTTTCTACTTTGGGCCTACAAATTATATACCATAGTCTGTATATTTTCTGTGCTATACAGAACATTTCAGTTAAGAATATGAGTGAAGCAAGTGGAGTGGATTATACTCTTCCTCTGTTACCCAAAGCTGTTGATTAGAACAAGTGAGAGGTTTTAATAAGGAGAGACTACTCACTGTTTTGTACAAAATGAGGTCTTTCATCTCCTTCTTGTGGTTGGTACAATGGTGACAAGATGCAGACTGTTCTATAACCAGCTTGCGGAAGTTAGCTGATAACTTGCATGTGCTGAAATAGTGCTTAATATATGCTGGTAAAGTGCCTGCCTTACATTCCCAGAAAAAAACTTTCTGCAACAGATTTTGCATGTTCCAACAATTTTAGTATCAATGGCATTGTTTAATGATTTCATTGCTATCACCAGCACAGTTCACAGATAAATGAAAGCCACAAATTTGTAGGGAACATTATATATGTAAATATCTAAAGCATTCTGTTACATTGTATCAACTGCCATTGTGTAAGACTCACAGGACAAAATACGAAGCGAATGTAATTGTTCTGTTAAAACATTATTTTTGTCATGCAGCAGAGCATGAATTTAAGATTTTTTTTTTTACAGATCTTTACAAGGTAATTCATTTAAAGGGATTTAAATTTGCAGGAGTTGTGAGAATGTGCACAGCAACAATGGAACTCATTGGTCTTCAAGTAACAGAGAACATCAAATGTGAAGTTGATCTGAAATGTGGTTGCCTGTGTACATAAGATAATGTAATCAAATTGGTATTTCCATGAACTCTGATTGGCTGTTCATCCCTCTAGCACATCTACAGCAGTTGTGTTCTTGGAGCGCTGTGAAGTGAACTTTGCAGTAACTTGTTTTGATCCAACAACAGTGTTGCTAGGGAACTTGGCCCTTCACTTTACCAGTGTATCTGTGTCATTTAAAGGTAGAGTTCTGTGGTTGAAATGCTTTCCCAGGGAAACTTTTTTATTTTTAAGTAAATTAATGATATAAATAAGTTAAATATGTTTGTTTAATTGCACCTTCATTCAAGCAGAATGTCTTTACATATGGAACTTGTATTCTACACTCTATAGGCCCTGTATGAGTGTATGAGTGTTTGTCATTTATTTCTGTGTTCGGTCTGAAAGAACATTATGAACTGTTCTCCTCTCTGTGAACACAAATAAATACATCATGGATTTTAGAGCAATAATTCTGCCTCTCTTGCTTCTGCTTTCCTTGCTGTGGATCAAAAAAAGGTTCTTCTGACGATTCTCACCGAAGTTACCTGCTCAGTTTTATTTCCTGTTTCCACTCTTGCCTCCCCCTGTGAAACTCTGTTCCTTTGCAACTCAAAGTCAGTGCAAGTAGTCATACCTTTAGTATCATTCATCAGTATCTTGTGATCTTTGTTATTTTGCCCAAACCAAATATAGACATGAGGAAGGAGAGATGAAATTTGTGCCTGTTTGGGTTTGTTTTTCATTTTCATGTTCCACTGATGCTCAGTCCATATTTCTGTTATCTGCAGTCACATAGTCAGGCGTAAGCTAATCATGAACAAATGTCACCTGTGAGTGCTTCTACCAAATTAAGTGACTTATGCTCAACACTTAAAATTCTTAACTGCCAATACTGTTCTCTACAGAACGGTTAACTGAAGCTAATAGTTAATGAAGTTGTGCTCTTCAGTAAACACTAGAATTAAACACTAAGAAAATCAGTTCAACTGTGAGGTCTAATGTCTGCTGCTCATTGCCTCTCAGTTTTACTCTCCCAGCGGCACATATGCAGTGGAACTTCCTCCTTTTTACACAGCTGGCATGTCATTTTGTTATTTCAACTGCAAGCAAGCCTGTATTAACTACATTTGAAATGAAGCATGTCTGCTTTATTGCATGAAATCTTCCATAGAGGCCATAACCATGGTGAGTCCCAGCTAGCTGAGGCTTGAGATGGTATTGTTGCTAAGTAACAGGTTAATCTTGTAGCGGAAGGTGGGGACAAGAGAGAATGGGTGCCACTAATGCAATGAAGAATAGTCTGCTTATTCTGAACAAAAGCCAAGCCTGGACAAGAGGAATCCCTTATTTGGATTCAGTGCATGAAACTATGTAAACTGTGGAATGGGCTTCCATGGAGCCATTACCACCTGCATGTTTATGTACTTTTAATCCAGAGGAAATGTCAGACTTTCTGATACTGATATCATATGTAGAGAATATTGAAAATTATGATGAGGGCTCATTGATGATTGTTGATAAACACAGTATGTAGACAATATGTTTTATTTCCTGTTTGTTTTTTATTTTCTTTTCTTTTCCTTTGCTTCCTACATTGCACCTACCTACTCCTGTGTATTTTCCTTTGCTTCCCATGTCACGTGATACCCAACTAACCTGTGCATAGCTGGTTGAATCGACGTGCCTGAATACAAAAGTCAATACATGAAGTCAATAAATTTTTTTCACAAAGTAAAAAATAGGACTACACAAAATCAGATCTCTTCATCTCAGTTCTACAATGAACAAAAGACAGAGGAACATTGATTGTTGTCAGCAGGTTCTCTACAACCTTGTTTTCCCATCCATTAAAAAGTGATTGTGTTGTAATTTGCTTGATGGTATTCTGATGCATGTGTGGACATGGCATTGGTGAGGCGTTTTGTTTAGCCTGCGTTTTCTCAGAGTATCAGTGACATCATGAGCCTCATAAGGCAGGTGAAATTCCAGACCCCTGGAAGCTGAGTTCTCAGCTTCCCTCCTATGCAAAGGCTGATGGGAGCAATCGCCAGACATTCCACACACAACCCATTAACAACTACAAACACACTGAGTGGATGGGAATTTTTGAAAGCGTATCTTGCACACTAAACCACATGTGACCAGTGCCCTGCCCTTCTTACCCCATTGTGACTTATCTGATGACACATTGAACGTCTGTCTGTTTACACAAGTCAAGGGGAAGGCACACACTGGACCTTCGCTCTGTTCAGAGAACTGTAAAATCATCTGAATCTTATGTAAAAGAAACCATAAGCAGTTTTGCTTGTGGCAACAAACAAAAACATATACAAACAGAATGAAAGTATAACACTTAAAAACAGCACATTAGACTCTGAAGGTATGCTCAGTAGTTAATACAGTTCTATTAAACTACTAATATGTTAGGCAGTCCTAAATATATTTAACATTCAAAGTACTATTGTGTTAATGCTAGTGTCTTGTACAACAATATATTATAAAACACTTTTTAGACAGACAAATTTGTTGCTGAACTGTTTCAAAGGGAGTGACAATGTGTTCTACTAAATCATGATATGTGTACCACCACCATTTTGTGTATTGTCATGTAATAAACTTAACAGTCCTGTGTTATGATCACCTGTCTCATTGTGTGAAGACTTAAAACAGTACTTGTGCAGTGTAGAGCACTGGTGACACCTCAGCCTGTCAGGGAGACTGTTTTGGAAACAGATCTCTCTGCCATCTAGTTTCCCTGGTCAGACCAGTTACGTATTGTCACATGATTAAGGGTAGAATAGAATGATTTTACCAGAGTTCATGCTAAGTACAAACACGCTCAAGAGGAAACACACTGCAAAGCAAAAACCAAGTGAAAAAGAATGTTCCTGTCACCTGAGTCCCCTTGTTCTTTGTATACTTCCACTCCTCAGCTCTCTCAGCCTTCAGCAAATCTTGAAGGTGCTTTCAACAAAATTAATACGGTGCATTACTGCCACCTGCTGTGCTGGAGTGTGACACAGATTAGGACAGGAGTCAGCTCCTAATACCTAGCCCAGTTTCTAAAACAAAAGTATGAAAACAGTTAATCCAGTTTCCTGGATCCTTTTACTGCCCCCAAACGTACCCCTAAATGTACTAGTACAACCTCCATCTTACGCTAGTCCAATAAACATCTGGCACACTAAACAGCAAATGTATTTATGGCTTCTTGAGTTACAAATAATACAAACCCATTGACACAATGAGCAGACAATTACTGGATGCACACCACTATACTGTGTATAAGTTATGCTAATGTTTGACCCTTGTCTGTACATATAGTTTTAATAAATGACATCACCACATGCTCCACATTATTTCGCACCATTCATGCATCTGCACTGTCATTGATTCAGACCATTGACTCATTGATACCACATGGTAGCTTCTCCCTTGTTTGTTTCAATCCTGGGAGGATGGGGGAAGGCAGGAGACAAGTTGGTAGTGGAGGAAAGGAGGATACATTTTTTCACTATTGGGACACACCCAGGCAGCAATAATGATGAGGAGAGAGCTCCCATTGAGCTGAGAAAAGGGGGAGCTGCCATGTGTTATTTGCCTTGGAACTCTGCTAGGAATTTCTAGTGCTGTCCTGTGTTTTCTGTAGGTGAAAGCATGATTACTGGCCTTAGCCAGCATGTGCAAGGCCAATAGATCACTGGATATTGCTCCAGGGTTCCTTGGAACTTTGTCTAAAGGGTTATGTGGATATGGATATAGTTGTACTTGCATGTGCAATGTGTGAATTATTCATCTTTGCAAATTATTACATTGAGTATTTCATTTCATTACAGTACTTTTGATGAACTGAAAGAATCTGCACAATGCTGCTGAAAGCTGCCATTACTGAGAAACATTCTCTTGCATAGTTACGGTTTTGTCTCCCCCTAGTGAATTACATCGGCTTTGCATCAAGAATTTGCAGTACAGGTTGAGTGTCCCTTATCCAAAATGCCTGGGACCCGAAGTGTTTCGGATTTTGGATTTTTTTCGGATTTTAAAATATCTGCTTATACAGCCATTCCCCAACATTAGTCGGAGTTCCGTTCTGACTGCGGATCTCGAAACGAGCAAAACACATAGCATGTAGCATGTAGAAGATGAGCACAATGTAGAAAGTTCGTGAGCTTTACCGTTTACCGCATGGCAACTGAGAGGGAGAATTGAAAGAGGTGATGTGATGTACACAATGCCGAGATATCGTCTGACGGTCACTATCTTACGCACACAGCCGTTAGCACTGGTGAACATACACCAAGCCTCATTTTTACATCTACATATGTTTTTTCTTTATTTTTTAAAATGTATACAGTATTTTTTGGTTGTATGTATGGATGGTCATAAGTCGCATAGGTCAGGTGTAAAGTTTTTGGCATCATGTCGGCGCTTCAAAAAGTTTCTGATTTTGGAGCATTTCGGATTTTCAGAGGGACGCTCAACCTGTACATGTATTTTGTTTGCCTTACTGGTGTCATAAACATAATGCTTGGTATACACTTCTGTGCCCTCTTTCTTCTCTGTTTCTTCTAACAATTTATACTAAAATAGAATGATGTTAATGAAAAATGTATGTGTAGACCCTTTGAGCACAGAAATAGCATACATTTTCAGACTTTTATTCCAATAAAATATCCAGGTACAAAGGAAAACAGTGCAGTACATTGTATAGTTGTGCCATGTCAAAATACGCATTACTTGTCTAAAACCTACACACTTGTTTTCTTATCACATGGACACTAACATATATGTCAACGGAAAGCTGAATAATCTTTTTCATCACAATTCTATAATAAAAATAAAATAATAAGAGATATGAAGCAATACAAAATAATAAATTATATTACACAAAACAATGTTATAAAAATAATCATGTGATAAATTTCAGCAAACAGACTAACTACAGTGGAGGTAGAGATTTATGGAAATGCTAACAGAACTCAGCATCATAAATGGGTGCAAAGAAGCATATCAGCTTCACAAAACTACATTCATTTTGCTCCTACTGTAGTGGTATAATCTTAGTAGAACATAAATCATTCTTTTCTTTCCAAAAATATACTTTGTTTTACTATTATTGAAAATTAACACCAAATACCATAGCAAACCCAATTGTTCATCATCCATTTCTTTGATGTCACAAGCTATTTGCCCTAAAAATTCATGCTCACAGGGTGACATTGATGAATACCATTTCCAACCCTTAGTTCACAATCAAGAGCCTTCTCATGAGAGAAATTTCACCATATACAGTGTGCTAAAGAGAACTTTTTCCATTGTCACATGGAGATTGTATTGGTGTAGCCTTTGCTATTTGTCACACTGCAGATACAACAACAAACACATATTATGCTACTGAAGGACAAGGGAATCAGCATATATTCAGTTCAGAAACCTGCAAGCTCCTGACCAGCAATGGGAATTTGCTAGAAAGTGATACTCCCCCGTGAGTCTGAAGCAATGTTGCTTCAGCAACGGTTCAAACCCAGTGCAACCAGAAGAAGACCAGTGCAGTTGTTGGGGCCCTTAAACCCATATGTGTTCTGGAGGGGATTTGCTCCTAGTTACTCTAATCAGCTAAAATCGCTTTGGATAAAAGCATCAGATTAATAATTAAAATGTAAATGTAATACAAAGTTAGTTTTGACAGAGCAATTGCTCAGTTTGATCTCTGTTTGACTTGTGTAGACCACCAAATTCTGTTCTCAGATGATCTAGTTGGGTGGGTGGGGGACAGGACTAGATGACCTATGACCTATCAAAACCAGTGACCTATCAGGAAGGACAACATGGATCCCAAGATGACAAAGCCACTGGCTGCTTGGCAGGAGCTGGAGTCATAATAGTACTCCCTATCGGTCTCGTTGCGGAACTCGTCGTATCTGGAGCCGCCACCGTATCCTGTGCCGTACCCCAGGTGCCTGCCGTATCCTGGGCCATAGCCATATCCAGCGCCGTAGCCCCCATAGCCATAGCCATATCCAGGGCGTGACATGGAGCTCAGCCCGTGGCCAATCATGGCCCCCCCCACAGCCCCTGCCGCCGCGGCCCCTGCCACCTTCATCCCAGTGTTAGACGAGCTTCCAGAATGCATTGGGGGGGCTCTGGCCCCCATCCTGTTCATCCCCCCATCCTGCCCCCAAAGCCCCTGCCCATGCCCCCCCGCCTTGAAAGGGCACAAGGGCACAGCGTCGCCAACAGCAACAAGCATGCCCACAGGGCGGGAAGTGCACGCTTGCCGATCATGACTGAGCTTCCTGCAAAGAAAAACATCCACAGGTCACACTTCATCTTTAATGCATCTTTTGTGAAGGCTGCATATCAAAAAGAGCCATCCAACCAAAAAATCCTCCCAAACAGTAGTCCCCATCCCTCTAAATGCCTCAACTGACAATTGTAATAAGAGAGGGAGCTCTTTCCAGTCACAGCAGGGCACAAGTTAAATTCAGATGTGCATCTCATTCAGGAAAGCACACTGAGTCCTCATTGAAAGAGGTTCACTTCAATCACTGGGAGCTGCAGGACTCCACTCTGACTTCATTAATGGTCTTATGTTGCCTTACCCAATAGGGCTCCTAAATCCTTTATGTAACTCCCAGTGTTTTCTTAACAAGCTTGTGAAAACCCACTTGCAGATGTTAATGTCTCTCTGGGAGCTACGCAGGCATGTTAATTATCAGATTATTGTATCATGTTAGAACACTGCATCCCTTGATCTTGGGACAACCTCCAAACCAGACAGAATCTTGATAACTTAATCTGTCTCGATGAGGACAAAATGAACTTTCAAAGCCTCTTACTGGACGAATCCACATGTTCTTAAATGTATGAAATGAAATGAGATGAAATTAATGCATTAGAATTTGCCCTTAACTGTGAGCATGAAAGAAAATGTTTTCCCTCCAATGAGTGTGGTCCCAGAAATGCAAATGATATGTTAACAAATAAGCAAAAAAGAAAACCCAAACACACAAGGCCAAAGGGTAATGTACAGTGTAGTTAGTTAGACTATTAGTCCTGAGGAAATGTTATAGCTGTCATTTGAATGGCCCAAGTCTTGCCTCAGACCTTAGAGACAATGAGAGACAAACCATCACGTAGGCAACTCTGGTACCGTACATTGTGTATGTTATAAGGATCACATCCAAAGCCTTTTGACCAAAGCAAGGATTAACTTTCCTGTCAGATATGGTTGGACTAATCCTGAGACACCTGGATTACCGTCACTGTCCCTGACGCTCATTCACAAATCTATGACAGGAGAGTCAGAGGCTGGAGCCAGAGGCAGACCTGTACACTGCTATACCCTGGTCATGTGCTGGGTAAAATGAACAACAATAACCTATTTTCAATTATCACATTTTCTTTGTGTTACTCTGCAAAGAATCCCACAATTAACATAATTCATATGATATATTCATACAGCTCAGTCTCTCATAATAAGAGACAATTACTATTAAGAATGAGTTAATTTCACATACGTATGTTTCTCACATTCTCTCTATAGACAGTCTGAATGAATATGTATACATATGCGCAAAATGGATCTAGAGCAAGAGATTGTATTATTCTCTTATTCTATCATATAAACAGATAACAATTGGTTTTTAATGGTTGTTCTTTTTTGGATTGTTTGTTTTGTCTAATTTAATGTATGTTCCTGTGCTTTGGCAATATGTTAATCTAGCCATGCCAATAACGCAATCTGAATTTGATTAAGAAATGAGTTTGTGATATCTTCACAGATTGTCAGAGACACCATAGAGAAACTATATTGTCAAAATAATGAACTATAACAGTTGTATTGCAAAATAATTTGCAACATTTTTTAAAATACATTTTTCAGTTGGTTTTATTTTCTTCATAACAGAGGAACTTTCATTCAAGAGAAAAAAGATTTAAAACATAAAACTAGGAAACAAACAATCTTAAGGTCTGTCAAGAGTGAGGAAAATAAAACCTTTACCTGTTTTCTTGTCAGCGATGGGCTGGAATAAATGAATGTCAGTGAAGAGAGAGTGGAAGCAGCTCACCACCTATCCTCAATCACTTTGAGTGAAACAGTTTTGTCTGTCAGGGGTATGTATAGTAGCTGTCATTCAAGTTAGTGTGTCTGATCCTAGTCAGGTGGGGAGTTGAGATGCTTTGAGTCCTGTTTTAGCCCCACTGATCTCCATAATACTCCAGACTGACCAGCCCTACCCTCCCATTGGCTGGACGCTGTCAACACTGATTTAAGGTCCTTTGTTTATGTTACAATTACAACACAGGCTTAACACAACAAGTTTCAAAACCAAAGTGAGAATCAGATGAGAAACAGATCAGACACTGATAAGTGAGAAAATGAGATGTCTACCATTACAGTCCTGCCAATAAATAATTTGCAGTCACATTTATTTTCCAACAAAAGGCTTTATTAAATAACAATAATCATTGTAAAAAGCAAAATTAATAACATTTTTTACTTTAAGAGAGCTGTCATATGTGCCTTCTCTCTTTTCTACACAATAAAACAAACTAATATAATACAAATTACTGTAAAACAAGCATGCACGCACGCACACGCTCACGGACATACTACTCAGAGTGGGCCTGGAAATCTGATTGTGTCCACAGTTCTACATAATGTGCAGATGGTCAACAATACATATCTTCTGTTATAAAACATTACAGCTGGAGAAGGGCAGTGGCTGCAGTCAGAACACATGCATGCATACACATTCTCTTGAACACACAGACACACACAGATTTGCAGAAAAACAGGTAGATGCATCTCTTCGCTATGCACTCCAAATGGACATGTACAATCTTTCAAACAATGCACCACAGTCGATGAACGAGCAACTCGCTTCACAGTCCATACAAATCTCCTTTAATGAGAATCTATGCTGGACTCATAAGTACAATTTCTGCACAAAATGTGCTTGATAGGGTAAATAAAAAATAAGAGAACCCCCAAAAAACAGTCTTTTATATTATACTACATCAGGCTAAAATGACATGCAGACACAAAGGAGAGAAGGATGAGCTGATGAAAGCTTGGGAGAATCCAGCACAGATCAGGTATTAAGATTTACTAAATCATAGTCATTAACTTATGTGCACCTGTGCAGTGAGGCTGAACACAGCCCTCACCCATTCACATATATGACGACAATCACTTATTTTTACAAAATGGTAAACATTCGCTGTGTAAAGTGGGTTTTAATACAAAAAAAGATTTAACGCAGTTATTCCCCATACTAAATTTCACAATTAGTTTTGAAATTACACAAATTCTCTTCAGTGACATTCAGCAGGTGGTGCCTCCTAACTAGCTAAGTCACCTCTCATTTCTGCCAAGAGAGTCACCGTACCTCAATGTACTTACCATTACATACATTTCTCTTGTTGGTGAGATCAGAACATCAATACTGAAATGTGTAAACAGTACCAGATTTCAATCCACACATCAGTAAACTAGGGGGTATGTATGTAAGACATAAAACAAGGTGACTGCCAATTTCCAAAAGAAAACAACAATTTAGAAGAGCTGTGATTGTGTTTACATGGATCATGGGTATATTTAATTTTGTTTGACCACCTGAAACTTTTAGAATGAGTCAACTGAGAAACTGAAAAGCAGGCACTTTTTTATCCTACAATCCTACAATCCCTACACACTGCTTGCTTTAATGGGATGACCAAGACAATGTGCAATAGAAGTAAGGACCGGTAATGCTGGACTTCTTCCTTTGTGACATCACAATCCTCCATGTTCCTTTTGTCATAGAAAACTCCCAGAAAACATTTATGAGTCACTGAAACATTATGTCCGATTTCCAGTTCCATTTCAGAGTTATTCCTACAGGGTCGTTGTCAGGTTTTGGCAGGGAGGCAAAGGAAAACAAAATGTTGTGGTTTGTTTTCCAAGACAGAGTGTGGCTCATTGGTGACTGGAGCTGGGTCAAAACATATTATCTCTCACTCATTTAGCCAATAAAATCAGCAGTCAGAACTAGACTGGAAACACAGAGTTCACTTTGTGGAATGTGCTTTGCATTATTTGCATACAAGTTTTTTGGCTGGGCTGGCTCATCATGCTACAATGTATGTCCACAGGAAAAGTGCAAGAAGAATTGTTTGCAATCGTCATAACCACAAATGGTATTGTTATCATTATTATTGCTATTTCATAAGCTACTGCAGTTCATAGAAAGGAAGAATCAAGGGAATGGGGACAGGTGAGGAACAGGATCGACTGGCTTTCTATTGCATGGTCAAAGGGTGGGTTTATGTGCGAAGGCTGGACGTAATGAGGGAAAAGTGCAGAGGGTTCTAGGAATCCATGGTAAGAATCACATACAGGTTGGACCCTCTGGCAGACATTGGAGCCTCTTCTCAATTAAACAACGGAGAGAGGTGTACCTGAGAGAAAAGATGTGGAGGGTGAGAGAGACATTTTGGTCTCATATAACCTTACTGATAAGAAACTTTACATTCAACTGTGTAATGAAAAAATAGTGTTCATAGCCCTGTTTCATAATATGTCTCCACCTGCTGACCACCAGTGGTTCTACACTTTGAAATTAATAGCTATGACTAGGACCATGCAGGTCCTGAAATGTGATATTTTAAATTATTTTTTAATAGATTGTTTGATGAAGAGGCAGTATCACCATCCTTCTAGTGTCAGACTTAACAACAGGCTAAAAGACTGGGCTGCCGGAAGCCTATGTCTTTGTCATAGCAGAGGAGTTACATGTCCATGCACAGATTAAGCAAAAGGAATTCCATAAAAACAGCTCTTAACACAGGTAGTTACAAATGTGAAACAAGGTCTTGTTCATGACCCATAAATGTATAGACACATCGAAGATATATGATTATGGTGTCAGTTAGCTGTACCTGCTCCTGAGTTTTTGGACCTCCCTGTCTTCCTCCTCCTTCAGCTTGGTGATGAAAGTGTGGAGCACAGGCATCTCAAACTTTATGTATTGCGCCACCTGGTGGTGGGGAGAATCATAATCATTAAACTGTAACTGCTAAGCTGCTCACTTTAAGGAAATGTGGGGATGAGATGACAGCCAGAGCCAGCTGTCCCCCTGTATGCAGCGCTGTAATAATCGAGGTTATGACTCAGTACTGACTCAGGGTCAGTGTGGGATTGGTGCAATGCTGCAGTGTAGAGAGGAAATGTATGTGGAGCAGAGGAGGAGGAAAAGTGTGACATGTCTTACATCGTAGGTGACCTCTTCTCCTAGGTCCTGCTCCATGAGGAAGACTCTGGAGACCTGCTCACATGGGCCCTGGAGCACCCGCAGAGCCAGGGGGTGATCGGAGCGCTTCAGCTGCGTGCGCTCTGTAACACACATATACACAAACACGCACATATAAATACACACCTGCGCACACACACACACACTCATGTCCAAATACACACACAAAAACCTAAATGTGCATGAACACATAAATACACACAGACATTTTTTACTAAAACTTGTATTACAGTGCCATTAGGTATGGAGACCAGATGTTGATGGCATAGAATGTGTAAAAAGGAAAAATGGCAAGAATGAACCTGCTTAGCTGTAAGACCAACAGAAAGTCGCAAGTGCCTAGTTTAACACATAGACACACACGCATATAAACTCACACACACACACACACACACACACACATGCATATGCACGCAGGCCCATACAAATGCAGTGTAGACACTCACCCCCGCTGGTGTGCACGAGGTAGAGGGCAAAATCATCTGGGCTGTTTTCAATCTTAAACTTATTGAGCAGGACGCGCAGGACCTGAGGGGTGGTCATGCAGCTGTTGATGCGCACATTGGTCACTGATCCATAGGCTGGGGTAAAGACCGCCGTCTGGGAGGGACAAATAAATATATAATATCAGAATGATATCACATCATCTACCACCACAGGCTGGGGTAAAGGCCATTGTTCCAGAGAGACAAACAAATACACAATTTCAAAACAACATCATTGCACTTACTGTTCTATACCTGAACATGACCCATTTATGAGACATACTTCAATAAATACATTTTATTCATTAAAATTACATGAAATGTAAAAATAAATAAATAAAAACCCAGAGGTGACTAATGCCTCTGTTTTAATGGTTTCAACTCACAGGGAAACTATCAAAATAGTGCAAATAACCTTGAGTAAATGTGTTTATTTTAACATTTCAAAATTAAAAAGTTTTTTCATTTGAAAAGTTACATTATACTCACACATCTAGAAAGCAAAAAATTGCAATTCTGCAAGCGTCTCATTCCAAATTAATAAACAAATGCACCAATGACATTATATAATAAAGTCTGTTTGACCTTAGTGATTGACAGCACTCAGGGCAGTGTGTGAAACAGTGCACAGTGTGGGTGTGTGAATGTACCTTGTGGTTGTAGAAGTGGCCGTTGATAGAGAATCTGTGGCGCCTAATTTTACGCTGATCGCTGGGTGATCGTCGAGCACCTCTTCTCAAAACTCCTGCATCACTCTTTGTCCTCAGGAGCTGAGAGGATCCCTCATACTCCTCTCCTGAGCACAAGAGACACAAAGGTTGAGAGAGGATAAGAGATACAGTAAGAGAGAGAGAGATAATTAGTACTGACTCAGTCAGCACAGACAAGTGGGAAGAGGCTGCTGTGTTTTTTAGTGGATGTAGAGGGGTAGAAAAGAGACCAAAATAAAAAGACTTATTCATAAATTCCATGTATACACAAAAAATAATATGCCCATGACATTAACAAACAGAGGGCAACCTCGTCATATTTCAAAGACTTCTTCCTGATGTCTCACCAATTTCCTCTTCCTGTTTCTCAGTTCTGTACTGTGGCTGGTCCTCTGACTCTGTCACTTCAATTGTAGGCGGGGCTTGCTGGGTGCTCTCCTTACTGGGGACAAAAAGAGCAAAAGAGCCAGAAGGAAAGGAATTCAGGCAGAGGCAAAGATGAGTTTTTAAATCATTTTAAATAAACAAACCATTTAGGAACTTTATATTACAGCAAAACCCCCCAAAATATCAATATCACATATACAGACTGAACACGAGAATTATGACTCTACATTCTTAGCTACCAGACTGTGTATCTCAGTCATTCTGTGATTTACACAATGTGTATGTATCCTGCTCAAAGGCCTACTTGTCAGAAAGCCATCAGCAGTCATTCCCTTGTGGTACCTCAATCATTTCGTTTCATAATTTTATGATTCTTGATGGCTGATTCATGTTGATTCATAGAGCAGTGCTCTTGGTTTTTGATACATATTTATTCAACTTATTCAGCAGTACTCACACAATGCGATTAATTAATTAATGTTCATTACTTAATGTTCCTGTAATTCATTTCCATTATTAGAATAGGAGACCATTTTTAACAGAGAGGACCGAATAAATCAGGAATTCCCATTACCATTTTTAAAAAAAACTTCTATGGAATAAACATTTTTAAAAAAAATGGATTGTAACTGAAATATCATAATATAATATAATATGAATGCAAGGTGAATTGTAGAAAACGCATCTAATTATGATTGTCTTTGCATTAAACCATTCATCCGTTCCTGTTATGCACAGTTTGTTAATGTTGCTCATGCATTATTTTTTTTCAATATTCTCAACATTACCGACGCTTACATGTACATGCTATTCAGAAAAAAAGATCAGCACATCTTTTTGATGAGCAAATGAAATTTTCATGACAATTCTTCAGGGTTGACATTTTTTGTCAAATTTTAAAATTTGTGCAAAATAAATTATGAATCAAAATTTGTTCAGGGAAAGGCTTGCTTGTATTCTTTTGTGTTTTGTGTTTTTTTCTCTTCCAGATTTCTTTAGTGTAATCTATTGAGTTGAAGCAGCAATTTACTAGAGTCCAGCAAACTCATTATGATTGCCATTTCTCTACCTAATTCATCAGCACATAATCACTGCCAATTACCTTGTTATATGTTCAACTAGAGCAGCTATAGAGACACAAGAGAGGCCCTGAATTACAGACAGCAAAACTTGGGTCCTGAAAACAAATGGGACTAATGACACCCTTCCCAACAACCACTGACCAACAAAACACTTTAACCTTGTGTTTAAAAAACATTAAAAAAGTGAACAGCCTGTTTATCCACTTCTAGGGCATAATTTAAATAAACACACACTAGAGAACATTACAGTATTTTAAATAAACATTTCTTCCTCCAGCCTCATCAAAACCTCTGGGTTATTTTTTAAAACATAAATTTTATGGCACAGGGAGACTCTAGGGTTAGCAGTTTTTAAACATATGTCAAACATATGTCTTCCTTTACTTCTTTTCCCTTTTGCTCCTCTATTTACCCATTTAGAGTGGGGGAAATGTAGAGGGGAGGAGTGAGATTTTGAAATGCGCAAAACACTTCCAGCACTAAGTAATCTTCAACATTCAGAGCACAAGGTAGTACAGGCATTGTAACTGGTAAA
Source organism: Albula goreensis (assembly GCA_022829145.1). Lineage (NCBI taxonomy): Eukaryota > Metazoa > Chordata > Actinopteri > Albuliformes > Albulidae > Albula > Albula goreensis. The sequence goes on along the minus strand of CM040744.1, from coordinate 30,169,785 downwards.
CTTGAGGGATTTCCCATCAAACTGATAATTGCTCTGAATCCATTTTAGTTCGCCTCTCTTGATTCACAACTATTCATTGTCCAATAGTCTGTAGGACTCAGTAGCTAATTATTGGAATAATCTGCTCTAGTCAGCGCTAAACTCCCCTGCTTGATTAGATTTTATTTCTCTTCACCTCACACAATTGTGCTGCATTTTCCCACTTTCAGAACGCAGCCTTTGTTTGGGGGGGAGGCTTACTCTTTGTTCTCCGCACTCATAACCAGGGCATTTGTCAACATGATGGGTTAATCTACAGGCACTGCAGTTTACATATGCTGCTGTTCCCAAGTGGAGTCTGTTCACCAGCCTTTGTTGGGTTTTTTACTGAAAACCTGTGCAATATTGCTATTAATAGGGTGGTCCACATAGCCCTGTGAGTGAAATGTGCTGTCTGTTTTTGTGATGGTCGAATGATGTTTTTACCAAATTGAACTCATTGTCATTTAAATTGTATAATGTGACGAGAAGAAAAGGAATTCTTCCCTGCCAGGCACAATTATGAGAAATTGAATTGCCTGCCTGTGGACACAATTGATTCAAATAACTGACATGCTTGTTTATCAAGGGGAGAAATAGTGAGAGAAAGTATCAGGTTATAATAAAGATTTCGACCTCCTTAAAGTCAAGTTTATTGTCTGTTGCTGCTATTTAGAGTGTGAGGGTATACATTACCTAAGCCAATTTTATCAGCTAAACATACACCCCATATCCTTTGTGCACATGTTAAGACTGCTGTTATCGCTCTGTATCAGTGAGTGTGGTACCAGGAAGGTTTGTGTGTCTCACCAAATAGTAATTTAAATGTGGTTATTTTTTAGTTTACCAAAAGCAAACATGCTGAAGTGTACAGATGCATAATTTCATCATTACATGAAGTGTGCCTTAATTATTGTGTTAAAATAATAGGTAGGAGGAAATCAAACTCTAACTGTGTTGAAACAAATACTTTAAAAATATATTCCTTCAGAGTTATCAACAGCCTCCATTTCAAAGCTGCTTTCTAAAATTATGTTTGTCCATCTGTTCAGTGTAACAAGTCCCTCATGTCTCAGTTACCCACTGGAGATATCACATGATTTCATAAGACTTCCGATACATGGTGTGACAGACTTTGGGGCATGGTCGAGTTGCAAAACCCCCTACGGTGTATTTCATGACGAACAGGATGTTACGGCAGTTCGTGTGAGTTCAAAGAAGCAATTTTCATGAAACAAATGCAGTTTCATGATTGATTTTAAAATGGCTTTTTCCATTCATGCTGGCCAAAAGCAAAAAGCAGCTTCTACACAGCAAATGAGCACAAATATTGCTAAACATGTGACAGGACTGGCTTGAGTTATAAACCTCTCTGATTTACATTAAGGTCATTTAGCTGATGCTTTTTACCCAAAGTGACTTATAGTTAATTGACTGACCAAGGGACAATCCCCCCGGGAGCAATGTGGGGTTAAGGGCCTTGCACAAGGGCTCAATAGTAATGGTGTTCTTGCTGTGGCTAGACGGGGGCTTGAACTACCAGCCTCAGGGGTCCCAGTAACACAACTTCGCCACTAGACTACAGGCTGCCCTGCAAGACTACAGACTGCCCCATAATTAATTTAAATGATTTAAACTACTAATGCAAGCCAGCTCTCTGTCCAATAACACAACAGAAATATGGACCAATAGGAGCCTTGATACAACCTTTTAACAAAAACAAAATGTCCTTTCTGGTAGACTTTTTTGTAGGGTAGTTACATTACACATTTTAACATTGCAAGACTGCAAGATTTCTTCTCTACAAGATTTCTTGTATGAGTTTGTCAAGCTAACCAATGCCTCTTTGTCAAAGAGTCTTGTGAATAGAGTTTGACCTCTGACCTTTGTGTGCCTAAGTTGCAGCCTGAATGCCAGGAAGTAGAAGAAGGTGGGGGCTTGATTCGCTCATTGTCATCCTGCATCTGCAGCCGGATTGGTCGCCTCAAACCCCAAGAGATGTTGAGTAGCCCTTCCACAATCAACTCCCCTTCTTCCTGTGACACCAATAACAAAACAGGCCTTAAACACAGTACCACTGCACAGCCACAAAACAGTATAGACACTACTCTGGGACATAAGGCAGGACAGTTCAATAGCTCAACACATTAAAACACACAGAGGCAACACATGCACAGACACACTCACGCACACACACACGCAAAGTCCTCTTTTTCAAACTGCAGAGGTCACACCCACATAGACACGCTCTCATGCACCCAAAGCCATGCACCCAGACACAGTTATTACCCCCCAGAGGCATGGTGAATTATTGAACAGAGACAGTGAGGGGTAAATTAAATAGCACCTGATCCCTACAGCACTATTCTAATGACAGAGGAGGGGGGAAAAAAAGGGGAGAGGGAAAAAGCAAGAAAGAGCTGAGAGGGAAGACAGAGGGGAGCACGTTCTCCCAGATAAATTAATGACAGTAATTAGCGTTAAAGGGCAAGCTTACCTCTCTGTGCCTGAGCTGGAGGTTCTGTCCTTCATAGTATAGATTGTATGTCTTTAGGTGTGTCAGCAAGGTCGCCCTGAACACACAAACAGAAGCCACCAACATCCCATGATACACTCCACTGTTCTCACTATATTCTGACAGAGGTTATTTTTAGTGTTCTATGTCAATGGCAAAACAAAGCAAAGTCAGAAAGCTATAGAAATCCCAGCCAGGCAGTATGAATGATGAAACCTATTTATCAAAATTAAATTAAGAGATGAATAAATAAATAGATGACTTACGTATTCATTAGTGCAGACGGCTACACTAATGAATATGTTAATGAATAAATACATTCACCCTTTAAATAAGACTTAAAACACTTAAAATAATAAAACAATACTTCCTCTATTATAATTATAATTATGAATAATTCCAAATAAGACCCTGCTGGCCTCTGGACACAGAGCTGGATTTTATTTGTCTAAATATAGAGTGCAGGAAATATCCCACGAACTCCATGAATTATCCACAAATTGTTCAGCCTGAAATGAAATGCATGGCACAGCGTGACCACCAGCTCCAGTGCCAAGTGTTGCGACATCCCTTTTAATTGTCCTGATAAATTCACCTATCTTTGCTAAAGTGGGTAACGGCAGCTGAGTAGCACTTAGCCATTTTTAAATCGGTTTGGTGATCCTGCGAGTGGGCGGGCTTCGCTGTCAGGGCTTACTTGCTGATGAACTTGCTCTCGCCAATCTGAACACGGTCCTGTTCTTCATCCATCGTCAGTCAACCGGAGCAATACGGGCAGGGCTAGGCAGGGAGGAGGAGGAATTAAGAGATGTGGAATCATCAAACAGGCCTGGCTTAGGGCACTGCTGGGGTATGGAAGATTCACATCCAGGGAGACAGATATCCTTTTTATTTCAGCTGGGTCCCATGATGCCTCATGACTTGACAAAAAGCACCAATGTAAACAGACCCTAGCAAATAGGAAGAAACACACACACACACACACACACACACACACACACACACACACACACACACACACACACACACACACACACACACACACACACACACAAAAACAACCACACGGTCACAGCTGCTGACGGCAGAGAGTGTCAGCTGAAAAGTACAGAAATCATTATTATAGGCTGAGCAGGACACGGTCAGCGAAGACCAAGAAACTTAAGGGGAGTTTAACAGCTGGGTCACGCCAACATACAAAACAGGACACAGTCACAGTCAGTTAAAACATCATGCACACACACTCTATCTGACAGAGGGAGACATCCTACTCAGCAGTCCATTAAAATGTAGCAAACACACGCACACACACACACACACACGCATGCACGCAAACTCACACACACACACAAACACACAGGTGTTCCATTCTGCAGTTGACCTGGGCCACAGCCAGCTGTCTCCTCACCCGGCAGAGAGGGGACTTTCCGGAAGCTTCCTCAGACAGAAAGACAGGTGTAGACATTTGGCCTGCACACAGCCACCCCTGTTAACACAGCACTACTTACTTCAGCTACACAATCTGCACCAATCAAAGACAACACATTGGGCTGAAAAGGCTAGATCATTCTCTTCCGGCACCATCAAATGGCCCCACTGAAAGAAGTTTCTACTGTGAGAAGCCAAAGGAGAATAAGCTTACCGTTCAAACAGTAATCCTCAGTGGCAGCCTGAGTGCCAGAGTGACTTTGTGACAGACTACGGTCCCTGAGATGGAGCAGCGATGGCACAGACAGGCCCAGGCGAGTAGGGCAGTATTATGTATGGGGGGGTGTTCAGCAGATGTGTTCTGAGGCCCGCTTCTCAAGAAGAAGAACCCGTTTGTCAGAATTGACTGTGAGGCCGAAGACGGACTGACAAGCTGGAGAAACCGCTCCCCTTCCTCTTTCTACAGTTCATACCGGAAACAGGGCCCATTCTTTCACATTCATCTAGACTTCCTCCGTTCAACTGCAGTCTCAACAGATACAGAGATACCACATGCTCTGTCACACACACACACACACACACACACACACACACACACACACACACACACACACACACACACACACACACACACACACACACACACACACACACACACACACACACACACACACACAGCAGATGAAACAACTACCCACCCACACACATCCACCACACTGACATTACCCTGGTTTTAAAAGAAACCCACACACACAAACACACACACTGAAGGGACATCTTTATACTGAGTACTTTCACACCTACTGCTTACTGTTTTACTTTCATATATTTATCTCTAAACACTCTCCATTTACTATCTCTTACACTGTGGCTCTAAACATTTTTCTGCATGAATACTGCTAGATTATCGTCAAAAGCTTTTCTGTGCCACCACTTAACAGATAAACTGCAAAATAAAAGCAAAATAACAACTGCAGACAGCCAACCAGAAGTGACATGTATGGAAGTCAAACTACCTGTGATGCGGCTATTTCTAACATCCTAAGTGGTGACATTGCATTGCTCTGTAGTGATATTATGCTACATTATTAAAACACACATATATTTTCCCTCTGCCTCTGTACCTCCTGCATACCACCAGCAGTAGATGTACCGTGGGCTGGGAATCACTGCTTTAGCATGAGGAAACTGAGCTGGTGAGTGAACAGGGTGCTGTGAGTGACTCTATGCCCAAAACAACAGCATTCATTTCTGCTGCCTGTCCATCCCCATCTTCAGTGTTTGCACTTACATAGGACAAGCACAATGACAAAACTCTATACATAGAGAAACAATCCACAACATGATGAAATATTAAAACCAATCTGCTCACAACACCATACTGCTCTATGAATATTTCAGCACAGAAATGAGGTACTGTTAGACGCACACCCAGCTGATTGTCATGCTAAGAGAGTTAACTCTTTATGTCAGACCTTCCTACTGCAGGTCATGGGTGACAGTGATAGGGCCTGACTGCTAAGTAGAGGATGATGAAAAAGCAGCACAATGGAAGTAATGTTGAACTTAAATGTGTTTAATGTGGTCATGTATGGTATTTCAGGCTCAGGGCAGCTAGGGACCAATGGGGTGGGATCCACTTATTTGTATCCCTTTAAGTTTTCTTTGTAGGTTGACATTATTTTATTGGATATTTTTAGCATATAGAATTTGAATTACTGTTTTAATGGAAGAGAATGGAGTGCAGACCTAGGCACAGCTTGTATTTTTCTCAGTGGTATGAGGCTATACTTTGAGGGCAGTTACGGGTGGCAAAGAATGTTGAAAATAGCTTACTCATAAGAGCCCTGCAAAAAGTCCCATATCCCCAACTCGGTCTCATACTCCAGCCAAGCACCCCAGTTCAACCACTTACTATGCATACACAGACAGACACACACACACACACACACACACACACACACACACACACACACACACACACACACACACACACACACACACACACACACAGATGCATGTTTATTGTAGACATTCACTCTGGATGTTTGGAGAAATTCAGTCATACACATCTCCAAAGCTGCAGTCTTCCAAGCCTGGCATTCCAGCTAAAATTACAGACGCTGAAACAGTTTACTGGAAAGTGCCCCAGAAATAGATTGAGCAGCAGTCTCTGGAGAGCCATTCCCCTCATTTACAACAGCCACATCACAGAGGGTCATGGGATAGCACTCTGCGCAGCCTCCAAACTGACCCAGACTTCGCCCCTTTTATTCACCCCCTCCTCCATCTTGCTGGTCAGTTTTTCCTCTCTACTTCACCAAATCTCTTTTTTTTTACTTTCCATCTCCATATCAATCTGTATTGGTCTGCTTCTTAAGACTGCCTTTTATTCCCCTGTCTTAGTTGTACCTGATTTCCTTTCCTACAGTCAAATGCGGGCTCTTGTCCATCTCTTTCTGTTTTAATCTTTACAACTTCCTCTGCCTCTCACTTGGCCCTGACCTCTCTCTCACACACATTCACAATCTCTCCCTCTTACACCCATACACACACAGACACGTGTACGCACATTTACACACTTCTCGAACATGCCTTTGTACAGAAGATAACTATTTTTTCCCTCCATTTTCCACCACGTTACGTTTAAGCAGAAAAGCATTCTAATCCTAACCTCCCCCAACCTCCTCTTCCGCTCCTCACTTTTTAACAAACAGACTGGCCGGGCTATTGTTGTTATCGTCATGGATACCCTCAAAGCATTTCGACTGACAACCAGCATAGTCACAGTGCCAAAAAAAAAAAAAAAAAAAAAAAAAAAAGACTTGTGGTTCACAGTCTTCCTCCATTTGACACTGTTTAAAAAGGATTATGGAGCAAATTAAAATTCAATGGAATGATGCCTTTAAAACATATTACCATCAATAATATTTGTTTTCCATCATGTTGTTGTCCAGCATGGTTTACAGGATTGTATACAATGCAGCCAAAATCAGTCATTCCTCCACAGCTCAGTCACACATAAGCTCAACCATACATTCGTCTAGAGGAGCACATAATAAAATGTATTTTCACAAAGGTCATCTTTAGCCAGTTATACGAAAAGAAATGAGCCAGTTTCAGGAATTTCAGGAGATAAGACACTTCTTTGTTATTTTCTACATTATCTTTTCAACTCTTCGTCTATTCTTATCACCGAAGACTAAGATAAATATGCTAGGCCAAATACATGTTTGTGTTCACCGAGGATTTCATTGATCAGGGCTTCCCAAGGCAATTGCCCTCCACTGTACATCCGAATATTGTCATAAAGCTACACGTGCACATAGTGGTAAGTCGTAAAAGCATTTTTCGACAAGTACACATAAAAGCAAAACTTTTCAGAACTATCGGAAAGAACCGTTATGTAAGACGACCAGACAGTGCACCCTACGTTAGGCTAGACAGCACAGTATATTATTACTTAACCCATTCAGTGAACTGAACGGAATCAAATTTTTTTCAAGCGATCGCAGAAATGTTACGACTGATGACTTGGTACAATACTCTGTCTGTATCATTACCCGGGATCCAGCTCGTAAGAAGTGTCAGGATCAGAGCTTACTGGCAAAAATGCTTCAGAGAGCTCGCCTGCATGTTTTCAATGCGTCCCCGCTTCAGTGCATAATGTGGAATGAATTTCTCTTTAAAAGATTATTTCGTTTAGCTGACAAACGTTTAAGCCATGTCACAGGCTAGGGCAATGGAGACACACACATGCATACTGGACGGGAATGGAAATGAAAGACTATCAAGTATTAGTTTTCCTATTTAACATTATATCACTGGCCGGACTCTCTGGCTAGCCTGTATTTTAAAAATATAGTACTTACTTTTTCCTCTTCTTTGGCTCACTGCGATCTCAAGCGCTTTATATTTAACACTTGGGACGTATTATCCAACCACAAATTGTCCTCGGTACTTAAGTGGTCCGGGATATGCGCTCTAGCGCTGTTGTGTCCGGTTCGGTTCGACTCGGATTTGTCCTCGACAGGCTTCGGAAGCAGTCGACACGTAGGGGGCGTGTACACGAGGGGTCCCCCATCTGGTGCAGCGGGATCCTCGGCACCAGAGCAACCAATGAGCATTTCGCAAGATACCCTTTTGTTCGTGCCGCCTTCCAACGGCAGCATGGGCAGAGGAACAGAAGGGGGAACTCCACAAACAATGCAACAATGAACAATGGACAACGTGTACGGTGCACCTAACGTTATTTCTTTACAAGAAGTGGGGAAATGACACAATACTCTCCATCTGTCTTAAAATATTGAAATTATTATAGAATAATGGTAGAGTAAATCTAACCATGACATATGTACCATTCCACTGAATGTTACGAGTGTGTCTTTGATTTCTTTCTCAAAGTGTAATTGTACTCCCATCTCAATACTTAAGCGTTGATAGTGTCTTTTTGTATAACTGTAGCTTGTCAGCCTTGAATCACAGTCATAGTACTTTGCATTCATTAAGTAATACATCTCAGCTGTACCCCATGTTTTAAAGAGTGTACACACTTTTTTTTTTTTTTTTTTTTCTAAATATCAAAATCCCATACTTTTTTCTGGCAGTGTATGTTAATCCACACATAATATCCCTTCACCATGCTCTGTAATCCAATTACTTTCTCCAGGCACATCTGTTCACTTCGGTTCTCTCATTCTCTCTCCTGGGTCAGGGGCTTAATTTCTGATGTCATTTAATTGTGGCTGGTGTAGAGTTTAGCTAGACATAACATTAAGAAAATAATCCCTTCAGCATGCAGTATCACACACTGTACAAACTCAGAGAGGAAGTATGATGAAAAGGTAATGGAGGAAATGCTTCATTGTTCTGTAACTCGTCTAGAGATAATACCATCCACTAAAGAACAATCAGGTACAGAAACTGAAATGCGACAATACCATCTCTCCAAAAATTACTCTGTATACATAGAACAAAAATATTAGATGGTATTCACGCTATAACATATTTTATTAAATAGTTTTAGGAACAAGGAATAAAACATTTGTTGCTACTATTGGTATACACAATGTCTGGTCCAGGAATTTGTAGCACACTGTACTCAATTATACATATCTATGTATGTTTATGTACATATGCTTAAGTACATACATACAGTCAGTACATACATATATTTATGTATATATACATAAAGTATCTTCTTTCATTCTCAGTTTGTACTATTATTAACATGAAATAGGAAGCCATGTTAGAAAAATACAATATGAAAAAATTCTAGCTAACAAAAGTATTCCACCAAACTACAGATCTCAAAAAGAAAACATTTTCTTTCCTCTTAAATAAAACTGTAACAAAATGGTGCGCTTTGCAGCATGACGACTTGGATTAAATGCATAATTTCTTCCATACAAGCATTTCTTTGTCTAAAAACACAAAAATGGTACAAACAAATACATGAAAAAAACACTGACAAAGAAATAAAAAACTTGTGATATGAAAGACAAAGTATTCTTCAAATATCTTCCCCTTCAAAATAACTGAAAGGGAATTGTTTACGTGACACTCCCTGCAGCCATTAGTTAGACCCTGTCACTAACAGAGCCCAGATTACAGAACTACACCTGTGGATAAGATGGTTTCTACCACACCCGAGAAACATTTTCTCCAGCCCAAAATACACATTCTGCTAGCAATTACACTAAATTATACATACAATTATTGTACAGGTGTTCTCTTTAAGAAAGGAATTCAATACAATTTACATGTTTGAAAGTACCTAGCACTTGGCAAACTGGCATGGAGAGGCCACCAATTTAGTGTCTTCTTTACACATCTGTCGACACGGTTCATTTCTATGTGCTTTTTGAACTCTTTCCTGAAAAAAACAATACATTTTACAATCAGGCAGTTACAATCAATTTGAATTGCCAATTTGAAATCAATTTTGAATGATGCTGTGTAAATGTAAACGATTCTTTTCCACAGAACAGCACTTGGTGCACTTTAAAATTTAGGTCCAAAGTTTGGCATTCAGTTAAATACAATTTTCTCATATTACAAATACGCAACATGCTGTCCAAGCACTTTGGAACACAATGATATCTTAAAACCACTTAAAGCATTAGTCTCTGTAAGTGACAAGGTCTGTGTCTGTCTCAGACAAGAGAAATCATGAAAGGGCATTTTAGAAAGCACCCAGTGTCTTCCTTGCATACAACAATATTAACATCCTGATTTGAAGAAAGGAAAAAAAGGTGCACAAAACAGAGTACACAGATAGCATTTTCTGCAGTGCATGGATATATTTGGATAGTGGGAGGGTGTACACTATATATATATGTTTGTGTGTGTGTGTGTGTGTGTGTGTGTACACATATAAACACTGAATAAGCTTGTAACTTCTGTTCTGCATTGTGTGTATGTTGCATGTGTGTATTCTGAAGGCATTTCACAAAATAGCTCAAAAGAGCCCAGCTCCTCTTCTCCTCTATGTACAGACCCTTCCACCAACCTGTACAACCTGTCACATTCCCAGTTTCTAGTTTTGAAACTGCAAGACAGAAAATGCCAGTAAAATATTACATCCCTCCCCTCCCACGTAAACAATAAGTGCACATCAGCAGGAGCCATTTTCCATCCAAACATTTGGTTAAGTTTATGTTAAGTTTAGCCTCTCATTCACAGGGTCAAGTATGGCCATTATGTACAAATACGGGTACAGTAAAATTTCAGAACTTCAGATCTCCTCTTCCTTACCACCCATAAAGCCAATTCTCCTGTACAACACCCCTTTCAGCAATGCATATTAAAAACAATTATATTTAATTAATATTAAAATCTTCATTAGATATCCATATTTCTCCTTTGGCCCTGCCACCTTATGGGCAATAAAACATTCATATGCCTTGAATTCAGAAATTTGCAATGGCAAAATCCAGTTTATTCATGTATAGCTATGAAAAATATAAGGAATGACCAAAAAGCACTCATCTGTCCTTTTTTTAAGAATGCCTGTTCACCTGCGCAGGCTACTTTACTATTTACACTTACTAACAAATTTTAAAGTGTCCATTTTTAAGTCCTGGTATACCTCCCCATCGTTACTGCAGTTCCTGGCAGCAACTATCCTTTAAAAGGGCTTCTCTAATACTTTAAGCTACTGATGTGAGAATAATGCGGCAAGATACCACAAATGAGAGGACTCATAAGTCAGTGCCAGAAGCCAGGTCAAACTAATCATTGTGTTTTGCTGTGGAGAGCAAAAACCTTTTGATCAGTTAAGAGAAGTCAGTGATTGACAATGAATCCTCATTCTACCATCACCACTTCAACAAATAACTTTTACTTATTAGGATAACACACATATATATATATATATATATATATATATATATATATATATATATATATGAGAATCCAATAAATATTTCAGAAAAGACTGTATAAGACACCAATATGCTTCATTATTCTGTACAGAACACTGGCAAACTATAAATACATAAAAAAAAATGGTCATAATCACAAATACAGGTGTTATATATAGGTTTATCTTGTTCAGCAGTTACCTTTATGTCAGTTAAGCTAGTGACTTCTACCACATCCCATGCCCTGCTCTTTTTAATTTGGTGGGGTTTTTTGGTTTAGCAATGAGCGGTTGTTTCTTTTAAGTTTGTGTTCACATGCTTGAATCCCAAAGGAAGATATATATATATATATATATATATATATATATATATATATGTACGTAATTAGAAGTGGTATATGAGCAATATTGGCGCAAAGGGACAGAGCAAAATCTGAGCACTGCGGTCATGAAGGCTCCAAGGCAACAGTTCTGATTGTGGAGTTCCACCTCTACAGTAAAGATCATCTATCTCTAAATCCTCCTCAAAGCCTTACCGTTGTGATTTTCTAAGAACATTGAGTAGCTCACAGATCTGAAAAGTCCAGGGAACATTTGTGGACTATGTTTTGGACTTGGTGAATGAGACTGTAAATCAAAGCCTCCTCCAATGGACTTGGGAATCAACTTACTTTGGGAGTGGCATCAATCTACACACACTATCTACACTATCTACTATAACTGAAACTCTGAACAAAGCGGCCCTTTGTGCAAAGCATGACATTAATATAAGCAGTCATTAACTAACATGCCAGTTCTATAATAGCAAGGTCCTATCACATACCTGCAAAGCATTGCCTGTCTTCAAAAGTATTTGCTTTGTGAATGTCTTTGTAAAGATAATGCAATCTTACAAATATACATCTCAAATGAGGACAGTATTTTGGAGTCTGTACAACAGAGGGTGGAGAGGTACACAGACTCGTGAGGAAAGGTTGAGATTAATGCACAAACCAAATATCAGATTACTGACAACTTCATGAGGAACAATAACAATGTCATACTTATAAGATACAGTACATATGTGGAATTTTAAAGTTTGAGAACCAAGTAGGAATACAACTCTCCCATTTCCAAACCAGTATAAACACAGAAATCCCTCAAAAAGAAAAAAGTATTTTGTTTTTCAGCTTCCTATTAATATAAAACATGTGCATTTTCAGTGAAAAGCACTGTAAAATTGATACAAAGAAAAATCAGAGGATAGTGTACTGTAAAGATAGATAAATTATTTCTTTCTTTCAGTCTTACTGCCTGAGTGCAAAAGTTTTCAAAGTATTGTACTGTAGAATATAACTCTTTTGTTAGAGATGTTGCCCTTTTCACTGACTTTCACGAAACATGCACTGCCTTCCAACTCCCTGATTGTCGATCATAATTTTCATATCAGGATCAATCTGATAAAATTCCTCATATAATCTTCAATGCATGCCCAAGAATACTATCCTTGATTACTAACAGAACAGGTAGAGAACACTTGAGGATACCAATGTTGTGTAAATTCCTGCGGAACCCTGCAAATTACTGGCAGACTATAACCAGCTCTGATAAAATACGTGCTACTTTTTATGAGAAATTTCAGCTGTATCATTGTCTAAAAGGGAAACTGCAAATGAAAGACATTATCTGCTTTAGCTATTGATAATCTAATTGACCCTCAGTTAAAGACCTGGGGCTTTGACTTGTCCAATGTGTGAGTAACAGCATCAGTTCTGGTAGTGAACGGCTTCCTATTCTTGAGTGAATAAGGGATACTGTGAATAAGAATTTGTCTTTTGCAACCAGAGTGCTGGGGATTTCAGGACACATTGCAATAAACAGTAAAGCTGAACATTCTCTGCATTCATTTCGGCAACAAGTAGTGCAAAACAAACATTGTGATTACCTTGTGTTACTGCGTAAATTAGACAAGCTACTTGCATAAGCACGACCTCGCCCATTAGCATGCATCTAGCGCGTGTCTGCATGTGTGCCTGTGCGAACGCTTGTGCATGTCTGTGGGTGATGGCCTGTTTGTATTCTCTGCATTGTTGCTGCGTACTGACCCATACACTCCCACCCCCCAACTCACATGCTGTGAATGTTTGCTAAAAAAGTGCATCCAACCATTGCCATCTAACTCTGCACTGAAACTTCTGCCAAAACTTTCCTGCTAAACTTGTGCAGTAAAAAAGGGCACATGGAAAGAGGAGATTAGACAGGATTATGTATATATATTACATAATTAACTTCCTCTGTCTGATCCTGTATTCCTTGTACTGTCTTTTACTGCCACTCAAGCATGACAGACAGCTCAACCCCTTGATGTTGCCGTTCGGTCATCGAAGGCTGCAGGGGAAGTTCCAGTTTTTTCCCCCTCGTGTTTCCATTTCCAATATGCTGCCAAGGCTGTGACAAATCAACAGTCTCCCAGCTGTCTCAGTTACCTTGATTAACTCTGCATTACATTTTTGGATGCACAGCTAAAAATAAAGGCCTGTGACTTTTTTCTCTCTGATTAATAACTGTATTGTCAGATCTACTGAAAATCCAAGATAAAAAAAAAAAAAAACATATACATATTTTAGTGCCCAAAAGGGCATGAGGATATACAGTACATGAATTTACAGGGGTGGTTCTTGAGGAGCCATTGATACAAAGCAACACAGTTCAGCCGTTAAAACAGTTCTGTGATATTCAGTGTGAAGTTTAGAGACAGCAGAGTAATGAGGTCAAAGTGGCAGTGGCACCCCCAAAATGCTTTAACGGGACCACAATTACTACTAACCACACAACCACAGATTAACGTCACATTTTGTTTAAGAGACGGTGGATAGAGAAATTCAAAAACACCAAGAAAAAAAATTTGGAATGTGACATTGCGCAGAAATCTCTCTCCTGCAACCTCGCATGACGCCCCCCTCAACCCCCCTGTCAATCACTGCTATACCCCACTTTCCCCTCCCCCAGCTGTCCCACCCCCTCCCTCCCCTCCAAGACCCCGCTTCCGGCAGCGTCCCCGGACCGCCCCCCAGTTGTACCCAGCAAAGGTGGGGCTGATGGGAAGGTACTGGAAGATGCGGTGTCGGCGCAGGAAGTCCATGCCGAAGGGAAGGTCATAGCTGCGCATTCCCTCCAACTCAGCTGCGCTGGGGCCCGAACCCCTCTTCAGCTTCCTGATCCCCCTTTCCTCCAGTGTCCCTGCAGAGGAGGGAGGAGGGATAAAGAAAGGAAGTACTTTGTCTCATAGCTGGAGTAAAAGCAAAATTAAAGCCACCACTGCATATAGCAAGGGTAACCAACCCTACTTTGTGAGAGCTCCAGGTTGTGCCAATATTTGCTTTCACCTTAAAATCACCATTAAGGTCAGTAAATGGTGTAATCATCTTTGCAAACTGATTCAGTGCTGAGGAAAAACTAATCCTGCACTGCCTCTCTCTCCAGGAACAAGCATGGCTACCACTAATGAATAACTGGTCCTGAGTGAAATGTACAGTCATCAGAAACACAACAAACCCAATATTTGAGACTTTACTGTATGAAACTTCAGAGTGACAACAAAAAACAACCAAGAAAAAGAGGAAAAACAACACAAAAGTGTCACTCACCTGGAATAGTGTTGTCCAGCACAAAAGCCACAGAGCCTCCTACAAACATGGCTGTCGTGAGAAGCACATTGAGCACCTGGTCAATCTCCACAATACCTGAGAAAGAGAGAGTGAGAGACGGTGATTTCACAGGTCTCAATTTCTCAATTTCACTGCGGTGCTTCTGTGCAAGCAAAATTGGGAGGATTTTACCAAATAAAGAAATCTGTCCTTGACATGACATTGATGGGTATGACAGACTGTGGGTACTGGTGGTCTTGAGTTCAGATCGATTGAAAATAAAAGGCCACATTTAAATGCTCCTGTTGTTGTTGTCTGTGCTGTCTGCCTATTGGTACAGGTGTATGTTATCTTGGCTAACGTGCTTCATGTACAAATTTAACCACAGTGTACATAACATGGACTCACATAGGATATGTCACATGTGAAAATGAGCATGGACAGCAGGTTAAAAAAAATATATATATGAAAACATCCAAACAAAAATGATCGGATAATAAGTTTTCTAATAAGTGAATTCAACCGATAACATTGTCCCAGGTCTCTGTACCTGTCACGAGAGGGTTCCCTTTGAGGTAGCTGGGCAGCATGAGGCCGAAGAAGATAGAGAATCCCAGGACGAAGAGGTTTCGGGAAGAGTTGAGGTCAACAAACTGGAGATTGGAGAGGCCAACGGCAGTTATCATGCCGAACAGGGTGCAGAAGAGCGCTCCCAGGACGGGGTCCGGCAGAGAGGCGAATAGGGCGCTGAACTTTCCCACCAGCCCCAGCGCGAGCATCAGGGCTGCCCCGTACTGGATCACCCGCCGGCTGCCCACCTGAAACACACAAGTCAGCCCACTGCAAATACATGGGATTTTTGGAAAACATAATGACAAATATTTCATAGCTACATTTCTTTTTATAATTACATTGCAATGTCTTTAGACTGCAATCAGTAGTATACTTGCTAATGTACTGCAAGTATTTCAACTCCATGACTTGTTTGTAATTTGTCATAAATAGTGCCTGACTTTTGGAGTCTTTTTTAGAGTATTTTATTAGAAAATTACATTACCAAATGTTGTGCAGTTATTCCATGTCATAAGGAGAAACTAGTCAGGCCCATAGTTAGACATAGTTAGACCAGGCATCACCTTGGTGATCCCCAAAACCCCAATGTTGGGGCTGGAGGAGGTGGAGCCATTGCCTGTCCCAAAGAGGCCATCCAGGACACAGGACAATCCCTCTATGAAGATCCCCCTGGAGGGAAGGCAGAAGAGAAAAAACGAGAGGAGAGAGTGCATGTTAGTGAGAAGCAGATGGGTTAAACAGAGAAGAGGGAGCACTGAATACCAGACTGACATAGGCCATTACTGTCATCTTGAGGATGTTGAATTCCACTAATGCTAATGACCAATTCAACCATTTCATCTCTGAAATTGTAGTACATTTGGAGAAAGAAAGCAGACTTGAGCAGTGGTGACATTCACTGCTCATGAGAAAAACCATACTGATACAAATGGGTGCTGTGGATAAATCCACCACTCAGAGAGAATGCAGTACTTGTGGTCAATACATAGAGTGAGCCTTTAGACAAATGAGGTGCAGTAAGTCCTAACAGGCAAATGATGTGTACCACCTTTTTTACAGTCGTACGGGGGGGGGGCTCATCAACAGATAATGAGCAGTATCTGTTATTGGCATGTAGAGGGCGCTAACACAGATTGTGTGCAGTACATGTTGATAGTGTGTAGGAGTGTGGTAGCTCTGATTAGTATGAACAGCGCACTCCCAGACAGACAGCGTGCAGTACCTGTTGATAGCGTGGATGGGGGCCGGGGGGGCACAGGAGAGGCGGGCGCAGGCGTAGTAATCCCCGATGGATTCTATGATGCTGGCCACTACAGCACTCAGCATGCCAATCACTCCAGCTGCTGTCACGCTGGGCAGACCCCACTGGACTGTGAGCACACACACACATATGTTACTCTTATTCTCAAACTCACACAGACGCAAACACGTTATTGTTATTCTCAAACAACAGTTCTCATCACAGTTATTCTTACACACATTACTGTTACTGTCTCACATACACACATACATTGCTGTTACTCCCTTTCTCACTCACACACTCTCACACACACACACACACACACACACACACTTCTCCTACACATGTGCACACACAGAGTTAATCTTTCACTTGCCCTCTGCAGTTATTGATTCATACAGCACTGCTGACAAAGACACATAGCACTCCTTACACAGCCCATGCAAATATGGCTGCTCCAGACGAGACATCTCAACTGCACAGCAACACCATTACGATGCATGGCACTTTCAGCAGTGCCGCACTCTCTGTTAGACCAGGCCACTCACAGGGGTATGGGATCTTGAACCAGGGGGCCGCAGCCAGGATGCCCTGCCGTGCATCTGTGCGCGCATAGAAGCCATACCGGTCCTTCTCCGGGGGGAAGACGTCTGTCACCGTGAAGATAAAGCACAGTAACCATGACACCAGGATCGCCATGATGATCTGAGTGAGAGAGTGAAACACAGGAACAAAGAGAAAGATTGATCAGACAGGTGTTCTGGAACAGGCGGCATGCCTCACACTTCATGCCACAGCTTGTCATGGCCAGACAACAGCACATCAATGAACTAAATGGAATCAAAATCCATCAAAAACTGTTTTTTTTTTTTTTTTTTTAAATTAATACAGCAAATATTGCAATTCATCTTTTGTAAATGGGGTTACGATTGTTATACTCTGCTGATCTTTGTAGCCAGGTTATGTTATCATATCAATGATACACTCAAATTAAAACTGGATTAAGAGAGATGAGAGTGAAAATAAATCATCAATAGTAACTATAAAACACATGTAACATATGTTTGTGTATTATTTAAAATGCATATTCTTTTATAAAGTATATTCTTACTTCACTAGTGCAGTTTTGCTCTGAGAAAGAATTATATCTGTCCTTGGGTTGAAAACAAATAAAACAAACTTGCATTGAAGTGTGTGGCAGTCTCTCTCCTTCACAATATTTCATTTTTAACCTCAAGCAGCACAGCTGAATGTGTTTGGGTGTATGTTATATCTCCCACATAAGGCGTCTCATCTCCAAAATGCATCAGTTTAATCACTAATAAACATTTATCAAGAGAGCTGCTGTCCTCAGCCCTATTTTTTCAAACACCATCTTACTCAATGGACAAGGCGCCCCTTGTTCAAATAGCTGGATTCTGTCATTTGTATAGGAGTGCCAGCTTCTGCTTTTAAAGAGCATGCTACAGTTTAAAAGACAGAAAACATTGGCATGTTTGAGAGGCAATATCAAGACACAGTAAATCTCTACTGCCTACTCATTGTGCATGGGGTGACAGTGTAGTATAACCTATAATCATGGTGAGGGAAGTAGGCTTATAACTTGCAGGTTGCAGATTCTATTCCCAGGCAGGGAACTGCTGTTGTACACTTCAGCAAAGCCCCATGAACTGCTGTTTCAGTACATATCTGGCTTTATAAATGGATTGTGAGTAAACTATTTGAGTCTCAGGATGAGCCGAATGCCTAAATGTAAATGTATAGAGAGCAGGGCCATACTGGGAACATTTTGAAGAGCTGCAGACGGTAGGAGGTCCAGCCCTTTTTGGCCTTGTAGATGGGGAGGGGCAGCTGTACGTTTCGAGCATACTGAGAAAACAGCAGCACCAGGAAGATGGTTCTGGAAAACAGACAAGTCTCATTCAGCTGAAGCCCATTCTTCAAAACACACACACAACAGATAAAACACGGTCAAACAGAGATGGAAGTGCCTTTAAGACAGGAAATTACAGTCTCTGTTTCAGACAGGCAGCAAAAACACATACATCCAGGTCTACAGAAGGACATCACTGAAATCTCATAAAGACAAAAGTCTCCATATTAAATCTTTAATGGTGTCTGACTGGGGTTTATGCAACTTTTTATTAAAGTATAAATGGTATATTTTTAGACTCATATTGTATCCATATTGTAGACAGTCCTATGTATTGCATTGCTCATATCATCTCATAAGTCAGACTAAATGGGCTCCAAGTCATACAATACGTCTGTCCTCATACTTCCATTTAAATGTGAGTATCATGTTAATCAGAATGCGGTGAGTATAATCCATTTCCTTTTTATGTGATTTTCTATTGTAAATGTCTGTGGAATTTAATACAGCAGAGACTCATGAGAAAATGAAATGAATAAATTACTGTGTAAATGGCAGACCAAAGCACGGCTGGATGTGCAATTTCCACAACACACACAGAGCCCCACTGTTGTGCCTTCAGGCCCTCTCACAGCATGATATTAAAATACCTATGACTCCACCCACAGCATGGTGCAGTAATTCCCACAGTCTAACTAAAAACATAGCATGCTAAAACCCCACCCAGAGCAGGGGACCTGTAAAAACCAAGAGTCTAACTAACAGGCAACATTGTAGTGCTGACACCCAGACAAAGGCATTATAATGCCTGTATCCCCACCCACAGTAAGACATTCTAACACCCATAACCCCAACCACAGTAGGGCATTCTAATTTCCATAACCCCACCCACAGTAGGGCATTCTAATGTCCATAACCCCACCCACAGTAAGACATTTTAACACCCATAACCCCACCCACAGTAAGGCATTCTAATGCTCTTAACCCCACCCAGGGCAGGGTAGCATAATGTCCACAGCATGAAGTTATAACGGCCACAGCCACACTCACAGCATAGCGATGCCCCAGTGCTTTCCCGCTCGCTCACCAGCGGCCTGGAACCCAGAAAGACCGATGAGGGCAACGGTGGGGGTGATGGTGAGGGGCCCAATGTACTTTAGCAGGACCCCGGGGAGACCCAGGGCCCCGATGCACACCTCGATCAAGGACGACACGATGATGGCCCCTTGTATCTGAGAAGCGGAGGGTAAGGGGGGAGGAGGAGGAGAAGGGAGGGAAAATTGGGGGGAGGAGAGGAGGGCTTACAGATGGTCCTTGTTCTGAGAACTGACACCTAAACCAGGAGGCAACCCGGCTCTGTTCCATCACCCTGTCTCTAAATCCAATTTCACTAGGCTCGATTTGATTCCAGAAAGGCTAGCACTTGGCATAACAAGACATGTAGCAAAAGGTCAATGTGCGATTAGCATTGCGGTCACACCTCAAAACAAATCAAGAGAATGAAGTTAAGTGGGCGTGTACTGGGAATGACTGGGCTTACATTAGAGCTTCAGGAGGAATAGAAAGATCAGAGCAAGAGCAGAAAGACATCTCTGCTCCTTACCTCACGTATACGGGGGTGCCAAATGTGCTCTGTGTGCATCAGATCTGTGCTGTTATATACTGGGGCAACTGAGGGAGACACAAATAGAAAGATTACATCATTCACATTTCCACACACCAGCCCACTGCACACTGTGTTCTCTAAAGTAACGAGTGCATATACTGTCATATGAGAAATAAAAGGTGCAAATAGTTTTTTTTTCTTACCAAATGCAAATAAAATCAAAGTGTGAAGCCCAGAGATCTATGGAACCTGTTTTAACTGTTCTGATTCTCATCAAAGCTGGTATGCGTGAAGTGCGTGTAATTCGTACCAGAAAATTCATGAGGTGTGTGGGAGACGTGTACAAGATATGGTATGAGTGTATGTGGCTGTATGATTATGAATGTGTGCATTTCTATGTGTGGCCATGTAACTGTTTGCGTTCATGAATGTGTGTGTGTAAGTGTGTGTATATGTATGAGGAAAATACAGATGGAGAGAGATGTACCTGTGTCATTACACTTCCACTTCTCAAGGGACAGAATGGCACGGGCAGGGGCAAGAAAGGCAAAAGCACTGGCTTGGAAGAGAGGGAGGCTGCAAAGACAAATGCAGAGTGAAATTTATCCCCATCAGCATCCCAAAAGCAAAATTCAGACAATCAAAATATATGCTGGTTCATGTATGAGAACTATTCATATTGATCACCTTCACATATGTCATGCCACTATATTGCCACAAGGTGTCACCACAGACCAATAAAGCAGACAAATGTGCGAATGTCATGGGTTAGGGACAGATTATTTGAAAAGATTTTCTAGTTTTCACTTGACAAAAAATGACTTTTTAAATGTCTTCATGTTTGTCTTTATGAGGATTTTGCTGAAAGACAAATTGCTGGACGTGTATGATGATTATGGACAAATATAACTGAAGATGCTCTGCTTCTGGGTGGCACAGGTGGGAAAAGAGCCAGTTTGTGGTGCAGCTCTGGGTCTTGCACACATGCTACTGCTGCCTAGAGCTGGAACTCAATATTTGCAATGGAACACTCAGAGTGACTGCTCTTTAGTGTCCTCTCCTGGCTAAATAAGTAACTGCAAGATTCATGATCTCATCATATGTTGAGTTTGTGCTCGTTTCATGGTAAAGACCAGGGATTACAAACCTGCATGCTAAAAACTGAATAAAAATGTAACACTAATTTGTGAGGAGATCAATTCTCAAGATCACATTGGAAGGTAGATGCCATTCTTCCCATTGAGTGGTATATTTATGACTCATATTAACTATTTTGTAACAAAATTGTACAAGATAATACAACATTGTAGATAGTATTTTCTGTTTGCTCTGTTGTTGGAACAGGACAACAGCAGACAGTGACCAGTGCACTGGAGGTTTTATTTTAGGCAAACTATAGGCTTTTTTTGGGCTGTTTCAACAGGACAAAAAATTCCACCTTTTATTCATTTTAAAATAAGTTTGTTAAGCTGAGCTATGAAAAGGTAGTGGTACAGTTCCCTTGGAGTTGGTGAAACTGAAAGAAAGATCACTGTTGAAGTAAACACTCGACTGCGATCATGCCTTCAGTTGCTGTGAAAGACTAGGTCACTGCAGACTGCAATCTCAGCACCAGGCGCTGTCCACACGGTACTGATTGCACAGTGTTTCTGCTCCACCCATACGGCTCACAGGCCTGTATAAAAGCTGTGGAATTTCCTGCCAGTATGCACCAAGCTGAAACTGAATATTTGTATTAAAAATGAGTCAAATTAATCTCATTGGGAACTATATTTAAGGCTATTTGGGTGTATTTTTTAAACTTAAAAATATTTGAAACATTTGCCTGGGAGCCCTGAGATTGGGGGTTCGAATCCCCGTTTCGCCATTGCCGGCTATGGCCAGAGGTCCGCATTGGCGAGGCAACAATTGGCCAAGCTTCGCCAGGGAGGATAGGGGGTAAGCCAGCTAAGTTTGTTGGTCTCATTGCTATAGCGCCGACTCTGGTCATGCTGGGCACCTGTGGTGGCACAAACTGAGGGTACACTGACTGTGTCCATCCTCCAACGTCATAGATAGTGTGCGATTAGTGGTGTGGCTGCAGTGTGAATAGAAGCAATGTCATGAGTCATGTGTTTGGCCTCTCCTCCCAAATCTGGGAAAAACTTGGGGGAAAAAATCGGGGATAGAATAGGCCTATCTACCTCCATGCATTTTCAGTCTTAATGGGGGGGTTGGGGGGGCAGGTTGGATGGAGTGGCAAAATTTCATGGGTGGTGGGACAGCCGCCTATTCCTGATCAGTCACGGACAATATGTGATTGGTGCCACAACTACAGCGTGGAGAGAAACGATGGTCTATACGTGAATCAGCCTTATTCAGAGAGAAGCTGATAGAACAGGAGCTGAGTTTGAGAGGGAGAAAGGGGAAGAACGCAAAAAAGTTCACATTTTTCATGAAGATATAAAAGATATGAAGAAGCTAAATACTTTCCTTCCACATAAAGTACATTTTATGTAGCAAGAACAGGAAAAAAAGGGTACACCCTGTGCTGACCTCACATGGCACAGTGACTCATCGAATAGAGCCAGTTGGTCTGCATGCATCCATCCTGACATCCCCCTCAACCCCTCGCTCTCAGCCTAGCCTCTCTCCTTGTTACCCAGGAGACGAACTTACAATTTATCAACATGAAAAAAGTCATACTGACGTACGCATGCAAGAGCAAAGATACCATCTTTCCAGACCCCCAGAAACAATGATTTCAAAATGCGTCAGTGTCACGGGGAGGTTAAAATGAAATGGCCTTGATGTCGTTAAAAGAAGGCAGACCAAATAGCCCGGGGGCCTTACGAGCCAGCCTCGTCATATCACAGTGTCTGGCCGCCTGCGTTCACCCAGGCTGTGGTCAGACAGTGGAAGAGGCCTGAACAGATTAGGCAGTAAGCCATGCCTGTGTGACATTGCAGGTGCCGTGTGACATCTGCCCATGGCTTAAATGGTGGGTAATATGCAAATGGACCCACAGCAACAATAAGTGGACCCATTTTGGTTCAAACCGGGTGGCAGCTGGTCTGGCTCTAACTCGAGTGAGATGTATCCCATCCAATCTATTTCAACCTTCTGTTCAACAGGCCCAATATTTGTGAGTGTTTTCAACATTTCTTTCTTTTTTGGGTATTAAAGCATATGAACTTCACTTAGTGCCCATACATTATTTTCCAGGTATTTCCAGTGCACAACACTGACATGGTAAAGGGAAAGTACAGAATAGATTTCTAAAACATGAAAAATCAATCTTTACTTTCTACCAAACCTCCCAAAAATGCCTTCCCACATGCTTGCTGTTTGAAAATGGCTTAAATAAACTCACAACCTCTGGCCTCTTGTCTTGTCCTATGTTTCCATTAGTATCTATCATATATTTACAACTTAGCGCTTGATTTCACCAACTGTAGGAACTTATTCTTTGTAATTTACAAATATTTACAAGCTTTTTTGCCCTGCTAGAAACCGACTCTCAGCATGTACGTGTTCAAATGGGCCTGAAAGTACCTAACAACCTGAGAGTTTATGGATTTAAGTTGATGTACAATCTGAGCGTGTTCACCATCACTTTTCAACAATTGTCAAAGCATGCTAATGTGCTAGTGAGGGCTGTGTGTCTGTGGCAACTACTGTTTAAGGACAAGGTGAACAGCAATTAGAGACAAAGACATAAAAACAGATGAAGACAGAAAGAGAGATAAAGAGAGAAGTAAACAGAAACTCATAAGAACAAAAACTCAAAAAGGTTGCAGAAATGGTGTGGATACAATTAGGGGTTAAGAACACATTGAGACACATGTGTTCCTAAGATTGGAGCAGAAAAGTTTGCTTAATACATTTTTTTAAGGAGTCTGTCATAATTACAGACAATGTATGGTATTGACATGCAAGTGAACAGAAGTTGGAGCAACTGAGGAAACAGACAGATTTGTTTCGTACCGGCAGCCAAATGTGGTCTGCAGTAGGGTAGTGATTCCAACGCAGAAGAAGATGGTTCCAATGAGCTGGCTTGTGGCCCACTGATCAAAGCCTACACACATAGCCTCTGCGAGCAGGAAGGGAACAGCAATGGTCCCACTGAAGCAGGTCAGGTAGTGCTGCACACAAAGAGCAACCAATCAGAACCAACAGACAGGTCAGTTACCAATGTGCAGAGAGATGAACCAATGAAAGCCAAGAACAAAGAGATCAGATAGTACCTTGCACAGAGGAAAACAAAAACCAAGAAACACACACACACACACACACACACACACACACACACACACACACACACACACACACACACACACACACACACACACACACACACACACACACACACACACACACACACATATATATACAGTATGAGAGATATGTAAGACAGAGAGCAGATATCTTTATTCCAAATTTACACTTTCAATTTATTTATTTGTTTACTTATGGGAGTAAACAAAGTAAACAGAAGCAGTCACATTGTTAAAAACAGAATACTGGAGCACTGTGTGCTGCATGTACTTCCAAGGCTATTTTTCTGCCACTAATGCTTTGTGATGTGTTCTGTGAGGTTTTGCAAGCATGTGTGCCCGTGTTAATATGACCTTACCTGAAGGCCGAGGAAGATACAAAGGTACCAGGGAGGAGTGTCTTCAATGGTGTAGATCATGTCCATTCGTCTGGGGTCCACACTCTCAGTGCTGTCCACTGTCTCCGACAGAGAACTCTGCACAGTCAAGTTAGCATTACACTGTGCTCACCATAGTCTCTTAGTCTTCACATTTTTGTGTGGTGTATGGCAGCTTGATGTCCAAGTGCAAACGGTAAGAAGGGGAGAACTATAAGCACAACACAGACTTTCCATTACACTAATCAGCATGACAAAGTTAAAAGAAACCATGAAAAAATACATAATGGCAAAGGTGACTCAGGTGCTCACATGACCAATGCCTATTTGCGCAGATTAAGCATGATAAGTACAGAATTTCCAAAGAGCGCGTTTTCACTTCTGTTTTCAAGTAAATGAGATTACCATTTCATAACACCATGTTATTATCGGACCTCAATAGCCCTGAGGGAGCCCCTTTGATTTTCAAAGAGCACTCGAGCCACTCCTCTTTTCAAAAGTGTGACAAAGAACAGAAGTGCTGAGTCAAGATGACCAAGTTAAAAAACAGAGGACAGTGACAGAGAGAGAAAGAGAGAGAGAGAGTACATATCCTGAATTTGTAAATAAAATTTGTTTAAAAAATGTAGATATTGTGCTACTCAATGAAACCTGCTGTCATGCTGATGTGTCCACAGAATGCCCTCCCAACGTTAGAGAGATAATTCTCTCTTCTCTTAAACATATGCATATAAATTGTGGCAGAGATTCTGGAGGAATTATCGTGTGGCACAAGGAGGAACTAACTAAATTAATTGATGCAGTGAAAACAGATGACTTACCTATGGTTAAAAATAAATTTTAAAATCTTTCCACCTAATAACGATATGAAACTATGTGCAATCTACATCCCTGCATTGGATTCTCCCTATTCCAATGCAACCATTTTTAATGAACTGCACACACACACACATCTGCCCTTCCAGGCCCAGGGAAGTGTGCTGCCGTGTGGAGCCCTAAACGCCAGGACTGGTACTCTCTCTTACTTTCTCACTCCTGAAGGAAACAAACGCATCTTTGGCCAATCTCCTATGTACCACAATCCAATCACGAAAACCAGAAATAGCCAGGACAATGTAATTAATAAAAATGGTAGACAGGTAGTGTATCTCTGTCAAACCTTAGGTCTGTGTATCATTAATGGTAGGATCAGAGGGGAATCCTTTGGACGGTTCACTTACAGGTCAGCTCTTGGGAATAGTGTGGTAGATTATGCTATTACAAATGTGGACCCCTCCTCCATAAATGCATTCACTGTCAGGCAACAAACCTCCCTATCAGACCACAGTCAAATCATTGTATATATAAAAAAAACAAATGAGCCAGACAACATCCGGACACAGCCCAGTAAGTTGTACAATCTAAAACACACATACAGATGGGCTCCAAACAGTGTAGAAGAAATCGGCAAAGTTCTTAACTCACTTGAAATCACTGACCTAACAACTTTCTTAACACACAGTATGAATCTGACAAATCAAGCTTAAATCTGGCCATTAAGCATATTGAGGACATAATTCATAAAGCAGCCAAAATATCAAACCTGAAACTACATACAAATTGTAATTTAAACCACAAAAATTAAGGAAAATTGTTTTGATGATGAATGTAACTTAATTTGGAAAAGTTACAAAAACTGCCTAATCAAAAACTTCATCAACCCCCACCCAGATTTATGCTTGGACTACTGTGAAACATTAAAACAATACAAAATACTCTTCTGAAACAGAAAAAAAAGAGAACCACAGTAATAAAGTTGATTTAAAAAATTCAGGGAAATTTGGAATAATTTCAGTTTGGCGCAAAAACCTGTGTAAGCAGTAATCTGGGGAAGTTTGTTGCATCTTTAATTCAAGAATTATAAACTTCCATACTGAGCATAATGTCTTGAGTAAGAGTCAAATTGGCTTCCACCCAAAACATCGCACAACAGATCATATTTACACCCTATACACCCTCATAGATAAAAATGTTCACCAAATTAACAAAGGAAAAAACTTTGCATTCTTTAGTGACCTTAAAAAAGCATTTGATTATATTAGGCACCAGGGACTGAATTATAAAATACTTCAACTTGGTATAGGGGGTAAAGTGTATGGCATCATTAAATCAATGCACTTAGAAAACAAATGTGCAATGAAAATTGACAATCAAAGAACAAAATTCTTCACTCAGCATTATTTAATATTTACACTAATGAATGGGCCACAATGTTGGAGCAATCCACCGCTCCAGGACTTACACTACATGACACAGAAATTACATTTTTTTATATTCAGATGACCTGGTTCTGCTGTTGCCAACACAAGGGCTACAGCAGAAGCTGGCCATCTTAGAAACATTCTGTCAGTCCTGGGCCCTGGCGGTAAACTTTAAGACAAAAATGATGATATTACAGAAAAAGACCAGAGGGACTCATTTATAAAACCTTGCGTACTTTCGTGCCTAAATAGTTCGTACACCACAACCTATGAGTCTGCATACGCAACAAAAAATTCTGATTTATAAAACTTCTGTATGCAATACATATGCATGTCTTCTGTTGTAAATCACAAATAATTCTACAAATGTGCATGCATGAACGCACGTAACAACCACACCCTGAAATGCCCACATTTAAGCATACATGGTGCTCCGGAAGTCTAAATCAATTAAGCAAGATGTATAAATATGTGCAGGACAGAGCAATACATTTTAAATGCAATAATGGCAGCGAAAAGGAGAAAAAAGAAACCAGCACTGCCTCAATTAACATCATCCAATTAATACACCAAACAAAATTCCGGTTCTTATGAAAGCAACATAAAGCCTTCAGTTATGTAATGCGTGTTCAGAGGGGCATCTGTGTCTGTCATTTAAATACATATATAGATAGCCTTATGAAAGTGAAATAGTGCTGAGTTTGCAATGACTTGTTTTAGGTGGGTTTTGCCCATTTACCATATTTATTATGTTTTTGGTCAAACCAGTTCCCCAAAATGGAATTTGATTTTAGTATGGTGGATTGTTCAACCTTGGATTATGGTTGCTAGGCATACAGACATGAGTTAAATTATTAAGAACACAAATGAGCAGCCACATTGACTAAATAAATACTTTTATTTGTATTTCACACATTAAAGACAAGTACATGCATGTGCACTATTACACTTGACTTCGGCAATATAAAAATTAAATGATGAAATTAAATTATGTTTACATCTGATATACCACTTCGACTGTTTCTTTTATTAATCTATAATTTATCAGCCAGACATATTTTAGAGTTTCACAGTTACTTGAGTAATCTGAAAAAGTGCCCTACTGCTTCAACCGTAGTGGGAAAATGCAGGCAACGAGTGAATATGGCATGCAGGAAAACAAAATTGCAAAGGATTACAGATCAAAGTCCAAAAGCTGCTAATTAGATGTAACTCTGTAACTAAGGCAATTCCTGCTTTGGCTAAGGTGGCCCCATTGACTGAACGTAACCTGATGTAATGTAGCCTTACACAGTTAATGTACTGTTGGGGAGATACAGAATGGATGTTATAGAGTCTGTGAGTCAGTGTTCTTACCTTCTCTGCACCTTCATTCTCCTTTGTGTAAATGGCCATGAGCTCAGTGGCTTCAGTGTCTTGATCAGCATTGGCCTGGCTCACCCCATTCACCACGACCTACACAGAAAGTCGAACACACAGACAGAGCCGCTCTTATTAGCATACATTCACTGCTAACATGCATTCAATATTCACAAACACACACACTCATGAGCAGAGAAGCTGCCTCTGTTTACACAATACACACACACACACACACATTTTCATCCCTTTTCCATACCCAAAGTAAGCTGGACTTGTTGATCTCCCACTACCAACAGTGACATCGAGCACTCGCTTTTTTCCCCAAACTGCAGATGCATCACCAATTACAAACTGCCCTCGTGTCCAGCCATAGCTGGCAATGGCACAACCAGGACCTGAACCCCCAATCATAGGGTTCACTCTAGGCTTTCAGAAATCCTCACTGCCATTAAAATCATAACACAACAAATGGGAAACCAATTATAGTTTCCCATTTACACATTGCTTCATCTCTGGGTTGATGAAGGGAAGAGCTGATAAAGGGAACTGGTGAAGCAGTGCATAATTCAATCCATAGACAATGAGATTCCAAGTATTCCCAAGATGTTTTGCAATGGAATGTGGTAACAGAAAGACAAAAGGTGTGCTCCAGTAAGTGACAAAAATGAGGCACTCTTGTAACTTATTGGAACTGCTAATTACTTCATTAACAAATAAGATTTCTTTGGTTGGTAATCCACAACTAAAACAACCCCATTAAAATGGAGGGCAGGCAAACTTGTGGCATGATTTCAGGAATGCAAAGCTGAGATGGAATAGATTTTTCTTCAAGTGCTGCCATGGTAACATGAACCAGCATTTAGGGGTCTATTCAGACCCGCGCTCAGTGCAACTTAAGCACTTTCTTTGACCCACTGAGTGCCTTTTCAGTATCTGTTCGTATTCTGACCTTGAACTTATACGCAGGCTTAGAAGACTTGCATATTTGGATTGGAGATTCATTAAATTCAGGGCGTTTCTCAATAAAATACCCTCTAGGCGGGTTCAGACTTAGACTTTAGCAGATTTTAAGGGTGTGTATCCTACACGTATCACAACCCTATTTAGTCATGTACTCCTATAGATCAGACTTTGATATTAAATTATTTTCCAGAGTTACCATATTGCATGAAGAAAAATTACTACATATAACTACTAAGCTTTTACATTTGGATTGCACTGCATGATTGTTTAATACTGTATCTAATAACATATGTTAAAGCTATCCAAGTTTGAGAATAACAAAGGTAGAGTTTGTGCATGGCCATGTTACCTGTTTGTTTGATCTTTGAACTTTCAAAATTGAAATTTTCTCTGCTTCACTGAAGATTCTTGGTACAAGGTAACACTCCTCCAAGAAAAGCATTCCTGGGTCATCAAATTTTCGTACGGGGCATGTCATTTTCCAGGCTGAAGCATCATTCAAGATCCTATATGGGTCCTCCTACTTTTCTGTCTTAAGCTGGCTGGATGTGGCCACATAAACCAGGTCAGAATACGAATAAATGTTTTCTGCATAACTATTTCCACGGAAAACACCCTTCCAGGTCAGAATTCCCCCCTTAATGCGCACACAGTCATGCACAAATTTTTGGGGGGATTTAGTGGATTGATGCTAACAGAAAAGTGCAATCCATTTGACTGTCTCAACCATGTTGTACTTCAATGAAATGAGACCAAACAAGGAGACAGATTTTAACAAATAACATTTTAACTTGGTTTACCTAGGTTAACACAAACCATTAACAATCACGTTGTACATTTAAAAACATTAGATTGGACATTAGATTTATGAGCATTGTGAAACCAACAGCATTATAAGGGAGGGTAATGCTGTGATAGTGGAAAAACAGGAAAGGCACACAGGGAAGCAGTTAAGACAGGCAAATACAAGTGGTAGAGCCAACAGAGAGGGGTGAGGCACCTCAGAGACTGGGCGGCGACAGGTGAACAGGGTGCGCCAGCACCTTCGGTGGCAAATTGCCTGGAGTGAAATGACAATCACCACTTCCTTTCCTGTCCAAAAAGCCTGCTCAGTACTTACAATCAATTCACAGGAGGCTCATCTCAGCCAAAACAGCTTAAAAGATAACAGCTCAAATATACAAAGATTACAGCATCTGGATACGATTGGTAGGTGTGTAGAAGACAGGTTACTACATGGTGCATTTTTCCCTTGTGATGGCTCAGAATTCCATTGCTGGAGGTACTGCATTAAAACTTTTGACAGACAAGAGTTTGTATATGACAGAATGACAATATCAACTCCAATAGAGCTGACAAGATTCAGGTATGGTTGAATCTTATGAACCCTATTGATGAGATTCAATTTAGATAAGAATCTAGGAGTGTGGAAGAGGATACAGATTCAGACGCAAAGGACTGGGAAGAGGACACAATCATATTTAATGTCAGGAAGAGGTCATTCAGCTGGTCTAGGCTTGTCATTTATCTTCAACTGCATTGAATAACACTGTATTTACAGGAAAGAGGAAGAATGTACGGATACAGAGACATGGTGTTTACAGGAATGGGGAAGGGGATACAGATGTAGGATACAAAGGAAACAAACTGCTGAATTTACAGGGCTATGTCATAGGGACTGGCATAGCAAGTGTGCAGTTAGCTTGGCAATATGTCACTTGGAAATGCTCGTGTAAAAACTGTTGAGATACAGGAGACAGACCTGAAAGATGAAGAAATGCACTTACAGGAATGGGGTAAAAGTCCGCACCATGTTTGGTCTCCTCTTCGTACTTCCCCCCCTCTCCTCCTCCAGAATCCATGTTTTTGGAAGTGGTGTTCTTCCCCACACCCATTCCTCCACCCCCCGGCTCTCTCCCGGGCCCTTGCCACGCCCCGCCGCTCTCTCTGTCCGGTTGTAAAACTGCAGGCCTCTCTTTCAGCTCAGTCACATGTTCCAAACACTGGTCAGCGGGGTCATCTGGGGTAAGAGAAAGCAGTTCCATCCATCGATCATTCACAAGGCCCTCACTCTTTGCTATTGTTTTGCAGTTGCCCATTTCTGGCTTGCTCGACACTTGGCACAGCCAATTGGGGGTCTCGACAGCAACGTCCTGCCACTCTGTATATGAACTCAAAACCTTATGGTCATGGAACCTGTGACCTAATCACTGGTAAGAAGAAAGGCACAGATAATGTACGTACATAGAGACTGCTCAACCCAACTAGACTCCAAGCCTCTGTTACACTATGTGAGTACAGTAGGTAAGTTTCTGCCATACCAGTAGAGTTGAGAGATATGTGTTCCATTAATGCTGGGCAGGAAAGAATCTCACATGGATTAATGGATACTCATTTACTATGCTATGTAGTTCAAGTACAGTCACAGCAAGGCAAAAAACAGCACAAAATTTAATGTGACCCAAAGGAATGAGAACTGGGGGCTGGGAGAAGCAAGGGGGAGGGAGGGGTAGGATAGGCAAAAGGTGAAAAAGAGGGGAGAGAACAAGAATAATCATGGCAAGAGACTATACAAATGAGGGGAGGAAACAAGAGATAGCCAGGCATAAGGAGACAGAAAAGGAGAATAGGAAAGGGACCGGAGTGCATGGAGGCTTCATTATCTCTCTGAAGAGGTCTGCTTTTAATTTCTGGTGTCATGTCAGCTCCTGTTTACTTTCCTTTGGCCCTGAAGTTTCAATCACTCTCCCTACCATCCTGCAACATCACACCACCCTCTGCCCTCCCCTCCACCTCTTTTCTTCTAATAATGTACCCATCCTTGGTTCCCTGTCTACCCCATTCTTTCTCTTTCCCTCCATTTCCTCTCTAGATGATCTCCACATCTCCTTAGCCCTCTCCTTCCCTCCCTGCCTCAGACCCTGGGCTGCTCCCTGGGCTGACGCTGTACAGGAGGCTGGAGTGCGGAGGCGAGTGTAAATACCCTCGTGTCCGGCTAAAATAGCAAGGAGTGACAATGGCGGGAGGTACCTAGTTCACACATTGCTCCAGTCAAGCGGTGCCGCGGTGCATCTGTTTGAAGTGGGGAAACTAGGAGAGGAGAGGGGAGGGGAGGGGAGGGAAGGGAGGGTGAGAGTGTGAGAGAGAGAAAGAGAGAGAGAGAGAGAGAGAGAGAGAGGGAGAGAGTTAGATATGAGAGAAGGGGGGGGAGGCACAGGGAAAGGGTGAGAAAGGAGGGGCAAGACATGTTAATTAAGCAGCCAAAATCCATTCAATGAGCTGCAGAGACTGACACTGCTTGAAGTTTTCAGGTTTTAGTTTGGCCTCACCATGAAGATTGTGTTTTCAAACCCTGGGCCGGTTGCTTGTATCCTTTTAAAGGGCTTTAATACAAGGGCAAATTCAGTGAACAAATTCAAGAAATAACCCTCTGAAAGAATGTTGTTCTGGCTGGTTCAGCCCTGAGTATGAGTGAATACAATTATTTGACAAAATTAAGATATGGTTTTCCAGTCTATGTTGTACTGGATATGCTGAAGACTGCATGCGCAGGAATGAGGCTCAGGACTGCATGTGTGTGAGTAATTGCTTCTAACACCCGAACCACACAACAGAAAGACCTGCCATCCATTAGAATGTGCCCAGATGAAAAGTGATTGTCAGTGCTTTTGCCCTTCAGAACTGGGGTTTCATTTTCTACAGTCAAAGAAGGTGACCCATATACAAAAATACTGGTATGAAGATTAAATTGTAAGTATAGTTGATGGGGTTGTAAAACAGATGCCTTTTGCCTCATGTCCTGCTAAAATATCTGTTTTCCTCTAAAGAAAAGCACAAGTATAACACTAAATAACTGTCACACAAATAACATTCTCAGTCCTGTTACATTTATTACTACAGTGTTAAAATGTTCTCATTTTGTGAATTACGTACAGGCTAGTTTGCAGTTTTCATCTATTATTTATCTTGCATCTGGATTAGCAGATCAGGGATCTTTAATGAGTCTGTACAAAACATATGCATTTGCATTACTGTCTGCCTGCAATGTGAACTCACCCACTTCACTCATCTTCAAAGCAAAGCTTTCTTCCTACACCCCAAATGCATCAAAGCATTTTCATTTTGATAGCAAATAGAATTACTCACATTAATCCTAGATAGCCCTCCCACAGGTATGTTTTTAATGTTACATTACATTACTATGTTTGCCTAGCAGACATTCTCATCCAGAGTGACTTACATTTCCATTCACGTCCATGTATACACCTGGGTATTTTAAGTTAATGATTCAGGTTAAGTACCTTGCTCAAGGGTACTTCAGCACAGTCGCATCTTTGATTTGAACATGCAATATCCTAGCTGTACACCCAGTTCACTCAGCAGCATACCACACTGAGATGTTATTTCTCATGAATGTGGTCCTAAGCCATTATTGGCCTGGGGACACCGTCTTGTCTCAAGATTAGGGCCGTTCCCCGTACCAGCACTGAGCTGTGGAGTGTAGGCTGACACACAAGTCTAACACTCCCTCCTCTGGGGCTCAGCCTTCAAAGCTGTGCACAGGCGTCTGTCACAGGGCATGTCACAGAACCGAAGTCCTGAAAGACTCCTCTGTTGGCATGCTTCAGAGGAGGTGTCGTATAATTGTCTCTTGCCTAAGGGAATGTCTGCAGCCATCCTTTTAGAAGATAAGTCATAAGACTGCCTCAGCCTTTCAGCTATAGAAAACTGCAGATCCGGGGTGGTTTTTGTGAGTATGCATGCCTCTGTCTGTGTATTATCGTCATACCAATCCACACTGTGTTTAACAATTATCATGGGTAATCCATGAATTTTACATGCATTTTTACTACTCTTCCATCAATTACCTACACCTGCTGGCCGCTTCATCCAAGCTTGGGTTGTGTTTGGGGGATGCTGAACTCATCTCAGGCTCAGATAGACAAATACTTATTCACAGCCCCACCTGTGGGTAATTTAGCAAATCCCATCAAACCCACATGTCTTTTAACCATGGGAAGAAATCAGAAAGTGTAGAGAAAATCCATGTGAACATGGGGAGAGCATTCAAAATCTAACCATGGAGCACCTGAGTGGGGTTTGAACCAATGTCCTTCTTTCTGTGAGACCATAGCTCTACCCTATGGGCAATATATTTTTTAATGTGAAATGCATCATTAGTGCCACTGCAAATTAAACAGACTGACAAAAGTCATTGTTTTCTGTATTTCCAGCAGCTTTCTTTTCATGGCAAAAAAGATTTTGCTATAATTTAAATGCATGTGCACACGCACGCACACACACTCAACATACCCAAATAATATCTCTTTCTAACAGAAACATATTATCCTTGACAGATAAAGTGGGTATCTATAATCATATAAGCCAAGATCAAGTTCCCTACATAAAATTCAAAATCCTGAATGATTCAAGTATTAAAATTGAATCGTTTAAGACCATATCCGAAGACAAGGCTGGCCTTAGAGAGTCAGACGAAATAGAAAAGAAAAAAAAATATAACAGCCTAAATAATATTAGTGAATCTCCAAATGATGCCACACAGGCCATCATGAATAGTTAGGGGTGCAGTGGAGTTTCAGAATCTGACTACTGTTCAGGAAAAGATTGTCAGCTTGGCCAATAAAGCAGGTTTCAACAGAAACACTGAGCTCTAGTCTAATTATGTGCGTATGACAAAGTGCACAAATGTCAAAAAGGGGGGTTTCACACTCTGTAAGGAATAAATATAGGTAATTCATTCAGGTTATTTATTGCATGAGCAGTAAATATAAAGTGGAGGATAATAAAGCAGATTTAACTGACACAGATGATGCAACCATGCTAATGCAGATGATTTCATCCCAGTAATAAAAGATTTGAAATGTCTTTTCCCCTGTTGCCAATAATTTAACTGTCTGGAAAGTACTCCTCTTAAGTTAATAATAAATACTGTTTTGTTTAAAAACTTTGTGGGATTACTCTACATACTAAATTTTTCCTGATCAGCCATATACCTGGTGGAAATGACGATTTCAAAATAAGGCACATGCTCCAAAAGACGAAACATATGGTCTACATACTGGTGAACAAGGCAAGAAGCTCAGCAGTTCTGAGAGAGGATGTCTGCAGTTACAGAAGCTCTTCCCACTATGCTGAGGTCATTGTTACCCAAAAGAGAATCCTTGGTTGCTAAACTACAGCGTCCCAGCAATATTCTAGGGCAATGGGCAAGGGACAGCGGTCCTTATTGGCTGAGACTGGTTCTGACCTGAGTGAGCAGCAAGTCTGCATGCAACCCTAAATGTCTGTGAAATTTGAAAGGAGATTTGAAATTCAAATTAGATCAGATTATTTCACTGACAAATGAAGACTTCAACAGGATGGTTCTTGGGAGATGCAGGTGCTCCAGTACCGAAAATCTGGCCTGAGGAGAGGAAGGGTCCGTGCTCGATTGATGTGTGGAGACTATAGTCAACCAGCTTTGCATACTGTTTAGTAGCAGCTTTGACACAGGATGAGGAGAGGTAAAAAAGCATGCGTGTGAGAGAGACAGAGATGCACTGATAGCCGTGTTCTTTATTATGTTGAAGGCACAGTCACACTCCTTCACAAGGGCAGAGGATTGTGGGGATATTGGCCTGTGAGGAATTAAAGGATGTTTAATCAGTAACAAGCACCATTATGTGATTTTTCTTATATACTTGGCTTCCCACTCACAAACAACTTTCATTATATTAAAAAAAAAAAAACAATCTTTCCTACTTCATCTCTTCTTAAGACATTCCATTTGTTTCTTCAGTCCACTTCTGTTCCATGGTTAAATTACATATTGTATAGAGAAATTAAGGATAGTTCAAAAGCACACATCCGACAATGTGGGCAATCATACAAAAAAAAAAAAACCAGAAACAGAAACTTGGGCAAAGTGAATATATTTTGTTATGGATCTTTTCCCGAATGCCCTCCCCTCCACGCCAACACTATGCCCAACAGGGCACCAGCCTGTGGGACTCCAGACCACAGTAGGCATTGGAGAGGTCTGGGCTAATGAATACTCTATTGCAGCACCCACAAGTACATTGGCCAGACATGGCATTAGGGAGCCTCTGGATTTATCATGTCTTAGACCATGTTCATTTTGAATTCCATTGAAGAAAAGTCTGCATCTATTTTCCTGTTGATTGATACCTTAAAAGAAAGGCTGCATCATCAGTTGAGGGCTGTCAATGTTTCATGGCTCTGTGACTAATCTACTATCTGTAAATGTGTTATTGATTTTAACAGCACATACGCTATAGTTTAGTCCCCCACTGGCCTCCAACACCTCTACCACTCAGCTGTTTGGCAGATGCCCAATCACAACAGCATAATCTCTGCCAAATAATTCACTAAATCCAGGATGGTCAAAATCCAGTCAATATACACAGAATGACAATTTCTGCCATGCTTCAATGGTCTATAAAATCCTATTATCTTTATGTTCTCTGACAAGTGTTTACAGGTTATTTTTTACTACACTGACACATGTGAAGAAGGGGAAAGTTCAACATTTGCTGGATTTCCATGGCCCCCTTTTCATACTCCAGTTTACATGGCAAGCCATTAAGCCAAGTACTTTCTCACATTGACAAAGACTTTAAGATGGTTAAATCATTTTTTTAAATAAAATCTAGTTATTTTAACAAATTATAATTATTGTTGTTTTTGTTATTTTAATAAACATCCAATGTCAGTAGTAATAAATATCAAAATCATTCCTATCAGCCAGACAAGCTTTTAAGTTACTTTTCCCTGTACAAGTATTTCCAATTGACACTGGACAACTACTGTATTCATATCAAAAATACAACAGTCATTGTTTCAGTAACTCAAATGCATCAGATTGAAAGAAAAGATGTGGAAGGCTCAAATCAAAGCAATTGGGTCATACACAACAGGTAAATAAAAGCCAGCTTTCCCTAGCAATAGGGATTTTTATAATTACATAGCACCTTCTTCAGTTTCTCTACCGCCTAATTATGACCTGCACCTTAGCTTAGGACAATGTAGTAAACTGTAAGATGAAAAGCTTGTTTAAAGTTTTTGTGTTCACCTCACCCATGCTTAGAAGACAATTGTTTAGCCAGGTGTTATATCCTGGCCTTATTCCAAACCTGCTTCTTTCTAACAAGCTGTCAAATCAAACACCAAGAATAACTGACAAAACAAATGATTAAATATTACCCAAGTCAAACAGCAACAAGATTTCCCTGCAAGTTGATCTATGGTACAAGCACAAACCAAACCCAGCCCTGCTTAACTTCAGACATGAGGCACTGGGCTTGCAAAATGGTACGACTGCTGGCTGAAGCAAATATGCATAAAATCACAGTGTGAATGAATCTCTGCTTTCCATTTTGTTCGAAACTGCAGAGAATGTTGTTTTAGAAACTGTGACTTTTACATAAAATGGATTTTTGTTTGACTCTGTGCCTAAGGCAATACAACTAAGGCTGCCAAAACAACTTTCATTAAGATATTTACAACAATGACATGACAAGCACCGGTTTAGTATGTTTATCACACTAATATGACATGACATCAACTGTCAGATTTACACAGCTAAATATTCTCCTGGTATTAAGGTACGGTATTGTTTATTAATGGCTATAGGCTATAACCAATTCAAGGGCAGATTATGCTTAGTTTCCAGTATTCATGTCAATGGCAGTATGTGCGGTACATTATCATTGTGAATTTGGCCACCCCATGTTTAAGATTTTTGTTACACATCATGCTTTAACTACTGTCTTATTAAAATAATGTCTCTGTTTTTCCCCCTGCAAAGTTCAAATGATTCTGTACTGCTCAGTGAAAAAAACCAGTTGGGAACTTTGCTTCATGACTTAAACAAACAGCATAGTGTGTCTGCACATTGCTTTCTTTGTTCATACGGAAGACTGCCACCTACTGACCAAATGACAGCCTTCGGCTAAGGAGGTGTTCCTTTCAAACATTTACCAAGCCCCCATCCCCTACAGTGGACCATTTGGCATGAACAAATATTTTACTCACCTAAAGCTAGTCATTAATCATGAAGTACTTTGATCTTCAACGGTGGAAATCATTACGCATGTAGAGACAACATCAGATACAGGGTCCAGCACCTTATGCACTCTGGTTCAATTTCCGCTTGTACCAGTGTGTTCTCCCTCTGTATGACGCATCTCCCTCTCTCTTCCCGATATGAGACTTACCTCATACCATCCACCATTCTAGTGAATGGGACAGTCACTTCCTAATCTCTCAAGCAACATTTAAATTAAACTATAAAGACATAGACCAGATGCAATGTTCAATGTATTAAATGTGTTCCCTTGATATATGTCACTCTCCATATCCCAGGCAATGTATGTCCGCAAGACTAGTGATGAAACCTAATTAGGATGTTGTTCCAAGAGCAGAGGACATTTGAGCAAAGCTTTGTGTATACCTTATTTACAATTAATTATCTATAGGTTTGTGATTAAATCTGAGTACAGACAGTTCAAGAAGAATAAAAAACAACAGAAAAATGAATTACCTGACAGGCCAAAGGACTGCATCTCATAGAATTACAACAACCACCAAATATGGGCAGACATATTTTAATTGTAACACTTACACATCATCTAAACAAACATTTGTTACTTTAGAACAAAATGAATTTCAAAGAGTTTTATTTAATTAAGTGAACTTTCCATTTAGACCAGAACTGAAGTTCTAGAAAGAAAAAAACAAAGACAATGTATGGTGGTTCTACAGCAATTCATCTCTGAGCCTTTATCTCTGATGAAACATTTGAGTTGTTTTGGGTACCAATAGTTCTGACTATAATCATGTCAGGAACAAATTAATCCAGGGGGCCTGTGGAGATCAATAGAGGTCAAAGGTCAGATAATGGAGGGACCGAGCTGACGAGGCCACAGCCTGCAGCAGCACAGGGGGAGGGGGCTGGGAGGGACAGATGAAACCCACACACCAGCACTGTCACCGAAGGCAGGATTTAGTTACTGCAGGCCACCAGATGAGGCACCTTGACACAGCCACAGAGCCTGCACTTTGCCAGTGATAACAGAGTGGCTTTGGCATGCTTCACATTAAATCAGCTTCAGTGACTGCCTCACCCCGACTCTCACAACACACTGTGATGAAAGCACGCATGCACACATAGTCACACGAAGGCAAAGTCAGCTAGTTTTAAATGCACATGCTCACTTTGACTATGAAGAACTGACAAATACACATCATTTCCAGTGTTCCAAACAATGACCTTAATTCTATGATATCACTTTGACCAACATGCTTGCTAAGCAAATCCTCTGTAAAGAAGAGAATGAGACAAAAAGGTATCCCCAATTTAAGAGAGAAAGGAAAATTACCATCCTCTCTGTCAAGGACCTATTATTTAATGTGATGTAGCAACGGAGTCAGTGCAAAAGATGACTCTGTGCTGAGTAAGTCTGTCAGAACAACTAGATCAAGCTGCAAGTTTCCACTTGTTCTGGGTAGTCCATTTAAAAGACATAGCCTGTAGCTCATCTCCTTTCAGTAAGCAGGAACCAGGCACAAACACAAGATCAAGTAAAGGTCTCCAAACACTTAACTGAAAGGTCCTCCTGCATGAAACTGCCAACTTAGTGGCAGCAGTATTCTCCTTTTTTTTAATTAGTTGCTCCCAGTCTTTCACCTTTGTTCCCACCCCCAACTGCCAGTCCTGTTCATTTACCTTAATGATTGGTTGGGCCTTAACCTTCAACAGTAAAGGAGCCATAATCATGACCGCCAGTGCAAATTATCCTTTGGCAAGTGGATGACCTGTTGCCCATGTGGGCTTACAGACAGTCAGTGCATACCATGCTGTCCAGTTTGAGCAGGTTGAAATGCAGTTCTTGCCAACCGGGAAACCCATTTCCCAGCACTACGGCTACACTCTTCTCCATGTCTACTTCAAGCAAATATTTATTCTCCTTGCTCCCCCTGAGTGTCCCATGAGACTTGTGCTTTGCCACCTTGTAACCGTGGCTGCGAAAGACCGTCTGGAGATTACCTGCTATTTTCACTCATGTTCCATTTGCTGTACAACACGCAACATCCAAGCTCAATGCAATGCATGGCAATAAGATAATCCTCTCTGTGACATAACTTTTTTATTTCTTTCTCATAAACTTATATCTGTCAATAAAAGCCAGCAAACTGTTAATGATGCCATGTTACTGGACATTGCAAATTCCCCCAACGCGCCCCAGCATTGGGGGGGGGAGGTGGTTGGGGGAGGGTTCTCCTCACAAAGTGTATCAGTGTTGCACGAGTGTACAGCTGCTAAATGACTCTCCTGGGAGGATTTATTCTCTGCGCCAAAGAACAGCAGCAAAGAAATGCGCCTTGTGGGGTCAACAGCCATTTTATTTTATTGGATTGCAATTACACATTCGCATCAGGGTTACAAAGGGTTCATTTTATTCTGTTCAATGGAGTCCACATATAAAGCCTGACCTACTGTGGGGAATGAGTGAGTAAGGGAACACTCAATCTCAGATTCTGACCAGCTGAATGAGAACAGACAGTGCTATGGCATGAATGCTTTGCACTATTATCATAGTTTCAGCTAGAGGGCAGTTCTAATGAAACAGATTCAAGAAGCACAGCTTACCTGTTCACAAGGAGTTTCACACTCTCAGACCATAATACCATGACACACTTCTACAGTATCTCATTATTGAGTCAGTGCAGTCTAAGCACAATGAACTCCACTGATATTGAATTACAGAGACAAATTACAGAAAGGTTTTCATGGCAGTTCTTCAAGGTGAATTATGTTTCAATAACAATGTTTTAAAACATTAGTACAGGCATATATGTACTGAAGCAGCTTTTACAGTCTTGCAAAAGATCAAAAAGGTAAGTACTACAGTTAAAATTACAGTAAAGAGTTACATTAAAAGAATAACTAAAGTAGCTACCATACATCACATACAACTTTAGAAGATGCTATGTTTTAACCCAC
This sequence comes from Albula goreensis, assembly GCA_022829145.1. Lineage (NCBI taxonomy): Eukaryota > Metazoa > Chordata > Actinopteri > Albuliformes > Albulidae > Albula > Albula goreensis. The sequence goes on along the minus strand of CM040744.1, from coordinate 30,128,320 downwards.
AGGGGACCTACAGTAAAACACTGGGCCCTTCCTCCTACATAAAAAATAAAGTGAGAAGGGGAAAAAGTGATAAGAAAATAGTGACTGAAAAAAAAAAACTAAGCAAGAAAGGGGAAATACTTTGGTCAAACAAAAGCACATTGTCAATAAACAACCTATTGCTTTTCATGAGGCTTTGCTAATGGAAATGGTTTTGGGCAGCAGTTTGTTTAAACCTAGCTTTTCTGAACCATTAAACACCACTTACACACAGGGGCACTGATGTTGTCCACCACCAAAAACATGCTCTCCACATTGTCTAACACTTTCTAATGGGGCAGGATACATGACCAAAAATGGAGCACATTAAGGTGAAGTTCAGTCATTGAGAGGTCACTGTCCTACAGGTGTTCCACCTAAAGATTTCGCAACTAAAAACAGATGGAAAATAGCAAACCTTCACTGTACATATTAGAGGTGAAGTAAAATCATGACACTGAAAAATGAGGGCTCGATTTTGCTTTGGCAAATGTAATAAATTAAATATACCCAAAAAACAGTCTTGAATGAGTGTGTGTACAGTACATCTGTATGTTTGTGACAGTAAGAGAAGAGTACAAGGCTGTGTGTTCCTGAGTGAGGGTGATGGAAAGAGGGAGGGGAAAAAGAGGGAAAGCATGTGAGTGTGTGTATGTGAGTTGATGGAAGACAGAGAGAGAGAGAGAGAGAGAGAAGGAGAGAAAGGGAGAGAAAGAGTGTGTGTGTGTGTGTGTGTGTGTGTGTGTGAGAGAGAGAGAGAGAGCATATAAAAGGAAGCTATGAGCAAGGTCAGCCGAGAGGATGAAAAATATTCAGTCACAAAAACGACCCTATGGAGACAGGAGAAGTAGTCAAGGACATGGTGATGTCGCCTGATTATTCATCCAACATGGCTTCAATGCTAGGTGAACACAGCAGGCCTAATTCCTGAACAAAGGACCCTCATGTATACTCACTGATGGGAATACAAGATTCAAAATATGGCATGAGCTGTACACACAGATTAGTTGATAAGTTAACATGCTCCATGTATAGTGAACCAAGAGTGAATAGTTAGGTAGACCTTGACACTGAATCAAAATCCATCTACTGTTTTCTCCAGTAGTGATGCTGTTACATTGACTGCAGGTAACTGAGCTGCAGTTGTTCTGCGAGTTGAGTAGCCTACTTTCACACACATACACCCACACTCAAGGCATGACAGTCCCCTATCATACAAGAAACAACACATACACTTATGTGTTATATATGGTGAGCATCAGAATATAGCAAGTGGATGTAAAAGTAGAACTGTCATCTCCCAACATTCCCTGTCAGTCAAGTGCAATTCGGGGAGAAATATGAGACGCTGCATTCTATTGTCGTTAATAAAACATGCTTAGCCTTCTGTATTTTCTGCTTAAAGGGTACCAGTTAGTTTTTCATTCTTTCATAAAACTATTGTAAAATTGTAGAGACTAAGCATTCTATATTCCATTCCAAAGGGCACTAGTGGAACACTGACACTATGGTGTTGAATTTGAAGGTGCTGAAGTAACTGCAACTGCATGTCATGGACGTAAAAACGTTCCAGCAAAATAGAAAAAAAAACAGTGTAAGATTCTCCTGTTACTGAAAAGTACTACCGTCCACTTTAAAACGTTCACTAATTATTAACATCAGGATTCAGCGTTTGCTTCGTGTTCAACTTGCGTGGAATACCCAGGAATTGTGCTGCAACTACGTGGACATTTGTAATGATTTACAGATCTTTGCATTTACATACATTAACAAATTCCTTTTGACGCAAACACATTCTTCATTCTGAATGAGTGTATCGTCCATGCTTTCTGCGTTTTAGAGGCCGTGTACAGGTCTCATTTCAAACTGTAAGTGTTTTGGCAAACCATGACAACTTTGTTTCTTCATATAGCATATGTTATGAAATGAGACAGCGTGCGACGAGGGGAGAGTTCCAGATTTCACATTTACGGTTCAACCCCACAAAGTTACAACACCGAACCACAACGCTATCCTCATCACTTGTCAAAACAAATATTTGTCCGTTTGATACATTATATGTAAGCCATTTCAGAATTGGGGGCGACAAGTAGGCTAGACATTATGAACCAGTCAGGGAGCTATGACAGACTACATTGTTATGTATAGATATCTGTCCTATGCACCTAAGCACTTCTTGCACTAGCTAATTCGGTGGCTCCAAGGTGTGTGTGGGTATGTTGCACCTGCCAGGAAAGCGAAGATATGTTTGGTAGCTCGCTTACGTTAGCTGACCTATTACGCGCTTTCCATATTTTGGTATACATTGGTGGACATGTTCTTTTTGTGAATCGCTGTGGGATTCGATGGAATTAGTAAAAGGTACTGGTTAGCTAATGTTCAAAGGGTATTGTTCTTTAAGGCAAGCGCTTAAGTAAGCGGACTTGCCAAACGGTGCGCAATTTGTTATTATAGTCGGATATTAGTCGAGTCCCCAGTGTTCACGCTCAATGATTAGCTAACAGCGGAGAGCACACTGAAAACGCGGTCATTCAAGAATATGCGAGGTCTGTAATACATATGTAAGGGATTTTTCAGCTAGATTGCTATACACCAGTACACACTATCCAATATTTGTGGTGACGGAAACTGGATTCAAATAATAACTAAGGTAATTCACATTGTGAAAATACTTGGATAGTTATCTTGGTAGATATCTTAGTAACTATGAAGCTGCGCACGCTGGGCATGACTGACTCCGCAGTTCCGCGTTTTACTTTGAACCGTTAAGATGATAGTAGAGGTAGCAAGCTGAATTGTATACTGTACCGTTATCATATGACTAGCTTCAATATCTAAAATAATTAATGCTATGGAAGTCGTTCACTAGCTTGCTGGCTCTAGATTAAGGATTTGCTCACCTGTCAGTCTATGTAGGTAAAATTGGCTGGAACTGGTCTCGTTTTCGGCTATCTCCCCCGTGGCAATATTTTCCGTGGCTGTAAATATTCTGTGATTTCAATTTGGTATTTAAAAAAACACCAAAATATGTTCCAGCAAAGTGTCCCGAGTTTCAGCAGTCAGCAGCTTCTTTGCCCTTTTATGCTGCCTGTATCTTCAACGATTCACCCTCAAGCACAGAAAGCGCATTGACACAGGGTTGGCAGTGAACGGCACTGCGCAAACTCCAACATAAGCATGACGTCAAGATCCTCCCCACCACGCCTCTCAAAGAGAATCATAGCCAATCAACGAATTGGACTGTCGTGATGCAACCATGACTGTCATCAGTTTCACAGTCCATGCATGGGACATGCTTGTTCTGTAATCCTGCTCTCCTCCTCCTCCCCCGGTCTCCTTCTTTCTCTCGGTGCTCTCATTTCGTCTCTCCTGTCGTTTTTAAAACTAAAAATGGCGTCTTCCCATCTTCCTCCATCTGTCTGATTTTGTACTACTCCATGTTACCCTCTAGCGGTGTTTTCCCACCATCGCACCATTACTTAATTGACCTACATTTGCAAAGTCATTTCCTTCCCTATCGCGGAATATCACACCCAGATGAAGACCAAAAATTATGCGCTGGCCGAACAGAATTCGTAAATTGGTTAATTTACAGCTGTAAAGGACATGTGAGTTTAATATATATTATTGTGAAAAATGAAAGGTAATTTGAAGTAATTTCTTTAAAATGTAAATAGTCTTGTCATCACAGGTAATTGGCCTGCTGTTTCAGCCAAGACGTGAATTTGCTTATACCGCTTGTTCTAGCTCGTGTGTTCAAAGAAACAAATTTGTAAATAAAAAAAGTCTGTGACCAAATGTTTACTCTTTGGTTTTGGTAACTATGTAACATAATCACACGTCTCTCTATCTCGATTACTGGATGGTTTCACTTATTTAAGTCTTTTTGGAGAAATTAAGAAAGATGGCAATGAAATAGACATGCCATCGTAATTGTACAGGTCTCTTTGACCTTTACACACAGTTGAGCTTTGCTACATCATCAGCACAATTGAATTAATGAAAGATTCACAATAATTTGTGTACAAAATGATGTATTCCCTCATTCATTTCTCCTGAGGTATTCAATTAGGAATTAAATTGCCTGCACATCTGACCTGGTCACATATAGTTTCTGTGCCCCAGTTTGAGGAAGGAAATGTAACATGCTTTCTGATTATTACAAACTTGGTGGATGTGCTACTGATAGGAGTTATTGTGGTTCATATGGCCCCATCCTTAAATGTCAAGATAATCAGCTGTGGATACCGAGGCCAAGGAGAAAGACCCATGTGGAACTGAATAAGTCCTCCTATTCCTTCTATTTTTTAACTGACCATTTCAATAGCTCAGCTCGCTTTTATTTCTTACACCAATGTGCACCCACACTCAACCAGTGTTAATGGTGCTAGTTTGGTCAGGCAGGCTTTATTACACTGATATTTAATTATCAAACAGCAATGACAGAAAAAACTGTTCTCATTGCAATGCAAATGTACAAAAAAAAAAAACAAATAGAAAAATTAAAGTGAGTGAGGTGTGTCATGAGTTTTAGAAAGATGTTTTCATGGCATTTTTAGAAGATGAGGTTGTTGTCTCTGGCTTTGCTCTACTTTATGCGTTTATAAATAATTCTTAGGCTAATTCAGTTCAATTTTATAATCCTCCTTGCCCACTCGTAAAATTGTCAGTCAGTTTCTCTTGAGTGCCACCCAATGGTAAAATATAAAAACTGCATGTTCTCAAAGGAATGCTGCTCTCATTGTGTAAGCAAAGAGGTTTGGTATAACCAGCACTCTTCTAAGAGCATGACATGTAATAGCGCTGAACATTTTCTTCTTAAAAGTAAAGACAACAATGGTCTTATGCTGGCCACTGAAATCCAACACCATAATTAAATTAATTATGGAAACAGGCCAAGTTACAAAACTTAGCAAGTTACAAAACAAAAGACGATATTTGCATATCTAAATTAGTCTGTATTTTAGTAATGAAATAGATGAAACATAATATGCAAACACAGAGTATTTTCCTTTTCCAGACTGAATGATTCAGGAACTAGTACCATATGACAGTTCCAACCATTTGTTGTGTTACCACATTCTTTCATCGCTGTTTCAGCACTACATGTTTCCAAGGAATAAATTGGTTGCTGATTGACACAAAACCATAGAAACCTGCAGCCACTGTGGTCTTCCAGGACTAGTGTTTGACACTCCTGCTCTATGGTATTTGTAGGGCAATCCCATCACTACAATAACCTCTTGTCAGTTCAGGAGGCACACCTCTGGAAATCTTCTGTAGAGTTGTGTTGAACCAGCTGCCGCTGCTTTTTTTTTATTCTGCAGTCCACAGGTTGAGTTGCACAGTTGATGCAGGCAGACCACAGATGCCTTATTGGCCAGAGAAATCAGTATTGTAATAATTCTTTGACATCTCACACTCTGAATTCCTTGGCAACACTGTGGCAAATCATGTGTCACCCTGTGGGACTCACAGCCATAGCTGGTGTGTGGTATGGTCTCGATTTCATGTGGACCATGGGGCACATCCTTTCACTGACAGCTTGCCTGTTTTACTCCACCCAGGAATTGGTTGCCTTGACATTATGCCTTGTGCTGGTTCGCACATCAGTTATTCTGTCTTAAAAGTATAGCTGATTGTGCACTGACCAATTTCAATGCAGACACATAGCTGTGATTGATCTCTAACAAAGGCCAGTCTGATGTCCCCATCCTCTGCAATTATCTCTGTTCCCTTGATTTGGATTGCTGTTTACTGCAGTATATGGCAAGAACTGTCAGGATGGGTCCCATCTGGACTGTCTGATGTAACAGTGCTGTGACCCTGTGGGGAATGCAGATTAAACCTTCAATGACAATGAAGAAGACAGCCTCATAGCAGCAAAGTGTTAATATAAAAGGCCTTTCAAATGGAAGGGAATCTTTAAGATAGGTAAAATATCTCAGATGCGATAGATTAATGAGCAATGAAGAAAATTTCATTTCAAAACTAAAAATCTGTTGGGATGACCTTACAGGTCAGCTAATGCCTATAGATATGTTGCTGTTGAATGTGAATTATTTAAGAACACCCAATCTGTTGCATGCGGTAGCATTGTTAAGCAGCAGACTAGTCTTATAATTCAGTAGTTGCGGGCTTCAGTCCCAGATGGGTGAGACAGCTATTATACCCTTCAGCCATGTACTTAATCTGAATTACTTTAGAAAGTAGTCAGCCTTATAAATGGATGCACATAAATGTGTAATATTTATGGTAATATTTAACCTTAATTTTAGTTTTTGAGATGACTTTAGTGACTTAAATATTTATTACTAAATGAATGACAAAGTGATAAAGTTAATATTCAGCATTGTGAAGATCTGATAGTTTGAGAAAAGGAAGTTTTTATGCATAATTATCCTCCATTGATTACAAATGCCATTTCTTATTTTGCTGTGAGTATGTCCTCTATGTCTTGCTTTTGTTACACATCACAACCACCATTTTAAATCCTTTTCATAGGTGATAGTGAATCCCATGGTTCCACTCTTCATTGGTGCATAGAAAGGAATCAATGGTTAGTAAGTTTTAGAAAGTCACTGGTTTACAGGTGTGTAGTGAATGGTGAAAGGTTAGCATAGATGTGGTAATGCTGCAGACTTTTATCTCCAGATCTCTATTAATGTTGGCTGGTGTGCTGCTTGGCTGTGTAGATTGGTGGATAACTGAAGCAATAGTAACAGGTAGGTTGGTCTCTTGTACCTCTGGTTTGGCTGAGATATACGTCAGTAGGAACATAGATCTCAAGTAGGTTATAGGTCCTTGGCAGTGACATAAACCTCTCAGTTAATGCAAGTGCGCTAAGATTCACACGTGGGTCAACTAGAACAGGGTAGTACTGGCACACTCTGCTGTCAAGTGACATAATACAGCTCTTTATGCCAGTGGACAGTATTATTCTGTAACCTGACACTTTAGCTCAGAATAGCTTTGGGTGGACTATGCAGTAAATGCACAGCAAGCAAAACACAAGGGACAGATACAGTGTTTGGAGCCAGTGCATAACTGAATGCTAAAGCATACAGTGTAGAGGAAGGGAAAAGGATCCAGTGAAATGGCTGCTATGAAGGGAGTGGATGACTTAACTTGTTTACGTCTTTTTGAAGAAATAAAACAAGATGGCAATGAAATAGATATGCAATCATGATTGTACAGGCCTCTTTGACCATAACTCATAGTTAAGCTTTGCTACATCTTCAGCAAAATTCAATTAAAGAAAGGTTCACAGTAATTTGTGTACAAAATGATGTATTCCCTCATTCATTTCTCCTGAGGTATTCAATTAGGAATTAAATTGCCTGCACATCTGACCTGGTCACATATAGTTTCTGTGCCCCAGTTTGAGGAAGGAAATGTACCATGCTTTCTGATTATTACAAACTTGGTGGATGTGCTACTGATAGGAGTTATTGTGGTTCATATGGCCCCATCCTTAAATGTCAAGATAATCAGCTGTGGATACCGAGGCCAAGGAGAAAGACCCATGTGGAACTGAATAAGTCCTCCTATTCCTTCTATTTTTTAACTGACCATTTCAATAGCTCAGCTCGCTTTTATTTCTTACACCAATGTGCACCCACACTCAACCAGTGTTAATGGTGCTAGTTTGGTCAGGCAGGCTTTATTACACTGATATTTAATTATCAAACAGCAATGACAGAAAAAACAGTTCTCATTGCAATGCAAATGTACAAAAAAAAAAAAAAACAAATAGAAAAATTAAAGTGAGTGAGGTGTGTCATGAGTTTTAGAAAGATGTTTTCATGGCATTTTTAGAAGATGAGGTTGTTGTCTCTGGCTTTGCTCTACTTTATGCGTTTATAAATAATTCTTAGGCTAATTCAGTTCAATTTTATAATCCTCCTTGCCCACTCGTAAAATTGTCAGTCAGTTTCTCTTGAGTGCCACCCAATGGTAAAATATAAAAACTGCATGTTCTCAAAGGAATGCTGCTCTCATTGTGTAAGCAAAGAGGTTTGGTATAACCAGCACTCTTCTAAGAGCATGACATGTAATAGCGCTGAACATTTTCTTCTTAAAAGTAAAGACAACAATGGTCTTATGCTGGCCACTGAAATCCAACACCATAATTAAATTAATTATGGAAACAGGCCAAGTTACAAAACTTAGCAAGTTACAAAACAAAAGACGATATTTGCATATCTAAATTAGTCTGTATTTTAGTAATGAAATAGATGAAACATAATATGCAAACACAGAGTATTTTCCTTTTCCAGACTGAATGATTCAGGAACTAGTACCATATGACAGTTCCAACCATTTGTTGTGTTACCACATTCTTTCATCGCTGTTTCAGCACTACATGTTTCCAAGGAATAAATTGGTTGCTGATTGACACAAAACCATAGAAACCTGCAGCCACTGTGGTCTTCCAGGACTAGTGTTTGACACTCCTGCTCTATGGTATTTGTAGGGCAATCCCATCACTACAATAACCTCTTGTCAGTTCAGGAGGCACACCTCTGGAAATCTTCTGTAGAGTTGTGTTGAACCAGCTGCCGCTGCTTTTTTTTTATTCTGCAGTCCACAGGTTGAGTTGCACAGTTGATGCAGGCAGACCACAGATGCCTTATTGGCCAGAGAAATCAGTATTGTAATAATTCTTTGACATCTCACACTCTGAATTCCTTGGCAACACTGTGGCAAATCATGTGTCACCCTGTGGGACTCACAGCCATAGCTGGTGTGTGGTATGGTCTCGATTTCATGTGGACCATGGGGCACATCCTTTCACTGACAGCTTGCCTGTTTTACTCCACCCAGGAATTGGTTGCCTTGACATTATGCCTTGTGCTGGTTCGCACATCAGTTATTCTGTCTTAAAAGTATAGCTGATTGTGCACTGACCAATTTCAATGCAGACACATAGCTGTGATTGATCTCTAACAAAGGCCAGTCTGATGTCCCCATCCTCTGCAATTATCTCTGTTCCCTTGATTTGGATTGCTGTTTACTGCAGTATATGGCAAGAACTGTCAGGATGGGTCCCATCTGGACTGTCTGATGTAACAGTGCTGTGACCCTGTGGGGAATGCAGATTAAACCTTCAATGACAATGAAGAAGACAGCCTCATAGCAGCAAAGTGTTAATATAAAAGGCCTTTCAAATGGAAGGGAATCTTTAAGATAGGTAAAATATCTCAGATGCGATAGATTAATGAGCAATGAAGAAAATTTCATTTCAAAAACTAAAAATCTGTTGGAATGACCTTACAGGTCAGCTAATGCCTATAGATATGTTGCTGTTGAATGTGAATTATTTAAGAACACCCAATCTGTTGCATGCGGTAGCATTGTTAAGCAGCAGACTAGTCTTATAATTCAGTAGTTGCGGGCTTCAGTCCCAGATGGGTGAGACAGCTATTATACCCTTCAGCCATGTACTTAATCTGAATTACTTTAGAAAGTAGTCAGCCTTATAAATGGATGCACATAAATGTGTAATATTTATGGTAATATTTAACCTTAATTTTAGTTTTTGAGATGACTTTAGTGACTTAAATATTTATTACTAAATGAATGACAAAGTGATAAAGTTAATATTCAGCATGGTGAAGATCTGATAGTTTGAGAAAAGGAAGTTTTTATGCATAATTATCCTCCATTGATTACAAATGCCATTTCTTATTTTGCTGTGAGTATGTCCTCTATGTCTTGCTTTTGTTACACATCACAACCACCATTTTAAATCCTTTTCATAGGTGATAGTGAATCCCATGGTTCCACTCTTCATTGGTGCATAGAAAGGAATCAATGGTTAGTAAGTTTTAGAAAGTCACTGGTTTACAGGTGTGTAGTGAATGGTGAAAGGTTAGCATAGATGTGGTAATGCTGCAGACTTTTATCTCTAGATCTCTATTAATGTTGGCTGGCGTGCTGCTTGGCTGTGTAGATTGGTTGATAACTGAAGCAATAGCAACAGGTAGGTTGGTTTCTTGTACCTCTGGTTTGGCTGAGATATACGTCAGTAGGAACATAGATCTCAAGTAGGTTATAGGTCCTTGGCAGTGACATAAACCTCTCAGTTAATGCAAGTGCGCTAAGATTCACACGTGGGTCAACTAGAACAGGGTAGTACTGGCACACTCTGCTGTCAAGTGACATAATACAGCTCTTTATGCCAGTGGACAGTATTATTCTGTAACCTGACACTTTAGCTCAGAATAGCTTGGGTGGACTATGCAGTAAATGCACAGCAAGCAAAACACAAGGGACAGATACAGTGTTTGGAGCCAGTGCATAACTGAATGCTAAAGCATACAGTGTAGAGGAAGGGAAAAGGATCCAGTGAAATGGCTGCTATGAAGGGAGTGGATGACAGAATCCTCTTCTGGAACCATGAGAAATGTGAAGAAGATGCCTTTTGAGCCTACAGTCGGCACCTGTCTATCAATAGCGTCGCTGCGTTTGGGGATGGCACGTGGCAGATGGCGTGCCAGTTAACATTGGGCGCAGGATTAGGGGGATCAAAGCACACACACACACACACACACACACACACACACACACACACACACACACACACACACACACACACACACACACACACACACACACACACACACACACACACACACACACATACCTTCTGACTCAGGAGCTTACCTAAAGACCTGACTGACTCTGATCCAGGTAATCCACCTTCTAACCCCCTCTCCACCACCACCACACCACCAGCCTAGTTTCAGGTGAAGCCACGCGAGAGGTTTTAATGAATGGAAGATGTCACTGCAGCCTGAAGAAAGCAATGCACAGATAATGATGTGCACCAAGCTGTTTGCTCATATGTCCGGCCACGTGAAGATCAATGTGTGCATGTACACATTTTAAAAGCAGCACAACTGAAAAAGCCTATCTAACAGTAAAAATAAATGAAAAGAAATTGATCCAGCTCTAATGAATAGAATAATCTACACAACAAAAGAAGATTAAATTGACCAGAAACTATACAAACAAAATGTCATTTGGATCATCCTTAGGGCAATTTTCAGAACATGTGTCACTGCTATGCACTGTGTACACACTTGGGAAATGTGATTGACATGTGTGTTCAAAGAAAAACTGATGTTGTTGAATCTAGCTAACAATTCAGAAGTTTGTTGCAGTGATGGGTAATGCCCTGTGAAACTGTGCCTTAGGGACAGTCTGCAGTTTGTAAAAATAAGAATGATGTTCTCACAGGTCAGCAGGACAAAGAGTCTCCATTCTTCAAAGGGGAGTCCCAAGAGAATAAGATGTGTTCTGCTGACTTTGAGAACATAGAATACATATGTATGGTTTATAATGGGGAACAGATGAATGTGAAATGGGAAGCACAGCACAGCCCATAGCCTTGGACCAATGGCTATAATGATGATGTCAGACTCGGATACACCATTTGCTGATGGATTTCAGATGAGGGAAGACCAAGTGGATGAATTATGATCAAAACTTTGCATACAACAAAACAACATTTATATAACACACAACTCCAGAGAGTTTGCTGCATAACTATATTAAGCAGACCATGCTTATTTTTACAGCCATTCTGTAACCCATTAATGCTGCTGACTGAGATTTTACCAAAGGGTGAAAGAATAGTCTATCAAATGGGATGCATAAGCCAATGCCCAAAAGTGCACATTTACTCTGATCACACCACGCTGATTGTGGCTAATGCCTTCTCATCTTCTCCAGATCAAAAGTCAAAGTTTCTCAGTCCAAACAAACCACAAATTACAATTTTTCAGAAAAAAACATGCAAGAGTTATTTTCATTTCTTCAACAGTCAGTCATTTTCATAATTTTTCTTCCTTTTTTGGTGAGTGCCTTTTCAACATTTGAATGATCTCTTTCAGCATGCCACAACATTTTTGTCCCACTCAACCCTCCAAGACCCACTAATCCTCAGAAATAATTGTCCCAGTTTGTGAGGGGCCCTACTAGCCTTCCAGGGTCAGGAATGTAGGAAGCTGTGTTTAACCTGTAGGCCTCATGAATCAGAAGCTCTCAAAACAAAACAAAACAAAGCAAAAAAAAATACAACAAACAGCCAGTATCTTGCCTTCTTAACCCATTTTAGTGTCCATGACTTCAACATAAGAAAAATATTTCTCTTATCATTGACTTCTATTGTCCTGTAGGTCCACCAGAGAGGGCAAGAGCCAGGGAAGTCTGAAGGTTAATACAGTAAAAACAGTCTTTCTTCCACTTGAAGCACGGTGTTTGTTTCCATCCGTACGTAAGAGGTGAGTCAAAGTGCAGCACTCTTTTCCTCTAGAGCAGCAGAAGGTTGCATGTACAGGTATCTCTTCTAATATCTATATATAAAAAAGTCTGTTGTGGTCCTTGGTGCAGCTCCAATTCCCTTTGAGGGAGTAGCAAGCAAGGGTGTGTGTTCAGTGCTGAGTGGTGGTGAGGAAGATTACTGCCATATGGTAAGGGAGGAGGGTGGGAGAGTCTGTTTTGGATTTCTGTTTGTTCTAGATAACATTTTCAAAGAGTTGCATGGAGCTCATGATGTTCTCATCCTAAATGTGTACACAGGAGGGAGGGGGGAGATTGGAAGATTTAGAGTTAGCGGCCCATTTGAAAAGTATTCTGATCATGACAATACAAGAAATGCACACATCTGTGTAGGATTTGTGTTAATGTGATCATCTAACTGATAAAAAACATGTGTGCATCTGTGTTACAGTTAGTTGTAAAGGAACATTGAATGGCAATGGTGCAATTGCCATGTGATAGATGGTGCAGCATGGACATTTCTATGTTGTCTTACAGTGCATGGACATAATACAGCGTTGTGCTATAGTGTGCATACTTCTGTGTCAGGTTACAATATATGTTGTCTTGCAGAGAATGTGTATGAATGTGTTGAATTCCAGAAAACTATGTGTGTTTTGGTTGGATGGTTAGTGTGGTGAGACTGTACCTTCTGACAGGTCTCAATAAATTCATCGATGGTCACCACTCCATCTCGGTTCCGGTCCATTTTCTAAAACAGATAAGCCATGGGGAGACAATTAACCCAAATTGTGTGCATGTAACCCACTGTGTAAAACAAACTATAGAGTCAATTAAGACGGTGGTCTCACAATAAGTTCAAAGTCACCCCCAAAATCCCAGAGAGATGAATGCAGAGGTCTGTGCATCTCATTTCATCCATTACTAGAGTACTTTGTGTCCAACAGAGGTGAGGGGGGCGTGAGGGAACGCACCTGGAAGAACTTCTCCACATGCTCAAAGGGGGCATCATCACGCACGCTGGGGTACGTGTATCTACCCATCATGTCATAGATGGACTTCATGATCGCCAGCATCTCCTGAGATATAGCACACACGCTTTACTTCACACTTTCTTCACTTTCTTTCTTACACACATTCTCTCACACATACACACACTTTTCAAACATAGATATTCACACAGCCACACAGCAGTCTAACAGATTGTCAGCTCCACATTGAATAAACAGCTCATACACACACACATACACACACAGACACACACACACACAGGTTTAACCTCTTTAGTGATGTAGCCGTCCTTGTTGATGTCATAGAGGTTGAAGGCCCAGTTCAGTTTCTCTGTCACAGAGCCCCTCAGCAACACAGACAGCCCAATCACAAAGTCCTGCCAAAGGCAACACCCACAAACAGGGGGGATCACACAACAAAGCAAACATCTTCCTGCTGGTATTTCCTGCACCTAACTATGATTACATTCATATTCATGTATGTGATATTCCAGATCACAGGAGGATATTGCAGGGATTATGTTGTTCTAAATGATAGGTATTAAATGTGGAAAAAGGTGGGGTACCACCCTATTCCTTTCACCTCAAAGCGAATGGAGCCATTTCGGTCTATGTCGAAAGCATTGAACAGGAAGTGAGCGTAAGTTGTCGCATCTGAGAGAGAGAGAAAAAATGAGAGAAAAACAGCTTTACACACTGAATCTCTGGTATATTGAATGATTCTGTTACTACTGATATAAATCAGTATATAATATATATAATATAAATGAATAAAATCATGATATGATTTGCTGTAATTGTTACATGCATGATATCTACTTTATCACAGTAAAATTCTATATACTAATCTAATTATCATTTTTTTATCGTACCCTTCCACATCAGTCCAAACACCTCCATAATCCCCAGAACCCCCCACCCACTGTCAGCATGTCTCATGGTTGTTTGTGCAGTCATGTTGCACATACAAAGACTTGTTTTCCTCTGGATGCATTGCTGAGGTACTGTTGAAACCCCCACTCAAATACTCATTTAATCACACTCAGATTCTAAGTCCTTTAACATCATAAAATGGGACCACAAAGTGAGAGCGGTGACTTTGAGGAGATCATCCCACCTCCTTGGGGAAAGAACTGAGAATAGATGGACTTGAATGTCTCTTCATCCACCAGCCCACTGGGACACTCCTGAGAAAGAGAGAGAGAGGGAGGGAGGGAGAGAGGAGAAGAGCCACAGAGAGAGTGAGGAACGTAGGAGGGAGGTAAGCAAAATTTATTATGGGATCTATTAATGGAACAGCCTTGGAGAAAACTATCTTATTCACACCAAAAACAGAGTATATATGGATATAGTGCAGAGTAACACCCACTGGGCTGCAGGTTTATTGGAGCAATGTGCGGGTGGGTATGTGTGTAAGGCTGCTTCTTGGTTAATGGTTTGTTCTGAGGTCTCAGGCTGCAAACTAAGCAGCTTGATTTACCATATGGCTTAATTGCGAGGACTGGCTCATTGTGGAGATTTTATCTGAGATATTTGTTTCTATTTATGTTCTTCCATAAATGCAGGTGCACATTTGTGAAGCATTTTGAGGAAACCCAGTGTTGGGGTTGGGGTGTGCGAAGCAGTTGTGTTTAGCAGAGAACATAAAAGCATGTGACCTGACGAGTTTGTGGCTACAGTGGCAATGCACTTGAAAACTAATGTACTGAGGTCACTAATGTGTTTATTGAGAATCGACAGTAGGTAAGTAGCACTTCCTTTAGCGCCCTTTGCTTATTCAACATATGCCAGAAACTTACTGTTTTACTGACAGAGGAAAGCAGTGGTGTTTTGAATTTTCTGTCCTGAAGTCTCAATCTAAAAACATACATAGCATATTGCTGGTACACTCATTTATCAATACAAACACGCATTAGAGAAAGAGACTGTGTGTGTGTGTGTGTGTGTGTGTGTGTGAGAGAGAGAGAAAGACAGTGTATGTGAGACAGCTGTCTGTGGTAAGTGGAACTAAAAGACTGTGTTATTGCTGTTTTGCAGTACGTATTGTGTGTGGCAGAGAGAAGGAGAGAGACAGGGGAAGGTCCAGCCATAGTCTTAAGTCTCACATTCTTAAAGCCCCTGTAAAGAGACTGCAGCTCCTTCCTGGTGAACTTGGTCTGTGCCTGCAGCTGCTCCAGGCCCTCGGGCTGGTGGCGCACAGTGGACAGCTCCAGGTCACTGTCACTGCTGTCTGTGTGTGAGAGAGAGAGGGGGAGAGAGGGAGGCAGAGGGAGGGAGAGAGTGAGTGAATGGGAGGGGAGCGAGGAAGGGAGGGGGAGAGGGACAGTAAAATTAAGGGTAAGGTGCGGGTTACGAGGAACAAGGAGGAAGAGGAGGAAGGAAATTGAGAGAGAATCGGCAAAAAGTGAAGAGAGAGGCAGGGGAGAGGGAGAGGAGATAGTGAAGCTCAAAAAGGAAGGGGGGGAGAAAAAAGAGACGGAGGTACAGCTAGCAGGGAAAAGGAAATTGACGGAGGAGAGAAAGTTGAGAGGGACAGAGAATCAACTAGGGATACTCTGAAGTCTTACTTACCATCTGTGGAACACACACAGACACAGAGACAAGAAGGGATAGTTACAGGAGGAGAGAGAGAAAGAGACAGGGATAGCAAGAATGAGAGAGAAAAAACAGAGAAAATTTCAAGTTAAATCAAATCACCACATAGTCTGAAGAGCATCACTGGACTACAGATACAGCAATAAAAGAGAAATATAAAGATGAGGAACAGGACAAAGAGCTTACATTAGTAAAGAAAAGTATCTAGTCTGTGCAGTTCCATGTCACATGACTGTACAGAAATAACATGTAAGATAAAGGGACAGTTACAATGTGCACTCCTAGTCTATCTAGTCTTACTCTTTTTTTCTAAGGCTCACAGGTAGCAAACAATGGGATATTTACCCCAGTATCCCCCAATGGCATTCAGTACAGTGCAGCATCAAATTGTGCACACAAAATAACATTCATTTAATGGGATCATCTAACATGGAACTAGCAGAACCAAACCATTAAGATTAACATAAGCAGAAAGAACTCCTTCAGAACACACTCATCCAACCTTTTCCTGTCATTCCCTCTTTCCCCCTCATTCTCTCTCTCAGTGTTGTAAACACAAGTATGTAAATATATCTGCGTTTGAACTGATTTTTGTTTGATGTGCCTATAGAGAGTGTTTGTGTTCAATATAGGAACACCACATGTCTTTCTCGCTACAACAATAGCAACAAAGTTTGATATATAGGGAATC
The DNA here is from genome assembly GCA_022829145.1 of Albula goreensis. Lineage (NCBI taxonomy): Eukaryota > Metazoa > Chordata > Actinopteri > Albuliformes > Albulidae > Albula > Albula goreensis. Next base: position 30,111,718 of record CM040744.1, on the reverse strand, counting down.
AGTCTAGGTGTATAACAATGTTATTCTCTAGAGGTGACAAGATATGGCATCTCTTTCTCTCTTCCTCTTTCTTTCTTATTCTATATCTCTCTTTCTTTCTGTCTCACCTGTCTCGGTGATATCGATGAGCCCCAGCAAGTGCATCAGTTTGAGGAACATGAAAACCAGACAGACGATCCCCACTGTCTGTAACCCCTCCGTTTCCCACCGCACACTCATCCTCAGTCCTTCCACTCTTCCTCTACAACGTTCAGAACCCCCTTTGTCTCTCCCAAATCTCTTCTGCCACCTCTCACTCTTTTCCCGGCTCCAAACTGCCCGATATTTACATTTGCATCTCGTTATATTCTCACTGCGCCCAACTCTGCTTACATTCCTCTTTTTTTCTCTAGTTGATGAAGACAAGCTAATGCAAACAAATGCAACCCTAATTTCATAACAGTCACCGGAACATACTCACAGCTGGTGATCTGAAGTATGAAAAATAACCGTTTAAATTCTCAAATTTATACAGAAAGGGACTCAATCTACAACATTAACTGAGAGTTCTCTTTCTATAGTAAAATATGTCTCCCTGCAAAAACTGGAAAGAATGCCTGCTCGCTCAGAGAGGAAGTCATTCAAATGAATCCTTCACTTCTGCACATGCTTTCTTCTGTATATTCAATCTTCAGTCAAATGAAAAAAATTGTATTCTTTGCAATGATAAAATTTCATAAAAATATTCTGTTCTTCTAAAACTCTGAAAAAACTTGTGATTTTTCTTTCTTGTCTTATATCTCCTCTTTCCTCTTCTGACTTCATTTCTCTTGACTACCTCTCCTCCTCTCATCTCTGTCAGTCTTTCCATCTCTTTTTACCTCTATCTCTTTAACCTTTTACTCTTTCCTTCTTTCCTGAAATGGCTAAGGGAATTAAGCTCCCTCCCTCTAGCCCTACTCCTCAATTCTAGAAGGAAAAAAAAGATTCTGCTCCAATTATCTGTTACATGTGGAACACCATTGCATACATTTCATAGCAAAATGCAGGTCATTAAGCAAACAAAACATTTTACTGGAAAAGGTACAGACATTTGTATACTTTAGTCTTTTTTGTGCTAATATATACTTCATTCAGTTCAAGGAAAATACAGACTGCATTGTAGTATTATAACATACCAGTTATATAAAGTTACACTTGTAATGAATGAACACAAACTGCACAGAGGAAAGCAGAATTTAAACAGGTGCTGGTTGAAATATAAGAGTGTTGAATACCATTCTGATACCTTTGGCTTTACAGGTCCCACATTGATATAATCTGAAAAGTTGTCCTAATTCCCATCTCCCCAGCCTTCTGCACTAGTTACTTTCTAATTGTTCCCTCCACCCTCTTGAGTTCATTAACAAGACAGTCATTGGAGGCATTATTCCTGTCATCAGCCGAGGAAGAGCCGGACTGCCACTCTCCCGAGACCCGTGACACTTGGCGGAATCCCAGCTGTTTTAACCGTCCTTGTCCTTTTCTCTTTCAGTCAATGACCATCGAGCCGTGAAGCGCTAACTGCACTAACACACACCACTTGCCACACTTTGCGACAGCAAAATGTATTTAGAGACATTGACTGAGGGGGGAGTGGGCAAAGACCATGAGGGAGAAAGAAAATGAAATGACAATGAATGGTTTCTGTGGATGAAAATTAAGTCTGCCCTTTATTTCTATTAATTGATTTTATCAGACTTCTAAAACGCGAGAACGGTTGTTGCTTTGACAAATACTGCCCTCTAGTGGAAAAAAGCAAATCCTTCATTTTAGTGTTCTGGGCTGCGAAGGTCTTATAAGAAAGGTATTTTTCTGAAGACATGAACTTAGAGAATAAGAGGAGGTAAACAGAGGTTTTGAGGTAGTGATATAGAGAGGAGACAGAAAATAAGAGAGAGTTCCCTGCACTTTCATGTTTAAGTGAACTAAATCGGGCAGGGCAGTATTGATCGTCCTCAGACGTCCCCTACCATTAGGCATCAGTAGCTCTGATTACATTGACAAAGCACACATCAGTTTTATTTAGCTTCCTAACTCCAAAAATAAACATGGTCATCCAACATGAAAAGGTACCATAAATATAACACTTGCAGTACAATGCTTCCTAACACTCTAAGCAAAGCCCTGCCTCCATTAAAATCACCATAAACGCCAAATAACAATATGGTCTTTTCAAATGGTGAAACCCAGGGACACATTCAGAAATAAACTGTATGTTTCTTTTTTTCATATACATGGCTTTGTATTCAAGACATAGCTAGCAATGGTAATACGATAATTCATCTGATCATGTGTAATGTTAAATCATATTTTTTTAATTCATTAATAAAAATCAATCACATTTATTGTATGAGTACAAGAAGTGTTTTCATCTTTATATTTCATATTTTTACAGGAACAGCTAGCCATATTTAGGTCAAATCTATGAAATGTTAATGTAATTTGTGAAAAGTTACATTTTTGGAATAATTGCATTGAATATTTTCAGATGAAAAAGTTAATCAGTTAACCTGCATCCCTACAGTGTATTGTACTCATTGTGAGTTATCATCATCTCTAGTCATTTATGATCTTGAATTCCTTCTCATAAACACTTAATACTGCTTTGAGTCTGGTCAACTAAAACTAAGCAGATAATGAAGATCATTTTAACATTTTGTTTACAAAGCGTGAACGAAGACAGCAATAGATGTGTGACGTCAGACACCCGTAGCTAGGTGCAAGGCTATGAATAATTAAAGTGCTAAAATATGTCAGTGACCCTGTGTCTGTATGCTTTCGTCAGTGACCAAAGGTCAGGTGGTGTTGTGTGAGCTTCTTTCTGGAAGCTTGCTCTAGATTATGACTTAATGACAACAAAATGAACCAAAAAAACCATGAGGTTGTATAAAGGCGGGAAATAGAAAATGAAAGATCCACAGCAAGATATCAGAAAAAGGGAGAAACTTAGAGGGAAAGAACAAAAATGTTCTGAGGACAAAGACTGAGGAAGGGATCACAGAAAAAGCAATGGATGCTGGGAAAGTGATGTAAGGAGATGGGGTGATAGTGTGAAGGAATGGTGGTGAGAAAGCTGAAAAACAAAAGAGGCAAAGAAAAGGGGGGATGAAGAACCTGGGGAATAGAGGGATGACCAGTGTCCTTCAGGACTCCTTATGAGAGACTACAGGTTCCATATTTAGCCAGCAGTAAAGAAAGACAGCTCAATACTGCATGTATAATTAATGGGTAAGTAATGCTAGACTGGGGTCTAGGAGCTGACTCCCTCAATACATGAATTGAGAGAGATGGAGTGAAAAGAGACAGAAAAAGAGGATAGAAGGAGGAAAGGAGACATGGGCCATTGTCAGAACAGAATTTAGGAGGGACTTGGATTGGAATGATGGAGGGAGGCATGGAGACATTCCACAGAAACTATCTGACTCATGAGAACGCTGCATACTGTTCTCCTCTATGAGGGATGAACTCTCAGGATACTTTGACAGTATAAATGTGGAAAGATGTAATCATTTTCCTTTCCCTCTTAGTATTTCTACATTGATATTTGACACTAAATACTTGCTTACAGTAAGGGAGTGTCTTTCCACTGATGATGACCAAAACAACGGCATACTAATAGGGTATAGCTTTGACCTATGCCTAGCATTTTGATGACTTTCTTAAAATCACTTGTCAGACAGTTCTCTCATTTACTGAATCTGATAAGAGATGAGCAGCAAGCTCCAACACATCGCAGAATTCCCCATCTGCTTTTTCCTTCAGTACACCTGGTGTTTAATATGTCACTTTGGTTGTTAGATCATTCTTTTTCACAGCACTACAAACTTTGCCACCGACTTAATTTGTTAAGCCACACTTCTACAAACCAATTCTAACTCATAATGTTGTGGCAGCGCCAGGCAATGGGAGCGGTAATTGCATCCTATCAAAGTAGCCATTCTGTCCATTTCAGTGCTGTAAGCTGTGGGAAATGACACCAGAGCCACGTGATTTCTACAACAACATATTTTTGTGACTTGCATTAAAAATCACAGAGAAAGTTGCAAACGGTGCAAGTATTTGGGAATAGGCTGTAGAGTTCTAGGCAAACTAGAAACCTATATCCTTAAACAAATGATAATAACACAATGTCACTGTTAATCACATGATTGCGCAGTTTTGAGCTCGTTAAAACTAACAGAATTGTACATGTGTCAAACCCCAAACCTTTTGGACTGCAAAAATGATCATTTCAACAGAGGTGTGTGTTGATCAACCAGCTTCTTCTTCTTGATAGGTACTGACTAGTACCATCAAATGCTATGATTGGTGTAGACAATTCTCATTACAGAGGTTTTCCAGAGGTTATGAGGGTGAGTGAAAACCTACAGTTAATACTGATGATCAAAAAGAAGTCAAAATTTTTCAATTCTTAAAAAGTCTAGTTCTCCTCTGTAAATAAAAAGCGATCCACAACACAGAGAGGACAGACAGGAATAGTGTAATGTTCAATGTGTAATTAGAACACAGCCCTGTTAAATAACTGTAACAATGACTAATATGTTCATAACTTTCTCTCTTGTTCCTAGACAGTAACATAAAATGAAAAAAACGTACTTTCAATAGATTCAGCTCCTCGCCATAAAAAAGAAAAAAATCTATTTTTTCCTTAAGGACAAATTTTAATCTCCAGGATACTCATCGTTTCATGCAGTCACAAAGCCACTGGATGAAAACTGTAACATTTATCTAATACACCACTTTACACCCCTGCTCTCCTGCCACATTCCCTTCATTACTGTAAGCTTTTGCTGACTCTGTGGATTTCTCCCCAGTAATGACCAATGATTTGTTTAGTACATTTTGTGATATTGAACAAAATTCTACCACTTTCAATGCACTCCTGTCATTGCTCTACACATTGTACTGTATGTATGTATGTATGTGTGGGTTTGGGGTGTCTACAGTAATTAGTGAATGCCATAGGAAACTAAAAAACAAACATGAGAAAACATACATTCTGCAACTTTTCAATGATGACTGTTTTAACAAGCATGTAACAAATACGCATGTGCTAATCTGCATTAGCCAGTCAGAGGTCTTAAACGTCTGTTAATATGGAGGCTACATAGGCCTCAGGAGCCCTTACCTTCCAAAGACATGGGCTCCAAGATGCCAAACTGCTTTAGCACGGCCACAAAGAGAATGATGACGACGATAATGGCGAACAGCTCCATTCCCTGGATCGCCATGGCTGGCTACCACGAGAGGCCGGGTCAAGCCCGTGGGGGAGAGGGTTGCCAGAGTGGAGCAGGCTTGAGGGATTCGGCTGGCAGCACTCAAAATTGACCCGGCCAAATTGGAGACCGCTACATTGCACGCAAACCCCAAAGTACCTTCAAGCGTTAGCCCAATAAGCAGCCATTCAGCCCTGCCCCATAACAACTGTTAGCTGTGTGTCCAAGGGTCTGATAAGAAGACAAAGGAGGTCAGAGGGAGAACAAAGAGAAAAGTACTCTTCTCAACAGTCAAAAAGGGATGTGTTTCCTTCAAAATTTGTATCACAGAAAATCCCTGCACAGGGTTAAAAAATCCTTGAAGAATTACAATAGGTGGTCTCCAAGGTGCAAAAATATGAATTCCGAGTCCACTGGGTCCAAGTCGTGTGACTCAGTGTGTATTTCCCTAATATGAGCAGCAACAAGTAAACCCAGATCAGAGGGACAGAGCAACATGACACACTAACTCACCGACTGCCTTCGTCTGACTCAGGGGCACTCTGACTGATTGGCTAACACACTGAATTAGGAGTATGTAACTAGAACATACTGTCTGACCGACTTCTGGTAAACCCATACCATATCATGTGCTGGAGAAAAGGACAATGCACAAACTGGGAAATGACTGGGGCAAAGAAACTTTAAATGCACATTGTCTTTGGGGAAAAATAGAATCTTTGGTAAACTTCATGGAGTGGTCAGTCTCAGTTCCATTTTCCACTCTAGCTGTACCTTTCGGTGCATAAGGCACATTCAGGGTGTGGTGCTCCCCTCCCTGTTTTCCAAAACGTGTAAATCTCTCAAAATGTCTTCAAAATCAGAGACAGCCCAAACGCACTTGAGGTTTGGGACACAAACATTTTGTCCATTTGAAAGAAAGCCTATCTTCTGAGCCTCACAAACTCATTCTTGGATCCAGAGGTTCAATGGGTCCAGTGCGATCCTCTCAAAAGAAAGCTTCTCCTGTTGGAAGTTTCCTGGTGGGGTCTTCAGTTTTGGGTCCTTCTTCCAGATTTTCTCCTCTCCCCCTTTCCTTCCTCACACTCTCCCTGGCTAGTCAAGTAATGGGCACCTTTCCTGTCCTGTACCGATTCACATCCTCCCTTGGCCTCAGAGGGGAAGCTCAGACAGAATGGAGGGTCAGATGGGGCTCCTCATAGTGTCCACTTGGGGATCCTGCACTCATAGGATGGAAGTAGCCTCCCCTGAAATGAATAACTTTGTAGTTTCTCACCTCTCTGCTATTCCCCCTTCTCCTTAAAGAGGCATTCCCTTTGGTGGACCAGAAGCTGTTAATTTTCCCTATCCCTCCTGGACCGTCGTCTGCTCTTTGCCTTTTTATCGGCAGTGTTATCTTCTGTCTCTTGCTCTTTTGTTCTTCGACATCTGCATCCAAGAGCTGCTCTCTCCGTCTATTTCTTCTTTCAGTTCCTCCCTCCCTCTCTCGCTCTGTCTCCCTCTCCCCTCAGTGTCCTGTAAGAGGCTGGAGATGCTTGAACTAGCCACTTCTCTCTCCACCCCACCTTTCTGTCCATCTGCCCTGCTCTGCCTTTTCCCCCTGTCCATCCCACCCCCTCACTCGCTCTCTCTCTCTGCTCTCACCTCCCGCTTTCATGCCCTCACTCTCTCCAGCCACAAACCACTTCTCCTCCTCCTCTCTTCTCTTCCACCCCGTCGTGCTATCACTTCTGTCCAACCGCAGTCCCTCTCTCCCTCTTTTCCCCTCAGACAAGATATCAGCCTGGTTGCCAGGAGAAAAGTCTCTATTTTTCCAAACTCAGTGAGGGAGTGAGAGAGAGATAAAGGGGATCAAATTCCAGGGACACCCCCACCATCCTCCACCCCCCACTCCCACGCTTCTCCCTCTGCTCCTCAGATAACACACTCAGAGAATTGTAGGGGATGCCGGACTTGATGTCCTTAAACCCAAACAACTAAAGCCAAAACATTAACAGGTCACATGCTTTCACTTCACATTTTTCATTGTTACTCCAAAAAAATGGGGTGACACAAGACTGAGGCCTACAAATTTCCTACCCAGTCCTCCCTGTGATCAATGTGTAAGCCCAAAATTTCAGGAACACTGTTTGCTTTAAGTCTGATGAGGACTCCCCCACACACACACACACACACAAACACACACTGTGCAAATGTAATGTATGTAACATGCAACTATGTCTGCTTGTCATTTCAGATTACGCAGAGGGATTATTCACTGTGCAAAGTAAATGAATAGTTTCACCTTGGTATCCAGTGCTGTGCAATTAAGCACCTGTTAGGACAGAGATCACTTAGAAGATTTCGGGGTTAAAGTGGTGGGGATGGAAGGACTTCAATGTGGAGTCTAAGCCCTTGATGAGGCACTTATTTCATCTAGCTGTCTGAGTAAAAGCACAGTATGGTTTCAGTTCTCAGGAGGACAAAAAGAAAGGAGCAGAGGCAAGAAAGCCTGGATTCTAATAAGGCAAGGTGTATCAACGGCTGCGACACACAAAATAACAGGATAGACAAGTCTTCAAAATATCAGGATACAATCTTTCCTCTGTCCTTTCTCTCTCACTTTCTGCAGCAGGCTAGTTTCAGTACACATACATCTTACAAGTTTTCATGGGTAAAGAATATCTCTAAGATAATGGGATGGTTTAATTTTTAATGTTTAATTTACCCTTCAGCTGCTTGGTAAAAGATGAAAAATACTTTCAAGTTACCCATACACAATTTTTGATTAGATTTAGTTTACCTTTTTTTACCTCTGACTTTCATCCAGAAATGTAACCAGGTGCTAAGGTATAACATTATCAAACATCTGAGCACGGTTCTTTTGCACGTACGGATGGAAGGACTTGACACCAGTTTGTTTTGATACTTTTGATGTAGCCAGACAACTTCTAGTGCTCTTGCCTGTTGAAATCCATTGCTTGGTTAAAGTGGCCAATCAGGATGGTGCTTCATATTTGTGTTTATGCCACACACTATACAAATCTTGACTGATGTGTTCTCAGGGACTCACTTTCATGCTCAAGGGCACAATACAATTTCAGCTTCTAGGAAAAATTACAGCAAAGGCTTTGTTGGGTAACTTTCAGTAAGAAAAATTTCACCAAGATAACTGGATGTGTTTTTTTACACAGGGGATTATCACTGTCTGGAACTACTTGCCATATCATGTAGTTGAGAAGGAGACCCTTGGAATGTTAAAGTCCAGGCTTGATGCAGTGCTAGATGCTCTCTGGACTGAGGGTAAATCACAAGCTTACATGAGATGAATGAATGGCCTGTTCTCATCATCAAACATTCTTATGTATTTTCTTGCATTAAATGTCTGCATGTTATGTGTGCATTAAAAAAGAATCATGTTCTCACTGAGACAGGATACAGCTCTAACCTTTGACCTGTGACCTCTGCAGTAAAGTCACGGGCAGGGCCTGGCTTTAGCTGTCTTGTGTCTGTTTGAGTCATGACCTCATTGTTTCATGCGTCATCGGTGAAGTGTGAAACAAGCTGGGAGTGCAGCCTGGAAGTTGCCAGTGGTAACACAGGAGGGAACTCTGAGCCACGGATCCCTCACAGTGGGTGATATGAGACATGAGGCTGTGTTTGGGAAAGCACTCATATCAGTACAGCTCCAATTCACCTACAATTACTGTCTGCACACGGTTGCCAAGGTGCGTCAAAGCCGATCAAGGTGCCTCTCCATGAAGTTGCGTGTGTGAGTGTGTGTGTGCGCGTGTTTGAGTGTATGTAAGTGTTTTCCACAATAGGAGAGGAAGCAGATAGGAGAATAGTTGATAGCTGATGACTTTGCAGTTACTAATGCACTGTGTTAAAGATGATGGCAGATGGAGAGAAGGTAAGAGGAGGAGAAGGAGGGAGATAGGGCGAGATAAATCAATAAGACTCTCTCACTGTCCTCCTCCCTCTATTTCTTTCTTGCTCTCCCTCCCTCTCTCTGCCCACCAGCATGAGACTGGGCTGGGGCCAGAGAGGCAATTAACAGCACAGACAGACTGAGAGAGCAAGATGGAGGACAAGAAGGAGAGAAAGAGTCAGAGAAATATTAGCTCTTCTCTTAAAGACAGGAGAAAAGTTGCTGTATTATTGAGTGACACAGATGAACGGCTGAGTTCTGGCAGACATGCTATGAGTGAGGTGCATTTCTTTTGGCTGAAAAAATAGGCATATACACCCCGTGGCACTGACACTGAATGCTTCATTCCAAATTTTTTCCTTCATACCAAGATCCTTTGTTTCATTCTCTCCTGAACGGCCCCATTTTCTGCTCTTTACATGTGCCTTTTATATCTAATAAGATATCAAATGTTTGTGTAAATTTTGTTAATGATGTAATGAGAAAGCAATAACATTTTGTTGCAGGAGTTCATTGATACATTTTCACAATGGACACTTTTGTAAGACTGGAGATTCATACACAGGTGTAGAGGTATTGCTGTTACAGGTATACATTTCTCCTCTGGCAGACGGTATTTAAAACCCAAGCATCCGAGAAGGGAGGGATATAGGAAATGAAGTTGAGCTTTTAGCCTGGCAGAGTGACGCTAGTCCGAGTCCTCTGAGACAGACACTAAAACACTAACAGGTTTTTAAAAGATGGACCTTCTGCTGACACAGCATTCCACTCAAAGGCTGGGATCATCTCCACCATCTGACGGTCCAGATTATGCTACGAAATGCACAGCCCAGCATGCAATAATAAAGCCCAGCAGAGGAATTTTGGGACATCTATCAGTATCAGAAGTTTAGATTAATGAAATTACCGGCTCTGCTATCTATATGATTTTCAGTAGGCACCTTGTGAGAGGTATGAACTGAATTAAAATATCATCAGCATGGGAATATGAATCTCACATCATCACTTCTGTACCATCAATATTTCATGGTTGGTTCTGCGAATAATAAAGTTTATTCAAAAAAGCATGTGACTAAAACCTGTTGAGGAAGTCCTTCAATGCAAGATGTCAACAATAATCACATTTTTTGCAATGTGTTCAAAGAATCAGTGGAGTGAGCAACACATCGGGGCAGAAGACTCCAATTCCCACCATGCTGTAGAAAAATGTCAGCTTAATCAGATCGTTATCCCATGATTGGAAAGATTGCATGGTGTGGTATTTCTGAATGCTGTAGGTTTTGCCCAAAGCATCTGCCACAGTCTTCCTGACAGAGTATTGGACCATGACAAGTTAACTGTAATTTGAAAATACATTAAAACTAAAATTAAAACACTATAAAGCTATATTGGCAGTGACTGTATTCACTTTTCTTTGTGAGTACTGTATTGACCATAGGCAATAAATGTGCTTTTATTTGGAGTTTGTTTGAAACTGTAGTTATTCCTGTAAATATGGCCAAATGTATTACAGGTGGATCTGTATGTTATATTAATATTGACTTTAAAACACTTTATAAAAGAAAATTGAAAAAGCAAAATCCTGACCGTTTCCTTCCCATAGCCATCTTCTATCTGTCTCTGTCTTTGGGCTCATTAATCACTCTCACACTTGTGATCCTCTCCCTCTCTCCTTCCAAATCATGAGGACTCTTTTCTCTCCTTTCTCTCCTGTTCCTTCTCGTCTCATGGATACACACCCCCCATCTGTGGTCAGCCTCATTTTCCAGTTTCATAAAGCGCACATATTCGCAAAGACTTTTTCCATAAACCGCACAGAGCTTTCTGACTCAGCATAACGAATGGACAGCTCCGTCAGCCAAAGAGTAAAGTAGCGTCCCTCTGGGAAGGTGAACCATTAGTGTTTCTGCTCCTCCTGATACAACTTAAATAAATATATCAAAATAAGAACACTAAGTGGAGAATTCTGACTGATAGTCCTGGGCATACAAACACACACCTGTACACCCTGCAGAGAGATGATAAATCCACACTAATGCTTAAATTGCAAAACTAATGAGTGCCAATAGTATATATAATTGAGAAAACGTAATATAATCTGTAATGTAATGTAATCTAACACAAATTGAATACTCAGTGCCTACAAGGTAATGCCCATAAATAAACCACAAATGCATAAAGCAATAAAAATCCAATTCTGTCTTCCAATAAACACACAAACACATAAATGTGAATATCTGTAACATGAGTGCTCAAAAATAAATGTTATATTGAACTGGTTTGTCCTCCATGCTGGCAATGGTGTGGGCACCAGAGCTTTTGATTGATCCGGCTTACATAAAGTTCAATTACCTTAGAAGGTAAGAGTGTAATACAGCCTGTTTACATTCCTGTGAAGTATCATACATGCAACACTGCCGTCTACGAACCCATAAATCTGTGAATGCAAATTTAGTCCTCCACACCCGTAAATATAGTATTCTGAGCCTACAATAACACCCTCTTACAAATGTAATAACCTCTGCCGGTAAATTCACAATCATAAAAATGTAATTAATATCCCTGGCCATAAATGTACCCACATTTATGACTACAATATCATGAACATGGGAAGATATTACATTTGAAATTATGTTTCTCCAGTTGTGGATATTTTTTATTTGTGCACTTCTACATTCCTGATATGGATGGTGTTGAATCAAATTCCCGACAGAGACAAATATGCCTGTCTCTTTTGCTATTTCACAGTCCATCCCTTACAGGAAAACAGGCCTGCCCTTTGACAAGGAAATAGATCAAAGACTTCTGATAGGAGAAATGGATATTTATATAGCCAGCGCTGCTTTCTCTGTGAGAAACAAAGAATGCTCTGCGGTAGGTCATGTAGTATTATGCTAATCATCAGTCAGACCAACTAGGTGTAAGCAGTGATACCATTCAGTGAGACACAAAGAAGGAAAGACGGAGTACTGGAGAGATTCAGTAGAGAATGACAGGTGCAGACAACTGTTTATTCACCACTTGAGTACTACAACCTTGCAGTGAATCAGACTGACAATCAAGACCAAAGAAGACAGTGGTTCTGTGCAGTGAAGCAAACTGACAAACAGACAGACAGACAAGAAGTACCTGAGCGGTGGTACCGGGCAGTGCTGTGCCTGCAGTCGGATAGGATGCTCCTACGAGAGAAGCGGCGGCGTGTCTCCATAGACAAAGTGGCTATCATTCCCCCCATTTCTATCACAATGCCTTTCCTTCCCAGGATAATAAATTAACCAATCAAACTGAATCCCTAACAGCTACATAAAACTCAATGTCAGATATTTACCTTAGCTTAAAAAAAAACAAAAAACAAGCAAAAATAATAATGTGAAAAATGACATAAATCTATCAGCTCTGATGCTAAAATGATCAGAATCAGCAAACCAAACATTTGTACAATGTAGCTAAATATGTACTTATGGAGTGCCTTCAAATCCAAGGTTTCAGCTGCTGAATGAGAAACAATCTCACAAATAAACTTGAGATACAGAAATTATTGAACCCTTGTGTGTTTCCTTATAAGTATGTGTATGTGTATCCATTTATAATGTCACATTTCCTAGTCTGTTTGGAGACTGCATGTGGTTGGGATTGAGTCATAGAACACAAGGAGGAGACAGAGAACAGGAGAGGGAGACATCAAAGCCACTCACCAAATAGCACGACCTTTCCAAAAAAACATCACACGTCATGGTGCTCCTCTTCTCCTTCTATTACCTATCTTACCTATCTTCTCCACTTTTCCTCCTCTCCCTGCTTCTGCTGTTCTTTTTAATCCCCACAAACACTGTCTACCTGTCTCCTCTTCCACAATAACAAAACCTAAAGCCTCTCAAGTTCTGTCATTTCTTATACATTTATGAGCTCATACCCATTTCTGTTTCAATATTCTCCACAAAGGGCTCAGACACTTGAAATCAAAGTTCATTGTTGGATTTCTACATATAAAACATTAACTAAATCTGTGCCTTCAAAATGAACAGCCCGATCTTTCAAATGTAGCCTCAAACAGTTTGACGGTCCCTTTGGATCATACTATCTCTTTGTTGCAGTGTAGATTGCCCCCTAGTGATGATACTTGCATCTGCATACCTCCACCAGTCAATCCATGTGAGCTTTCTCTTGATAATGAAATCATGGCCAAAGTAGCTGAACTCACAGACATCAAACACATACCCCCTTTCATTTGCAGCCACTTCTTGTGCTGTGAGCTTCAAAACTTTAACTATGTGTTAAGATCAAGACAGTCAAACCCAACCACTTCAAATACATTTCACTGCAGTTGAAAATTGAAAAGAACATCAAACTGCTATGATTAAAATAAGCTGTCACACAAAGAAGACATGGGTTCAATGTTAGAAAGTACACTATAATATAACAAATTGGTCAACATATTATGACTGTAGATTATGACCTGAATAGTATGGATGGTAAAGTATATTCACAATGAACAAATGATTAAATGACCAATATTCAATTCCCATAGTTTTATACAATATTGGTTTATAAATTAATTTTTATAAACATAAATACATACAGTATACTATAATAAAACAAGTACCTCAAATTAATTGAGCCATGGGAGAATACCTTTGAACTTGTGAATATAAAATAAAACAGCAACACATATATTTACAATGTGTTTACAGTTTGTATGATTACTGTTATATTTCAAACAATGCTGCCAAATTAAGGTTAGATATCTTGTAGTAATGTTCTTTTAGCAAAGCCTACACTGGAATGAAGGTTAATGAAGATGAATTCCTAAATTTAAAAAAAAAAAATTAAACCCAAAAATGCAGTCTTAACTGTAAGTTAATACATGGTCAATGCAAAACATTGTTTAACAGTTCTGCAATCATCAGAAGTGTCCACAGAGGGGCAGTGTTTCCATGCTCAATGGTAGTTGTGATTTAAAACCCTCAATGTTATCACAATTGACTAGCCAGAGGAAATGCACATAGGAAATGAAATGTGAGTGGATATATTGGATACTAAAGATTTTAAGACATATGTGCAGAGAAGGTCTACTTGGCTTTTCAATGTCATTATATTCCACAAAACTGCAATTGTTCATCTGACTCACTATCTACAAGTGGTGTTCCATCACAGGACACCCATAGAATAAATTCATTCCAAAATCTAAATTAAAAGCAGAAATATCCTTGTGTATTTGTACACACAGGTGCTAATATAACAAATGTCTGAAATGCTTTGTTGACATTTCTGTCTTAGCTGAGTAGATGCATCAGACAGCAGAAACAGGAGAAAGGAGAATACAGGCAATTTAAGAGAAACACCCAAGATCCCAGACTCACTGGATATTGGTGGATTTCATGACCTTATGACAGTTCATTGTTAGATCAGCCTAATTAATCTCCTGATGAAGGGCTTAGTGTAAACCTATGCTTAGCCCCTGAGCTTGAGTCTTTCCCACATGCACTCTCCCCATCAAACCTAACCACACACTCATACATATGATAATGACTTTTTCATACACTACAATCCACAAGTCTGTACCTATGCAATTAAAACATAACTACTAAACCTGCTCTTTCTGTGTTCTCTTTCTCATGCTTCTGAAAAAGCCTGAAACAGATAAATGTAATAAAAAGCTTTTTTAGAATCTGTCTGTAAGTGTAAATGGGGCTCTCTGGATGGAGGTTATTTTAAGGCAGAATTAGGTTTAGGTAATGGATCTGTTGGGTATTACAGTGCTATCTCTCCAGCCGTCTCTTTGTGTGGATTAGGCAGGGCACTGCATTACCAAAATCGCAGGGGAAAAGACAAAGAAAAAAGAGCGAAAGAAGAGAGTTACAGTATAGCGGAGTCCTGTCTACAACGCCATGTGAGTTCACTAATGACCAGCATAGCATGTCAGGCCACTGCAGTTTAATGAGAAGTATTAAATTACTCTTTTCTGGACAATTTGGCGCTGTTCATATCAGAGAAGTGACCAGAGTTCAAGTCTTAATTGTTTTTTTTTTTTACTTTGAATTCAGAAAATGTACATCATTAACTACATCATGCCCTAGGGAAAAGGCGTGTGTGGGGGGGTGAGCAGGAACAGAAAGGGCAACTCCTCCTCCTCTGTCAGTCAGTCCTTCACCTCAACCCCTCCACTGCCTAAGCTTCCTACTGTCAGACCAAGCCAGGGGGATCTTCAGGACCATGGACAGCAGCATTATCACTTGCAGATACAAGTACACAGCTGAAGCTTATTGCTTAAGAACACAACTGTTGCTTCCTGTCTTTGTTAGGCCTCAGTTGTCAGTTGGCTGTACCTTTGGACTGAGACCTTCCTGAACACAGCTACCACTTTTACAGTGCAAGACAAAACCTGTTCTCCCAAACACTTTTCAGATTTGGGTTGATTATTGGAAAATTGGAAACAAATTGAAAAGTTGACTGATTGACCTACAGATTAATTCACGCCCTAAACTGGTCAGAGGGGATGGGCTTCTCTTTTTCCTGACTCCTCCCAAGCTTCTTCCTTTATACCAAAGGATATGATGCTACGGCTGCTCAGTGAAAGGGTTTAGGCTGCTGTAAAACATATGGGACAAATGCTTTGCAAAATGCAAATAAATGTTATGTGTATTTTTTCTGGCATCAATTAAACTTTGCTTAATCACTGATCTACACCATGGTTCTACCTATAAAAATGCCCCAAGTATGAAAAGAAAATACTCATGGTTTATAAATGACTGGCTTATTTAATGTTCACTTCCTTCAGCTTAAGTCTTAACTGAATGTGTGAACTGACAGACATGTTCAGAGATTTTGTTTGGCATGTCCTGTTTTGTTTACCACTGAGGCTGAAATTGAGGACTTAATCTCGTTGGCCTTGTTAAGCCTTGTTGGATCCCAAGCCAAGAATTCTGGGAGAGACAGAATGAATTAAAAATAAGAATGGTAGAGAACGGCAGTATCAGTTACCATACTCTCAGTATGCCCTTCAAGTACATTGTCAGGTTCCTATATTACAGAGTTGTATATCTGATGAGCATTGGTTTAGATATTGAGCAGTATGCTACTCAAAAAGTGCAATGAAAAATCATGAAAAGGTAATTAACTCCATCATTTGTTAATAACTCAATTAAATGGTTATCACCTAATCCATAAGTAAAATTAGTTAATTCTGCTGTTCAAATTATTCTGTGCTTTAACACACATGCAAATGGGTAATTGAACTGATGAAGGAAAAATCGAGTTGAGTGAAAAACTGCAAAAAATGGTCCAGTGAGGGACTGAGTTTGAAACCACTGATGTAAGATATAGTTATAGTGAACAGTTTAATTTCTGGTATTGCTTTATGCAGTATAATTGTGTGCAATTCAAAAGTTAGAATGGTAAGGTCAAATTAATGAAAAAGTTTTCCAAAAAAAGTCTTGTGTAAGCTTTTCAAAATGTTAGTTGGCCAAACCAAGCGTGCACCACAAATATGGCTGTGACAAGGTGATTTATAAATGGTTGGGTACATCCCCTCGCTCAGGCTCCCCAGAGCTCCAGAGCCACCCTGTGTGCCTTTCTCACAGGCACCTTGGTGCTTCCGCTCTGGTGCTGTCCCTCTGCTTGACCCCTGCTGCTCCAGGCAGACGCGGCAGAGAGACAGGCCCCACTCATGCCAGTGGCCTTCAGGGACGACACTAAACTGTCTCCAGGGAAACGCACACTTTCTGCGCATTGCACAACTTCCAAAAAATTCAGGACAGCAGACACACATAGTGGCATGCTTTCTTAACAACACACACACATACACAAACTCACAGGAATGAGAGGGAGATGGAATGGGGATGTACAGACAGAATGGGGGAAAGAAGCAGGAGGATTGAGGACACAGAGAGGCAGATTCAGAGTGAGAGATGAAGGCTAGTTCAGAATCAGCTTTGCTACAACACAAAAACACAGCACCAACTTAAAAGCAGGGGAAAACACAGACTCAGTGGAGATTACAATTAATAAGAACATTTAGAGAGGACGAGACAAAATAAACATACAGCCAGAAGTGTGTGAAATCACAAGCAGACAAACATAACAGCAAATGAACTGCTGGATGATAGGCAGCAAAGTTTTCAGTAAAGGTTTTTGAAAGATTCAAATAAATGACATAAAACTCAATTTATCTTTACTTGACATTCTCTTTACTCACAACAGCCTTTTAAACTAAACTCAGCTCTGATTAAACACTGAAGAGTTTTAAACCATGATAACGTACAAATTTTTATATTATCATCATTTTATATTATCATTACCATCTGGGAGGTTGAATTACATAGAGAACAGCTATGATAACTACCACAATATATACAAATGTTTCTAGTTTTCCTGGGGCCAGACAGTATTCTGTGGGGCATATTTATGCTTTGATAACATCTCTAGTGTTCAGTAGCGAAGACGAACAAAGAACGAGCTTCAAATAAAAACAGGCAAGCCACTTCTTTAAAAAAGCAAAACACACAGATTACAATCAGTGAAAGAATAAAAAGAAAGCAAACATTACGACTGGAACTTCTAAAAAAAGAAACACAAAGGGAAGAGGAAGAAGGGAAGGGAAGCATCCCTGGGGCAGAGAGCAGTACTGAGAGTGAGGGAAAGGCAGAGGACAGGCGGTACCTTGTGTGAGAGTGCCAGTGATGAACCCAAAGAAGCAGCGCAGCAGTCTGCCCAGCTCCCGCTTGCACTCCGCCCTGCAGCTGCTCATTCTGTCCAGTTCACCTGAGCGTACACCTGTGCTAACCCCTCCGTTCCTGCCCCAGACAGGGGGACGCAGTGTCCAGCCCACAGGGGTCTCACTGCTGAAAGAGTCAATGCAGCTCTGTGCTCCACACACAGAGGGTTCACTACCCTCGGGCTGGTCTGATAAAGCTGTCAGCACAGAATGCACAGAATGACACAATGTCACCTCTCTGGTCAATCAGTCCCTTCCAAACGTCCCTAGACAAAACCGAACGTGGTTGTGGTCCAGAACCCAGATCAGTGCATCCGATCACCTGACCCTAAAAGCAGGCAGATAGGTCACCCCAGATACCCCTTGTAGTAAGACCCCAAAAAACTTTGAGTGTCTCCAGTATCCTGGCCACACTGTCCAGGACGTCTACCCTTTCCGGCAGCTCCCCCTGTTCTTCTCCCTCTTCCTCCTCTACCCCAGTCCTGAGTATCCCTGGAGTGGCAGAGCGTGCAGCAGGTCCACGGTAACTGGCTGCCAGCTGTGGGAGGTCCTACGCCTTAGCGCTGGAGAGCAGAGTTACCGGTCTTAGTGGGACGCTGTGTGTGTCGTCACTGCAATGGATACAGCAGGGCAGCACCGCCACACAAACCCTTTCCATCCCTACGTTTCGGCCATCAAACCAAAAATGAGAAGCTTATTCTGTGAATTCTGCAAGATAGACTGCTAATTGTACCTGTCTTTAAGGATAATAAATCACTCTCCCACTCTTCAGTGTCCTGCTGTCAGACTGGGCGGCAGGATTCTTGCAGTAAAATGACCAGTACACACTGTGGGACACAGAAGCTGGAGGCAGACTAATGATCAGGGGACAGTAGTGATGGGAATTCTTCAGAGGCACCAGTAATCTCTATCTTCTCACTTCGTTTCTCTCTTCAATCACACAGATATTTCCTTTAACTCCCTCCCAGCGTTCCTTCTGCTCCTCCTCATTTTTCTTCCCTTTTTTCCTCATTCCTTCTCTCTCTCTCCAAAGGATTATCCATTTGACTCCTTTCTCCTATCCAACCCTGCCTATCCATTTCTCTCTTTTGCCTGTTTATCACAAAATCAAATCAGCAATAAAGGCCACTGGGATCACTAGAAGGGAGAACAGAGCTGTTGGGCCGTGACATTATGCAGAATTCTGACGGAAAGCCACATTTAACCCTGATTAGTCTGTGCTTCCAGCTTCACAGCCTCCCTGGGTAATTTGAGCCTAACCACATTAACATGTTCTAACTATCTATCCCTTTCTATTGTTCTGTGTCTCCACTCAATTCCAGTTTGGTTCAAAAAGGAACAGCTAATATAATAAGTTCAACTAAATTACTGGTGGACAGTGCAAGAATCTGTCTGTGGCAGTTACTGGAAACTGCTCCACAGTCTACCCCTCTGGGAACAGAGCAATGAGCACAGACAGTCGCCCTGACATATTCATTTTTCCAATCATCTTTTGAAATCAGACCTTTTTACATTCTGCCCAAAGCACGAGGTTAAGAGGAAATGCCACTATGACTCAGTCAGGACCCTAAAAAACTAAACCAAATTATTTCTGGTTAAGTTGCAGTTATGGTGAGCTGTGGTGCAAAGGAAAGGTACCAGTTCAACACAGTTTTAAAGCTTCTATTTCAACAGCCAGGGCCTGTATTCTTAAAGTGGATGTGCAGGACTGCTGATCTAGGGAGAGGTTTCTCCTGTCAGAGCCTTACCTTTTACATCATGTCCTCTCCTACTCTGACATGCTTTATAAATACAGGCTCAGTGTGCACAAATCTCACCCCTTCCCTCATCTCTATCAGCTCAGTTCACTTCAATAAGACTTACTGGTGGTGAGAAGTACTGAGTGTGACCAGCCCAAGCATAACACTAAAATTAAAAACAAGGATACAATTAACAAATGATCATTATATACACTGTAATTATAACTACAACAGCAAAATATAAGAAACATACAATTGTTGCTTTTGTTGTTGTTACGGCTATTTTTGTAACACTACTACTAATAATAATGATAATAGATGTAATAATAATAATAATAATAATAATACTGTGCTATCCCTTAGAAGGCTTCTCTCTCTCTCAGCCTGTAACTGCTGCTCATCCCTCCATCTCTCTTCCTCCCTGTATCTCTGTATCTCATTTCCCCCTAACGCAATGATGACCCTGCTCTCCCTCCAGATAGATTTCGCTCTCTATTTATAGCTGCTGAATAATAACCAGGTGAAGACTTGTGTGCTAACAAAGCAGAATGCCTGTGCTTGGCTGTCCCTCTCTCCCTGCCTCCTGGCCACGCTGCGATATACAGTGCGTTCTCCCTGCAGGCCGCAAGGGCTCCTGGATGACACGGCCAGCCCTCACGGCCCCTGCAGGACGCGGGAGAGAGATGACCCGCTCACCGGTGGGACGGTCTCTAGTAGGTTCATTTTCAGAGGTGGAGAGGAAGGACACTCCTGTCCTGCCTCAGGCATGTTTTACAATGTTCCCTACATGCCGCATTGGACACACACACGGATACGCACATGCACACACAGATACACACACAGGCACATACATCTCACATCATAACCAAACCTTTTTCATCTTTTAATTTGCAATTGGTTCATACAACCTATTAAAATCACACGTGTCTAAAATGTACTGTAGTAGTACTTTAACATCCAAAAATGTAGTTATGTTTTGATAATAAACACAAAACATGCACTAGACAGCTCCTTCTTTAACGTGTACAAAAAAAAATTACTACTTTTGAACCTCTAGAGGGTGCCAGACAGCCACTGTTACAATAAGTCAGTACTGTGATGAAACTCTCCTGTTCTTGATTCAAATCATTGACATTCTGTTGTGAGCAGACAGGAGAGTTTTATTTTGGTATGTAATTCTTATATTCGTCTCATTATGTTTGTCATAATACATACAATTTGTGTTAGAGGGCATGGTTATGGTCTGAACAAAATCAATCAATGCAGTCAATATCTCTGACCACCACTGGTTTTGTCCTTATAATTAGGCCCAAGCAGAGCCTAATTAAGTTTCCCTCTCCAATAAACCATTAGAGAGCAAGACCTTGAAAATAAAAGGCAGAATTAACTGCCTCAATTGTTCACTGGTGTGTGAAATGGATAAAGTTATCTACCTTAATACATATCAAGGGTCTTAACACCGGATCAGGAACATACATTAATTGCCTATTTACAAAATGACTGTGGACTGAGGATTCTGTCTCTTAATATGTGCTTTGCAAGTCAGAAGAGTTTGACAAATTTCCAATTTCTTTCTCCAATTATCAAAAGTTGATCACACACAGTAAAGCAACAAAGCTCCAAACACCTTGAAATACCCTGACCCCTGACGAAACATGTTACGAAACATGTCCCCCATCAACACCGAGTGTGGGAGCATGGGGGCGGCACGTAGGTTGCCAGTTAAATTGAGTTTCGATTCCATGAGGTTCCAGCGATCAGCAAAAAAAATGAAAAAGGTGCTGGAGTCAGCAAGAAACAGACTAAAGGTCACGGTATGAGCCGTAGCAGAGTGAACGCTGTCACTACCAATTGTGTTGGGAGGGGCACGGCTGAGGCTGAGGGGGGCAGGGGGTGGATTCTGGGATCACAGAAAAGGAAACGAGTGAGCATGTGTCAGCCACAGTCCACGTACACATGAATACCACGGTCAATAATTAAAACGTGCAGAGCTCAAGATGAGGACGCAGAGGTGGTGCTCGTTTTCAATCACAGCTTCAGGGTCTTCTTTCTGAACAACACTCCCTTACATTCCAGGTCAGATGCCCAGTGGTTTCTGAGTTTAGACGAAAGCCTCAGATTTAAAAAAAGCTACTCTAGAATCCCATCTTAAGCTCATTGAATTCATAGCACAATGCTTTGCTGACATTTATTGACCACTAATGTATTCCGTGTCTGGCGTAACAGGATTGTAACTGGCAAACTGAGAAACTAGAGGTCCTCCTGTGTGCTTGTTTGTTGGCCTATGCTTTTTTTTCAGTTTGTTGGTTCTTTAGACATGTGTCCCCCTACCTGGCCCCTGTGGTGCAGTGCTGGCGATAATCCACTTGACCAGGCAGCACTTCATGAGTGCCTTACGGGTGAACCTGGGCTTCTGCCACTTCCCACTTTCCTTCTGGCCCCTGGGGCCTGGCTCCATCCCATTAGCATCACCAAGCAGGCTGCCGTCCACCACTTTCCCGTCCTCCTGAGAGAGAGGCGGAGGGAGGGAGGGACAGAGAGAGTGAGAGAAAGAGAGACAGACAGAGAGAAGACAGAGAGAAAGAGAAAAAGGAGAGAGACAGAGAGAGAGAAGAGAAAGTCAGAAAGTGTCAGCACACCAGCATCTTAGCTGACATTTTTGTTATGTTTTGGTTTTTTTCCTCTTCCGTGTTTTCCCCATATCTTTGACATGTGCTTGTGTTTTTGTTTTCCTTATATCTTTGCTCCACTCTCCATTTCCTAGTGATAGTTCATTGATTGATTGATTGTCTGATCTGTTTCACCTGTTACCCAGTTCAGCTGTTTTTTGTTTAGCCCTCGTTAGGCTTGTATCTGTACTCCTTGGCTGTGTTCCAATACTTTTTCTCGTCTCCTCCTGTCCTCACCTCCATTCCTACCCCGGTAATATGCCGGAAATATGTGGAGGAAAGGAGTGGAGGAAAGGAGGAAAGGAGGAGATGAATCGAAAATTGGAACAGCTAATCCTATTCGCCCGTCATCAAAGTCAACGTCGGCTATTGATGAAGAAATAATTTCGACTCACTCCGAGGATACCAAAGCCGATCAAAATATTCTGTGGGATGGTTTTTTAACCTGACTGGTCGTGAGCACAAAGATGTCACCCAGAAATGTGAAAAGACTTCCACAGTAGGATACACTGATGTATCCTTCGTTTGGAGGAAAGGAGGAGACGAGATTTCGTTTTGGAACAGTGGAGGGAAGGAGGACACATAATCAGCTTCTGGGGCACGGAGGAAAGGAGGGGAGGAAAGGAGGAGACGAATTTGAGTATTGGAATGCAGTCCTTGTGTTTCAGTGAGTTACTCTCAGTAGATTTATCTCCGAAGAGCAAAAGTACAGTGATTTTCTGGTTACGAACTTTGCCCACCTGCTTTGACCAAGATTCCCAGATTGTTATTTTATGGCTCTGCCGTGCCTTCCTGGTTTGACCCTCGCCTGTACCTGACACAGCTGTGTGGATTGTGGATCTGTGTTTTGTTCAAATAAAACCTGCTTTATTATGTCTGCATCTGAGTCCCTAACTGAGCTCTGACAAAGAAACAGAGAAAAAGAGAAAGTGGGGCTTACTATAATATAGTAATCCCATAATAGACACACAGCGTTTACTAATTATTCATGTGTCAAGGTATAGCTCCACAGCTTTTCACTATACATAAATGTATTTTCATTCTTCACAATGCAGCATTTTTAATTTGAATGTGAAACTGACAAGACAATGTGAGAGAAAGAGGAGTTACAATATACTGAAGAGAGAGAATGGACATTGATTACAGACCTAATGTAGCAGTGAGTAACAATGGACCAGAGAGAGGCTACTCTGCCTACAGAGAGAACAGTGAGAGGGAGATGGCAACTGCTGACCACAAGAAGAAGAAGAAGCAGGAGGTCAGTGGAGATGAAAATGAGTGGGGGAGGGGAGGCAGCCCAGGATCTATTAATGGAACAGCCTTAAAGAAGCCCATCTTCAGATGGTTAGAGCAGACCACAGAGATAAGCTGTACCCAAGACCAGACAGATGAACCATACTCCAGACAAAGTGGAGGATTAAAAGAGTGGGTGCAGCACAAAGAGCAAAGAGAGGTAACTTCTGCAAATCGAAGAAGGATTTGAAGTCTTGCAGACTCCATTTGCCATTGAATCTAAGTGACAGAAACAGGACTGTGTCTGCGTGCATATTCATAAGGTGTCTGTGAGAAGTGCTGATGTAGTCCATATTCATAAAACACGCCTAAGAATGAGTGCTATTCTACGGTCAGGTTCGCCATTTTGCTAACAATGGCTGAGGTTTAGACATGGGCCGATGAAACCTGATTGTAGTTCAGTGCCTACACTAAATGAATATACACCCAGTTTTTGACTGTTCATCTATTAAACTTGTCCAACAGCCAAATGTAAAACTGATCCTGGATCAACAATTCAATGCTGAAGTGCTTCATCAACACGTGAAAGCACGTATGAAAGATCCACATATGGCTTGTCCCTTACTTTAGGAGACTCAGTTACCACACATTCAACTGCTTGTTCTGAGGGCCACATGGTTGAACTTGTTCAGTCATCAACTGCAGCTATTCTCTAGTTTACATTATTGTCCCTTTGCTGTCATTCTCAAATGCTAATATCATTATTGGAAAACATTTAAGCATAATTATTGTCTGTAAATGCTGGCTTTCTATTTTACATTCCATGCACCCAAAACCATTGATAAAAATATCACTCTTCTGTTTTTGCAAAAACATTAGTATTAATAAATTCTCATCATTTTCACACAAACTACAGACTTTTTTTACAAAACACATCTGAATACAAATTTTCATTAAGCTCACATGAGATTGCCTAGATGCCAAAACACAATCATATGCCATCAACACTACCAACATGAGGATACTAAGCAATATGCAAAAGAATCAAATGTACAGGTACCAATCAGACCTTCTATTTATATTAAAGAAGTCACATGTGAATGACGTTTTATTGGTACGCAATAGAGTGCCAGCGAGCAGATGCAGAGCAAGAGTGAGGTAAGAGGCCCTCACATGGATTGAGTGCAATTACAAACGACAGTGCCATCAATCATGGTCTTACCTTCACAGAGGCTGGGCACAGTGTCCAACCAAATATTACAGTGTGTAAACCTACAGCGGCTGCCAAGATTTGAGCATTCAAGAGTGAATATGGGTAAGTGCCATTTATGAAGCTACATTATGTATAGCTACAGAATGCATATACTTTCCAATTCCATTGTAAAGATTTTAAATTGGTTTAATCTTCTTTCCCAGGTGAAATGTGATTACTCAGTTGAAGGCTTTTTCCCCCACTCAGTTTAAGAATGCTTAGAGGACAATCTCAGGGGAAGAAGGCTGCTTTTAACTGAACAACAGGAAACTGTTGTTACAGATATGGCCATCATAAATAATACTGTATGTCTGAAATACACCTACTAGACCAAGAAACTCAGAGGTAGTTAGAAGTAAGTTCATGTAAACAATTTCCTGTACTCCTCTTCAGTTTTATATATATATATATATATAAAACTATTTCATCATTATGTACTGTGGGATCTCATAAGAATGTCATTAGTAATAACTGGTAAGGTTGTAATGTAATGTAATGTAATGGTGTCATTTGCAGCACCTGTAACCCTGCATAAATACTACTTGGAAATGTAGATGGGCCAGAACTGACATTATTGGCTGTAGCATGTAACATGTGTCTGTTGCCAAACTGTTGATCTGTCTTCTAAATCCTCCCCGCTTTCCTAAACATTGTGTTCCTTCCCCTTCAGACTCCTCTTTAACCCCAGTGGAGTTTTTTTGGTCATCCTGGAGGTGGAGGGCCCTCAGCTGCAGGGCTGAGATCAGGCCAGCAGTTCTCCTGGCCTGGGTGAGGCCTGTGGGGACTTAATGCCTGACTCTTCTTCAGGATGTGTCTGGCATGCACACATGATTCTCCAAGACACATGGTCAAAGATGACACAAATTATGATGTGTCAGTTTATGCCTTTGCTCTACTAGAAACTAAGATTGATGGTAAGGATGACTAATATATCCATTGCTCATCACTGACAACACTTGTTGTTGACTTTTTAAAAAAGAAAACTGTGATTTGATGTGTTAATCTTCAGAATACAACTAAACCGACAGGAAACAGGAAACCAGACATGCTAATTTGTTTAAATTAACAACAAGGAAAATCTTCTAGAATTTCTTAAATATATACTATATATTTAAGTGTATGTAATATTGAATGCAATATTTGTTTTTATAAGGTTTATTGGAAATGAATACTGGTTTTTAGCAAAAACTGTTTGTGTCTTTTTTTTGTACAATTTGTACTTTGTGCTAAACTGTGCCAAATCAGTTGGGAAAAACTTCAGATGCCTAGTGAGCTTAAATGCCTACATGGACTCTTTCCTCATTTGGAAATGGCCATATGTGCAACAAGTTTGTAAGAGGCCAGTGAACAGCACTGTGTTCTTTTGGCATTGTTTAAAATGACTCCTTTTTGGTATATTTGCTCATATTTTAGACATTAAAAGTCAATCACTGAATGGGTATATTTTATTATTATTTCCAACAGTTAAACTCCGTTTCAACCATGCACCTGTACATCTTGAGAGGATGTGCGTAAATTCTACTTTTTATTGTTTTCTAACCATGTACCGTAATTGTTTGAGCTGCTTTGGCAGGATGATTACATCACATGGGTTTAGGATTTTTAAATCTGCCCAGTAACCGTTGTTAGGACAGGAGCCAAGAAGGATGGCTAGCTATTTGCATGGGTTCTGTCCAGGCTTTGTAAGAGCAGTTTTGTACACTGTTGCATAGTCGCATAGTTTATTCTATGCTATCTCCAAAGGATAATGGACTTGGATTTCCAAACAATTCTCAGCAGATTTACCTTCTTCATGTCTTATGAAATGCAAGAGTAGAGATTGCTGGCAGCCATTATGGAAAAAAAAATGTGTGCTGGTATTTAAGGCTGTATTGTTTTTGCCTGTTTCTCAGGATCTGTGGTTCTGCACGTTCAATTACTTTTTGGCAGGATTTTGACATATAAAATTTTATTTTCTTTCCCCCTCGTCTAACCTTACACCTCTATGCACAGATTTCAAAATAGTTGAATTGAAGACATGTATTGCAAGGTCAGAGAATTTGTGACTGGCTGTGAATGACAGACAGACTTAGCAGAATGCAGTAAAGCTTCCTATCACTTATTTCTATTTATTCATGTCTCACTGTGATTTAAATAACTTAATACAAAAACAAAATGAATGGGCTTTCAAGTCATGAAATGTCTTTTAAAAGAGCTAACAATGACACAGCTATTCATTTTTTGGAGAAGAAATTGCTTTCAAGTGATCTCTGCAAATTCCAGTACAAGTAGATTTCATTCAATTGAAAACATTTACTTTTCAATGTTATAAATGTAGAATATATGAAAAAATAACCACATTGAGTCAAAGCAAATGAAAATTTGTGATTGTTTCATAGAGGTACTTTGCAAAATTA
The DNA here is from genome assembly GCA_022829145.1 of Albula goreensis. NCBI lineage: Eukaryota > Metazoa > Chordata > Actinopteri > Albuliformes > Albulidae > Albula > Albula goreensis. The sequence continues at coordinate 30,084,569 of CM040744.1, read as the reverse complement.
AAGGGACTGAAATTTAACAAAAATGACGGAGGGGTTAGTAAACATGGAGGGGTGTAACAGAGCCATAATCCTGCTACCTGAGTGCAAAACAGGCTAATGCGTGTGCAGAGCTCTTAGACAGGCACTCAATACTGCAAACTCCTTAAAGGTACCATGAATAAAGAATCAGAATGAATGTAAGATCAGGGACATTGGGGCAAAGGCCCATTCACACCGCAGCCAGGAACCTGACCAGCCCATTTTAGTCCATGTTACTGCATTTCTGTTCATTTCGCAGCTTCTTCTCTGAAACTAGAACTGGACAGTAAAAACTTTAGGAATAACTCAGCTTGAATGATATTAAATTATTAACTGGAGACTTTTAAAAATAGTGGCGAGAAAAGAACGGCTCCAATTAAACATAATTGTTCCTCCACATCAGTTCCAGAGAGGAACTGTGGGGGACATATCCATTACCAGGAGTGTTCAAAGCACATAGTTTCAGACATACAACATTACTACCCCCGCCAATCCAAAACGTAAGGGGATCAAAGAGAGTGTAAAGCAGGAAAGATGATTTGAGGCTGGGGTCCTGTCCTTCTCATATTGTATTAGGTCTAACGGCAGTTAAAAAGCAGTAACAGTAGACAGTTAAACCCCACACACTAAACAGAAAGGTAAGCATCAAACCAGTTACCCAATACAGGTGTGAGACAATTAGCCTCACCATTCAAACACAAAGGGCACAGACTCAGTTTCACTGCTAATAAGGATCAACGTGAACTTGGTCTTGGGAAACAAAACTGAGACGCCACCCACAACGGACCGTGGAAAACAAAACTATGGGTGTTTAATTTGCCCTTGTTTAGTCCGAAGGTGCTGTCACTGCACTCAGATGGTCTGAACAGCCCTTTAATTGTGTATAGCTCTAATGGAGGAGAATGAAAAAGAAGTACTCTGCTGTTCAGTTGACCCCCAGTTTTCAAAGTCATTGGTAATTCAGGGACCAGTGCCTTGACATGGCTCCATATATTTTGAGGGCTTTAGAGATGCTTCTCAACGCAAACATGCTGAAGGTGAATGGGAAGGAAGAGTGGAGCTATGTCTATGTGCCACATGGGATAGAAGGTGTGTGTAAGTGGGGTGGTTGAAGCGAATGTGGAGAGTGAAAATGGCTTTACAACTCCCAATAACTCTGACCACACACGGCTTCCCTCCAATGTGTAAAAATAGAAAGAAAGCATTTTTTTAAAAAGGAATGAAAAAGAGATGTGCTCTTTTTTTTGTAAAATGGGAGGCTGTTATCATAATGAATCCAGCGAAGCTGGGTGAAAAGGAGCAAAGGGACAGAGCAAGGGGAACAGAGGGAGCGAGAGATATGGAGATTATATAAAACCACTTTGCCAGGCATAAATTTGCATAACTATTTCTGTACTGTATGGAGGGGGGTGGGGGAGAGAGAGAAAGAGACAGAATATTACATAATGGCCACATGAGAAAGCAGGGAATAAATCTACAAGTCCTTTAATCAAAAGATCTTTTTTTTTCAACCAGATTAAAAAAAGCAAATAAAGAGAATATGAAAATAGAAAATGTTTTTCAAAAAGGACAAGCACAATTCAACCTTTCATGTTGGAGAAAAGAACAGAGGGAGTAGATTAGAAATGATGGTTTTCATATTGTGGATGCAGTTTGTATATTAAGGAACAGGGCACATCTACTGTGGGGAGAGATACAGATGGGATTCCACATTGTTTATATATGCAAATGTTATTCATCTTGCTGAGTGTGATGGCTTTATTTGTATCCCCTGCGTTTGCACCCATCCTCCCCCTCAGTCCCTCTCTATGGCAGTATCACCCATGTTCAGTGTCTTGAAGGTGACTAGATTAGACACTGACTGTGCTACATTATTCATGGAAACCAGAGGAACTCTGATACACTGTAGTCGGTAAGTAAAGCTGAGGGTGTGGACACCCCACAAGCTGCTTTTATCATCACTTTCCTAACTGTGGACATTAAACACGTACACACACGCACACACACACAGGTACACAGACAGGCAAGGGAGTGAAAAGAGGTGTGGGCAGACAAACCGCTGAGACTGAAATCACCAACATTTTCAGTGGGATGGCAAATTTGAGCAAGGCAAAAAAGATGTCTGCTTACAAAGGCACAGCCTGGATTCCCTCTGCTGTTTAAAAATGTATTGTGTTTGCTCTGTCTCTTACGTTAAACAGACACCAGCCCCCTTATACAGCTGCATAAGTCATCCCTGTTCTCCCTGCACTTCTCTCACTTAGTGCACAGCCGCTCTGATGGTCCGCACAGCTGTTTGGTTCCGCTGCACTTTCTGCATTGCTACTCTATGTCAGTATCAGGCTTTCTCAGGCCCCTCTTACAGCTCCTCTCTCGATGTACTGTTGCTACTGTTGAACTTTTTTCTCGTTATATTGCTGTCTCACATATACTTCTGCTCTGTAGTAATACAACGCAGGTTTCTTAGTGTATTTCTTATCTGTCCAAATGTACCGTTACTGTCTTGCCTTCCAGCTCCTCCTTTCTCACTTTAACTTTAGCTCAGTTGTGCTGTTTTGTTTGTGTACTGCAAGCACTCTGTATGCTTTACTAATTCTATACTGTGGCTTTGTCTCACTATCCTGCTATTTTCTGTATCTAATTCTATCCTCTTTGCACCACTGCTCTGTCAACATTGTTAGTCTCTTTCTGTATGCTGTTGCACTCTTCATGTGCTGCTGCTGTAGTCTCCCTGTATTGTTAACACATACAATGAAGGGAACCTCATTCTTCATTCCTCTGCTCTCTCCATTTAAACTGTCCTTTTCTCTGCACTGTACAGATGCTCTCTTGCACCAGACAGCTGTTCTCCCCAGACTTCTACTCCAATATACTAATGTATTTGCTCTTTTCATATCACCACTATCTTTAAATGCAGATGTTCTCAGCTGTTCTTAAATTAAATTCAAGTTGCTTTATTAGCATGACAAAGAAACATGTATGCTGTGTATGAAGCCCAGCTGTTTTGAACAAGCATTAAGAAATACCTGAAATGCACAAATGGTGGCATTAATGAGATTTCAATGCACCTATACTGTATGCATTAACTATTTAGACAACTGTTCTCTTTCTCTATACATTCCATTCTTTCCATATAGCTTTTCATACTGGTGTTTTGTTCATACTGATGTTTTCTCTTGCACTACAGTTTTGACTATATTGTAGTGCTTTTATATTACTGTGCTCTATCCATGCTGCTGCTTTCTACATACTGTTGGTTTCTATCTATCTCTGCTGTACATACATACACACATATACCCATTACTATACATACTGCACACACAGCATCACTGATCATTTCCTGAACACAATCTTCTGTTTTCATGAACACAGCCTGTTCCCTAATCTGAGTCACCTCACACAAGCAGGACCAAACAGCTCAGCCAGCATAGATCAGCACCGTGAAAATCAGTGTGAGAGAAACACGCCCACAGCAGAACAAAACTGTCACGGAGAGACACTCTGGCTGTTACATTACAGCAGAGTGTGCTTCCCAGGACCCCCTGACCACGGACCTCCAGTGTGAATTACGACAGCTTTGGGCTTGGTTTGGGTGCAAGGCATATGGCAAAGAATAATGCTATTGCATAAATTGTACACTGTCCCAGATAAAGTAATCATATCTGCAGAAATAGACCCAGAGAGGCTGATGGGAAGCGAAAATACGATGTGCTTGCAGCCTCTTGCCTGTCAATTGGGACTCTGGTGCGGTGGATATATTCTGACAATTCTGACATCTCCATTAGCTGCACACCTGCTGTCTAAGTACGAGTGCGTGTGTGTGTGTGTGTGCATATGTGAGTGGCAAGTGTGTATTTGTGTGCCTGTGTACATTTCCATGTTTCCCTGCCCAAAATGGCAGCAGGTTGGGTAATGAATGCCATTGCTCTGGCCATCAAACCACAAACCTGCTAACACAGTGCCTGTCTTCATGTCACAAAGCCCAACTGCAGTTTGAGGATGTTTTAGACATTTGTTTTTGTGTGTATCCATGTATATTTGTATGCATATGTGTGTATGGGAGCATGTACATATTAATGCTCTAGAGCTTGTGTATTTTCATGTGTCTGTGTTTGTGAATGTGTATGTTGATGTGTTCAAGTTCAAGAACATGTGTTTATTTGTGTGTGTGCTCATGTGCATATGCATGTGTATGCATATTCTGAAGTGCAAGACCATGAATACATGGTGTGTGTGTGCATGTATTTATTGAAGGGCCACACATATATATGCATGTGTGTATGTTTGTGTGTGCATGTGTCAGGGTGGTCTCAAAGATGCTGTTCTGTGGTGGTCTGTGGTATTGCATTCAGCAGTTTCTCTGATCTCTGAGTGGGTGCCCATGCATCACTTCCATTCCCATGATGCCTCAGTAAATTCACTCCAACAATGGGTTAAACTTCACTGTGGTTCCTATACTGCCCTGAGCAGCTCTTTAGAAGCCTGTTTTGACAACAACTTTGACTCTACCACAAGGGAATGAAGAAAAGGGTCTAGTGCTAGAGGGGTATGGAGCTATACATTGAGTAATCAATTATTCAACATCACTCACTACGCATGTATTTATAGTGTCATCCTCCACTCTCAAACATACATGGAAGCCAGATGCCCTCATTATTTTCCAGTTTTCATGAGATATGGGAAGATGATTCCTATTGCTATGTCTTTATTTACTATGTTCTGGTTCTTTTTTCCCTGCTCATGGAGGGATGGACTCGGCTGGAGATATTGGAATGTGATATACCACGCTCTAAAAAAAGAAGATGGGGAAGATGGAAGCCATGCTTTCCGCGTCACAGGCGGGCGCCTCTATTAATTAATCATGCGTGATTAAGATCCCTCCCTCACTGGAGCAGGCCTCCATATGTAGACCCGGTCGGTCTCGACACATTGTAGAGCAACATGGGCTTTATTTTTAGTGTCATATCCGCCCCCCATCCCTCTCTTTTCTCTTAACATGTGATGAAGCTCTCGCTAATCTGAGCTTCCATTTTGGACCATATCCAGACTGTCTGCAAAAATTTAGTGCCCACCGAATCAGCGGTGGGGGAATCGCCAACCCCCGCCATCCTCCCCTTCCTTCCCGCCGACTCCGCCCACACGCTGCTTAACTCTGACAGCCTTAATCCGGGGCACCAGCCAAACCCCATGCTCCAAAATGAAAAAATGGCAACAGGAAGGAAGATAAACAAAAAGCACATCCCACTTTCTTTTCTGTCCCTTTTTTTGTTGCTCTCTTTTTGTTTTTCTTCCCCTTTCCATCTTTCCTCCCACATGCACCTGTGCTTTCCCCACCTTCCATCTATCTACATTAATTTCACCCTCAATCTTTCTCCTCCTTTTTTTCCTGTCCACCTACTACCAACTCCTGTCCTTCCTTCCCTCACTATACTTGTCTCAGTTTCCAATCTCTCAACCTTGTAGCACTGGTCCAGGTCCTAATATAGTATGAATGCCTTCTCAGTTCAGACAAAAATGAATACTAGGCCCATTAAAATAGTTCTGTCCTTCTCTTTGTCGTCTCTTATGTAACAATCATTTGCAAACACCTCTCTGCACCTATCATTCTTGACAGCGGGGACTGAGATGGGAGGAAACAATTGCTCAGCTCAAAACACATCAAATTTTAAAGCAGTGGCTCTTTCATCAAGAGACAGGTGTTTTCAAAAAGGCATCATGTTATCCGCTTTCCAGCCTCCCCACTGACAATATTTCTAAATCAAAGGACCAACGATAAATAGTCTATGGTCTGTCAAATCAGGAGGCCGAACTGTGCCCATTTATGCGAGAGTTGAAAAGGAAATGAGAAAATATGTGGGGAAAAAGGAAAAGAATGCAGACAAAGAAGACAGAGAAATAGTTCCTAGACAGACAGAAAGAGGAAAGGATCACTGTACTGGCAGCAAAATATAAGTCCTCCAGAAACTAACAGAGGGAGAGTGGGTGGCACACACCAAGTACTGAAGTTTATTTTGGGATTTTATTAAAGAGGATACTGAAAAAGTTTTTCGTAACCATTAAATACTTAACTCATATATATCATGATCATGTTTTATTACTCATAAATGAGGTATTTGTGTAGCTTTAAATGGTTTTGGATGTCTTTGTTGAAAATATAATTGTTCTCTGGCAACGTGAAATGAAGTGAATTTAATTGAACTGAATTGAGATAAAGCAGTTTGCTCTTAGGACAGCTGTACACATAGATTGTAATGTAATGGCATTCAGGCATCATTCTCCTACACGTATACCAAAAACACATGGATATACACATTTATACGTATACCACATACAAGCACAAACACATACACATGCACCATAAACATAGATTTGAGCAGTTTGCTCTTAGGACAGCTGTACACATAGATTTTAATGTAATGGCATTCAGGCATCATTATCATGCAGGCTAGAAGCCAGGTGCACATGCCTCCCAACAAGATTACTGACTACTGTTTCAAATAAAGCAAGTATGACATATTTGAATGTAATACCGACAGCCAAAACCTGAGGCACAGTATAAGAAAAGCAGGAGGGGAGATGGATCACATAAACCACAGACAGACACAGAGACTTACACATATACCACACACACAGACACACACACAGTTACACATATACCAAACACACATATACCGCACACACAGACACACACACAGTTACACAAATACCAAACACACATATACCGCACACACAGACACACACAGTTACACATATACCTCGCACACAGACACACACACAATTACACATATCCCACACACACAGACACATATACCGCACACACAGACACACACAGTTACACATATACCAAACACACACACATATACCACACACACAGACACACACACAGTTACACATATCCCACACACACATATACCACACACAGACACACACAGTTACACATATCCCACACACACATATACCGCACGCAGACACACACAGTTACACATATACCTTGCACACAGACACACACACAATTACACATATCCCACACACACATATACACTGAACTCCTCCCGCTTCCCTGTAGACCAAAATAAAATCACATCAGCACACACACTTACCCACATACTACACAAACTTACACGTATACCAAAACATATGGATATACTGGATATACACATTTATACGTATACCACATACAAGCACACACACATACACATGCACCATAAACATAGATATATCATGAACCACAGAGGGAACAGTGCTGACATACACAAACATACACCAACACACACCTACACATGCACCATGAACGCACATCTATTACGATCCACAGACACACGCGCACAAGTACAGCTAATGCAAAATGTGCACTTCACATAGGTATTTGCATAACCACTTCCCATATTATACAGGATTTCCATTAACAGTTCACTGAAAATCCCATTTTGTTGAGCTGAGTTTCTACTAGCCCCACTCAGCTGACAGACATAAGTGCAAAAGTCTACCCACTGCTTGTATACATTTAGATGACCCAAACTAAATCAGTGTACATGTCATTAAAGAACATTCACCATCATTACTGGAATTCAGCCTAGTTCTTGTCTAGTACTTTTTTCACAGATTAAATTTAAAAAATCAAAAAAGAGCAATAACCACACTGGTCCACTGAGGGGGTTGTCCCTCCCCCGTCAGCTCTCTATACTTATTTTCCATAACCCTAATGCTTAAAACTGCATCTCTGGCTCTGTCTCTCTGAGTTATTACTAAAAAAGAGAAAGTGTGGTTGACTATTTCATCACTGGCAAGGAGAGCTCTTTCATCGAAAGATCTGCTGTCAAGGAACAGAGCTTCTCCCCCTTCCCTGTAGACCAAAATAAAATCAATGTGTTTTTGAAAATAATTGGACAGTCCAGGAACACAGAGACACATCCAGTAAGCTTTAAACACTCAATAATACCAACTTATTATTTATTATGTTTTAAAGCTTTCTGAGGTGAATTTTTCATAAAGATATAAGACTTACAAAAAGTTCCTTTGCTGGTCTTGTATACCATATGTTACTTAGACCCTTGAACAAGGTGTGCACACCACATTCACAAATTAAATGTCCAGAGGTAAATGAATAATGTTTTTTAATGTAGGTCATGTCAGTCGTCCTGGCTAAAGTCCTGGCAAATATCTCATGAGATTATAAATAACAATTATGCAACTGAGTCCCACATCCAAAAAGAGAAAAGCAATTAGTTCAGGTGAAGTAACCTTTAATATTGTACAAAGACAAACAAGTAAAACTCCAGAGGAACCTGCAGGCTTAAATCTGACAGGTAAAGAGGAAAAGATATAACACTGAACCCCAATCATATTACAGGCACAAATCACAAATACGCAATGGAGGAAGACTTGCTGAGTCTTGATTTTCACCCAGTTTATTAGTAATTAGCACATACTGTGACTATGCACAAACCACATGTGGATACACTCCTGGAGAGTTTATACACATTACACGCCATGTGTCTGGAGAGAGGTCTAAGGTATGTCCCTGACAAAAACAGAGGTTCAGCCTTTTCCATGGCTTAGGTGGATAGGTTTCTGGGCTTACAGGACAGATTTCTGTCGACTGTAGGTTCATCCATTCATCAAATTCATCAAAACTGGTCAGTCAACCATAATTTCATCTCTCTGACAAAATCTCTTATCTACATGCAAAGTTCTGCCAATGACAGATACTAAGCTGAATACCCTTTCTCCTCCATGCTCACACTGTTATTCCACCTGACTGGGAAACAAAATTGGTCTAGTGCAGCTATGGTGGAATTACTCGAACTTTTCTCCAAAGCATCAGTTCAACTGACTTAGTTTGATCTTCTGTGGAAGCAAGCCTAAATCAAGGCCCCATAAATAATAAAGCAAACTCAAACCTCTCATCTGGAAAGCTGGGGCAGTAAAAAAAACTGCAGCATCCCCACACCAGCAGTCCTCAATCCTGGTCCAAGCAGGCCTTAAGATGTGCTTTTACACAGCACCTGCATCCTCATGCACAGCAGCTACAAGATTAATTACACAGTAAACTCACCTTCAAGTTGAGATTAAGATTTAAGGTGAAAACAAAAACCAGTAAATCCCTGCAAAATCATAAATACAAAACCACACAAGATGGAGTTGAATCCCATAGGCACTGCGGTATAATATAATGGTTCGGAGGCTGGGCTAATAACTTTCAGGTTCAGTTCCCAGGTAGGACATAGGCAAGGTACTTCACCTAAAAATTAGCTTCTGTAAATACCCATCTTGATAGTGTTTAAAAAGTAAACATTAAAAAGTCAGTGCTCTGCATAAGAGGATTTGCCAGTTGCCTTATTTGTAAAAATGTAACAGTGCTAATACAGTCCATTAGGACTGAGATCTGCCTTTTTCTTCACTGAAATAAACAGTCAAAATCAGAGAATAAGTAACTGCAATGTTATTTCACCACTTCCTAAAAACACAAACACAGAAACAATGATAAATTGCACCGTGGAAGGGAGACAGTCACACCTACTGTCCGTACTGTGGCATGAGGCCAACATCTGAGTGAGACGCAAACCTGCAAAATCCTCTTACATCATACTATTCAATTATTTAAAAAAGACATGATAAATAATACATTTCTGAGATAACAATGAAAAATAATAACATCACTATTGATTCTCATTTATTACTGGTGATTAATTAATGATTCATCACATGCAATTCAGATTTTTTATCTAATATTTTCTCAGCTTGTTGCAATAAAGCATCTTCAAGTTTAAATTTAAGAGAAAGAGGAATGCCAAGAGACAAATTTGCTATTGCCGAAATTAATTGTCTCAACATTTAGAGAAAAATATTTCTTTGCTTCCTGTTTACATTATTATAATAATCAAAATATAATCACTGTAGTGATTATCACAGTTGTTTGTAAGTTGCTTATATAATTATTCAGTCCATGAGGTTTGTGCAATATTTTGACTGCCATGTCTAATCAATTTCTGAAAAGTACTGACAGTACACAGCGCATTATAATTCATGTATAAAAGTGGTATGAGGTGAAGCGAGAGAGAGACGGGGCCATGACATGAGACATATGCTGCATTACATACATCAGAAGGGTTGGTGTAATTGCCATGGATGATTCTATGATTAATGTCTGTGTCACCCTGTGCATAGCAGTGCCTGCTACCCCTCAACTCTATGAGAAGCTCCCAGTTCCTCCTGGTCCAACTGTACATGAATGGGAAACTGGTTTATGTACACACCCTTACAGAACTGAACTGCATTGAATTATACTGAAATTCAACATATTCAATAACAGAATAAATCCTGCTACACTATACAATATATGGGCAAATATACAAATCATTGCGGTCTTCACACAAACTAGAAAAAATAACATTGCTGTGACAGTGTGTGTGTGTCTGTGTGGGATTTTTCTGCATGTGTGTGCATGTTGAAAGGTGTGTGCCTGTGTGTGCATATCTGTGTTTATATTGATGAATATGAGCCTTGTTGTGATGGGAATGTAAAAACTCTGGGGAGACTCTCTCTTGAGTGCAACAATAAAAAAGAAAGGTTTCAATTATCCTGTCTTCTCCCCCAGCATTCAGGCCAATGCACACACTTAATGGATCCTATGGGAGAGTTTACAGTCATAGACAGAGCTAATACAGAAACTGGGCCATCTGTCACCCTCACCCTCCACTGATCAGACAGTGGGAAAGATGAGCACCTACATACCATTAAAATACCATAATAATACCTTACTGGCATGCCCCCAAACTCATGCAAATATATTATTCATTGCTTTACATAGTCACAGTCAAAGGTCTTTGCAATGATGACAATTTTATTACAAACCTACAGACATTCAGCACTTATCCTAACTAAATGCATTTATTTTATGAAAATTATCTTCTTAATGTGTTCAAAAGTATAGATTTAGCCAGGGATATTCAAAGCCAGAATAGAATTCTTGCACACTGTTACTTTCCTTCTGTTTGATTTATTTGATTTAACCAATACTCATGAGTGGCGCTGATTAAATCAACTGTGAGCATAATCAGAGTGTGCAAGTACTATAGTCTAATTTTACATTATTCTTTTTATGGGTGGCTCCTGCCAATGTTTATAGATATATGCCTGCTTCTGTGAAACTACCCGTCTGGGATTTAAACATGCAAACACAAACACATGGGATTTAAACATGCATGACACAATATCATATATCAATATAATATCATAGATGATATGTGCTGCCACCCACAAATAGACACTGGGGTCATGTGTGCACAATGAGTTTTAGAGTGGGGTCATCATCTTAATCCACTACAGCCAGCACTCAAACATTTATTCGGGTATACTAACAGCATTCTGATATAAGGATCAAGAAACTGCTGTCAATTACTTGGTTCCTGCCTGATGTGTGATGATTAGATCAGAACCCATTCAACTCCTTCTTTCCTTCTCCCCCAGTAGATGAGGTTACAGATAGCCCTGGCCCCACCAAATTATTAATGAGTGGCCGTCTGTCTCTCCCAGGACCCATTGCTGACCTGGGCTGGTATTCATAAAGTGTCTCAGGGTAAGAGTACTGATGTAAGATCAGGTTTCCCCAGTCCACATACAAACTTTCTCTGTTCTCAGCTAAAGAGCAAAACAGATCCTAGATCAGTGACCCCACTCTAAAACTCATTGTGCACACATGACCCCAGTGTCTATTTGTGGGTGGCAGCACATATCATCTATGATATTATATTGATATATGATATTGTGTCATGTTTAAGGAATGAATAATTTGCATTGAAATGACAATGCATATTGTATCCTTTTATTCATTAATCCACATATAGACATGGTGTATGGACAGGTGTATATGTATTAAGTCCTTCAGTGATCCTTTCGCATTACTATTCTCAATTATTTTATGGGAGGGATAAAATGTAACAAAAAGCTTTAAGGCTTAGCGCTGCCTTTGAGCAAAACATCCATATATGTAAATAAGTTACTTGGTGTCCGAATAGTGGAATTTGTCTGAACATGTTTAGCCTTGCGGTATGAAAGTAAATATTTTGATTTGACAGTCTTTCTGAGTTGCAGTCTCTGCTGAACTGATTGCATTTTATAACAATATCACCTCAAAACAATATTAATTTCCTCGTTTCGATTGAAACCCCTGTGGGTAAGGCTTAAGCGAGCCTAGGGGAAAAAAAACCTCGGTACGTCACTTTTCTCGTTTCGTAATGTGCTGCGATAGATTTGAGGCATTGATACTGTTGGCAAACCTATTTAAAATTAGGTAACGACAAAACCATTCACCAAATCCGCTACTCCAATGTGGTGCCAGCTGTCTGTCCCCAACTACGTAACTGACATTTTGCAAAAATCCTGTCATTTTACATTACAGTACTTTCACTAATAAAGAAATGCATCTATTTAAGTCACATCCAAATGGTCATATTCAAATTACATAGTTTGAACCTGGTTTCAAAGCCAATCCCTTTGCGAAATATTTGCCAATACTAATGCTGCCTTATAATAACGATGGACATTGGGATTAAACCATTAAGCAGCAGCGTTTGACGAGCCGACTGTGCACGGCATCTTTTTTACCCATCTGAGATGAGGGCATCTACAATGACGAAATATAAGAAGGACACTGCGTCCAGTTAGACTTGGGTGAAGTTTGTGGAAACAAAATACACTTATTTTATATTGGTTCAAGCACTCTGCCAGCATCTTTACTTTTTACAGTCAAGCATTCCAACGCAGACTCCACAGTAGTGGCCTATTGAATGTCCATTTCCGCACTTAGGTCTTGTCTTACCAAAACCCTGGTGGGTTGAAATTCAGTTTGCTGTATTATTGCATTGATGACTAGGCACATTGGCGTTTCACTTCACAATTATATTTTCCTCCACAGTACTTCCTTTAAAATTATAATCCGGTTATCCACTCACAGCTCAAGGGTGGCCTGCATATTAAATAGATGCAAAGATCATTTCCTGTGTACATTTTTACTTTACAAGAATTTTTTCATACGAAAATAATTATGACATTGTCAACTTTGTGTAACTGCCTCGAAGTCTCGAAGAATAATCCTAACCAAGATCAAAACTCGTCAAGATGAGGTAACTGGCACTTACTGAGAATCGACACGGAAGTCTACGCCTGTTGTTTGTCCTAAAATGAATTCCGATAAGTACAGCATAACCAATCCAATCGTTCGTTTTACGACAGGAATTTCAAGTGAATGAATGAATTTCATGAAGAATAATGACAAATCAGAATATCACTAAAACCAAGTAGGCTACTGTTAATTGGACCTTTAGGCTTCAATGACAAGGAGGTTTCGTGATTAGAATGGAAGTAGACCGACAGACCCGTTTGACAACAGGATACCAGTTGACTGATCCCCGGCGAAAAGCCTACGCTTTATCTCACAGAACTCGACCGACCTAGGGTGACCTACCTCCAGATATGTTGATACAAACACAAGATGAAATTGTGCTATCACCCTAAATTGAATTTTGGTTATAGGCTACTTGTTCCACTCAAGTTATCATGATGCTATAGGCTACATCTAACAACAATAATAAAGTTTATTGTCTATGGGCTATATATGAAATATCTACACTATATATACTAAACACTGTGGGTGCGGTTCGATGCTATGCTGGCTAGAAAAATGATTAGGATGAGCTCTCCAGAGTCGCAAAACTTCAATCACATCAGGGTTGTAGTATACCAATACTGTAAGATGTAATAATTTCTGACATATGCTAAAAGTAGCGCACGGGTACTATCCCCACGCAACTGAAAAGCGCGCGCTCCGTGACAGCTACTGTAAAATTATGTAACCTTTCTCTTCACAAATCTGACCTAGGGATATTGTACGAGAGAATTGTTGTTTGTACACTGAAGATGGTTTATTATAGTGCGAGGAAGTAGTAACAGTAATAACTGCCCATGTGACACATTCATTTCACGAACTTCTAGACTTGTTCAAAATTCTGAATAGTACCGATCTGATCTAATAAAACTTGGAACCCGCGCGTATCGGTACTAAGAAATGCTCGGCAATTAATAGCATTGTATCTTAAATTACCTGCATGATATGCAAAATGATGCCGCTGTCTGTGAAGTATGTTGGGCTTCGCTCGCTTTTTCGGTTCTCTCCTTCCCGACCTCTCCTGTTGGTCTAACAGCTGGAACCTGATGAAATGCCCCGGCTTTTTCTTCACCTCGCACTAGAGAGAGAGAGAGAGAAAGAGAGAGGGAGAGAGAGGGAGGGGGCGTTCCGCTTGTATCCTTGTGCACCCTGCTTTGCATCTTTTCCGTCTTACATGACAGACAATTTGCGGTCAGTCCGAATGGGTTCCAGCTATACAGGTCCAAAGGCATGAGTACAACCTACCAGAAAACAGCTATATTTATTCGTGTCGTGTAAATGGTTCCATGATTCAAATGTATTGGCCATGGGATTGATCACCAATAATATATCATTAAAAATTAATTTACAAATGATGATGAGACAATCATAAAAGCCAATTAAGATATTCCAATCTTTCCATTTTACTAGAAAAAATTCATTTACTTGGGAGCAGGCAATTAAGATCCGTCAAGTTGAGAAATGAAAGCCGGTGGGGAAAGACCTGAGAATGTTACTGAAATGCAATTAAAACAACCTGCTGAAATTTCCTTAGCGCACTGCGGACTCGAATCAATTTGGGCGACCCTGGGTGATAGCAAGGCGTCACGGGGTAAGAAAAGAGTGGGAGAGAGGGGTATGGTGGAATGATAATCGCACCATGTTCTCTCAGCACCAGTTGCATAATACATTGTTTAGAATTGCAAATAGCTAAAGAGAATATATGAGGTAAAAAGGCACACTGGCACAGAAGTGTGTGATACTGATACCGAACTTAAGACCACCATCTATACTACCGTTAATGAGCTGCTTAGATCTCAGGTCCATCAACACCAAGTTTGGGATGTGCATTGGAGTAACCCACATTTGATTGGGATGAGCCCTACAATGCGCGTGGGTTGGTTGGCAGGCCAATCATATCTTGCTTGGAAGGTAAGATGCGACAGCTTTCACTGACCAAACCAAAAGCCAAAATTTTATGAAAAGGTCTATGCACATAAAGGTATATATGGTAAGACAAGAGCATTGTATACAATCTATTACCTCAAAATGTTATAGACACAGATAAATGCTAGAAATATTCTGTTGAAAACGTTGTATTTAAATTAATTTAGGTAATTAAGAGCTGTTTATAGAAGTAGATGAAATAAGGACAATAAGCAAACCCATATCTCTGTGTTACACAGGATTCAAGGGGTGAAGCAGGGGTCCAGATTGGGAGCAAGAGGATGAGGGAGAGGGAATAACATCACAAGGCAGGATGGACCAGCCCAGTCAGCAATATCCTGTCTTATGTAGGAGGGTCAAAATCTTTCAGAGGGAAGTGAGTTCTGATGGGGCATCTCTATAAAACAACACACAAGCTTTGACCAGCAGATGGATGGAGTGAGTGCTGAAAAGTGGCTGCATTGACATTAGTCAGACAGAGTCAGGTTAATGTTCTTGGGCATTAGGGAGTGCTGTCAAGTGTTGCACCAAGGTCAGGGCCCTCTCTACTGCAATCAGAATGATGGATTCAAAGGATGCCTCAGATCAGCAAAGAGAGAAACTCAACAGGTCAGACTTGGCTGGAGCTTGAGTTTATGAATTTCCATTCCGATGTAAATCTCCTCAAGGAACTCTAACATTGCGATGAGCCTTTCACAAGGTAAAGAGAAAAGGATTAGAGTACTGTTCTTGTCATGGTGATACAGAGTTTGAGAGGTTGATAGGGTCTAGCACAGAGAGAGGAAAGCAATGTGCCAAAGGGTTTGTGGTAAGACAATGAAGCTGGAATATTTGTATCACTGACTTGACTGGATCAAAATGTTACAGACAAAAATATGGGAATAATCATATTAGTTGCATGTAAGTTTATACCCGCATATACATTCTTTTTTTGTTTACATTTGTCAAGCATTGATGTGAAGACAGGGCCTTGAAAATGAAACCACATTTGATTTGAGATGATAATGAGTTGCTTGGATTTATGGCTCAGTATGAGTCACAGACAAAAGCAAAACTATACAGCATCTTTGATACAAAAAGTACAAATCATTGAGTTAAAGGGTGGTCTATTTTTGCTGCATCTAAAAATAGCCAGATTGTTCTCCACAGAAACACAAGACATATCTCAGTGCTCAACCTGTTCCTGTAAAATGTTAGTATTGACTCAGTGAGTTTGTACAGAAAGATATAATCAACACATAAAGTGTTGAAGTGTAATTTTGTACATTTGTTTCCTCTTATATCTCAAAGAAGGGGGTAACCCTACAACAGGGTGCAGTATGCTTTTGGCTCAAATGGCGATAAAACCTTTCATTGAAATTTAAGTCATTGATTTGTCCACAACAACTATTTAGCCATTGCTAGTTCTTTAATTGGCCATCTGTAATTGGTGGACTGTTTTCATGCTGGGTAGCACAATCCTTGCTTACAGCTGATTTGGGATGTAGGCTATCACTTTAACTCTGCAGGACTTTAACTAAGTAGAATCTATTCCGTAAAAAACATATTTTTTTTTGAGGTATTTTGCTCTTTAACTGAGCTATCACATTCATGGTTTGTGATTCAGTCTCCCATGACTGAAGTAATTGGACCTGTGAACTTAATTATAATTAGACCCTAGGGCAGGTGTTGGCACAGTACAGATTTGCTGTATGCTCAGAGACAGCCACTGGGTGCAGTTCAGTGAGAGAGATAACAAATACTTCTTCCTTTCCATCTTATCACTTTTTTTCCAAAGCTTAGAGCTCTGTTGCTTGTTAAATCTAGCCCCAGAAAAAGGGAGGCTGAATCATGGCGTCATTCATTACATCCGAGAGCCGTTTTGTTGCGGTTCCCCTATGGTATACAAGCATTCAGGAAACTGGTCAGGGAGCTATTCTCAGTTGTGTCTACATATGCTCCTCAGAAACTTCCCACTCTACCCGAGCTTGAAGCATCGTGAGATCGCTCATCTCAACAAAATGCTTAATTAGCAGTGCACACGTAACTGGGAGATAACTTCGGAATCAGATCTATCCCCACAGACAAATTTCAACAGATTTAATGAGCGTTGAGTAAATTAAGAAGTACATTCAGAGCCTTATATTAAAAGAAATATATCTAATGTTCACTTAGTCTCACTACTCAGTGATGGGTGTAGTTTGGTAGAGTCTTTGGGATGAACTATTTCATCATCCTAACTTCATGTTTTTGTTTTTATACATGTTTTTTATTTTGACTGCTGGTTTTAGGGTGAATTTCCCCTGCAGGGGCTAATAAAGTATATTCAGTTCTGTGAACATTTATGTTTGATCTCAGCTAAAGTCCATACTGAGCCTTAAAATCCACATTACATTCATAGCCCTCATAAATATGAGCATGAGCATGTGAGAAAGGTCTTGCTTTTTATTTATGAATTTGCCATGTTTACATTCTAAGGACAGTATGACATTTTGTAGTCATGGGTAGTTTTATTAATTATGTCTAAGTGCAAATGTTCATACCTATGAGACCATGTTGAGATACCTCTTTGATTGCCCTTCATGTTCATGCCCACACCTGAACCTTTCCTATAGGAAACAGAGGTCTGCAAAACAACTTTCAGTGTGAGGGAAGAATGAATCTTAAAAACCCAAACGGTTTCTTCTTTTTCTTCTCTGAAAGCAGCTTTCTTACTTCTCTGGAATGATCACAAGGTACATTTGATTTTTTTCTTTTTTTCAAAGAGAGAATACATTCACGTAACATTTCATTGACTTTCTGTTGTTTTAAGTGAGAACTTCAGTTTGGCTTTCACCACTATATGCTAATATTTCTGTGATTTAGTTTTTCACTCCATTTCCACCCTTATCTCAACTGGAGTCCCCTTCTGTTGCTTCAGTTAATTCCTGATGGCTGCATATGAGCATACTGTATGCTCCTCTGTTCTGTTGTTGATATGTACTGTCATCTTGTTTATATCATGCTTTTATTGGCTTTATTTCAGGCTGTATTTTCATGACTACAAAATGGAACTCCCTTATCTGTATTTTATTTTGTAACACTAAACAGAAAATACACCTTGATTGATTGATTGATGGTTTCACCAATTTTAATTAGCCTTGTTTTGACTCAGCAATAGGTTTTTCTCCTGCACAACCAATATTTATCAGTATTTACAACATCTGCACAATGTAAAAGAGCAGTCGTTAAATGCTGAATGTCAGACAAAGTCATATTATAACAATTCAAATAATGCATGCATTATATTCAATTTCCAGGATAATGGAATGTAAATCCTTACCACTGTGTTTTCTGTGCGTGTGGTGTTGAGACTTGTGAAACCTTGCTACCCGAGAGCTTTAGTGAGAAAATGCTCTGTGTGAGACTATGCATTAGGAATCGGACATAACGAAGGGATTGTGTCAGTGGCTTATCTTAGAAAGAAAGAGAGGGAGAGAGAGAGGGAGGGAAAAAGAGAGAGGCTTTGTAGCCGTGGAAACCGTTGCCAAGTAGCAGGGCTATGGATGCTTAGAAAGAGAGGGATGGAAAAGAAGGGGGTAAAAATCTAAGCAAGAGAGAAGTTGGGGGGGGGGGAGAGGAGCAATTCAGGTGAGAAGAAATGTGTGTGTGTGTGGGGGTGAAGATAATGAGTTAAATAAATGACCATATTTAAGCACTTGGGCTACTACATAAAACAGACAGAGAGGAATACACAGAGGAGTGAGAGAGAAAGAGAGAGAGGAAGGGAGGGAGGGCGGCTGAGAGCGCAGATGTGTCACTTGGCTCATTTAAATTCTTTTCTTCTTTACCGATGGGAAAGTTTTTGAAGTGACTTTGTCAACACGATCAATAATGGATAGCACAGACTTGAAAGAGGTCCGAGACACTGGGCTCCTGTTTACCTACAGGCAGTACATGCATTCCATAGCTCCAGCGATTCCCTCAGCCCTTGTACTAATAAACACAAACACATCTGCTATCATTTAATGGGCCTTACATTGATTTCCATAGATCAGTATTTTTAGTAGTCTTCTTTGTTATCTCTAAATAAGTGGCGATAAGAATACAAACCTTTTTATATTTTTTCAAAACAAAACATCAAATTAATGGTGGAGAAAAAATGTTTTTACTAGTGACATAATCAGTTTATAATTGAACATGAGGGATAGGATAACAAGGAAGGATTTCTTCATGAAACACGAAGCCAATCTTTAGACGGACTTGGATAGTGTTTGACTGGCAGGACACATTGCACTGGCCCATGAGTCTGTTGGTCTGTGCTTCCGTGTATCTCTGTCTGCTGGTCTCTCGCCCCTGCAGCCTGCGCAGTTATTTTTATCCCACCTCACTTTGGCACGAGCAATCGTCTAAAGCTCCTGAGGGAATAAAACACTGCAAGGCTTAATTGAGGGTCTCTGTGTGTGTGCGCGTTAACAGAGACACGCACATATACAAACATTCCTCTCCGTGCTCTCCGCTCCTCCTCTGAGCTGTCATTTTCTTTCAGCTTTTCTCTCTTGCATTCCTCTCCTGTCTGTCTCACTCAAACTCCCTGTCATCCTTTTCTCCTCCAGCCTCTCTCCTCCCCCTCTCTCTCGTCATCCACTTTAATCTTTTTCTCCTACACCACTGCTTGGATCTGTGGTGCAGTTGCCAAAATATATAGTATATATATATATAAAATCAAACATAACAAATATATCTTAAAAATTAAGTATAAACATGCAGAGCACATGCCAACCATATAAAGAAACAGAAATCAGCAATCATCATTGACTGAACTATTGCTACAAAAGTTCAGTATCAATGTATTTCCTCTGCAATGATGCCGTATTGTACGACTGCAAAGACAATCACATTTGCAAGAGGATATGCATTTCTGAAAAATGGCACTTAAAGGAGGACTGACCATCTGGGGATGGGGACATCTGTGCTCTGCTCATTTCAGAGGCATACGGGCCTAGCCCACTGATCACTCACATGCAGTGGCCCTGCTTGAGGCATGTGAAGGGTTCCAAAGAGTTCACATCAATTATTTGTGGGACTTGCTCCTCAAGAGGGACTTACAAAAGTGACATGGCCATGTTTCTCAGGCAGGACCCCATGCACTCTATCCTGCTCTTCCTTTCCCCTCACCACCTCATCCCCCCATCACTCTTTCTCCTTCCACTTGCTCTCTTAATCCCTCCCTCTCACTTTTCATTTGCCTGGTGTGCACGCTTTCTCTCTCTCTCTCTCTCGTTCTCACAATTTCAATATCTCCCTCAATTCTCCATCTCTCAAGTTCACCTTTTAGGTTTTGTTTAAACACAGCTTGTTGCTGTGATGGGGGCACTGAGCCGTTTTCAGCCAAACCTGTCCATCACACATGATCTTTCCAAGGGCAGTAAAGATAAAGCTGGAACCATAAATCGGACTGATGTCAGGTTCCTCTTTTGTCATTTATCTATCGTTATCTCTGCCTTTGCTCCGTGTTCTCCCTCGCTATCTAGTTTTCTAACATGGTCTCATCTTGTCATCAATCTCTTCATTCCATGTGTATATTGCAAAATATACAGCACAATTTATCCTATCTGATATACTCCTTGCAAAGGCAAATGTATAGGTAGCTTCACATCTGAGGAGGATACGCATAAGCACATGCACTCACATTCATACACACCCTCTCTCGCAGTCATTCTCATACACATACACACACACTCATGCACGCACATACACTCTCTCAGTCATACTCATACACATACACTCATGCACGAATATACACTCTCTCAGTCATACTCATACACATACACTCATGCACGCATATACACGCTCTTAGTCATACACATACACATACACACACACACTCTCTCTCTCTGTCACTCAGACTTATGCAAACACATACACTCTCTCACTGACAGTCATATTCACACACACACACACACACACACACACACACACACACACACACACACACACACACACACACACACACACACACACTCTTACAATTTTACTATCTCTCATACAGTGGGGTCCAAAAGTCTGAGAACACATTGAACATTTTTTTCCAAACCTTTTTCATGTAAACCTGCAAATAATCAGACATTTAAAACAAAGAACAATTATGACATCTAAAATGAAGAAGAAATATTGAAGATTCTGCACAATGTCTTGGTCAAATTTAAGCAAATGTGTGACACTGACCCTGTCAATCCCTTTGTAGAAAAGGTCAAACCCCATTGAACATTTATTGGGGAACTTAAAGTCCATGTGATAACATGTATAATCATTTTTTGCTAAAACTTGTGGAGTCCACGCCAGCTCCAGTACACTCAGTCATTAAAGCAAAAAGGGGGAAATACTGAAAACTAAGACATTCTGAAAATTCATGTACATTTTTCAAAGATAAAGACTTCAACTCAAAAAGTTAGTATAACATGTAATTAAACAGTTGTATTGAATTGTAAAAGAATGTCTCTTTCTAGCATTTACATTTAATTAGCCCAGTCATTTACATGATCTGAAATTTTCATTGTATTTTGTGACAAATAACAGTCTTTGCCTATATGTAACATTTTATTGTGGTTCATGTGTGAACAGGTGTTGGTCTATAGAATTAATTATACAACGGAGCTCATGCGATGGGTGAAAACAAAAACCTGCGTTCACACCAGTCCCCCAGAAGTCGTGTTGCTCACCAATACTTGACCGTGCGCGTATTGTCCCTCCCGCACTCATCTACTCTGCCCCATGTTTTAGGCCCAACATGCCAGGAGCAGGCTTTAGAGCCAAAACTGGACTAAGGAATATCCACACAAAGTGGAGATTCATCATAAAGAGGACCTCTCCTTTAAAAAAAAACAGAGCTGACTTTACAAATCACCTTCAGCGAGGACAACCCGCACAGCTTCCTTATCTCTAAGTCTGCCTCCAATCCCTCTGTAACAGAATTTAATTAAAGGGTCATGCAGAAGGAGGGGAAAAAAGAGGGCTGAGAGAGGGATGAGGGGCAGATGAAAGAAGGAGGACAGACTGAGTGACATAAGCCAGACTCAGTACATTACAAGTAAGCATGAGTAACAAAATAAAGCTCACATATTCAACAATTCAACAAATACTGAAAAATCAATCCAACATACATGCACACCCAGACCATACACATTCATCACTTCTCTTTCTCTATCCTTTACCATTACTGTAAAAAAACATCCCATACCCTCATCAGCAAGTGAGTCTATTTGCAAATGCTTTTCAATTATTCCATCTTAATCCGTAACTGGCTAATTAAATATTGAGGCAGCTAACGGACTCTGAGGACATACTGTCACATTCTCCTTCAGCCATTACCCCAGCTGACAGCTTAATTACTTCTCACATCAACTTGTTCACAGGTCCCCCGTCCAACTTTGCAAGTTAGCTTGACTCAGACGACCTGTGGATGAAGCTGAAATCCATAGCTTATCCAGTCTTTATGTGTAATTGCTGGATCAAGAGTCACACATTTCAGGCTTGTTGCCTAGCTGCATTCTATACTGATCAAAGTTTACAACAATTATAAATAGAATGGTTTCAGCTGAATGGTGATATTTTTAGCCATTGACTGGTAGATAATGATGACACATTCTGCTTACGTACAGTACATCTCCCTAATGGCTTAAAAGTCCAAAGCTGGGAGACAGTCGACCGATGAAATGCAGAAAAATGAAACAAGGCGATACAGTACATTATTCCACATTCGACTCACGCTTGACTGCAATGGAGAGCAGAACTATTTTGTTGGTTCCTTGAAACATCCACCTGTTGTGGGATTTGTGAAACTTTAGTATACCTTCACCAGTTAGCAGTACCAGGCTAAGCTGAACCAATCTTTGTTTTGGCTGTAGAGGTTCAGCTGGTTAATTGAAGTCAGTGATTGACAGCTCATTGTA